>CAWUFW010002241.1:940000-2333463 GCA_963921515.1 Calotriton arnoldi | reverse complement strand
GCATTGACGTGAGTCGGACAGCGGAAGACGTCATGAATGAACCCCTAAGGAATAATGGTTCATGCATAATATATGAGTCCTTGAAGAAATCAATAGTCCTTGGCTAGGGAAACTCCCGCAGCCTAAGGGTCTGTTCTTCACGAACTCGTTGTGACGTTAGGGTGGACGGATGTCGGAGACCATGCCTGTATTTGGAGTGCATGGTTTAATGCCTAAATAAGGACTGGGATTCTATGCCTAAATAAGGGCAGGGCGAATTGTGCCTATATAAGGACATGATTCTGGAAAGCCCGTTTATGGACACCCTAAGAGGAATACAACACAATGACGTATTGGTTTTCAGAGCTACACAAAAAGAACACAAGTACGTCACAAGTATGTTAATTACTTGCGGAAGCAGGTATGACTTTGAAGGCAGATAAATGTGAGTTCCATAAGACAAAGCTAAAATTCTTTGGCCATATCTTTTCTGAGGGGGGATGACTGCGAAAGAGCAAGAATTCTTGGTTAATAAAGACCCAGTCGCCCCATATTTTTACATTCTCCCCAAAATCCACAAACCACAACGGCCACCTCCACGTAGACTAATTATGTCAGGTATTGGGTCCCTACTAGAACCCTTGTACCAATTTGTAGATTTCTTCCTAAGACCACTGGTACGGGAGATGCCAACTTTTCTTCACGATACGAAGGATGTGTTACGCCCTTTGCATAATATACAGTTTAATGTTGATACTGACTTCTTGGTTTGTTTTGACATAGAGTCGCTGTACACCTGCATACCTCAGGACCAGACATTTGCCACTGTAGAAACCTTACTAAGAAACAGGAGTCTTGATGCCCTTTCACCAGTTTCCTTCATTATGATGTGAGCTCATCTGGCTATGAAGGAAAAAAATTCAATTTGAAACGTCTGGAACTTCGATGGGCAGTACTTTTGCACCAGCCTGGTGAATTTGTACATGCACTCCTTTGAGGTAGAGAAGATCTTAATACCTTACAATTCGTATTGCTCCCACATAGCTTTAAATATATTGATGACATCCTTGTCATTTGGTACAGTGACGCTACTTTGATTACGGCCTTTCACAACTGGCTGAACTCACTCAATCCTTTTCTCAAGTTCCTTGTGAATTTAGTAAAGAATGCTTCTGTTTTTTGACCTACTTAGTTTTCCCTCTGCCCATCAAAAACCACGTCAGTCTTCCGCCTTAGTTTCTTAGGATCACCTTTATTCATGGCCGTCAGGCCTCCTGAAGTATCGCATACAAAGACACATTCAGCAAGTCTCAAAGCATATCTGATTACGCATAGCTTATATACATTTCCTCTAACACGGATACAAAGGTTTCCTCCTGGCCACATTCAGTTGCTCACCACGAGCACATCAACTGATCATAAAAGTCACACCATCTTGTTTGTGCTGTGAGTGTCTTCTATTCATCATCTGAGCTAATCCCTGACTTCCCTCGAGGCCATATATGCTCAGCTAAGTGATAAGGTTGGTAGGCTATTTCTAGGAAATCTAGACGGCCCCCTTGGTCAACCATTGGATTAATAACAACCATACAGAAAAAGACCTGATGTGGACTGTAATATCCAAAATTGAAAAAGACCCCCAAGGTGGGGACTTGGAGAGAAAATTAATCCAACGAGAGGCAATGTTGATTGTCAAATTTAATACAGCAGTGGACGGACTTAATGAGTTATCGGAGATATACAACAATCTGTAGCTATCCCCAAGTTCTTCTTTATATCTGCACCCAATCTCCAAAAGATTTCGTCACATGGCCCCATTTTTATGACCAAACCACACCCCACGAATACCATCAACGGAAAAGGAGTACGCAACTGTTGCTCACCCATGCAAGAGGACACTAAACTATCTCATCCACATCGTTTGGAGCTACAGTAACATGTCTAACAATGTAAAAAGACCACACGTGATCACCCCACCCCAAAAGACCCTTGTTCATGTCTTTGGTAGCCAGCACAACGCAAACACATCGTGCCACCAAAACATCCTCGTATATACCCTACATCGGAGTTCTGGTCCACTTTAATTAATTTTCAACAAACAGGCATCCCGCGCCGTGTTTTTTCAACAACAAAAAACAGTGCTCGACCTTCGGTATGTTCAACAAACTACACGAACCAGAATGCTCGGAAGAAGCCATGCCCCTGATGCAGCACGTCATCATCCGGAAGAACAAAATGGAGCTTGAAAGAGAGACGGGTTACAAGAATGCACGGAAAGGTTTGGATGCCGCCTCAATGGAAAGAAACCTTCAAAGTACTGATTGCCAGTTTTGACAAAGCTATGGGTATTGCAAAAAGAGGTTTGCCACACTGGTACTTGATGCAGCCCAGCATGCAAGCCTTCTCATTGCTTTAAATAACAGTGAGACCTTCGAATGGTACACCGCATTTTGAGTCGAGCAATCACCGCCGCTTTACTAGTTATGCATTTTTGTTCGATCGTTTTAGAATTGCTTCTTTGTACGGTAGGCTCAGCAAAAGTTGAAACCAAACATGTTTGCAGCCCAGCGCGCCGGACAAGATTTCTCATTTCTTTAAAGTAACAGCAAGACCTCTGAATGGCAAGTTACATCTGGAGCCGAGTGGATTTTCACCACCGCTTCATTAGTTATATGCGAAAAACCCTTGTTCGCCCGACCACCATAGAATTGCCTTTCTTCACAGCAGGCTCGCTAAAAACAAGCATGTTTTCCGTCTTGTGCAGGCTCAACGCAGGATTGGAAATAGTTGCGTCCACTCCGAAAAGAACATTATCTTCAAAAGTATGCTCCCTCGATGTTCATTGTTAGAAATGGGATCTCTGGTTGGCTAAGGCTTGCGCCAAAGCCAGGCAGAGACCACCACTCTAGTCAGGGCAAGGGAGTTACACACCAAAGATAACCCCTGCTCACCCCCTTGGTAGCTTGGCATGAGCAGTCAGGCTTATCCCGGAGGCAATGTGTAAAGCGTTTGCGCAACACACCCACAGCAACAACATACTAGGCACACCACAAAAAGGAACTCCACACAAGGTTATATATAAAAATAGCCTTTGTATTATCATAAAACACATTAGAATAGTACTCACATAATATACATCGTGCCACCTGGCACTAGGTCATATTTACAAGGGATTATTTACACCTTACAGGGCCAACTGGACCACTGTCAGAACCAGCACAAAGCGAACTTAGTATATGTATCACTTATAATAAATGTAGAACACATCATGAACGTACAACCAGTAATCACTGGTAACCACTGTACTTAGCATCAGCCTGTAACATAAACTACATTATGCACAGTATCACATCAGGCGCGAATTACATTCTGCGCCAACCTCACCAGCATAAATACATTATGCAATCCTCTCCTAAGTCTAAACACATTAGACACTAACCTCCTAAGTATAACTCACATTAGGGGCATAAATCACAGTAGAGAATAACTCACAACCTAAACGCATTAGGTAATAATAAAATCACAAGCATAAAAACATATTATGCATAACCTCATAATCCTAAAAGACCACATTTAGAGGTATAACGCAGGGTGCGTAAAACACAATATGGGAATCACATTTCCTAGCACCAAAATCACATTAGCACCTAACTCAGATTAGGGCCTGGCGCCCTATAAACCTAACTGTCCCCCTGGCCAACTGGCCATCTCTAAAGGGGCTCAAATGCCCTGTGTCCAAAATGTCAGGGCGCGCTGCAAGGGCAGCGAAAGTCAAGGGTGCGCAATCTGCGCAGGCCTAAACGTAGCAGCTGCCCACTACTTGCTGGGCAGCTGGGAAAGATAGGGGGCCAAGGAGTGCATCTTACTCCTAGCGCAAAAGTACACTAATACCCCCAAAGAACTGTGGCCGAAACGCTGCAGCTGGCACTAATTGCTGCGCAGCTGTGATGCACAGAAGGCCTGGGCACTCACTGTGCCCTCTGGACAATTGAGTAAACGTTGCAGCTGCCCGCGCTGGTGCGGCGCAGCTGTGGATAGGCAAATAGGCCCTGGCACCACTGTGCCCTCGGGGCCTCACTGGGGCTCTCCAGATAACATGCCCCCATTGTTGCAGTTGCCCACTGTCAAGTGGGGAACTGTAGAGAAATATGGCCAACATGGGGAAAAGCATGGGCCCCTCTGGGCCCCCAAACAATGAGTGTGCCCCTCGTCGGAGCGGCCCGCAACGGCGGGTCCGCTCATGGGAAATAGGCACGGTGCTTCACTGGCACCAACCAACTGTGCCAAGAAATGCCCCCACTTGTAGGAGCAGCCCGCTTCCCGGCGGGGCCGCTCGGGTACAGAGGACTCGTGCTGTGCCTCGATCGGCACCGCCTAGGGAGAAGCCCTACTCACCGGGTTCTCTCGGGCGCTGCTCTCGGCCTCCTCGCTTCACTGTTGCGGTCCCGGTCTCTGGCGGCGCAGCATCATGCGGGGCTCCGTCCTCATCACAGGAGCCCCGCCTGGATTCCTGCTCCGGCTGCCCCATGCGGCATTCACGAAGGCGGGGTGGGCTCCCGCCTGGCTTCAGCAACATGAGGGGCTCTCACAGGAGCCCCGGTCACGTCCGGCCTCACTGCTCTTCCGCTCCCGTCCGCAAGGCCCCGCCCACAACCAGGCGGGCCGCGGATCACGGTTTCTTCTCTCTTCGTGGCGGCAATCAGGGGTAGGCTCCTCTTAATTTTAAGATATAAAGCGGGGTGGGCACCCGCTCAACATGGCAAAATGCGGGGTAGGCACCCGCGAAAAATGCAGCATAAGCGGGGTGGGCACCCGCAATTCAGTCATCACGGGGAATCCTCACACCGGGATTCCCTCTCCAAGGGCTGCAGCGCCGCGCTGCGAAGCCGACGCTCTCTCCCTTTGGGGAATAATTAAAATATAGCGCTCACGGGGCGCAGAGGACAGCTAAAACTTCCTGAAGGTCCTGGAGGAAAATAAGGAAGCAGGCAAAGTCCAAGGAAGGGGTCAGGGGCAGAGCTGGGCCCAGGGGCCAGCACACAGGGCCCTCCAGCAGGGAGGCAGCCCCCATGGCGGTCCCTCCTGGGCCCCAGCAGCAGCAAGCCCCCCCTCCAGTCAGGATCAGGAACTGAACATTTTCATGGGGTCACAGCCCCTTCTTTTATACACATTTCCCTTTGTGTCACAGCACAGGGCTGGGGAAAAACCAGACGCAACTGGTTTGGGGAGCTTTGGAGCACTTTGTTTTGCTCAGCTCCTCTCTCCTTTCACAGGACAGGCTAGGGACATCAGACGCACCACAGGGGGTGGAGCCAGCATTGTGGAGGGAAGGCCCAGCCCTATTCAGGTCCCAGGTGCAACTCCTCCCTCCCATCTAGATGCAGATCTCCTATTCAGCCCTGCGCTGACTCATCCTGCCCCTCCTGGAGCCACACACACCTCCCAGCCCCTGTCACTCACAAGCCAGACATGCAATTCACATCAGGCAGGCAGGCACAGAGCACACATACATGCCAACTTCTAAAAGTGGCATTTCTACACCAGCCATAATAAATCTGCGCACACCATTGCGCAGCATTTATTCTCACGAGTTCGCACATACTAAACTCGCCCCTGCACTCCTCTCACACCAGGAATTACCATGGACACACATATCCCCCATGCATTCCTATGGGAGGGCAGGACAATCTCACCACACGCACTCAGCGCGCACGCACTTTACACTGGCCCACAGTGCTAAAGTGCCCAGAGACTTAAAACTACTGACATACAAGGCAAAAGGTTTAGGGGTGAACCGGCCAAAAAGGGCCAAGTCCAACATTCATTCACCAAGATTTTGGCACTTTTTCATAATCGCTTACGTGCTATGGATTAATGGGCTACATTTCCTCCCTTCTCCTTAAGGTCTGCGCACGATCGCATTGAAAAAGCTCCACTTCATTTGAGACACTGACACCCTCCAAGAACACAAAGTAAGTTGTTTTCGCAACACAGTCCCTTGCTTGAATCACACATATGCCATGGACTAACAGTTGGCTCCATTCCCTCCTTTCCCCCTCCCTTAAGGTCTGCGCCCGATTGCATTTGAGAAGCCACACTTCATCTGTGAAATTGACACGCTGTAAATACAAATAAGTTGTCTTCGCATACCTGTTCCCTGCCTATAAAAAACCAAAACATCTTGGCCATTCATAGACACTGGCCTAGTTTGACTATACGCATGACTGAAATTTGCTCCTTTCTTCTCTTCTTCTTCTGTTTTTCTTTTTAGCATAGAACCTGGACTAGTATAGTATGGTTGCTTTTCTGATTCATCTCAACAGATGAGATCGGCTGATCTGTAAAATAGGTAATTTTTTAGATTCTATTACGTATGGAAGGTGCAGCTTGAAAAAATGGTGTGACGCATGTGGTAATATGAGCACTTTTTTCAGCTCTTTTTCAGTTCTAGGTCCTGAGGAGAACCATACCAAATTATTTTTGGGTTCGAAACGCGTCAACCGCTGAGTGTCCAAACAAGTGTGAGGAAACACACTATCAGGCAGAACCCCTTGCTGTTCATTATAAATGCACTGGGGACCCTGAACGCTGCCTTCAACCAGGTTGTGAAAAACTCAGTCACATAAATTTAAACCTGTTTGGGCTGTATTGTCTTTTTGTTTTCACCTATGTGTTCACTTTTTCATTTTTTTGAATGTGTTCACTTTTTTGTTAAAACAGGATTATACTCGAGCTTATTTATTTGTATGTTGAATTTGTTCCTTATGTCATGTCTAGGCCTTGTCCAAAGATTTTATTTCTGATGGTCTCTCTTTTTTCTGTACAATTCTCTGTATGAATTTTTAGCATTATTTGTGTCATAACTGAGTTTGTGGTCTGTTAATGTAGTAGTTTATATGTTGTTCTTGTGAAAACCGAAAAATACATTTTGAACTATTGCTTTCTCATGCAAAAATGAACCCTCAAACTGACAGAAAAGAAATAAAAACGGTTGTTTTTGGGTCACACTAAGTTGTTGTGTGTGCTCTAAGAGAATATTGCTTAACTAAATATCAGTACTGGCATGTGTGTTGTTGTGTGCTTGGTAAAAATTGGCCTAGCCTTACTGATTATGGGCCAAAGCCCTCTTTAGCTAATTTAAGTCCATTCTTAGACATTGTAAGTGCAGTAAAGTCATAAAGAGTATATGGTCTGGGAGTTAGTCATTACGAACTCCACAGCTCCATAATGGCTTTACTGAAACCTAGGAAGTATGGTAGCAACCTTCTCAGCACATTAAACCCACACTGATGCCATTGCAGTGTTTAATGTAAAATGCACTTAGAGGGCATCTGAGACATCTGAGAGATGCCCCCTAAAAAATCACCAGTCCTGGTATGGTTCCTGAATGGCCACCCACCATTTGCCATCACCGGACAGGTTTCTGGACCTCTGGGTTGAGGGCTTCTGCTCTCTAGGTCCAGAAACAAAGCCCATCCTGGGCAGAGGTGTCATGCCTCCTCTCCCAGGATGGGCTGGGTCTGCGAAGGGGAAGCTTCAATGGCCTGCCACCTTTGTTAGCTGACCCTGCCTTTTTCTGCCCCCAGCAACTGACTCCCACTGGTTCTGACCCCTACTTTGGGCTGGAGAATCGGCAGGAAAACCAAGTTAGGAAGAGAGGTGTGCCCCCCTTTGCCAACTCCACTCCTCATGTGGGGAGGCGAGGTGAAGCACACATCTCAGTCCCCTCCATCTTGATGATGAGGGGACACAGCCAACCAGAAAGAGGCTCAAGACACCCTCCCACTGGAGGGTGGCATAACAGAGGTTGTACTCACCCCAAAGAAGGGAACCATTGGCCCTAAACTGCACACCCCTGTAACACCGCTAAATTTAGTTTTTAGGGGCGACCCTGAACCTTGCCTCCTCAGATTAGAGAAAAAGAAAAAAGGAGTGAAGAGCTGTGCAGAAGAAGGAAGAAGAGGACTCCAACTGCTTTGGCCCCTGCACTACCAGCTGTCCCGACTTCGACCTACACCCGGCAAAACCCCGGCGTGTCCAGCAGCTAGCAGCCATCCAGAGCCCGGAGGACCTGCCCTGCCTTCACCAAAATGACTCTGTCTCCCGTGAGCACCGGATTTGCTCAACCCAAGGCTCCAACACAAAACCCAGATCCTGGTGGCTCTGCGGTTCTGCACCACCTGCACCCGACGCCCACATCCCGAGTTGAGTGGCCTAACAACACGAGGAGGTCTCCCCAGTGATCCTGACCTGGGATTTGGTGATCCCTGACCTACCTCGATCTTCAGACCGATGCCTGCAGCCTCAACCTAAGGGGTCTACCTGACCGTGACTGGAGCTGGTAAGAAGATCCGACTGCCTTGGGTGGCCCAACCGACGGTGTCCAGGCATCCCCCAAGAACCCAACTTACCTCTCCTGCTGGTGGGCCCCCTTAGGAAACCTCCTTGCCCGAGCCTGCAGTTTTTCTTCCTTCCAAACCGGAGATCTCCATTGAAAACCAACAGGGCTCCCAGTGTCCCCTTGGCACTCTTCATCCGGTCACCTCCGTGCCGCTGATTGTGCTGCTCCTGTACTCCCACAACCGATTGGCCTGCCCGTAAGCAGCCCCTGATGATGGCCCCCTTAGCACCATTGGCTAACGTTAGGCCCCTGCACTCTGCACCCGGACGTCCCAGTGCCGCTGATGGTGCGATTTGACTGCCTGCTTGAACCTTGGGAAACCCTGGTTCTACCCCCAAAAACGTGATTCTAGCAGGTCGTTTACTGACCTGCAAACTGATAACATTATTTCCTTCCATAGTAACCCATGTTAGGATTTTCCTCCTAAAAGTCTTGAACTGACTTTTGTATCGGAATCAAAGTAACTTACCTATGTTTTGTAAGGTCCACGGTGTGATATCAAGGCCTATCCCCCTGAGTAGTCGAAGTAACTGAAAAGTTATCGAGAAGTAAATGAAGGTAATTTTAATGTAGCTTTGAACTGTTTGAAAAGCAAATACAAACCTGTAGCGATTCCCATTTCAACCACAATTGCAATTTCTTGTGAAGGTTTGCATTTGAAAGAAAGTATATTCTACTTGCCTGTGCCAAGTCTTGCTTGGTTCTAGAAATAAAATATAAGTATACTTTTTTATACTTATCTAATTGGTCTGGATTCAGTCTCTGAGTGTGTGCCATCAGTTATTGTCTGAGTGAATACAATAAATGCCTAACACCCCCTTCTGATAAGCCTAACTGCTCAGCCACACTACCACAAATAGAGCTGTTACTGAATATCTAATTTAGCCTCTGCTATATCTCTGGGGATCCACTGGACTCTGTGCACACTATACCTTACTTTGGTATAGTTTATACAGAGCCAGGTTCCTACATTTTAGTACTCTGGCGGTACATATTGCAACAGTGTTATAAACCCAGCGTCCCCTACAGGGGTTTGCTCCCTGAAAAGTAAGTGTAGGCCAGACTTTACACTCATGTGCCATGCTATTTACATCTATTTTCCTGCCATTGGTGCAATGTCTTTGAACTTTTCGTCCTAAAAATGCTGTGGTGTTCATTTAATTTCATCTGTACTAAAATTGTACGTTGACTACTGTATCCGGCCCTGAAAGTGGCAGGGCATTAATGCTAAAAGACATGTTGGATCTGTTCTTACTTTCACTCTCACTATTTCAGTGGTATCTGCGGAATGTCATATTAGTGAGCAAACAAAGCATGACATGTTGGAGTGTTCTCTACATTAGTGGTGTGTATACTACTAGACCAAGCATTCTCCATCCATAATGTATGTAAAGCGTGTGCTGTATAGTCTCATTTTTGCCTGGATGATCAAGCAGATACATTCCTGTTGTCCCTATGTGCTTGTGGCGTTACATTTGCATGGTTACTTAGCAGATTCTTATCTCATAAGGAGGGGATCAGCAACTCTTTGTTACTACCTGGCAGACCCTTATCTCATTAGGGGGGATCAGCAACATCTGAAAATTACTATCTAGCAGGCTCTCATCTCACCCTTTATTAGTGTGAGAGACAGCAACATGGATCCAGTGCTTCAGTTCCTTGACCTTCACCGCTGTTGGTGTAACTTGAATCACTTTGTAGGGCCCAAGGAAATGATTGTCCGTTCATTGTGGCACAAAGTTTTTTACAAAGACTTGACATCCCGGGTGGATGTTCTTCTTTGGAACTAATGATGGGACGATGGAGCTCGCTTTCAGCTGAACCTGTTTGAAGTAAACTTGCACAGTACGTGTTAGTGCATTCATTTATGCTGGCATTTCTTGCCACACTAAATCAATTTTTTTTCTGTATCAGTATTTTTTCTCTGAGGTACATAACTCATAGGCACCAATCTGCCTGTAACAATTTGATGTGGTGTTAAATGATGGTCCGAAGAGGGAGTATTCCTTAGAGCGAACAACTCCAATGGTAAACAGTATAGCCAATTTGCATTTAGTGTAACTGATAGTTTACGTACTTTGTCTTTTAGAGCACCATTAGGGCGCTCAATTATTCTCTTACTTTGTGGGTGATAGACTGATACTAAAGTGTGTTATATGCCTAATAATTTAGCCATGTGTTCAAATATATGGTTGGCGAAATGTTTTCCTGTGTCTGAATGATTGTCTTTTAGAATTCCCCATCTTAGGTTAACTTCTTTCACTAGGACTTTAGCTGCGCTTTTGGCATCTGCACTGTGGCAAGGCCCTGCTACTACCCATCTAGAGAATGGACAGACAACTACAATCAAATATCTCATGTTCTGGCATCTGTGAATCATGTCCACATAATCTATGTGTAACTATTGAAAGGGGCCTTTGGGTCATGGCATGGATGTTGCTGGTATCACTGGTGGTCTTGTTGTACTATACTGTTTAAATATAAGACATTGATGTAAAAAGATGTCTATTAACTTGGGAAGATCCGAGACAAACCAATCAGCTGAAATTGTGTCTAACACTTTCTTTTGGGCCACATGGGATGATAAATGTAATTGAGTCAATTTATAAGTGTAACAATCACTGTGGCATTACTAATTTCCCTGTGTCTGTGTGTCTGCAGAGGAAATCACTTGAAACTGCACATCCTCTTTGCTTCCAAACCTCTTTCTCTTCTTGTGGATCTGTTTCTTGGATGTCTTGCAAATGGTGTGCTGCTAGTGTAAGATATGATACATCAGTGTGTTCAATTTGTTCTTCTAGTACTGTACATATTGGTGAGGACATCTGTCCTGCCTCTTTAGCTGCTGTATATGCTATGTCATTCCCTTGGGAAATGGCATTTAATCCCCCAATATGTGCTTGACATTTTATTCTTGCTTTTGTCCCCCCTCTTCTTAGTTCTGAAATCAATTCTTGTAAGAGGAGACCATGTGCTACTGGTGTCCATCACTTTTCTTGAAGCCCCTTCTTTCCCATTAACTGAGGCCTGAATATACTGTAGAGGAGACATAAGCTGATTCTGAATAGACAGTAACATCGTCTGGATTCACTATTCTCATAGCTTGTATCAAGGTTTTCAGTTCAACAGCTTGGCTGAAAAGTGTTACTGCAGTGGTGAGTATTGTAATACCGAATACATTAAATTTAGTGCTCCTCGTGTTTGTTCTACTACTGCTGCACCTGTGTGACTTATTCCTGTTTGCTGTTGTATTAGGGATGATCATTCAATGTACAGTGTTCTGATGTAAAGTAAAGGTATTTCTGAAGCACATACTTCTATTTTTTCTTGGTGTGTTGCACAATCATGGTCACCCTTCGTTAAGGGTTCTATGAGAAATTGAGCTGAGTTCACTGTGTGAATGCAAATTATCTTTATAGCTGTATTTGAAAGTATCACTTCATATCCAGATGCTCTCTGAGTAATCAATGTACGTTTGCTTTTTGTAGAACCTCAAAGGGTGCATGTTCTACATACAGTGCTGTAGGACTTCCTGCTGCTATAATGGCTGCTTTTTCCTCTGTGAATGCGGCAGCTGCCAGTCCCTGTTCACAGGGAAACTGTCCTTTCATTATTTTATTTAGCTGTCCACTAAAATAAGCAATTGATTTGTGAACCAAGGGATATTTTTGATTTAGTACAGCTGCCATAGTGTTTGTATTGGTGTGGTAAAACAGATAAAAACTATCTGTTATAATCTGGAGTTGCTAGTACTGGGGCAGTAGCTATACACTCTTTTAATTCTTGGAAGCTTTCATGTAATTCTGGTGTCCAATATAACAAAGTGGTGCCTGAGGGTGTGCCCCTGACCAACTGGTACAAGGGTGCAGTTTTGGAACTGTAATCAAAAATCCATTGTCCCAAAAAAATTACCCAGACCTAAAAACTTCTGTAAAGCTTTCACTGTCTGAGGTAGTGATTGGTTTCTAACTGTTTCCACTCTTTCTTGGGTAATGTGGCGACCTTCAGCTGACACTAACTGTCCAAAATATTGTACTTGCTGTTGTGCAACTGTAGTTTCTGTTTTTCAACTTTGTAACCCTTATGTGCAAAAAGAATCAGTAGTTCTAGAGTGTCCTTTGTGCACTGTTCCTGTGTGTCGCTACAGATCAACAGATCAACAGATCATCAACATACTGTAATACTGTACTATCACATTGAAAATTCATCAAATCATTTCTCAGAACCCTGTTAAACACTGATGGTGATTCACAATATCATTTGCATTGGCTGCTGTGGAGCCATTTGTGGGGCGGTGTACACGAAACCTTGTGGCTGTTGCTGGTACTGTTGTGCAGGCGAAAAATGTCCTGAAGGGGAAAAATGCCCTCCTTGTCCCAATTGTGCTCTTCTAAAGCAACAATCTGATATTAAGTGCCCGTGCCCTTTTCTGTTGCAATAATAGCATGTCATATTTGTTTTATTTGATCTACCTCTACCTCTACCCCCCTGTTGCTGTTGTTGCTTCAATCCTTACATCATTTGTTAGGGGGGTCAGCAGCTGCCATTTGTGACCGCTGTTGTTGGGGCAGTGGCTGTGGCATTTGTAATTGAATGGTAGGCGCTTGTGTTACTACAATTGGGCCCATTGTGTTTTCCTTTTTGGCACTGTTTTCTAACTTCTGAGTAGCCAATTTTGCTGTAATGCGGTCTACGTGTTCTTTTGCCTTTCTCTCTTTTTCTAGCCTCCTCTTTGTGTGATGCAATATTATTTCTTGTATTTCTGCCCATGGTTTACTGTCAACTGCTACCACTGTGTCTAGGGCCTGCTGTTAATCTTCTGGTAGGCTGTTTTTACTCAGCTATCTCTTTATTAACAGTTTCCATATCAATACAAAACACAATGAATAAGCATTGTTCTCTAGATACATCAAAGTTGCAATATCCCATTATATTGCACCACTAAGTTCACCCATCACAATATAGCTGTTTTACATTCCCATTATTATTGCAGTATCGCCAAGGGCCTCAAGGACCTTGCAAACAATCAAGCTAATATGATCAGAAAAAAACCATTCAACAATACAACATAAAAAGTAAACAAGAACGTGCATAGAAAGCAGAAGTTAGTTTGTAGGTTAAAGGCAGCCATCTGTTGCAAATAGTAATCCCATGAGGACCTATAAGGGGAGAGCTTATGGTAGGGGCAGAGACAAGCTATTCAGGCAAGGCATGGAGGCTCAGTCAAAAAGCTGAATGGCCTTGAGCCTAGGAGGAATGAAGCATGAGTGTTCCAATCTCGAAGAATAAAGTATGAGAGGTTGCTAAATGTGAGTGAATTTCCCTTCCGTGTGGGTGATTCAATGAGATAGAATTTACATAGCGAGGACCTGCCACAAATGGGTGTGAACCACTGAGCCATTGGAGGGGCATGTGTTTTTTTTCCAGTGCAGAGCTATTAGTTGCTTGGCAGTCTCTAACATGTGACTAATTAGGTACCATTCTGTCATTCATGGCTTGCAAGAGTGGGTGTCAGACGCCTTGGATGATGGTCGAGTAAGAATTTGGAAGTGGGAACCCCACCGTCTCCTTTATATGACTAAGAATTTCTTTCCAAAAAATTGAGATAATGGGGCAGGACCACCATATGTCTATGAAATCTCCCAGAGCTGTTGTACAATACCAGCGGAGTGGTGAGGAGTCAAGAAAAACAGAGTGTAGACTCTTGGGTGTGTGGTACCAGTATGACATTACCTTGTATGCCGATTCACATTGTGTTATGCGTTTGTGTATACAAGGGATATCTCGCCAAAGTTGTTCCCATTGTTTCGTGGTTATATCCTCACCAACCTCTTCATGCCATTGTGTTTGATAATGATGTGGGTTGGGAGGGGAGGAGTGCTGGAGAACCGGGTATGTGCGAGAGATTAAAGCCCGAGTTCCGTCAAACGACCGGATTAGGATCTCAAAGACAGTGAACTGGTGCGTGGCTTCCTCTGCGTTGGGGGGGAGAGGTCCCAATGGCGAAGTTGGATATACTGTAGCTTAGTGGATACAGGAAGGTGAAATTCTTGCCAACATTTGTCGAAGGTTTTAAAGGATTCACCCTCAAACAAATCACTAAGGGAGCGACATTCTCCTTCCCTCCAATGATGAAAAGAGTGTGGTTGTAAGGATGGGGCGAATTCCAGGTTCCACGCCAGGGGGGTGTTGGGTGAGTGAAGGAGGTAAGACTTTGTTTCAAGGCCACCCTGTCACATATTTCCAAAACAGTTTTCGTAGGGTTGGCAATATATGCCCTCCGTGGCCGCACGCGTTTAGGAAGCCATGCCAGGTCCCAAAGGGGTCGACAAGCCACAGCCCAGTCCATGTGGAACCAGTGCTTGTCGCTTTCCCTCACAACCCATTCAGAAATAAATCGTAAGTGAGCCACCTATTAGTACTCGAGGAGGTTAGGGCATTCCAGACCCCACTTCTCCGAGGGTAGCATCAATATCGAGTTAGAAAAGCGATGGACGCTTACCCCCGCCAGATGGAAGAACATAAATTACGCTGAAGGTATCAGAGGAGGCAGGGTATGCAAGAGGTAAAGGATCTTGGGGAGGAGGGACATCTTTACTGCATTCAGGCGACCAAGCCAGGAAACCTGAAGTGGCTTCCAACTGAGAAGATCTTCAGGATAGATTTCCGATATTCTGGCCAATTGGCTGTCATCCATGTAGCTAAGGAGGATGTCAGATTGAAGCCCAAGTATCTAATAGACTGAAAGGCCCACTGGAAAGATGTGAGAGATTGTATCACTGATAAGGCGGCGGGGAAATGGTTAGATTTAAGGTTTGGGATTTAGACATGTTGAAGCCCGAAACCATTTCAAAGGTGGTCAATGTCTGTACTAATGCCAGGAGGGAGGGCTCAGGCTGGGTGAGCGTCAATATGAGGTAATCTGCGAACAGAGCGATTTTGTGTATTCGCTCCCCAAAAGGTATGCCCACAATGTCTTCTGACTGTTGAATAACAATCACCAGGGGTTCAACTACGAGGGCTAAATAGAGGGGTGAGAGAGTGTAGCCCTGTCTTGTGCCCCTCCGTAGATAGATTATCTGAGATAAGGCTCCGCTCACACGGATCCTGGCACTGGGAGAAGTGTGGGAGGCCATTATTCTCTTGGCCATCTAAGGTCCCAGTCCTATCCTGCCAAGGACCGTCTCTAAAATTGGGCAACTAATCCTGTCAAATGCCTTCTCTGCATCAGTGGAGAGAAGGCAGGAAGGGATATTGTGGCGATGTGCCAGTCGGCTAACGTTATCCACCCCCCTTCTATTACAAATAAAGCCGACCTGGTCTGGGTCGATAAGACCCGGGAGAAAAGGTTCCAGTCTATTTAAAAGATTTGTGTATACAGCTTGGCATCGGTATTTAAAGCACAATGGAGCGATATATGAGGCACAAGAGGAGGGTCCTTAATGTGATCTCTGCTTCCGACATAGTGAGGGTAAGGCCCAAAATGGCTGTGAAAGTGTTAAACAGTACAAGTAAATACTCCTGTAGTTGGGGTAGAATTGTACAATAAAAAACTACTGGGAGGCCGTCTGGGAACGGGGTCTTGCCCAGGTGGAGGTCCTTCACAGCGAGTTGAAGCTCCTCAGCAGAGGTAGGAGCCTCAAGCAACTCCAAGTGTATCTGATCCAGAGTTTCCCACCTACATTCCACATGATAGCTGTCAATGGCCACATGAAAGGTGTCTTCGCCATTGTAAAGGTTGTGGTAGAAGTCATGGAATGCCTGCTATTTGGCTATTGAGGTTGCCCAAGTACCATCTGCAGTCCGAAGCCCAGGAATATGTGTGGAGGTTTGTTGTTGCCGAAGCTTTCGTACCAAGAGGGTTCCCACCTAGTTTCCCCCCTCATAGTATCTTTGCTTGAGTGCAAGTATGTGGCGTTCCACGTTGTTGGTACGATGCGCCCGTAGCTGACCTCCTCAACAACGCTAGATGCCATTTATTGCACCGGGATGGGGTGGAGTGGTCAAGGCGTTCCAGCTCCTTAATGTCCACTGCAAGGCCCGTCTCGACCAGCCTGGCCTCTCTTGTCCAGACAATAGATATAGTGGTATGGGCTCCTCAAATGTTAGCCTTGAATCCATGCCAAAGGGTATGTGCCAAGATGTTAGGGTGTGAGTTTAGTTCAAAATAGGTTTCTATTGCTTGTCGGATGTCCTCTACATCTGCTGGATTGTGCAGTAACTGCTAAGTGCCAGGACTGAGCCTTTCCCCCTAACCAACACCAAATAAGCTCCAAGTGTGCGTGGTCGGACAGTGAAATATCCAATATTAGGGCAGTTTCCAGATTGCGCAGTAATAATTGAGTGAGAAAGAGATAATAAATACACGAATAGGACTGGTGAACATGTGAAAAGAAAAAAGAATCCAGAGTGTCTGGGTTGTGATATCGCCAAGCATTGACTAAGACCATTTCAGTGATGTCTCGTTTAAGGGCTGCAGACATAGCACCTGTTCTCTGAAAGGACGTGGCGCTACTGTCGAGGTCAGGATCTCAGACCAACTTAAGACCCCCCAAAAACCACACCCCCCCCTTCCGTGATAACTGATCTTTGAGCAAGCCCCTTAGGTAAGCATCCTGGGCCTGATTATGTGCATAGACATTTAAAAGAGTGAGGGTGCACGTACCGCATTGTAACCTTAGTTTCAAATGGCGTTCCTCTCCATCCTGAGCCACCCGCGAGACCCCTGAACAGAAAGTGGCCTTGCAAAAGATCGCAAAGCCAGCTGTCTTATTTGAGGCTTATGCCCAATAGAGGAAGGGGTAAATAGGGTGGACCATGCGTGGAGTATCTTGTCAAAGTAGGTGAGTCTCTTGGAGAAAAATAACATCAGCATTTTGCTGAAGTAGATATCGCCATATTTGTTTTCTTTTGTTTGTTGCATTAAGACGTCACACACTGAGGGTCAGGATTTTGACCCTGTAGTCAGTGGTTATAGGTGTGAATTAAGAAATGTGCCCATAAAACGAATTTGTAGAGTGTCACTGGGGTGGGGAGAGTCAATGAGTGCGGAAAGGAGGGGGGAGCCAAGGAGCAAAGTGGGAGGGCCAGGCTATCTACAGCATATCCGAGGAGCATATGATGGGGGGGTAGAGAGGGTGGTCCCCAGGGATGCCCAGTAACCTAAGAAAGGAACAATGCACGTGAAAGTGAACAAGAGTCAAAGGCCAACCGGGCCAAAACAGTTGACCCAAAACTAGGTAGGGCCTATGCAAAACAGTGCCGGCCATACAGGGGGTGTTACTCCCCGAACATCTGGTTCCGTGGGACGGGTCAATGGCAGCTGAATGTCCAAGGCCATCCAGACCCCAGGGCCTATGATTGTCAGGCCCAGCAATATGCCATTTTGTCACCCAAGTTAGATAAGCGTCTACAGGAAAGATGCAAGGGAGGTAAGAAAGATCAGTTCAGGCCATGCAGCACACAGTCCAGGCAGGATCTGGCTGTGTCCTCTCTTGGAACACAGGAGATCCGTCAATGAGGCTGCCCAGCGGTGATATGTCCCGCAGGCACATATTCTGTCAGTGAAGCGTTAGACATCCCGAGGCAGAAACCATCCTCAGTGAATTCGGAGGGTACAGAGTTTCAGCTTGACTCAGATGTCGAAGGAGGAGGTGTTGAATAACGTTTCTCTTGGCTTCACAAGACATAAGATCCCTGTTGTATTTAGAAGCATTCTTAGGAGCCAGTAGTCCATGAGGGGCACAATATTATGCGAGTAGGAGAACCAAGAGAGGACGGCGTGTTCAGAAGGCACAAGGCTTCTCTCAACGATCTTATAGTCTTGCGTTTGGCTTCCCACTCAAAGATAATAGCAAAGGGATGTCCCCATTGGTAACAGATGCCTAGGTCTTGAAGCTTGCTAGTGACTGGCCGGAACTCCCTGCGACGTCGTAGGGTGGTGGGTGCAAGATCCTGGAACAACTGGATGGTATGTCCCTTGTATACCAGGTCTGACTTCTTCTGAGAAGCCTGTAATATTGTTTCTTTCTCGACAAAGTAGTGCACTCACGCGAAAATGTCAGGAGGAAAGTCCAGTCGACCTGGCAACACCACCACTCGATGTGCTCTGTCCAAAACTGGGGGGGGGGGGGCCCTTTGGGTCTCCCCGAATGGAATGAAAAGATCTGCTGTAAAGGTTATAACATCTAAGCCCTCGATGCCCCTCGTAACACCCCTGATACAAATATTGTTTCTCCAGCTGCAATTTTTAGTATCTTCTTGCTTTAGCTGGAGGTTGATTTGCTTGTCTTACAGGGTTGCCATCTAACGCCACAGGGCCTTGAGGCCTTCTGTGCAGGAGTCTAGCATTTGTTTCAAGTTGTTGACTCGTTCGCCAAGCCCCTCCGCATCTCTCTGAATCTCATGTAAGCAGGTCTTGAATTCAGACTTGAGGGAGCCAATCTCCATTCAAAGTTTCTGGAGAAAGTTATCTATAAAGGCTTGGGTAATGGGTACAGATGGCGTCATTCAGTTTACTATAAATCTAAGGCAAGTGAATATACAATCAATTTGGGGGCACAAAAAAACACAACACAAATAGTTGCTCTTATTTTAGCAAAACTAGAAAATTATATTTAATCAGTAAATGATGACATAGAATTATATTCAAAATACAGGAAAAGATGTTCATCAGCCACACTCACACTCATACTTACATGCATACACTACTAATCATTCTCAAGAACAATATAATACGAAAATTTACAAAATATATTTTGATATATGATAATACAAAATGGACGAAATAGAAGGATTATAAATAATCTCAATTAGTATGCATGTATATGTATATGTATAAAAGAGAAATTTATTTCTAGAGGCTATCCCAAGAAATTGGTTAGAGACTCCGACAGAAGGCCACGCTTTTACGATCGGCAACAACTCTTAACAAATTCCAGACCAAAAGAACCACCTAAGCTAGTCTTTGTTACCACACACTCAGTACTGAATGAAAAGATACGCCAAATTGTGTGTTCCAATTGGCATATTCTCAATGTAGAGAGAGAGAGAAGGGACAACAAATACATAGACCCATGTACACTCACAGAAGAAATAAGAATCTCAGGGACCACGTGGAAAAATCTAGATTTAAATCGGAAGGAGGATTCACACAAAAGACCATAGATGGCAGCAACCCCATAGTGGGCAATTTCAAATGCGCATCCTGCAAATCCTATGATTTAGTGCTAGAAGCAGACAAGCTCTATTTGAATGGCTATACCATCAACCTGAGGAACTTCACCAATTGTAAAACTAAAGACATCATATACCTGCTCATCTGTCCCTGCCAAATGGGATATGTAGGTGAAACCTCACGTACACTTTTAACCAGACTCTCCGAACACAGATCAGCTACCCGCACTAGGAAACTTTCAGCTCCCATGGGGCAACATTTGTTAGACAAAGATCACAAGCCTGATGACATAAAATGGATCATTTTAGAGAAAATACAAGCATGTCCAGGCATTAATCTTGAAGAAATACGTAACAGAGAGGTCTTTTGGATATTCTCCCTTAATACATATACTCAAGGACTCAACAATGAAATCCCATGGGACCAAGCCATACATTTTAACAATTAACTGTACATCGTTCCATCTTCTCCCATCTGTATCCATTTTACCTTTTGCTGCTTATCTATATATTCTTCAGTTTATCTCCACTGCAACCTCCTGCTTTGTCATAGTTCTCCCCTTGCCTGGGAAAGTCTCCAGTCAATCCCTGTGCCAGTTTTCAATCGTATTGTAGTCTCATACGTGCAAGCATTGTGTCCACTGTCCACATCTACCTACCTTCACTATGCAGGTAGCACTACTGGTTTTCATGATTTTCACAGGAATATTCACAGTACTCGTCCGGGACTATCTGCAAGATTTTAGCCGATTATGATTTATCCTAAAGTTTTCCCTTTTTTCCAGATGTCCCTCATGTGGTCTCATTTTAGTTTATCTTCCACCGGCCGAGTTACTCCTTCGTTGCAGTCACCAAGTAAACAATTTTTTTCATATGATTCTCTCCGGGACGTCACTCGCAGCCCCCGCTCGGATCAGTGTCTAGTATTCAGTAGTAACTTCTATTGTTTCCTCTGGATAGGCATATTCTGCTACCATATCATGGAATATTGTGATATCTCTGACCTTTGCTGATATTTCTACACATTCCAAGATGGTGGCCCCGTTTGTACGCCACATTCTATTGACTCTAGTGGCCGGTATGTACAGTGCAGCCACTAGTACTTCCGGGGCCCTCTGACATAAAGACTTTTACTTCCACGCTGACCGCAGCCTCCCTATAGGGCAGTGGTACTCATAGTATGGCCCGCGGGCCGCCAGTGGCCCGGCAGGCTTTTATTGGCGGCCCACGGACCTTGCCTTGCTGTTTCTACGTTTCCAGTGAGGCCGGCAGTAAACACAGAAGATGACTGCAGGAGCATACGTAGTGAATAAGTATTAAATTGGTATTCACTACCTATGCTCCTGCGGCCATTTTCTGTGTTTACTGCCGGCCTCTGTGACGTCCCGGCACCGTCGGAAAGCTTCCCAAAAGGCCCTTTAAAAGTCAGCTGTAAGCGCTTTCACAGCTGACTTTTAAAGGGCCTTTTGGGAAGGTTCCTGTTTGGACAGAGACAGATAGAGGCAGAGACAGATAGAGACAGAGACAGTTATAGACAGCGATACAGACAGAAACAGATAGAGATAGAGACAGATAGAGATAGAGATAGAGACAGACAGAGACAGATAGACAGAGACAGACAGACAGAGACACAGACAGAGAGACAGAGACAGATTGAGACAGACAGATAGATAGAAACAGACAGAGACAGATAGAGACAGAGATAGAGATAGACAGAGATAGACAGAGATAGACAGAGATAGAGACAGGGACAGACAGAGACAAATACAGATAGAGACAGATAGAGACAGAGAGAGACAGGGACAGACAGAGACACATAGAGACAGAAACACATAGAGACAGAGACACATAGAGACAGAGACAGATAGAGATAGAGAAAGATAGAGATAGAGATAGAGTCAGAGACAGATAGAGACAAAGACAGATAGAGACAGAGACAGATGGAGACAGAGACAGACAGAGAGGCACAGAGGGAGAGATAGAGAGAGATAGAGATAGAGATAGAGAGAGAGAGAGAGAGAGAGAGAGAGATAGATAGATAGATAGAGAGAGAGAGAGAGCTAAAGAGAGATAGAGAGAGATGGAGAGAGAGAGAGAGATACATAGAGAGAGAGAGGTAGAGAGACAGAGCGATAGAGAGAGAGAGATAGAGAGAGATAGAGATAGATAGATGGATAGATAGATAGATAGATAGGAGAAAGATTTAGGAGAGAGAGATAGAGTAAGAGAGAGATAGATAGAGAGAGAGAGATAGAGAAAGACAGAGATAGAGATAGAGAGATGGAGATAGATAGAGAGAGAGAGATAGAGAGAGATAGCTAGAGAGAGAGATAGATATCGAGTGAGATAGAGAGAGATAGATAGAGATGGAGAGAGAGAGATAGAGAGAGAGATAGTGAGAGATAGAGAGTAAGAGATAGAGAGTGATAGATAGATAGATAGATAGATAGATTTAGGGGAGAGAGATTTAGGTGAGAGAGATAGAGACAGAGAGAGATAGAGCGAGAGAGATAGAGAGAGAGAGAGAGAGAGAGAGAGAGAGAGAGAGATAGATAGAGAGAGATAGATGTGTGTATGCCGGGTCTGGTGGCTCAGTGTACATATGCGTCCGCTGCAGGGGCCTGTGTTCAACCTCATGGTCACAGTTTTTTTTTTGTTGCTTTAGCCCCGCCCCTTCACTGACCCCGCCCCTACCGGTGTGGCCCTCGGCCACAAACCACACTGTAAATTTGGCCGCCGAGAGAAAGTTTGTGCGTACCCATGCTATAGGGCATCCACCATATTGCCCTCGATCTGTGGATTGGAGTACTTCTGTGCTGCTGAATCAGTAAGCTCTTAATCTGTGCCAGCTCCGCCTTACATCTTCCGGATTGGAAATTATTTTGCGGTAATGTTGTCTCTATTTTACTCGTGTTTACCCATATATAGGTCCTTTCCAAACATATTGTGCAGACTGCTCGTTAACTATACAAAGATACTCCGGTGAATATTTCACATCTTGGTAAGATTTTTTATCAAATATATTACATCTTTTTGCAGCGGAACCGTTGGCTTCAAACCTTAGCTCATGCATCATACGGCACACTTTTTTCCTTCTTTTATGTATTTCAGTGATCCAAAACTTTCTAAATCTTCACTTATCCAGACGATACATACGTAGACTGCAATTTTAGATACTGTCATCTAGATATAATTCTCAATCTAGGTAAGCAGGCTAGTTATGATTTACATCATGTATATTCTTCTCCTCCTTCCTAGGCCACTCAAAATCCTTTGTCTTCCTCCTCAGGATTTAGCTGGCTCATTCCTTTATTCATGTTTTAAGCATGAGAGTCTGGACCCCGAAGTCTCCATTCATTACTCAGGTGCTATTGCTATTGTTATCTTCTCTCCAGCACCACAGATTTTAATCACACTGGGCTGGTGCATGATCAGGGACTATTAATACAGATCCATCTAAGACACCTTTGTATGTTTATATAAACACCACATCAGGGGCGGCTGGTGAAATTTGAAAGTGGTGGGTGTAAATACTGCACTGTGGCGAGCGAGCGTAGCGAGCGAGCCGGAACCACCTGCAGGTGGTTCGGGGGGTTCTCCCCCGAGAAAATTTTGAAAAAAGAGTGGGCAAATGGTGCATTTTCAAGCAAATTTGAGAAAGAGGTGGCTTGGCGAACACATCTCTGGGAGTAGCCAGACAAGTCTCTTTGCACTTGCACAGATACATCACTCTCCCTGCATTCACATAGGCACACTACTCACCCTGGACTCATAGACCCATTACTCACCCTTCCCTGACACATCACTAAGCCTGCATTCACCCATCCACATAACTCACCCTGAACTCACACAGGCACACTGCTCAACCTGTACTCACACAGACATCACTCACCCTTCGCTGCACTGCACTCAAAGATGCACACTGTTTCATCAGAGAAATATATACCGAAAAACAAATGAGTGTGAAAGCTAATGAACACTTTACAAGTAGCTGCTGGTTGCTTTTTGGACACATGTGAATTCATTCATAGCATCGAAAACAACCTCCTCACAGAAATGAAAATCTAGTTAACATTGAGTCTGAAGGCCTGTACGTGGCCCAATGGCATCCCCAGGCATCACCACGAGAGAGAGAGTCCGACAACGCACATGCTCATAGCCAATGTATATTAAAAGGGGCCAGTGTTACCAGACTAGCTCCACCACAGAGGCCCTTTCTGGCAGTGATGTCCAATGTTAGTCCATGAAGGTTGGAATGGATTCATATCAGATTTTATTATATACACATATGACAATCATGCATAAAGTTTTTTTTTTTTTTAACACTTTATTTTTCAGATAAAAAATGAATCATATTGCCTTGCATATAATCACTTTACAATCAAATCGACTCGTGCCTGACAGTTTCATTCTCAATGGTAGTTACTACAACAATCTGTACAGTGGTATAACCTAGTATTTTGACCAGTCCTCAGCGAGACCCCCCCTACCCCCACCCCCAATCCCAATCGCAGTGACTAGACATTACGGTCAGCAGCGCCTCCCACAGAAAGCTTATTAACCACGACACCACAAACCACACTGCTCTCATAAAAGGATATCCGGGGAACTGGACACTATCCCCTCAGCCCACACCCTCCGGAACTATTCCATTGTCTACCGGTGTGGCAGAGGCACGCTTAGTGGCCTCGAAGTAGGCCCTCAGTGGTCCCCAAATATCTCTGGGTCGCGATGTCGGAGGCATGAGGCTAGCGTATGTTTCAGCATTGGTGTTGCAGTGCACCAGACTCCCCAGCCAATCCTGCAGCTGAGGAGTGGTTTTCCTGCCCCAGTGAATGGCAAACTCTCTTTTGGCTAGCAGTAATCCCAATGCTGCTAATTTCCTGACTTTCTTAGGAATCTGAACTGTGTACCCTAAAAGAGCTATCTCGGGAGGGGAGCCAGTGGAAGGCCAATTATCTTCCCCAGTGTCGTATGTACCGCTAACCAGTAGGTCTGCAAGCGGGGACAAGTCCATGCTAGATGAATAAAATCCGCGTGCGGGGCAGTGCATTTCAAACAGGTGTGTGGCCTATCAGCGTCTATCCTGTGCGCCAGGGCTGGTGTGAAGTAAGCGCGACGGATACATTTAAAATGCAGCAACTTGTGGCGTGCGTTAAGTGAAATGTCCTTGGTGGCCTCGCAACATTTTGCCCATTGCTCATCTGTGATGGTGCTCCCTGTGTCCGCCTCCCAGGCCTGTCTAAGGCTGGAATCGTCCGCGGGCATCATCACAGCGCATGCCTTGTACATTTTAGAGATGAGGCGTGTGCCGCTAGGGGTCTCTAACACCAGAGTAAGTGGAGGGAAAGAGTCAGGCTCAACAGGATATGTGGGGAGCCCAGCACGTAGTGCGGATTTCATGCGGCTCATGAGGAATCGCGTCATGAAGTTGCAGTCGGTGAACCTGGCGTCCTCATCTATTGAGAAAATATGACCCTCTGGGAAGAGATCGCCCACTTTTACAATATCTAGAGTGGATAGCGTGTTCTGCACCAGCTTCTCCCCAGTGATTGGGAACCATCTGGCGTTGGGCAACGGCAGGGCAGAGGAATATAATAGTGTAGCGCCTGTGCGTTTGATCAATTTACCCCATGCCCAGGCAGTCGTAGATACTGTTTGAATGTCGCATCTGTCACGTGGAAAGCCCCCCGGTAGCATCTCACACAATTTATCGGGGAGAACCAGGTCTGCCTCCGGCCGTAGATACGGAATGCGTGCATCTGGATGAAACCAAGCGAACGCGTAATGACATTGCGCTACCAAATAATATAATTGGAAGTCTGGAACATTGAATCCGCCTCTGTCGTACGGCAAAGTCATCACCGACCAGCGGACCCGTGGTCTCTTCCCGCCCCATACTAGTCGTATCATGAGAGTTTGTAAAGTGCGGAAGAAACCAGCTGAGAGGGGAATCGGGATATTGTTAAATAGGTATAAAAATTTAGGAAGGACCATCATTTTTACTATAGCCACCCGACCAGCCAGGGACAAAGGTAACCTCAGCCATCTGTCGACCTGTTCCTCTAACTTTTGGAAAGCCTGTCCGTAATTTAAGCGAATAATTTGTGCGGTGTCCAGATGGATATGTATACCCAGATATTTTACCGAGTCTTGGCACCAGTCGAGAGGAAATTCGCATTCCCATTGGACTGTGCTCGCCGTTAGCGGGAATATGATTGATTTGTGCCAGTTTATACCTATCCCTGAGAATCTGCCAAAGCGGACGATTTCCCGGATAAGAGGCGACAGATTAAGGTGTGGTTCCCGGACGTAAAGTATGGTATCGTCGGCGTATAGAGAAGCTAGGAGCGGGCCAGTGTTGAATTGAAGACCTCTATGCAAGTGGGGCTCCTGGAAGTGCCTGACCAACGGGTCCATGGCTAAGATGAATAAAAGCGGGGACAGGGGGCAGCCCTGCCTGGTCTCTCGATATAGCCGGAATGGTCTGGACAGGGTGCCGTTCAGCCGGAGTCTCGCCGATGGCCCACCGTAAAGCAGAGAGACTGTGGAGATGAAGCCACAGGGCAGACCCATACGCTGCATCACCTCCACAAGGAAGGACCACTCTAAAGAATAGAACGCTTTCTCTGCGTCTAGTAATATCGCCGCCGCTGGGACGTCTGGCTGTATTCTGTGTAGCACCGCAAACAGCGTACGGAGATTCAGGGATGTCGAGCGTCGGGGTACAAAGCCAGACTGTACCGGGGATATGATGTACTCCATCCGCTGCGACAGCTTATTCGCGAGCACTTTTGCCAAGATTTTATAGTCTAGATTCAATAAGGACAGCGGTCGGTATGAGCCGCATAACTTGTGATCTTTGCCAGGTTTTGGAAGGAGTATGATTACAGCTTCACGTAGTGTGGGGGGGGAGAATTTGTTTTTCTAATGCTTCTGCATAGACCTCAATCAGCTGGGGGGCCAGAACGTCTTTGAATTCTTTATAAAAATCCCCTGTGAAGCCATCAAGCCCCGGGGCGGAGGAACCTCGCATATTGTCTATGGCCATTAGGACATCGGCGACAGTTATGGGTTCCGCCATGAAGTCTATCATATGCTTTTCCAGGAACACCAGTGCAACCTCATCTAAATATGCAGTCTGGGCTGCGCCGTCAGGGTCTGACCTGGAGGAGTAGAGGGAGGTGTAATAATCCAGAAACTCATCTCTGATAGCCGAGGTGGAGGTGAGCGTGTCACCGGACGCTGAGTGCAATTCAGTAATGTAGGATTTGCTATAAGGTGGTCTCAGCATTTGCACCAGAACTCTGCCAGGCCTCTCGCTCTCTCCGTATCGTCGTGCAGCTTGATATTTACCTATATACAATATCTCCCTGTCTGCCGTGTCCCTGTATTCCGCCAGAAGGGCGAGTCTCTCTGTCATAGCCTCTGGGTCAGGGAGGGCCGCGAGCTGGGAATCTAGCTTGGCCACCTCTTGCTCAATATGGGTCATCATTTGACGAAGATCCCTGAGTACTCCAGCCCGTTTGGAGATGCATACTCCTCGTATAACCGCCTTAAAACCTTCCCATAGCATCGCCGCTGAATCTACTGAGCCCGTATTGAGTTCAAAGTAGTCCTCTATTGCCTCGCGTACCTCTGCCTTAAACACCTCATCTTGAAGGGCCGTACCTGGAAACCGCCATTGTCGTTCATACCCTTCCGGTCGTGGGAGCAACACCCGTAAAGTTATTGGGGAGTGGTCTGAATATGTGCAGGGGAGTGTAGTGTGGGAGCCAAACCAACCTGCGACACTGGGAGAGATCAGCCAATAATCTATTCTCGACCAGGTGCCATGCGGGCCGGAATAATGAGTGAATTTGGTGAGGGTGGGATTACGCTGTCGCCAAACGTCTATTAGTGTGTATTGATTACAGAGTTTCATCAAGGCCCGCCTTGCCCGTGGTTTAGCGGTCGGGTGCGGTTGACGAGCTGTCCAATTTGGTGCTTATCAGTAAGTTAAGGTCCCCCCTAGGAGCAGCGCATGTGTGTCATGTTTGGCAATCCGGGCATTCAAGTCATGGAAGAACTCGGGGTCGTCCACTTTGGGAGCATACACATTAACCATAGTGATTTTGTGGCCATAAAGAGTGCCCGTGACTATCACGTACCTGCCCACTGGATCCCGGGTCACATCCAGGAGTGTAAAGGGGACCCTCTTGTGTATCAATATCGCTGTACTCTCTAGCGTAATTGCTATAATTAGCAAAGTATCTGTGTGTGCCTCAGCTGGCGCCAAAACTAGCGGAATCTGTGGGGGAGGTGTGTTTCCTGTAAATAAACTATATCAACCTTGTGTCGAAGAAGATAGTGGATCACCTGCCTCCTTTTACGGGTGTTATTGAGGCCTCTGACATTCCAGGACATTAAAGTGATGGCCGTGGGCCCTGTACGTTACCTAACCGCGACATCCAAACATTGTTCATGCATCTTCCTGTCAGGACTGTAAGGCGATGTAAACCTTGCAAGCAATGCTAAACTAAAGTCTAAATAACTACAATTGCAATATGCGAACTTTTCCCTCTCCCCCTCCCCCCACCCAGCCGCCTTCCAACCCATAGGTGGCCAACCCTCAGAAAGTGAACCTGCCCGGAAGACATAGAGATCCCCGGGCTCGCAGTTGAGGTCCAGAAGGTGGGCCCCAAAATGAATGCACCAACTCAGCGGATACACCAGAGGGGGTGGCAGCCCGAAATCGGACCGGCCTATTGCCGTATCTGTAGGAAAATAAAAATTGTAAACAAACATTGTGATTTCCCATATGCATACTATAAACAACATAAGATCATTCTAGCAACATCATCCAGTGTCAATGTTCGAGAATAGGTCCGCACTAGCGACAGAGCCACTGCGAGGTGGGGAAGCGGGTGCACCCCCGCCGAGTCTTGCGAATTCCGTGTCTTGTGTGTGCGGCAGAATTCCTGGGCCTCTGCTGGAGTGTCAAATATTCTGGACCTGCCGCCAACATCCACCTTAAGTCTCGCCGGGTAGAGCATGCCATATTTGAGCCCAAGATTGCGTAGCGTGGCTTTGACCCCCTGGAATTTGCGGCGTGCCTCCTGGACCATCGGAGTGAAGTCTGGATAGAATGATAATTTCGACTCCTGCCACTCGACCGCGCCGCGTTCTCTTGCCAGACGGAGAGTAGTGTCCCGGTCTCTAAAATTCAGGAGTCGCGCTATGATGAGCCGAGGGGGAAGGCCAGGATTGGGTCTTGGGCCTAGTGATCTGTGGGCTCTCTCCACCACAAAGCCCGGTGTGAAAGACTCACTTTCAAACAGATCCGTGAGTAGCTTCTCCACGAAGAGGTCCATTCGGCCTGTGGATGTCGTCTCCGGAACCCCCATAATGCGGACGTTGTTGCGGCGTCCGCGCGCTTCCAAGTCCTCATTTCTAATGGCTACTTCCTTGAGCAGGCGCTCCGCCCGTTCCAGCCGCTTCTGAGGCTGAGCTGTCCCATCCTCCAAGTCTGACACACGAGCTTCCGCAACATCAAGGCGCCTGTCGTGGCCCTGTACTTTGGCGCCCAAGGATGCAATGGTCTGATCCAAAGTGTCGAAGCGGGAGTCCAGCGCCTTAAAACCTGCCTTCATTTCCAGCAACAGGGAGGCAACAGAGGTATCCGAGGGCCCAGGTGGATTCGCTTCAGTGGTCTTGTCGGCCATAACTGAGTCGTGTGATGGTGCGCCCTCAGCCACTTTTTCAAAAGGAAGGGTTCTTTGCCTGGGATCCTTGCGTCCCATTCCGCAAAGTGCGCGGAGCAGCCGTGTGGGAGGGGGGACTGGGTGATGATGTATTGCGAACTTGTAGAAAAGCAGGTGGCAGTTTTGAGCAGTCCCCAGCCACTTCAGGCACTATGAACAGCAGGTTGGCACCAGCGAGCACTCAGAGGCAGGTCTGTGTCCCGGTGGCAGGGGCCAACACAATGGCCGCGACCCTTCCGAACAAAGAGAGTATTAGTGCGAAACGCTTGTAGGCCCCATCGCAGGTGGGTTATGCATGTTCTAGACACTGGCACTGAAGGGCCAAGCGGCGCTGTGTTGCAGTAGCAGATGGTATGGTGAGCTCAGGTAAGGGGTTCCGTGTCATCGCAGACAAGATGGCTTCCAGTGAGCGCGCGAAATCAAATAGGATGTCTGTCCCTCTCGGGGAGGACCAGCGGGTGATCAGCACCGCACGCCGTGTCGAGTGGAGGGCGAGTGCACACCCACCCCCAGCACAGCCGCCACAGCGTCAGGCCAGCGCCCTACCCCCGAAGGCCATAGCAGGTGGGCCCTGTCCCCACACGAGCTCAGGGAAGCGAGGCCTAGAAGCGGGGCAGAGCAGCCGGCCCGGCAGCCCACAACGGAACCTCGCGGTAAGGGAGGGGGGGGGCTCAACCCACACGGGTCCGACTCACCCGGTCCGTCCGCCGGAGGCTGCAGGAGGCGCCGTCCTCTGACCGCCGCGCTCGCGTGGGGCCGCCGGGTCTCCAGATGCGGCCGCGCCGGCCCGCCCCGGGCCTCCTCCGGCACGATGATTCTGCACCTCGGAGGGGAGCTGGCGCCCGGCACTCAGATCGCCATGTGCCGCGCCGCTTCCTCTGTCCGCGACGCCGGTTTCAGCCCCGATGGAAGCACATTCTCCCGGGGAAATCGCCGCTGAGACCGGCCGATTGTTGGAGCTTCACTAGCAGGCGGCCATCTTCGCCGCCGCCTTGGCCACGCCCCCCAATCATGCATAAAGTTGATCTAAATTGTATCATTTACATATTCTTTGGTTATCCTGAAATTATGGCTAAATTCAAGCTCTTGTGAAGCAACTCGGGACATCCCTGCTTCATTCGATCCAAAATGACATTATATGACGTGGCCACAAAACCGGAAATATTTCCAAACATTCCACATTTCAAGCTGTGCGAGAATGCAATAATAAATTCTTCTCATAAGCAGTATTCTCAATCATTTTTTACACCATTCCGGCAAGTAATAATCGAGTTTCCGCACATCCAGAATTAAAATATAAACAGCACAAACCTACCCTGTAACACCCCAAGAGATGGAATACACTACACAAACATATAACAATTGAAAAGAGGACAAACTAATGCACAGGTACAGCACAGATTACAAAGCAGTGAGTAGATGAGTCCATCACTCTCTGATGGCAAAAATAGACTTATGCTTCTCATTTTACACATCAATCCAGTAAATGTAACAGGTGTTTCAAGCCACTCCAAATGAAATCATGCACAATCCCAGAAGAAGCAACCAACGAGAATCACTATGGGCAACCACACCCTTGTGTGACGTGTCATAAAATAGAGTGAAAATGTATGGGACTAAACGACAAATCAGTTTCACAACCATGGCTGGGCACAGAAGGTGCATTGTGAGCAATGAGATTAGAGCCACTAAATTCTAATTCCCATACATTAAAGATACATTTTAAACGTGAGATTATGGGTCACAGTCTCACACAATAAACATATTTTGAAATGTACTGATACCCAAAAGGGTCATGTTCGTGCTATATAAAACTCAATAACTAAATAAAATGCCGACTGTTCCCCAGCACACCAATAGAAGCACCAGGCTGATGATAACTCCAGCCCACACGTACATATGACACATTTTACTACTTTACTATCCAGACCACATCGTGTGCTCCTGTGCAATCATTTTAGCCCACTTTGCCTTAGTTCCATTGTGCAACAACATTGTCAGTGTCTGTAAATTGTAAAAAATAACATATCATGCGTCTTATTGAAAGCGGGACATTTGCATCAATGGGACAGTCCTGTGTCACTTGACATGTGTTACAGTGCAGAAACATATGCAGCCAGGCAAGAATGAAAGCACATTCCAGAAAACGGCGGCGAGTTGGGTAAAGATGTAAAGTAATTTGTCTTGTGTACCACTCCCAAGGTACCAGTCAACAGGTATTTCAGCTGAACTTGTCTAGGTTCAAATGAAGAAAAGAACACAAGACACCGCAGGGTGACATTTAAGCTTATACATTAGCGCTCTTCTGTACCGCGATGGTAACAGTTTACTGGGCAGACGGTGTAATGTGGCCACCCGCAGAGAACCCCACGTAGGAGCCGAGCACATACCTGATCTGGAGGGCTTCACGGCAGTGTGCACCCTTCTGCCCTCACATCCCCGACCCCGACCCTCGGGGCCCCAGAGTCCCACATCCCACTGCTCGCGATCCCCAGCTCACGAGGAAAGGCAGCCTGCCCGTCTCACTCTTCAGTCCTTGGTGCACATAATGAGCCGAGCCCCAGTGGTATTCGTGTAGGACAGTTGCGGCTCGCAACACGCGCGGGGGGGTCGCGTGAGGGGTTAAAAATAAAGTTTAAAAAAAAAAGTGAAAACTTACCTGACCACCGCCGGGTCCGTGCCGCATTTGCTGTGTGTTCCTGTGCTGGGGTCCGCCGCCGCCTTCGTGAGTGGCTGTTGCACCGTGCAACCCCTCTCAACCAATCCAGACGCTGCTCCAGCAGCGCCAGGATTGGCTAGAGCATGGACTGTCTCCGCCCATAGGAGACCGGGGCTGTGGCCACTGGCCAGTAGCAGCCCTCGCTCGCTCTCCTAATGCAGGGCGCTGCAGGCTATACAAGTGCGCATGTTCTGGCTGGTCAGAAAAATGATCAGCCCAAACCTGAACATGCGCACTGGGCCTGCCTTGCTGCTGCTGTCACTCAGTGAAGTCAACGTCATGACAAACCCAACCCTCCAGTGCTGCCCCACCCCCTTCAGTGACGCGTCCTCCTGACTGACTCGGATTTCGAGTCAGGACGCGCCTGGCGGTGAAGTTAATCTTCCTCCGTGGCCATGTGGTTAGTGGGGCAACAGCCCAACGCCCCAATGGACGCACCGCCCCTGCACCACATAAAGATACAGATGCTGTGACATGCTGCATCTCCCTAATCGGTAGAAGTATTCTAACTAGCTTATCCAGTCTTTTCTGGTCAAGTAATGAACACTGACATAATGTAACCCTCTTGGCGCAAGTACCTGAATGTACGCACACCGTGGTTAATTTAATTTTAATCCCTTCCTCTAACCTTTCTTTACCCCTTCTTCCTGATATTTATAATCCTATCTCATTGCGGGCCCTCATCAATATTAAAAGGTACCATCACTTCTGTAGTTCGGTTACAGACATACCTGATGGCTTCCTGATGAAGGCAACTTGCGTAAACACGCGTAGAACATCATAGCCCTTCAGAACTATGTCTTATGGTTACAATATACATACTAATTGACATTATTTATAATCTTTTATTTTGCTCAATTTTGTATTATCATCTACCAGAATATATTTTGTAAATTTTCGTATTATACTGTTCTTGAGAATGATTAGCAGTCTATGCATGTAAGTATGAGTGAGAGTATGGCTGATGAACGTCTTTTTCTGTATTTTAATATAATTCTATGTCATCATTTACTGATTAAATATAAGTTTCTAGTTTTGCTAAAATAAGAGCAACTATTTGTGTTGTGTTTTTTTGTGCCCCCAATTCGGTTGTATATTCACTTGCCGTAGATTTATAGTAAACTGAGTGTTATTATCCCTGCTCTTGGCAAGCCATTCTATTGCAGGGGACCCCATCTTTTTCAAAATAATTACAGATAGCATCATCTAAGAAGAGGACTCTGTTCCCGCTGTGCTCCATTGATGGTGTATTCTCTTTACTCCAGAGTGAGGCAACTGATATGCCTTCAGCTACAGTGCCAGATGCGGCCCTGTTGGATCTGCCACGGGGCATGGCAGGGAACTAGGGATATGACAGAATGTCTATGTCACCACAGTTCAAGTATCCACGCGTGGTATCAAGGAGGAAAAGGTATGCCAAGGCACGTTGCAGAAGAAGGGGTGACCCCTGCTCGGGACTGAGCGCTGACATTGGTCCCCTAGATAAGTTGCCGGAGGCACTTGCCAGCAAACCTGGTGAGCCCTCAAGCATCAAAGAAAAAGCTCCTCAGGGAAGGCACAACAAGCATTATCTAATTGTACATTAGATGCCCCCAGGGGGAGGAGGAAGGGGTCACACACCTCACTCAAGGGCTCATGGCCACAACACCCAGTTCTTAGGAGGCTAGAGCAATAGGGCCCCTAGACCCCAACAGCAAAGCAAAGCAGCAGAAAGTCTTTTATAATTGAGGGTGGAGATCTTCTTCCAGGGGTTTAAACCACCACAGCAATGGCAGGTTCATCAGGCAGTCCAAATATTGAAGCATGCAAGGATTCATTCAAAAGTTAAGGCAACAAGAAGAAATTGCAGAGGCTCACCAACCGGGAGGAGATCTTCCACCCTCATTCTCTCCTCACCTCTCACTTGATCCGCCGGGCTTTCCTGGGCTCTCACCGAGACACACCCTGGGAATCACTGCCTCAGTCAGGGCCCGACCATGAATTTCTCAGGCCCACCTAGGCAGGGAAGGAGGGCAGCAGGCGGTCAGCCAGAGGATGCAGTGTCCAATTAGCGAGGGATCCGCAGCTGTCTCCACCTCACCAGGGGGCGCGGAGACCGTCGCAGATTTGTAAGGCTCCAGGTACTGCAATCAGGCATTTACAGGGGCTACAGCACCGCAAGGCAGCAGCCGCCACCAATCCATTCCTGATGGCCGCCGAGTCAGGGCAGGTGAGGCCGGATCAATCAGGTGCTCGCTGGTGCACTCACCGCCACAGGTGAAGCGAAGCTACGGGACATCTGCTCGAGGCAGCCGCTACCCACCAGGCACCAGGGTCACTGCCAGGTCAGCCCCCTGCTCCCCTCTGCAGGCTTATATCTCTGGGGTGGAGGGCCATCCCTGACTGGGGAGCCCGAACGCCGACACACACAGTCTCCAGGGCAGCACTTCCGGACCGGCTATAACAGGCCAGCACTCTCTGATTCAGGGCCGCTGTTCCCCGAGTCTGCAACCAAGATGGTGGCACCTTGGCACCAGTCGTCCGGTGATGGCGCAATCAGCAGTGTCTAGGCAAGTCTCCAGAGTATCTACAAAGTCCCAGAATAGCGCATATGTTTGAGGATGGCAAGGCTATCCAGTATGGTACACTGTGCAAGCCCCGAAGGGGAAGATGGTGGTGAATAGGCCTCTGGGGTCCGGAGCTCAGGCAGGAGATGTCCTATGCCATGCTCGGTCAGGCCATGCCCCGGCAGACCATTTTTAATAATATGGATATCTTGTTCCTTAAGGCATCTCGAGGACCCATTTCAGTAATCCATAGTTTTCTCATATGTTCAACATATTCTATTACTGTTTCATCCTTCCCCATTACTTGGCTCATCCTGCCACCTATATCTGACATGCCTGGGTATCATTTTCTTAATTCCCCCATACTACTGCGCACACACTGTTAAATGTTTATGCATATCTTTCACCATGAACTAGTGTTATTCTTTGTTCTGCATTATTCACTGCAACTACGTTGAAGATGTTCTCTGTCTCGTCCTATACTATGCTTGCAAGGAGACTTTTTACATCCCCTATAGCTAACTGCACTCCTTTTTTAGGTCAAGCCTAAACAGCGCTTGTGCTGTCAGGGGATCTGTTGTATGCACTTTGTGGGGTCTCACTCCTCCCATGATTTAAATAGGCTTATGTGTGTGTCTAAAGCTCGTTGCTTGCAAATGGCTAATGGTGGGTGTATGTCCCATCTTTTTTCAAAAGTTCACTCCCATGGAGTATTGCTGCAGAAGCGAGCAGCGGCGCGCATGGTGGGGCTGCTGCGGGGGTGGGGGGCACTCTTTTCTCGGACAGCTGTCCTCTTCATGCGTACACACATAATGCAGAAAACCCAACAGGCCGCCTTTTTAGGCACCAGGCGAAGAAGCAAACTGAAACCATCAGACGCTTACATCAGTCGTCGCAGTGTATGCACCCTTGTGTACTCGTGTCTCTGTTGTATGTGGAGCGTGGCATTCAGCAACCATATTGAAGATTAGTGGGCAATGTTCATCTGTGATTATTGTGTATGAAAAGCCAATCAAACATAAGGTTGAATGCATATGCCATTGTTCCATAAACACAATGGCCCAGCACACTTAAATCAGATCATAGTTTTACTAAAATAACTTAATAAAGTATAAACATTTTTGATTCATGTATCAAAATCAAACAATGGCAATTCCAGCAGAAGTTCTTCAGGGCAGAACAAAAACACTCATACGAACACGGACGCCACGCTACCCTGCCGGCTGAACTACCATTCGAATTACATAATAAATAACATAGAGGATATTCCTGCCTTAAAACCGGTTGACTACTAATCGTGTTTACTCCGCCATAGGAGGATAGATGAATGCTCCATCCTATATTTGAATTGCCAGATATATTTGCCTCGGAACTGGTTGATTTTCAACCGCATTCGTTTCATTAAAGGAGGATAGATCTTGATTCCATCCCATATTTGAGATATCAGATATAATTACGCATCTCCAGATTTTAGAAGGAGAAATTACAAAAGCGGATAAATATAGTGAAGACTTTTAGACAGAGTGTTTTTGTTCTGCCCTGAAGAAGTCCGCGAGGATGAAACGCGTTGGCTACGGTCTTTTATCTTGTTGAAAAAAAAGAAAAAAGAAGTCATTAATAAAGAATTTGGAGATACAACTTCTGCTGGAATTGCCATTGTTTGATTTTGATACATGAATCACAAATGTTTATACTTTATTAAGTTATTTTAGTAAAACTATGATCTGATTTAAGTGTGCTGGGCCATTGTGTTTATGGAATTTTGGGATACTCTGTATCTTAGGAGATTTAAGGGCATTGACTCTCTGGTCCCTAGCACCTTGTTACCTAGACAAAGGTTACTCCACTAAGGATAGGTGCAATCTATCTTTGCCTCAATCCCCGTTCTATTTGCATTTTATGCATATGCCATTGTGCAAGTGTCAGGCGATGTGAGGTGATAATGCGGGTTCATCTTTGCTCTTCTCTGCTCGTTCTGTGATTGATACTTAAGTGTACAGTGGCGCATATTCACACCTCCCCTTTATTGCAGCCAGTGACTCATTTCTTTCAGGGACAGTACACTAAAACCTAATTCGTGTTGCACTTGACCCTAATGGAAGTGATTTCTGCAATCTGTGCTTCTTTTTTTTACCTGCTAGGTCATTGACAGATTTAGGATATAGACTCGGGTGCTTGATTTACTCTCTGGCATTTTCCCAGCAGGTTAGGCTCCTTGCAGGGCAGTGCAACAGGTTCTGGGATTCTGTGGTAGCCATGCCCCCACACACTATTGCTTATTGACCCTTTTGGATCCTGGGGCATACCAAACAGAATATTGAAGGGTCTACTGCTGCTTTATACAGATACCTGGGTACGCGTGAAGCTTGGAAATGGAGCAAGAATATCCAGAAAAGTGTATACCAACACAGGACTGAAACAGGGGTGTGTACTGGCTCCGCACCTATTTAATTTATTCATCTCAGACCTTTCAAGAAAGCTAGAAAGAATTAATTCACACTCACCGAAGTTGGGAAAATTACATCTGTTGCATCTTGCCTACGCAGATGATATCGTTCTTTTAAGCTTGACTAAGGTAGGCCTGACAAGACTACTAAACGGCCTCTCTGAATTTCTGTTGGTAAATATTTTGGAACTAAATCTTTCAAAAACCAAATCTATGCTCATTACAAATCGAACAGCCTCGAGTCACAATATTAGACAAAAAGGTAATCTATTGGAGAAAGTATCATGTTACAAATATTTGGGATTTTATATCGATGATAAATTATCATTTCGAGATCAGAAAAAATACATGACGCAGCGAGCAGGGGCACTAACATTTGCCCTTAAAACACTTGCAAAGAAACTGGAGGGACCGTCTTTGAAACCATTATTAACGACAATTTTAGCTAAAGCACTGCCAACACTATCATACGCCAGTGCTGCAATGCACGGGAAGGATTCAGAAACCCTAAACAAACTAATAACGAGCATTTACAAAAAGGTTCTCCAGCTCCCGAAGACTGCCTCACCAGCACAGATGCGCCTGGAGTTCGGCATAATGAACGAAACACTGGGCAGACTTTACACATACATAAAAGTATGGTACCAAATAAAACAAAACGTAGAGGAAAATAGTCTTAACGAATCTTTATGGCAGGAAATGAAGCAGGATAAACACTCGCCAGCCTACAAATCTTTGGAACATGCATTAAAGGTTACCTGCACAAATGAGTTGTGGAACAAACAAATGACCTACCAAACATTCAAATTAACACTAAATAAGGCTGCAAAGTTCCACTCGCTGCTGGTTGATAAAGACATTTTTTCTACAAGAAGTCATTCATGGACAGTGATCAACACTTATAAAACACTGAAACAAGCTGCCTATCTGAACTCCACATTTTCTATTTACGTAAAAAGAAAATTAATAACATTAAGGTTTGGACAGTTCCCTACTCTTGCGGATGCCCCTCATTGGATACACAGGGAAAATGAAAATTGCCGGCACTGTGGCTATAAAAAGGAAGACTTGATTCATCTTGTTTGCCACTGTAAGATACTGCAACCAGCACGAACCACAATATTACGGCGAGCATTCCTGGACAGGGGCATAAAGCCATGTAGAACAGCTATCATAAGAGGACTGGATTCCACCGACCCCCAAATGAACTGTAAACTGATTAAATTTTTACGTATTCATGAACAAGAACTGAAAGCTAAACCTGAGTAATGATAAAACAAGAAGTATATTTTTATAATTACATACATTTTAAGATGTTTTTAGGGAAATGTAACTTTTATGCAATATGCTTTTTTTTAAATAGTGTTTGTAATATTGTTATGGTTTTAATTAACTGAACAATAAATAAATAAATTCATTCAATTTATAAATTCCTTTTGGATGCCCGTAGCGCCGAGCTAGCTGGCTAATGTGCAGCGTTTGACAGTTCAGCGAGGGTGCGCTGTAACTTACGACCTGTCTCTTCGCGTGAGGCACCATTCATTGGGACATACCTCTGCCCGTCACTCATGGAAAACAAGGATCCCGGGAGCATGGCTGCGGCTCACCAGTGCTTCTGTGTGGCGGAGGAGCGGAGTAGGCACTGTGCCGCCGTGGGCAAGAACTTTTGCTGTGTGTGTGGTGGCTATGTGGTAAGGCCTTGTTTATACCTCCATTCTCTCTGTATGTCAAAGAAGACTTTCGCGACACCCCCACAGTCCAGCAGTGTCTGCCATTCCATGGCTGTGCCATAGCATTCCGTGCAAGATTTATAAATCTGTTTGAAGTAGAAGCAGCTTTATTTTTTCTGGGGTTGTTCTTTTCAATGCATCACGAGATTATCAATTATTTGCTTTTCTTTCTTATATTAATTTATTGCATGTTTATATATCGCCAACTTAAGTGATTTGCCCAGGATCACACGGTGCTGAGCCACATTGAGACTCGAACCAGATTCCCCAGCTCCAAGTTAGGCAGCTCCTGGCTCTAATGCTGCATCTTCTTCACAATCACTACTCCGATCTGAATAACACCCCAAAACGCAATCCCCAAACCCCTAAACCCTCCAGCCCGAACAGAAGGGTTAAAGGAGTGTTTCAAACAGAGGTCAGGTCATTTCATGTACTGAGTACTCATAGCTGCTGAGTATTCATTGGACTTAAGTGTGGCGTTTCATAGTGTTTGCTGTGATTAAATGTGACGTTGCAGAGGCATGCTGTAAAGATGGGTCGTAGACATTCGAATGAAGTGGTACTATAGTAGGGACCCCAATGTAGAGCTTTAAAAGATTCATCCCTATAGTTCTAAAGTGCCACAAGCAGCAGTCTAAAGTGCTGTAGGGCTGTTTGGTGCTTTCTGAAGTTACCAACTGTAACTATGATAGGGCTCCGGAGTTACTGGTTGCCCCTGCCTCGACGATGTCACACTGTTTTAAAAGGCCTCGTCATGAAGCAAGTTTTAAAGTGCCTTGTGCAGCACATCTAAAGTGCTATGACCAACCTAAAGTCTTTGGTGGGATGCTTCAGAGGGCCCAGCGATGGCCGCACCTGTGGCGTTCGCTTTCTCATTTACCTGTAAGGTCCGTTTGATAGTGCTTTGAGGGGTAAGAGGCATTGTCATTTACAATGCCAATAGCTGAAACTTTAACAAATGAGACCTATTTTCAATTGTTTATTGTTTCAACAAGGTTCACAAAAAGAACAAGATAGGTCAGTTGTTACATATGCCTGTACAGCATTGTTGGGAATTCTTTCAGAACTCAGCATTCCACCAATAACGGGTAGCGTCAGATGCAAGCATGAACAAAAGAGAAGGTAAGATAAGGGGCCACGCGTGGGCCTCGCCTCCAATTCAGCAAGGATAGTATGATCATCATTGATAAACAGTAGCAATCAGGGCAGGAAATCAGAGAAAAAAAGGAAAGGTAGAGAAAGGGAAGGGTGGGAGGGAGGGTGACCTTAGTCAATTGTGTCTTAACTCACTGTTCCGAGAGATACAGTGTCAATGGGTGCCAGAGGAGAAGCGCTGGGAGAGCATGAAACTAGAGGGAGTGTAGTGTGGCGTAGACCTCGCTGGTTAAACCACAGTATGTCATACACTTGAGCCATGACCCTGTGGTGAGGCGAAGTGTTCTGCCCCAGCGGAGGGCGATCTCTCTCTTAGTCAATAGTAAAGCAATGGCGGAGAAATGGCGCAGGTTTTTGGGGATAGAAGAGATGTTGTCCAGAAGGGCCATAAAGGGGTGGGGGGATTGGGAGTGAGTGTCAGTGAGATAATGTGAGACAGGGGCTCCAAGACTGCTGTCCAGTATGTGGGTTAATGGGGCAGGTCCATGTCATATGTGCAAGATCAGCATGTTGTGTTTTGCATTTAGGGCAATGCGAGGCTCTGGAGGGGTCTATTTTGGCCAGACCAGCTGGAGTAGTGTATGTTCTGTGTAAAACTTGGAAATGGAGCAATTTATGATGATGGTTGGGGGATACAAGTTTAGTTTGTGTGCAGCAGTATGCCCAATCTCCATCGTTGAGAGGATGGCCGAGGTCCTGCTCCCAGAGCTGCCTGACTCTACTATCATGAGTGTGTTTAAGGGTCATGCTGGTGCGAAAAAAGTCTAGAGATTAGTTGTTTACCATCAGGGTCCGTGATTAAAAGTGTAAGAGGTACAAAGTCTTCAGGTGCCAGTGGGTGAGCAGGGAAGCACGAGCAGATTGTGCTGAGCAGTCTACAGAAAATGAATTGATCCATGTGTGTGGCGTGCGAGAAGTTGGAATCTGTTGTCGGGGAGACGGTATGACAGTTCAGGAATATGTCGCCGAACGTATGGATAGCATGTGCGGTAAATATGCGCTGTACCAATTTTTCTAGGGTTAGCAGTAGCCAAGGATTGGGAAATAGTGGTAATGCTGGTAAATATAAAAGGTTCCACCCCAGCGTCCCGCTCAGTCGCCTGAGGGCCTAGCTTGTAGTTGTGAGAGTCTGTATGTTTGTAGGGTCAAATTTGAGGCCTTGCGGTAATAAGGCTGTCAGTGGGGTAGGGTCCGCCAGGTCTCGCTCAGGCTTAGCATATGGTAAACGGGCAGCAGGGTGATACCAATGATGGACAAACTGCGATTGTGGAACTAGGAAGTAAGTGTAGAAATCGGAAACTGTGAATCCCCCATGTTCATATGGAAGTGTGAGAGTATCCAAGGCCACTCAGGGCCTGCGGCCAGCCCAGACCAGGCGAATCAGCAACCTGGGCTTTGTTGTAAAGAAAGAGACGGTGAGGGGTATGGGAATATTTTGGAACAGATAAAGGAAACGGGGAAGGACAACCATTTGTATGATGGCATCCTGCCCGCAATGGACAAGGGATGGGGAATCCAGCGTTCAATCTGCTCAGTCAATATGTTAATGGCAGGGCCGTAGTTATTATAGAGGATTGGTTCCCTGTCTCCATGTAAGAGGATGCCAAGGTATTTGGTGGTGTCAGTATACCAAGCAAGTGCATATTCACAGTGAGGGGGATCAGTAGCATCGGTGAGGGGAAATAGTTCTGATTTCCTGCAGTTGATATTTAGGCCTGAGAGGGCACCGAAATGGATTATCTCACGGATAAGAGGGGGCAGATTGTCTGAAGGGTTTTTGACAAACAGTAATATGTTGTCCACGTACATACAGATGAGTAGAGGGCTCTGTTTGAAGTGGAGATTGCGATGATAAACAACAGCGCTGAAAGAGAGCAACCCTGTCTGGTGCCTCTCGTAATAGTGAAGGGGTCGGACAGGGAGCCGTTGACTCAGATACGGGCAGTTGGCGCAGAGTATAGGAGAGAGACCAGGGCTGTGAATTGTGTGGGGATGCCAATCCTTCGCAATGAGGTATGGAGAAAATGCCATTCTAAGAAATCAAAAGCCTTCTCTGCATCGCAACCACAGCTGGTATCTCCAGGGAGATTCTGTTCAGTATTGGAAAAAACATATTCAGGTTAAGTGATGTAGATCTATGGGTTATGTACCCGGTTTGGATGGGGGAAATGATTTGTTCCAGAAGCAGCGAGAGTCTGTTAGCCAATACCTTGGCTAGGATTTTGTTATCGAAATTTAGTAAGGACTAGGGCCTATAGGAGGTGCATAGGGCTGGGTCTTTGTTGTGTTTCAAAAGAAGAGAGATCGCAGCTTCTCTCATGGAGGAGGAGGACCAGAAGGTAGGGTATAATGAGACCCTTATACGCTTTATAGAAAGCACCTGTGAGGCCGTCCAGACCGGGAGATGTCCACCCATCTAGAGAGTCTATGGCTGAGGTGAGCTCCTCCGAAGTGAAGGGTTCAGCCAGGAATTGGGATTGCCCTGTGGTGAATCAAACCATTGTTATTTCTTCAAAGTAGGCTAATTGTGTTGTGTTGTCAGGGTCAAGGCGTGTAGTGTATAACGATTTATAATAAGAAATAAGCTCATGCAGGCTTTCCTCATTTGCCGTAACCTGAGAGCCCTGTGAGAGGTGTAATTTGGTAATACATGCCCGCTCTCAAGGGGGGCTAAGGAGGCGGGCCAGTGTGCGGCCGGGCCGCTCTCCCTCGCCATAACGACGGGCCTTAGCATACTTACTGACGTATGCAGACTCTCTTTCCGCTAGATCTTGAAAGTCTGTTAGCAAATGGGTTTGTTTAGATAGGTAGTCGGGGTTGGGATTTGGGGAGTTTGAATGATCAAGGGCCACCAAGACGGTCTCTACCGGGGATAAGTCCCTTCTAAGGGTCCGAAGAATTCTGGCGTGTTTTGACATTCCTACTCCTCTGATATAAGCTTTTAAAGCATCCCACAGCACAGCCTGGGTGTCGACAGTGCCTGTGTTTAGCTTAAAGTAGTCAATGATCACCTCCCACAGCTCTCAGTGGAACACCGTCTGAAGTAGAGCGGTAGACGGAAAGCACCATCTAAGTTCCCAAACACCCCCATAGGGCAACGTGAGAGTCAGTCAGACTGGGGAGTGATCTGACAGCATGCGTGGGAGTACCTTAATATCTCGCATTCCGGGAATAGTGTGTTTCAGAAAGGAGCCAATCATCCAACCGAGTCCATATCGCATGGGGAGAATAGTCGTCTGTTATATTGCAAACGGCTCGTAGTGCGCGGGGCTTGCCGCTGGGGATATTGCTGGTGGTGTCCGGCAGGGGGTCTAATGCAAGGTTTAGATCTCCTCCCAATATTAGAGCGTTAGTGTCAAAGCGGCCTAAGAGGGCAGACCGGTCATAAAAGAAGGAAGGGTCGTCGACATTAGGAGCGTATATGTTTAGGTGCAGGACCCTCCTTCCTAGTAGAGTGCCCATAACTAAGATATAGCGACCTTGCGTGTCAGCGCTGGTAGTGTGATGATGGTAGAGGAGATTTTTGGGGATCAGTATGCAGGTGCCACAGGAGTAGGAGCCGTAGCTCGAAAATTATCTATGGGTCCTCCAGGAGGTAGGGATAGTAGGTGAGGATTGGAGGGGAATGCGTGTTTCCTGCAGGAAAGCGACCATTATGATGTGGCGGTTCAAGTATGATAACCCCGGCTTACCCTTATGAGGATTTTTAAGACCTCTTATATTCCAGGTGGGAAGCATGAGGTCAACTTGCTGCTTATTACGTTCTGTCATTTAAATAGCTGAGTGTTGACGGGTGTACAGAATCAGTGTGTAGAATCCCGGAGTGTAATGTCTGGCCTAATGAGAGCGAGGAAAAGAAGAAAAAAGAGAAAAGGACAGAGAACACCGTTCAAATGAGCTCATTACCCCCACCCACACTGAGCCAAAGGGCTTCAGCGAATCCCAAATAGAACAGTGATACAAACATAGATCCCAACATAGTGCATGGAGTACTCCTAGGGGGGCGAGGAACGCCAATGCCAGTTCTGAAACATGTGTGATAAGCATAGTCAAATATGGGGAGGCTACGCAACAAGAATGTGTTTTGGGGGGGCACAGAACCAGTGGGAAAAAATAGAGGTGTCCTGGCACGGTCAGCGTGGAGTCACTGAATTTCAACCTGGGTTAAATAGGTCAACACTGAAGGGTATGTTAAGCTCAGGGGAAGAACGTTCCTGAGTAACGTGGGTCTGAGAAGGTCCGCAAGGTCCCAGCTGTTTACAAAAGGATACAACTTCGGCTGGGGTGTCGAGGAATCTGGCTTTGTTGTTGCTGGAGCAGGGGAAACAAAATATTTTTTTGTACCCCTTGGAAGTTAATGACCCCATAACGATTAATGATACTAACCGTTTGAAACGCATGAACTAATCAACAAATGCACCTTTTATTAAACATTACACGTGGGCAACTTGCTGGCATTGCAAAATCTAATTTATTTACAAATGTGAAGCAAAATAACATGAGTATTGTGATTTGAGTAGTAAATAGAGTAAATTGCATGATTTGTGTTACGTAGTAAAATTGCACCGTGGCAAAGAATGCAGATGGTAAGTAAAATGGCTTTAAATGTCGCTTCTGCTAGTTAATACCTAACACGGGTCTTTAGAATGGCAGTTGATAAACAGAAAGGCTTATTTTCCATGTTTAATTACTGTTGTGTTTGTTCTTATATTAGTTTCGTTCGGGCCTGCTAGGCCGTGCTTCGAAAATGGCCGCTGGAAAAGGATGAGGTTGCGTGCGCTGAATAAAATGGCCCCCGCGCATGAGCAGAGTGAATGCTCCAGTCACGTGTATGTGGCCTGTGCCCGGAGTGAGAGATGTCAAGGCCAGTCTGACCTGCAATAAGGATCGTGCCAAGAGTTCAGCACATATGCATGGGAACGGATGAGAAAATCGAGAGACAGAGGATGAACTAATATGTGACCATCGGAGTTTGTTACAACTTACATTAACAAATTGAATTACCTTTGGACATTGTTGATCATGAGACTTAATGTATGCGTTATTGTCCCCAAAACGGTTCGAACAAGGAGGGCGATGAGGTGACCATCACCACCCCTCCACTGGACCATTTAGCGTGATTTCTGCCCCTAAAGATTGCAACTTTAAGTGTAGCGAGTCAGAGAATAGGGTATAAGAGAGTCTGCTCTTACGTTGAACATGGTTCGCTTCTTCTATCCTGATGCTGCGAGAGACTCTGTCATTTTGGACTTCAAACTTTGACTGGGGAAGGAACGAGACCGTTGCGGGAGTTGCCCGGGAGGAGATTGCGTCCGAGGAGGTTAGCGGGACAGTCAGTCAGTTTTGGGAGTCCCATCCTGTGACCTGCGGTTCATCTTTCTTTCTTGGTGAACCATTTTTGTCATTGCCCTATGGCCAAGGGTAATGGATATTTTCTGTCTCTATTCTTAAAATTTTACTTAAATGCTTACTGATATTTTAAATGTATTTGCCTAATTATGAACTATACTTATTTGCTCAAAGAATTTAGATAAAATTATATGCTAACTCTAAATGAGTCTGTGGTTCTTTAAAATAAAATTGTGATTAATAAAATGTTAAAGGTTTAATTGTGATTGAGCTGGACTTAATTGCCATCAACTGATTCTACTAGTTGGTCCATCGACCGAATAGCGGAGTACCTTGATGTTTAGAACCAACAGGATCGTAAGTTAATGTATATAATGTGTAGGTTATAATTCTGTCATTTTAATAAGGTACCCCGTTTGTCCATCAGCTCATTTTTCCTTAGCGTTTTGATCCAGAAAATTGAGTGAATGTATGTATGCGGTGTTATGGGCCCCACCAACATTGGTTTTATATGATTAAGGTTGAGTAGATGTTTTTCTGGATTAGTGTCACAAGGAAAAATTAATATTAGCCGCGCTGGATCATTGTTCACCATGACCCGGAGCCTGGCAGGATATAACATACAGTACTTGAGAACATGTTTGCGAAGCAGTGCCCTGGCATCATTGAACTTTTATCTGGCCTCTTGGACAGCGAGTGTTGACTCGGAGTAAATGGAAATGGTTGTATTTTGATGTTGCAGAGGTGCTCTTTTGCAGGCCAAGCAGAGCGCAGTGTTCCGGTCCCTGTAGTTTAGGATCCACACAACTATAGGGCGAGGAGAGGCACCTGTAGGGGCCCAAGAATCTGTGTGCTCTCTCAACCATGAAAGTAGATGAAAAGGATTCTGGACTGGAAAATTTGTTGAGTAAAGATTCGACAATCAGTTCCGGGGGCCCATATTCATTGTTTCCGCGATGCATGTTATTTGAATATTGTTTCTCTATGCGGTGTGCCATATTGGACGTGTTGCCTTCAACTCCAAACACACACTCCTCTACTGCGGCCAGGCGATACCCATGCTGCTCCAGGTGCTCACTAATGTGATCCGGATGAAAGACCAGGGCATCAAGGTGGGTGTCCATGGCACCAAAGCCGGCCTGCAACTCTGCCATGATTGTCGCATTGCCATCCAGTGGGTCCGGGGGCAGCACGGTATTGTGGGTTTCCTCCATGTCAAATGACGGCCCAGATCGGTCTTGGGGGGGCTCAAATGTGAGTCTCCGTTGTTTAAGGTCTCCACAGCCCATGGTGGGTGCGTAGCAGTACACAAAGATGATCGTTGAAGAAGAGATAGCTATGAATGGGTCGGACAGCGTATGTTAAGTAAGAACATTTGGGAAGTGGGACATGCCCAATTGGTAAGAGAGGTGCTGACGTCTGGTGGACCAGTATCGAGCGACATGAAGGGGATCCTGTGGATCCAGGGAGTCCAAAGGCAGCTCACTGTGTGCATAAAAGTAAATGGTTCAGGTATGGAGGGTCTCACCCAGGGTAGCGGCAGATCAGCAGGGAGACCCGGTGATTGATGGCCGGAAGGGGGCTACTGCAGGCAGCCCCGAGTGCCATAGGTTAGCCCCTGGGGCCCAGCTCACCTCCAGTGCAGCCCGGGTGTTGGGGAGAGTGATACAGGCTCAGCAGTAGTTCCAGGGCTATTCAACATCTGTTTGCATGGTAACGGGCGAGGATGGGTGTGGGTGGGACAGTATAGTAAGTTCAAATGTCCAGGACTGGGACTGTTCTGTGTGGGTATCCCTGCCGGTCGGGGGGGGCGAGGAGGTGGAGGTGCATGCCCCTGTGTGAGGTGGGGGGAAAAGGCGAGGCAGGGTGGGAGGAAGCATTAGTTCAGCAGGGAAGGGCCCAGGAGCACTCAGTGTCCTCAACCAAGGGCCCTGTCGGGCAGGTCCTCAGTCTCCAGCGGGCAGGCAGACAGTGCGGTGCGCAATTGCCGACCAAAGCAGGCTCAAAATGGCAGCCTAGGCCTCCTCCGGCCGAGTCCCCCGACGTCATCCAGGCGCAGCTGGTGCTCAGAGGGAGAGCAGGTCGGACCCATCCAAGCCGCAGTGGTAGGATGCGGGCTGGCCACTAAGCAGGTTAATGGCCACTCCAAAACGATAATTCCAGAGGTAGGGGAGAGTAGGGCCCAGCGGGGATTCAGCCACCCTGGCCTCAGGCTCGCATGCATCCCCTGTCGCCATGGGGCCTCCTACGTGGGCTGGGCCTCAGCCACCTCCCCCAGCAGCAGCGATGTGCGGCGACCCAAGTGGGCTCCAATGGTCGGGTTCAGGCAGCTTCCACAGCTCCTAGGGGGCATGGCGGGTGTTGTTCTGTGCCTCTTCATTTATTCATGGGGCATTCAGTGCTGCGCAGCCATCAGGATAAGGGCATAGGCTCCTAAGCTTGAGAGCAGAGCAGCTGTGTCAGTCGACGGCATAGCCTAGCTCCCAGCTAACTGCAATCCTGCTGTGTGCCTTTCAAAGGCAGCAATCCATTTAGATGCCCCATCGAGAAGTGCAGGTAATTGTTTTTTCAAATTTTCCTTATCCATATATTGCCATGGTACATAGGTCAAATTTTGTACTCCTGGACCTCTTTGCATTAGTGGGAGTTGTCTCAATTTTGGACTCCTTCTTCCTATTTGTTAATCTGCCGGGTGTCATCCATCCATTGCAAATCTAAGCCATCATCACATTCTTCTGTTATTTCTGGATCACTGTCACTCAGTTGTTTTCCCTTCTAGTGTTCCCGTTATTACCCCTGGAGTTCCATGTTTTCCTTCTATTCTCAATCTCTCAAGTTCTTTTTTTTTTCTTCTTTTTCTTCATATCTTTTAAGGCATTACTCAATCCTTTACTTACCCTATTTAACCTTTGTTGGTCCCCCTGGTGTCCATATCACATATATCTTGAGATAATGCATTAGTATTATCAATGTGTGTTGTCCTGGCCTCTAATGTATTCCCTTTTCCCTCTGCCTTCAGTCTACTTTCTCGTTCTGTCTCCTGTCAACATGCTTCTTCCTTCTCCTCTATTTCTCGTACCTGCTTTCTATACAGCTTCTGGGTAAGGTGCTCATTCTGTGGTGGCCTCAGTCAGGGGTGTGGAATTTAATAAAATATCTACTTGTCGATGGGACAGATTGCTTCATAAATCTACTTGTCTTGTAAAAAAATCTACAAGATGGTAGATCCGGGCAATTCATATCTCCGATCCGTCCTCATCTGACTGCCATGTGTTTTCCCCCTTTGTAAGAGCCACATGGGACATAAACAGCGGTACATGCAATATTGTCAATAATTAAAACTCATTTCATCAGACGAATTAGCTTTAAAACATTAAAAGAAGTAAAATTTGGAGGAGAATGTTAAAAAAAATATATAAGAACAGTACAAACTACTAAGACCGCAATGGCGACTTTAAAAACATCCAGTGAGTACGCCACATCGAGGTTAAGAATCGAGATATAGCAAAGACAATGGGTATATGGGTATCATACTTCAAGACTCTAAATGCCTCCACACACTGCACAAACCCTAAGTTCCTGCACAGTTGAATAAGCCAACACTGTCTAGCTGATTTATAGCCAGGGCAGAAGAAAAAAACACGAAGCTCTGAGTCTTCCTCGCAGTTGCACCCTAAAGGTGTAATTTTAGACCATTTATTAGAGAAAGCACGGAGCGGTACGGTCCCAAATCTGAACTGGACATATAATTTACTTGCCAGAGTTGATTGGATGTCATCCAGGAAGAACTCTATTCTATACTCATCCTTAATTCTCAAAAGTTCGGCTGTCAAGTGTCCTAAGGCGGGGCTCTCCTGGATATAAGCAATTTTATACATCCTATAGCATCTTTCCAGTTCAGATCGTGAAATTGCCGGGCTCTAGCCATCTATTGGTTAACTTCACTGTGAATGATTGCAATCTGCTCTTCACAAGGAGCATATCAGCATTTGAGACCCAAAAACTATTTTTGCCAATGTTTGTTATAATGGTGAGGGCCCAGCAGCTCCCACAACAATACAGTTTTACAAAAACCATGTCAAAACATTGACAAAACCAAAAGACTGACCACCAATGTCAACCTATTGGCTTTGTCAATGCTTGTTTGTTTTCATGTTTCCCATAATCTTGTTGAAACTGGTTTCACTGAATGAATGAATATTTTTTGGGGAAATACTAACATACATCTACATATTTTATTAAATGATGCTTCAAAGCAATGGTACCTAAAATATCAGTAGTTTAGCAAAATGTTTTTTTTCCTAGTTGCATTTTTTTGTGAACATTTTATTTTGAAAGCAAAGAATCATCAATCTTGCTTTCAAGCTTCTGCAAATATTTGTATCTAATCATAGAGCATTCTGGGAATATTCTGCATAACCTCGTATTGTTAAACTTTGCAAATGTGTGTACACATTTTTGTTACTGGAACCACTGTCAGTAGTGCAGCACAATCTTACAACATTTCTTTAGAATGCTCTCCCTGATAATAAAGGCTTTGCATTAATGAACCATGAATAAAAGTTCAAACTGCATTAACACATGGACACAAATATTACCTCAATTGCAGACAATTCCCATCCTTGCTCTATAATGTGGTACTGTAAGTTGGCAGCCAAAGGGTTTGTGTTGCAGGGGGTTTGGACTACTTGTCCAATGGAAAACATAAAATTGAAAACTTGTTGTCCATGACTCCAAACAATATGTCCTGGGCATCAGGCATAGTGCTGACAATGTCATTCCTTCATGATTTCTTGAGCCATGGTCTGGCGAGTTTATAAAGTAGTCTGGTGCTAACAATAGTTTCTGTCTGTCTGAAAGCCTAGGCTCATTCTGTTGTGCATGAAGTACAGTATCCTGGCTTTAGGAGAGTGTGACTGCAGGCTGTACTTCTTCCTGGCACTCATCTAATGTAAAGGTAAAATTAGATGTGATTTGCTACTATTTATGTTGCAGTAGTAATATCTTGCATTGTATATGCTGCCACTTGTATATATGTGTCTCGAAGTTGGGCTGGTGGGGGGGGGGGGGTGTTGGGTGGGGACATAAAGTAAAAAAAAGCGGCATCTTATTTGTAATTTCATTGATGCGCAACGAGGGCTCCTCAGCACGCTGCTTGTTGTATCATGCAGTATAATAAATAAAGTAAAAAAAAAAAAAATAGATGTGATATCCCTTGTGTATTTGTTTTTTACTGCATGTTGGGTGTCTGAGTCTCCTGTCTGTGAGTGCGCGTCTGTGCCTGTTTTTTTCTCCTACCTTGTGCATTCCTATTGCTTCTTTTAGTAGCCTTTTGGCTTCTTGATATGAACCCACTTTATCTTCCTTATGCATAGGAGGAGGTGGTGCTGTAGGTGGGGGAGGCAAACTGCATTCAGAGGGATTCTCTACCGTGTCAGGTTCAAATGCTTGCCACATGTTTAAGGTCACTATTCTCTTTTTCAATTTTGTGCCTTTATATTCCTCATAAATATATGTTTGTAAATGTCCCAATTGACATGAGTCAAATGATCCCTCTTCTGGACAAGGACTATCTTTTGTACCCATATACCATTCCTTACAATATTTCTTTAGCCTATTTTGATCATCCTGAAACACCTTGATAATGTGTCGCAAAGGATTGTCAGACATATTCACCACATTTTTAAACATATACTGAATACCAGTGAATGAAAAACATATACAGTCATCAAACAATAACGTTAGGCATCCTACACCTCTTAAAGTAATCTAATATTCACAATTTTTTTTAACATATACTGAATATCAGTGAATGAAAAACATATATATTATAGTTATCAAAAAACAATGCTAGATATTATCATACTACTGTCACTTTCCTGTTATTTTAGTGACACTTCATTCCTGTTTGGTCACCAAGACCCAGGACGGATACACCACTATTAAACCTTTTATTTAATGCAGACACTTTGACATTCTTAGTCCCATCTAACTAGTATTCATTGTCCGCCCTACAACATTAAAATTGTGCTTATTGCCCCTCCTGAGAACTTCAAAAGGGAAAGACTCTTTTAAAAAGGACAATCATTTGTTCAAACACTGTCTTAGGCTCACCTGTCATCCCGAAGCACGAGGATCCCCTACTCCCCCTCGGAGGCAGATTTTGTACAACACTGGTATCTGCTTACCTGTTTGAGCGCTCTTTAATCAGCGAAGGGGGGGTGGTGGGCTTGACCCTGGAGGTCTGACAGCAAGAAGTCTCCCATTTGGGGTGCCAGTGGTAATTTATTTCCCTCCGCCCATGAAAAACCATGTCAGCCTTCCGTCTTGGTTTTTAGGATCACCTTTATTCACGGCCGGGAGGCCTCCTGAAGTATTTCATGCAAAGAAACATTCAGCAAGTCCTAAAGCATATCTGATTGCGTATAGCTTATACATATTTCCTCTAACATTGGATACAATAGTTGCCTCCTGACCCCATTCTGTTGCTCACCAGGAGCACATCTGCTGATCATAAAAGTCACAACATCTCATTTGTGCTGTGAGTGTCTTCTATTCATGTATGAGCCTAATCCCTGACTTCCCTCAAGGCCATATTTGCTCAGCTGAGTGCAAAGGTCAGTAGTTTATTTCTTGGAACTGTGTGTGTTCTTTTACCAAAGATCACGATCCCCCAACCCCTGACTAGCCCACATTGAAACATGGTTTCAGCACACATTTTACTGGTGTGTCTATTGCTGTCTTACGTATCTCTTTTATGTGAAATGGAGTCTGTTCACAAGATGGAGTCACTAAAGGTATTTCTATTTCCACAATCGTTAGAGACAGAACTGTATAAGAAACCAATGGCAAGAAATGCCTTACTGGATTGTATAAGTTATCATCCAAGATCTCTGAGAGACAAACTCCCTTTTGGATAATTCTTACGACTGAGGCGCAGCTATTCTGACTTTCAGAAGTATAAATCTCAAGCAGAAATTCTATCCTCCCAACTGTTGGATGGACAATAACCACCATCTCTTATACGTAAACCAGCAAAGGGAGCAAGTAACAACAATTGTGACGCACTCTTAGAGGTCCGTCCACCAAGAGAGTCTACAGGGCATTTGGTTTGCATAAAACAGCACACAAATTGTAAACAGTGAGATTGATTTACCTTATATCCTGCGCTTATGCCCTCAAGTATGTTGGGGTGACGACACGTAAAGTGAAGACTCGGCTCAAGGAACACAAGAGCACGATCAGATGCAACAAACAAGCTACCAAACTGACTACGCATTTCATTGAGAAGGGTCATCATGCAGATGACTTATGTTGGACAGTCCTTGACAAACCTAGTATTCCACCATTTGTCACCAATATTACACAGTATCTTTTTGTGAAGGAACAGAAATGGGTATACAGATTACATAGTGATAGGGATGGTGTGAATGATGACATCCCATGGTCTTCCATCCCCTAACTATTTGAGGCTGAACCGTTGTGTGGAAGTGTTTTGTTTGACAATTTTTTTTGACACTTGTGTTATCACCTTGCACCTTCTTAGAACTTGCTAGATCACGTTTTCAGACTGACCTTGAACACTCTCACTGTTCCCTTAAAAAACATAGCAATTATGGGGGCCAGCTGTGTTTTTGTTTCCTGCAACGATGTACCCCTAGACAGTATAACTCACCAGAAGTTCTTAAGGTGTTGTGACACATACAAGGTACACAACAACATTCGACATAGCATAGTCCATTACTTTATTCAATGCTACCTAGGGCCTAGTATGACAACACAAATACCCATACGTATGAGAGACCACATTCCCTACTGGCCTTTAGACTGTACATCATGTAAGATTAATATATATTAAATGTGGATTTTCAAAGTGTTTAGTGTAGTTAATTTTTGGATTAATAACGGAGGCATTGGCGTATCTTCGTCATGCCGCACGCATGGTATGAAAAAAAATCATGGGTAATGCTATAAGCATGAAGACTACATTTCCCAACACTACCTGGACACTTCCTGTAAGGCGAATATTGTATTTTAGATTTCTGACTACCAATGCTATGCCATATACATGGTGGTTACAATTTTAAAATATTTTTGATATATCTTTATCCACATGCAGTCATGGGTATTGCCATAAAAATAAACCACATTTCCCAGTATCACCCAGGTCACATGCTTGTTAACCATATGCTAGTTTGTGATTGGACACACGATACATTAAAGGCACGGCCCCAGCTGCCCTTCGTTGCACTAATTGGATGCCTTCATAATGCCTTCAAGAAGACGCCCAACCACTCACCTTAGGTTATGCCTTCCCCACGGCATGGCTAGCTACAATATTTTTGCACAAAAGAAGGTAAGAGCACCAACTGGTGCCGGTGGTGATAGTGTTCCCTAGGAGGATTGCAGTATGTTTTTTGGGCTCCTTTTTGAACAAAGAGCTCTTCACATTCTGAAATGAACATTATTTTCATTGCTTTTATTGACCGCACATATAGACTACACAGAATTGCATGCCTTGATAAGAACGCCCAGTCCTTAGCTTCGGGCTGTATATCTCCCAGCTCGGTAATTCGCCCTTCCCTCTCTTTTTACCCTTAATATGGTCTATCGTTCCCCGTGGGGTCATGACATTACGACTTTGGGAACCCCTCTGACCCGAGTCTATGCATCTAGCGTTTCGTATAAGGGCAATTGCATATTTAAATGTACTGGGGGTCCAGCAAGCACACTAGTCCTCCTGAACTTCCTTGTATTTGCCCTTATGTAACCCTCCTTCTTTTGTATTCAGAAAGGAGGGGGATACAACCCATGTTGCCACCTCTAGATGGCAACATAGGATGCAAGTATGGAGGAATTCACACATTAATAAACGTAGAACGGCTTCTAATCACAGTTCTAAAATCACTCACAAATGAAAAAAATCAATTTCCTGGGACAACACTTCTCTGCTGGAAAGGTCATGTAGGAGTACCAAACGGAGAGTTAACAGATATATTGTGTTCCACTCCTGGACTTATCATCATCGGGGTTCTCTCTAGGCAAAGAACAATGTATACACTAGTCTAGATGTAGGGGAAATCGAAAATGTGGGGTGGGAGCTATAATTTAGCCTCTGATATATCCTGAACACTGCCACAGTCTGTAATCGCTATAGTGTACAGTGGTGTGCGGCCAAAAGATAAGCCATAAAGTCAAAATCCTAGATCAGTGGTAGTGTCTGGAAGTGCAATAGTTTTAGAATAAAAGAAGTATCTGATAACACAGAAAATTGTTTACTTAGTGTGTATCGGGTCCAATTAAAAAAGTACTAAGTCTTTGCAATGCATGAATACCACTCACCAATTTGTTGATATTTATGTGAGAGTACATGAGGAATGCCTCAGAAGGGGTGTTTTAAACAGATGTGGATTAACTGGACTAAGAAGGACCACAGCTTGACATCAAGATATCAAAACTCCCACACGCACTCACCTGGGCGTCCAGAAATGACGTCAGGATCCAGGAATACCACACCAGGCACGTACTCTAAAATAGCCGCTCCAAAATGAATACAGAATACCATGACACCGAGTAGGGCAAAGGGGGATGAGAAGAGAATAGAGCAGGAGAGAGGGTCTCTGGTACTAAATGCCAAGTCCCACAGTTTTTCAGGGTCAGTCCCATCTCTTGCACGTTCTTAACGTTTCTTGAATCGGATAATGACGTCTCTATCTTAATGAATATTGTGAATGAGTTAATTTTAGTGCACAGTTTTCATGCGGCCATCTAGTCTTACTAATGTATCTCCTAGCAGTCACAGTACCTGTGTTTATTCTGAGATTAATACAGCAAACTCTCCCGTAAACTGCAAGTTGAGATCTTCTAAACATGATAATTATCCTGAAAATGTGAAACACAACTTCAGTTATAAATTAAACTTCTTTTTATGACTTTCCGCCTTATTCAGTTCCACTTAATTCAGTTCAGTGGCACACTTCAGAATGTTATTTCACAATCCTCTGTGAATAGTCCCTGTTCGATTTATTAGCAGTTCAAAATAAATCTTTTCTGTTCTTTCACTTTAACCTTTCTTGTCTTCTTGACTTGTCTTTCTTGTTGCAGGAGCCCTGGAAAGCTGACAACATGAGTGATGCCCTTTTGATAACCTGGATTCCGAAGAAACAGTATTGTCATTTGAGTAAATGTGTAAGGCGTGACCTGTTTTTCTTGTATTCAAAAATGTCTCCGTAATTCATCATCAACATGTGATCTGAAACAGTTGTCCCTGCAAGAAACAGGGTACAGGTATGCACATAAACCGAAGGAGCAGGAGACTGGAACTAGCAGTCCAGAAATGTGATCTCATGCGATTTTATGGTAAGAACCTGTTCAGACACCAGTTGCAAAACCTGGCAACACATGGGGCCTGATTCACAAAGATAACTTATTTTTGAGCAAGTTTACTACTTTTCAGTGTTCACAAACTGCACTTTTGGTGTAACTTACACTTTTGTAATAAGTCCAGTACAACATATGGCCAACCACTGGTACTGCACAACCCTCCTATAGAAAATAAAGGAGGTAGGGACTTGTAAATTACTACAAAAGTGCAGTTTGTGAATACTAAAAAGTGGTAAACATGCTCAAAAGTGTAAGTCACGACAAACGTGCAGTTTGTGAATAGAACTTTGTAGTAAGTTTTATAGTACTACTGTAGTACTACAAAAATTACTTCAATGTTTGTGAATCAGGCCCTCAAGGTTTTCAGCGCATTTTTATACAAACAGCACCTAAGTTGGCTGCCTGAGTCATTTGACTGTAGGCAGATTCATGAAATCTTGCAAAACGCCTTGTGGAACCACTAAGTCACTCCCAATGTCCCTGATGAGTGGAGGGATGGCAAGGGCACTACCTTGTCTGTTGGGACGGTCTTGCAGAGACCGGAAAATGACTCTCAGGAGAGAGTAGGCTGCAATATGGGCATCCATTGAAATCTATCTAGAGGGGCAGGGCTGGCAGAGATAGGGGTATGAACCAAAACATTATTTTTCCTTTGCAATCCCTCACATTTAACAATCAAATTATATGAAGCAAATTGAAATTCTTGAATGGTAATTTTTTGATACTTCTCCAAAACTTCTCCCTAAAAGAGCAGCAAATTTATACCTACAATGTGTTTCCCATTGCTTACTGCTAGAGCAGTGGTCCAGTCTTACCATTTCTCCTGTGATGAATCTTTTTTAGTTGCCTGAGAGGTAAAGGGAAGATAGTATCAATCAAAAGATTAAATTTGCAATGTAGCCCATTTGGCCACATATTAAGGACCAGAAAAGCAAGTAAGGTTAGGTAGCTTTTATCACAAATTAAGGGACAAACTCACCACAGGTATGCCAAAGCGCCAAATGAAATAAAGCCTTAGTAGCATCAAGTATACCAGAAATTCAGTTGCTGCAATACAGAAGATAAGAAATAGGATTAGATGATCTGTGTACAGATTTCGATCCTCCTATCTATTCATAAATACATCGAAAGTCCCCTAAACCAGTCTTAAACTGAAGTTGGGAAAACTGGTGAAATCCAGTTAAATCAGGGATAGCAGAAAGGTGTCAGCATAGTGGAGACATTAGAAGAGGTTCTCCAAATCAAAGCACTGCATAGCATAAAGCCACACTAAGAGAATGAAAGCAGAGAGCTCTGTATCCCTTGATGTTGAAGAAAATATGCCCTCAAGACTAACGGTGTGAACACCAATTAAATCCACAGACCTTTCAAGGATTCTATGTCATCAACTTCAGTAGTTTTCCACCTTCTCACAGTAGAAATTTGCAACTTCACTCGATTTTCCCATCCTAGAGTTTGAACATCAGGATGACCTTGGATATCTCCCTGCACCTGAGAATTCATTAATAGGAGTCTTCTCTTGGTTCATTTGCGCCTCTCATTCTTACCAAATGTTCTCCTCCTGACCTCACTATCTCTAATACACAATATGCCTTTCACTGACTATGAGATCATGTGAACGCACCTGCAAAAGAAAGAACATTGTAGCGCAAGCAAAACTTTCATGTTGCAAAACTTTCATGTTGAAGGTTAAACATTTGGGACTACATGCTTAAGGCCTTTGGTTAAGCTAACTTAGTAAGGCAGCCAGTGTACACTTTGAATACATTATTATACATGCACCTACAATTATAGAATATATGCAACACATTAATAAATGAAAACATGAGTTCATGAGAATAAAATTCCTGTAAAAGCAATATAATTCAAAAACACAGGTGCCCCCTATTTATCACAAAACCTGCGTTTTTGGTCTATGGAACGGGGGCCAGCTAAGGAAACCTACCAAACCCAGACATTTCTGAAAACTTGACACCTGGGGGAGTCCACTAGATGTGTGTCAAAGGGACAGTTTTCTGTGGAGAAATGTGATGCGTCCACATTGTGTTTTGGGCCGTTTCCTGTCACGGGCACTAGGCCTACCCACACAAGTGAGGTACAATTTTTATCTGAAGACTTGTGGGAATGCTGTGTGGGTGGAAGTTTGTGGCTCCCCGCATATTCCAGAACTTTCCATCACAGAAATGTGAGGAAAATATGTTTTCTTTATTTACACATGTTGAGGTTTGCAAGGGATTTTGGGTAACAGAACTTGGTGAGAGCCACACAAGTCACCCCATCCTGGATTACCCTGGATCTCTAGTTTTAAAAAATGGAAAGGTTTGCTAGCTTTCTCCAGGTGTGGGCTGATCTAGGCTCCAAAATCCACAGCTAGGCACATTGAAAAAAAAGGTCAGTTTTCTGTGGAAAAATGTGATGTGTCCTTGTTGCGTTTTGACCCATTTCCTGTTGTGGACACTAGGCCTACCCACACAAGTGAGGTACTGTTTTTATTGGGAGAAGTAGGGGAACACAGAATAGTAGAACAAGTGTTACTACCAGTTGTCTTTCTATGAATTTCTGCCTTCCAAATGTAAGACAGTGTAAAAAAGAAGACAGTTTGAAAAATGCCCCCTAATTCACATGCTAATATGGCTACCCACAAATTCAGAGATGTGCAAATAACCTCTGCGTCTAAACTTAATATCTTGTTCCCATTTTGGAAATACATAGGTTTCCTTGATACCTATTTTCCCCCCTTTGTATTGAATTGCTGTATACCCGGTACACAATGAAAAACCATTGCAAGGTGCAGCTCAGTTATTGGCTCTGGGTACCTTGGGTTCTTGGTGAACCTACAAGCCCAATATATCCCCACACCCAGAAATGTCCCCCTAATGTAACGGTATTTGCTTTGAAAAATCTAGCATAGTTAGAAGTTGTTACAGGTGAAAATGTAGGCACAAATGCGCTGTTTTTTTAAACTAAATTTCAATATATTTCTTTATTTCTACTGTTACTTTCTATAAGAAAACCTGGAAGGATCAACACCATGGGTACTCACAAACATTTCCCCGGGGGCCCCAAAGTTTGGTCTATGGTGTGACCGAGGGCCGCACTGATGCCAGCAGGGCGTGCAAAGTGGGTGTAGGGGAAGCAAAGCATGAATATCTTGTGGCTTTCTTTAAAAATGAAGGTGTTCCTAAAGTTAGGTGCCTATTTACTTCCTTTCCCTGACTACAATTAACCTTTAAATAAGTGTTTGCTGTATATTTAACTTTTTTTCATGTTAGTGCTGAGTCGAGTAAACGGCAGCCCTGTGCTGTTGCTGCCCAGGGGGCCCCATGTAAAGGTAAGGAGGGCAGCATGCGTCCCCCGGGCCGTACTTTGAGTATCACTGATCTACACAAATGACCCCTTGCTGAAATCAGAATTTTGTCTTCAATTTGGAAATGCATAGCTTTCTGGGATCCATTACTGGTTTCATATCCATTTCTACCACTAACTGGAAGGAGGTTGAAAGCGCAAAAAAGAGGAAAAATAGGCTATGTCCCAGTAAAATGCCAAAACTGTGTAGAAAATGTTGGTTTTCTGACAAAAGTCGGCCTGTACCCAAAAGCTGGGAAGATGGTGATTTCAACACCATAAACCCTTTGTTGATACAATTTGCAGGGAAAAAACAGATGCTGTCTTCTGTAGCACTTTTCTCATTTTTCCCCAATAACCCAAAATGTTGCAGTATTTTGCCTAATTTCTCGGTCCCCTCCAGGGGAATCCACAAATCCTAGGTACCTTTAGAATCCTCAAGATGTTAGAAGAAAGGACGTAAATTTGCCAAGGATACCTTATGTGGACAAAAAGGTATAATTGTGACAAAATCTATTTACAAAATCTTTGTTAGACTTCCTAAACCCTACTCTGAGTGCTTCCAAAATGACACCCTCACGGTCCTTCAGGAGACTCGGTCCTAGGTACTCTTCTTGCTTCTCTAACAAACCTATATAAATGTCTCTAATAAATGTACAGTTCAAATTCACTGATAATCACATCCAGAATGAAATGTCTCAGTCTGTTTGATTGTAAAGCAAATTCAAAATGCAGTTCGAGCAAAATGTTCATTTCAAGGAGGTTCAGTTGTATCTGCACCGTTATCCAAACTTTCCCAGAACTCTCTGTCTCTCTGTCATTGGAAGTAAAGTATGTTCATTCAGGGTATAATTCTAGCTCTTTTTTATCCCCTTAGTACAAGTCCTTTACCTTTTCCGTCGTTCAAGTCAAAATCCTCAGTATCCTCCGGTATGGGATGGAGTCCACATTCCTCTGGACGATTCAGTCTCCCTCTCTCTTGCCTTCTCGGCCAAAGTCCTCAGTTTTAACTAGCAGTTCTACAGTACTAGGCCCTTTGCCAGGGTCTGGATCTAGCTCAGTTATCACCATAGGACAAGCCTCTCCTTCTTCAGCTCCAACTGTTGACTCCTCAAACCCCCCTCGGGCCGAACATGTATTGTTTCAGAATCTTGCTGGTCCCCTACAGCTTGACTAGCCTGCTCCCATGATCTCTCAACCACCACTGGCACTTCTGGAAGAGGTGCTGGTGCATCATCAAGGGGACACTGAACTCTGTGAGTGTGAGCAGCATGCACCCAGTTGGGGAGATCGCCGCATTTCACAGCAGTTATGGTGACTAGGATCACCTGTTGAGGGCCATGCCAGCGGGGCTCCAGACAAACCCTCCTCACATGTTTCTTAACCAACACCCAGTCGCCAGGACTAAGGTCATGGCACTGCTTCTTGTGAGGGGAGGCTGTGATTGCTTCAACCTGGTGAGACACAGAATGCACCACATCAGCCAGTCCTTTGCAGTAATCAAGAATCAGTAATATTCACAAGCGCATTTGCAGATGCAGCTGCACATCTCATTGCTCTCCTCATGATAATTTCATGGGGGGACAATCCTGTCCTCTGCTCAAGAAAGCTGCAAAGACTCATCAACGGAAGTGGCAAAGCATCAGGCCACTTCAAGGAAGTGGAAGCATACACTTTTGCTTGTCTGGATTTCAACATTCCATTAATCTGCCCCAGAAGACCTCAAGCCTCAGGTTAATAGCTACAATGCAGTCTCTGTTCCACTTGTAAAGCTGCGCACAACATTCTCAGGACCGCATTGTTGAAGTGTGTTCCTCAATCGGACTCTAGAGAAGTCGGAAACCCGAAACAAGGTATTGACATCCATAGCACAATGTTTTAGCCATCAATCTGAATATGGGGTTAAAACAAGTGTGTCTAAACAGTCACACCATGCTATCCCTCCCTATATGAGGAGGACCGTGATAATGCCTAGCCATTGGTGGCAAAACACAGTTCTTCCATCTCCTGAATCTCAGATATCATCCTCTCTTTTGGCACAACCTGCTCTGACACATCTTTGCTGATCTGCCTCTGACACCTCTCCCTAAAGAATCTTTAGCTCCTCCCTTGTATTACCAGTTGTTAACAAAAGTTTGTAATTGGTCTCATCTCTTCCTTCATTCGTATACTCTGCATTAAAGGTACAAACAATATGGTCACAATACTTTGCAACCTCATCAGCACACTTATTGCCCAATGTTACATAGTCATCTCCACTGCCATGTGCTTATCATTTCATGAATGCAACTTTGGCAGGCATTTGTAATGCTTCAAGAAGTTTTCTCACTTGCTCACCATTTCTTATTGGGGACCCTGAAAAGGTAATAAATACCCTTTGGGACCATACATGTCCTAAGTCATGCATAACACTAAAGCTATACTGCTATCAGTGAAAATTGTCACCTTCAGCTGGTGTGAAACACAGCAGACTCTGCTAAAAGCAATCAATTCAGCCACTGTGCCGAGCATATTCCTTGAAGTTAGGAAGCTTCAACTACTCCTGAAACTGTACAAACTGTGTAGGCAGCTCTCAAATTTCCTCCATGGTCTTGCAAACACAAGCCATCCATAAACAATGCAAAATCAGATTCAGGTAGCGGCTCATATTCTATATCAGTGCTTGGCTTGGTGTACAGTCAGTCACACCAAGACAGTCATGATCCACTTCACCATCATCACTGTCATTGTCGGGAAAGGGCAATAAAGTAGCAGGATTCAAAACAGCATAATGCTTCAGTATAACATTCTCTGTCGCAAGTATGATTTACTCATACTTAGTGAGGCAGCTGTTGGCTATGTGCTGTGTTCAAATTCTAGTTAACAATATTTTTACAATGGAGGGGGAACAAAGACAGTCAATGGATGACTCATCACAATGCTTTCACACCTCTCTATGCTGACACTTGTAGGCGTCACGGATATGAGACATCTGGGCAGCGCTGCAGCTGCTGGGTAAAGGGTGGTAGAGAAATATGCAAATGGTCTTCAAGCACCTACATGCATGTATGTAAGCACTGAGAGAGCACAGCCCTCCCTCTTACTACAGATAAGAGTAACAGACTTATTGCAAACAGGCATTTCCAGTGCTTGGGCATGACAGAAACTTTCTCTAAGCTCTAGGGAGGCAAACAAACAATCGTTATCCCAAGGTACTGGATCCGACACATCCTTGTGTGTCAGCCTCTGTAAAGGCTTAGCCACTAGGGAAAAGTTGGGTATACACTGGCGACAGTAGCCAAACATTCCCCAAAAAATCCTGACTTCTCTTTCTGTTGTTGGAGGATTGATTTGCAGAATCACGAGATTTTTTCCTGTAACTCCTTCCTTGATCCTTTCTCAATGTGATGTCTGAGATACAGAACTTCTTTCAAACAGCACTGCAACATATTTGGATACACTTTATGTCCAATCTCAGCCAAGTGGTTCAATAGGACAATAGTATAAATCTTACAACCATCTTGAGTATTTGACGCAACCAACTGGACGTCAATATATTGTACCAGGATGGAGTTCCAAGACATGATCAGGGTCTCCAGATTCTTTTTAAGGATTTTGTTGAAAATGGGCATACTCTCCATATACCCTGGTGGGAGTCGACACCATGCCAAAACACGGTTGCCAAACTGAAATGCGAAGATGAACTGACTGTCCTCGTGCAACGGTATGGAGAAGAAAGAGTTGCAAAGGTCGATGACAGTGAAACACTCAGCCTCACATGGAATCTGAAATAAAGACACATCTGGACTCGATACCATGGGACAACAGGGAACTACAATAGTGTTTATGTTTCAGTGATACTAAACTATGCTGTACTTGCCGCTAGGCAGTAGTAAGCTCATGATGGGTGAGTTACATGGACTCCCAATAATCACCTTTAAAATGCCTTTGTAGTATCATTGACTCAATCACTGGAGTAATCCCAGCAATAGTTTCAGTGGTCAAATTATATTGTGAGGTTCTTGTGTACCCAGAATTGGGCTTTAGTTGTATACGAACAGGCTCAAAGCCTTTGAGTACGATGTCCTTTCCTGAAAAATTTCACATTTACGGCTTTACCGTGTCTTTGAGATCTGGGGGTAAACCTTCACTTGTCATCATAGGGAACAGTTCAATTGATTGCCAATTTAAAAGCAATGTCCTCATCATGAATCTGGAACTCCACGCCCTTTGGTGTGCAATAAATGGTACAATTCAACTTGCAACAAATCGTGTTCCAAAAGACTCAAAGGACTTGAATCACATACCACAAATTGGTGATTCTCTTAAAATGACCCCATCTTTACTGGTACTGCCGCTTTTATGGGGTTTGTCATTTGCTTATTTGTGACTCCTACAACTTGGATTATCTTTCCCGAGATGGGTTGGTTTGGAACTTCCACTGTTCTAACAGTAGAGCGGGTAGAACCAGTGTCGATCAAAAATGACAATGGCGGGCTATTTACCTCACATCTACAAATGGACCACTCCGGTCTACCTCCAAGACTGCCCCAAGCATGCAATCCTCCCCTCTCAGGCACCATCTGGCGAACTGATCGGAGCCATAGTTCTCTAATGTATCAAACACGGGATACTGTTTGAATGGGTTATTGTTCTGGAAAGCATACTGATTCATATTTGGAACTTGGTTAGAATTCAATCTGGGGCCATTCACATTTTGCTGTGGTATCTGGAGTTGTGAAAGTTGCAACACTGGAGCTTGAGGCACTTTAAATTCTGCACTCTCAGTCTCTGCACATTCTGTGACTACAAGGGGTTATTATTCCGCTTTGTAGATGTTTGTTATAATGGTGAAGGCTCATCAGCTCCCACAACAATAAAGTTTTACAAAAGGCATGTCAAAACAAGACACGCATTGACAAAACCAAATGACCACCAAAGTTTAACTATTGGCTTGCCAATGCTGGTTTATTTTCATGTTTTCCATAATTTTGTTGAAACTGGTTTCACTGACGAACCATTATGAATATTTATTTGGGCAATACTAGCATACATCTACACATTTTATTAAATGATGCTTCAAAGAAATGGTACCTAAATATTCCTAGTTGCATTTTTTTGTGAGCATTTTATTTTGAAAGCAAAGAATCATCAATATTGCTTTCAAGCTTCTGCAAATATTTGTATCTAATCATAGAATATTCTGGGAGCATTCTACATAGCCTCATATTGTTATACTTTGCAAATGTGTGTACACATTTCTTTATTTACTGGAACCACTGTCAGTAGTGCAGCATGATCTTCCAACATTTCTTTAGAATGCTCACCCTAATAATAAAGGCTTTGCATTAATAAACCATAAATAAAAGTTTGAACTGCATTAACACATGGACACAAATATTACCTCAACTGCAGACAATTCGCATCCTTGCTCTATGATGTGGTAATGTAAATTGGCAGCTAAAGGGTTTGTTCTTCAGGGGGTTGGGCCTACTTGTCCCATGGAAAAAATAAACTTAAAAACATGTTGTCTAGGCTCAAAAAATTATGTCCTGGGCATCAGGCATGGTTCTGGCAATGTCATTCCTTCATGACTTCCAGAGCCATGGTTTGGCCAGTTTAGAAAGTAGTCTGGTGCTAACAATATTTTCTGTCTGTCTGAAAGCCTAGGGTCACTCTTTTGTGCATGAAGTACAGTATCCTGGCTTTGGGAGGGTGTGACTGCAGGCTGGACGTCTTCCTGGCACTCATCTAATGTCAAGGTAAAATTAGATGTGATATCCCTTTTGTATTTGTTTTTTACTGCATGTCGGGTGTCTGAGTCTCCTGTCTGTGACTGGGCCTCTGGGCCTGTTTTTTCTCCTACTATATGCATTCCTATTGCTTCTTTTAGTAGCCCTTTGGCTTCTTGATATGGACCCACTTTATCTTCTTTACATGTAGGAGGGGTGGTGGTGCTGTAGGTGGGGGAGGCCAAAAACATTTAGAGGGTTTCTCTACCTTGTCAGGTTCAAATGCTTGCCACATGTTTAAGGCCACTGTTCTCTTTTTCAATTTCTTGTATTTAGATGCCCTATAAATATGTGTTTGTAAATGTCCTAATTAACATGGGTCAAATGATCAGTGAATGAGAAACATTTATAATATATATATTATATTATCAAACTACTGTCACTTTCCTATTATTTTAGTGACACTCCATTCCTGTTTGGTACCAAGACCCAGGACGGATACACCACTATTAAACTTTTTACTTAATGCATACACTTTGACATTGTTAGTCACGTATAGCTAATTACTCCACCCTTCAACATTGAAAATGTGCCTTTTTCACCTCCCAAGAACTTCATGAAGGAACTATCTTAGGCTCACCTGTCATCCCGAACCATGCGGACCCACTAATCCCCCTCAGAGGCAGATTTTGTACAACACAGGTATCTGCCTACCTGTTTGAGAGCACTTTAATCAGCGAAGGGGAGTTGGTGGGCTTGACCCAAGAGGTCCGGCAGCCTGACCGCAAGAAGTGTCCCATTTGGGGTGCCCATCAAAAACCACGTCAGTCTTCCATCTTGGTTTCTTAGGATGACTCTTATTCACGGGCAGGATCCCTCCTGAGAGTATCACATGTAAAGACACATTCAGCAAGGCTCAAAGCATATCTGATTGCGCATAGCTGATGTACATTTCCTCTAACATTGGATACAATGGTTGCCTCCTGGCCACATTCTGTTGCTTACCAGGAGCACATCTGCTGATCATAAAAGTCACACAATCTTGTTTGTGCTGTGTCTTCTATTCATGTCTGAGCTAATCCCTGACTTCCTGCGAGGCCACATATGTTCAGCTGAGTGCTAAGGTCAGTAGGTTATTTCTTGGAACTGTGTGTGTTCTTTTTTCAATGATCACGATCCCAAAGCCAATGACTAGCCCACGTATTGAAACTCCAGTTTCAGCACATATTTTACTGGAGTGTCTATTTCTGTATTACGTATCTCTTTTGTGTGAAAGGGAGTCTGTTCACATGATGGAGTCACTGTAGGTATTTCTATTTGCATAATCATTAGAGACAGAGCTCTATAAGAAGCCAATGGCAAGAAATGCCTTACTGTCTTATGCAAGTTACCAACCAAGATCTCTGAGAGATAACCTCCCTTTTGGGCAATTCTTGCGACTGTTCTGACGTTCAAAAGTATAAATCTCATGCAGAAATTCTATCCTCCCAACTGTTGGATAGACAATACCCACAATCTCTTATACGTAAATCAGCAAAGAGAGCAAGAAACAACAATTGTGAAGCACTCTTGGAGGTCCGTCCACCAAGAGAGTCTATAGGGCATTTGGTGTGCATAAATGCTTTCTGCAGCTTCTGTGGTCTGATTAGGAAATCTGTCAACAAAACTGGCACATTTTGAACAAAGTAACTAGATCTATTCTATGCCCACTCTTTGTCTTCACCCGTAGTGCCAATTTGAAGGATAAGCTGATGCACACTAGACCTAGACCCGGCAATGTTAATAGAACACACTTTGGCACCTGCCACCTGTGAAAGGGCATTTCCCCTGCAGATCCTGTGGGGTCTATTCCCAGATCTCACATTCTACACAGATTGACATTGGCACCACCAAACCCTGGGTACAGAGGCTGCACACAATTTGTAAACAGTGAGAAATTAATTTACCTTATCTCCTATGTTTATGGCCTCAAGTACGTTGGAACGATGACAACAAGCGAATAAACTGACTACGCATTTCATTGAGAAGGGTCATCATGCAGATGACTTATGTTGGACAGTCCTTGACAAACCTAATATTGCACCATTTGTCACCAATATTATACAGCATATTTTTGTGAAGGAACAGAAATGGGTATACAGATTACATGGTGATAGGGATGGTGTGAATGATGACATCCCATGCTTTTCCATCACCTAACTATTTGAGGCTGACACGTTGTGTGGAAGTGTTGTATTTGACAATTGTGTTATCACCCTGCACCTTCTTAGATCCTTCTAGATCACGTTCTCAGACTGACTTGGAACACTGTCACTGTTCTCTATGTAAACGCAGCAATCGCGGGGGCCAGCTGGGTTGTTAGAACTTGCAACGATGTACCCCTAGACAATATAACTAACCAGAAGTTCTTTGGAGTTGTGACATCTAGGAGGTACACAAAAACATTCCATACCTAGCATAGTCCATTACTTTATTCCATGCTATGTTGGGTCTGGTATGACAGCAGAAATACCCATACATATCAGGGATCACATTCCCTGCTGGCCTTTAGACTGTACATCATGTACGATTAATATATCTTAAACGTGGATTTTTAAAGTGTTTAGTGTAGTACATTTTTGGATTAATAACAGAGGCATTGGCGTATCTTCACCTTCCGCACGTGGGTAATGCTATAAGCATAAAGACTACATTTCCCAGCACTGCCTGGACAGTTTCTGTAATGCGGTTATTCTAAGAGTGTATTTTAGATTTCGGATTACCAATGCTATACTGTATATATGGTGAAGATGCTTTAAAAACAGTTTTGATATATCTTTCTCCATGTGCAGTCATCGGTAATGCCATAAAAATAAACCACATTTCCCAGTATTACCCGGGTCACATGCTTGTTAACCATATGCCAGTTTGTGATGGAACACACATGATACACTGAAGGCACGGCCCCAGACTTCTTTGCACTAATCGGATGACTTCATAATGCCTTCATGAAGATGCCCAACAACTCACCTCAGGTTATGCCTTCTCCGCGGCATTACTAGCTATGATTACGCTAAATTGCACACCTAATGTTCCCTACTAAGTATAGCGTAAGCGATCGATCTTTTATTTACCTACTAAAAGTGGTTGATGGGAGGAAACAACTCAGACAGATATCAGCAAAGTTGTCATGCCTGAAAAGACCACCAACTCCAGAGTGCAGTTTGAATATTTATTATAAGGCCAAAAACAATTGGATGTAAATACATCTCAATAGCAAAGAATAGAGGTACAGAAAAATTAATACAGAGCCAAATTTACGAATATAAGTAATTCGGCCAAAAAGACAGATGATTATAAATTCAAAAATCACAACGCAACACAGAATAGATGCGATATTCAGTTCTCGACTCATTGAAAGAAATCAAAAGCTTTCCCTACACTAGAGGTAAACCATCCTCTGCTACCATTTGATTACGCTAAATTGCACACCTAATGTTCTCTACTAAGTATAGCGTAAGCGATCGATCTTTATTTACCTACTAAAAGTGGTTGAGGGGAGGAAACAACTCAGACAGATATCAGCAAAGTTGTCATGCCTGAAAAGACCACCAACTCCAGAGTGCAGTTTGAATATTTATTATAAGGCCAAAAACAATTGGATGTAAATACATCTCAATAGCAAAGAATAGAGGTACAGAAAAATTAATACAGAGCCAAGTTTACGAATATAAGTAATTCGGCCCAAAAGACAGATGATTATAAATTCCAAAATCACAACGCAACACAGAATAGATGCGATATTCAGTTCTCGGCTCATTGACAGAAATCAAAAGCTTTCCCTATACTACTCTATATGAGGGCCCTTCCTGTCTCTCTTCTATCATTCCCCAATGGTGTCAGCACGTGTCGACTTCTTAAGAAGTACTCACGTCAAATGGGTCGTTTTAGCTTATGGCTATGGAGCTTGCTCTAAGATGCTCCTTCTCCTCCGAAAGCTAGCAGAAGTCTGGTCTCGCTGTCCCTGCGCATCATACAAAAGATGGGATTCAACCCACAATTCGTCACTCTTCTTAAAACTTTCCATTGCACCTCTATGCAGTAGCTTTTTTTTCTTTCATGGCACAAATTTAATTAGTGATATCTTCTTTCCAGTGGCCTTGGCTTTCAGACAGACCAGCTACGCAAGGCCTCCTCCCTTCTCGCTTCCCAGCCGTCTTCAAAGACATTCCGGGTCTCTCCTTAACTCTGAAAATAACAATGTGTTTCTTTCACCTGCAGTAGGATGAGAACATTCTAGTTTCGAACACAACAGCATTTAATTATTTATTTCTCAAGAGCAAGGAGAATCGAAACTTAAGACATTGGGCCTATAATTCAGGCAACTTAAACTAATCACAATTACGGTGTATAGAAATAATATCGTCCTGCACATTATGCATGAAGGAATCGTAATACATACAAAGTTCTACTTAAATGCGTTCACTAGTTTTCAACATCAGATGATTCAAATAAATGTTTCTTAATAGTCGTAAAACACTGCAAACAATACAAATACATGAGAGTGCGTTTAAACCATGAGTATAGTGCACTCATACAAAATAGAGTGCTATCAGCGCTCTATCAGTTCCCCCCTCTTATGACTAGTGTCATAACACTAACTTTCTATTCTTCTGTAGTTTTTTAGGTCTCGGCCTGCACCAGCGCTTGCGCTGGTCTGGCCGAGAGTTTTAGTAAGCGGGTTTTGGAAGTGCAAACACTGGCTTTCGGCTGGCGACCAGCTTGAGTTCACGATGGCGTGCACGCGCAGCTGCCATCTGTTGTTTCCTATCTCTTCCTCATTTCCTCGTCATGGCTCATTAACTCTCTGGACTCTGATGTTTCAATCGCAGCAGCAGCTCACATTACCAACTGAGGGCCCTGGACTACAGTCACATGAAAAACAACAGCGATTAGCATTGAAATGCAAGCTTTTTTTTGTCTAGTTAGAAATATTGCTTCGGTGGGTTGATTTCACCTTATATCGCTATTTGTTTTATATTGGGAGTCACAGCCTAATTACCAGTATTTTTGTCTCTCACTGTTTTTTTTAAAAATATTTATTTGCGCAAAGCACAAAGCTATATTTAAGGTTACTTTTTCCGCGTCACTTCTTCACTCTATTTAAACTCCACACCCCCCACTCTTATTGTCTCTCTCCTTCTCTCCCCTCTCTAATTCTCTCTCTACTTAATTAACTCTCCCTTCTCTATCTTTTTTAGCCTTTCATTCTCTCTCACCCCTTTATCTGTTTCTCTTTCAAACTCCTTCATTCACTCTCTCTCCCCTTCTTTCTCTCTCTCTATCCCGCTCCACTCTTTAATCTATGTACACCCTTTCTCTCTCTCTCTTTCTCTCTCACCACCCTCTCTAATTGGGCATTATATCTTCACTCTATCTCTCACTCGGCAACACCACAGCATCACTCAGCGCAACCACAGCATCAATCAGAGCCAGCACAGCATCACTCAGCACCAACACAACACCACTCAGCACCACCACAGCATCACTCAGCACCACCACTCAGCACCACCACAGCATCTCTCAGCACCACCACAGCACCACTCAGCACCACCACACCACCACTCAACACCACCACAGCATCACTCAGCACCACCACAGCATCACTCAGCACCACCATAGCACCACTCAGCACCACCACAGCATCACTCAGCACCACCACAGCACCACAACAGCACCACTCAGCACCACCACAGCACCACTCAGCACCACCACAGCACCACTCAGCACCACCACAGCATCACTCAGCATCACCACAGCATCACTCAGCACCACCACACCACCACTCAGCACCACCACAGCATCACTCAGCACCGCACCACCACAGCATCACTCAGCACCACCACAGCACCACTCAGCACCACCACAGCATCACTCAGCATCACCACAGCCCCACTCAGCATCACCACAGCACAACCACAGCACCACCACAGCATCACTCGGCACCACCACAGCATCACTAAGCACCACAACAGCATCACTAAGCACCACCACAACACCACTCAGCACCACCACAGCATTACTCAGCAGCACCACAGCATCACTCTGCACCACCACAGCATCACTCTGCACCACAACAGCATCACTCTGCATCACCACAGCATCACTCTGCACCACCACAGCATCACTCTGCACCACCACAGCATCACTCTGCAGCACCACAGCATCACTCAGCAAAACCACAGCATCACTCAGCACAATCACAGCATCACTCAGCACCACCACAGCATCACTCAGCAACACCACAGCATCACAGCACTACCACAGCATCACAGCACCACCACAGCACCACTCAGCACCACCACAGCATCACTCAGCATCACCACAGCACCACCACAGCACCACTCAGCACCACCACAGCATCACTCAGCACCACCACAGCATCACTAAGTACCACAACAGCATCACTAAGCACCACCACTCAGCACCACTAAGCACCACAACAGCATCACTAAGCACCACCACAACACCACTCAGCACCACCACAGCATCACTCAGCACCACCACAGCATCACTCAGCAATACCACAGCATCACTCAGCATCACTCAGCACCACCACACCACCACTCAGCACCACGACAGCATCACTCAGCACCAGCACAGCACCACCACAGCATCACTCAGCACCACCACAGCACCACTCAGCACCACCAGAGCATCACTCAGCATCACCACAGCCCCACTCAGCACCACCACACCACCACTCAGCACCACTAAGCACCACAACAGCATCACTCAGCACCACCACAGCACCACTCAGCACCACCACAGCATCACTCAGCATCACCACAGCCCCACTCAGCACCACCACACCACCACTCAGCACCACCACAGCACAACCCCAGCATCACTCAGCACCACCACAGCATCACTCAGCACCACCACAGCATCACTCAGCACCACCACAGCACCACCTCAGCATCACTAAGCACCACCTCAACACCACTCAGCACCACCTCAACACCACTCAGCACCACCACAGCATCACTAAGCACCACCTCAACATCACTCAACACCACCTCAGCATCACTAAGCACCACCTCAACATTAGAATAGGCAGGAAGAAGTTGCCAACATTGCAACGACAAAATAAACGACAAGACCTTTCTTATGTTTATTCTTTTTTAATTGGGTCATTCAGTTGTACATAATGTCGTCTTAGTTATATATAAAGTAACAAAAATGCTTATGTCTTTTTTATTATAACTTTTCAACATGCTGCACAGCAGCCACAATGCTCTTAAAAACATTGGCAAAACCAATAGCTCTGCCTAAACACTTATAAGGCCCCAAAGGCGAGACCTATTGGCTAATAGGTCTCGCCTTTGGGACCGTATATGTGTTTAACCAGGTGTCAGTTATGCAGCACAATTGTTGCATGGCTAAACACTTATACGGTCCCAAAGGCGAGACCTATTGGCTATGCCAAAGCTTGTTCTCCTTGTAGAAGAGACCGACCTAAACAGAAGCTGTAGCTTGCCGTCCCTGTCTGAATCGTTCTAACCCCTTGAGGTGCTGGTAATGACTGTCCTGCAGTCGTTCAAGTTGGAGCTCTCACTTTCTCAAAATAGTCTTCTGATGTGGTGCCCTTTGCCATTTGTAAGCCTTGATGGCTCCTAATAGGACAATTATACAAATGACAGCTATTATAATAGGCTTCAAGATATATCCCAGTATTCCTTGTCCTAAACTTCCAAACCAACTGCCTATCTTGCCAAATCCTTTCACCACTTGTTCCCATAGTCCTTCGGCAGCAATCTCACTTCGTTCTTGGTGTATATCTGAAATATTGTTGATATATTTCCTTATATCCCGACTGTTGTCAGGAATATAAGTACAACACTGTTGAACTTTCAATAATTTGCAGACTCCTCCTGCTTTTGCTAGCAGCACATCTAGGGTAAGACGGTTTTGCAAAACCATAGCCCTTATCGAAACCATCTCCCCATCTACAAGTAATAAAATCTGAGCTGTATTTATTGAGAGCTTATCCACTAATGTTGCCAGCTTTCTGATTTTCAAATCATTCAGAATCACACCCATACTCGGTATCTTAGCCCCAAAAATGTCTCCAATCACTTCTCCTGCGCTCATACTACGTTTTCCTCTGTGAGGTCCTTTTCTTTCTAGGGGCTGTTGGAAATGGCCCTTTTTGCAGGGTTATCCCAAAACATTTTGCTTCTTCTTCCTTTGCTTTTCCTGACCTGTGGTTGTTGGCTATAGGACTCTGGGCATTTTACCACTGCTGATCAGTGCTAAAGTGCATATGCTCTCTGTGTAAATTGTAATTGTGATTGGTTATCCATGATTGGCATATTTGTTTTACCAGTAGGTCCCTAGTAAAGTGCACTGAGTGTGCCAGGGCTGGTGTTTCAAATGCTACTAGTGGGCCTGCAGCACTGATTGTGCCACCCACCGGAGTAGCCCTAAGATGGTGTCTCAGGCCTGCCACTGCAGTGCCTGTGCGCAGTTTGTGAACTGCCATGTTGTCCTGGCCAGTGCACACACTTGCCAGGCCTAACCCTTCCCTTTTCTTACACATTGGACACCCCTATGGTAGGCCCAAGGTACCCCCTGGGCAGGGTGCAGTGTATGTGAAAGGTAGGACATGTACTAGTGTGGGTAACATGTCCTGATACTGAAATACTGCCAATTTTGTTTTTCACTATTGAAAGGCTATCTTGCTCATAGGTTAACATGGGGAATACTGTGTAACATGGTTACCTGCATATCTTCCCATAGCAGCAAGATAGAAAGTTGGAATCTGGTACCCCTGAACTCAGAATTTAATTACACATCTTTTAGTGAAGATGGTTTTAAATTCTAAGTTTGGAAATAGCACTTTTAGAAAGTGGCTATTTTCTTGTTCAACCTTTCTGTGTGCCTCTGCCTGTTTGTGAATTGACCGTCTGGTTTGTGAGTGACAGGGGCTGGGGGTGGCTGCTGGAGGCTGGGTGAGTCAGCACTAGGCTGAATAGACCTATCTACATGTAGATTGGTGTGAGGAGTTGCACCTGGGTCTGAATAGGGCTATGCCTGCCTTTCTACAATGCTGGCTCCACCTCCTGCGGTGTGTCTGATGACCCTGACCCACACTCACAAAGGAAGGAGAGGTGCCCTGGCAGAATGCACCCTGAACTGGTTTGGACTGGGTCCAGGACCCCACACACATGAAGAACAAAGACTTTTGGGGTATAAATACTAGAGCTGAAACCCCTGAACTTTAGACTACTTTTGCCAACAAGAGGAATCCCTGCCAAAGAAGATCAGCCGAAGAGACTGGAAAGGAAGACTGCCCTTGCTGTGTGTTCTGGGGCTGACCTACAGTTTGCTGTTACTCCTAAGGAAGGGGACAGGGGACTTTGCTGTGTGCTGTGTTCCCCCCACCTGCTTGAAGGAAGGTCTTTGCTGTGTTCTGTGTCCTACGAGTCTCCAAGGGCCTGAGAAGAGCTGGCCTCCTGTTAAGGAAACACAGGGTCACAAAAGTTCCCAAGATTCCAAGAAGCGGTGTGTGTGTGTGCTTATACCCAGCTGGGGTACTACGAGGAGCCCAGGTTACTGAGGAGGGCTTTCCTGCCTGTCCTACAACCAGAGCGCCGCTGAGAGTCTTCGTGCCGCCTGCCTGACGTGCACGGTAATGATTGTGCCCAGCGTGAGAGGCAGAGGGCCGGCACTTCGTTCTCGCCAGCCCCCGTCTTGCCTGTGGTGTCGTGGCAAGGTTGCAACCACTGCCGCCTGCCCGGGAAACACGGGAGCTCTGAAGCAGCCCCCGCTCACTGGCACTGCCGCGTTGTGGGGGCTTTGATCACCGCCGCCGGCCCGGGAGGCCCGAGATCGCGGTATTGAAGCTCGCCACTGCGGAACCGGAGTTCGCCCACGTCATCGCTTTACCGCGCTGGGACTGGCCACAGCGGGAGCGGCTACTAGGCAACGTAGGAAGCTTTGCCTGGATTCACCGCCGCAGGCCCAGAACCCCGCGACGTCATCTCCCTGCCGCGCTGGGATTGGCCCAGCGGGAGAGAGAGTTGCCCAGCAACCGAAGGCTCGGCTGAGGGAGCCGCGCTGGGATTGGGCGGGTACGCAACATTGTATCCCAGGGCCAAGGCGCCTTCCCGGAAAGAGGCTGCGCCACCCGAAGCAAAGACGGAGTGAGGCCGCCTATCCCCCTGCACACAAAAGGTAACCGGCGCTGGGCATAACCACGCGCACTCGCGCCTGACAACACGGGGTGATTTTCTCAAAGAACCGGCAGTTTTACCGCCTCACCACGCAGTAGTGAGCTCGCGCACCTTGTGGGGACGCAGGGGTAATTTGCTGATCCCCGCATTTCCGTGCCAGTAGTACCGGCGCACGCCCCCGCTACAGCGAGGGCCCCATTTTTGCAATTGACAAGTTTATTGGTGACAAACTTCATTCCTTTCGGATCGAACTCAATCTGTGCAATTGGGCAATTTCAAATCTGCACCTTTCATCTTGCCTTGTGGGGTGCCTCAGGGTCCTCGTTAAGCCCTACGCTCTTTAATATTTATGTCTCCGAATTAGCTTCCTTGATTAGAAGCTTTGATTTAATTCCCACCTCTTAAGCAGACGACACTCAGTTGGTTATCTCGGCAGTGGACAAGTATATTAACTACTCCATCAAACTTCATGACTGTATGGTCACCCAGAGTGACTGGATGGGTAGGCACTGCTTGAAGTTGAACTCAGGAAAAACTGAGGTAGTGCTATTTGGAAACCTTTCCCCTCAGTGGTCACCAGTTTGGTGGCCAGACACACTGGGCCCTACTCCTATATCAGTAGCCAAGGCAAAAAATGTGGGGATCATCATAGATGAAAAACTCAACATGAAGTCCCAAGTTTCTAAGGTGGTTTCTTCCTCCTTCCTCACTATCAGAATTGTACGTAAAATTCTGCCTTTTATCCCCATAAAGACAAGAAAAACAGTACTGACCTCCCTTATCTTATCCAAATTGGATTACTGTAATGGATTGTATATTAACTTACAATCCAATTTACTTAAAAGGTTTCAGGCAGTACAAAACGCCGCAGCTAGACTGGTCTTGGATGTTCCTAAGTACCAGTCTATTAGAGCAGGCATTCAGGAATTGCACTGGCTACCAGTTGGTCAGCGGATCAAATTTAAGGCTCTTTGCACTGCGTATAAGGCATTGCACAGAGAAGGACCACGATTTCTTTTGGACCTTTTTAGCTGGTATTCTCCCAATAGATCGCTTCGTTCAGCTAATGCCTACCTGATGTCCACCCCTAGAATCAAAAGGACTAATTGGGGGAGGAGGAGTTTCAGTTACAACACTATAAAGGAATGGAATGCCCTTCCACTCTCCCTTAGAAAGACTTCATCCCTGCTTGAGTTCAGGAAACTACTCAAGACATGGCTGTTAGAAATGGGAGTCTCTAGTTGGCCAGGGCTTGCACCTCTGTCCAAGTAGGGACCCTTCTTCCTAGTCAGGATAAGGGAGTTACACTCCTAAAATAACCCCTGCTCACCCCCTTGGTAGCTTGGCACGAGCAGTCAGGCTTATTCTAGAGGCAGTGTGTAAAGCATTTGCACATAACCAACACTAATATAGTGTAAGCACTACAAAAGGACACCACACCAGTTTAGAAAAATAACCAATATTTTTATATACTCAAGACAAGACCAAATACGATAAAAATCCACAATACAAATACTTTAAAAATGAATACGTTGCAAGATAACTTCTTCCTTGCAGAAATCGTGAAAAACAAAGTTTGTGCGAGTCGGTAGCTCCGTCCGAGTCTACAGCGATGCTGAAAACAACAAAGTCCAACAGTTCCAGCCGACCGCGTCGATACGGGACGGCAGAGTCGTGCACAGACTTGGTCACAGTACCTTTCTCGTTGTGGCTAGTACGGAGTGTACGAGCCGGTCGGCGTTCGTCGCGGTTGCGGTGCAAGACGGAGCAATGCAAGGTGCGGTGTCCTCTCGATGCGGTGCAGGCAGCGGCTCGATGACAGTCGTGCAGACGGAGTCGGTGAGACCAAGGCGTGCGATGCAGGGTGAGACGGTGCTCGATGCGGTGCTGGCAGGTTGCGATGCAGGCGACCAAGCCGGAGTGCGGGAGCTGGCGTTGGACAGCGGTGCGAGTCGGAGCGGTGCGTCGCGAAGCGTGCGAGCGGTGCCCCAACTGTGGTGCGGTCACAATCGTTGAGCCTGTTGCAGCGACAGCGTCGGTCTGGTCCGGCCGGTACAGTGAAGCGATGCGATGTGAACTGCGGTGCCCACAGGTCACGATGCAAGCAGCGGCTCGATGGCGGCGTCGGACGTCGTCGTCGGTGAGACCAGGGTTGCGGTGCGAAGCGGGGCGATGCGGTCTGCGGTGCAAACAGGACACCGGGCCAGCGATGGAGTCGGTTGACGGAGTCGGTTGAGGTTCCCTTCCTCTGTGGCAACTGAAACAGCGGTTCCAGAAGCGGTTCCAGAAGCGGTACCCAGAGGGTTGTGAAGTCTTTGCAGTCCCTGAGACTTCTTAACAGGAGGCCAGCTCGGTTTTAGGCCCTTGGAGATTCTCAGCACAAAGAGTAGAACGTTCAGTCCAGTCCTTTCACTGCCCAAGACAGAAGCAGCAACTGCAGGCCAACCCAACAAGGCAATAACTCAGCAAAGGGGCAGTACTCCTCCTAGCAGCTCTCCAGCTCTTCTTCTTGGCAGGTTCCTTGATTCCAGCGAGATCTAAATTCATGGGGTCAGGGCCCCAATATTTATATCCCAAATTCCTTTGTTCTCTGGAGGCAGAGAAGCCTTTGCCTAGTCCAAACCAGTTCTGGAGCACTCTGTTGACAAGACTCCTTCTTTCCTTTCACAGTGCAGGGCAGAAACATCAGACGCCCCACAGGAGGTGGAGCCAGCATTGTGGAGGGAAAGCACAGCCCTGGAGCACTTTGTTGACATGATTCCTTCTCTTCTTTCACAGTGCAGGGCAGAGACATCAGACGCACCACAGGGGGTGGAGCCAGCACTGTGGGGGGCAGGCACAGTCCTATTCAGGTCCCAGGTGCAACTCCTCCCTCCCATCTAGATGCAGATCTCTCTATTCACCACTGGGCGGACTCATTCTGTCTCCTGGAATCCCCCAGCCCTGTCACTCAAACTCCAGACAAGGAATACACAACCTAGCAGAGGCAGGCCTGGATAGTTAGACAAGAAAATACCTACTTTCTAAAAGTGGTATTTTCAAACACAGAATGTTAAAACCAACTTCACTAAAAGATGTATTTTATCATTTTGAGTTCAGGCATACTAAACTCAAATTTCTACCATGTTCCCGGAGTCAGTTAGGATTATAAGATGTAATAATCAAAACTGCCCATTCTGGCCTATGGGGGACAGGTAGCCTTGCAATAGTGAAAAACGAAATAAGCTGTAATTCACTATCAGGACATGCCACACACACCAGGGCATGTCCTACCTTTCACATACAATGCACCCTGCCCACAGGGGTACCTTGGGCCTACCTTAGGGGTGACTAACATGTAGAAAAGGGAAGGTTTAGGGACTGGCAAGTGTGTGCACTTGCCAAGTCGACATGGCAGCCCCAGGCTGCGCACAGGCTCTGCAATGGCAGGCCAGAGTTACACTTTACGGGCTGTTTGCGTGGGTGGCACAATCCAGTGCTGCAGCCCACCAACAGCATTTGATTTATATGCCCTGGCACTCGCAGTGCACTTTACTAGGGACTGAGACATAAATCAAATAGGCCAATCATGGAAACACCAATCCATAACACATTTTACACAGAGAGCAAATGCACTTTAGCACTGATTAGCAGTGGTAAAGTGCCCAGAGTCCTAAAACCAACACACACAGGGTCAAAAACAGGAGGCCAAAAAGCAAAAAGTCTGGGGGTAAACCCGCTGAAAAAGCCAAGTCTAACACAACCCCCTCCCAGCCTAAAGCCAGGGTAGACTAATAAATCCCTTGATGGACTTCCCTGCTTGGGGCGATAGAACATAGACCTGGCCCACAACAGCGGGGGCACGTTCTGGTTCTACACCTTTCTAAACCCAGTTGGATCCCTCTGTCCTCACTCTCAGGGCCCAATAAGCTGACCCATGGGGAACCCTTCTCCTCACCTGTGGACCCTATCTGTGCAGCACCTAAACTTACTTTGCTCACAGATGTGTCCCAACAGGCCGACAGTGCCCACATGGCCAACACAGTGGTGTGGCCCAGTCCACCCCCGGGGTGTGACTCCTGTCCCCCTCCCAGGGGCAACTCTGTCCACCAGGACAGTAAGCCACAGTGGCTACCGACAGTTGTCAGTGGGGAGACCCAGGCCTTATGCCTCTCAGGGCTCTCTAACCTCTGTGGCGTCAGAGAGTGGGGGCAGTAGCCCCAGGTGCCTGGCACCCCTCGTCCACTCTCCCTCTGGTCAGGCCAGGGATGACATCCTGGCACTGACCCACCAGCCTAGGGTCTGTACCCGGCGGCTGGACAGGAGACTGGGGTAGGCTTTCCCACCCCCGGTCTTCCTCCCAGGGGCTCCGTACCCTCCCACCTGGAGCGGTACCCCCTTCCAGAATTGTCAGGGCACCTGTGGCAGGTGCCTTGCACAATTCGCCCACCAGTTCAGGGGTGCTATCCTGCAACTGGTACACCAGCCTAGGGTCTGTACCCTGAGGCTGGACACAGGACTGGGGTGGCCTCTCCCACACCCTGTCCTCCTCCCTGGAGCACTGCATCCCCCCACCGAGAGCAGTCCCCCTCAACTCCAGAATTGTCAGGCCACCTGTGGCAGGCGTTCTGCACAATTCACCCACCAGTTCAGGGGTGCTATCCTGCAACTGGTACACCAGCCCAGGGTCTGTACCCTGAGGCTGAACAAGGGACTGGGGTAGGCTCTCCCACACCCAGTCCTCCTCCCTGGGGCACTGTATCCTCCCACCTGGAGCGGCACCCCAGAAGACAAACTGGTAGTGGCACTGTTAGCAGTTGCCCCTTCCCCCAGGTCAGGGGGGACACCCTGAACCTGGTCCTCCAACCCAGGGCCGGTACCCTTAGACTGGACCTGTGCCTGGCAACCCAGGACTTCCGGGGAGTACACCAACCCACCCCAAGGGGAATACACTCCTCATGAGTTGTGTGAGAGTCTGCCTGGTGCAGGTCTCCAGCCTCCTGTCAACCTGACAGAGCATGAAGACCCCCTAGGCCAGAAGTGGCCTCACCAGGGTCAGTCCTGGGGTGCTCCGACCTCAGAGCGGGCAACCCCTGACCCACTGGTCCTTGCCAACTCACAAAGTGGGGGGCAGTAACCCCTGGTACATAGTAACCATACGCCACTCTTCCTCTCATCAGTGCAGTTCTAAATAGCCACTGATCCTTCAACCTAGGGTCCGCACCCTCAGGTTCACTAGAGGTTTCGGGCGAGGCTCTCCTCCCCTTACCTCTCCTTCTGGGGTTCTGCACTCTCCTCCCAGGAGAGGGACCCTCAGAACCAAAAACTGTCAGGACGCTGGAACCAGACCTCCTACACAATTCTTCCACCAGCTCAGGGCCTTGACCCTGCAACTGATTCACCACCCTTGGATCTAAACCCTCAGGTTGAACCGGGGTCAGAGACGAGGACTCCCTTCCTCTGCACCCTCTTTCAGAGCTCTGCACCCTCCCACCTGGAGTGGTACCCCTAGAAGACAAACCGGTCAGGACACTGCTTACAGTCGTCCTTCCCTCCAGGTCAGGCAGGACCTGAACCTGGCCTCCCAACCCAGGGACTAAACCCTGCAGCTGAGCACCTGCCCGGCGCACCAGGACTTCCTTGGGAGCATGCATGCCCCCCCTGAGGGTAACACATCACTCATGCGTTGTGTGACAGTCTGCCTGGCGCAGATCTCCCGACATCTGTCCATCTGACAGTGCGCGAAGATCCCCCAGGACAGAAGTGGTGTCACCATGGTCACTGCTAGGAGGCTCAGCCCTTCTGGCTGGCACCTGACCCACTGGTTCTCCCACTGGGGAACGCATCCCCCTCTCAGCCCTCCATCTGGACTCCTGCACCCTCCCAACTGGAGCGGTGCCGCCAGACACCAGAACCACTGGAGCTCCGCTTACAGATGCTCCAGGTTCTCCTGACTCTAGGAGATCCCCCTCAACGGATGGCCTATCAGTACAGCCTAGGCTCCCCACCTGGTGTTCCCTCCTGGAACCAACCAGGCTCTGGGACCGGGTTTCGGGTACCTTGGGACGCAGCCCCTTCCCACTCCTTCTCCGCGGAGACAGGACGTGAGTCCCTACACCCTTCCCATGACACCGTGACCTAGCTGGGCTACCATGAACCTTTCCCACCACCCTTGGTTGGGAAATACCTAAGCCACTTCCTTCCGGGTCACCCCCAGATGCTTCTCCAGACCCTCTGGAATCCACTAAAAGGTCTGCCTCCAGTGCAAGCTCCCTGGGGTCAGAAAACTCACACTCCACTGGGTGTTGGGATAGCTCTGGAAAACAGGGACTTAAAATATGCTCTCCAACAGTTGAATCACACAGCCCCACACAGGTGTTAACCAAACTACCCTTCACCCAACCATCCAGTGCCTCAGACAAGTACCCCACATCATTCTCACAAGACCGGTGAGACAGTGTCTGACTGTTGCTGTCTCTCAACCTATACTCTTCTGGCTGGTCTCCATACTCACTTACCAGGGCTTCTATCATGGGGGAACCCCTCTCCCTGCACCTCTCATCTAGAGTCAGTAGAGTGTCCCTCCCACTACCAGGAAAGTGACCCTGTGCCAGTTCCCCAATCCACCTCAGGGACACTATGCACCACTGGAGTAACCTCACAATCCTGAACCCCTTGGTGTATGTCAACCCCCTCCTTGAAGCAGGGCCCCAAATCTGTGTGTGTGTGTACCTCATCCTCAGTACTAGACACTACATTTTTGCTGCCACCATCTGGGCTGGACAAAGCCCTACCGGCTTCCCAATCCAGCTCCAGCTCTCTCATTTTACGCTCATGATCCAGGATCATCTTCTTTTCCTCCATGGCCAATCTCCTCTCCTCCCTCTTCTCCTCCCGCTCACTCTCCAGCCTGAGCTTCTGCAGCTCAAACTGCCTTGCCTCCCGCCTGTCCTCCAACTCCTCTGGGGACAGACTGCTGCTGCCTGACCTTGCGGGTTCCCCCCCACCCAAAAGCACATCCACCCTGGAAATAGGCTCCTCCACCTCCTCACTGAGATTACCAGGCTGCCCACTGGCATGTCTGGCTGCTACCCAGGCCCTCAGCGCCTTTTGTAGCTCCTCCTTCCTTGTGAGGCCTTTGATTTGGACCTTCAGGTTTCTACAAATCGCTCTCAGCTCCTTTACGCTGTAGGATTCCAACCTATCCTCCTCAAAGGCAATTTCCAGAGATGCAACAGATGATGCAGTTGATTCAGGCATGATGAGAGTAGTGAGTTGAAAACTGGCAAGATCAAAAATAGGCCAAAAGAATAAAGAACCAGTATGTGGTACGTAATGGTCTGCGATATGGTAGTAGTGCACACCAATCACTGTAAGTCAAGTGCAAACACAAGTCCTATCCTCACCGCTGACAACCAATGTTAGAAATGGGAGTCTCTAGTTGGCCAGGGCTTGCACCTCTGTCCAAGTAGGGACCCTTCTTCCTAGTCCGGATAAGGGAGTTACACTCCTAAAATAACCCCTGCTCACCCCCTTGGTAGCTTGGCACGAGCAGTCAGGCTTATTCTAGAGGCAGTGTGTAAAGCATTTGCACATAACCAACAGTAATATAGTGTAAGCACTACAAAAGGACACCACACCAGTTTAGAAAAATAACCAATATTTTTATATACTCAAGACAAGACCAAATACGATAAAAATCCACAATACAAATACTTTAAAAATGAATACGTTGCAAGATAACTTCTTCTTTGCAGAAATCGTGAAAAACAAAGTTTGTGCGAGTCGGCAGCTCCGTCCGAGTCGACCGCGATGCTGAAAACAACAAAGTCCAACAGTTCCAGCCGACTGCGTCGATACGGGCCGGCAGAGTCGTGCACAGACTTTGTCACAGTACCTTTCTCGTCGTGGCTGGTACGGAGTGTACGAGCCAGTCGGCGTTCGTCACGGTTGCGGTGCAAGACGGAGCGATGCAAGGTGCGGTGTCCTCTCGATGCGGTGCAGGCAGCGGCTCGATGACAGTCGTGCAGACGGAGTCGGTGAGACCAAGGCGTGCGATGCAGGGTGAGACGGTGCTCGATGCGGTGCTGGCAGGTTGCGATGCAGATGACCAAGCCGGAGTGCGGGAGCTGGCGTCGGACAGCGGTGCGAGTCGGAGCGGTGCGTCGCGAAGCATGCGAGCGGTGCCCCAACTGTGGTGCGGTCACGATCGTTGAGCCAGTTTCAGCGACAGCGTCGGTCTGGTCCGGCCGGTACAGTGAAGCAATGCGAACTGCGGTGCCCACAGGTCACGATGCAAGCAGCGGCTCGATGGCATCGGACGTCGTCGTCGGTGAGACCAGGGTTGCGGTGCGAAGCGGGGCGATGTGGTCAGCGGTGCAAACAGGACACCGGGCCAGCGATATAGTCGGTTGACGGAGTCGGTTGCGGTTCCCTTCCTCTGTGGCAACTGAAACAGCGGTTCCAGAAGCGGTACCCAGAGGGTTGTGAAGTCTTTGCAGTCCCTGAGACTTCTTACCAGGAGGCCAGCTCGGTTTCAGGCCCTTGGAGATTCTCAGCACAAAGAGTAGAAAGTTCAGTCCAGTCCTTTCACTGCCCAAGACAGAAGCAGCAACTGCAGGCCAACCCAACAAGGCAATAACTCAGCAAAGGGGCAGTACTCCTCCTAGCAGCTCTCCAGCTCTTCTTCTTGGCAGGTTCCTTGATTCCAGCGAGATCTAAATTCATGGGGTCAGGGCCCCAATATTTATATCCCAAATTCCTTTGTTCCCTGGAGGCAGAGAAGCCTTTGCCTAGTCCAAACCAGTTCTGGAGCACTCTGTTGACAAGACTCCTTCTTTCCTTTCACAGTGCAGGTCAGAAACATCAGACGCCCCACAGGAGGTGGAGCCAGCATTGTGGAGGGAAAGCACAGCCCTGGAGCACTTTGTTGACATGATTCCTTCTCTTCTTTCACAGTGCAGGGGAGAGACATCAGACGCACCACAGGGGCTGGAGCCAGCACTGTGGGGGGCAGGCACAGTCCTATTTAGGTCCCAGGTGCATCTCCTCCCTCCCATCTAGATGCAGATCTCTCTATTCACCACTGGGCGGACTCATCCTGTCTCCTGGAATCCCCTAGCCCTGTCACTCAAATTCCAGACAAGGAATACACAACCAGCAGAGGCAGGCCTGGATAGTTAGACAAGAAAATACCTACTTTCTAAAAGTGGTATTTTCAAACACAGAATGTTAAAACCAACTTCACTAAAAGATGTATTTTATCATTTTGAGTTCAGGCATACTAAACTCAAATTTCTACCATGTTCCCGGAGTCAGTTAGGATTATAAGATGTAATAATCAAAACTGCCCATTCTGGCCTATGGGGGACAGGTAGCCTTGCAATAGTGAAAAACGAAATAGGCTGTAATTCACTATCAGGACATGCCACACACACCAGGGCATGTCCTACCTTTCACATACAATGCACCCTGCCCACAGGGGTACCTTGGGCCTACCTTAGGGGTGACTAACATGTAGAAAAGGGAAGGTTTAGGGACTGGCAAGTGTGTGCACTTGCCAGAGTCGACTATGGCAGCCTCAGGCTGCGCACAGGCTCTGCAATGGCAGGCCAGAGTTACACTTTACGGGCTGTTTGCGTGGGTGGCACAATCCAGTGCTGCAGCCCACCAAAAGCATTTGATCTATAGGCCCTGGCACTCGCAGTGCACTTTACTAGGGACTGAGACATAAATCAAATAGGCCAATCATGGAAACACCAATCCATAACACATTTTACACAGAGAGCATATGCACTTTAGCACTGATTAGCAGTGGTAAAGTGCCCAGAGTCCTAAAACCAACACACACAGGGTCAAAAACAGGAGGCCAAAAAGCAAAAAGTCTGGGGGTAAACCCGCTGAAAAAGCCAAGTCTAACACAACCCCCTCCCAGCCTAAAGCCAGGGTAGACTAATCAATCCCTTGATGGACTTCCCTGCTTGGGGCGATAGAACATAGACCTGGCCCACAACAGCGGGGGCACGTTCTGGTTCTACGCCTTTCTAAACCCAGTTGGATCCCTCTGTCCTCACTCTCAGGGCCCAATAAGCTGACCCATGGGGAACCCTTCTCCTCACCTGTGGACCCTATCTGTGCAGCACCTAAACTTACTTTGCTCACAGATGTGTCCCAACAGGCCGACAGTGCCCACATGGCCAACACAGTGGTGTGGCCCAGACCACCCCGGGGTGTGACTCCTGTCCTCCTCCCAGGGGCAACTCTGTCCACCAGGACAGTAAGCCACAGTGGCTACCGACAGTTGTCAGTGGGGAGACCCAGGCCATATGCCTCTCAGGGCTCTCTAACCTCTGTGGCGTCAGAGAGTGGGGGTGGTAGCCCCAGGTGCCTGGCACCCTCGTCCACTCTCCCTCTGGTCAGGCCAGGGATGACATCCTGGCACTGACCCACCAGCCTAGGGTCTGTACCCGGCGGCTGGACAGGAGACTGGGGTAGGCTTTCCCACCCCCGGTCTTCCTCCCAGGGGCTCCGTACCCTCCCACCTGGAGCGGTACCCCCTTCCAGAATTGTCAGGGCACCTGTGGCAGGCGTTCTGCACAATTCACCCACCAGTTCAGGGGTGCTATCCTGCAACTGGTACACCAGCCCAGGGTCTGTACCCTGAGGCTGAACAAGGGACTGGGGTAGGCTCTCCCACACTCAGTCCTCCTCCCTGGGGCACTGTACCCTCCCACCTGGAGCGGCACCCCCAGAAGACAAACTGGTAGTGGCACTGTTAGCAGTTGCCCCTTCCCCCAGGTCAGGGGGACACCCTGAACCTGGTCCTCCAACCCAGGGCCGGTACCCTTAGGCTGGACCTGTGCCTGGCAACCCAGGACTTCCGGGGAGTACACCAACCCCCCAAGGGGAATACACTCCTCATGAGTTGTGTGAGAGTCTGCCTGGCGCAGGTCTCCAGCCTCCTGTCCACCTGACAGAGCATGAAGACCCCCTAGGCCAGAAGTGGCCTCACAAGGGTCAGTCCTGGGGTGCTCCGACCTCAGAGCGGGCAACCCCTGACCCACTGGTCCTTGCCAACTCACAAAGTGGGAGGCAGTAACCCCTGGTACATAGTAACCATAGTCCACTCTTCCTCATCAGTGCAGTTCTAAATAGCCACTGATCCTTCAACCTAGGGTCCGCACCCTCAGGTTCACTAGAGGTCTCGGTCGAGGCTCTCCTCCCCTTACCTCTCCTTCTGGGGTTCTGCACTCTCCTCCCAGGAGAGGGACCCTCAGAACCAAAAACTGTCAGGACGCTGGAACCAGACCTCCTACACAATTCTTCCACCAGCTCAGGGCCTTGACCCTGCAACTGATTCACCACCCTTGGATCTAAACCCTCCAGGTTGAACCGGGGTCAGAGGCGAGGACTCCCTCCTCTGCACCCTCTTCCAGAGCTCTGCACCCTCCCACCTGGAGTGGTACCCCTAGAAGACAAACCGGTCAGGACACTGCTTACAGTCGTCCTTCCCTCCAGGTCAGGCAGGACCTGAACCTGGCCTCCCAACCCAGGGACTAAACCCTGCAGCTGAGCACCTGCCCGGCGCACCAGGACTTCCTTGGGAGCACGCATGCCCCCCTGAGGGTAACACATGACTCATGCGTTGTGTGACAGTCTGCCTGGCGCAGATCTCCCGACCTCTGTCCATCTGACAGTGCGCGAAGATCCCCCAGGACAGAAGTGGTGTCACCATGGTCACTGCTAGGAGGCTCAGCCCTTCTGGCTGGCCCCTGACCCACTGGTTCTCCCACTGGGGAACGCATCCCCCTCTCACCCCTCCATCTGGACTCCTGCACCCTCCCAACTGGAGCGGTGCCGCCAGACACCAGAACCACTGGAGCTCCGCTTACAGATGCTCCAGGTTCTCCTGACTCTAGGAGATCCCCCTCAATGGATGGCCTATCAGTACAGCCTAGGCTCCCCACCTGGTGTTCCCTCCTGGAACCAACCAGGCTCTGGGACCGGGTTTCGGGCACCTTGGGCCGCAGCCCCTTCCCACTCCTTCTCCGCGGAGACAGGACGTGAGTCCCTACACCCTTCCCATGACACCGGGACCTAGCTGGGCTACCATGAACCTTTCCCACCACCCTTGGTTGGGAAATACCTAAGCCACTTCCTTCCGGGTCACCCCCAGATGCTTCTCCAGACCCTCTGGAATCCACTAAAAGGTCTGCCTCCAGTGCAAGCTCCCTGGGGTCAGAAAACTCACACTCCACTGGGTGTTGGCATAGCTCTGGAAAACAGGGACTTAAAATATGCTCTCCAACAGCTGAATCACACAGCCCCACACAGGTGTTAACCAAACTACCCTTCACCCAACCATCCAGTGCCTCAGACAAGTACCCCACATCATTCTCAGAAGACCGGTGAGACAGTGTCTGACTGTTGCTTTCTCTCAACCCATACTCTTCTGGCTGGTCTCCATACTCACTTACCAGGGCTTCTATCATGGGGGAACCCCTCTCCCTGCACCTCTCATCTAGAGTCAGTAGAGTGTCCCTCCCACTACCAGGAAAGTGATCCCCTGTGCCAGTTCCCCAATCCACCTCAGGGACACTAGGCACCACTGGAGTAACCTCACAATCCTGAACCCCCTGGTGTATGTCAACCCCCTCCTTGAAGCAGGGGCCCAAATCTGTGTGTGTGTGTACCTCATCCTCAGTACTAGACACTACATTTTTGCTGCCACCATCTGGGCTGGACAAAGCCCTACCGGCTTCCCAATCCAGCTCTCTCATTTTACGCTCATGATCCAGGATCATCTTCTTTTCCTCCATGTCCAATCTCCTCTCCTCCCTCTTCTCCTCCCGCTCACTCTCCAGCCTGAGCTTCTGCAGCTCAAATTGACTTGCCTCCCGCCTGTCCTCCAACTCCTCTGGGGACAGACTGCTGCTGCCTGACCTGGCGGGTTCCCCCCCACCCAAAAGCACATCCACCCTGGAAATAGGCTCCTCCACCTCCTCACTGAGATTACCAGGCTGCCCACTGTAATGTCTGGCTGCTACCCAGGCCCTCAGCGCCTTTTGTAGCTCCTCCTTCCTTGTGAGGCCTTTGATTTGGACCTTCTAGTTTTTACAAATCGCTCTCAGCTCCTTTACGCTGTAGGATTCCAACCTATCCTCCTCAAAGGCAATTTCCAGGGATGCAACAGATGATGCAGTTGATTCAGGCATGATGAGAGTAGTGAGTTGAAACTGGCAAGATCAAAAATAGGCCAAAAGAATAAAGAACCAGTATGTGGTACGTAATGGTCTGCGATATGGTAGTAGTGCACACCAATCACTGTAAGTCAAGTGCAAACACAAGTCCTATCCTCACCGCTGACAACCAATGTTAGAAATGGGAGTCTCTAGTTGGCCAGGGCTTGCACCTCTGTCCAAGTAGGGACCCTTCTTCCTAGTCTGGATAAGGGAGTTACACTCCTAAAATAACCCCTGCTCACCCCCTTGGTAGCTTGGCACGAGCAGTCAGGCTTATTCTAGAGGCAGTGTGTAAAGCATTTGCACATAACCAACAGTAATATAGTGTAAGCACTACAAAAGGACACCACACCAGTTTAGAAAAATAACCAATATTTTTATATACTCAAGACAAGACCAAATACGATAAAAATCCACAATACAAATACTTTAAAAATGAATACGTTGCAAGATAACTTCTTCTTTGCAGAAATCGTGAAAAACAAAGTTTGTGCGAGTCGGTAGCTCCGTCCGAGTCGACCGCGATGCTGAAAACAACAAAGTCCAACAGTTCCAGCCGACCGCGTCGATACGGGCCGGCAGAGTCATGCACAGACTTTGTCACAGTACCTTTCTCGTCGTGGCTGGTACGGAGTGTACGAGCCAGTCGGCGTTCGTCGCGGTTGCGGTGCAAGACGGAGCGATGCAAGATGCGGTGTCCTCTCGATGCGGTGCAGGCAGCGGCTCGATGACAGTCGTGCAGACGGAGTCGGTGAGACCAAGGCGTGCGATGCAGGGTGAGACGGTGCTCGATGCGGTGCTGGCAGGTTGCGATGCAGGTGACCAAGCCGGAGTGCGGGAGCTGGCGTCGGACAGCGGTGCGAGTCGGAGCGGTGCGTCGCGAAGCGTGCGATCGGTGCCCCAACTGTGGTGCGGTCACGATCGTTGAGCCAGTTTCAGCGACAGCGTCGGTCTGGTCCGGCCGGTACAGTGAAGCGATGCGATGCGATGCGAACTGCGGTGCCCACAGGTCACGATGCAAGCAGCAGCTCGATGGCGTAGGACGTCGTCGTCGGTGAGACCAGGGTTGCGGTGCGAAGCGGGGCGATGCGGTCTGCGGTGCAAACAGGACACCGGGCCAGCGATGGAGTCGGTTGACGGAGTCGGTTGCGGTTCCCTTCCTCTGTGGCAACTGAAACAGCGGTTCCAGAAGCGGTACCCAGAGGGTTGTGAAGTCTTTGCAGTCCCTGAGACTTCTTAACAGGAGGCCAGCTCGGTTTCAGGCCCTTGGAGATTCTCAGCACAAAGAGTAGAAAGTTCAGTCCAGTCCTTTCACTGCCCAAGACAGAAGCAGCAACTGCAGGCCAACCCAACAAGGCAATAACTCAGCAAAGGGGCAGTACTCCTCCTAGCAGCTCTCCAGCTCTTCTTCTTGGCAGGTTCCTTGATTCCAGCGAGATCTAAATTCATGGGGTCAGGGCCCCAATATTTATATCCCAAATTCCTTTGTTCTCTGGAGGCAGAGAAGCCTTTGCCTAGTCAAAACCAGTTCTGGAGCACTCTGTTGACAAGACTCCTTCTTTCCTTTCACAGTGCAGGGCAGAAACATCAGACGCCCCACAGGAGGAGCATTGTGGAGGGAAAGCACAGCCCTGGAGCACTTTGTTGACATGATTCCTTCTCTTCTTTCACAGTGCAGGGCAGAGACATCAGACACACCACAGGGGGTGGAGCCAGCCCTGTGGGGGGCAGGCACAGTCCTATTCAGGTCCCAGGTGCAACTCCTCGCTCCCATCTAAATGCAGATCTCTCTATTCACCACTGGGCGGACTCATTCTGTCTCCTGGAATCCCCCAGCCCTGTCACTCAAACTCCAGACAAGGAATACACAACCAGCAGAGGCAGGCCTGTATAGTTAGACAAGAAAATACCTAGGGCCATATGTATCAAAGTTAGGTTTTGCGATTCTCAAATAGCGAATTTTTGAGAATCGCTATTTGAGAATCGTAAAACGAGATGTATGTAGGATTTGCAAAACAATTTGCGAATCCTACATATTCCTTAATTGCGAATCGCAAATTGCGATTCGCAATTAAGGAAACCCTCCCCATTCATTCCTATGGGCCTAGAGGCCCATAGGAATGAATGGGAAGACATTCTCAATTTGCGATTAGCAATTAGAGAATCGCAAATTGAGAATGCAATTTCAAGGTTGCAAGGGTGTCAAAAGGACACCCTGTTACACCCTGAAATAAGCATGGGTGCACATGTGGCACACATACATGCCCTAAGGGCATGTATGTGCGTCACATTGCACTTTGAAAAATGTAAAAAGTGAATTTTTCTAAGAAATCGCATATTACCACCAACTTGAAGTTGGTGGTAATTTCGCGATTCCTTAAAACCAAATTGCACTTTTTGGTGCTTCTTACATTGCATTTAAGGAATCGCAATTTGCAATTCCTTAAATGCATTCACAAAATAGGGAATCGCAAAATTTGCGATTCCTTATTTTGCAAGGCAATTTTCCTTCATACATACCACTAAGCCAAATTGCGATCGCAAACGCTGAAATTCTGCGAATTTCAGCGTTTGCGATCGCAATTTTGTTTGATACATATGGCCCCTACTTTCTAAAAGTGGTATTTTCAAACACAGAATGTTAAAACCAACTTCACTAAAAGATGTATTTTATCATTCTGAGTTCAGGCATACTAAACTCAAATTTCTACCATGTTCCCGGAGTCAGTTAGGATTATAAGATGTAATAATCAAACCTGCCCATTCTGGCCTATGGGGGACAGGTAGCCTTGCAATAGTGAAAAACGAAATAGGCTGTAATTCACTATCAGGACATGCCACACACACCAGGGCATGTCCTACCTTTCACATACAATGCACCCTGCCCACAGGGGTACCTTGGGCCTACCTTAGGGGTGACTAACATGTAGAAAAGGTAAGGTTTAGGGACTGGCAAGTGTGTGCACTTGCCAAGTCGACATGGCAGCCCCAGGCTGCGCACAGGCTCTGCAATGGCAGGCCAGAGTTACACTTGACGGGCTGTTTGCGTGGGTGGCACAATCCAGTGCTGCAGCCCACCAACAGCATTTGATTTATAGGCCATGGCACTCGCAGTGCACTTTACTAGGGACTGACACATAAATCAAATAGGCCAATCATGGAAACTCCAATCCATAACACATTTTACACAGAGAGCATATGCACTTTAGCACTGATTAGCAGTGGTAAAGTGCCCAGAGTCCTAAAACCAACACACACAGGGTCAAAAACAGGAGGCCAAAAAGCAAAAAGTCTGGGGGTAAACCCGCTGAAAAAGCCAAGTCTAACAATGGCTCTTTAGCAATTAGCTTTTCCTGACACAGCATGGTAGACCGTGAGCGCCTAGACACCTCCGGGTAGTAGTGCGCATAATAAATTGTTATAACATAACATAACAAAGAGAACTTTACTACAGAGCAATACAAAAGTGAACTTGGCTGATATAAAGAAACTTTGGCATTCAAAAGAAACCTACCCAGTTTACTTTGGCTAAAGAAACCTATCAAGAGACATTTCTAAAGAAGGAGTAATTTATGTTTGTGCATTTCATGTCGTTTTGATCTAACCTAAACTATATAAAGATATTTATATTTTTATAACAACCTGTGTGGTGTACATTTGTGGTGTTTCACTGTGTTACTGTGAGTGTTAGTGCAAATACTTTACACATTGCCTTGGGGATAAGCCTGTCTGCTCGTGCCAAGCTACCAAGGGGGTGAGCAGGGGTTATCAACAGTGTGTACCCCCTTACCCTGACTAGAAGCAAGGGTCCCTATTTGGTCAAAGGTACCTACCTCTGCCAACTAGAGACCCCCATTTCTAACAGGGGCCATAAATCATTCACATGAAAAATCTTGGGAAACACCACAGCCAAATAACAAGTGCCATACCAATTTTTGGGCAACTTCACATAGGCATTCTTTCCACACACAAAATACACATTGGGCACTATTGTTATTATGTCCAATAATGCTTTTCTAATTGATTCTTCAATCAAGAAGACGTGCTCACAATCACTTTCACCCACAAATATCTTATCATAGTATGTGGTCGGATGTCTAATACACAACTTCCCCTTCTGCTGGAAATCTAATGCTATGGGTCCAAAACTCCCCTTTGCTTTATGATCTAATTCTTCTTTACTCCATGGGGTAACCTTGTGCTTTGGATCTGGTCTAAATAGAGTCTGTTATGCCGATCTTCTATCTGATCTATAAATTTCTTTTCAATGTCAGTTAACATACAGGTTAAATTGTGTCTATGGGCATAGGACGTATCTAACGTAATGGTAGGCACAAATAACTGACATTCGCTCTACTTCCTTATAATAATCATATTTATTCATGTATTTAAGAACTGGGACTTCCGAGAGTACCACATCATAATTTGAGAAATAGTACTCGAAGTGTGCCTTGCTATAAAACATGCTCAACAACACACTACATGTAATGCCATAGGTCAAAGGCAAATGATGGTATTGAATGCCTTCTTCTTCTGAGGCTGGTAATTGCATACATACATAGCAATCCTTTGCTTCCATGGTATCCACATACTCATACAATAATCAGGCATACGCATTCAAAGTGAAATCACCCTTGGACAAATCAACATGTAATCTACGACTGGTTTCCTTAATCATTTCTAAATCCCTTGCGGATGCATCCTCATCTATTTCAGAGATTGGTGTAGTGAGTGTTGCCTGTACCCTATTCTGTCTGACATCCTGAGATCCAACTAGAGATGTAACAATCACCACAGTTATAACAATAAGCACCACTACAATGAGGGTGCCAGTGATGCACTTCTGTTTGCGTGTTGAATTTTCGGACACCATTGTTTCTACTGATCCGTTCCGAAGCACAAAAGGGAAAGCACAGTCTCTTTCTGTTTTCTTTGTTTTAACAATGTCTTTCTCACTTCTCTCTTCTCATACAATTAATGTCCAAGTTCATTCGATTGATACTAAACCTATTGAAGAGATGTAGTCAGCCCTATTCCTCACTCCATCATCTACTAGAAAGTTCCTAATTTTAAATCTTCTTAAACTGGGGTCTAAGTTATCTTCTTTCTAAGGCCTAATGCTTTCTTTGGTCATAATTCAAGCTTCATCGTTAATGATATTTGATCAAAGTATTTCGAGGACAAATTGCAGAATCTCCGCACGAATTTCTCCTAATTCTTGCGCGGTGAGTTGTCGGCCAAATAAAGGGAAGATAACCTGATTGATGATCATGTAACGCAATCCACTCAGCCTTGGAGGATTTGGCACTTGCAGAGTTAGTGTTCCAAACGCTTCTACGCCGGGGACCAGCAACTGTATTTCAATCGGAGGGTGTCCCCTCAGTAGCTCACCGTACCAGCTCCCAACCTCCTTCGCTGGGCTCTGCATCTGCAGCCACGTACGTCCACTCAGGAGATGCGTATCTTCGAGACGTTATTCTTTCTCTTCTGGAGCGTCTCAGACCATCCGGTCTTTCTTCAACGTCACTTTGATCTGATTCAGATGTTTCAGGAATCGGAGCGAGTTTTTTCTCAGATGCAAGCCTTATATTCTTTTCTTGCTGGCCACTTTTCCGCTCTTGCATCTGCTCTCCTCTCTTCCTCTTGATCTGATCCTTCTGCAAGAGACTGCTCACCTTGATTTGGTGCAAAGTTCACACCTGCAATGTCATCTATTTCAGGATCTGGGCTCAATTCGGGAGCACTCAGCTCTCTTCTCTCGTGCTCACTTGGCTGTTCCGTTTCATCCGAAACTCTTACAGCTGGGCCTGTGTCTTCGTCGTTGTCTGTGGCTGGTCCACACAGGTTTCTCGGAGCCAGAGGACTCTCTTCCTCCGCAGGCGCTTGAACTCCTCCGCAGGCGCTTGAACTCGTCGAGTGTGGGAAGCGTGTATCCAGTTCGGCAATCCTCCACACTTCACAGCAGTACTTGTGACCAATATCACCTGATATGGTCCTCGCCAGCGAGCGTCAAGACAACTCTTCCTCACGTGCTTGCGCACTAGTACCCAATCACCTGGATTAAGATCATGCAGCAGGTCTCTCGAGGTGGATGTTCCGTGGATTTGCCTTGCCATTGGGCTCAGTAGACAATTGGGTAATACTGCTCTCTCATCTGTGGACACCCAAATGCCATTGTCTCTTTTTGTGCAACCTGCTCTGACCCATGAAGCAGCTTCCTCTTCTGGGACTTCATCCTGCAACCGCTTCACCTCACCCCAAGTATCGGCTATAGCTAACATCATGCTGAGCTCGGTCTCTTCTGTGCTCTCGCCTATATATTCTCCATTAAAAATACAAGATGTTCAGCGCAAAATCGTGCTACTTCATCTGCATAATTGTTGCCCTTAGTGACAAAGTCTTCTCCTTTTTACATGAGCTACACATTTAACAACTGCTATCTCTTTGGGCTTCTGCAAAGCGTCCAATAGTTGGCGCACATACTCGCCGTTACGTATAGGTGACCCTGAGGACGTTAGAAACCCCCTCTGTGACCATAACTGCCCAAAGTCATGAACTACCCGAAATCCGTATTGACTGTCAGTATACACAGTCACTCGAATATCAGCTGCAATGATACAGGCACGTGTCAAAGCAACAATTTCGGCCACCTGAGCAAAGAATACTCTATTTAAACAGGCAGCTTCCACTACTCCCACGATGGTGCACACAGCAAACGCTCCTCTCAAATACCCTTCATTGTCTCTTAAGCATGAACCATCAACAAAAAGGATCAAATCAGATTGGGGCAAAGGTTCATCGACAATGTCAGGTCTGGGTTTGGTAGATAGGTCAGTAACATCTAGGCAGTCATGCTCTTCACAATCCTCATCCCCTTCCTCTTCCGGAACAGGTAACAATGTAGCAGGGTTCAGGGTGGTACAACGTCTCAGGGTAACATTTCAGCGGCCAAGATAACCTGCTCATACTTGGTAAGTCTGTTGTTGGTCAGATACTGTGTTTTCGTTCTGGTCATCAACAATTCTACTGAATGGGGCACATAAACAATGAGTGGATAACCCATCACTATGCTTTCACATCTTTCAATGCTGACACTGGTTGCAGCAAGGGATTTCAGACATCCGGGCAACGCAGAAGCTACAGGATCTAATGTAGCTGAGAAGTAAGCTACTGGTCTACGGGCACCCCCATGTGTTTGTACAAGGACTCCTAATGCACATCCCTCCTTTTCACAGCAAAAGAGCGAAAACGCTTTGTTATAATCCGGCATTCCGAGAGCTGGAGCACGACAGATACTTTCCTTCAGCTCACGGAAGGCTTTCAAGCACTCGTCATCCCATGGTACCGGATCACTAACATCCTTTCAAGTCAGTTTCAACAGAGGTTTTGCTTGCAAGGAAAAATTTGGGATCCACTGTCGACACTAGCCGACCATTCCCAAAAACATGCGGACTTCTTTTTGTGTTTTCGGAGTTCCCATTTGCAGAATCGTCTCTATGCGATCTGGTGGCACCCTTCGTTTTCCTTTCTCAATCCGGTGACCTAGGTACTGAACTTCAGAAAAACAATACAGCAATTTGTTTGGAGACACTTTGTGTCCATTCTCTGCCAAATGATTCAGCAACGCCACAGTGTCAATCCTGCAAGCATCCTCAGTCTCTGAGGCGACCAAAAGGTCGTCTATATATTGCACTAAGACTGAGTCTTGGGGCATCACCAGTCCTTCAAGACTCTTTTTCAGACTTTGACTAAAAATGGAGGGGCTTTCTGTATACCCCTGAGGAATTCTTTCCCATGTTAACACACGATCGTCCATCCTAAACGCAAATAAAAACTGACTTTCTTCATGCAATGGTATGGAGAAAAATGCATGACACAAGTCTATCACTGTAAACCATTCTGCTTTGCATGGTATCTGGAATAGAATAATAGCTGGATTCGGTACCACAGGACAACATGGGATCACAATTTCATTAACCCGACGCAGATCCTGCACTATCTTGTACTTGCCACTTGGCTTCTGCAGTCCCATGATAGGTGAGTTGCAGGGACTTCCTCTTATCTCCTTAAGAATACCTTGGGCAATCATAGTCTCAATCACAGGTCTTATTCCGGCCACAGTTTCTGGAGTCAATTTATATTGTGGCGTTCATGGGAATTCAGCATTGGGTTTGACCTGTATCTTAACTGGCTCAACCCCTCTCATCAGAACCTACATCCTCGCCCGTAAAATCCCACACTTTCGGATCAACTGAGTCTCTCAAGTCATGTGGCAATTCTGCTATTGTGAGCACCACAAAAATTTCTGCACACAGACTCATGTTAGCCATTTTAAAATCAGCATCATCATCATATGTGTGCAATTCCACACCTCTCGGAGTGCACGATATAGTACAATTGAGCTTGCACAGAAGGACTCGTCCCAAAAGACAGACCGGACTTGAATTGCATACTACAAATTGGTGTTTATCCCGAAATGGTCCTATTCTCACGGGTAATTCATTTGTCAATGGGTTAGTCATTTTCTGATTACTAACCCCCACTACTTGAATTGATTGTCCCGAAAGAGTTAAATTTGGGACAACTTCAGTTCTCACCGTGGAGCGAGCAGCTCCAGTGTCTAATAAGAAGGTAACAGGATATCCATTCACATCTGCATCTACAAACGGCCCACTCTGATCTACTTCTAGGATCGCATCTAAGGTGCATTCCTCGTGCACCCACCTCTGACACTCTTGTAAATCTTGATTTTGATCAAATCTATCTCATATTTCAAAATAAGGCATCTGATGGTATAACTGATTATGCATGGGTATCCTAGGAGGTTGAGGTACTTGCACTTGCGGCTCATATCCTCCTCCATACATAGACCTGGGTCTTGTCACAGTATTGACAGTCTCGGACAGCTGTCCCTCTCCTTCCATCTGTATCTGATTTGCTGGATTCGATCTACACTCGCGCTTCCAATGCCCGATTTTGTGACAATAATGGCAGGCAGTGACCCTTTTCTGTTGGGCCACCCATTCACTTACACCTGGATCCATTCCTCTTCCTCTACCCTGACCAGGTTGGGTCACCATCTGTTGTCCCATTCCTCTTCCACCTCCTCTACCTCTACCTCCTCCAATCCCCTGCGTCATATCAGCGTTTCTCAACTGCACCAACATCAACTTGTCCTTCAATTTCTTCTGTGTTGACTCCACTTGATCACTGCAATATTTAGCTTAACGCAGAATCTCGTCCACGACTTATTCTGCCAACATATCAAGTGCTGCTGTATCATCAAACTAATATCAGATTTCAGTCCCAACACAAACTTCGAGACAAATTGTCCCATATCTTTCTGTTCAATTGTATACAATCCACTATGCTGCTTAAAAGCTAACAACAATCTTTTGTAACAATCATGTACTGATTCCTTAGAGTCTTGAGTGGTGCGATCAATCTTCAACCAATCAACAATCTGAGGAGCTACTTTCGATTGCAACCATGTAATCGCTTGCTCGTATTTTCTCAATACATCAGGTGAAGGACCATGAGTCACTGAATCTCTAGGTGACTCTGCAGTAGGCCACTCAATGGCAATATTACATGCCGCCCACAAATCCGCCGGCACTACTATATCCATCAAGGTGTTTAAATCAATCCACAATACTTTCGAAATCTTCACAAACCGATCTATTTGCTTGTACCACTCAGCAGATTTTTCCCTCAGCCGACGAAAATCATTCGTAAATGCTGCTAAATCACCCCTGCTCCATGGCACATGTACATACCCTCCATTCTGTACCTCCCTGAGGGGGAAATTTCATGCGGCTCCTGTCCCTCCACCCAGAGGCGGGGTATCTCCTATTCCAGTCTTGAAGCTTTTCTTTTTGGCCCATCTTTCTTTCCATCTGTCTAATTCTTTCCATGTCCGCATCCCTATCACTAGTTCTCTAATTTGTGCTTTTAATCCAATTGTTCGCTTCTCTTCCAAATCCTTATCTGTGTAATTTAATCTACAAGAATCCTGTATCAGCTTGGTCTTTGACAAATCAACCTCATACCTTTGTGCCAAAAGCAACAATGCATTATAAGCTCGTTTGGCCTTTCTTGTCATGTCCTTTGCTACGAACAGTATTTCGCTCGAGTCATACGTCTCAATTCTGTTCAGAGGTAGATTATCCTCAATCACCTCGTCTAGTTCTGCCTTTAATCGTACCACATCTAGCATTGGCGCTTTTATTGCACTTTTCAACACTTTCTGAATTTCCTCATTTCTTGTATCTTCCCTGTCACAGCTTTCAGCTCTCTTAGGAACTGCACCCTCTTCTATCTTCGAAGCTGGGCGTCTACTCTTTCCAAGCTTCGACTTCTCCAATGGTCACCTGCACAAAGAACCTGTGGCTCAAACAGTACTCTAGGCGCTTCTTGTCTCTTGCTTATCTCTTCCCTCGGCATCATTGACTCTCTCACTGGTTGAACCCACATTCGAAGGTCAGACCTAGAATTCGCTAGTGCTCCTGTCCGTCTTCGTTCTGACCCACTATCCATTCTTGATAGATCAGCTGTAGGTGGCATTGGAATACTAGATTCCACTGGCATCCGACTTAAACCTGTCCCACTCATTGCACGGGTCCCTCCAGACATTGGGGCCGATTCCGATCTCGGTCGGAGGCGCACCCAATACCATTCGGTCGGGAAAAAAGCCATGCGAAAGCCTGTTTCCCGACCGATCCGTACAGCACACCGAACGAGTAAGTACGATGCGCACAACAGCACAGAATCCGGCCGAGCCGTACTCACCCAAACCAGGTCCTGTTCCCCGACCGAGGCGAATCCGGAAATGCTGAATCGAGTCGCACGGAAGGGAAAATGCAGCTCCGTCCGGCCGAACAAGTACGATGCGCTTTCCGTACGCGCCGAACCCGTCGCTACGCACGGCACGTCAAAGCATCCGGGAGAGGCGCACATAAGCTCCGATTCGCGCCACAACACGATCCACGGCTACGAGACGAACACGCCAGCGACGAGGATGACGCGAAGCGACGAGGACGACGCGAAGCAACGAGAAAGACGAACGACACGAACCAACCATGAATCCCTTCGTCCCGATCATACCAATATTCTACATTTACTACCGGAACAGGCACGGACGCGTACGGTGCAGAAGGTAAGTCAGACACCAACCACAAAACACATACAACACGTACACGACACATCACACACACACAGAGGGATGCAGAATATACTTACACCAGCAACAGCAGCACCATAGGGGCGGGATGCCCATCACCAATGCCACATATGCACACAGGGGCCTGAATGCGCACCACCACCCCTACCCAGGGGGGGCAGGATGCCTACCATCACCCTGAGCCAGGGGGGGCTGGATGCCCACCACTACTACCACCCTCAGCCAGGGGGGGCTGGATGCCTACCACTACTACCACCCACACCCAGGGGGGGCTGGATGCCTACCACCACCCTTAGCCAGGGGGGGCTGGATGCCTACCACTACTACCACCCTCACCCAGGGGAGCTGGATGCCTACCACTACTACCACCCTCACCCAGGGGGGCTGGATGCCTACCACCACTACCACCCTGAGCCAGGGGGCTGGATGCCTACCACTACTACCACCCTTAGCCAGGGGGCTGGATGCCTACCACTACTACCACCCTCACCCAGGGGGGCTGGATGCCTACCACTACTACCACCCTCACCCAGGGGGACTGGATGCCTACCACTACTACCACCCTCAGCCAGGGGGGCTGGATGCCTACAACTACTACCACCCACACCCAGGGGGGCTGGATGCCTACCACCACCCTTAGCCAGGGGGGCTGGATGCCTACCACTACTACCACCCTCACCCAGGGGGGCTGGATGCCTACCACTACTACCACCCACACCCAGGGAGGCTGGATGCCTACCACCACCCTTAGCCAGGGGGCTGGATGCCTACCACTACTACCACCCTCACCCAGGGGGGCTGGATGCCTACCACTACTACCACCCTCACCCAGGGGGGCTGGATGCCTACCACTACTAACACCCTCACCCAGGGGGGCTGGATGCCTACCACCACCCTTAGCCAGGGGGGCTGGATGCCTACCACTACTACCACCCTCACCCAGGGGGCTGGATGCCTACCACTACTACCACCCTGAGCCAGGGGGCTGGATGCCTACCACCACCCTTAGCCAGGGGGCTGGATGCCTACCACTAATACCACCCTCACCCAGGGGGGCTGGATGCCTACCACTACTACCACCCTGAGCCAGGGGGCTGGATGCCTACCACTACTACCACCCTGAGCCAGGGGGGCTGGATGCCTACCACTACTACCACCCTCACCCAGGGGGGCTGGATGCCTACCACTACTACCATCCTCACCCAGGGGGGACTGGATGGCTACCACTACTACCACCCTCAGCCAGGGGGGGCTGGATGCCTACCACTACTACCACCCACACCCAGGGGGGGCTGGATGCCAACCACTACTACCACCCTCACTCATAGGATGGACAATGCATGACACAACCAGCACACCACAACCTAGGGAATGCAAGAAGAAGACATCCCCCAACACCATGACAAGCGTGTGTAGACTGTGTCAAATGCCTACAACACCGAACATGACTTTGAACATACAATGTGACCCCTAGCACATGTGCCACACATATATGTGTGTGGCACCCACAATGCAAGCAGGCCATGACCATTGTGGCAATGGGGTCCAAACCCCCATCATCACAGTGACCAAAAGGTAAGTGTGGGGTCCATAGCTGAAGCACATTTTGAACATTGTGGCAATGGGGTCTAAACCCCCATCACCACAGTGACCAAAAGGTAAGTGTGGGGTCCATAGCTGAAGCACATTTTGAACATTGTGGCAATGGGGTCCAAACCCCATCATCACAGTGACCAAAATGTAAGTGTGGGGTCCATAGCTGAAGCACATTTTGAACATTGTGGCAATGGGGTCTAAACCCCCATCACCACAGTGACCAAAAGGTAAGTGTGGGGTCCATAGCTGAAGCACATTTTGAACATTGTGGCAATGGGGTCCAAACCCCCATCATCACAGTGACCAAAATGTAAGTGTGGGGTCCATAGCTGAAGCACATTTTGAACATTGTGGCAATGGGGTCTAAACCCCCATCACCACAGTGACCAAAAGGTAAGTGTGGGGTCCATAGCTGAAGCACATTTTGAACATTGTGGCAATGGGGTCCAAACCCCATCATCACAGTGACCAAAATGTAAGTGTGGGGTCCATAGCTGAAGCACATTTTGAACATTGTGGCAATGGGGTCTAAACCCCCATCACCACAGTGACCAAAAGGTAAGTGTGGGGTCCATAGCTGAAGCACATTTTGAACATTGTGGCAATGGGGTCCAAACCCCCATCATCACAGTGACCAAAATGTAAGTGTGGGGTCCATAGCTGAAGCACATTTTGAACATTGTGGCAATGGGGTCTAAACCCCCATCATCACAGTGACCAAAATGTAAGTGTGGGGTCCATAGCTGAAGCACATTTTGAACATTGTGGCAATGGGGTCCAAACCCCCATCATCACAGTGACCAAAAGGTAAGTGTTGACAAAGAAAGAGGTGCAACTGCCAAACTGCATGGATGATTCCTGGTCACAGAACAAAAAAGACATCAGTGGCAAAGTAGTGTATGTGTCCCATTGCAACATAAATTGGGTGAGCCAAATACTGCAGTGCAAATAAGACATACCTTTGGCCATGTGCAGACAAACAACACCCATGGGGGCTGACACCGTCAACATTCATCAATGACACAATGACAGAAGTGACCATTAGAATGCAGACCCACATATTTGCACCAATGGGCACACAAATGCAGATACCCTGTGGAGACTGCAGATGTGAGGTGAACAGATACCATACCATGGCAGCAATGGGACACACAAACCATGATCATTGTGCTGACCGATGACCTAGGAGTCCCAGGGACAGCAGGGGAAACCCACCAAACTACATACAGCCAATGGCTCACCCAAGATATGCCAATGCAGTGGTGCAGATGCACAAACACAAACAGGCAGACCCACACTGCACATCATACACAACAGGTGAGGGGGGTGCCAGTGTCCCCAGGCAACCACACAACACATGAGGAGACCTGAATACCAATCATACAGATGTGCATACAGTGCCACACAAAGGTAACTCATGGATCCAAATCCCCTATGTGGGCAAGCAGGCATTGTCAGATGAGAGGGAGCACAAATCACACATGTCACACAGGCACGTAGGGACAGCAACTGACACAGCAAGACACAGACACACCACAGCACCACCCCCAGGGCCCCCACAATGTGGTGACCCTGGGCTGCATTACAATCCCACTGTGATGACAAAGCTAAATGTGGTTCACACTGTGAACCACAGTCATGTGTCCTGAGCAACTAACTACCATCACACCTACACAAGCACAAATCAATCAGCATGGCCAGTAAGCCAAGGCCAACATGGAGGCAGGGGCCTAGCCGGGCAACAACTCTCATCTGCACACACTCAACACCACACCCCTCGACCTCCAACAATGTGCAGCAGTGAAGTACACATGCACTGGTGACATTGCACATGCACCCATGACTATTCCAGGGTGGTGGGTGGGAACCAAGGTGCAGAAACACATCACACATGGCCACTCAACAAGACTCCTGAATGTCTGACACACTGCACACTACGCTGTACATGGACATGACGGCAATACCACACCAACCAATGGGATCCCATCCACAGTCACACACCAATGAAGAAGCCAAGGTCACCCACAAAGAACACACATAGACAACAACCAACATTGCAGCCCGGACCCTGAGGAGTGCCAGCAGTCACACACACAACGTGTCACAATCACTGAAAGATAACACAAACTGGAAATCACATGACAGGGGCAAACAACAAGTGCCAAGGGGAAACCTGACTGTGACCCATCTGCGTCTGCACACAAACTCAGCCCTGACACCAAACACACCTATGGGTGACACCCTGATGACCAGTAATGTGCCATGCACCCACATCACAGAGAACCCAGGAGAAGACTTTGGGGAACATAGGTCAACTCAGCTAGCATCACAAACAGGTACAACACTAGGGATCACAGCATGCACAGCTAGATGGAAGTGAACACACAGACATGCACATACAACACACACCTTGGGCGCAGGCAATGTCACAGGAGTACACACTGCCATGAGGGGACTCCACTCCTGTGTGAGGAAAGCTGTGCCATATGTTGCCTCAGTAGGGCCCCATCATGTCAGCTGAGCACTTGGTCACACAATCAACAATTAGCACCAAATGAGGGCTCCCGTAACATCAGCCTGGTCATGGAAGTGCCAACGGAATCATCAGCACAGATCCAACACACTTGTATAGCAATGTTGCACTGACAACACAGATGAGTCCTTCCCCATTGATGCCCAAACTTGCATGTCCAGTGGAGATGGCCACACGGTCAAGGAAGTAGACGAATTGAACAATGGCAGGCACAACAGATGTGCAGGGGTGGAAGCCACAGATGTGAAATAGCTAATCTAAGTAGGAAATCCCATTGCCAAATACTGTACACATGACACCCTCAGATGCTGCTATGGATGACATGGATACGCCACAGGATAGGACACATTCCCCCTGGACCACATGGGTTCCTGCACAGTAACACTTCATTATCATGAGACCAAATATCACCATCACTGCAGCAAGGGCATGGTTAGCATCATCAACAACATGTACATCAGAAGCATAAGCACTAGAGAACAGAAAGTTGCTTTATTCAGCATATGTGTGGAATGAAAACAAAGTCCAGAAAAAACACAAAGGCCAATGGCCAGTCCATTGTAAAAGTCCAAACAGGGTGACAGTGGCAGATGTCACCTTACGCATGCCTGCACAAAACCAGGGACAATCCACTAGGAGGGGCAACCGGGGGTAGGCCAGGCACCGCAGGGACAGGATCAGGGCTCACCAGGAGGAAGCAGGGAAGGGGTGGTGGGTGCTGGAGAGCCACTGACAACTGCAGTGGAGGTGTCTGACATGGTGTGTGCCGGCACAACTGGGGGCATGACTCAGATGTTGTGGGTGCCGGCACGACTGCAGTGGACCCTGCAGATGGAGTGGACAGGTCCGCCACTGCAGTGCCCAAGTCAGACAGGGTGGTAGTGGACTCCACTGCAGTGCCTACCACCAGGGGAGGAGAATGGGGAACAGGCAAGGTGGGCTGGACAGAGGGGGAGGACACCCTCACCACATCAGTGGCACAGACAAGCGCAGCGGGGGTGTGGTGCCGGGAGAGCAAGTGCCAGGGGGTGAAGGCCGGATCCTCTTGGGGATGGTATATCTGTGGGTGGGGGAACCTGGGGCAGGGTATGGTGGGGGCACCTGTGGAGTGGGGGCCTGAGGGATGGAGGAAGGAGACCTGGTGCTTGAGCTGCAGGACGGCGGCGGGGTCTTGCTCTTACCACTCCGGGGGACTTGCGGGTGGGGGCCTCAGTCTGTCTGCGCCTGGGGGAGGGTGTCCGGGGGCGAGGGGCACTCTGCTCCGTGTGGGGGCTTCCTCTTCCCCTGGATGCTGGAGCAGCTGGATCGGAGGGGAAGAGGCCGAGGTCACTGAGGAAGAGGCGCTGGGTCTTTGGGGTTGCAGGTGAGGCAAGGGAGGGTGTTTTGGAGGGAGAGGCAACTGAGGACTGCGCAGTGCCCGTGGATGCGTGTGTGTGTACCAGGGCCCCATCCCCTGTGAGTCTGGTTTCAGTCCCCTGACTGTGCGTGCGTGTGCGTTTTGTCTGTGGCGTGTGTGTCTGTGTGCTGGACGTGTGTGTGCTGGTGTGTGCCTGTGCCGGTGTGTGTGTGCTTGGGACGGGTAAGGTGCTGGGGAGTGTGGATGGAGCAGAGGCAGGAGGGGTGAGGGACTGTCTGAGGAGGGACACTGCTGCCGTCAGGGAGGAGTCCATGGACCTATTGCCCCTCTGTAGGTCAGACATGCCCGATGAGATGCCCTCCATGAACGACACCAGCCGAGTCAACAGAGCGGTGTGCGCATGGAGGTCACTCAGCATGGCTGTCTGCCCTACATGGAGCTGGCGAAGGAGGTACACAGACTCCTCACTCAGGGCAGCAGGGGACACAGGGGCAGGGGTGCGGTGCCTGGCCCAAAGGAGACACGCTCCCGAACATGGGAGCCTCCACGGACCTGGGGAATGGGAGCCGATGGGAGGGCGGTGGTGGTGCTGGTGGTGGCGGGGACAGCAACACTAGCTGGGGTGTGGTGGCTGCTGACACCCACCTCCATAAGGGAGTCATCCTCCGAGTTGCTCTGGTCCTCAGCTGAGGTGGATGGTGCTGAGGACTCCTTGGTGTGGCTCCCCTCGCCCTCCGTGCCACTGGGTCCCTCCGACCACTCCTCGGCTGCTGACCCAGTCTGGCTCTCTGGCTCCTCCTGGTCCGTGGAGCTGTCCCCTTCCGTGGCCGTGGATGTATCTGCAAACAATGGGGAAACAGACAGACATCAGTCACCTGCACCAAACGCACACACCACTGTGAGCACAGCACATTACAGAGCAAGCCCTGGCATCATTAGTTGTACATTGCTAAAAGTGCCCTAACTGAACAGGAGAAGCCAATTGTCAGTCTGATGCCAACCATGGCACTCACATCCCACATGGCCTTGCACCCATCTGTCTGGTGTCTGTTGGATTGCAACACCCCAGTGTGGACACATGCACCAAGTACACAGTAGTTGGACAGTGCAGAGGACACGGTGTGGCATGTGGACATGCACACATCACAGCTCTTGCCACTGAGTCAGTACAGGTTTCCGGATGAAAGGGATGCCCAGAGTCAAATAGGAAATGCATGTGATGCATACCAGCGACAGACACCATGATGCACCCATGTCCTGATAGCCATCGCCACAATGGTGTGCATGTAGCACATGTCACTCCCCTGCAGGATCAGCAATAAGTAGACACATGCCATGGCAGAGGCATGACTGCTAAGTCATACATCACTGTCTCAGTGATGTATGACTTGGCAGCCAGACAACAACACTATGCACTGTGTCACAATAGTAGGTCATGGGGAATGCAAGTCCTGGAGCTGCACAAGTGCACATGTACATCCCCCACACAACACATCATCTTAACCCTCATCTGTCCAGGTCATACCTATTGGACATATGGGAGACCTGTGACACTACCCTCTGAACCTGAGCCCCTCACAATCTGCTGTGAATGGGGAACAGCTGCCTGAACTTCACATTCGCATACCCCAGTCTGCACGGGCAGCTGATCAAACACCTATGTGACACACAAGTATTGTCTCCTATGGTCACATCTCCAGGGGCATGCTGAGCCCCTACCAAGAAACACCCCAGCAGTCCTGGCAACTAATCCACAGCACACTGACACAGAGGCAGACACCTGAGGGGTCAAATCACTGCGCCCAATGTGTCAGCTGATACACGGGAGTGGGAGTACAGAGTGCATTGCATGGCCTGGATTAGGCATGACTGTCCTGCTCCACATGAATGAGGGATGAGCCCTGGACAGTGGATAGCTGGCTATGTATGTGTGACACACGTAATCTGTACACTCCTGGGGCCCAAACATTGTTCCCACCCGCTGCATGGGCGTGTGTCACATACCCCAGGCACATGTGGTGGCTCAGCTCAGCAAGTGGACCGCATATCAAAGCAACACGCAGATTACATGTCCGAACACAGGCGTAGTGTGAACAATGGACCCACCCATGATGTCCACAACAGAGTTAGGGAAACAGATGCTGTCCCCCACCTTTAGTGAAGCAAACTGCAAGGACACAGTCCCAAGTGACACAATTCCCTGAATGTAAGGGCCACACCTGGGTATCAGATGAGCAGTGGGCAGTGCACAATAGAGGGCCATGGCTCCTGGACAACATGACTGCTGCACTGTGGCAGTTGAACCAGGCCAGAGGAGGGCACAAAGCATGTAATACAGAGTTCACAGTGCAGTCTTTGACTCACCCCTCCTTGCTGCTGTCTGGCCTTCAGCTGCCCATCCAGGTCTGGAAACACCACCGCCAGGATCTGGAGCATGTGGGGGTCAGGGTCCGTGTTCCGCCCCTCCTGCGAGGAGGTGACAGCTTCAGCTGGACCCGTGCAATCCTCCGGGTCCAGCCCCGAAGGTCTTGCCACCTCTTCTGGCAGTTGCGGATCCGGCGCTTGTAGACCCCCACGGACCGGACAGCCCGGATGATGTCCTTCCAGATCTCCTGCTTCCGATGGGCATTAACCTGTCAGGATGACAAAGTGAAAAGGCCATTACTACACATGCAACATATCCGTGCATGACACAGTTGTATATACATGTCTCAATCACAGGGGCACATGATGTACACAGGCAGTGCAAAGCTGCCCATGGACAGTTTGCCAGACGTCACTACATGGTATCATTGCATGGGAAGTAAAACCTTGTTCAAATGCACTGTCACTGCACCATACCTGTCCAGTGCATGTCACTACACACTATGGGGGTGACATCTACTCAGTGAGCCTGCTAGCCAGTGGCGTGCAGACTTTCAGCCTTGCTAGTCAGACAATATGCACATTCAGAAAGGCAGTGCACAGAACACTCACCTGCTCCCCTGGTGTCCCATACAGCTTGCTGTACTGTGGAAGTGAGGCTGTCCAGCAGGGCCTGGTTCTCCTCAAGGCTGAAGGCTGGGGCTCTCTCCACAGTACGTGCCATTGCAGGGTCCAGAGGGGCAGAGACAGCAGCAGTGCAGTGGCAGATGTCGTCCTGGAGCATGTAGTGCAGGCAAGTGAGCTCTCAGGGGAACAGCCAGCAATATATATGTGCTGGAGAGGCAGATACTGTCCCTTGTGTCCAAAGTGATAGGTCCAAGTCGTTTGCATCTTCTGAATCTGGCCAATCCATGGAATAGCAGCACCAAAACACGCCCACAGCATCCTTCAAATCTTCAACTTCATGACATACATGATTTTGCAACATTGTTGTGGGTGACCAACTGAATTTCCAGCAACCGACTCGTTCGAAATTTGAAAACGCGTCCGTTGCCAGGCAAGGCCATTGTCAATGGGTGCGCACCGATCGGTCCATTGCGGTACAACGCGTACAGGGGTACAACGCGTACCCGCACACATTGAATGCAATGGGCCGGCCGGGGGCACCGATCGGTCCATTGCAGTTCAACGCATACAGGGGTACAACGTGTACAGGGGTACAACGCGTACCCGCACACATTGAATGCAATGGGCCGGCCGGGGCACCGATCGGTCCATTGCAGTACAACGCGTACAGGGGTACAACGCTGCACCCGCACACATTGAATGCAATGGGCCGGCCGGGGCACCGATCGGTCCATTGCTGTTCAACGCATCACTGTACATGTGACTGGCATATGTCAGCATGCCTGTCTCAGATGGACATATGCCAGCCACAGATAGCTCCCAGGGAGTGAGGGGCACACCTACATCATGACAGCCTGTCCAAACTTTATCATAAGGCATGTAAGGCTGCATTTCCTATTGTGTGTATGTTGGTGTACATGTTGTCCTGTGGGTGTCACATGTGGGAAGCCACCCCCAGGCTGTGCACGTGTTCATGGGGACAGGATCCTGGGTGTTACGTGTACATGACCACTGTGATGTGCAACTGTTCATATCTGTGCATGTGCCATGGTCACATTTCACGGTGGTGTATGTGTATGTCATGTCACATACCCCGTGAGTCCCATGTGGGACGGTATGTTTGAGCCAGGGTGTCTCAGTGGCACAATAGTGATGGTCCTCCACAGTCTTTGTGCATGTAGTGTTTACAATGTCTCTGATTTCATGTGCACAATGGGAGACAGTCTCCACATCCACGTTGTGTGTGCATGGACTTTGATGTTGTGCGTGTGTGTGTCACAGACGTCCATGTCTGTCCTGCCGTGGCAAGTGGGACCACTACCTGTGGGGGTCATGGTTGTTTTGCTGTGGTGTGTTCAATGCCGCATATGTGGGGTGACTGACAATCTTGCTTACTTCTCCTCTGCACTGCAGGGCTCCTGCTGTCCATCGACCATTCCCAGACCTGGCAACGATGGTGGAACGGGACAGCATCCGACGGTACCGCTTCACCAGGCAGCTGATTGAGGATTTGGCAGTGCAGTTGGCCCCACATTTGCAGCCTGGCCGGCCGTATCCTACAGCGCTGATCCCCAAGGTGAAGGTGATGGCAGCCCTACACTTCTTTGCCACCGGTACCTTCCAACATACTGTGGCGACTGCTGGTGGGATGTCACAGACCATGTTGAGCCGTGTGCTCCGCGATGTTTTGGCGGCAATGTTGCTATTCCTGAACCGGTACATCTATTTCCCTAGACTGCGATGACTCACTGACGTGAAGAGTGACTTTTATGCCCTGGGGAGGATGCCGCATGTCATTGGCTCCATTGATGGGACACATGTGGCTTTGGTACCACCACAGGCCCAGGAGCAGGCCTACAGGAACCGCAAGCACTACCACTCGGTCAATGCACTGGTGGTGTGTCTTGCAGACATGACCATCACACATGTGTGTGCCCGTTTCCCTGGTTCAGCACACGATGCCTTTGTGATGAGGAGTAGTCGCATCCCCAGGATGATGGCACAGATGCAGAACCAGCGTGCCTGGTTTGTCGGTGTGTACTGACTTTGTGCCATTGTGTGTGATCTGATCTGTAGTATTCCGCCCACTTTTCCAAGTCAGCTAATGTGCACTTGTCTGTCCGTAGGTGACTCGGGATACCCCAACATGCCGTGGTTGCTGACACCCCTCAGGAACCCTGTGACACCAGCCCAGATGCGCTACAATGAGGCACATGGTCGGACCAGGAGAGTTATTGAGCGGACATTTGGTCTCCTGAAGAGCCGCTTCCGCTGCCTGGACAAGACCGGAGGGTCCCTCCCATATGCCCCTGCGAAAGTGTGCAAGATTATCATCGTCTGCTGCATGCTCCACAACCTGGCAGTGCGGAAGGAGTTGCCTCTCATCCAGGATGACAATGACCAACATCCGCCACCTGTGGAGGATCCTGGCCTGGACCACGATGCCAGTGACGATGATGATGATGATGAGGGTGATGTCCGCACGCAGCTCATCACCAACTTCTTTAGCTGAATGTGAGTATCCTGAGGTGTCATGTCAATGATGTGAGTTGGCATGATATGTGTAGGTGGTGCTCTGGTGCTGTTGGAGTGTGTCCATGGGCTACTTGACTGGATGTGTGTTGCGATGTGTGCTTACAGGTGGGCTGTACTCCCCAACAGTGTTGACATGCTAACTTGTTTCTGGGTGGGTATCTTGTAACATGTGTTGTGCATGAGTTTTGCTGTTCTGTCCTGTACTCCATTGCTTTTGACTGTGTGTCATTTCTGTCCTTCACAGGGTACTTTCAGATTCGTTTGGTCAACTGTGTCCACCGACGATGTGATTGCACTTCCAGGCTGGTAGCTGTTGTGTCCCTACAGGTGATGTGCGCCACACCCATGGGCTTCCTTCCGTCTACAGTTGTTGACTGTGTGCCCGCTGCCAGGTGGGATTACCTTGCATTTGTAGTGGTTACGACATGTTGCAACTGTGTAATAAACCTGTGCTTCACTTTGTGATGTGCGTTGTCTGTGGTCACACATTTGACTGCCATTTGCTTACTGCACCTGTGGGCTACTTGACTACAACTGGGAATGGGTGTGGTGTCTGTGCATTGCACCGTCTTCCCTGGCAACATCAGTGTAGGCAATGAGTCAGATGGCCTAGGTGTGTGTGTGTTGTGTAGCCCTGGTGGTGTGTCTCCCTCATATGTGTCACGTTGCCTTTACTCAAATGCCTGTGTTGTACTTGCTGTTGCAGTTCGCATACACAGTGTAATTTTGCAGTTCATCATCCCCATAACAGCACCCACGTTGGAATCACAACAGAGGCAAGTATGGTGTATTAGTGTGTTTATTGTGATACATTTGTGTGAATAGTGCATAGGATGGGTAGTGCTGTACATAAATCTTGCAATCAGAAGTTCCTAGGTGAATTGAAAGTCCTGGTAGACAGAATCCCCAGTATCGGGGCCACAGTTGTCTGACACATTGGTCCAACTTGTACTCCCCATGCAATGTGTGGGAGTAGTGTTGCCGTCAACAGGGTGAACAGTCTATGCACAAAGGTGAACATCCAGAACAGGTTCAGGCTTCCTGGGAGTTGCGCTTGGCCATCGGCCTCTCACTTGCCCCTCTTCGGACAACCCCTCTTCTTGGGGGGGCCCTCAAGTACAGGCTGCTGCAGTGCAGGGGACTCTCCGCCAGAGTCATCCTCCCTCCCTGTGGCAGTTGCAGTTTGGGCAGCACCAGATGTTGTTGGCACACAGGGAGGTGTGGACTGGTTGCTGTTCATCTGGCGGAGGCATTGTAAAATGTCCCTGTGCACCGCCGTCATCTCATGCAGTGCATCCCACTTGGACTCCACGCGGGACATGTGTGAGTCCACGCGGGACATGTGTGACTCCACGTGGGACATGTGAGAGTCCAAGCGGGCATGATGGGCAGCCTGCTGCTGTTTCATGTCTCTGAGGAGCCCCACTACCTGGCTGAGGTCTCCGGTGCTGGACTGGTACGCATCAGCTATGCGTACCAGTTGTGGGTCATCATGCACACCAGCAACCTCTGCAAGCAGCGACTCTCTGTCTCCCACCCCTCCCACCACCCCTGCTGACATGTGCAGTGCGTGCAGTGGCACGCACAGATGACCCTGGTCCACCTTGGGGGTTGGTGGTGGTGGTGGTGTCCATGGCCCCAGGTTGGTCCAGGGTCCCTGTGCTGGTGTTGCTCCTTGTTCTGTCCATGTCGGCAGGGATGGTATTTGTGGTGACAGTCGTTGGAGCGGTGGGTGCAGGGGGTGCAGCTGGTGGTCCTGCTGGTGCTGCAGCTGGTGGTCCTGCTGGTGCTGCATGTAGACTTGCACCGGATGTGCCAGGTTGGTCTTCTTCGTCCGAGGAGGGCAGAGGCTGTACGTCGCCAGTGAGCTCCGCATCCTCTTGAGCCTGGGACTGGGACTCCGCAGCGTCTGCTGCTGTGTCCCCATCATCACCTGTTTTTGGGAGACACACACAATGTATGTTATGTTTCTGCAGGCATCAATGGTTGACACACATGACAGTTGTGACTGTGCCTCTGGGTGCGGGCCTGTACATTGCATTGTCCTAAGTCGTCACAGTCAGGGGTTGATATTGGTGTGGCACATTGTCCTGCATTATTTGGGCATTTCTATGTATTTTTTGGGGTGTGAACATGGTCTGCATTGGTTGTGTTTGGTTGACAGCCGGCCCTCCTTCCCACCCACCCAGCCAGTCAGTTATCCCACCATGGACTGTGCTTGCATTGCAGGGAGTGGAAGTTGTCTCTCAGGTTGTCAGTCAGTGGTGTCCTGCTGTTTGATGGTGCACAGTTGCCAGCAGGGCCTTGTGCTCCCCACAGCAGTAGCCAGTGTCCGCCATCTAGTGAGTCCTTCTCCACTCCCTGTGATGTGAGCATGGTTCAGGGTGGTGTTGATGGGACAGTTGTGGGGGTGACCAATATCAGTGACTACCACTCCCATCATGCTATTGCCTCCACCCCCTTCCCAGCATGCCCATGCTTCCTTCCTTTTGACTCTGCTTCCCTGTGGGGTGGGCTGGCTGTGCTGACAGGATGGCTGGGAGTGTTGTCCTGGCAGTTGTTTGGCTAAAAGTCCCAAGAGTGTCCCTGTGCTTCACACAACATAACCCAGGGTAGTGGTTCTTTGTGGGATCTTGTGTTAGGATGGGGGCATTGCATTCTACCAGGTGGGTTCTGTGGAGTTTGTGTTGAGGGGGTGTGAGGGGAGGTGCTTGTGACTATGGTCAGTGCTGCAAGTCCTCCTTCCCACCCAGCCAGCCAGTCAGTTATCCCACCATGGACTGTGCTTGCATTGCAGGGAGTGGAAGTTGTCTCTCAGGATGTCAGTCAGTGGTGTCCTGCTGTTTGTTGGTGCACAGTTGCCAGCAGGGCCTTGTGCTCCCCACAGCAGTAGCCAGTGTCAGCCATCTTGTGAGTCCTTCTCCACTCCCTGTGATGTGAGCATGGTTCAGGGTGGTGTTGATGGGACAGTTGTGGGGGTGACCAATATCAGTGACTGCCACTCCCATCATGCTATTGCCTCCACCCCACTTGCCAGCATTCCCAAACTTACTTGCTTTTGTGGGGAGTTCAGTATGTGTGGGTGTGTGAGCAATGGCAAGATGGCTGACAGTGGTATCCTGCTGTTGGTTGGTGTGCAGTTCCCAGCATGCCCTTGTGCTCCCCACGACACAGCAACAGTGTCAGACATCTTTGATGGGCCTTTCCACTCTCTGTGGGATGTGCATGCGTGAGTGTGAGCTTGCTGGGCCATTTGGTGGGGGATGTAGAGCTGTGACTACGACTCCCATCATGCTATTGCCTCCACCCCCTTCCCAGCATGCCCATGCTTCCTTCCTTTTGACTCTGCTTCCCTGTGGGGTGGGCTGGCTGTGCTGACAGGATGGCTGGGAGTGTTGTCCTGGCAGTTGTTTGGCTAACAGTCCCAAGAGTGTCCCTGTGCTTCACACAACATAACCCAGGGTGGTGGTTCTTTGTGGGATCTTGAGTTAGGATGGGAGGCATTGCATTCTACCAGGTGGGTTCTGTGGAGTTTGTGTTGAGGGGGTGTGAGGGGAGGTGCTTGTGACTATGGTCAGTGCTGCAAGTCCTCCTTCCCACCCAGCCAGCCAGATATCCCACCATGGAACGTGCTTGCATTGCAGGGAGTGGAAGTTGTCTCTCAGGATGTCAGTCAGTGGTGTCCTGCTGTTTGTTGGTGCACAGTTGCCAGCAGGGCCTTGTGCTCCCCACAGCAGTTGCCAGTGTCAGCCATCTTGTGAGTCCTTCTCCACTCCCTGTGATGTGCGCATGGTTCATGGTGGTGTTGATGGGACAGTTGTGGGGGGGGCAATATGTGTGACTGCGACTCCCATGATGCTATTGGCTACACTGACTTGGCCAGCATACACAGAATTCCTTCCTTTGAGTGGTCTTCACTGTGTGTTGGTGTTGTTGTGGTGGCTACATGTCTGGATGTGTTTGTTAGTTCTATTTGTGCCACTGCCTAGCTGTAGTTGTAGTTGTGTTTGTACATGTGATGGCACAGTTGGATGTGACTTTTTGATGGCATGTGTTGTGTTTATCTGACTGACATACACATTTTGGGATGATTCTGTTCTGGTTGCTGGGTAATTGCTATGAGTGCATGGTTTGACTCTCCCCTTGACAGTGATGTGTGTGTGTTTTGTGGCAGAATATTGTGTACATTTGTTGTGTACTCACCAGGCTCTGGGATGTTCTCTAGTCCATATACGCTCACTGGCGGAAGGATGGCCCGCACCTTCTCTTCCCAGGGCCTGAGGTATATTGGCTTGGCAGGAGGGCCACTGCCGGTGTATTGGCTGATGATGTAGTCTTTCTTGAGCAGGTCCCGTATCCTCCTGCGCACGTCATACCACCTGTTCTGGATGTCGCTCTTTGTGCGCAGACATGGTGATTGTGCGTTCACCCTGTTGATGATCCTCTCCCACATCTTGGTTTTCTGGGAGATGGGGGTCTGTTGGACCAGTGTGCCAAACAGCTGTGGCTCTACCCTGAGGATCTCGTCTACCATGACTTCCAATTCACAATCTAGGAACTTGTGATTCTTCTTGGGGGGCATGGTGATGGGTGGTGATGGTGAGTGATGTGTGTGTTGGTGTGCAGGTGAGGGTGTGTTAGTGTGTGTTTTGCTGGGTGTATGTGAGGTAGGTATTTGTTGGTGTGCTGATGGTGTGTGGCTTGTGTGAGGGATGAGCTGTGGGTGTGTGGTTGCTGTCTCTTGGGTGCTGGCAGTGGAATGGCATTTGCAAAGGATCATGGTTGTGATTTGTGTCCTTTATATGGGTGGAGTTGTGGGTGTGTCTTTGTTCTCTGTCCCCACCCCCAGTATTTATTGGCTTTGTAATTGCTTGTTTGGCCTTTTTTGTGTGATTTTTCCTTTGTACTGTCTGTGCATGTTGGAAACGTTCTTGTGACCGAGTCGGACCCTGAATTTGTCTCGTACGGTATTCTCCGTTTCGTTCACGCTGTGTTTGTGCAGTTTTCTATGCTGCGTACGCGTCGGTCGCGGTGTTTTGTGTTGCTTCGGCTCGGTTTTGTATGCGTGTCGGTCGTACTGCTTGTCCTCCGTCCGACTCGCTCGTGGTTTTCGCGCCTTGCATTGTACTTTGCGGTTTGGAGTTCGCGTGTACGTTTCGGTCGGATTTGTTCCGGGTGCGTGTCGGTCGGTTGGATTCGCGTGTTTTTCCGACCGTATTGCTGTTTTCCGTGCGGCTCGGTCGTTCGACTTGGGTTCGGTACGTGTCGGTCGGATTTTGCACGCATTGCATCGTACTTGGCGTGTCGGGCGCCACAGGTACGTGTTGGTCGGTGCTTTTTCCGGCCCGAATCGGAATCGACCCCTCTGTCTCTTCCCCTTCGGTTATTTGCTGTTGACTGTCATCGGTTCTTTCTCTAGGATTATATATCGAAACCACCGGCCCTATTGTGACTGGTACCGACAAAGCATCTGGTAACTGCATGTTTCCTGCAGGTTGTACTGGCTCAGGGTCTGGATTCCTCAATCCTCCAGACCTTCCCGGAAGGTGTATCATTGTAATCTTGCCTCTTACTCCTGTCAATTGTTCCTCTGAACTCAGTTGTCCCATACCTAAAAGCTCTTCTGATGGGCGCAAGCTCCCTGTCTCTGATCTAGAATCGCACGGTGGAGGACGATCCGCTAGAAATCTATCGAGGAAGCTGTCATCTGTATCACTGTCCTCCTCTGTCGTCTTTTTCCCTTCAGCCCCCTCTTTTAACATAAGAAATGGGTACAAGCGTTCTCCCTCTATGGTGTCTACTCTCCATCTTTTCAACTGGGCATCCCATCTAGCATCCTGATATGCCTTCATTGCTTTCCTCATTCTTCCTCGTGAAGCCTCTCTCCTTTTCGCTAGAGCAGCTCTCATCCATGCATCTAATGCCTCAAATTGTGTGGGTCTAGGGGAGGTTTCAGTGCATTCATCACCCCCTCAGCTGGGTCAGCACTTCCATACGAAAAGACCCATAACCAGGGAAAGCCAATTCACCCTCTTTCTCTGTAATTTTATGCCAATTCTGAAGCCACACTATAGTATGAAGCCCTACATTCGTTGCCATGTAATGTGCCGGTGTGTCTTCCGGCGGAGCTTCTTCTCCTACCCGAGTCACTACTCCTGTGTCGCCTCTACACAAATCTCGCAATACCCTAAAGCATCTCATTGTAAAATCGATCAATTGCAAGCCCAAAATACGCTGTTCCACTGCAAACGAACTTCCACCAATCCCAGCGCGGCGTTACACCAACCAACCAATCACAGCGAGGCGCACCCTGACGTCACTTCTCACTCCTTTCAGCGGCTCACCCGCCTTTACAATTTCACCGCAAACTCGCTTACACACATTCGTACCACAAGTAACTATATATCCAAAAATTATTAAACCAAGTAACTGTTCCTACACAATTACAATAACTTACAGTCACATAAACAAGTAATTGTCTGTCCCTAAAGATCAATAGAACACTCTCACAAGAACATTCAGCCGTTATGACCCCCGACCTGCGTTGGTCACTCAATCGCCATAGTCCACCCCCGGTACCTGAGGCTTCCTACCGCGACCTATTCCTCATTCACACAATGTTCCCTAACACAGTGGATCGTCGATAGCGCTTCACAACACCCACATTTGATCAGACAATTACAATACAAAACTATCCCGGGTATTGGACTTCTCTTGAGTCCGCTCACCAAAACTTCCTGCTCCGCACGTGTCCGGACCAGTAAACCAAAAACCACATTCATTCAACATACATCCCAACTCCGCAAGACATCACCCACTTACTTATCACCACAATCTAACACCACAATTCCTTTCATACTCACGCCACCACTGTTTCCGCCGCACCATCAACGTCCGCCGGTCTCCGCCGTCTTCCACTCCACTTCAGGGCTCTTCATCCTTCAGCCCTACCCCTAATTACTCCCCTCACCTTAGAGGTAAACCACTTTAGAGGTAAACCATCCTCTGCTACCATTTGATTACGCTAAATTGCACACCTAATGTTCCCTACTAAGTATAGCGTAAGCGATCGATCTTTTATTTACCTACTAAAAGTGGTTGAGGGAGGAAACAACTCAGACAGATATCAGCAAAGTTGTCATGCCTGAAAAGACCACCAACTCCAGAGTGCAGTTTGAATATTTATTATAAGGCCAAAAACAATTGGATGTAAATACATCTCAATAGCAAAGAATAGAGGTACAGAAAAATTAATACAGAGCCAAGTTTACGAATATAAGTAATTCGGCCCAAAAGACAGATGATTATAAATTCCAAAATCACAACGCAACACAGAATAGATGCGATATTCAGTTCTCGGCTCATTGACAGAAATCAAAAGCTTTCCCTATACTACTCTATATGAGGGCCCTTCCTGTCTCTCTTCTATCATTCCCCAACGGTGTCAGCACGTGTCGACTTCCTAAGAAGTACTCACGTCAAATGGGTCGTTTTAGCTTATGGCTATGGAGCTTGCTCTAAGATGCTCCTTCTCCTCCGAAAGCTAGCAGAAGTCTGGTCTCGCTGTCCCTGCGCATCATACAAAAGATGGGATTCAACCCACAATACGTCATTCTTCTTAAAACTTTCCATTGCACCTCTATGCAGTAGCTTTTTTTTCTTTCATGGCACAAATTTAATTAGTGATATCTTCTTTCCAGTGGCCTTGGCTTTCAGACAGACCAGCTACGCAAGGCCTCCTCCCTTCTCGCTTCCCAGCCGTCTTCAAAGACATTCCGGGTCTCTCCTTAACTCTGAAAATAACGATGTGTTTCTTTCAACTGCAGTAGGATGAGAACATTCTAGTTCCGAACACAACAGCATTTAATTATTTATTTCTCAAGAGCAAGGGGAATCGAAACTTAAGACATTGGGCCTATAATTCAGGCAACTTAAACTAATCACAATTACGGTGTATAGAAATAATATCGTCCTGCACATTATGCATGAAGGAACCGTAATACATACAAAGTTCTACTTAAATGCGTTCACTAGTTTTCAACATCAGATGATTCAAATAAATGTTTCTTAATAGTCGTAAAACACTGCAAACAATACAAATACATGAGTGCGTTTAAACCATGAGTATAGTGCACCCATACAAAATAGAGTGCTATCAGCGCTCTATCAGCTACAACATTTTTACATATAACAAGGTAAGAGCACTGATTAGTGCCGCCAGTGAAAACGTTCACTAGGGAGATTACACTATGTTTTTGGGCACCTTTTTGAACAAAGAGCTCTCTTTACGTTCTAAATTGAACATTGTTTTCATTGTTTTTATTGACCGCATATATAGACTACACAGAATTGCATGCCTTGATAAGAACGCCCGGCCTTTAGCTTTGGATTGTATCTCCCCCAGCTCGGCAATTCCCCCCTTCCCTCTCTTTTTACCCTTAATACGGTTGGAACACTGCCTAATGGCGCCAGCGCTATCGTTCCCCATGGGGTCATGACATCACCACTTTCGGAACCCTGCTGACCCGAGTCTATGCATCTAGAGTTTCGTATAAGGGCAATTGCACACCATAATTAAATGTACTGGAGGTCCATCAAGCACACCAGTTCTCCTGAACCTTTTAGCGGTTGCCCTTATGTAACCCTCCTTCTTTTGTTTTCAGTAAAAGGGGGGGATACAACCCATGTTGCCACTTCTAGATGGCAATATTGGATGCAAGTATGGAGGACTTCCCACATTAATAAAGGTAGAACGGCTTCTAATCACAGTTCTAAAATCAATCACAAATTAAAAAAATCTATTTCCTGTGAAAATACTTTAGACCATTAGAAAAACTTCTCTGATGGAAAGGTCATGAAGGAGTACCTTAACAGATATATTGTGTTCCACTCGTGGACTTCTCATCATTGGTGTTCTCCCTAGACAAAGCACAAGTATACACTAGTCTAGATGTAGGGAAAATCTAAAATATGGTGTGGGAACTATGATTTAGTCTCTGACATATATTGAAGACTGCCACAGTCTGTAATCGCTATAGTGTACAGTGGTGTGCCACAAAAAGGTAAGCCATAAAGTCCAAACTCCAAAATCAGTGGTAATGTCTGGAAGTGCAATAGTTTTTGAATAAAAGAAGTATCTGATAACACAGAAAATTGTTTACTTAGTGTGTATCGGTCCAATTGAAAAAGTACTAAGGGACTTATTTACAAGCCCCTTGCGCCACCCGTACGTCACTTTTCCCATGTTAAAAATGACACAAAAGTGGCGCAAGGGGCTTGTAAATCAGCCCCTAAGTCTTTACAATGCATGAATACCACTCACCAATTTGTTGATGTTTCTGTGAGAGTACATGAGGAATGCATCAGAATTGATGTTTTAAACAGGTGTCGACTAACTGGACTAAGAAGGAGCACAGAATGCCATCAAGGTATCGAAACTCCCACACGCACTCACCTGGGCGTCCAGAAATGACGTCAAGATCCATAAATACCACACCAGGCCCGTACTCTAAAATAGACTCTCCAAAATGAATAACGACTACTATGACACCGAATAGGGCAAGGGGTGAATGAGAAGAGAATAGAGCAGGAGAGAGGGTCTCTGGTATTAATCGCCAAGTCACACAGTTTGTCAGGGTCAGTCCCATCTTTTGCAGAATCTTAACATTACTTGAATCGGATAATGACATTTCTATCTATGCTACTGGATAGTGTGAATGAGTTAGTTTTAGTGCACAATTTTCATGCAGCCATCCAGTCTTACTAAAGTGCCTGTGTTTATTCAGAGACTAATGAAGCAAATTTTCCCATAAGCTGCAAGTTGAGATCTTCTAAAGATAATAATTATCCTGAAAATGTGAAACACAACTTCAGTTATAAATTAAACTTCTTTCAATGGCTTTCCACCTTATTCAGTTGCACCTAATTCAGTTCAGTGGCACACTTGGAAATTTTATTTCACAATCCTCTGTGAATAGTCTCTGTTAGATTTATGAGTAGTTCAAAATAAATATTTTCTGTTCTTGCACTTTAACCTTTCTTGTCTTCTTGACTTGTCTTTCTTGTTGCAGGAGCCCTGGAAAGCTGACAACATGAGTGATGCCCTTTTGATAACCTGGATTCCGAAGAAACAGTATTGTCATTTGAGTAAATGTGTAAGGCGTGACCTGTTTTTCTTGTATTCAAAAATGTCTCCGTAATTCATCATCAACATGTGATCTGAAACAGTTATCCCTGCAAGAAACAGGGTAAAGGTATGCACATAAATCGAAGGCCCAGGAGACTGGAACTAGCAGTCCAGAGATGTGATCTCATGCGATTTTATGGTAAGAACCTGTTCAGACACCAGTTGCAAAACCTGGCAACACATGGGGCCTGATTCACAAAGATAACTAATTTTTTAGCAAGTTTACTACTTTTCAGTGTTCACAAACTGCACTTTTGTGGTAACTTACACTTTCGTAGTAAGTCCAGTACAACATATGGCCAACCATTGGTACTGCACAACCCTCCTATAGAAAATAAAGGAGGTAGGGGCCTGTAAGTTACCACAAACTTGCAGTTTGTGAGTAGAACTTTGTAGTAAGATTTGTAGTACTACTGTAGTGCTACAAAAATTACTGCAAAGTTTGTGGATCAGGCCCTCAAGGTTTTGAGCACATTTTTATACAAACAGCTCCCAAGTTGGTCGCCTGAGCCATTTGACTTTAGGCAATTTCATGAAATCTTGCAAAACGCCTTGTGGAACCACTAAGTCACTCCCAATGTCCCTGATGCATGCAGGGATGGCAAGGGCACTACCTTGTCTGTTGGGGTGGGCTTGCAGAGACTGGCACATGACTCTCAGGAGAGAGCAGGCTGTAAAATGGGCATCCATTGCAATATATCTACACGGGCAGGGCTGGCAGAGACAGGGGTATAACACAAAACACAATATTTGCTCTTCTACAGACTTGCAACCAGCAAGTAACAGATCATCTCAAAATAAGTACAAATACATTTTAAAGCAGGCTCAAATGTGAGAGTTGCAGGTATCCAACATTATCCTAAAACAAACTCAATTACATTTTCACAAACAAGTCCAAAAGCTGGTTGAGACCGCATAATGACAGCAATGGTTACATCTAGGAAGCCAGTGTATGTCCCAAAACAAGTATTGGGATTGGTTATATTTCCTGTGCAATCCCTCACATTTAACAATCAAATTATATGAAGCAAATTGAAATTCCTGAATGGTAATTTTTCGATACTTCTCCAAAACATCTCCCTAGAAGAGCAGCACATTTTTACCTACAATGTGTTTCCCATTGCTTATTGCTAGAGCACTGGTCCAGTCTTACCATTTCTCCTGTGATATATCTTTTTTAGTTGCTTGAGAGGTTAAGGGGAGTTAGTATCAATCAAAAGATTACATTTACAATGTAGCCAATTTGGCCACACATTAAGAACCAGGAATAAGCAAGTAAGGTTAAGTAGGTTTTATCACAAATTAAGTGACAAACTGATGTATATAAATCTCAAATAACAGTGTAAAGATACAATATCACCACACGTATGCCAAAGCGGCGAATGAAATTAAGCCTTAGTAGCATCAAGTATACAAGAACTTCAGTTGCAGCAATACAGAAGATAAGAAATAGGATTTGATGATCCATGTACAGATTTCAATCCTCCTGTCTATTCATGAATAAATCAAAAGTCCCCTAAACCAGTCCTAAACAAAGTTGGGAAAGCTGCGGAAATTCAGGTAAATACATCCAGATAAACACATCAAAGCTTTTTGTGTGTTGTCAAATTTACTGGCACCAGGGGGGAACAGTTTTGGCATATGGGGTTTATTTTTGCTCCTGCCCAAGAATATGGAATTGGTAGCCCACTCATGTCGGCATTAAAGACTACCAAGAGGTAGGGACCCCATACATCAGACTCAGCTAGAAACAGGTCACCTGGAATTTTGTCTAGGCCGGGGGCTTTGTGCTTGACAGTTTTCCTAATGACCTGGACCATTTAATTGCAAGTAATGATCAGATACTCAGGTGTAGCTTGGAGGCACACAATAGCTGGTAATTGAGGCCGTCTAGCCAGAACTGAAGTAGACTGTCACTTGGGTTTGTAGCGTAGTGATTAGAGAAGGGTGTGATCCAGTCATCAGCGGTGATGTTACTTTCAATGGTGACAGTTCACTCAGTTTTCCCAGTGGCTACTATATTCCAAAATGCTGCTTGATCTTTGTCCCTGAAGACTGCAAGAAGAGCCTCCTTTCTTTCTTGGTCCCATTCCCTCTTGGCATTATGACCAGCCTTCTTAAAAGCCGCCCTCGTGGCTTGAATTGTGCTCCTGTCCTGTGTTTTTATTGCGGTATTGAGAGCGAGTATGGCAGACCTGCAATAGCTGTTAAACTACAAAGGTGGGTTCCTTCTTGCTCCCTCACTCTTGGCTTCTGCAGAAAAATGCATTTTTAAGTCTTCAAAGAGTTGGTTATGTACTTCCCCAATCTGTACTAGTTTCCTGGCCCGGGCTGTAATTTATGTTACACAGGTCTCCCAGGCTCTTTGTCACTAGCTTGTAATGGACTTTACTGAGTCCTGTGAACGTGCCACTGCATGACAGGTTATCCTACGCCTATTTGTTGCTAGTTGATGTCTACCATCAAAGGGACGTGGTATTGTGGCTGTGAGCTTGGTGTGTGGGAGTTCCAGGCCTAGGGCAAGGGCATTGTGGTCGCTACCGTGCTTTGTGATGATTGTCATGTCAGTAACAAAAGGCCATAATCTTACAATAACAAAGATATAGTCTATCAGGCTTCGCACTCTATTGAAGGTGTGTCTCCCTTCCTTATCTGACGGAGTTCTCCCATTGCAGGCACAGACTTTCTGATTCAGAGGCATGGCCTTGAGTTGGAGAGCTAGCGGAGACCATTTCTTTATAGGGCATATTGCTAGGTTCGGGATGTGCCAAACTCTATGCTCCTACAACACTAGCTCTCTACTGGGGCTATCCAATGGCTCAAACTGGCAATTCAAATCGCTGACAGCTATTTTTAAATGATCTACGGGAAGACCTGCCATATGGGTTGTGAGCTTATGGACTGATGGAGATTCCTGTTTGTTACTCATGGGTCTAGAATAGATGTTACAAAGGCATATTACTTGACTTATTGAAAATGAGAGTGACGCATAATATGCCATCTGAGATCACCTCCTCCTTTACTACTTTGCAGCTCAAATGGGTTCCCACCCATGTCAGGAGCCCCCCAGATGGTCTGCTGCTGCCCGTAGTCATAGCTTCTGCACTGTGCGTTACAAAGCCAGCTCGCTGTACCTTTGAGGTTGACCAGGTTTCTTGGAAAAGACAGATGTCAAACCGGTCAACAAAATGAACCCAGTCCAAATTGTCTAGTTTAGTGCTTAAGCCCACAATGTTCCATGATAAAACCTTTAGAGTTGTCATAGGATCTACTGGTCTGGCCATTTATGTCGCCTATTCGTACCACTGTTGCTCTGGGGTCAACTGGTGTAGGAGAGGATCAATGCTAGTGTTCCCCTCTCGTATATATAAGCCGCATTGGATAGTAGTTTGTGAAATATAGTGGGGTCTTTGAAGTTGCTAATGTCACAGTTCCCTGTGCAATCTTTCCGACTCCTCCCAATCCACTGGACTCTGCGAGCGAAAAGTATATTGAAGGCGAGGGAGACAGGGAAGTTCCTATTCTTCATGAGCCAGTTCAGGCACTAATTGGTCAGATTGTCATAGGTTTTGTATCTGCTCATCGCCCAGTCCTGGTACTCCTGTCAGGATTGCTACATAGGGGCACGCTGCAGGGGGTAGGTTAATAATAGGGAGGTTCCCGGTCTCCCTCTGAGGAGCTACATTACCATTGCGCCAAGTGGAGCCCCCTGTTGGCAGTTCTGCATTGCACGTTGGGTCATCTCTAGGTTCTCCCCAGTTTTTCCAGGTTTCATTGCGCTGATGCTTCTGGGTGTCCTTGAGACACTGATAGTTCCGCTCACATTGGGTTTCTTCGTCATGTCATGCCTTGCTTCTGCAGCTGGCGGGGGTTGCGCATGATCTCCTCTCTCAGTAGACAGAAGTTGTGGTAGTGGTGAGGGTTTCGTGATATCTTTGAGTGTTTGTTTGATCGCTTGCAAGCGAGCCAGAAAGGAAAATGCAGCAGAGGTGGCAGATGGATGATGGACTTTTGTCCGTCAACCTGCCATTCTCTAATTCTGACGGACAGATCTCTATGGCAGCTAACTGGTAACAGACGTTTTTTGACAGCACTTCCGTATCTGCCAAACTCTAAATCAGGCCTTTACTTTGCACCAAAGATCACTTGAGAAACAAAAATGTACACTATTAGGTGATTAAATCCATAGAGCTACAGAACTGTCAGATAGTTTCCCCCTTTAATCTAATTTGAGCGCACTTCATTCACGTGCCGGCCTTTTTAAAGTGCAGTGGTGCATGCTCATCTTGGTAAGGCAACAGCTATGTCATTTTGTGTATGAAATGCAAAAGGTTTATAGACCACAACAAACCAGCTGCACTGAGAATGCTGATAGGAATTGGAGTCTGCAGATATGCATTTCACATCTCCTTGTGCTTGAACAATTATTGAATACCCCTACACAGACATTCAGTAGATTTGAAAGTTTTTAGTTGTGACAATTCAGGAAAGCATTACAATAATCATTGGCATCAGTAGTCCTGTTTATTGTTTACTATCTGCAAATCCAATGGATCGGAATCCAAGTTAGTTGTTTGCTGTCTGTAAATCCAGTGTTTAAGGAAGACAACTTTCGCTGCTACAGTTGGATAATATCAACAAATATGTCTGTTAATACAATGTACAGTTAAGACACATTTTCTGTGTCCTGGAACTGTGGAAAAGTGTAAAAAGCCAATTTGCTAATATGCATATTTTAATTCAATGGCAAAATACACAGTTAATGTATTTATCAAGTATCCTATATAACAGCTCAAAAGTAACCTAGGCTATATTAAACTTATCTTCAACCAATCACGGATATTTACTCAAAACAGCCTTAATTTAAGTAATGGTAAGAATATCCACCAGGTAGGATCAAATTGCCAGAAGAGGTGACTGTGAACTTCATAAAATGCAAACTTTTGAAAGTATTCTAACAAGGATAAATAATGCAAATCGCAGAATTGCAACTTAGCACTTCACTCAAATTATGTCTTACAACAAGCTCTTCCAGAAGGTGTCTCATTGTGTGTGTCCTTCTTCATCTTATGTTTTTATCATCACTGTTGTTTAAAAAGTAAAAATCATGCACATTGAGTCTAGCATTTGTCCAACCAGAAAGTAAAAGAGGCTATCACTAATAAGTGCAACATAATTGTTTATGTTGTTAGGTCCGAGACCTTTCGCAGCACATGCGTGCCGGTAGCATAGGAGATACAGAGGGCCCGATTCACAAATGCAAACTTAGGCCTGAAGTCTAAATGTAGACTTAAACTCTAAGTTTAGACCTAAAGTCTATCTTGAGACCTGAAGTCTAACTTTAGAACTTAAGCCTGAAGCCTAAAGTTAGACTTCAAGTCTATGTTAGACTTTAAGTCTAAACATGAGGTCTCATTTACAAAACAAACGGCGCTGTGCTGCTAGCCATATTGCTGCGCCGATCTGCGTCATTTTAAAAGCACATGGATGCATCGTATTAACAACAATATGACGCATGGGTGTGCTTTCCCCTTCGCTGGCGCACAATTGGCTGCCATGCGCCAGCATAGGCACCCTTGCATCATGTTGCAAGGGGGCCTGCATTGCATTGATGATTGCTTTTGTGCAGGAAGGGACACCTTCCTGCACAAAAGCAATAATTGATGGCATTTTCCTCTTTCTATGCATGCTGCAGAATGCAGCACGCATAGAAAGAAGAAAACACGAGGAGAAATAAAAGTATTTCTCCTTGTTGTGCCACTCCTAACCTCCCCTGGGAAGGTATAGGATTCTGATGCATTCCCAGCTTTACAAAACATTGTAAATCTGGGAATGTCAGGTTCCATGGATATTGCGTGGGAACACCTACAGCAATACCCATGGAATGCCCCTTTCACATATTACTCTATGCAGGGTGACTTTACGTGGCCTTGTGAATATGGACAGGCACACTGATGTGTCAAAACAAGTGACGCACCAGTGGTGCAATGGCCTTGTAAATGAGGCCCTTAGACTTTAGGTGTGAAGTTAGACTTTAGGTCTAAAGTTAGACTTCAGGCCTAAAATTAGACTTCAGGTCGAAAGCTAGACGTTAGGTCTAAACCTAGACTTCAGGTCTAAAGTGAGCCTTCAGGTCTAAGTTTACCTTTGTGAATGGGGCCCAGAGGGTTTATGTTCTGGACTGGGTTACAAGTGGTCCCATGTTCTTTTTTTTTTATACCTTCGGCTGAGCCTGTTTCATGTGTGACATGAATCCATCCCCATTAATATGGCCGGGTGGCTCACTAAATCCCTCCCAACTTTGGATTATTTCATGCATCTTTTCTGGTGCCCTTCTCTCAGTTTCAGTTCTTGGAACTTATGGATTGGATTGGGTTCTTGAGTTGTGCTGATGCCTGTGACGTGATACTTCTTCTTGTTCAGTGTGGGGTGATGAGTTTTCAGATGGCTTTCTTGAGGACTCTTTCGGATACTGCAGGCTAACCTGGTCTGAAAGGTCACAGGGAATACAAGTAATGGGCGTTTGAACCACTACCCTTTGCTCTTGAACCATGAGATATTGTAAATAACAGTCTCTGTCCCTATTTGAGTTGTGACCATTGTTCCTTTTACCGTTACTTGGGGCCAGGATTCTTTTTCATAGGGGGTGCATAATTTCCACCTAGGCTAACTGTGCTTCAGAAGCACTCGGTCACCTTCCTACAGCATTCTAGTGGTAGCTTTACGGCGCTGGGAAGCGCTGTTGTTCCTCTCTCAGCGCTGCTGGCTCACCTGATTTTTAGGTGCCTCAGCTCCCATACAGGTGCTGCCAGGAGGGTGCCGTTTAGCACCCACTGAAACGAAACGGTGGCAGTAGCAAATGGAGTGACACTGTGGGGCGTGTTCTCACATACCACAGAAAGTTGTGAATGGTCCATTAAGGAGCCCCCTTGGTCAACTCCTTTTTGTAGGGCTTTGGTTAGCATTTGCATGAAATGCTCAGTGTCCATTCAGCTGAGACCAGCAGGGCATAATCTTGCGGTGGCTAATGTTGAGTTGATGGAGGCACACATGAAAGTACCCAGAAAGGGGGAGAGAAACGTCTGTTCTCACTTTACAAGGTAGACCATACGTGGCAGATATATTCTAAAGTGCTAGCCTCTCATATTCAAAGGTAGTAGAGGTTACCAGTTTGATCACGGGGAAGTTTGTGTGCACATCAATGATGACCAGGATGTGTCTTCTATCAGAGAAGCTCCCAAAGTCTGCACTAAGATTAGACCATAGGTATATGCAGGGATCTTCTGTGACAGTAAGGGCTGGACATTCATCTTCTCTGTTCAATTATCAAGCACCTCATTAGCTTTAACAGCTCTTAAAGTTAAAGATTTTCAGAAACGTGATTGGTCTTACACCATAAGACCCGACATTGCGAAGATTACACAAGATCGCCAGTGGGAGCTAGGGAAACATCCCAACCTTGAAATCACTGGGGCAAACGCACAACTGAAGTTCTCCGCGACATTAAGGGCCATGTGGAATAACACATTGTATAATATGAAGGAAGCCACTGAGGTTGAGGGTTTAATTACCCAGATTAAAGCGCAAAAGGATTTATAGGAAGATAAGCCGGAGAGTCCGAGCTCTAGGGGTATGATGTACTACCCCATCTGGACAAAGGGAGGGTTCCCCAGGGTGGGTTGGGGTGGGTGGAGGAAAGTGGGGTCACACACATGTATTTGCGATGATGAGCACTGGGTGGGGAGCATTAGGGAAAAATCGAAAAAAATATGGTCCTCACATGTGACATTAGGTGGTCCGCTAAAAGATGACCTTGACAAAAAAAAAAGGGCAGCATGACAAAAGCACATAGCCCACACAAAATAAAAATACTATCCTGGAACGCGAATGGACTTAGGGTTCATACTAGAAGGAGAAAGATTCTGGAATTATTAAACAATCCAATAATGACATAATAATATTACAAGAAACGCACCTGCTCTGTGAGGAATGGGATAAGATTCTTAAGACAATTAGATGGATAGTGCAATTGGTATGCACTAATCAATTGTGTACCGTGAAAGGGGTAGCTATATTATTTAAAAAATCCACACAAGTTAAGCTAGAAAGTTTGTGGATATACGGGGCAGATGGGCAATAACCAATATTAAAATAGACAGCATAGAATACACACTGGTGGGCTATTATGGTCCATACGTAGATGATCCTTCTCCACTTAGGGAACTATATAAACACTTGCTTGACACGAGGTACCACATAATCATAGGGGAAATTTCAACATGTTGTTGAATCCTGCTCTTGATAAATCCACAGTAAGACCAACAGTAAATGCCCCTAAAATGAGGGAGGCTGCACAGCAGATAATCAAGAATCTGGGTCTAATAGACATTTTGAGATTAAAAGCAGGGCTTACCCACCAGAATAAAAAAAACATACTCCCATACCTCCAGGATAGATATCTTCCTGGTCGATATAAGGCTAAGCAAGCATATTCTGACAGTTATGCACCAATCAGATTATCTTTCAGACCAAGCGGCTGTAAAAGTAACAATATATGTTGAGAGCCACCAATTGGAGTCTAGGTGGACCCTAGACAAAAGTCTCATATGGAATCAAGAGGTTGTAAAGGCTTTAAAGAAGGATACAGTAGACTTCTTTGAGATAAATGGAACACATTGTGTGGGATACCTCTAAGGCATATATTCATGGCAGAATAATAAGCTATGCAGCGCATAAAAGAAAAGACGGGAAAAAAGAACTAGAAGAATATGAATCTAGAATTGATAAGGCGCAGAAATATCTGGTGGACTGTAAATATGTTAATTTAAAAACTGAGCTTCATAGGAAATTGAAAGAAGCCAAGGAAGGCTTAGCTGAATTTTTGGAAAGAAGGGTGCGGGAGAGGTGGGATGCCAGCAAACTGGCTCATTATGAGTATGGGGAAGGGTGCGGGAAGTTATTAGCCTGGAAGACACAGCAAGATCTAATCTGAAATGAGATTAAAGAGGTGCAGATTGGCTCTACTCAAGAACATTGTTTGGAAGATCACAGTATTGGAAGGGCATTTAGGGACTTCTTTCAAGATCTATATACTGATGATATAAAATCTACTTAGATAGAAGTGAAGGAGTGGTTACAACAGGACAATCTCCCCAGATTAGATATCAGGCAACAAGCATCTCTTAATCAGGAAATTATTGCTCTAGAGGTAGAAAAATCAATCAGACACTTAAAGAAAGGGAAAGCAGCAGGCCCAGACGACATTCCAAATGAGCTATACAAGGTCCTAAAGGAAGTGATTGTGCCATACCTTACCTGAACAACATCTATATTAATCATTTACCTTCCCCAACCTCTTGGAATGAGGCAGTTATAAGATTAATTCTAAAACCTAGTAAGGACCCAAAGAAATGTGAATCGTATAGGCCAATCTCTCTGCTCAATAGCGATTATAAAATATTCATGCAAATACTCGCTAAAAGGCTAGACATTGTGCTAACAAATATTGTACATGATAATCAAAAGGGTTTTATGAAACACAGGCAGCTCCATGACTTAACTCATGATTTGGTGAGTGCAATTGACATTGCTACTATAATAAAGACCCCTTAACCGTTATAATGATTGATGCTGCCAAAGCCGTTGACAGAGTCTGTTGGCCTTATTTATATGAAGTTATTGAACAGAATGGGCTAGATAACAACTTCCTCAATGCTATAAGATCAATATACAATACTCCCACAGTTAGGATAGTGATAAATGGGTCCCTTACTTCCAAAATTACTATTGGTCGGGGTACTCAACAAGGATGCCCATTGTCGCCCCTTCTTTTTAATTTACATATAGAACCCTTGGCAAGAATGATAAGGGCAGAACACGAAATTCTGCCTTCTTGATATTTGGACTGGACTAAAAAAGAAGCACTATATGCAGATGATCTTATAATTTACACATGCAATCGGGAGGCATCACTACCAGTTATAATGGAACTAACGAGGGCCTTTGGGAGAGTCTCTGGATATCTAGTCAATGAGGATAAGACTGAGACTATGACTTAGAATGATACATCTGACTCCCCACTAGAAAGGCCTGAAATCAGATATCTAGGAGTAATGGTAGGCAAAGACTTGGACAAGATGGCATTCATTAACTTCAATAGAATTAGGTTGGAAACCAAGAAGTTGTTACACTCATGGGTACATCTACCTCTATCTATTTTACGGAGAGCAAACATGGTCAAAATGATGATCCTCCCTAAATTCACCTTCATATTTAACGCTCTTCTGCTACATTTTAAAACTGAGTGGTTTAGAAAGCTACAAGGCGAGTTTGGATGAACAAAAGTGTACAATTAGCTTGGAAAAAAGTTTTTAAAAGTTTGATGGAGGGATAGCACTCCCGGACTTCCAATTATATTATTGGGCTATCTCTTTGAAAAATCTAAGACAGCTGCTAATGGATAGCAAACAAAGTATTCCATCTCGACTTAGGGTTCTAACAAAAAACCTTCCGGATACAGGCAACTATATTCTTTTTAAATTCGGTCACCCTAAGTACTTTAAGAAGTTCAAATTTAAGGTTCTATCAGCAGCTTGCAAACTGTGGAACCAAGTTAAACCGATTCTTGGAATTCCTTATTATAGCTGTAACGCCCCGATATGGAAATCACCGGGAACCCCTCAATGTCTACAAGACGCCTTAGCCTCTCCATTATTAATGGCAGGCAAGACAAGATGGGGTCAATTAGTTGAAGAAAGTTCCTTGGTATCATAGGATTCCTTAGCAATCAGCACTAACTTCACTCTATCTAGGTTCAAATATTACCAATTGGCAAGTTGGTCCCGTAAACAATCAGACATCGGGTTCCAATCAGAATGGGAGAAGGAGATAATGAGAGATCAGGGGTATATGAAAGAAGTGTCCAAGTGGTATTGGATGCTGGTACAAGAGGAGGACGGCCCTCCAACGCTGCCTGAGGAGATTTCGAAGATGAACCTACCGGGGCATGACATCCTACACCTATGGCAAGTATCTATGTCTACACTTTAGGTTACAGTGAGATCTGCACCCCTGAGGAGGAACCATTTGTTTGCTCTATACAGGGCGTATTGGTCAACTAAGAAGCTCTCAAAGATAGGAGGAAACAAGAAGAGGCTCTGGCCCAAGTGTGCGCTAAAAAATGCAGATGATGTTCAGCTACTATGGCAGTGTCCAGCAATCCAACTCTTCTGGCAGGATGTGGGTAAATCTCTGTCGAGACTCTTTGAGGGATAGATAGAGGTAAGCCTTGAATTGGTTGTTTTGGGGATTCTAGTCGGTGATGGGTATTATCATAAACTGGGGAAAGTTCAGGCCCAACTGCTTTTTACTCTGATAATAATAGCACAAAGGGAAATATGCATAAAGTGGGTCTCCCCATACCACCCTCTATCTGGTCTAAAGGGCGGCCCACGCTAGGTATATTGGTAGGCTGGACTGCTCTAATGGTTCTGCCAAAAGGATAGAAATGTGGGATCCACTGCTTGTAAATATTAGATGATGGTAAAACGCAGCATGATGGGGCGGATTGGCGCTGCTAGGTAGCAGTTCGGCAGTCTCCCTGTAAGGTTATGGGCCTGATAACTTTAGCACAGTCCAAAGATTAAGACAAACTTCAACAGTTGAGGAGGTTGGTAAAGTCTGAGACAATCTCCACCACAAATGGTTTGAAGGAGGCTTTTAAAGGATATTAAGCTGCCTTTGGTACTGTTGCACTTCCAGATCGCTTCCAGCTTAGATTTCTGGCCTATGTCATATATGAGGACGAAAAAAAAAAAAAGCACCTTATGATCAAAAAGTATCTTCTACATCCCGGTCCATCTCCAGTTTTTCCCATAGTCAGACTTTTGTTTTGGTGACTTCCTGATGTTTTTGTGGTCGGAGGGCTGAAAAGGCGTTCTGCAATGCTCTGGGTACCACTATTCCATGGCTTCATACGAATGGTCCATCAATGGTAGCACTCAACGTAGTCTGGGTTCTCCACAGCAGGTAGAAGGTCTCTCTGGATAGGTCATAGTATGTTTTTAGCTGGTTAAGGAATATCTTCCAGTATTCTGTTGCAGCAGTGTTTCTTTTACTTTCTGTCGGCACGCATCCATATGGGTTTCCTGGAAATGTCATTCACCTCAAAGGCCTTTGGAAAGGTGGCTTGGGCAATCATATTCATGTCTTCTTTCATGGAGTCCACCACCCTTTTAGTCACTCTCACTGCATGGCTAAGGGAATACAGGAGGGTCTCTGCTCCAGTCAAAGGATCACATCCAAATTGTATTGTTGTAGTTGCACCACTCACTTCTCAATTATCAGTGGGACATGCTGCCATGTGCCCGGGAAGAAGTTGACAAGAGGTTTGTGGTCTGTGATTACTTTGAAACATCTGTCATGCAAGTAGACAAGAAAATGGGATCACCTCCATTTGATTGCAAAGGCTCAATTTGGCCATATCGTGTCTCTACATCATTTAACACCCTGCTCGCAAAAGCCACAGGGGCCCATTTGTCTCTTCCATGCTCCTGTACTAGGAATGCACCTAGTCCAACGGGGCTGCCATCCACTATCTGTTCTCTCTTGTTTGAGGGGTTAAAGCATACCATGGTTGTGACGCTGAGAAATGCTTCTCTGACTTTCCAGAAGACTTGTTCATGGGTGGTTCTCATTTCCATCTCACTTGTTCTTTCGTGAGAGCTTACAATTACTCTGTCAGAGTTGCCAAGTTAGGAAAAACCAGCTGCAGTAATTTGCCGTTCCATGAAAGTGGCAGAGATGTGAGCCTGGGCATTTTTGATGTTGCCTGACTTCTTCAGTACTATTTTTACTCATTTGATTGAGAATATGTAGCCAAAGAACACCACGTGGTCTTCGACTAATGTGATATTTTATTGGTGTAGTGTAAGGCTGTGTTCTGAGTGTCATTGTTGTTATGGTTGTCATGTATTGAAGATGTTCTTTAACTTTTTTAGAGTAAATTAGAATATCATCACTTATGTTGAACACAGGCTCGAGGCCTGACATGGTCTCTCTCACTGTATTCTGGAAACATTTGGCTGCGGACAAGATGCCGAACTTCAGCCTTTTGTGTCTTCAGAGCCCTAAGTGGGTTGAGAAAGTAGTGATATATCAGTTTGCAGGGTCCAGGAGTAATTGGGGATATTCCCCACTAACAATGACCTTGGAGAACCATTGTGCTCTGGTGAGGTCTGCGATTAAGTAATCCATGGTTGGCGCAATGTTGCCATTTCGCTTAATAGTGTGATTGGGGAGCCCCATGTCTATGCACAGACATATAAAGCCTGGTTGATTGGGCTTGGGTACAATAACCATGGGAGACACCCACATTCCAGACACTGTTTTAGTTACGTCCATGGCTTTTAATCACTTCAGCTCCTGTTCCACTGGAGGAGGCAGGTGAAATGAAACTTGCCAATGCCACAGGGTAATTGGTTTGATTGTGGTGTCAATGTCCAATTTGACAGGTTGGCCTTGGAGACACCCTAGCCAATGAAACAGGTGTTCAAAGTCTTGGAGAATACTTACGGTTGAACAGTTATGGACTTGTTGCCCAGAGGAGACCAAGTCTTCTGTCATGTGTCAGCTCCACAGGGTTACACCCCTTTTGGTGGTGACTTAGAACATCACTTCCATTTCATTGGCTTTGGGGCACACTTTGTACTCCAAGGTTCCAGCTATAGGCAGTGGTGATAGGCCTCCATAAGTGTACATTTTGGTTTTGGTAAGGCATAGTTTTGGGCAGAGCTTCAGAACCTCTAATTGGCTAAAGCCCACAAAATTCATGGATGCCCTAATGTCTATTAGGGCTTTGATGAGTATTCCTCACAGTTCAATCTTACAAATGGTCTGGGGTCTTTCTGAATGTGCTCCCTTCCCTACATAGATAATAAAGAAGACCTCTTCATCTTCTTCCATTGATTCCCACTCTGCAGTAGCATCAGGGTCGTTTTTTGTTTGCTAGCTTCTGTTTGCCATAATGGTGCATACTGAACGAGGGGCAGTTGTTAGTCTGGGGAGGGTTTGATTCCTCCCCTTACCTGCACTCTCGCACAAAGTAGTTCAGTTTGTTTAATTTCAATTGGGACTTTACTTGTGCCGCGCACCTCGATGAGTGGTGGGGCTCTAGCCCCCAGTATGCACACGGTTTATGTGAGGCGCACTGTTTGGATGTCACTCGAGGTGGTCTTTTCTTCTGTACCACAATCACAACTTCCTCTTTGATTTTTGATAGGGGATATGTGTCTGCTTTTAGGTATACTCTTGAGTGTGCCACTTTTATTTGCTCACCTCTGCTGTTTGATAATTCATGGGAGTGAGCAAGTACTACCATGTCATCCAGCTTCCTGCCAGATTCTTGCCGGATGAACCGCCGCACCACAGACGATCTGGACCCTTGGATTATATAGGCCCGGGTGTCTATCTATGAGTCATCATTGGTGCATGTGCTGGCCATTTTGTACAGATGCGCATTGAAGCAGTCAATGTTTTCTGTGTCTCTACGGATCGCAGTGAGCATTGAGAGCTGTAACTGCTGCTTTGTTGTTGTCATCACCTCCAGTTTTGTAGAAATTCTCAAACAGCTTCAAGACTTCTTCTCCTACACAATGTAGCTACCTCTTCACGGTGGCATCAGTTTCATGAGTGGCTCGAAACTTTTTGTTCAGTCCTCTGAAACTCATTTTCATCATGAGCCGTCATGTTAGGGTATTCAAGCTTGCTAAATCGGGGTTGGATCCCTATGAGGAAGTGCACCAATGTGCCTGCTTGCCAATTTATACCTGTTGGCGGTCTTCCTGTTGCACCCGTGCAGGGATGTTGGCCTGTAAATGTTGAACTGGCATCTTGTAAGTGTGTAGCTCAAATTGAGGATAGTCGTTACACCACTGTTAGGGTAATCTGAGATGATTTCAGCACATGCGTGTGTCTTCTGCTGCTTAGAGTTTATTTGAATTGCTTTGTGGTGTATGGAAGTGCTGGTCCCCGAGGCTGAGATCCTCTAAACCAAAAAGATCAGGAACTGGACCCCTATGCTCATGGCGTATGGAAAGAGGGGCCACCTTGGAACAAGGTGCCCTGCTAAACCCTGCTCTCTTGGTATATTTATTATTTAGGGAGATGTGATTACACCCACTCACTACAAGGTAGTGCTGTTGTGTTGGGAGCCAAGGGTCTGAAAAGCTTACCGAGCATTTGAGGAGCAAACTGGAGTGCCCCCCGGTGACTTAGCTAGAGGCAACAGAAAGTGAGCTGCTGTCTCCCCTCATGGCATTAAAGTAAGCCCACAAAGCTTTAGAGGCACACACCAGAGACAGCGCCAGCATCAGTGTGGGGAGGCTAAGAGGGTTAAGTCACGTGAGTCGGGACAAGTCTGCTCACTTCAAGGAAGTTCTCCAAGGAGAATCAGGCTGTGTTGATACATGCACAGGCCCTGGATCTTCATCACCAGTTCTGGGTCCCAGGTCTGTAGTGCTACGTCCACCCTGCGAGAGCAGCAGATGTCAAACAGGCACACAGCGGTTATGATCCAGACTGGGGCACAAGCAGTCCCTTGTCCCTTTATTTATACCTTTGGCTGACATTGCCCTCTGGGTGCGTGAGATGAAGCCATTCCCAACATAGTGGGCAGGAGGCTCACCACATATGTTACTATTAGTACCAGCAGAACCGACAATCAACACTATTCTATATGCTAACAAGCACAGCACGAACATGCCACTGCATTATTGATATTCAATAATAATAACTCTCATTTGGTTCTAATTTTCACATTATTTATGTGGCTTATAATCTATCATTGCTTGACCTCAAAAGATGCTCATTATACAGTGATATTCTATTTGATTTCACTTTTCATTAAACAAAATGCTCATAACTTCACTGAAGATCCTATTGAGGCACATTTTCTCATAGATGATCTGTCAAAGCTTCATAAATTGATATGAAATGTAATCTTTTTATTTACATCACAAAATAGGTTATAAAACAGATAGCAAAAAACACAGACTACTCTAAACACCATTATGCACTTGATCAAAATCTTAAAGAATGAAAAACTGAATTCCTACAAGTTGTTTCAGTGGCACATTGTTCAATAAATGCCTTCCACAGGATTCAATAAATTCCTTCAGTCTCAGTGTTATAATTTTCCTTGTTGATTTCTCGGACCAATCAAATTCATAATAATAATTCATTATTAATTTATAGTATTTGTTCTCCACTTGGACTTTGAGTAATTTCTACATTCGAGTTTTTAAGAACATTTTTTACCAGCTGAAAAAAAAGGATGGTCCTGAGACAGCGTGAACAATTCCTTTAGAATTAAGCACTACTAAATGACCAAAAATTCCTTGGGCTTCAAACATAAAATGCATTTCAAAACGTGACACACAGACATTTGGTGCTTCAAATGAAAACATGGGGCTTTGATATTCACAGGCTTTAAAACAGAAGCTTTCACTATGCACAATTAATTTATAGTTTGACCTTAATGTGACTAGTTTAGATTTTGTCCTCACAATAGAATGAGATTTTAACTTACAAAAATGTTTAAAAATGTGTGCAGTAGTAGCATAAACTTTGTATTGAATTACCACAACATTTTAAAGTGTAGAAAACAGAAAATAGCAAATGATTTAGCTTGCTCGAAGAGCTCCAACTTGACCTTCCAGATGAAAGAGGAATGTGTCTCTCGTCAGAAATAGAGACGCCTTGCATAATTTACAGCATGTAACCTTGGAGCCTTATCATATTTAGTTGCTGGTAAAATGTTTTAAAACAAAGCCCATTTATTTCTTTGCCTTACACAGAACATAAAAGCACACACATTTCAAAATGTATTACCATATTATGTTTTAATGATTCCTGCTTGAATAAGTTCTTTTGTTTCTAATGTTATGTGTTTAGTTAAAATAAAACAGTTCTTTAACAAAAGGTTAGGAGATGAAGTCATTTTAAATAAGATTCAAATGTGCCTTGAGAACAGCGCCTGATGGATGATGTGTGAACAGCAGAGAGGAGGTGGAGATGTGCTTCTGGAGAGTACTGGATTACATTGGCGGAGAAGGAGAACATGCAACATACTTTTAGCAACATTTTTCCAGATTTATAAACACGTTCCTAGTTTAGGAGTTTCAGACCTAGATGCAGAACTGAAGGGGGCAGAGCAGAGGTGATTCAAAGAGATCAGATGCAGAGGAGAAGGGGGCATGCTTTGATGGAGAGCAGAACAGATTCAGACGAGGGCAGATTAGATGCAGGCTGTGTTTCACTTTGACTTTTATTAAAAACCCCAAGCTTTATGCTTTGACTAACTGCCTTTGCCAAGGCTTATTTGCTCTATTTCTCTTTATGGGAGATTCCGCAATTATTAATTATTGATTTAGCTTCATGCTAATCTCACTCTTACCTTTATTTTTTAACTCTTCTTGGGGTTTGACTGACATCATTTGTGCCCCATTTCTTAGAATAGGGATTCTTTCCTTTATGGAACGCGCTGTATGCACATTATGATATGCTATGCATTATCTTTATTTTTCTAATATCGATTCTGTAACCCGATTGATATATGGCCAATGAATGAGGAATCAGAGAATCCTAAACTTTAATTCGAAAATACACCCTTTAAGACTACTCCCAAACTCTCATTATTGATTAAAATATGTATTTACATTTGATTACTTGCCTGTGTTTATGAAGGAGCTCTTTTGGTCAAAATATGGTGGCCAAGATTCATCACCTTGAGAATAGATATTGGCGTAGAAAAAGGGTAATGGTAATTAAAGGTAATTTTGCCACGTTTACAAAATTTTCCAAAGACAGATTACCACGGGAATTCCGCGCTAGCAATTTGGTAGGAGAGGTAAGTTTTTACACCTTGATCAAAAGGAGCAGAGTTTTGGTTAATGCCCTGAATGGAGCTACAAAGTAATTGCCCAAGTTTGAATAAATGTTCACGTCCCAAAAAGTCCAGATAGCTGATTCCAATGCCCGGAACTTGAAGACTGGGACAGCGGTATTAGAAGGCGATACGAGTAGGCATTTGCTGAAGAAGGTGTAGGTATTGTTAGGGAGAAATGTGTTTGCGGTAATTGTTATTGTGGTGATTGAATTTGCGGTAATTACATTGGATTAGGTTGTGGTATGCGGTAATTGCATTTGCGGTGATTGCGTAGTGTTAGATTGCAGTGATGATTTGATTGCGTGATGTCTTGCAGAGTTGTTGTAAGAGTCGCATGAATGTGGTTGGTGGGTCTGATGTGGCCCAAGGAGTTGAGATATGGTTTATCAGGACCGACGTGGCCTAAGATCCTGGGATATTTTAAAGGTGTCGAAGGCACTGAGATTGCAATTGTCTTCTGAAGATTTGAGGGGTTTGTCGTAAGACGTCGTCGACGGCCCCAACGAAGACAGGGAACTTTATGTCAATGGGATGATTGTGAATCATGTAGTAGACCTTCCACTCAAAGGGTAAACTGTACTGATTTGGGTGAATCCCCGCTGGTCGAGGTTTCTCTGTAAGTGTGTATTCTGTATGAGTGTGTCTTCATTTCTTTTAGAAAAGCAGACAATTACGGAAAATTAAGATGAATGTGTGAGTGATTGTGTATGAAGAAATTGTGAAGGAGGATGAGCCGCAGCGAGGAGTGAGAGTGACATCAAAGTGTGCTGCGCTGTGATAGGTCAGTTGTGTGATTATCGTATTGAGATTGTTTGAAATTCTTTAAGAATTTAAACTGTAACAGGGTTGGAGGAAAGAAATCTGACGTTTACGGAATTGAAGCAAAACAGTGCATTGAATTATTGCAGAAATGAAATAGTTTAAAGGCTTTAAGAACTTTTTGAGTGGTAATGTGGCAAATCCGATCTGGGTTGGTGACAAGGCACCGCCTGAGGAAATGCCTGCACATTTTATGGTAACAAATTTGGAACTAAATTCATGTTTGTGGGTTCGCCAGTGGTGCAAGATTACTGAGAAAGATGGTCCTTTGAGTTTTCCAAAATATGGTACTTTTGAATTGCAATTTATTGACAGATTTCGAAGGCGGGAACACCGACTTGGGCACGCCGCAGGCTATGGCGGTCGTGCCGGTCCACTGTAAGGCAGGCGAGGGGTGGGGTGCCGCGCACAGGAAGTGAAACGTGCAGCCCCCGCCCTCAGCCTGCGCTGATTGGTTGTTAGGGCATGACCCGGAAGCGCAAGTAAGTGCTTCCGGGTCAACATGGGCAAAATGCGGCCGGTTTCAACCGGCTCCCCGGCCATTTGATCAATAAAAGGGGCTGTGGAGTTCCAGATCGGCCTATTTCTTCGCCGCTCCACAGCCCAAGCAGGACACGACGGTCTCCAGGACGGAAACCTTTTACTAGGAGCTTTTTCTTTCTTTTTTCTCTCTTTTTTCCTCTACCCACCTTTGTTTCCCTGCAGGCTTGAAGAGCTCCAGGATCAACAAGGACTTGCAACAGAGCATTTGTGGAGCTGCAGGTGGCCCCTACTAGTGTGCCACCTTTTGCAGCTGGGAGCCACGCTGGCTGAGTGAATACTCGCCGGCCCCACACGACTGGTGTTGCGGTGGTGGCTCCAGCTGGTCTGCTTAAGGCATACTGGTAATATTTGGGCGGTCCCTGCTGGCAAAATCCAAGAATATAAGGTGAAGGGGATAGGGGGCCTGGTGTTTTTTAAGCTACAGAGGCTTTTTGGGGAGAGGTGCTTGTTTTTATTGGTGCAGAAGTTTATTTTTGACTGGGTTGCAGCAGGAGCTAGGGCAGGGGGGTGATTCCCTTGTTAAAGGATAGCAGCTGTTTTTAAAAGGGCTGGTGGTTAGTGAGCTATACTGATTGCTGTAGCGTCTTGGTTAAGAGCACGGTTGTGTAGCTAAAGCACAGTGTAAAAAAGGTTGTATTTGTTAAGGCTGTGGGGACTCAATTTGGGTAAATGGCCCCAAAGGCAAAGAGGAGCGAGCAGCGCTCACGTATGGAGGTTTTTATGGAGTCCATGATGCAAAAGATGGAGGACATGGGGCAATCCTTAGCTGAACTGAGGAGCAGAGTAGATGGGCAAGATGGGGCGGGAGAAAGGCCCAGATGAACGGGAGTGGCCACTAAGGCGGCATTCCCTCCAGTGCCCATGAGGTCTCGAGCAAGGAGAGTGGGGGACCATGCCCCGTCACCCCCGAGGGCGGGGGACCAGAGGGGGCAGCGGCACAGGTAGTGGCAGTGCCAGTAGCGGCAAATAGTGTGCCAGTAGCACCAGTGGCGATTCCAACTGGAATAGAGAGGGGTAGTCAACCAGGTACTCCTGGGACCAATCCCCTGCCCCAGGGCCCAAGCATACCAGCGGGGGAAGAGGGTCCATCTGGGGGTGCGCCTAGGCATCCTGATTTAGTGGCCAGTTTGGCAGCAGTTCTACCTTGGCTAGCTAAGGCAGGTACTTGGACCCCGGCAGCGGGCGCGGGGGCATTGACTAGCGAGGACAGCGTGCTGGAAAAGGCTAAGAAATTGGTGGTGCAGTTTGAGGGGGCTAAGACAGGAGAAGGGCAGACTGTGCCAGTGGGGAGCGCTGTGGCTAGCGGAGCAGCAGCTAAGACGACCGGAGAGGACCCTCTCAAAGTAAACGCGCCATTGGAAGTGGAAAAAACCAAGAAACAGGAGGCACCAGCAGCAGATATGCCACAGACATTGCCAAGCCTAGGTTTGGGTGAACTGCGCTCTTCTAGGGATCGGTTGGGGAGACATATCTCACAAGAAGTGAAAGAAAAAATTTGGACGGCAGAATATGTCAATATGTTTTCCCTGTTGGTTGACAATGCGGATAAAGAGGAAGCAAAAAAGAATAAGGAGTGGGTGCACCCTGGGAGTGGTCTAGTTGGCTCCAGAAGAAGAAAGTAGATGAGACCCTGGTCAATTGGTTCAAGGGTTTCTCCAATTATATGGCAATAATGTCTGAACATTTCCAGGGTTTGGGCGCACAGATGGCATGCTACCAGAATAGGATAGCTTGTGCACATGATGAATACAGTGGTGTGGGGTGGAAGGAGTACGATAAAGATTTCAGAATGGCAAAGGCAACCGACCCTGCCCTCACTTGGAACCAAATTGATGTTATTATGTGGTAGAGGCACATGAAGTCCGTGCCCCGCGACAGCTGACGGGGACAGTCCTTTCGGTCAGGCCCCCCAGTTAGCTCGGGGGGAGGGGGTAAGAAAGGGGCATGCTGGGACTTTAACAAGCGTACATGCACCAGGGCGGCAGGCAAGTGCAAGTTCAAACACGCATGTACCTTCTGTGGCCCCACATTACACCCGGAGTCCAAGTGTTTCAAAAAATCAAAGGTCAGGGGAGGCACAAAGCAAGACTGAGGGCGTAGCCATCACCAAGGCCCGCTCCCCCATCATAACCAGTGCCCTGATCCCATGGTTAAACAAGTACAGCTGCCCCAATTGAGTGAGGATTTTATTGGAAGGTTTCAGGGACGGTTTCAGAATTCCTGCACCTGATTGTGTGGGGGTTTCACATTGTCAGAATCAACTATCTGTAAGATCCAATCATGGGGTTGCGGCAGCAAAAATAGAAAAAGAATTGAGGATAGGCAGAGTGGTGGGCCCATTTGACGAAATACCAGTGGAGGGGTTTGTGTGCTCCCCATTAGTGGTGGTGCCCAAGAAGGATCAGGGGGAGTTCTGATTAATTCATAATTTATCGGCTCCCAGGGGCCAATCACTGAATGACGCCATAGATGGGGAGCTGTGCACGGTCAGATATGCATCATTTGATCAGGCAATTGAAATGCTTAGGGGGCTGGGGCCGGGCGCACTGCTGGCAAAATCAGACATTGAATCAGCTTTCCGCTTATTGCCAGTGCACCCACTAGATTTTCACCTGCTGGGTTTCCAGTTCCAAGGGAAATATTATATGGACAAATGCATGCCTATGGGGTGTTCCGTTTTCTGCTCGTTCTTTGAGAAGTTCAGTTAATTTCTAGAATGGGTTTTCAGGCAGGTGACGGGCCACCGGTCGGTCTTGCACTACCTAGACAATTTCCTTTTCTTAGGGGTGCCAGGCTCTCAGGAGTGTGGCAGGGCATTACAAAGGTTTTGTGCACTCATGCATGACGTTGGTGTTCCTTTGGCGCAAGGTAAGACGGTTGGGCCAACCACGAAGATCGAATTCCTAGGTATAGAACTGGATTCAGTAAATGGTGTGTCACGACTCCCCAAAGGAAAAATCATAGCGTTCAGGTCAGCATTGCAGGAATGTTTGAGGAAGGAGAAGGTTATGCTGCACCAGCTCCAACAAACGGTGGGGCAGTTGAATTTTGCCCTAAAAGTTATTCCCATGGCACAGCCATTCTCATGCACCATTGCCCAGGCTATGTCAGGTCTCAAGGAAAAACATCGTCACACCAGGTTATCCAGCGAGGTCAGGCAGGACATGCGGATTTGGATAGCATTCCTGCGTGACTTCAATGGCAAAGTAGTGTGGCCCAGCCCACCCAGATCCAGCCCGGAGATGGGTCTGATGACCGATGCTGCAGGTAGCGAGGGGTTTGGTGCCATTGGGCGGCGCAGCATTGGCCAGCATGGTTGGTGGAATCCGGGCTCACAGGTAACATTGGATTCTTAGAACTATTTCCCATCCTAGTGGCATGGTCCATCTGGCCAGAACAGCTGAGGAACCAATCTGTGGTCTTTTGGTCTGACAACATGTCTGTGGTAGAATGCATCAACCACCAATCAGCGAAGTGTAAAATGATTCTGCGACTGTTGAAAGAAATAATACTTTTGGGCATGAGGTTAAATGTACTGTTTAGGGAAACACATGTCCCTGGTGTGTTGAATCATGCTGCTGATGCGCTCTCTCACTTTAAGATGCAGGTGTTCAGGTCACACCTCCCAGAAGCAGTAGAGAATCCAACATCTTTCCCAGACCAGCTTTGGCAGCTTGGTGCCCCCAGTTATTAGACCTCGTGGCAGCTAGCCTAGCAGCCAGGACCAGGTGGGCATATGAAGGGGCGTTTGGAGCCTATTGCAATTTCTTGGGGCAAGAATGGGAGGGGACATGGCATGAATCAACAGCAGTTGGTTCTTTCTTGAGGGCGATGAGGGACGGGGGCCGCTCAGTGGCATCAGCATGGGGCCACATGGCGTCAATTTCCTTTTTTGCAAGAATGCAGGGCAGGCGTGACCCCACCAACACATTTTTAGTGAGAAAGGCGCTAAAGGGGTGGCAACGCCTGCAAGGACCCCAACCAGATGTGAGGCGCCCGATAGGTATCAACACTTTGTCAGCATTGCTGGGTGCGCTGAATCAGGTTTGTAAATCACCAGGGGAAGTGCTTCTCTTCAAAGAAGCTTTTGCGCTGGCGTTCTATGGAGCTTTCAGAGTGGGGGAGCTGGTGGCAAAAAATAAAAAGGACTGGCACGGGGGGCTGCAATTCAGCTACGTTAGGGTGCAGGGGGAATCCCTATTCATATCTATTCCCAAGTCTAAGACTGATCAGGATGGTAGGGGGGACGGAGTTATGTTGCAAAAGGCACGGTGGAGTGTTTGCTGCCAGATTACTAATCTGGAGGCGTTCCTGGCACACAGGCAACAGGGCGCAGGGGGTCCATTGCTAATGCATGATGATAGAACCCCGCTCACTACATTTCAATTCAGGAGGGTCATGGGTGTGGCCCTCAAGGCGGCCGGTCTGGACCCAGTCAGTTTTGGGACCCACTCGTTCCGGGTGGAGCCGCCACCGAGGCAACGGCCAGGGGCCTTTCTGGGAGCGCGGTGCAGAGGATTGGTAGGTGGTCCTCAGACTGTTACAAGCGCTATGCGCGTCTGCATATGCTCTAAAAAGTTGACTTCATGTTACTCACGGTGATTTCTCATTCTGATTTGGCTTGCAGTTTCCACATCCTGTCCCGCAGGGGAAAGCTTGCAGCGGTCCATCGTTTTTCGGCGCCTGTTGCAGCCCAGGTACCCGCCTGGGGGCACAGGGAAGTGGCCGTGTGGATTATTGGTCACTCATATGTGAGCAGGTTGAGACAACTTTTCTTTTCAGGCAACTACACACGCAGAGCATGTCAGGCCAGGTTCAATGTCTCTTTCCACGGCCGGGGAGGTTTACGCCTTGACCAGCTTAGGGATATGTTGGTAAGATTGCTGGACAAGACTTGTGTACCCCCTGCAGCGTTTATCTTGCATCTAGGGGGCAATGACCTGGTGCACCTGGGTAGGAAAGGCGTAGTGGAAGCCCTGACTACTGAGGTGGGTTGGCTGGCAAGGAGATTTTTATTTATTTATTTTATTTTATTTAAAGAGTTTTATATAGCGCTGGCTAGACCCGTAGGTATCAGAGCGCTTTACATAAGGTCAGCAAAGTTACAACAATAATAACAATTTACGTTACATCAAAATATATGAGACACATTAACAGGAGAGAAGGAGAGATCAGTAGAGAGGGAAGGGGGAGAGGGGGAGTGAGAGTGAGAGGACGAGGGGGAGGAAGGAATAAGAGACAGAGGTAAAGTCAGCCCAAAGACCGAATGGGTAGGTGACGGCCAGTGAGGTCGTCCGAGGCCAGTCTCCCCTATAGCTCTCAAGGAAGCACCAACATGTATCGGTCAGACCCGTGTATAGAAAGGAGAACAAGGCAAAAACAGAACGGCATGAATACGAGGGGGAGGGTGGGTGAGACAGGGAGAAGGGGAGAAAAACTGTGCCCAAGGTCCGGCTGGGCAGGTGACGGTCAGGGGGTGAACCAAGTCCTATCTCCTCATTAGCTGAACAGAGCAGCTCCACCGGGCGTCGGACATAATCCTCGGACTCCGCTGTCCAGAAAGAGGTCATGTGTCCTCAGGGAATGTCAGAGTAGTGCGGGGGCGGGTGGGGGAGGGAGGCCATGGTCAAAAAGAGATCTAGAAGTCCTCCTGAGGGAATGTCAGAGTAGTGCGGGGGCGGGTGGGGGAGGGAGGCCATGGTCAAAAAGAGATCTAGAAGTCCTCTTGAGGTCAGACATAGTCCAGGAAGGGATGAGTAGGTAAAAGTTCAGCAAGGGGGAAGGAGTCACCAGTGTCGGCCATGTTGGGGTCAGGCATCCTGGGACCCTTATCCAAACCGAGAGTGAGCCAAGTACGCCAGAGCTTTGTGGGGAGGGAAGGGTCGGACTCACCCCCGGTGTCCCTAGGCTCTCGAGGCGTGCGCAGACCCTGAAAGGGCGCTGGGGCACATCACCCATTATGGTGGGCAGCGCTGTGGAAGCCGCCATTTACCTCGCGCAGGGGCGGAGGGGGGCCGCACACCTCGATCTTCAGCAAGCAGGTGTCTCTAGGCTCAGGGCAAACAAACCGGTATGTCCGCTGTGGCCAAGGGATGTTTTCCACGCGCAGCGGACGGGCCACACAGCTCCGGTGTTTCAAAAGCGGGTTTGTTCCATCCTAGGCGCCATCTTGAGGCAATATCGTCGGGCAGGTCATTTGCCGAAATCCCGGTGTTGCAGCGTCTGTTTTGTACGGCGGCCACAGCGGCAGACGGTCCCGACCTTCAGACGTCAGGAGGTGGGACAATTATCTGTTAAAATGGGGTTTGAGCGCCGCGCTGGTTGTTGAACGCGGGGCTTTAGCGGAGCAGAAGCTCCGAGCGGCCATGATGATCCTGGCTCTGCCCACTCCGCCTGCAGGCAGTGCTGGCCTGGTCACACATGGTCCCCAGAATTCAGTGGAGAGGGGGTGAGTCTGTGTGGGCTCTGAACCATTCAGCTAAAAGAATCAACAACCGTGTTGACAAGCTATTCCGATCCCCGAAGCTTCAGACAATTGCGCATGGGTGCATCCGGAGGGAGCGTTTTTTCCTACAGGATGGTGTACATCTCTCCAAGCTAGGTAATGAGATCTTCCTGGAGAATTTACTTGCCTGGTTAGAAGGGACGCGGAGCAGGGCATGATCTTCTAGAGGCAGGGGGGGCCAGATAATCGGGCAACTATGCTGGCCTGTGGCAGTAAGGTCATGATTGGTGTGCATTTTTTACGATCCGTACCAGGCATCACCATTGTCAAATGGGGACGCCTGAGGGGGGGACAGATGGTCTCTCATGGAACTCCAGGGGCAGTTGCAGCCAGTAGGCTGGAAGGGTGCGGGGAGAGGGGAAGCTCTGCTTCCAGTAGGCTTTTGGGCCAACCCCCGCACACGCGCAAGGGTGCAAGAAAACTGGGCATAACTGAACAGCCCCATATGGAGATAATGTTGAGGGTGTAGGGGGTGCTCGGGGTGAGATAACCTTTCGGCAAACTGGGCCTCCTGCGCAAGGTCACTCCGGTAGGAGGGTGGGACCTAGCATGATCTTGATCTTGGACCAGTCATTGACCTTGCCGTAGGCTCAAACAGGGACACGCAGGAAGATAATATTGCTGATCACTTAGCTTATGACAGGAATGGCTATGTATTAGAAACATGTTAAGGATAGCCAAATGACATACTGTACATACCAATGTAATGGACCGGACGTTCTGCGTATTTTGTTAAATGGTGTAAATATAAAAATTTATGTTTTGTTATTGTTATGAATAAAATACGGCCGGGGTTCTACGACCCTTAACCCAAGCCTTGGTGTGTTGTCTCTATTGTTGCCCTGGGGAAAAATGGAGGAGGATCTGTGTCTGTCCTAGGTGGCCCAAAGGATGAGGTAAAAGGGGGGTTGTCAGTCCAGAGGAGGGGGACTCAGCAGTACCTGGCCATATAAGGGAAATGTTATGTAAAATAAAGTCACCATCTAGAGCCACACAATTTGAAGCCTTAAGCGTGTAAGAAAAGACAGCAAGAGACAAGGAAAGAGAGAAATGTCAGAATGAGACTAGCGGAGGAGAGTGTAATTATGCAGATGCTCATTGGGATGAAGCACTACCGAGACGGAGGAAGGTTATAGTTGAGAGAACCAGATTATACAAAGCCATTACTACTGAGAGATTTAAGAAGCAGGAAAAAGATAAGATACAGGAGAAGGAAATTAAGGATGACAAAAAGCCTCAAACCGATAGTGATTTGAGGGATGAAATATTGGATGCATTGTTAACTGGGTGTCTACCACCTTATGTGGTCCCCACTACAAATACTGATTATAGTGTACCTGCAAGTACTACTGTGGCTACTGCTTCTGTTGAACCAAGAGGAATACAGATTAAGAGAACTTTACAGACGTTTTGGATTGTCCCACCACCAGTTGACTCGATGTCGACAGTGATACCTCCAGGTGTTACTGCTCTAATTGTGACCGATTCTGTACAAATACTACAACCTGTAGCTGCACAAACAGTGCCTAGATGGATTGTGACTGTCCTAATTAATATGGTCCCAACTCGGAAAGCTTAAAGAGCTGTAGAAGGAGTAATAGATATTGGTGTGGAAAAGGGGTAATTGTGCCATATGTACTACATTTTCCAAAGAGAGATTACAGCAGGATTTCTGTGCAAGCAGTCCCAAAGTAGTCCAAGAAATAAATTACATGTAGCGCAAAGTTAAAGCACTAATGTATTGATAATTTATAAGACTATTATAATGTAGGGTTCAGCAGAATGTAGAGAGTAGACTCAATATAAAAGACAGACTGGTACGAGAAGTAGTTGCCAATGATTGATGCATTTTCAGGTGAGTACAGAATGATGTCCATTTCCCTTTGGTTTACACACTCTCTGATTGTTAGAACAATGGCGGGTTTTTTGAAGCTTCAATAATGGGATTTGTAAAGAATTAAGCTTCAGTGTAGAGAACAGGGTAAGTAAACGTGTTTCTCTTGATTTTTTCAAAACCTGCAGTTAGTCATATATTTATTATTTCCTCCAGGATATTTAGGTTTTGGATTATTTGCTGGCTGGCATTGAGGCCTTTGGAATACTACAGGGACAGGTCTCATCAATGATGGATTTCTGTGTGAGAAGAGTGAAGTGAAGTCTTTGATGATGTTTAGGGTGCATTATTATTACACGAGTTTTTGATCCTAATTTAAAATATTCCACAATTCTATGAAGAGGTGATTTTGGCGGGTGTGGCTATAAATCCCCCAACCATTATATGGGGAGGAGACTTTAACACAGTTCTTGATTCTGTTGGATGCATGACTCGTGACCTATGACTTCGGCAACTAAAACTCCAGCTAAAATTATGAGCCAGCATGGGCTAGTTGATGTGCGCTGACAGAGACATGCCATGGAAAGAGAATGCATTTTCTATTTTTCTGTGCATGATGATGCGAATGCCACTTTCCTGCAATACCTACTACCTTCATATGCAGGAAATGGCAGACCACAACAGCTACCACACAAAGTCACCCCATTCAGAATTGTGACTCAGAAACCTGGAAGCAGTGTGAGTTCCCATTCAGAATTATGAGTTGGACACACGAGAGGAGGGTGAGAGATCCATTTCCTGACCATGGGCAAATTTAGCAGTGGGAGTGAGCACTGGGTCTGTGTTTTGGACCTTAGCGCACCGAATCCAATTGCACTGAAGGAACATCTTAATTTCTGCCCATTCAGCAATTAGAACCATGCCCTCGGGTTACAGAGCCATTGACCTTGAGTCTCTAGGGTCATTAGAGCACGAGATACTTACAAGTTTTTCAAAGACCTCTGTTCATATCTAACACTAACCTAAAAAATAAGCACATTTCCCAATTCCTCACACCTTGACTTCGAATACAGACACTTAATTCTATTGTGCTAAGATCGCGTTAGCACCATTTGTATTTGGTGTTTATTTACAATTTCGATTGGGCAGCAACCACACGCAGTTTTGGTGAGACGATCTCACTCCTCAACGCTCATTTATAAACAGAACAGGTTTTACGTTCACTTAATGACTAGTGATTTCAAACAATATATATTGTCCAATGTTGTATGCATTGTTTTGTTACTTTGTTACTTTATTCGAATTGTGTGATTTAGATTGTTTGTTTACCATTGTTACTGTACATATTTTTCTATATTTGAGGCATTATAAAGTTGTTCACTTATACAAGACAACAATTTTGGCTGGATATCCCATCTTTATTGTACTGCATTTAACCTAAAACTTTATATCACCTCGATTGTGCTACACATTGGGGCATATTCTCAAGAACGTGTTATAAACATCGCAAATTTAGCTTAACGCAACTTTGCATATCGCAGTCCATCGCGAGAAACTAACACCATCTTAACGTCCAATTCCCAACCCTTCGGCACCATGCGATAGCAGCATGATAACCCGCCAAATGACCGCGTAAAAACCAACGCGATAAACAAAAAATGCAAAACACGATCGGCCAAAAAGTTGCGATGCCACAAAGCGCGATACCGAAATCAGCGAAAACCAGCGACAGGCCTGCAATACCCACGCGTCATGCGTGAAAATGCACTATAAAAGCAAAAAAAACAATCCAAACTGCGTAGCACCATGGATGCACCCGGACCAAGTGCAAAGGACAAGCCTAACTCCACAAGCCCCACAGAGGACCAGCATGGAACCCCTTGTTCAGGGGAGGGCAAGGAGAAGAGGAAGAGGAAGACGGGGTACAGTCCGCAGGAAGACCGGATCACCGTCACGGAGGTGATAGAACACTACCAACAACTGTTCGTCACCTCCACTGCGTCATTGGCAACACAAACGGAAATATGGCAGTCCATCCTCACCAAAGTGAATGCAGTCGGAGTGTCGAGGAGGTCAATGGAGGAGGTCAAGAGGCGCTGGCATGAAGTGCACAGCCAAACCAAACAGAAACTCGCTGCCAACATGAAGGCAGCAAAGGCGACTGTTGGTGGGAGTCCTGCGCCACAGGAGGAGCTGGAGGAAATGGTGGCCACAGTCATCAGTGTGGAGACGGTGCAAGGAGTTGGGGGTCTGGACATAGCCCGAAATGACCTGACCCAACAGCAACAGGGTGAGTAACGACCAGGGACCTGGGGGGACGGGGGCAGATGGGCACAATGGCGCACATGCACAATCATATGCAGCACACTGCACACCCGCAATGAGTGTGGAACCTGTCCCTGATACCCTTGGCACACTGCAGCGCACATAGAAACACCAAGTAGGCCCCCGTCCACAATGTGCACAAATGGGCCCCCCTCCATATCACCAATGCCACAACCTACCCATGCACATGTGCTGAATCCAGAAAAGCAGCGGCTCTGTGAGTCACACTGACAATGCAAGTGACACTGCATGACAGATAGCATGGCTGAAGTCACAATACATGACATGGTGCACGAGATGACACTGAGGTGGCTGAGTGTGGACCACATCCGTAAAGGAGCCGGTCACACTCTGACACATCCACGTGTACCTACGACCCATGACGTCAAGAACACATCTGCAAACAAACAATGCACAAGAGTACCAAATATCCCCAGTAGCACAAATGACCCAAGTCGCAAACATCCCAGCACCCGAAAAGCACACAAGTCAAATGCACACCGATTCAAAGGGATAAGAGTCCGCCAATGCAGAGCTGCAGGGGCGAATCGCCAACAATGCAGCACACACACATAGCAATCACAGTACATCAACATTGACGACAATGTGGGACAGAGTGCAACCCCTACACCACAGGACAGAGGACACAACTGGTGCCTCTCGTGCGTAGAAACTGGCCAATCACATCTGGCAATGCATGACACTGTGAGATGATAATGTACGAGTACAACCACACATCCGTCATGTAGTCGAAATGTCCACTGACTCCCATCAAATCGCCAGCTTCAAAAAAACAGTCACAATGTACATCGTCATGCAGTCAGAATGTAAACATCTACAATGCGTCAACATACATGGAACACACTGTTAACATGCATCTCCCCTTTACATTGCAGAGGGACAATCAACACCTCCTGCAGAGCAGACCACACATCTCTTCAGTGATGATGAAGAGGACACCCTGTCCATTTGCCCAAACACACTCCAACGGCTCGTGGACAGCCTCCTCACCCCACCTCCAGGAGCAGGGCAGCCCAGCTGCATCGCGGTGAGCCCACACCCTGCACAGACCACACAGCAGGAAGCACACACCACCACGGCTGCCTCCCAGGACCCCCACGACCAACACATGGATTTCAAACGCCGTGTGTTAGGGTGCCAGGAGAAGATGGCAGATCAGCTGCGGATGGGTTTCGAGCTCATGGCAGCCAAACTCGATGCCATACGTGGGTACCTGAGTCCGATCAGGGAGCACCTGCGGTCCCTAACGGATACCCACTGTCCGCACCATGCCCACCAACAATCCTTGGCTGACATCGCTGGGTCCATTACTCGGATACAAGAACTGTCTAGGCAGACAGGCTCCAGCGATGACAGCACAGAGTTGGCACAGATGCGGAGGACAATGGAGACCATGGAGCCGATGCAGGCTGGAAGTATGGCTGCCACTGCTGAACACCAGTGATATGTAGCTGCGATCTTCCATGCCTTGCAGATCCTCATCTTGCCATTGCTGCCACTGAGCCTGTTCCAGATGACTGCTGCAGGAACCTCGACACACACATCTCCGACCCCTGATGTGTCAGTGGCACACAGTGATGCAGCTCCATCACCTTCGCACCCTGATGTGTCAGTGGCACACAGTGATGCAGCCATTACACTGCCACACACACCGGACACACCCGACACAGAAGAAGTATCCGAGGAGTAAGATGTGGATGGTAATTACTGTGTGAGGAAGGAGGCAGCAGCATCCATCACCTCCATATGGATTGCCCTGCCTGGCTCTGCCCTATGCATCATGCCCGGGACAACACCTTCCACTGACCCCCGGAACACTCTGCGACATTCACCCGGACCCCGACACGGACTGCCATATCTCCACTGCTTGACAATTACACAGTAATCCTGCTGCGGACTGCACTCCCCCTCTTCCAAATCACTTTTCAATCCCCAGAGGACTCTGGTTGGCCCACCACTGGGCTTCCATGTTATGTGGGCTTGGATGGCCATGTACAGCTCCCTCTCCGTCATTCACCAGAATGTGAATAAAACATTCGAAATCATGCAGATGTGTCATGACTATGTTCACTCACGTATGGAAGTATGGCTGGATGTAGGGACAATGATTGCACAAGAAGTTACTACCTGGTAAATGACATCACTGCGCATGTTCATCCCCGAGACACATGGCCAATTGGATGACTGTGAAGGTGGGTACTAGCTGTGTCCCCATTGCATATTAGCAACAATCTCACAACCTCCCAACGTAGGCACAAGTCCATATATTGAATAGGGCTGTGTGTAGGAATGACCAAATCGGTAGCAGGCCAGAAGTGGTGTCCTACATCACATGTGACAACAGAACTTCACGTCGCATACCTACTCACACACATCTGTGTGGACACATTCTATAATGATTCATAACATTGCTCAACATGGTCAGAGGTTGGACACCATACTCACATTGCTGAAGACACGTAAGAGCACAGGTCTACCAGCAACTATCCCAAAACAATGTCTGGCTCACAGAGGTGGAGCTGTCAAAAGGGACCCACCCCCATTGTACATGCATCAGTCAGTTCCTCCCTGTGTAGGGACGATGCTCATTGTGGCACACGAGTGGTCAATCTAATCAACACTCATCACAGACTTTATTGGCATGTGCGTGTCAGTACGGGCAAGGCAATGGCCACAACAGGCAGGGACATGCTTAAGACACTTACACGCAGCATGGGAACATGTCGAGGTGCAGGGAATGGGGAGGCAAAAAAGAACAATAATCATCACGGATGGCAACGGTCTCAGCCCTCCTTGCCTTGCTGGACGAGTCATGTGTTGTTTGGCGTCTGCCCATTGCCCCGTGTGAGGGGGCACGACTCACAGCCCATGGGGTCTGCATAGTGCTCTGCCACCCGACTGCGCCGACTGTCTGCTCTGCTGACAGTGATCAGGTGAAAGGGTCCGACAAGTTCACATGTCGTGCTACATTGCCATGTGTGTACTCTCCCCCCAGCAGTGTGTCCGACTTGGTAACATTGCCAAACAACGCTGTGCTGCTCCGACCATGGAACTGCATCACCTTGCACAGGTGTGTGTACACACGCGTAGTTCCACGCACATGCATTCAGAGTCCAGACGAAGGCAGACATGTCCTCTGTTGTGGTGGGATATGTGAGCATTCCCCACGATGCTACAAGATGTTGGGACCAGTGCTGTGGGTGACAATCCGATGTGGCTGCAGGGACGTAGTTACTCATCCATGAATGCCAGCGCAGCTTCATGTGCAATGTGTTCCAATAGTACGTCGTTGTCGGGTTCAAGGAACACCAGGGTGACCCAATCCATTAACTGGTCCGGGCAGATGTGCTCAGTCCACGCCGTTTCCCCAATCCGCAACACAGCCCAATTGGGGAGTGCCTCAATGTGGTTACTGCACACGAGGAGTTGTGCAATATCCCATGCACAACTGCCAGCACATACGCCAAGGATCAGTGCATCCCATGCACGGTATCCAGGTGACACTCCTGTTCGTGGGCCAACAGGGGGCGCACTGTCAGGTCATAATCCAATTCAGCTACAGTTGCCTTGGATAGGCAGACCTCCATGGGCCACTCGAATGTGCATGATCCACAGTGGAACCAGGGCTGGACGCAGGTGACGTAGGCAAGACGGAAACTCAGACGGAAACTGATTCGCAACACTGCCATTGGCAGGGATCCCAACAGATGCTGCATTCGTGCACGGTACAGTTCCACGTGACAGGGGTTGTGCATGTGCCCGGGAATGCCTGCCATTGCGTTTGTTGGTCTCATGGCACCGGCACTCCTCTGACCGGCGGATGTTTGGTGGACGATATGCCACAGCTCTGGGCAATGAGTCGTATGTGTGTGCAACGTTTGGACGTATGGGTAGTTTTTGACCAATGTGTCAAGGGCATCCCTTGCAGGTGGGACAAGTGTGTGTGGGGTGTGGGCACGTTGGTGTTTCATTAGCGCAGTTCGTGGTGTGGGAGTCGTCGGAGGCTGGTATGGTATCTCACGCAGGGTGTGCCAGCCGCATTCAGGACCAAGGTCGGGGGTTTGGTTGGCCTTCGGCCTTGTGTGTTGAGACAAGGGAGCTTTCATTCCTGATTTTCGCCTGACTACTGCTTGCATGTCTTAATTGTGATGTGGACTTCGCGCTGACTTTGATGCCAGGCCTGTGATTTGGGGTGCACAGATTTCGAGACACACGCAGCTGTTGGCATGTTTGCATGAGCCAAGGGCCCGATTGGCCATGCGCTCCTTGTTCAGTCTCTCTCTTTTTTTCTCTCTCTCTCTCTTTCTCTCTCTTTCGTGCCTTTGATGGGTGCCTGACACACCTTCTTATCTTGGATATTGTCTTGCAGGCTGTGAGTCACAAATTGTCCAGGGATGCCCCGCCATGACTCCTCAGAATAGTTGTTTGGTGACAAATTAGAATATGACATTTTGTTTGGTCTTTCAATGGTGTATGTATGAATCAGGATTTCAGTGCTCACATGTATGTTGATTGTTGCAATTGTGCGACATCAGGCGGGTGCTTGTGTTCATGTTTCCATGCAGTTGATGTGCTGTGTCTTGGTCCGGGGGAAGTGGGGGGTGCCCAGGGTGGGGCCCAGGGGGGTGGGGTGTGGTCCTGGGGGTGGTGGAGGTGGGTGTTGTGGCCCTGTTGGGTGTCCGGCACGCATGTTCAGTGGCTCCATGGCATCTGTTGTTCTTCAGGTGTGGCTCTGGGCTGGGCTCTCTTTTGTGGTGCAGGCTGTTGTCCGACTTTGCACCAGGTCGGAGCAGGAGTTAGTTTCCTGCTGCTAACGCGCCTTATCGCAAGTTTTGTGATCTTATCGCGGATCTGGCTGTTCGTTGTGAATGTTGAGGAGTGGTGTTGTCGCTGCTTTTTGCACGGGAACGCCTACTCTGCATCTCATTAGCGATAGTTGCCGGGGTCATCTGTGGCGATGTTTTTTGAGGCTGCTATCGCGGGTAAACTGGTGTTATGGGCTGTTGACACCAGCTTGTGAATGGGGCGATGAATTTATCGCAACTTTGGCTGCGATAAAGTGCCGTTAACTCGGCGATAAGTCCTTAAGAATATGCCCCATTGACTGCTTAGCAATGCACCACAGAATCAAGAAGGCTTGAGAGGCCATTTTTCTATTCCAGACCAAGTACCCAGTTTTGATGTTGCTAAATTCCCCCGTCACTACAGGCATTGGGGAAACGTTTGACATTACATTGATTGTTTCAGTTACATTTCTTGAACGATTTTTCTAAGATAATTAGGGCTTTTAAAGATGTGTTCCCTGTACAAAGTATGCTTCTCCTGGACATAGTCCGTACACCTAAAACACATTCCTGAGCCGTGGAGCTATGTGCACGGGAGTCTGGGAGCAGAGCGTAGTCTCCAAGCCCCAGAATCCACTGCTGAAAGAGATTCGACTTGGGGATAATCGCCAGTTTTTTACCACTTTAAAGTTCTCTGTCATCCAAAAGCACACAGGGGCATATTATCAACGGCCAGCGATAATTATCGCTGGCCGTGCTTAGCGATAGATTTCCTATCGCTGGCTATCTCCGGAAATTATCGCCCTGGTAGCGCGTTATTAACAACACGCTTCACCAGGGCGATAAAAATTCCAGAGATAGCGAGGTTATCGCCGTTTTGCAGGGAACATCGCTGGTTTTCCAGCGAGGTTCCCTGCAAAACGGCGATAACCTTGCTGATACGACCCTGTGGTCGTATCAGCACAATCCACCCCCTATGTTAGGGATGGCTAAGTCGGGATAATAGCAGACGTTAGATTTTGGCGAAAACGGCTGTTTTCGCCAAAATCTAACGTCTGCTATCATCCTGTGGGCTGCCTTGTAAATATCGCGATGTGCACATCGGCGATATTTACAACGTAGCCCATCTGGGGTACGCCCAGTAACGCCCACCTTGCATCTCATTAGAGATGCAGGATGGGCGTTGGGGGAAAGGGCGATAGTGCAGGGATTCACGCGAGAGCGTGACCTTGCTGATTAGGCGATAGAATTATCGCCGCTTTCCGTCTGAAAACGGACGCTAAAGTGGCGATAATTGACTATCGCCTGGTTGTTAATATGCCCCATAGTGTCCTAGCACATCTTTATCCTTTGCCCATCACAGCTGTCTCATGATGATGGCAGAGATAAGTACACTTTTATATTTGCTGTAAATGTCATGGTTATTATTGTGTGTGGTAGGATTTCAGTTTGTACCTTCATGCTCTGCAAGGTAATAGTCACACAGGTGTCATCGGTGAGTGGCAGCTGGTGAATGGTGATTTTTTCTGGGCTGCCGCCCCTGGTCTGGGCACAGTGATAGAAATACTTTTAAGGCTCAGAAACGTATTATATGTGAGAGTCTCTGCAAGTCACTGTCTGTTTCGGGGGGCTGGCTTCAGTGGTGCCTGTCACCGGGAGACAATAACAGGCCTGTTTGAGGAAGAGAGTACAGAAGGCACAGCGTGTACTTGGCACCACACAAACAAATCCTCTCTCCTAGTTGCTGAAAACACAAACCCCGAGGAGGACGTGCAATGTATGATTGTAGGCACTCAGTGGGAAATGCGTGACACTGTTGTTCTGTGCTTTGAATCCCTAAGGCACAAGCCTTACCTCTACTCTACACCTGCATCCTGGTGCTGATCATGGGCAGGGCAGACATATGGGAGGCTTTGTTGCTGTTATTGAGGACCAGGTGGAAGAATTATTTCGCATACTGTCTGGAGCTGCTTTTCTGCTTGTTGTTGGATTTATAAATCTATAAGGCTTTGATTATTTCATTTTTCTCCTCACCTTTTGGTCTTTTCTGTTACACTGTATGGAATTCCTCCATGGTATGGAAAATCATATATTTATTTTAATATGTGCCCTGGACCTTTCTTCCACCATGTAAATTAGCAGTTTTACTTTTTCAAGGTGTATTTTCTTCTTTCAGTCTTTGACATTAATAATTGACTTCTCCCAGCTCCTGGTACTGGAATGGTAGCCCAGGAAAAAAAAGAAGACAGGTTGCAGGGTTCATACAGGGCCCAAGCCCACTCTCACATGGGAACTGTGTGGTAAAGTGAAGACTTTCTATGAAAGCGTACAACATAGATTCATGGAGATAGAAAACGAAACAGCTTTTGTTTTTAGTTCTATGATTTTATTTTGAATTCAATTACCAAAAACCCCATCCTCTGATAATTTACCATGTGATTACGATAAGTAAGGATTCATCAGTTTCAGTTATTTTCAATCATTCAAATATCAGTGTGTGGTCCTTCCGGCAAAGGCTGGTTTGGTGCTTAGCCTACAAAATCAAGGGGTCTAGTCACTTTGCACACAAAAGGCATAGATTCGCTGCAAATCTTGTCATTCCATGTTCCAGGTCCTGTGGAAGAGATAAAAGACATAATATATGTCATTCTTTTCCCAGGATGCCCTATAACTAAAGACAAAATTTAAGGTTAAACATCAGAAGACATCCCTTCCAAAAACTGCTGAATCTTCTTGTCCATGTTTGTATTAGATATTTGCATTACCTAACTGGATTTCCTCTCACATTGCTTTTACCATGAGGTTTCTACTTCATTCTTGCATAGTTTAAAGTTCTCAATATTTCCCTATATATGTGCCCAGTCATTACTGTAAGCTTCCAGCCCTTGAGCTGATATGCTGTCACTGGTGAAGTGGTGTTCTAGGAGTAGCCTGGCAGCGGACAGGCTTGTCACCTAATTCTAGAGCCTATCAAAAGGTACCCACTAAACTGCTACTTCACAAGCAAATAATGTTGTTTCTTTCTACAGTTGGCACCCTCAGAATATATGCTATCTCAAAAGTAGTCCATGTTGCTAAAACCCTGCACGAAAATCTAGACCTTTTCTTAAAACTTCCCATTGTTGCCTTTCCTTTCTCTTTGTATTACCTTCTTGTTACTTTCCATCCTCTGCATGCCTCCTCTTTTTGAGTACAGCCTACTCTAAGTCATGTGCATGTTTGTATTAATCTTTATTATTGTATTACTTTAAATTGCACCCACCTTATCTCGAAAATAAAATCTAGTCCTCCTTTAGAAGACATTCTTTGCAATCTAGCAATACCTAATCCCCTCTAGCTCATTTACTAATCTCACCAACCATCTGCATGAACTCATGTACCCCACCCTAATGTTGACACCTAACTCTTACTAATCTCACCAACCATCTGCATGAACTCATGTACCCCACCCTAATGTTGACACCTAACTCTTACTAAATTAATGCACCAAAAGGCACTGAAGTAAATGCACTTAATGGCCTAAGTGATAGCACAAGACTAATCCCAATGACACCAATAACCAATCAATCACTCAGGGTTCTTATAGAGCGTGGCTTGTCACCCATTAGGGTCTCAAGGTGCTGGGGGGGGTCTGCAGTTCCGTCAGAGACCCAGTTTAGTCGGAGAGCCAGGTCTTGAGGTTCTTCCTGAATTGAGGCAGTGAGGGTGATTGCCTGAGATGTAGAGGAAGAGAGTTCCAGGTCTTCCTGATGAGTTAGGAGAAGGATCTTCCTCCGGCCGTGGTCTTGCAAATCCATGGGACAGGGGCCAGGGCCAGGTTGGCGGAGGTGTCTGGTGGGAGTGTAGAAGAAAAGCCGTGGTTAAGGTATTCAGGTCTGATGTTGTTGAGGTCTTTCTAAGCATGCATGAGGAGATTGAAGGTGATTCTTTTGTTGCTCGGGAGCCAGTGGGGGTCTCTCAGGTGACCAGAGATGTGGCTGCGGCAGGGGATGTCCAGAATAAGTCTTGCGGTGGCGTTCTGGATTCTTTGCAATTTCTTATGGAGCTTCTGGGTGGTGCCGGTGTAGAGTGCATTACCGTAGTCGAGTTTGCTGTTGATGAGCATCTGGGTGACCGTTCTTCTGGACTCAGTGGGGATCCACTTAAAGATCTTTCCAAGCAGGTGGAGTGTGTGGAAGTAGGAGGATGAGACGGAATTGATTTGGCGGTTCATTGAGAGCGGGGAGTCATGGATTATGACAAGGTTATGTGCGTGGTCAGTGGGTGTGAGGGGGTTTCGAGCGCTGCGGCCCACTGGGAGCTGTTCCAGTGGCTCCCAGGATGAGAACCTTGGTTTTGTTGGAGTTGAGTTTGAGGCAGCTGTCCTTCATCCAGATAGTGACTGCCTTACTCCCTTTGTGAAAGTTGTTCTTTGTGGCTGTAGGTTCATTGATGAGGGAGAGAATCAGCCATGTAGATGTTGAAGAGGGTGGGGCTCAGGGAGGAGCCCTGAGGGACTCCGCAGCTGATCTCTGTAGGCTCTGAGGAGAACAATGGGAGCCTGACTCTCTGGGTTCGGCCAGTGAGGAAGGAGAGGATCCACTCTAAGGCTTTGCCCTGGATGCCGGATTCATGGAGTCTTGCGCAAATTGTGTGGTGACTGTGTCGAAAGTGGCAGAGAGGTCTATGAGGATGAAGGCTGCGGTTTTGCCTTGGTCACGGAGATTGCGGATGTCATCTGTTGCGGCGAGGAGAGCAACCTCGGTGTGGTGGCTGTTTCTGAAGCCTGAATGGGAGGAGTCCAATAGCTTTGGGATCCAGAGCGGCTTGCCCCTGGCATACAGTAGTTCAGTGCCTCATTTTTTAAATTTTTTAAAAATATATCTTTATTTGCATTTTCAATTTTTCACAGAATTACAGAATAACAATATACATATGTGTAGTGAAGGACAATTGATTACGTTGTACGTGGCATAGAATGTCATTTTCACTGCCAAGGCATGTCTTACTAAGCCGAATGCCTGTTCTGTATAGCAGGAAACTGCCTACATAGTGCGTTCTCCATCCGCTATATCATATATACAAATGTCCAAATAATTGCACGCTTATGTCCATCGGGATAGCAAGTTATTTTTCATGCTCTTCATGGCGTTTCCTTTTTTTCCCCCCGTGTGTCCAGCTGATGTTTCACGTGGATACCAGTACCTGAACATGCAGTCAAATCAAAAGGATGAGGCAAAATATGATATATATTTATAATCAAACAAACTAACAAGGTCATTATCTACACGTCACGCCTGGGTCGGTGTGTATCTAGTGTATATACTTTATACCCAGTGCATCCATGCCAATCTCACCTCCCTCTCTTGACCAAGTGGGCCTGTCGCGATATACACCCGTGCTTCCCCTCTAGTGTTGTTCGCATACTGTAATTGCGGCCCATTTCCCCCTGGCAATCCCCGTCTTTAACTTGAGTCTGTATCGTTGTGTTGCTGCGAGCCCGTGACCTCATCCCGTACGTCAGCTGCTTGCGAGGTGCTATTTCCCCTCTCCCCATCCATGTGTGTTAAATCCATAAGTAGCCCAATACTGTGCAATAGGGTATTTGCGCAATCCCGCTATTTCCTCTCTGTGCAGTGATGTGCTTTCGGCTTGTGACCACACTAGGAGTGATTTTTTCCAGCTGTTGACAACAGGGGGATCAGTGTGTTTCCATCTCTTAGTTATTAACCTCTTCGCCACAACCAAGCCTTGGTCAATGAATCGCGACGTGACCCTATTTGCCTTTGATCTAGGATAAAGACCTAGTATGCAGACCTCCCATGTGCGCATGATTGTCTTGTTGGTGCATGTTGCAAGTGCAGTGATAACTTCTTGCCAATAAGTGTGCAGGGAGGCGCAAAACCAGAGCATATGTAGAAGGTCCGCGTCTGTCTATAGGCAGCACGGGCACGCCGCGGTGTTAGTGTGAAAGTATTGGTTTAGTTTGTCCGTGGAGAGGTACGCCCTCTGGGTTATATATAACTGTATTAGTTTAAACCTAGAGTTTCTTGGAACATTAGGGGGATTAGCTAGCAATGTGTCCCACTCTCGGTCTGTCCATTGTTGTCCCCTATCTGCTTCCCATCGCAATCGGAGGGCCGTCATGGGTTTCATTGTGTGGATAAGTAGCGCCTCAACCAGCCAGTGTACAATGTGTGATCCGTTGCCCATAACATGCAAGTATTGCATCAGGAGATGCATCTCCGGTTCAATGGTAACATCTCCCCATGTCGTGGAGAGCGATCTCGTGATTGAATTATATAGTAAGAATTGACCTGTGGGCAAGTCATAATCATTTGCCAGAGTCTCAAATGGTATCAAAGCACCCTCTGTATAGAGATCGCCTAATGTGCTCAATTCTGCTTTATGCCAGCGTGCCAGTGCCCCATTAGAGGTGCTCACCTTGCCCCTAGGCGTCCCCAGAAGTGGTAGTCAGCAGTTCAGTGCCTCATGAGGAATAGTAAGCACTATATAAATGCAAGTACAATAAATAGATGTGCAAATTGCTCAATAGAGGAATACATTGCAAATTTAGGAGGGTTATGCCTAATTGCCTCAGTAAGATCAAGTGTAAAAATACCAAGATGCAAATTACCCTTGCTCCCTAAGTGCTTGATGTACTGTTGTATCCAATTTACAAATGTCAGTAAAAAATGGCAAATAACACATATACTAGTATTCAGCTGCGGCCCGTGCAGGTAAGAAAGGTGGGGCAGTGGGGCCGGGTGAGGGGGGATTTCGACGGACAATTACGAGGTATAATTAAATAAATAATTAATTTTCCCTCGTCATTGTCCATCAAAATCCCCCCACCCGGCCCCACCGCCCAACTGCTCTTACCTGCACAGCCTGCGGCTGCTAGTATGAATAGTGTACACTACTTCCATATCGTAGACCATTACACTAGGCCTGGGAGGAACCTCCTCTGTGCAACGCACTGCCCCCGAGCATCATAGTGCCAACGACCTGCATAGCAGTAAGGAACCGATGCCTCGCCTGCTTTTTCGACGCCTTGCCTCCCCTGTGCCACTCCTCATCTTTGATTTTTAATGCATATATGAAACTTTGTCCTGGTCAAGCGCAACCTTTGATTTTTAAGAACTACAACTTTATTTAAGCTTGAAAATTCATATTTTGTGTATGTTGGTTTTTTGCCATTTTTGTCTTGTTTTATTCAGATAAATATTGGCTATTTTTCTAAACTGATGTGGAGTCCTTTTGTGGTGTTTTCACTGGGTTACTGTGTGTGTGTGTGTGTGTACAAATACTTTACACATTGCCTCTGGGATAAGCCTGACTGCTCTGTGCCAAGCTACCAAGGGGGTGAGCAGGGGATATCTTGGATGTGTAACTTATTTACCCTGACTAGAGTGAGAGTCCCTACGTGGAAAAGGTGCATACCACTGCCAACTAGAGACCCCATTTCTAACATCTGAGCACAGTATTTCATGGGGGCAAGCAGGAGAAGTTACAAAGTAAAGTAAAAATGTGAGCAAGGCAAGACTTTACAGAAAAGAAGAGATGAGAAAAGTCAGAACTTTGCTGGTAGGGATGAGTTAAGAGATCATTTATTTAATGTGAAAGAAGAGGAAGATTTTTATAATAACCATAAATATTATCCTAATCCATGCACACCACTCATTCTCCCATCTGGACTTCTTCCTGATGCTTCGGGCACAGACACACAAAGTCGCGGGGACACACATCCTGGCAAGCTTGTGCATTAAGCTGTGACATCAGTGCTCAGAGATGCATTGGCGCATAGCCACGTGGTCCCTGCAAGATACACAATATATTAAAAACACATTTGCAAATTTATCATGTCATTGCCCAAAATAATGGCTCTGTAAGCTCCCCAGATATTCTCTGGGAGGCCTTCAGGGCCACCCTGCAGGGAACAGCCATAAGCTACTCGACAGGTGAGAAACAGAGGCGGACTCGAACTATATCTCTACTAGAGTCCTCTATTCTCGAGCTTGAAATACGGAACCGATGCGATTTGGGCCACTTAGCCCATAGAGAACTAGCCTGCACACAACAAACTCTCTGACAAACCCAGACGAAAGAAGCAGAGAAAATATGTCGGCCTTCACAAAACCGTATTTACCGCTAGGGGGACCAATCATGCAAAATATTGCACTGCCTTTGCTACAGCATTAGACACCACACAGCAATTCCATACCTCACTGACCCAGCTGGCCTGAAAATTACAGACCTCAGAATTATCACCCACCAGTTCGCAAGGTTCTACACAAACTTATATGCCTCAAAAGACACACTACCACTTGAGAAAATAGAGAAGTTTGTCTCTGACTCCAGGAAGTATTGTCCTTAGAGCTATACCTTACAGCTACCAGGCTACAATTGGCATCCCAGGAGAATTCTTTAAAGCATTCATGCACAAATTATGGGATCCTCTGGCTGAGGTGTTACATGAAGCCACACAGAAACAGATGCTGCCTCCTGATTCCTGGAGGGCAGAACTAGTAGCAGTCCACAAACCTAGACGCCCTCAGCACAAGTGAAGATCATATCACCCAATCTCCCTCCTCAACCTCAATGTCAAAATCATAGCCAAGGCCTTGGCAGACAGACTGCTATAGGCTATTCCCATTCTCATGCACCCTGACCAGGTTTCCTGCCCTGCTGAACCACTAGGCAGGATATCAGGTGTCTTCACAATGCCTTGGCCTTGCTAGAGGATCTAGGGAGACCCAGTGCAGTCTTGCTGGCAGACATTGAAAAGATCTTCGATTCTGTAAGCTGGACATACTTGTTCGCCCTCCTTCACTGCCTTGACTCTGGGCCCAAATTCATAACGTATATAAAACTACTCTACGCGACTCTCACATGCTGAGGTGTGAGTTGGGGGCGATTGCTCGGAAACCTTTCCAATACAAAAGAGCCCAAGGCAGGAGTGCCCACTATCTGCTCTTCTCTTTGCCATCACTGTAAAACCCCCGGTAGCATGGCACAGTATAAATGCACAGATGGGGAGAATGGGGAGATTGAGTATCGACAGAGTAGCACTGTACGCGGACAACGTTTTAATTTTCTTAACTGACCCCAAAGTCACAGGTCCATGTGCATTACAGATCCTTCATATTTTCAGCAAGCTTGGGCCTTCATCTTAATGCTGCCAAGTCCTCTGTATTCCCGACCCAAACCTATCCCCAAAATTTTGGGTGGGCAGCACATGTACAGGTAGTTCAACAGAGATTCAAATACCTGCGCATATATGACACTAAAGCTTCATTTAACCCTTAATGGAGAGATTAGCCTCAGACATTAGGACATGGTCATTGCTGCCCCTGTCAGTATTCCGCAAGATAAACTCCCCGCTCCACAGCTTTCTGTCGAGGGAGGGGATTCCTCCACATAGCTGTAGCTAAATGCTTTGGGGCAGATTTACAAGCCCCCTGCGCCACCAGTGCGTCACTTTTTGTGACGTACTGGTGGCGCAGGGGGCTGCTCCATATTTACAAGGAGAGGAAAAGCCACCCTGCGTGACTTTTCCTCTCCTTGTAAATACGGCCCCTTCACACGCAGCATTTTGCGGTGAAGGGGCGTTCCATGGGTGTTGCTGTGGGTGTTCCCACGCAACACTCATGGAACAAGACACATCTCCAGAATTACAAGAAATTGTAACTCTGGAGATGCGTCTGAGCTACGCCACCCTAGAGGTGGCGTAGCGAGGCAGCACTCGAGGAGAAATGTTTTCATTTCTCCTCGTTTTCCTCTTTCAATGCGTGCTGCATTCTGCAGCACGCATTGAAAGAGGAAAATGGTTGTAGTGATTGTTTTTGTGCAGGAAGGTTCCCCTTCCTGCACAAAAACAATCTCCCCACGACGCAGGCATCCTTGCACCATGGTGCAAGGGTGCCTGCGTCGGCGCATGGCTGCAGTTTGTGCGCCAGCGCAGGGGGAAGCACAAGGATGCGACATATTCTTGTAAATATGTTGCATCCCTGTGCTTTCCAAACTAACGCAGCATGGCGCAGCAAAATGACTTGCTGCGCCGTGCTGCGTTAGTTTATTGTAAATCTGCCCCTTTAAGTCTACCTACTTCGGTGGGATTTCGACAGCCAACATCGATGCATACTGTAGAGCATTGTACCTATTGATTGTCAACAAACGGTGAACAACATCTAAGGCGCCCAGGGCATAACTCAGAAAAATGGGCCCTCGAGGAATCCCGATTCATTTTCCCCTATATAGGGGTGGAGTGTGTCAAGGAAACCTAACACTCCCACCAGTCACTACGGTAATTGTTAAAACACCGAAATCCGCTTTGACACAGATGGGGTGGGGGGGGTGCAGGCTGACAGAACAAACACCACTATAGGATAGGGGCACCCTTTGACAGATGACAGTGCTAGAGAGTTTTCGATAATAAGACTTTATAGAGATCGCAGCACTGGGTGATGCAATGGAAGGTACTACATTGAAATCCTTCCAAACCATACAGGCCGAATTTAACCTACATTGCAGTCAATTCTATTGATATCTGCAACTCTGATATGCACTGACACCATATATCTCTGGGTTGGAGAAACTCCCTGCGTTCAACCCACTGGAAGGGAAATTCCTTTTGGGGGAACTGGGAGATCACTAAGGGGCATATTAACAAGGCGGCGTTAATGAATTATCGCCGCTTTAGCGTCCGTTTTCGGACGAAAAGCGGCGATAATTTTATCACCGAATTAACAAGGACACGCTAGCGCGTGATTCCTGACTTAGCGTCCGTTTTCTGCACGCCTCCCATCGCATCGCTAATGAGATGCAAAGGGGCGTGCCTGTGAAAACAACAGGGGAAATATCGCTAACCCAGGTATCGCCATATTAGCAACGTGGGTTAGCGATATTTTAAATTGCGTTAAGTATGCCTTAACGCAGGAATTTAACGTCTGCTAAATTCCTGACTAAGGCATACCTAACATGGGGGGTGGATTGTGTGGCTAAGACCACAGGCCCTATCGCCAAGTATATCGCCGTTTTCCATGGGACATCGCTGGAAAACCAGCGATGTTCCATGGAAAACATCGCTATCACTGGAAAATTATCGCCTTTGCGCTAAGCGTTGTTAATACAGCGCTAGCATGGCGATAATTTCCAGCGATAGCCGGCGATAGGATTCCTCACGCTAAGCACGGCCAGCGATAATTATCGCTGGCCGTTGTTAATATGCCCCAAAGTGACTAAAGTGTGTCAATCTCTAATCCATAATTTGCCCGACTCCTTGCACATGCTTTTATCAGCATGGGAGGCAGATTCACGCAACCTAACAGATGAGGAGTGGGCTGACAACAGAGCATCCCCTAGAAGCTCTGCTATAGCGGCTAGATTCCAACTCATCTAACTAAAATCTGCACACAGGGCATGCCTCACATGACACAAGTTATGGAGAATAAGCATAGTTGCCTTCCCCTCTTGTCTCCACTGCTGAGACGAAGAGGGAGACCTCCTACTCACAATGTGGGGCTGTAGCAAACTGGAACCATTATGGAAGGGCGTCAAATCCTGCTTAAGCTTTGTCTTGGGGTGGAGAATACTACTTGACCCACAACTGTGCATGGACCTTGACAGTGACAGATACAAATAGGCTCTAATTCACTTCACTTGAGATTAATGGTAGACATGAGGGCAGTGGCTGTTTTCACCCCCGTGGTCGAAGAATTGGAAATGGGACAGGGCTGTTCCATGGGCATGGAGAAATAAGTATATACAGCCCAGCGATGCCCTCGGAAATACACCAATACCAGGAGATTTGTCTTGAACCACTACTACCCGTAACCAGACTGTTAGATGAAGAAATGAAGAACTTCAGGAGATACATCCTCTGACCGATGGGCTATCACACAGTTTAGAGAGAAGCACCAACTTAGGGTGCGATTGGATGGGGAGGGGTTGGTGAGTCGGGGGAATTAGGGATCAACGCTTAACCTTTGTTCTTTATTATCTTTGTTCCCTCTACTGCCTGCAAATATTGATGTCAATGCTCCTACCAAACGCAATAAAAGATGTCATAAAAAAGAAACTCAGAGAAAGAGAAAGAATCCATAGAATTCAGTTAGATATAATAGAAACTGATGATAAATCGATGGATGTTGATCAGAGGCAGAGAGCATTGGGTTAGCACAAAATAAAAAGCAGAAGAATGAACAGGAGAGAATGGTGACTGTGACTGCAGGGCAGATGTAAGTAACTGAAGACAAGTAATGTAAGTGAGAAGAGAATAATTAAAGTGGGCCATGTGGGTAAAAAGAAATCTGGAAGTGACAGAGTGCCCAGTAGGCCATTCCAACACTGAGCCGCGTTACATACCAGCATCAGCTTTAGGTACTTCGGGGCATATCTACAAGGGCTTTATCTCCGCTTTTTTGGCTTTTAAAGCCAAAAAAGCGGAGATAAAACGATCGCCCTATTAACAAGAGCGTGCAAACATGCATAATCGCATGTTAGCACCCTTTTTCCCAACGCCTCCCTTTGCATCTCTAATGAGATGCAAAGTGGGCGTCACTGAGGCGTACCCGGATGGTCTACCTTGCAAATATCGCTGATGTTCACATCGCGATATTTACAAGGCAGTTCACTAGGATTTTAGCATACGTTAGATTTTGGTGAAAACGGCCGTTTTCGCCAAAATTTAACGTCTGCTAAAATCCTGACTTACCTATGTTTGACATAGGGGGTGGATTATGCTGATACGACCACAGGGTCGTATCAGCAAGGTTATCGCCGTTTTGCAGGGAACATCGCTGGAAAACCAGCGATGTTCCCTGCAAAACGGCGATTTCCCCCGCTATCGCTGGATTTCTTAACACCGTTGTGAAAAGCGTTGTTGATACAGCGCTATCACGGCGATGAAATCCAGCGATAGGATAAACATCGCTAAACGCGCTTAGCGATGTTTATCTCTAATCGTTGTTGATATGCCCCTAAATCTAATACAGTCCATGGAATTGGCTCCTGTGGGCCTGGGTGGATGTGCGTTTCTTTATAAATGAGAGGTGGCTGCATATTGGAGCAGCTGCTATTTGCTGTAAAATAATGAGCGGATCACGGTTAGATGGCTATGGATGTTGATGTGCATGCAACCCATGGGTGACAGGTTTTATATTTCTACTCAGCTTTATAACATTCTCACTTTGACAAAGTGAGCTGTTTTGTATGTGAATTAAATATGATAATTTTTGTTACAACCCCTTGAGCCGGATTATAAATAGCCCATTAAATTGCAATCTGTGGGCAAACACCTGTTTTCTACACAGATAGTAATTACGATGCTTATCACACCAGGGAATTGCCAGGTGCAAAAAAGATTGCACCCTTCGGTAAATTGCAGCAGCTCAAACCTGTCAAAATTTGACAACGAGAAAAGGTCCAATATGTAATGGGGCATGCAGAATTTGGTGCAGTGGGCATCATAAGTTGCATGTTTCTGCTTTTTACTCTCTCTTTTTATTTCTGCCCTTCTGTCTCTCTTTCTGCTTGCTTTTTTTGTCTCTCTTTCTGCATTTTTCTCTCTCATTTGATCTTTTCCTGACCTCTGCCTTTTGGCTTTGCTTTTTCTTTCCTTTTTCCTCCTGTTTTCTTCTTCATCGCCTCTGCGATCCCCTGCGACCCCGCCCAATTTCCAGTGTCCCTTCCTGCGTTTTCCTGACTCCCAGCTGTCCAGCTCCCCCACAGCACTACTTAATGGCGGCCGCTTCGTGGTGAAAGTGCAGTCCACCAACCTTTTAGTGGACTCGCTCCTTTCACAACGCAGCTCGATCTGGTTGCTGCTGCTGACCCGGGGGTCAGGCTTACGAGGCCCTCCTCCACCCGGAGGCTCCTGCCTGCGCCTCATCCCTGGTGGTCCAGTGGTAGAGCGTCACTGCTCTGCTGCTTGACTGCCCTTCTGTCTCACTTTCTGCTTTTTCTGTCTTTCTTTCTGCTTTTCTCTTTCTTTTTATCTCGTCCTGCCCTCTGGCTTTGGTTTTTCTTTCCTTTTTCCTCCTGTTTTCTCCTTTGTCGCTCCTGCTGCGGCAATCCCCTATGGCCCCGCCCCCTCCAGTGTCCCTTCCCGTGTTTTCTTACCTCCCAGCTATCCAGCCAGCTCCTCTCACCGCCCAGCCAACCAACAGCACACCCGACTGGCTCATTGCATACTCCTCAACTTGCAATCCCTTCACAAAAATGCTGCAGAAATTTGGGACCTCCTCGAGGCCACCTCTCAACACAACGTCCTCCTCATGGAAACCTGGACCAACCACAGTTCTGAACCGAACATCGCAATTGCCATCCCCGATGGCTACAAAATCCCCGCAAGGACCGCATCGACCGTCCAGGCGGAGGCATCGCCATCGTCCACAAGAAAACCTTCCGACTGACCACGCACTCAAATGACCCAATGACAGCCGTGGAACATCTCCACTTCCAGATCCAGATTTACCCCCAAGACCTCCCTCTGCAGCACACTCGTCTACAGGCCCCCTGCTATGCCATGGTAGACCTCATCGCACCCCAGGCTCTTGCATCCACTGAGTACATACTACTCGGGGACCTCAACTTCCACCTAGACAACCCCAGTGACCAGAACATCGCCTCCCTACTGGAGAACCTCACCAACATCGGACTCAAGCAGCTAGTGACTGCATTAACCCACACAGCCAGACACACGCTCAACCCCGTTTTCACTGCCACCAGGAGCATCACCTACAGCCACACCTCCGAGCTCCTCTGAACTGACCACCACTGCATACATTTCGCCTACACCACACCTACTGTACACCAATGCCCTCATTGCCCCCCTGCCGCAGCAAGAAAAAGGCCACCGAAGAACGTCTCTTCGACCTCCTAGGCATGACCACCACGCCAACACCGACAGACGCCAACACCACAGCACGCAACCTTCACTGATGGATCACCAATTGCGCCAACAGTCTGGCACCCCTCAAGAAGACACCAGGCAAGCAACATTCCAAAAAAGCCAGCTGGTTCGCTCCCGTCCTCCACGAGTCCAGACGCACCTGCCGATGACTCGAGAAGAGATGCAGGAACAACAAATCCCCGGAAACCCACGCAACCTTCAAAACCGCCGTCAACGCACACCACCTTCTCCTCAAAGCCACAAAGAAAACGGCCTTCCAAGACAGAATAAACACCAGTGCACACAACGGCAAATAACTCTTTGCCATCATAAAGGAGTTTGCCAGGCCCAACAGTGAGACCACAGACGTCCCTCCCTCCCAAGACCTTTGCATCAAACTCAGCACCTTCCTCCACCAGAAGATCAGGCAGATCTACGACAGCTTCAACACCCAAGACCCCGCCACTGTGCCCACCAACACCCCACGCAACCACGCCACACCTCAACCAACCAAGCTCAACTGGACTCCACTCACCGCAGATGACACACTCAAGACCATGAGAAGCATCCATTCAGGAGCCCCATCGGATGTTGCCCGCACCACATCTTCCACAGAGCTGCTGCCTCCATCGCCCCCAGCTTCGCCGCACCATCAACTGTTCCATCGAAACTGCCACCTACCCATACGACTGGAAACACGCCAAGATCAACCCTCTGCTGAAGAAACCGTCCACCGACCAGACTGACTTCAAGAACTTCAGACCCATCTCCCTCCTCCCCTGCCCAGGCAAAGTGATTGAGAAGGCCAGCAATGCCCAACTTGCCGAGTTCATCGAAGAGAACCACATCCTGGACACCTCACAATTGGGCTTCTGCAGCAACCACAGCACTGAGACCGCACTCCTTGCCGGCATTGACAACATCTGCTCCCTCCTCGACCGGTGAGAAACCACAGCCCTCACCCTACTGGACCTATCGGCCACCTTCGACACCATCTCACACCGCACCCTAATCACGAGACTCCACGACGCCGGCATCTGCGACAAGGCACTGGACTGGATCCATTCTTTCCTGACGGGCCGACAACAGCGAGTCAGACTACCCCCGTTCTTCTCAGAACCAGCAGAGATTAGTGGCGGAGTGCCCCAGGGCTCCTCTCTGAGCCCCACCCTCTTCAACATCTACATGGCTCCACACGCAACCATCGTCAGAAGCCACGGCCTCAACATTGTCTCATAATCCGATGACACCCAGCTGATCATCTCCCTCACTAATGAACCCACAACTGCCAGAATCAACTTTCACAATGGAATGAAGGCAGTCGCTACCTGGATGCAAGACAGCTGCCTCAAGCTTAACTCCAACAAAACCGAAGTACTCATCCCAGGACCCACCCCCTCAGCCTGGGATGACTACTGGTGGCCAGCCACGCTAGGAACCCCTCCCACCCCCATGGACCACGTGCGCAACCTTGGCATCATACTGGAATCCTCGCTCTCGGTGAACTGCCAAATCAACACAGTATCCTTATACTGTTTCCACATGCTCCACCTGCTTCGAAAGACTTTCAGAAGGCTCCCCACAGAATCCAGAAAGACAGTTACCCACGCACTCATCACCAGTAGACTAGACTATGGCATCACCCAGGAGCAGCTCAAGAACTACAGAACGTCTAAAATGCCACAGCCAGACTAGTCCTCGACATCCCCCGCCACTGCCACATGATGCAACACCTCAGACAACTCCACTGGCTCCCAGTCAGCAAGAGAATCACCTTCAAGCTCCTCACACATGCCTTCTAAGCTTTCCATGACGCAGGACCAGCATATCTCAACCACCGCCTCAACTTCCACAAACCCGCCAGACAACTCTGCTCCAGCCAACTCTGGCCTCCGTCCCACAGATCCACAAGGCCAGAACCGGAAAGAAATTCCTTCTCCTACCTTGCCCCCAAGACCACATTCACACACCCACTTACACACCCACACAAGCACAAACATACCCATTCACATACCCATATAGCAAATCACATACCCACTCACAGACTCACAAAACCACTACCACACCCACTTAAAGACCAATAAGTCACTCATATACCCACTCACATACCCAGTTGACCACACGCACAACCACTCACATACCCATGCAGTCACTCACACACCCACCCACACAACCACTGAAACATTCACACACCAGCTTGCAACCATTCACACACCAACCCACAGACACAGAAAACCCCTACCACACCAATTCACAGACCCACACAGCCACTCAAACACTCATTCACACACTCATACGACCACATGCACATACCCACTCACACACCCATATAGGCACTCACACCCCCATTTGCAGACCTACAAAACCACTCACACACCCACTCACAGACCCACACTGCTACTTACACACCCACTCACACATTCACACACCCGCTTACACACCTACACAACCACTCACACACCTACACAACCACTCACACACCCACTCACACACCCACAAAACCACTACCACATCCACTCACTGATCCACACAGGCACACACACACACCCATTCACATACTCATACACACTATTGCACACCAGCATAACCACTCACACACCCATACAGCTACACACACCCACTCACAGGCCCAAAAAACACTCACAGGCCAACTCACAAACCCACACAGCCACTTAAACACCCCCTCACACATTCAAACACCAGTATACACAACCACTCCCACACCCACTCACAGACTCACAAAACCAGTCACATACCCACTCACAATCCCAGACAGCCACTTACTTACACACCCACTCACGCATTGACCCACCTGCTTACACACCCACATAACCACTCAAACACCTACTCACATACCCTTACAGCTACCCACTCACAGACCCACAAAACCACTATCATACCCACTCATAGACCCACACGGTTCACTGACAGAATATTGATGTAAAAAATATAGATGTAAAAATATCGCTGAAAAAATATAGATGTAAAAAATATCGCTGGAATAATATAGAATGCAAAAATATCGACTCCCTAAACTTAAACAGGTAAGTACAAAAATAACGGAAAAAAATGTATCAATGTTAAAAATATAATTGTACAAAATATTGATTTTTATATATATTTAAAATCAAATAATAAATATTAAATATATTAAATAATAAAATTAATTAGGAAAAAATAAAGTAGATTTAATATACATTTTAACAAATATAGCAAATAAACTTAATTAACAAAAGTTAAACACATACATAATAATTAATATATATATTTACTTTAAAACAATTAATAAACTAATAATTTTAATTTATTTTTTAATTTTAAAATTATATAAAAATGTACACACATATATGTATGTAGAATAAATATAGAATAATTTAGAGCATTTATCAAACCCGTGCAATTGACATGGAAATTTAATTATGATGTAGTATGTTATCTATGTCTATGACAGCATGTGATCGTATTCATCAACATAAAAGTAAATGCAGCATTTTGGCTCGTTTTGTGAATATGGCAGGGGATCCTGCCGAAACGCGTTACAGCCTTGTAATTACATAAAATTTACCTGAAGAACTGGAACTGCGGTGTCGGTGTCTGGCTAAAGAATTACGTGTGCCAGAGTTGGTTGTGGAGATTAAGCCGCTTCTGCTGAGTGCTAGTCAACGGAGTTGTTGTCAAGCACCAGGAGCAGCTGTTAAGCGGTAACAGACAAGCGAGAAATATTAAACACATCAATGGAAAAGCGGGTCAAATTGCATGAGGAGGCTGCGGGGGCAGTTTTCGATGAAGACAGACCGGGTACGAGCAGTATGAATAAAGGGCAGACAGCAGATATTGCACCAAAAGAAATTGATGCACAAATGATCATGCGCAAATTGGAGAAACTCAGGCGAACTGAGATATCAAAATGGTGGGAAATCCGATCCCTGGAAAAATAGTCCCTCGTGGTTTAACGATTCTAATCGCCCCAACATTTGAAAACCTTGACCCAGAGATGCTACAAGAATGGGCCAACAACAGCGCCGAATCCTCTAGTAATATGATGCGGATTTTGGTGAAATATGCAAAACGTGACAGAGAGAAGATCCTCGATGAGATTGAAAAATTGCATCATGAACTAAACATTTTAGCAAAACCTGAGGCTGTTGAAAAATTCAAGAAAGATCTAGAGATAAAATTGAACAAACTTGAAAAAAAAATTAAAGAGAGAAAGGCGATTAAATTTACCAGGGACCGCCTGGAATACCAAAGAGGTCAAATTTACACTTTTGCCAGACGCTTTGACTCCCTACGCCGCCAGAAACTATCCAGCAACGCAACCTCAGGGAACAGCAATAAAGACAAAAGAAGGATGGCAGATACATGCTCTGAATGGAGCTCTGAGGTGGACACAGACGTTGAGGAAAATGCTAGAGCAATAGGTAATTTAGAAAAACCATCAACAGTGATTGAAGAGATGCGTTTTTTAGGATTGGATCGAAACATCAACACCAGGCAAAGGCCGCCCAGAAGGGGAAGAGGCCGGGGATCCAGAGGAAATGCAAGAGAAGAAGGCGAGGGCATAGAGTTGCGTTCAGGTGTGAAGATGAAAGAAAACAAACAGAGCAAATAGAGGAAACACCCAGTACCGTCATTAATTTATCCGACCTGACACTACCTGAAGAAGAGATCAACACCTTATCTCTGGGCCTATCCTATTGCAAGTGAACAAATTTCAACTATGCCCAAACTCGAATAAATTTCTACAAATATGTGAGAAAACTAAAACTAAAAAAATGCTTCAGTAACCTAACAGGTAGCAAAAATCAAATGCAAGAGAACTGTGGCCAAGAAGCACGGAGTAATCTGGTGATAGATGATTTAAATTTACTTAGGGATTTGGATGCATTGCAGAGGGCCAATGAAGATCTGGACATAGAAACATCATGCAAGGACGTTGCTGACAGGCTGGGTATTGACATTTATGGATCTAGTACAACCAAATTAAAAAAGAAATCAACCTTTGTACCAATACTTCCAAAAGACTCAATTGATATATTTTCAGATCGAGTCATCAAGGATCTGAAGGAACTTTCGATAGAAACCAGTCAAAACTATGGTAAAGACATCAGAGAAAAAGAAAGGAACTATACAAAAATCATGGACAAATTAAGATCAAGGACATACATAGTGATTCGACAATCGGACAAAGGGGAAAATGTAGTTCTGTGGCCCCTGTGTAAATGCAACGAAGAAGCCAAGCTACAGTTAAGGGATACTGAATGTTGTACCATGGAGTAATCTCTTGGAGGTCAAGAACAAATACCACAAGGAACTATCAAGGTGGAGGGGAATGGGACTCATTACGGAAGGAGAATACCATTATTTAAAAATCAACAATCCCACAACACCTATACTATATCTTATACCAAAAGTCCACAAAGACATGGTGTCCCCTCCAGGCAGAACGATAATATCGGCCATTGGGAGTCTGTTCGAGACCTCATCTAGATATATAGATTACTTCTTACAGGATCTTGTGAAATCCCTGCCGTCCTATATTCAGGACACCAGGAATTTTCTAAGAAAACTGCATAACATACATTGGGAAAAACAGATCTCCTGATAACTTTAGATGTAGCTTCATTGTACAAGAGCATTGCGCACAGAGATGGTCTGAGGGCTCTTAGACACCTCTTAGACACCTCTTGAGCACCAGACCGATAAAAGTTTACCAATACTCTGAGATGCTGATTAAAATGACTGAACTGTGCCTAGAAAATAACTTTTTCCTTTTTGGAAATGACACTTACAGGCAGCTAAGGGGCATGGCCATGGGCACCTGCTTCACCCCCAGCTATGCAAATCTTCACATGGACTGGTGGGAGGAGCAGGTGCTCAGGGTTGAACATGAGGCAGAGTGGAAAAACAACATCAAAGTCTGGTGTCGATTTATAGACTTGTTTATTATATTGAGGGCGTCATCTGAGAGGGCAAAAACCTTTATAGCAGCTCTGAATAACAACGCGCTAAACCTGACCTTCACAAGTACCATCAGTGAATCACATGTGCACTTTTTAGATTTGGAAGTTTCTATCAAAGAGGGCAGCTTGCACACACGCACTTTCAGAAAACCCACTGCAGGAAACTCTATTCTTCACTCAAGTAGTTTCCATCCACAAAAGTTGAAACTCAGTATCCCCTATCCGGAACATCTCCGTATGAAGAGAAATTGCAGTGAGGTCAGCTCGCTTAAACAAGCACAAACTGACTTAACAGCAAGAGAGAGGCTATAGTCAGCAAGTCTTGTATCAAGCATTAGGGAAATTGGATGGACTAGCAAGAGAGGACATTTTATTTAAAGAGAAAAGAGAAGAAATCAACTGGAGATCCTGCACAAGAGGTGAGGATGATAACCGGATACAATGCCTATCATGCAAGAGTGAGAGACTGCATGAATAGGCATTGGCATCTGGTTAAAGGGGACTCGACATTGAGTGGTCTAGTTACACGCAAACCCCTCATCTCCTACAGAAGAGCTAAATCTATGAGGCAGCAATTGGTAAAAACCAGTCCGGAGATAGTTGAAACCGAGAGCTGGTTGAGAGCGAATCCAGGTTTTAACAGGTGCTTGAAGTGCAAGGCGTGTAAACATGGAATAAACAAAAAAGAGATCCAACTACCATTAATAAATCAACCTTGGAAAATCCCACGCTTTTTTAACTGTAAAAGCGACCATGTAGTGTACGTACTTCAATGCACCTGCTCTAAGTTCTATGTGGGTAGCACAATCCACATGGTCCATGTCAGGATTCTCCAGCGCCTTAGGGCAGAAAAAAACGGAGGCAAGTCATATCCTGTAGCCCGTCACATTAATGATGTCCATGCAGGTAAAGTTGAGGATTTGAAGTATTTTGTAGTGGATTCTGTCCCCAAAAGCAGACGAGGTGGAAATCGCGAAGGCAAGCTTAGGCAACTAGAATATGGATACATATTAATGTTTGATTGTAAGACACCTAGAGGCTTGAACTCTGATGAAGATATGCATGTCCACCTCGAATGAGAGAAACGCATAAAGGACCAATCCATCGTTGGAAAAATGGAGATTACAAATGAATTATGTTGATCGTGTCAGTACATTGTTTTTTTTTATATTTATTTTATTCAATCCATAGCATTTGACAACACATATTTAATACATAATTGTTCATGGTCATGACAGACATAAATCGCAAAATAACATAGAAACAGAACAGCGAATACAGGAAACATTTTACCTAGATCATACAATTAATTCAGATGTTCTATCATTGGGCCCCAAATCTGCATACCCAATTTTTTCTGCTTCATTGACTTAAGACAGTAAAGACTATATTCCAAATTAAAGATGTTATAAAATTTAGCCCGCCACATCTCAAACGTAGGGGCGTCCCGCTGCAACCAAACTGATGCAATACATAACCGTGCCACCGCGGCTGCAATGAATATAATATATCTGAATTTATATGCCGGCTGACCAATTTGTAGATTATCCCCAACCCCCATCAGCATTATACCCATTGTCATATAATTGAAGCCCTAAGATTTCCGACAAGAACTGGTCTATTTGAAGCCTTAATTGCTGAAGCACATTGCAATCGAAAAACACATGCACAATGCCAGCTCTTTCCATACTACATCTAAAGCACTTCCCATCATTAGAGCCCCCCCCACTTCATCATCCTCTCAGGTGTATGATACAAATCAAAAATCGTCTTGTAGTGTTGGGCTTTCAGATTCGCCGATAACAGAATCTTCCCTACCATATCAATTGATTGCTGCACATAATCACCTTCCTGACCCAACCGTTCACTCCATTTAACACTTTGTGCAGCCATATCATCTGGTTGTGTCTCAATTAATATAGCATACAATATCCCTAGCCGAACCCTCCCTCTAATTGCCTCAACCATCGGGGAAGTGGTTATTCCCTCACCCATGTGATGTTTAAATAAGAAATCCCGAACTTGCAGATATTAAAAAAATTCCTTTTGTTGGAGTCCATATCTATCCACTAACCCTGAAAATGAATCTAATACTCCCCCCTCGTAGAGATCTCCTAATTGTCTAATCCCTTTAGCCCTCCAACTCTGCATCCTAAAGTCCCAAAATATAGCGGGGAAAATAGATGACGCATTTAACGGCGTATAATAACTGAACCGGGAGATGTCTAACATTTTCCGTACCGATTTCCAGACCTTATACACTGCGAGCACTACCTTAAAACTAGTTTTTTTAAAGTAACTTGGTTCATAAAACTTGACTAAGAAGTTTCTAGCTTCTAAGCCTAACAACATCTGATATATTGATGATAATTCCGCTATCAACTCATCTTCACCTGTCAACAATATCCGTATGTTTTGAAGTATACATATATAATAATAAAAGGTAAAATTAGGAACCGACCACCCCCCCGATCGTATGGTAACATCAAAATATTTAAACGCCTGTCTCGCCTTCCTTTGTCCCCATATAAACCTATCACAGATAGATTGGACTCCCTGAAGTTGTATTTTGGTTAATTCCAGCGGTACCGCCCTAAAGTAATACATAACTCTAGGAAGGATAATCATCTTAAGCACATTGCATCTTCCCACCATCGTGAGATGCAAGCATTCTAAACGATCTAGCTGCTTTTTGATCCCGTGAACAATACTACCCCAATTCACTTCTATCAAGATGGCGTCCGTTGGTTGGACGTGTGTGTGAGCAGCTCCTGTGTGTTCACCACCCTTTAATTTGTTGTGTAGCAGGTCGGAGATAATAGTGCGATACGCTGTGGGCTACGGAAAGATGAAGAGCGGACTAAATTCTATAGCTTAAAAAAATCTTTCTGTAAAAGCTTTCGAGGCATTTCAAACAATCATGTAAACTAACGGACACTCCGTGGAAAGGGACGCCTCGGCAGGGTAAGGCACGCTCACCTGTGGTGTGCACCTGTGGCGCTTGGGACCGGAGCGGAGGAGTGGAGCAGACTGGCGTCGGCGAGCAGCTAGGCACCTCTGGGTGGTGTCGGTTTACCGGGCAGCAGTGGAGGCGACATAGAAGTTATTTGGCCCCCCTATACGTCCTCTTCTGCTTGGTGTTAGCGGGTCTTCATGAGAGCGGTCAGATACTGCTTGTGGTGGAGTTTGGTGGACGTGCCGTGTGGAGGCTCTACGTGGTGGGGTCGGACACGCTCGCCTGCAGAGTGCACCTGTGGCATTTGAGATTGCAGGTGTTGTGGCCCCTCCGCTTGGCGAAGAAATTGTCAGCAGCAGTGGTAGCAGCAGGGCTGCTCGAACGAGCTTGGAGGAGCACGCAGCAGTGGTGCTCGCGAAGTTGAACGTGGGGTGCATATTAGCGGATTCTTCTGGTATTTCGAAGTAAGTGTTTTCAGCTCCGTGCACTGGTGGACAGCCCTGATAAAATCTTCCTGTAATTCGACATGCCCCCCAAAGCAGCCCGGGGAGGAAAAACCAGAGCCACTATGGAAGTCGTGGCAGGGACTAGAGCAGCGCTTGCAGACCGCAATGCTAGAGCTCTCCTAGAGGGATCCGAAGGAGCTATGGCAGAAGGAGATCAAGGATCACTGAGTAAGAAAATACCCCAGATATTTCAGGTGGCTACTAAGAAAAAGCAATCAACTTTGAATGCATTTAAATCAGCATTGGTGGAAAATGCAGATGGTGGTAACAGCAATGCAGATAGTGATGTCGAGCAGGGAGAGGACATATCGGGAAAGGCTACTATGCAGAGCCAAGTGGTATCTGAATCTGAATGGGGTAAATGTGATAATTTGGCCACTATGGGAGCAGCAGGTACAGAGGCCGGGGGAAAAGCGATGACAGTTGGGCTCCATGGGGAGGATGAGGTGCCTGAAGTAATAGAACCAGAGTCTGGGGCAACAGTCGATGGCACTGATGCTAGTAGTAAGGAAGCTGACTCAGGGGAGAAGTTTTTTTCTCTTTCCGAACCCTCGGATATGTCTGAAGACGATGGTGAGATAGGACATAAATCAGGCTCCTGGGAGGGCTCAATAATAAGTCTGGGTGGTGATCTGAATAGTACAAACCCTGAGGACAAAAATTCAGAACTACCCACTGTCCGTAAGCAAATAACAACTAAGGATAGGGGTGCTGGGTCAGAAGCGATAAAGACTCCGCTCTGGGATTTTTCTTTGTTCAGGTGAAATGACTCCTGAAGATGCTAACCTTTCCGACCAAGCTGTGGGTGGGACAACAGTAGGACCCGATGAAGAAATCTCCCTGGAATCAATCTACCGGTGTATGTTAGATCATAGGGTAGAGACTTGGACTGAGAATTTGAAAACCCACACGGCTTGTCGCAAGCTCCAAAACACGGTCAGAAGGATGGCCAAAACATGCAATGAATTCACAGAGAGAATGGCTGAAGTCGAGACACAAATTTCAACTTTGGAAGATCAAATGGAGGCACATAAGGGGGCTACAGAAGCAATAAACGCCCACAAAGAGGATGTACAGATTAAGCTTGTGGACTTGGAGAATAGGCTTCGCAGAAATAATCTTAGAATATTAGGAGTACAGGAGGAGGTTGAGGGACAGGATGTTCGTAAGTTTGTGGTGGAACTGTTTTCAGAGGCTTTCCCTGAACTGAAGGAGTGGAATTGGGCTGTGGAAGTCCAAAGGGCGCACAGGTTTCCTTTCAAGCAACGACTGGCAAGAGGGGGACAACTGGAACAGCGGCCATGGGCAATCTTGATCTCCTTGAATAATTTTTTGGCTCGACAGGCTGTATATGATTTGGCACGGCCAGATAAAAAGAGGATGGGGAAAGGCTTGCAATTTTTGTTAGGCCTGATTATTGCCATTATACGGTCGAGAAGAGATGGCAGTTGCGCCAATTAATTACTCCTTTCCAGGCAAAAGGAGCACAGGCTTTTTTGTTAAATCTTGCCACCTTGAAAGTTCTGTGTAAAGGGCAAACGCGCTTCTTCATTTCGGAGGTGCAAGCTAAGGAATATTTGACGACCTGTTATTATGGGAAAAAGTGTTTTCTTTTTTTTTTTTCCTGGTTATAAACAATTGTATAAGGGGATTAGGAGGAAGCATTGATTTTTTTTAAATTTAAAGTTAAGGCTATTCAGATAGTCTCCTTCTATAAGGCTACAAATACTTTATGTTGACTATCAATAACCAGGCATATGTTGGTGGGGTGGTTGAACACAAGGTGGTATACTCACCTTTCCATCACAGGGCTATACGCCCTATTGCTGATGTTTTGGGGAAAGGGTGGGGGGTGCTTTAGGGGTTAGAGGGGGGCACGTGGGTGTTGAGTGGGGGAGACGGGTTGGGGCACGGGGTGGGATGGGTAGGCAGGGGGGTATTACTTTTTTTTTTTAAATCAATCCATAGTAAAGTTTATAGCAAGGTCATATCTGCAAATGTAATTAATATACAAATGTGCGTAGAAAAGATAAACAGGTTGACAGTGAAACTGGTCAAATATACTGGGCAAAATGGCGGTTAGTGGAGTACGTATATGTTCATTTAACGTATGTGGCTTAAATAATATTAATAAGAGGAGACGGGTTGCTGCTGATTTGCGCTTAATGAAACCTGATATATTGTGCATTCAAGAGACGCATATACCTTGGGTTAAGCGTAGGGTGTTAGAAGAACTCGGATATACGCTCCTGGTTGCAACCAGCCAGACTATTGCTAGTAGGGGGGTTGCTATTCTTGCACGTGGTGACATTTCTGGGACTGGGAGGGAAAGGACAGACAACTATGGTAGATTGGTGATTGTCGAGTGTATTATTGGTGGCAACAAGGTGACAATTTGTACAATATAGGGGTCGAACTTCGATGAAGCTGTTATATTAGAGAATATAAATATGGAATTGGCGCGGTGGGATACCCCTTTGATAGTCTGTGGGGATTTTAATATACATATAGAGGGACATCAGTTAGATGATGACAATTACAAATATATGGGTCGGAAACCTAAGGTTTTTAAAGCATTAAGGCAGTTGTTAAAAGATCATGGATTAGTAGATGTATGGGCGGCCTTAAATGATCCGGATCCTGGCTATACTTTCTATTCATATCCCCATCATAAATTAGTGAGACTCGATTATGTGTTTATGTCCAGGTTATACATTGTTGGTGCAAAAATGCAGGTATGGACTAGGATAACCACAGATCATGGTCCACTACTTTTAGATGTCTATAGCTTCAGTCAGGTGAAAGCTCGTAGGGTGTTTACGTTTAAAAGGAAACTTTTAATGGAGAAGGAATTTATTGATCATATGTTGACCTGGGCCTTTCACTTTCTGGAGGTAAATAGGGGAACTTCTTCTAGCGCGATAGTATGGGATGCTTTTAAAGCGGGAATACGGGGTGAAGTACTTAGTTATGGATTGGCTAAACAGAAATTAGGACAAACTCTGATACAGCGGCTCCTGGAAGATTTAAGGAATCAGGAACAAGAGCTGATACAGGTGCTTAGGCGGGGACAAGAGGTCAGGGAAATACAAACTAAGATTGCTTGTTATAAAGCCAAAATTAATGCGATATGGTGTAAGGAAATTGCCTATCAATATAAGCTGTATAAACAAGATAGATACGAATATGGGGAAGCTACAGGACGATATCTAGCACAAAGGTTAAGAGTTAGACAGTCTTCACAGAAAATAAGGGCGATGTTGGATGCAGCTGGCAATACGGCTGAAACGCTGGAGGGGATATTGGGGGTATTTTACCATTTTTATCAAGAATTGTATACGCAAAGTGATGTTAATGAGCAGGATATAGAGAACTTCTGTCAACAATTGAACTTAGCTAAGTTAAGTCAAGAACAACAGCTGTTATTAGACGCGACAATTACTATGGAGGAGTTGGAGGAGGCAATGGGGTCATTGGCGAGGGGTAAAGCGGTAGGACCGGATAAGCTTCCTCTTGAGTTTTATCGATCACTCTTTCAAGCTTTGAAAACAGATATGTTGATCACATTTCAAGAGGTGCAAGCAGGGAATCCCCATCCATCATGGGATAAGGCTAATATAGTGGTGTTCCAAAAGAAAGGTAAGCCCCCAAATCTACCAGGAGCATATAGACCAATCTCTTTGCAAAATGCAGATGGCAAAATGTATGCGAAAATACTTGCCACTAGGTTGGCGCAAGCTATCATGCCTTTGGTGTCTATTTATCAACATGGATTTATACCTGGCCAAAGTACGGTTAACCATATCAACAGAGTAGTTTCTCTTATTGATTATGCCAATGTAAATCATAGGAGGTTTGGGCTGATCTTTCTAGACGCGGAAAAAGCGTTCGATCGTGTGTCATGGTCATTTTTATGGGCCATTATGCGGGAGACAGGGTTTGGGCAGAGCTATATTGGTGCTATACAAAGTATGTATAAGTCACCACGAGCTAGGATCTGCGTAATGGGTAGGGAATCAGAGCTATTTTGTATAAGCAGGGGAACAAGACAGGGGTGTCCGTGCTCCCCGCTGTTATTTGCAATATACATTAATCCTTTCTTGGTTATGTTGGAGCAGAATGAGCGTATCAAATCTATGAGTTGTGGACAGTATCAGGTACGTGTTTTAGCCTATGCAGACGACATAGCGGTGGCATCTTCAGACCCTGTGCAAGCAGTAATAGAGATAAAAAGATTGGCCGATATATTTGGCGAGGTTTCAGGTTATAAGTTAAATGCCTCTAAAACACAGATTGTATGTACTAAGTTGGCATGCCCAGGCGAGGTACGGGTAATTGACGAAGCCACATATCTAGGCATTAAAGTTAGAATTGTTTTATTGTTTGAATGTTTTATCACTTTCTTATTTCACAGAGGTGTATTTACATGTGAGCAACTTGATTTTAAGATCATCCCCAATGTTTTATTCCACATGGAGTGAGTTAGGCAGTTAGGTGAAAAAGTTATTCTATAAATCTGTATGTTGTTGTGAAGGTGTTAACGATATGCTCCATTTGGATTGTACCACACTGATATAGTTTTTGACAAGCATCCTTACATACACTTGTGTTTTATGCCAATATTCTAGAATTGTTCTGCAGTAATGCATTTGCACTTTACAGAAACAACATGCACTGATGCACTTGCACTTTAATATATCTGAGACTAGAAAATAGATCACTCCGTCCCGTAAAGGCATTATGCCTAGGGAAGGCAATACTGATTTTTTAGTAGGGTAGTTGAATTTTACATAGACAATTTGCACAGATGCACTTGCACTTTGAGTGTTCAAAGATTGGAAGATAGCATTTCGTATGGAGTATAGGTACTTTGATTCAGTGTTGGTGACAGTCCATAAGTTCACATCAAGGAGCATTGGCACTTTCTTTGCGTGATTGCACGTAGTAGGGCTACAGTAAGGACGGTAAATCCGTCCAACCCTGTATGGCCATTTCCACAATGGAGCGACAGAATGGGTATAGAAAGACAGAGTCAAAATAATATTGTAAAGATAGAAATCACATGATTCAATATGAAAGCGGGCACATCTGACACCAACTCTCTATCAGTGATGATATTTAAAATACTTGCACTTTACTCGCTGTGTGTGAGGCAATTGCACTTGCACTTTACTGCCGTAGACCACTAGGTCCAAGTATTTTTTTATTTTTTTATTTGTTTATTACGTCATCAAAGAGATCTGCTTTGGAAAATACTTCTAATTAGGCGAGTACAGAATACAAAAACTTCAATGGGTTGTGTAGACTGGACCCAATGCTATACACATGCCAATTAACCCACCATGGGATGAGTCCAATGATAGTAATATATGGGGCTTTAAAGTTGATTCACACAAGAGAAATTCAAAACACGTGTGGGTTTGACTAGAGGAATGTAAAGTAAGGAGTAAATTTCACTCATGTGCACAGACTATGTTAATTTAATAAAATGTAACAAAAGGAAACCAAAAATTGAAAAATTGAAAAAATTGAAAAAAATGAAATTATGAGTAGAATATGGGCAAAGAATAGATAAATATAGAATAAGTTAGAGCATTTATCAAACCTGTGCAATTGACAAGGAAATTTAAGTATGATGTAGTATGTTATCTATATCTATGGCACCATGTGATCGTATTTACCTAAAGAACTGAAACTGCGGTGTCGGTGTCTGGCTAAAGGATGACGTGTGCCAGATTTGGTTGTGGAGATATATATATATATATTCACTGAAAAAACCATAGGTTTCAGGCACGTTATAGTTAGAAATTAGCATTTAAAAAATCTTAGAAATTCACTGAAAAAACCTTAGGTTTTAGGGACAGTTATAGTTAGTTGGACATTGCACTCGTACAAAACCCGTGAAATTCCCCCGTTATAGTTAGTTCAGCTAACTATAACTCGCGCCCCCGCAATGCACTGCTGATGACGTCACATATTACATCACTCATGACATGGTCAGTGACATCACTGATGACATCACTGATGACATCTCAAATTACATCACTGATGACATCACTGATGACATCATCCATGTGATAATTTCATGCATCTTCTCACACCCTAATATAACTTTTGATACACCCACTCTAAATTACAGACTGCCATTCTCAAAACCATAGGCACTCCAACACCAATAACTACATACCCACTCACTGATTCTTAGGTCTACACACACATCCACTCACTCACCCGTACAGTCACTCATACTTACGGTCACTCAGTACAGGACTATCATATGCACTCATACACCTACATAGACACTCACACACCGCCACTCATCCATAGAGGTACTCACACACCTAGTCAGTCATGCAAATAATTAATCACACTGCCATTTACTCACCTATACAGTTATACACACACCAGCTCACTTACTCATACAAATACTAGCACATTCTTACGCTCTTATACAATCACTAATACAAGTACACACTCATCCATACAGCCACTCTCACAATCACACACTCTCACTTATATCCATTTATATACTCCAACACACATATATACTGTGAGATATACATTCACTCACTAACACACCCATACACACACTCACCCACCCATACAGTCCATCACAGATGCACTCTTGAAACCATGCACCCAGTGAATCACCCACTCACACATCTATGCACAGAGTCGCACACACCCCACCCACACAAACACTCAGGCACCCATACAGATACTCAGACAACCAATCAATACCCCATATAGACATTCATGTAGCTATTCACAAACCCATGCAGCCACTTACACAGCAACAGACAGACGGATACAGACATTCACACAGTTTAGTCACTAACCCATGCATTCAGTAAGATACGTTTAATCACTCACTTATAGAGTTAGTCACGCACCTAGTAAATCATCCATTCAGACACTTATACACCCACTCATTCTTCAATACGCCTTTCCCTATATATATTAAACATATTTAAACTTTACAGAAACACACAGTCACTGGATGATGTCATCAGTGATGTCATTTGAGATGTCATCAGTGATGTCATCAGTGATGTCACTGACCATGTCATGAGTGATGTAATATGTGACGTCATCAGCAGTGCATTGCGGGGGCGCGAGTTATAGTTAGCTGAACTAACTATAACGGGGGAATTTCACGGGTTTTGTACGAGGTGCAATGTCCAACTAACTATAACTGTCCCTAAAACCTATGGTTTTTTCAGTGAATTTCTAAGGTTTTTTAAATGCTAATTTCTAGCTATAATGTGCCTGAAACCTATGGTTTTTTCAGTGAATTTCAAAGGTTATTTAAATGCTAATTTCTAACTATAACGTGCCTGAAACCTATGGTTTTTTCTGTGAATTTCAAAGGTTTTTTAAATGCTAATTCCTAACTATAACATGTCTGAAACCTATGGTTTTTTTCAGTGAATTTCAAAGGTTTTGTAAATGACAATTTTTAAATGTATTAATTGTTATATTTATTTTTTTGATACTGATTTACTACATTTTTTAAACTATTTATTTTTAGATATTTTATTTTTAGATATTTTATTTTTTAAATTACATTGTAATTACATTATACATTACATTACAAAATATACTTTCTCAGAATGAATTACTTTAGTTTAAATACTTTGCAAATAGGCAATAGACTTTTAAGTACAGTAGTTACAGTTGTTGCAATGGGCAACACAATTTCAAACACAATGCAACATTGAGCTCAATGTGAATTTCTAGTTAAATGCAATTAGTTACTTTATGGATTACTTTTTCTAACCACAGGACTGGATCCTAGATTCAGTCCTGGGACATCTCCTGTAAACAGTTGAGTAAAAGCGTTTTGGTTACAGTAGTGATTTTTAAGGAATATTATTGTATTTTAAAAGTTGACAGAAACTTTTTCACATAGAATCACCAATGTTATCCTATGGGAGGAAATTCACTTAGCAGGTAAGTAGTGTTATCGTTACTTTTTCTTACTCAGTGGTGGATCCTGGATCCAGCACTGGTGCATCTCCTGTAAGCAGTTGAAAGAATGCGTTTAAGTCATACAGGCGATTTTTAAGGAATATTTGTAGTTTGTGAAAATCGACACTTTGAAACTTTTCTGCTGAAAACCAAACAATGGATTCCTATGGAAGGAAATACAAGTTACTGGTAAGTATGGTTAGAATTACTTTTCAGGATCTGTACTGGGCTCAAAGATGCAGCACTGAGGTCTCTCCTGATAACAGGTGAGTAAATTGGAATTCGTAGTTCGGCTCATTTTAGAGGAATATTATAAAGTTCCAAAACTCCACACACACAAGAATTTCCAAGTGAAACCAGTCAATGTTAGCCTATGGAAGGAAATTCAAGTTATGGGTAAGTACGGTTAGAATTACTTTTCAGGATCTGTACTGGGCTCAAAGATGCAGCACTGAGGTCTCTCCTGATAACAGGTGAGTAAATTGGAATTCGTAGTTCGGCTCATTTTAGAGGAATATTATAAAGTTCCAAAACTCCACACTTAGAAGAATTTCCAAGTGAAACCAGTCAATGTTAGCCTATGGAAGGAAATTCAAGTTACTGGTAAGTACGGTTAGAATTACTTTTCAGGATCAGTACTGGGCTCAAAGATGCAGCACTGAGGTCTCTCCTGATAACAGGTGAGTAAATCGGAATTCGTAGTTCGGCTGATTTTAGAGGAATATTTGTATGTTTCAAAAATTGACACAAACTTTTTCAGCAAAAAGCAGGCAATGCTATCCTATGGAAGGAAATTCAAGTTACTGGTAAGTACGGTTAAAATAACTTTTCAGGATCAGTACTGGGCTCAAAGATGCAGCACTGAGGTCTCTCCTGATAACAGGTAAGTAAATTGTAATTCGTAGTTCGGCTGATTTTAGAGGAATATTATAAAGTTCCAAAACTCCACACTTAGAAGAATTTCCAAGTGAAACCAGTCAATGTTAGCCTTTGGAAGGAAATTCAAGTTACTGGTAAGTACGGTTAAAATTACTTTTCAGGATCAGTACTGGGCTCAAAGATGCAGCACTGAGGTCTCTCCTGATAACAGGTGAGTAAATCGGAATTCGTAGTTCGGCTGATTTTAGAGGAATATTTGCACAATGGTGAAGGAAGGGGGTGGGGCCTGAGGTGACATGTCTGCAAACACGCCCTGTGGCGCGTGTTAAGTTGGAGAATTAATTCCTCCTCAATCCCGAGGGTCCCTAGGGGCCAACTAGCCCACCAGATACCTCCAGTATGCGCCAGAGAGCTGCGTTGCAGAGAGGTGTTCAGAGGCCACGCCCCTTTTTGCACCTCTCTGCAACGCAGCTCTGTGGCACTTTCTGGACGTACCTGGTGGGCTAGTTGGCCCCCAGGGACCCTCAGGATTGAAGGGGATTTAATTCCCCATCTTAAAACGCGCCACGGGGCCTGTTTGCACACATGTCACCTGAAGCCCCGCCCCCTCCCTTCACCACTGTGCAAACGCGCCCCGTGGCGCGTTTTAAGTTGGGGTATTAAGTCCCCTTGAATCATGAGGGTCCCTGGGGTCCAACTAGGCCACCCTGTACCTCCAGTATGCGCCAGGGAGCTGCGTTGCAGAGAGGTGTTCAGAGGCCTTGCCCCTTTTTACACCTCTCTGCAACGCAGCTCTGTGGCGCTTTGTGGACGTACCTGGTGGGCTAGTTGGCCCCCAGGACCCTCAGGATTGAAGGGGATTTAATTCCCCATCTTAAAACGCGCCACGGGGCCTGTTTGCACACATGTCACCTTTAGCCCCGCCCCCTCCCTTCACCACTGTGCAAACGCGCCCCGTGGCGCGTTTTAAGTTGGGGGATTAAGTCCCCTTGAATCCTGAGGGTCCCTGGGGTCCAACTATCCCACCAGGTACCTCCAGTAAGCGCCACAGAGCTGCGTTGCAGAGAGGTGTAAAACGGGGCGTGGCCTCTGTCCACCTCTCTGCAACGCAGCCCCCTGGCGCATACTGGAGGTTCCTGGTGGGCTAGTTGGCCCCAGGGACCCCCAGTATTCAAGGGGAATTACTTCCCTTCTTAAAACGCGCCAGGGGCGCGTTTGCAGAGTGGTTAAGGGAGGGGCGGGCCTCCGGCACGATGCCGGTCTTTTTTTTTTTTTGTATGGGAGGGGGGCTGCATGGCTCCCCTTTCCTCGGCCACTTTTGGCCCCGGGGACCCCATCCCCCGGGGCCTGAGGATTTTCTTTTTTTTTTTAAATAAAAAAAACGGGAAGGGGGCCGCGTGGCCCCCCTTCCCTGGGCCTCTATTGGCCCCGGGGACCCCATCCCCCGGGGCATGCCCTCTTTTTTTTTATAATTAAATATTTGGAGGGGGGCTGCGTAGCCCCCATCGACAGGCCATTTAAGGCCCCGGGGACCCCATCCCCCGGGGCCGGCCTTTGCGTCCTTTTAATAAAAAAAAAAAAAAAAAATCCTTTTTTTGGGAGGGGGGCTGCGTGGCCCCCCTCCCGGGCCACTAATGGCCCCGGGGACCCCATCCCCCGGGGCCTGGCCACATGTTGGGGACCGTGGGGGGGTCCCCAATCCCCGCACGGTCCCGCCGGCTCCCCGCGTCCTGCGGGAGCCGGCATTGCTTTACCATAAGGGGAGCTGCTGACATGCAGCTCCCCTTATGGAAAAGCAATTCTGCATTGCTTCATTGAAGCGAGAGCAGATTTCCCTGCTCTCCCTTCAATGAAGCAAAGCAAGTTTGCAATGGCAGGGCGGGAGCCGCAAGGCTCCCGTCCTGCCATTGCAAACAGCAGTGTCCCGGGGGTAGGCACCCCGGGACACTGCAGGAGCTGGCCCTGGGGGGTGGTGGTCCCCAGGGCCACCACAGGCTCCAGGAGGGGGGCCGCACGGCCCCCCTCCCCACTTCTACATAGCCCCGGGGAGGTGGTGGTCCCCGGGGATTCGGGGGTCCGAAACGGACCCCCACATGTATTTTCTTAGTGCCCCGGGGAGGTGGCGGTCCTCCGGGGCATGTGGGGAGCAGGAGCCCCCCCACACAGGTCATTCTTTTTTAAAAAAGAAGTCCCGGGGAGGTGGCGGTCCCCGGGGCTGCGGGAGGGCGGAGAGCCCCTCCCGCACCATTTTTGTTTAAAGCCCCGGGGGGTGGCGGTCCCCGGGGCTTGGGGGGGCTTAGAGGCCCCCCACATAAAATTAAAACCAACCCCCGCATGCCCCCGGGGGCAAATTAGCATCGAAGCGCGGGAGACCGCGCTTCGATTTTTTTTTTTTAATCGGCAGGATCCGCGCACCCATCGCGTTTTTTGCCGATTTTGGGGCCCTGGGGGTCCATGTAGGACCCCCTAAGCAGGCCTAGGGGGTCAGGGTGTTTCTACCCTGCCCCCTTTTTGCGTTTTGCGCCCTTGTTTTTGTCTTTTCTTGTCCCTCGGTTCTACCGAGGGACAAGATGGCTGCAACACTTCCTGGTTTGGAGTGTTGACAGCCAATTAGCATGCAGCTCGTGGTCGGGAGGGTGCGCGGATCCACCGCGGCCATAGATATCGAAACTTTTATTTGGGATTTTCTCAGTAACTACTGAACGGATTTACACCATTTTTAAAAAGGGTGCTTTCTGAACCAAGCACTACCTTTTTGCCAAATTTGGTGTAATTCCGTTCAGCAGTTTTTGCTGTAGCCTTGCATAAAGTTTCCTATGGGAAATTGATTTTTTCACTCTTATTTTTTGAATTTCTCTGTAACTACTGAACGGATTTACACCATTTTAAAAAAAAGGTCGCTTTCTGAACCAAGCGCTACCTTTTTGCAAAATTTGGTGTAATTCCGTTCAGCAGTTCGGGCTGTAGCCGTGGCTAAAATTTCCTATGGGAATTAACATGGAGAAAACACGTTTTGGGACCCCCCTTTTTTCTCGGCCCCCGCTTGATGAATCACCCCGAAACTTTCAAGTCAGGAGCGGACCGGAGCGCCCCACTAGTTTTGAAAATTTCGCGATGATTCATCAAACGACGCCAAACTTATTGGGAATAGAATGTTGCGGATTTCCTATGGATAATAGGTCCTAACTATAACTATCTACTGGCGACCGCCAGTAGATAATATATATATATATATATATATATATATATATATATATATATATATATATATATATATATATATATCGAATGGAGTTCGCCAACAACATCCAATCCGCAGGGAAAAGACGAAACCGGACCTTTACTCCCTTTACTTTGCTCGCTTTCCATCCGTACTCACAGAGACAACAGGACACGGACTCCACTTTTGCTGGTGCGATATATTTATTGCTCAGAGCTCCGCCATGACGTGTTTCAGCCTATGCAGGCCTTGATCACATTTATATATATATATATATACCAATAACATAAAATATATTTTTAAAAAAACATTCTATTAAAAAATAAAACTATTCAAAAATCTTTAAACTTAAATTTACCACTCCTGTCAGTGCAACAGTAGGAAAAGTGTTGGATAGTGGAGGGGTAAAAAGTACTATTCCCACTCCAGTGAGTGCAACAATAGGGAAAGTGTTGGATAGCGGAGGGGTAAAAATTACTATTCCCACTCCAGTGAGTGCAACAGTAGGGAAAGTGGTAGATAGCGGAGGGGTAAAAACTACTATTCCCACTCCAGCGAGTGCAACAATAGGGAAGGTGTTGGAAAAATGTACTTCCATAATTAACATAATTAATTAACAATTAAAAAAATATTATTAATTAAAAAACAAATTAAAACTCATAAAAATTAATAAACTTCCCACACTTTACCCCTATAATCCCCACAACCCACAGCTAAAATTAAACTGTAAAAAATGAATTACACAATTAAAACTTATTTTCAATTAAAAAACTAATAGTATTTAACAACTAATTATAAAGTTAACAAAATTAATTTACTCCCCACCCTTTACCCCTATAAAAGTAAAACCCACACACAAATAATATAAACAATTACCCAAATTAAATATCAATTAATTAATTAATATTAATGATCAACTAATTATTGATTAATTAAACATAAAATACTTCCCACCCTTTAGCCCTATAAACCCCACAACCCACACCTAACATTAATTACACAATTTCCATATTTAATTTTCAATAATTAACTAATTATTAATTAATTAAACATAAATTACTTCTCACCCTTTACCCCATAAACCCCACAACCAGCACCTTAAATTAATTACACAATATTCATAATTATTTTTCAACCAATTAATTAATATGAATTAACAACAAATTATTAATTAATCCAAAATAAATTACTTCCCATCCTTTACCCCTATAAACCCCCTAATCCACACCTAAAAATAATTACAGAATTACCATAATTACCATAATTAATTATCAATTAATTATTTAATATGATTTAACAACCAATTAATAATTGATAACAAATAAATCACTTCCCACAATTAACACTATAACATCTCAATTAAATATATATTAATAAATAAAAAAGAATCATTAATTTATTATAAATAAATTTCTTCCCACCCTATTCCCCTATAAACCCACAACTCGCTAAGGAACTAAAAAATGCAAAATTTAATTAAAATAAAATTGATAACTACTTAAAATGTAATACATATATTAAAAAACATGAACAATACTTATACAAAAAAACATACATCACATACATGTAAAATATAATCTAAAATACGTAACACTAATTAAAAAATCGATATTTCAAACAACTATATTTTTGCAAACGATATTAATGACTTCTATATTTTTAAAAACAATATTTCTTACCTTAAATTCGATATTCTTGACCACGATATTCTTGCTGTCGATATTTCTGTGTCACGATATTTCCAACTCGATATTTGTGTAAGTCGACAATTTAAACTCGATATTCTGTCTGAATACCAACCCACACAGCCACTCACACACCCATTCAAACACTCACACACCCACTTGCACACCCACAGAACCACTCACACACCATTACAACCACTCACACACCCACTCACAGATCCACAAAACTACACACAGAGTCCAACTGACCGAGTACAATGCATCCTGATGCTTCCAGTTATGAATTGGTTGGACTCCCATCAATGGGAGCCTTTGTTCCGACCGAATGCATGGGCTCCCATTTAAGAAAGGGGTGGCTGGGGAAAATCGGGCACCGTGTGGCGGGCACCCCTTGGTGCCTGCCACACTGTGCATGGCTGGTAAGGGAAGACCCATGGGTACCCCCATGGGCCCAATTGGTAAGGTTCGGGTGCAGGGGAGCCCCCAAAGTCTGATTCAGACGGCACGATTCGGAAAGGCTGTCCAAATCCAGCATTGTACTCGGTCATTTGGAAACACGGCCCGTAGAGATGTACAATTCTGCTCCGTACAGCTCAGTCATTCCAAATGCCGTCAGGTTTGGATTGGGATATTCCTAATGCCTAACTCATCGTACTTGGTTGGTTGGAAACCTTTCCGAGTAGGTTGGAAAGGCACATTCCCGATCCGATTTGGACGGAGAAAATGCCGTTAGGAGGCCTTCCTAACCGCATCAGAATCAGGCCCATAGTTACTTGAGGAAACTATAACTATAACTGCTGAATTTCTATTGTTTTGTGTGTGTAAAATCTGAACCTAACTATAACATGACTTGAAATGCTTTGCATTCACATATATGCTGTGCAAAACGTGAGACATGGAAAGCAGACTGAAATAAGAGAACATGGCACCATCTTGAAACTGTCGCGAATAGAAGAAATGGAACGACATGTATACAAAAATACACTCAATCATTAGGTACAATTGATAGAACCATCATATACAACACAAAGTACTCATAGGTTCAAACTCATTGATGTGAATAATGACCCTAGAGTGAGCACATCCACAATTCCCTCTTTCACAGACCACAGAGTGTGAAGATGGCCCTTACATGAATACAAATATTGATGGGAAAAAATGCTGGAAGTACATAAAGTAGTATCCAAAATAACATTAATAATGCATGAAGATGAGGAAAAATTAAGAATAGCATACATTCAAGAACAAATATCTTTCAATACAAGTATGTTCAAGTAGTAATCGGATATACATAGATTCCCTGCACTCACAGGAAAAATACAATTGCTTCCATAAAGTGAAAATAAAGTGAAAATAATTAATCATTCTGTTCCTCTTTGTGTATTATTAATGTCACCTGTGAGACTCTAAATCGGGAAATGTGCCAGAATGCTCTGGATTTATCAAGCCACATAGGGCCATACAAGGTGACCATGTGAGGCTTGGTAAATTTCATTTAGGTTTTGCATTGTCCTTGTGTCCCTTTGCGGGGCGCAAGGTTGACACAAAACACTGAAATATATGGGCCATAAAATAAAAGGATATACTTACCTGTGTTTTGCCTATCAAAGTACCAAAAAGGCCTGCTGGTACTTACCTGCAACATACTTACCTGTGTGGTAACGCCCTGCATGGTAAGATCGGCATACCATTTCAAGGTGTCCAATAGCAAATAGATCAATTGAACCGTCCCAAATTTCTGTGCCAAAGCAGAAAATACTTTGAATTCTAGCTTGAATCATTGGTTGCAACTTTTTGTTTCCACATTTTTACTTTATTTATTTATTTTCAAATTTGATTATGTCTTTGGTCATTTTCTGTACCTTGGCTAATGTTGCTCCAATATGAATTTACCTTTGAAAACCAAAACACAAGAGGCATTTGGCAAAACAGGAACAGTTGGTTTAATTAAATGCTGCGGCCGGGAGTACAGTCACAGAAGTGGGTCTGAGGATTGACTACCGGCCACATCGTTTAATTAAACCAACTGTTCCTGTTTTGCCAAAAGCCTCTTGTGTTTTGTTTTTTCAAGGTAAATTCATATGTGAGCAACATTTTGGCAAGTCAGATAGGAGAGATTGGTACCTTGGGCCTGATTGTAGCCGAAGGAAGGGGACCATGCCCAGACAGATTCACATTTGCGCAACAAGGAAGGTGAGCAGACACCGCCATTGATTGGAAGTTCAGCTGAATCAACGGGATGGAGGTGTGTTCTGAAGCCGCCGTCACAGTGGGTAAGAGACCACATCTGATCCTAAGTACAAGAATTTGCCGTATGGAAAACCAGGAAGAAGTGTAAGGATTTAACCTGTGCGCCCTGCCACTGACAGAAACCTGGAATGTTACCTATTTTATATGTCCGAACCGAGTAGTCACAAGGCAGCCTTGGAGGCGTTCCTGCAGAAGTCACCTTTTTTCAATAGCCAGCAGGCTAAGAAAGGCAATATTGGTTGTCACTGCTGGGAGTGATACAGATGGAATGCTTGTCCCTGGTAGTGATAGAGGGTCACCGATTGGAGCGCTGGGTGTCATACAGATGGTATGCTTGTACCTGGGTGTGATACAGGGTCACCGCTTGGACTGCTGGGCGTGATACAGATGGTACGCATGGGCCCTGGGTGTGATATAGGGCCGGCACCTCAATCTTATTTTTTAGTCTAAAGGGGTTTTTCTCAGTGCTACTGGTCTCTTAACACTGTTGTTATCTGAAAGAAGTGAGAGGTATTGTTCGCTTGGACTGCTGGGTGTGACACAGATGGTACGCCTGGCCCCTGGGTGTGAGATAGGGTGAGATTCTGACATTAGAATGAACATTTGGACCTGGGAGATTAGGTGTAGCTTGTGTTTGACCAAGAAGGGCCTGTGGATGTCGAGTTATTCCTTTTTCTCTGCATAAATTATTTTCTTTGTTCCATAGTCAATATTGACAGACCATCAGGCTCACTCAGTCCCATCTACAGAGCTTTCCCTGGTCACAGGATAGCATGCATTAGTAGCAAGCTAGGGTATTTTTGATAATCATCATTTTTTCTCTGTCAGCTTTTTTACTTTATTATAGTTGGAATTGATATATCTGATGTTGTGGTGCTGATAATTAATGTAACTGTGTTTTGTCTCATGTGTTGTATTTTGTCAACAATTCAATGTGGTATATGAATGTGCTGCTTTTTCTCAAATCATCATTTTTTATGTCAATGCAAAATTCGTTCTTCCATTTGATACCATAATTTCATGTCGGTTTATTAACAATTGCACTTTCTCCTAGGTTCTGACCCTTCATATGCATTGTGACTTGTGTTTGTGAAATGTTTTTATTGATACATATGTAGATAGCTCTGAGCTCATAGTAAAGTAGTTAAAAATAGCAATCCCTGTGCATATATTTCCCCATGACCAGAGTAGAACTTAAGATTCCCTAAATAAGAGAAACTAGGGCGCACCTGTCTTCCAAAACTACCCAACGTATCATGGAATCACCACCAAAACACTTGCAAACCAGGTTCCCCACACAGGCTAAAAAATGTAACAAGTTTTGCCAAGAATGGCACACACACACTAAGGCACATGCGTTTCTCTGGCCAAAAGAGGGAACCTTTGACACTGACATAATCAAACACGTGAGGACCAATGTTGCCTCTAATATTTTTTTCCTCTGAGCGGCAATGAAGGTCTTCTGTGCACTACAGCCAAGGCCATATGCGCCTGCACCTCCCTCGTGTTGCTTAGCCACCTGCCCACCTCCCGCTGCATATATATATATATATATATATATATATAAAAAACGTTTTAAATTAGATTTTGTCTTGTTATTTGGGGAGACCCCCCAACCCCCAATATATATATATATATATATATATATATATATATATATATATATATATATATATATATATATAACCTGCTCAGGGGCCCAAGGGCCAAAAAAAGCATTAAAAAAAAAAAGACGTAGCACGTGCTCCCAGGCTTTGATTTCTTTAAGCCCCTGGGTGGGCCAGGTCCCAGGGGCAATTATCTAAATAGATGTGGGGGCCTGAGCGGGCCCCTGCAGCCCCAGGGACAGCCACCTCCCTGGGGCTTTTAAAAAAAACATGTGTGGGGTGCTCCTGACCCCCCGCAGCCCCGGGGACTGCCACTTCCCTGGGGCTATCTTTAAAATTGAAGTGTGGGGGGGCTCAAGCCCCCCACACAGCCCCGGGGACCACCACCTCCCTGGGGCACATACTAAGTAAAAGTGGGGGTCCATTGCGGCCCCCCGGCCCCGGGGACCACCACCTCCCTGGGCTACAAAGAAGATGGGAGGGGAGCCACACGGCCCCCTCCAGGAGCCCTCCATGGCCCTGGGGACCACCACCCTCTAGGGCCAGCTCCAGCAAAGTCCGGGGGTGCCCACCGCCAGGACATTGCAGTTAGCTATGGCTTGGCAGGAGCACTGGCCCCGCCAAGCCATAGCAAACTCTGCTTCGCTTCATGGAAACGAGACCAGAAAAAATGCTCTTGCTTCCATGAAGCGAAGTAGAATTGCTTTTGGGCAGAGGGAGCTACATGTTTGAAGCTCCCTCTGCCCAAAAGCAATTCCGGCTCCCGCAGGAGGCGGGGAGTTGGCAGGGACCATTGGGGCCTTGGGGCTCCCCCCGCAGTCCCCAACGAGAGGCCAAGCCCCGGGTGATGGGGTCCCTTGGGCCGAAAATGGACCAGAAGGGAAGCCACTCGGCCCCCTCCCTTTCTTTCATTTAAAAAAAAAATAGCAGGGCCCAGGAGGATGGGGTCCCCGGGGCCTAAATCGGCCTGCAGATGGGGTCTGTGCGGCCCCCCTCCTTTAAAATAAATAAAAAGAAATGGCCAAGCCCCGGGGGATGGGGTCCCCAGTGCCGAAAATGCCCTGGGGGAGGGGGGCCACTCGGCCCCGCTTCCTTGAAACAAAAAAAATTACAAAATGGCTGTGCTCCAGGGAATGGGGTCCCCGGAGCCTAAATCAGCCTGCAGAAGAGGGCTGTTTGGCCCCCCTCCTTTAAAATAAATAAAAAGAAATGGCCAAGCCCCAGGGGATGGGGTCCTCGGGGCCGAAAATGCCCTGGGGGAGGGGGGCAGCTTGGCCCCCCTCCCTTGAAACAAAAAGAAATTTAACAAATGGCTGGGCTCCAGGGGATGGGGTCCACAGGGCCAAAAATGCCCTAGGGGAGGGGGGCCGCTTGGCCCCACTCCCTTGAAACAAAAATACATTTTAAAAAATGGCTGGGCTCCGGGAGATGGGTTCCCCGGGGCTGAAAACGGCCTGGGGAAGGGGGCCTCACAGCCCCCTTAATTTTCCCCCCCCCAAAAAATTTGAGGTAGGGCTAGCCCTGGGGGATGTGGTCCCCGGAGCCGAAATCGGCCTCAGAAGAGGGGGCCGCGTGTCCCCCCTCCCTTTTTATTTTATTTTTTTTAAAAATGGGGTAGGCCCTGGGGGATGTGGTCCCGGGGCCCAAAATGGTCAAAGATAGGGGGGCCACACAGCCCTACTCCCTAAAATAAAAAAAAGGAAGCCGGCAATGCACCAGAGGCCCCTTTCTCCACTACTCTGCAAACGCGCCTCCTGGCGTGCTCTTGGTTGGGAGATGAAGTCCCCTTCGATGCTGAGGGTCCTTAGGGGCTAACTAGCCCATCTGTTACCTCCAGTAATCCCCACACAGTGGGATTGCTGAGAGGTGGTCGTAGGCCACACCCCTTTTTACACCACTCTGCAATAAGCATGTTTGCAGAGTGGTGGACAAAGGGGGTGTGGCTTGATATCAGAACTCAGCAATCCTGCTGTGTGGGACTTACTGGAGGTAATAGGAGGGGTAATTGGCCCCCCAAGGAAGTCCTTGGGGGCCAACTGCCCCTCCTGTTACCTCCAGTAAGTTCCACGCAGTGGGATTGCCAAGAGGTTTTCGGAGGCCACACCCCTTTTCTCCACCACTCTGCAAATGCGCCTCCTGGCGCACTACTAGTTGGGGGATGAAGTCTACTGTACTCCTCAGAGACCTTGGGGGCCAAGAAGCCCTCCTGGTATCTCCTGTAAGTCCTACGCAGCGGAATTCCTGAGCGGTGGTTGGAGGCCCAGCCCCCTTTCTCCACCAGTCTGCAAACGCGACTGCTAGTTAAAAAAAACATAGCAATTCACTGAAAAAACCACAGGTTTCAGGGACGTTATAGTTAGAAATTAGCATTTAAAAACCTTAGAAATTCACTGAAAAAAACACAGGTTCCAGGGACATTATAGTTAGAAATTAGCATTTAAAAAACCTTAGAAACTCACTGAAAAAAACAGAGGTTTCAGGGATGTTACAATTAGGAACTAGCATTTAAAAAACCTTAAAAATTCACAGAATAAAACCAAAGGTTACAGGGACGTTATAGTTAGGCTGACATTTCACTCATACAAACCAGAGAAATTCAGCCATTATAGTTAGCTGAGCTAACTATCTCGTGCCCCTCAATGCACTACTTATGACCTCAAATATTACATCACTCATGACATGGTCAGTGACATCACTCATGACATCTCAAATGACATCACTGATTTTTCAGTGAATATATATATATGTATATAATTACTTTAATTACTCTTACCTTGTGTGGTAATAGCATATAGGTGCTACAAAAACATTAAACTAATCCAAATAGCACTCACATACCCCGAGAGCTATTTGGATTTCTCAATGCTTATTTAGATACTGCATATTAGATATACCGGATAGCAGCACAGGCTGCTATGCATCATGATTTAAAGAAGAAAAAAAGAGATATGGCATAGTCAATGCTGACTGCGTCATAGTACTTTTTCCCCCTTTACTTTCAGCATGTCCTGCTGTGCAATATATCTAATAAAACATTGACAAAGCCAATAGATTTTGCATGAGCTTGTTACTGTAGCTATGCATGTGTCAGGTTTGGACTGGGCAGCAAGTGTCCTCCATTAGTGACAGCTAAAATAGTGGCCCACACTTGGAAAATAGGGAAGTTTTGAAAAGCAAGTGTAAAACATGCTGTTTAAGTGTTTTAGAAGGTATGTGACACTCCATGCATTTGTGTTTACTACAGGCAGTGCTTGTGATAATAACAGGGAAATCATTAGAAACAAGCATTTGCAATGCAATAGGTCTCGCATTTGCGAGAGTTTAAGCTATTGGCATTGTAAATGACAATGCCTTTTATTTATCTGTTTTAAAAACAGCATATAAATAAAAGGCATTGTCATTTAAAATGTCAATAGCTCAAACTCTCATAAATCCGAGACCTATTGCATTACAAATACTTGTCTAGTTTGCCTGCAGAGTGGATGCAGGAGGATTTTTTTGATCAATTTCACTATGCTGTTCAACAAAAAAAGAAACATCATATTTCACATGGTTCGCTTTTGGCAAATCATTCTGTTAACTCTCACAAAAAAGCAACTTTTACAACAAATGATGCACACTCAACTACATACCACACAGTATACAGACAGACACCTCACGCACAGAAACAACCACGTACCACGCAGTATGCACTAACACACACATAATCACACCTTACACACTGTCAACACACAGCACATGTCTAGAGATTACACATAATCACACATATAAAGCACAAACACACACACAGAGCTCACACTATTGGTATCCATACCCCAAAATTAAATGCTCGAGACCAGCAGCAGCAAAATAAAGAAAATACAAAGACACACATGGAGACACAGACGCACACACACGGTCACAGAGATAAAGCCCACAACAATGTTGCAGCATTTTTTTTAAAGTCCGTTTCAGTGGAGGCAGTGTTAACACATGCCAAGCTGTGAAATTCATAAAACCTGAGAAGACAAAAGGGATACAAAGGTGCCCAGCAGACGAGAAACACTGCTTTCTGCAAAACTAAAATGTGCAACTGTTCCCACGGGATGGGCTGGCACCGGGCAACGTCTGCTGTAGTTTTCACTGCTTGCCCTTCCCCTAATGTCTGAGCAGCAAACTGAATAGTGCAGGTGGACAAGGGGTCAGCCGTGTGTTGTCATCGGTGGTGAAAGGATGCACGAAGTGTCTTCCGCTAACCCTAGTGGTTCATACAATCGATGGCGAAGGTTGCCAGGCAATAAACAGGCGCACCTGCAGAGCGCGACAACTAGTGGAGGAGGAGCAAACAATAACTACTGAGTGGCATACATACAAAATAGGTCCATGTTTATGAATCAACCGTACTCACCCTTTACAAGTATTTTCACTTTTGTGTCACTGATGTCACGTTAAAAAAAAGTTATAAGACTGAGCTGTGACCCGCGGTCACTTGTTACTAGAAAGGAAGCACAGGGCAACAGAGCTAGAAACCGAAAGAAACTAAAAAAGATGAGTTTTCAATTTCTTCCTGAAAACCTGGGGAGAGCTGGTTTGTCCGATTCTCGAGAGGAAGAGTGTTGCACTGGGAAGGGAAAAGATGAAAGAAAGCCTTCCTGCAGATCTAGTTCTGAAAATGTGACTTCCAGTAAAGAACAAGCATGGAATCGAAACCTGTGGTGCGGCGCACCACAGAGGAGCCGAACGCGGAAATCGAAACCAGTGGTGCGCGCGCACCACAGAGGAGCGGGGGGGCGAGGGAGCATGTCGTCTGTGCCGCGCGCTGATGCGCGTCCTAGACACGGACGGGAATGGGCGGAGCAAAGGCGGGACATGCGCCCGCCTTTGCCCAATTGCGTGCCGTTTTTTTTTTTTAAAAAGCACGCTACGGCCAATGCCAGCTTGCGAAAGCAAAACCACACGCACGAGCGTGTGGTTAGCTTTCTGAAGCCCATACAAGAGGTCTCGCGCTGCGCGAGCAGTGCAGCGCACTGCAACGCTAGGCGCGAGACCTAAAAACTGGCTCACCAGACCATAAAACAGGCCACAAACAGCCCAAAAACAAAATGCCTATAAGACCAAACCCTGATAGCCCTATCGACCAGTGAACCTGCATGTCTCTTCAGCAGTCTGTTGAGATGTTAATGCACTTAACACCTCATCAAGTCCTTTGAAGCAACGAAAGGGCTTGTAAAGGTGTAAAGTGCATTAGCATATTTAATTAGCTGCCGCCTGGAGACACTGCTAACCTCAGGGGCCCCATCAGAATACTGATGGGACCCCAGCAGGTTCTCTTTCAACTGGATTCCCCTTTTGGAGCGGGCACAAGTAGAGAAAAATTCCTTTAACGCTGCTTCATTCTTTTTAGATGAGCAGCTGGGGTAGGTTTTTTCTATGTGCCAGTAATTTGATGTGCGCTCCTGCAGAGGTGCTGGGTGCGGTTAAAGTGAAGTGTGTGCACGCGCGCACATGCGAACCTTACAGGGAACATAGATGAGGACACACATACAGACCAAATTCATAGGGCAAAAGGACAGGAGAGAGGCACTATTAGAACGATACGCCATCTTTAAGGAGACACAGACCAATAATCCTATCCCGCGGTCATCAAGTAAAGCATCTGCACCTCCCCCACCATATGCAGGAATGAAGGTGCTGTCCCTGACATCTACTATGCCTGCATTAGGTTATACCAATACACCGGTTGAGGGAACAGAAATGCCCCCTACCGAACAACAAACTGTTAGGTCCAGGCATGAGAGTCTACCAGGCCAGCAGGCCCAGGCACTCCCAGCACCATCCCAGTCCAGTCCTAGAGCTCCCCGAAGTTTCGACTCCCCAACTGTCGCAGTCAACCCATCAAACCCCAGCGGCGAAGAGAACATGCATTCCTACAGGTTTGGGTGAACACACTCGGGTAACATGAAGATTCATAGTGTGAATGCTAGCGATACGGCTAGCAGGGGTGAGGAAAGGGATCCCAGCCCTCCGGGTTCCGACGACGAGGTGGGAGTGATGGGGTTTGCGCAGGTGCCAAAGAAACAACGGTAAGCGAGTTCGGGCACAAAATCAAACCAATTAGCTCAGAGTGAAGAAGGTAATCTAGGTGGTATTTAGAGGCAAGGTGGGAACTAAGGATGGCGAGAGTAAGAGCTTGCACCATGGAAGCACAGCAAAAATGCAGAGCAGCGCATCCGCCACATGAGGAGGGTGGGGGTAGGTACAAAGCCCCACTTGGGAAAGGGCCTGAAGCAGAACAAGGGGAGAGGCTTTTGGCTGGGATCCGAGCCTCACCAGATTGTCAACCCAGGAGAGGGGCTGACAAGGAAATAAGGGACCAAGGTAGCCTGGTGCAAACTCAACTAAGACACAGGAAAAGTAAGATGGCACCTTTGCATGTGCACAAGTGGAGCAGCGAATAAGAAGTCCGCTGCTCTTCCCGAACGTGAAGGACAGACAAACTGACCTCCAGGGAGATAGTAAACTCAGAGGAAGGCAAGATCTTCGCATGACCATTTTGCCACTTGCTAGCCTGCTGAATCGAGGAGAAGGGCCAGTACGATAGACCCTGGCCAGTGGAGGAACCCTTCGAACTAAAAGACATAGCTGTTGCGGAAGACTGCAACCGGCACGGAAGTGAAATTTCCCCTACATGCAGGATTGACTAAGACAGCGCGAACGCTATGTTAAATAAAAGCCAGTGAAGCTACCCCAAGCCAAAATGTACCCGCTACTACAGAAGGGCACGTCAGCGACCATCTATGTGCCATGGGCCCAGATGGATAAAGAAGGGATAAGGACCAAATTGTCACCCTTGCTGAATGGAGTGGGGAAATGGATCTCACTGCAAGAGTAAATCTAGCAATAGGCAATGCCAAAAGTCTGCTAAGTAGCCGCATCAGAGAGAAGACTAATACAGTGTTTGCCCAAGCTCGCATCTCAGCATTTATGCTGACAAACACTGAGCATGATGGGGCCGCATTCAATTTGTACGGGCACCAATTATGGACAGCCCTGAGGGAAATGTTCCCTGACTGCCCCAATTTAGGAGGGTTAATGGCGGAAACTATGAAACCCGAGGAGACCATGGGCCAGATGTACGAACATTCACATTTGCAAGTCGCAAATTGCGTTGAATTGTGACTTGCAATTTGCGACTCGCAAAAGTGAATGTACAACAGTGTCTCGGACACTGTTTGCGATTCCCAATGGGGTTGCAAATTGCATGCCTCATTAATATTCATGAGGCAGTCGCAATTTGCGACATCATTGGGAATGGCTAGCACTCACAGGGATTGTGGCCTGCTGGGGTCAGCAGACCACCATGTCTGTGACTGCTTTTTTAATAGAGCAGCTTATTTTTTTTTCAAATTCAGCCCGTTTTCCTTTAAGGAAAACGGGCTGCATTTAAAAAAGAAAAATTTTACTTTTCAGTTTCATTTTTTAAGGGCAGGCAGTGGTCCCTGGTGCCACCCATTCACAAAGGGGAAGGGGTCCCCTGGGGACCCCTTCCTGTTTGCGAGTGGCTTACCACTTTTTGAAAAGGGTGGTAAACTGCGAGTGTTTTGCAACCGCAAATGAGGTCCCAAAACAATCATACATTGCAGTCAGACTCGCTATTAGAAAGGGACGCCCTTGGCACGCACCTTCCTAATAGCAAGTCACAAACCATATTTTGTGAGTCGCTAATAGGTTAGCGACTGGAAAAATGTGGTTTGTACATGGGGCTGACCAATTTTGCGGTCGCAAAAGGGGCCGAATTCCCATTTGCGACCGCAAAAAACGGTCGTACATCTGCCACAAAGACTGATTTTCTGGCTAGAATGAGGGAACAATGGGAACAAGAGACAGGACAGACATGCACTGATATGGGCCCGCAAGTTGCATTCTTTTATAGTATCCTCCAAAAGGGGCTCCCCACCAAGATACAGAGGGGTTTGAACAGAGTAGTGGGGTTAGATACCAAACCCTGGCAGAAGATACAGGCCGACATACTGCACTCTTATAAAAAGAAACAAGAGAAGGTTAGGGAAAAACAGGAGCAAACCCAGAGAGACACCACTAAGCTGGTCCAAAACAAATTGAAAAAGACCGCCTTCAAAGGGGCTGTGTTGGCCTCAAGCATGCAAATGGCACCAGTCTTGAAGGGGCTCCACCGTAAAACCCCAGAGGGTTCCAACTGGCTTATAACAGCAGAAGTCAGAGAGGTTGGGAGCATTCAGACCTTGGAGAATTCTACTATTGCTACCGATGCCGGCTAAAGCCATATCATTAGCAGAGGTTGATTAGCTTGGGTAAGTCCCTACAAAATCTCCATCCACAAAACCAAGCCCAGGGAAACCCGAATGGACCTTACACTCAGCCACAGGAAAGTCAGTCAGCCACAGCACCACCACAACAGGGATCAGGTAGTTAGACAAACATGGGGCAACATCAACATCAGACAGGGAACCCAGGCCAACAGGGACAGGAGTCACATCCACAGTAGAGAGGGGTAACTGCCTGGAGAGGCAATCCCTTCACACAAAAGCAAAACCCAAACATGTAGCAAGTTAAAAACCTCCAATGCATACCACTCATTTCACCCGCACCCCAAAGTTCGCTGTACCAAAATCAAAAAGAATGAGCAATGACAATATTAGGAATTCAAGACTTTGCTTGCGTTTGGAATTCAGGGCTGCTGTATGTGCTTTGTCGATCAGGTATCTGCACTTGAATTGGCCATTCAGGCCACCTGCAGGAGCCTAGACTCCACTCTGCTGCTGATCCCCCAGGGCAGGGCTGGCTGGTTACACCCCAGGGGGAGGGCGGTCTGACGAGGGGGGAAGGATGGCTCCCCGACAAGTTGTTAAAACCAGGCACCCAGGTACCCATAGCCAAGTGCAATTGGGACCAGGTCAAAAAGTCCTCATTCTTGGGCACATAGCCCGGGACCCCAATTTCCTTCATGGTGCATTGCCCCAACAGCACCACCGAAAAAAACAGAAGCTTCCAGCCAAAGGGAGGCCCCCTTTTTAGTTCCAAAACAAAGCTGTCCTCCAGTGTCAGGAGCCAGGTTTCTCATACACTTGTGATAGCGAAGCCCTCATAACCTCCACAGTATGCACACAAGATCCAACAGGTTGCAAAGCGCCGCATGGCACTGAATCAGTGGGAGGAGGGGTTTTGCCAGAACAACCAGGTATCCCAGTCCAGAATTATCATTAGATCAATTTTGACAAATTCTTGGCCTCACTCTGAACTCCATGCAGCAATTTTTCTTGTCCTTTCCCTCAATTCACCCAAAATGTCCTAACTTTGTTCACCGGGTCATGTCCCCCTTCAAAACAATGAAAGAAGCGAGACACCAGTAAGAAGTCCCTAGCCACAACCAGGAACTGCGGTCCAAACACCCTGGACAAGACATGGTCCGACAGAGAGGATGGTGTTGGGAAAAAGGGGCCCGCAAAGTCAATCACAGCTCTGAGCAAGAGTAGAAGGAGAACACACTTACCTCCTTATTAGGCCTGACTATAATCCAACACACAAGGCCTTACATAGACAATCTAGAGAAAAAAGAAAGCCCAGCCTCAAACACCGCAAAGCAACATGAGTAGGGGTGCACAGGGTCATGGAACTGCTTCCAGACAACCTCCGCTTTCATAAAAAAATATGGCAACAGAGTCACATGAGATCTAAGCAGGCACCCAAAAGACCAACAAAAAGAAGACCAAACTAGCCCAAAAAGAAATCTCCAGAAAAAGAACGTAGCGAAGACAGTGGCGCCACAAGGGTCATGTTGCAAGCTGAAGGCCAGGGATTAGAGGGGAACACATGTGAACTCAGGGCAAGTTGCAACCACCAACAATGCTCAACTAGCGACATGTTCCCTCATTACACATCATCCGGGGCACATGTAGGCCAAAAGACACTGCCTGCACTGATAACACCCCCATTCACACACTAGGAGAAAAGGGCTGGCAATGCCAATGGAACCTTAATTAAATTGATTTTATCCTAAAATAATCACGAGAATCATCCCATAAAAACTCTTCACCAGTCTAAAACACTAAGTCAAGTACAGAGAGGCCTAACAACTCATAATAAGCTGGCACGTTCCATAAACAATACCCACTCTCTAGCGTAAGCCATTAAAAATACATTCTCCGACATGGACCACCTTCCGGTGCCTCACTAAGATAGCATGAATGGAATGCGAAGAACACACCCCTAAAAGAAAAGCACAGGAACTCCGAAGAAAATGGCTGATGACAGCACATGCAATAATGCACTGTTTTCTTAATTAACCAATGAACACAGCTCTTATCCAACAGGTCGGAAGTCGAATGTCTAAGTGCACCACCTTTTCAGTGGCCACATCAGCACCCCGACATGATCTACAATGTGTGAATTAAGAAGTACAAACTGTTATGTGAACTTTTTCCCTCGAACTTTGTTAACTAAAGACACTCCCAATTACCTGAGGATTACAGGCATCTCTACTGGATTAATCCCGAGGCCGGCAATGTTCAATAAGTTATGTATTATTGTATTTCTATGTACCCTCTGTTTACTATGTGTGCTGTCACATCCATTCATTGCCAACGACCTATCAAGGCAAATGGAGTCTACCCAGAAACTGTCACTGGGCTTGCCTAGGGAGATCTCCCATATCACGTATAATTACACAAACCCAACACTACCATTGCGCATGCACTACACAGTACTCACTTACATAACACATGGTATCAGCACATGACCACGGTGGACTCCAAGACATCAGCCAGGTCATGTTACGTCTGTTCACTGATACTGCATGGCAGTAGGTGCAGGCAGGATTTACTTGTCCCAAAAGGTAGCCCCCGAAAAAGCAAAATGCTTTTTCCACCTATACCTATGTAGGGTTAGGGTCAAAATACACCCCAACCCAGTAGAACCCCATAGAGTAGTAGTGAATTTGACCCGATACAAGACCAATCCCACAGCACTATACTGAGCAAAATAGGATGTGCAGAAGGAGCACTATAGGGGACGATATTGTTTGGCCCGAGACTTTCCAGAGAAGAGATTCTTGGAGGTAGCAAACACACCAAACCATGCATGAACATATCTGTTCCTGCTTCCATTTGTGGTCCCAGGGTGGTCCTTAGCGTGTCTGGGGCTGTCTTCTTTAATAACAAATGGACCCTACAATGGATTTACAGTGTAGGTCCATTCACCTCAATGATACAAAGGGAAGGGTTGAACAACAGCATAGATACATCATGTCAGGAAATCTGGGATACTGAGATAGATAGATATACGTGGATAGAAGGGAAGGGGCAACCCCTACTTGAAGGGAAACTTACACTGCATTCCTTGTGTTTCAGAGGTAAAGGAACCATTCAGCTGAAATGAAAACTGTGGCACAGCACTGAACATTCCGGACATGCAATGGGGCACCTTCATGCTGATGGACACCTACTAGCAATGCAATGAGTTCGCCTACACTCAGCTCATCCCCAGGTGGCGTGTCCTCAGCTCCCTCATCACCATACACACCCAGACCCTAGTCATTCCCAGAGAAGATATTTCTGAGTTTTACCAACATTGGTTAAGAAGACAACTCTGTTGCATCAGGCTTGAGAGAAAAGAATTGCTGATTATTTTGGCTGGGTTCAGTACAAGCATGTTCCAGTAGAATTCAATGTGTTTTCTGACGCACAAATATCAGCGGGAGGGTCCATACCCTTCTTCACCATGCAGACAAAAGTGAACACCTGCTGGTTGCAGATAACCAGGTGGGAAATGCTCAAGATGATGAACAGCACTGAGCTTGGCCTTAATTCAATCAAGGAGGAACTGAGAGCCATCTGCCTCATGGCGATGCAACATCAATATGTGTTGGACTTAATGATCACAATAGAGGGAGGGGAATGTGCCAAGATCGGTGCGTCCTGCTGCATGCTTATCACAAGCAATGATATGGACAGCAGGACTCTGACTCTTGCCATCTAAGCATTGCATCATTACAAAGAGACATTCATGAGGAGGGTGGTGCCCTGAGCAGGAGTGGTATGTCAATTGGTTCTCCTGGCTCCCCCGGTGGCTGATTGGTCTGTGCACGTCATTGTTGCCCGTTACTGCTATTGTTTTTGTGTGGTTTCTTGTAATTGGGGATGTCCTGCTGTAAAAACGCAGTCCTCAAATTGGGTAGATACAAGTAACTAGGGAAGTAGTAATACTCAAAACTGAAGAACAACAAACCCCCAGCAATGTGACTGTCATAAAGTATGGGTTAGATGGTGTAGTTGCAGACTCAACTAGAAGGGGAATATTAATATTGGAAAAGTCGATGTCTATGTACACAATAATACATATATGTATTAGACCGAGATTGCATCATTATTATCAAATTGCCCAGCATGAACTCTCCATCAACCCCAACTCAGAAATACGTGGTCAGGCAGGCTCTGAGGCCTAGGCCTGAGGTTTTTGATTGATAGGTCCCAGGTGGCATGACACTTAGCTGGCAGACAAATGCGCGAACAGGAAACTCAGATCAATCCTACAGATAAGCACACATGGCCAGAGGGGTGTACACACTACCAAAAACATCATAACGTCAGATGCCACACGAAGTTAGCAACACCCAGCCAATCAGAACACAGCACACATAGAAGACATAGCGATTACGGGCCCATCATGCCGGACATCTAGACATGTTACCCACTGGCCCACATTGTGTCCACGCAAGGTCGAGGCCCACCTGCAATTGTTATCAGGTGCCTTATATATGACTCCAAAGACACAGCCCCCATTCTTTACTTAAAAAAGATCAATGGAAACTGTTTATGATACCCAAGAAATGTATAGATTGATTGTACTTTGAGACAGTCCTCAGACTTGCTTCTGTAGCTGTAATCATCTGGAAAAGGCCCTAGTTGATGGAGGGAGGGGGAATGACTCAGATTGGTTCTCAAACCATACCTGCATTACTTTATACCGATGACGCTGTCCTACTATCTAGGACAGCGCTGGGTTCACAGGGCTTATTCAACTCCTTTGTAGGCTTTATGGATATTCCAGATTTGAGCACTAATTTAAAAAAAATCCCATATAATGGAGGTTGACACCATGTCTACTAAAACTAGAGCATTTTTGCAACTGGAAACCCCATCAGTCAAGTAGCAATATTTCCTTACTTAGGTGTGATGTTTGATTCCGCCATGACTTGGTCTCCCTTGGTAGCCTCCAGAAGCTATTTTGAACATACGACCCCTGGCGACCCCTAAATTATGTCCATGATTCTTTGGCTATTAGGTTTATTGGCATAGAGGATTTCAGAAAGCATCTTTTATTCACAAAGGTTATAAAGCATCTTCTAGGGTTGAGAACCATCAACTCTCCGCACACCCCTGGAATCAAGTTGAGTTTATGCACTTTGTTTTAGACTTTGAATTGCCTTTACACCATTACTGGAAAGAACCACTTACTTGGGGTCTCCACAGTTATGTTGTCCGGTAGTTGATGAGCAAATACAGGTGGTGGCAGGCTTGTTGTTGTAAAATATTTTTTGAAGTGTGCTATCCAATTATCTGCCCAGATATTGACAATTCTTTGTTTTGCAGGTTGTTTGTGCCATTTGTGACTAGACTCAATAATTGCTCTGAATCCTGGCTGTTAGAAATGTTAGAGGTATGCACCCTGTCCAAGCAGGAACCATCACTCTTGTCATGGTAAGCTAGAAGTACACTAAAGGATAACCTGTACTCACCCTCTGGTAGCTTGACACAGAGCAGTCAGGCTTTTCTAAAGGGGCAATGTGTAAAGTATTTGTGTAACACACACACACAGTGACACAATGAAAACACAACAAAAATACTCCACACAAATTTAGAAAGATAGAGAATAATTTTATGAGAAAATCAAGACCAAAATGACAAACATCCAATAGGTAGAACCGGAGCTATGAATTTTTAAAGAATAAACCAAAAATAGGGCTTAGAAGTCAATCGCGATAAGCAGTTACTTGAGGTCGCGCTAGACTGGGACAAATCCAAAGTTCAGGCTGACCGCAATGGAGGGCCGGCCAGCTACAGGACTCACACAGGTCCGCTGACAAAGTACCTTTGATGGAGCAAGCATCGACGTCGAAGACGCGAAGTGAGGAGCAGGGGAGGCAATGCATCATCACCGAATCTGTGAATATAGGCTATGCGTCAGCTTCGAGTCATGGAGTCAGGGAAGGCTTTAGCATCAAACTCCTTTACGTTGTGGATGCTGCATCGTCGTCGCTCTTCGCAGTCGGGTCCTGCATCATCTTTGAGCCATACAGAGATGTCTTCAGATCTGCACTGCGTCAGCATTGAAGGGTACTGAGTCGGTTCCGATCGGCACAAAGTTGTCACTGCATTGATTGTGAAGCAAACCAGCTACAGAAACCCCTTCTAAGGTCCAGGACTGGATTGGCACCTCAGACAGGGTAGGACCCACAGATGGCAGAGTCCAGCAGCAGCAGCAGGGTCGCAGGAAGTCCTTGAATGCTTTGAGAGTCAAGGAACAAGGAGCAGGCCAGCAAACTCCTGGAGTCACTCTGGGTTCAAGTGTGATGGGTCCAGTACTTGTCCTCAGCAGGGCAGAGATCAGCAGGGCAGCTCAGAAAAGCAGAAAGCAGTTCATTCAGAACAGTAGTCAGACAAAATAACAACCCGTGTAGCAAAGCAGTCTTTATTCCTGTCAGAGTTCTTCACAGGTACTTAAGTGTACTGTCTTGGTAGGGTTAGAGCCCCAGTACTTATACCCAAATATACCTTTGAAGCAGGGGTGACTTCAAAGCAAGCCCCTAAAGTGCACAGGTCCCATTTCAGGGTAATCATCCCTTTTTTGTGGGACATAGGACACTGCCTCTTCAGGTGTAAGTATCAGCTCTCTCTCCCTCTTCCTGCCCAGGAAGAGTTATTAGAATGTAAATTAATGCAGTTGAGTTCTCTATCACACCCACCCTTCCAGTGTTTGTGGCTGTCTAGAGGGAATGCACAAAGTGTAGCTGTGACCCATCCCAGATGTGTATTGGAGACAGGCTACCAGGCACACAGAGCAGTACGAGCAGAGAAATGTCAATTTTCCCAAAAGTGGCAGTTCTAAAATAGTAATGCTAAACCCATCTTGACCAATAAAGAGGATTTACCATTACCATTCCAAAGTTAGGAAACATGATGCAGTTACTCCTGTCTAATCAGGAATTACAGCTTAAAAGTGTTTTAAGGAATTCCCAATGCTAGCCAGTGAGAAGAGTAGACCTCACAGTAGTGAAAAACAAATGTAACTGTTTGCCATACCAGAACATGTAAAACGCAAAAGTACATGTCCTACCTTTTAGTTACACAGCCCCCTGCCCTTAGGGATACCTAGGGCCTATTTTAGGGGTGACTTAAGTGTAATAGGAGAGGAGGATAAGGCTTGGCACGTAATGTTCAATGTCAAGTTGAAGTGGCAGTAACTGCACACACAGCCCTAGCAATGGCAGGCCTGAGACAGGTTTGAAAGGCTACTTGTGTGGGTGGCACAACCAGTTCTGCTGGCTCACTATTGGCATTTAGATTACAGGCCCTGGGTATATGGTATACCATTTTACAAAGGACTTATAGGTAAACTAAATATGCCAATCAGGTATACACCAATGTCACCATGTTTAGGGGAGAAGCACATGCAATTTAGCACTGGTCAGCATTGGTAAAGTGCTCAGAGTCCTAAAGGTCAACAAAAAGATACAGTGAAAAGTGGAGGGAAGCAGGCAAAAAGTTTAGGGGAATACCACCCTAAAGATGACAGGTCTAAAACGTGTCCCACCCAGCTGAACATGAGGAGATCTACCCAACCTCTAGGGAGTTATCATCACTAATGCGGAAAAACCTGGATAGATTGTCAGCATTGGTGTTGTCTACCCTTGGTCTATGTTAGACCCTGAAGTCTATAACCTGCATGGAAATGGACCACCTCAACAATTTTGGATTCTCACCCCTCATTTGCATGAGCCACCTGAGGGGCCTGTGGTCAATCTGAATCAGAAAGTGAGTGCTAACAAGTATGGCCTCAACTTCTTCAGGGCCCAGACCACAGCAAAAGCTTCTCTCTCTATTGCAATCCTTTGTTCCCTGGGGAGTAGCATCCTGGAGATGAAGGCTACAGATTGGTCCATGCCCTCTTCATTTAGCTGTGACAAAATTGCCCCTATGCATTGTTCTGAGGCATCTGTTTGAACAATAAACTCCTTGGAGAAGTCAGGGGCCTTGAGCACAGGGGCTGTGTAGATGGCTTGCTGCAGAGAGTTGAATGCAGTTTGGCATGCCTCTGTCCAAATTACATTTCTAAAATGCTTCTTAGAAGTCAGCTCTGTCCAGGGGGCAACAATGATGCCATATCCCTTGACAAGCTTCCTGTAGTATCCAGTGAGGCCCAAGAATTCTCTGACCTCAGTCTGGGTTTTTGGGGGCTCCCAGGCCATGACAGTCTCTATCTTGACCTGGAGGGACTGCATTTTACCCCTGCCCATCAGGTTTCCCAAGTACACCACAGAACCCTACCCTATCTGGCACTTACTGGCCTTGATAGTCAGGCCTGCCTGTTGCAGAGCCTGAAGCACTTCCTGGTTCATCACTGACCACAATGGAGCACAGGCCGGCTACAGGACTCATGCTGGTCCCGCTGACAAAGCACCTTCGAAGTAGCACGCATCGACATCAAAGACTCGATGCGAGGAGCAGGGGAGGCGATGTGTCGTCGTCGATCCTGTGGATGTAGGCAATGCATTGGTTCCGACTCATGCAGTTGGGGAAGACTTCATCATACGCTTTACGATGCAGGCACTGTGCTGTCTTTGAACCTTGCAGTCGGATCCTGTGTCATCGTTGAGCTTTGCAGGGATGTCTTCAGATCGGCACTGCGTCGATGTCAAAGGGCACTGCATCAGTTCCAATTAGCGCAAAGTCATCATTGCATCGGTATTCAAGCAAAATAGATGCAGAACCCCCTTATAAGGTCCAGGACTGGAATGGCACCTCAAGCTAGGTAGGACTCACAGATGGCAGAGTCCAGCAGCGGGCAGGACCGTAGGAAGTCTTTGATGGCCCTGAGACTTCTAAAACAGGTGGCAAGCCCTTTGTGTGACTCTGAGTTCAAGTGAGGTGGGTCCAGTTCTTGTCCTCAGCAGGGCAGAGATCAGCAGGGCAGCTCAGCAAAGCAGAAAGCAGTTGCTTTAGAGCAGCAGTAAGTCAAAGTGGCAATCCTTGTAGCACAGCAGTTTTACTCCTTGCAGAGCTCTTAACTGTCTTGGTAGAGTCAGCGCCCCAGTAATTATACCCAAATGTTCCTCTGAAGCAGGTGTGAATTAAAAGCAAGCCCTTGAAGTGCACAGGTCCCCTTTCATTCCAGCCCTGTCTGCCAGGCTATCTGTGGGGGGTAATCTAACCTTTGTGTGGGATACAGGACACTGCCTGATCAGATGTAAGTGCCAGCTCCCTCTCCCTCTTTCTGCCTAGGAAGAGCTATCAGAATGTAGATGAATGTAGATGAGTTCTCTGTCGCACCCACCCTTTCCGTGTTTGTGGCTGCCTGGAGGGAATGTACAAAGTGTAGCTATCACTCATCGCAGACGTGTATTGGAGACAGGCTGCAAGGCACACAGAGCAGTAAGAGTAGAAAAATGTCCACTTTCGAAAAGTGGCATTTCTAAAATAGTAATGTTAAATCCAACTTTACCTGTAAAGAGAATTTGCCATTACCATGCCAAAGATATGAAAAATGATGCAGCTACTCCTTTCTAATCATGAATTACAGCTTAAAAGTGTTTTAAGGTATTTCCAATGCTAGCCTATGAGAGAAATAGACCTCACAGTGGTGAAATTTTGTTTTAGCTGTTTTTCATTACTAAAACACATAAAACTTAAAAGTACATGTCCTACCTTTTAGTTACACAGCACCCTGCCCTATAGGCTACCTAGTGCCTACCTTAGGGCTGACGTATGTGTAATAGAAAAGGAGTTTAAGGCTTGGCAAGTGGTTTTAAATGTCAAGTCGAAGTGGAAGTAAACTGCACACAGGGGCCTTGCAATGGCAGGCCTGAGACAAGCTTGAACGGGTACTTGTGTGGGTGGCGCAACTAGTGCTGCAGGTCCACTAGTAGCGTTTAGATTGCAGGCCCTGGGCATGTGGTATACCACTTTACAAGGGACTTATAAGTAAACTAAATATGCCAATCAGGTATACATCAATGTCACCATGTTTAGGGGAAAAGGACATGCTTTTTAGCACTGGTCCGCAGTGGTAAAGTGCTCAGAGTCCTATGCCCAAGGAAATTATACAGCAAATACAGATAAGCAGGCAAAAGGTTTGTGGGAAGACCACCCCAAGGATGACCAGTCTAACACTGAGTCACTGCTCCATCTATTAAGATGTACCATTGTGACATTTCAAATTTCCTTTCCTTGGGTTAGGTTTCTGTACCCTGCATTTTAGTTATTTACTGTTGATCTGTCTGTTTGACCTAAGGCGTAGAGAATTTCCCCCTTTGTACTCATTGGTGAAACATCAGTGTTTGTTTTTTCCACTGACTCTTTTTTGGGGTTCTTGTTTGTTGAAACCGTGCACGTGTGGCAAGTCACTTGGACTCTCCCTGGACACCAGCCTTACCCTCAAGAAACACATTGCCAAAACAATACAAAGACAGCCTGGAACAAGCTCTCTCTACCAAAGAAAGTGAAACCTTTTCTTACAGAAAGCAACTTCAGAACTGCTGTTCAGGTACTTGTACTCTTGCATCTCGATGGTAGTAATGCCATGCTCCATGGCCTCCCAGACTCAACACTAGACCCTTTAATGGCATCCTACGCAATGCAGCTTGTCTCATCCAGGGCGAGAAGAAATATGTTTAAGTCACTCCCTTTCTGATGGATCTCTGTTGTGCCCCCTTGCCAGCCCAAACCACCTTCATAATCAGCTACATCATTTACAAAGCCATCATGACTATCACCCCTGCAAATATTGCAGACAAGCTCAACATATCTGGTGTGTCTTAGCACACCAGCAGCAAAGCCACCATCATACTGGAGACTAAGAAATGTAAAGAGGAAACAAACAATCTGCAGTTCTTTTCTATCTAAACACTAAGAATCTGAACAACATCCTTGTATCCATAAGGGAAACCACAACACTGCTCTAGCTTTGAAAGGAGATGAAGATACACCTCCTGGAAAGCATGAGCAACATCTGCCTCAAACAACTTGTTACCGACTCTACCCACATCACAGGACACACACTCAACCACATTTTCACATCCAGCGATAGAGTCAAGTACAACCATGCCTCACAGCTTACCTGGACTGACCACTACAGTGCCCAATTCACCATCTCAGGATCTACTAACACTGGCACCATGCCCCCCAGCTCCATGCGTAGAAACTGAAAAAAGATATCAGAAGACCAGTGGAACAATGCTCTCAACTCCTACCTTCCAGACACAACATCCAACCCAGAACAGGCTACGAAGAACATCTTCCAGTGGATCACAGAATGTGCAGACAGAATCGCCCCCGCCAAGCTAGCCAAATCCAAAGGACCCGCCACAAGAGCCAGCTGGCTCACCGTAGAGCTGAAATCCACCAAATGCAACTGCTGGCAACTAGAAAGGAAGTGGCGCACCAACAAAGAGACAGGAGACTATACTATCTTGAAGACAGCACTTAAACCAGTACCACCGCCTCCTGAAAGAATCAAAGAGCGCCCTAGCACACCGCATAGAAGCCAGCACAAACCGCAGTAAGGAGCTCTTCGCCATCGTGAAGGAGCTCTCCAACCCTACAGCTACTGAGAACAACATCACCCCCCCAAGAACTGAGTGAGACCCTGGCAGACTTTTTACACAACAAGATCTCAGTCTTCTACAAAAACTTCAAACCCCCCCACCTTTGACAACATCAGCCTGCTCAAACACATGAACACAAACCCTGAACACCTACTCACCCACTGGGACCCTCTCACAACCCAAGCCACAATCTCCATCATGAACTCTATGCACTTGGGAGCACCCATGGACCTCTGTCCACATCATGTCTTCAACCTCAGGAGCAAGACGATTGGTGACAAGCTCAAGAAAGTCCTAAACACCTCCATCACATCGGCCTCTTTTTTTCTGACGACTGGAAACGTGAGACCCCTCCTGAAGAAACCATCCGCAGACACAGCAGAATCCAAGAACTACCGCCCATCTCCTTGCTCCCCTTTCCAGTCACGGTTCTCAAGAAGGCAATCAACTAGCAACTCACCGAATATCTGGAACACAGCAACCACCTGAACCCCTCTCAATCCGGATTCCAAGCCAACCACAGCACCAAGACGGCTGTAATCACAGCAAACGATGATATCAGGGCCATCCTGGACCATGGTGAAACAGCAGTCCTCATCCTCCTGGACCTGTCATTTACCTTCGACACCATCTCCCATCACATCTTGATCAACAGACTCCACCACATCGGAATCCAGGGAAACGCCCGAGAAATGGATGTCCTCATACCTTACCGGAAGAACCTAGAGAATTTATCTCCCACCGTTCACCACAGAACACAAGAAGGCCACCTGCAACATCCCCCAACAATGTTACTCAGCCTTACCCTCTTCAACATGTACATGACTCCCCCAGCCAACACTGCCAGATGGCACGGACTCAACATCATCTCCAATGCCGACGACACACAGCTCATCCTCTCACTGCCAGAACAGCCCTCCACCACCAGAGTCAACTTCCACAGATGTAGGATGAATGTTGCAGATTGGATGAAGGATAACTGTCTCAAGGTCAACACGGACATGACGGAAGTCCTCATCTGTGGGAACAACACCTCGTCATAGAACAACGCTTGGTGGCCTGCTGAACTCCCCCATCCCAACAGACCGCATCCGCAACCTCGGCATCATCTTGGACAGCAAGCTATCTATGCAGCAACAGTAAAACTCTGTCTCATCTGCCTGCTTCCACACCTTACGCATGGTCCGCAAGATCTATAGGGGGCTCCTAGTCAAGACCAGAAGGACTGTCACACAGGCCCTCGTCACCAGCAGGCTGGATTGTGGGAACACGCTCTACATAGGAATCACTACACACCTCCTGAACAGACTACAGACAATGTACAACTCATTGGCCAGACTCATCCTTGACCTCCCCGGACAAACCCACATCACACCGCACCTCAAGAAGCTACACTGGCCCCCGATCCAGAAGAGATGCTAGTATATATCAGCAAATGAATGAACTTTCACCAACCAACCAGACACCTGCGATCCACCTTCCTCTTCCTTGAATGCACCCCCTGGATCATCTGAGGCAATAATGGAGGATGCTCCAACTCACACCTGGAGGCCAAAGCTTGAATGACCTTTACCTGCACCTCAGGATTGCCTCATTGCTGCAGCGATTCAGGAAGGAACTCAAGACCTAGATGTTCAAATGAAAAGATCACCACAAAGCAGTTAACAACTCCAGTGCCTTGAGACCCTGACGGGTGATTTGCTGTGCTTTACGAATCCTTGATTGATTGATTGATTGATTGACCTCTTTAAATACTACTACATCACAATGCAGTAATAATCCAATAATCAGCGACCTCTTGTATTACTCGTTGACTTTATGTATGCCTTTCACCCTGAAGAGTGTTCTGCTGCCTTTTTAGGTAGGTTCGCTCTACACAAATACCACATGCATACAACAACATGTACATACATCAATACATACATACATGAAGGTCTTCTACTATAGAGTGTGACAATTCAGACAGTGTAGCTTAATTCTGTTTCTACCTCCTATATTTGCACTGATGCTCAATTAGTGACCTGCATCCTTAATATTTAGTTTGGAGTTCAATCCCATAAGGGTGTTTGCCAGGTACTAGTGAATTTATGTTTTTTCAAGGTATTATTAATGCTGTGCTTGACCTCCTTGGAACTACATATTGGGAGTTGAGTGTTGTTATTGCTGACCAGAGGTTAATTCTGAAACTAGTTATTTTCTAGGTGAAAATTATTCTATGTTGCACTTTTCTTTGAATAGGGAGCACTGTGAAAGCACTGCTGCAACCCATGAGACCTGGGTTCTTCAGAATCTTCACTGCCATCACCCCATTTACAACGTTTTGTGTTGAAATCTATGCATACAGTAGCAAGACTATTGCCACAGTTTTCCCTATTGTTTTGGGGGATTCTTGAAAATACAAAATTTTACTTCAGATTGCTAAGGTGTTTCAAGAGATGCTACTATGTTAAAGACGATAATGTCAGGTTGGGAGAAAGTCTTTATCAAAACTGCTTGAGCGAAACTAGCAGTGAGCTCTAAGGAGATCAATTCCTTGTAGAGGTCCATACTACAGCTAATCTGGAGTCCTACTTTGCTCCTCCTGCATATGTTTGGAACTGCTTATAAAGCATGTTTGATGGGGATCTTAGGTAATGGCAAAAAGAACAGATGATGGACAGAATGCTGAACCAATCAAACATTCGCCCCCAGTCGAAGATCTGAGTTAAATCCATTGTTTTTTGCGCGCAATGCCGTTCCAGTTTAGACCCAACCATATGCAAATCATTCTTGACCCTGCTCCCCATGGAAACAGTACAGCCTGAACTGCCAGGCCAGGTCCTCCCTGGACCAGAAACAAGCATCCTGGGACCGGTTTCAGAGTTTCACCCCTCATCAGCCAGGTTAGCTTGAATCTGGTGGCGTAGCCAGCACGGGACCCACGTCTGGGTATACCCTTCCCACTTAGGGTGACAATTGCAAAAAAGAACAGATGAAATGCTGAATCAATCAAACATTCACCCCCAAGTCACAGATCTGGGTTAAATCCTTCGTTTTTTTGCATGTCACGCCATTCCAGTTCAGACCCAGACATATGCAAATCAGTCTTGACCCTTCTCCCCATGGGAACAGTCCAGCCCGAACTGCCAGGGCAGGGATTCTTAGGTAAGCAAGGGCCATGATTCCTCTAGAGTTATAATTAAGCAGACAGTCAGTGAAATCTGTATATACCAGTTTGCTTGAAATCCCCTTTGGGGTATGTGGCCCTCTCTGCAGAGTCATCCCCAAACCTTTTGCCTTTACCCCTGCCTAAACATGGTTATATTGGCCTACAACTGATTAACACATTTAATTTACTGGGTGTCATATTCACATTTAGTTGTAAAAAGCTGAAAACTTCAACTGCTATTGATCACTCTCCCTTGTGTCAGGTTTGAAGATCTTAATACAGGCAACACACTGATAATAATCATTGTAATCCCTCATCCCATAGACCTTGAGAAAACATGTCCCACCGGTCCTGTGCAAAACTGGCAAGAATGTTATCCAAATGTTTACAAAGCTCGCCAGTATATAGAGACACTTCCTTGTGTCACAGTCGCGTTCCAAAAACAGGCTAGGTTGGATTTCGCCCTCTCTGCAAGTTCACCTCCAAACATTTTGCCTTCAACCCTCTTGTTTCAGAATTTCATTTTTGCTGGCATTAGGACTCAATGCACTCTACCACTGCTAACCATTGTTAAAGTGTTTTTTCTCTCTCCTTAAAACATAGTAAAATTGGCTTAGACTCAATTGGCACATTTAATTTACTTCCAAGTCCCTAGTAAAGTGGTACTAGATGTACAAAGGGCCTGTAAATAAATGCTGCTAGTGGACCTGCAGCACTCATTGTACAGCACACTAAAGTAGCACTTTAAACCATATCCACGCCCTGCCATTGCACCCTGTAGTGCAGTTTTAAAGTGCCACCCATCCCCTGTTTTAAAGTGCCACCCTTCCCGTGTTTGTGGCTGCCTGGAGGGAATGCACAAAGTGTAGCTATCACTCATCGCAGACGTGTATTGGAGACAGGCTGCAAGGCACACAGAGCAGTAAGAGCAGAAAAATGTCCACTTTCGAAAAGTGGCATTTCTAAAATAGTAATGTTAAATCCAACTTTACAAGTAAAGAGAATTTGCCATCACCATTCCAAAGATATGAAAAATGATGCAGCTACTCCTTTCTAATCAGGAATTACAGCTTAAAAGTGTTTTAAGGAATTTCCAATGCTAGCCTATGAGAGAAATAGACCTCACGGTGGTGAAATTTTATTTTAGCTGTTTTTCACTACTAAAACACATAAACCTTAAAAGTACATGTCCTACCTTTTAGTTACACAGCACCCTGCCCTATAGGCTACCTAGTGCCTACCTTAGGGTTGACGTATGTGTAATAGAAAATGAGTTTAAGGCTTGGCAAGTGGTTTTAAATGTCAAGTCGAGGTGGAAGTAAACTGCACACAGGGGCCTTGCAATGGCAGGCCTGAGACAAGCTTGAACGGGTACTTGTGTGGGTGGCGCAACTAGTGCTGCAGGTCCACTAGTAGCGTTTAGATTGCAGGCCCTGGGCATGTGGTATACCACTTTACAAGGGACTTATAAGTAAACTAAATATGCCAATCAGGTACACATCAATGTCACCATGTTTAGAGGAAAAGGACATGCTTTTCAGCACTGGTCCCCAGTGGTAAAGTGCTCACAGTTCTATGCCCAAGGAAAATATTCAGCAAAAAATAAAGATAAGCAGGCAAAAGGTTGGTGGGAAGACCACCCCAAGGATGACCAGTCTAACACTGAGTCACTGCTCCATCTATTAAGATGTGCCATTGTGACATTTCAAATTTCCTTTCCTTGGGTTAGGTTTCTGTACCCTGCATTTTAGTTTTTTACTGTTGATCTGCCTGTTTGACCTAAGGTGTGGAGAATTTCCCCCTTTGTACTCATTGGTGAAACATCAGTGTTTGTTTTTTCCACTGATTCTTTTTTGGGGTTCTTGTTTGTTGAAACTGTGCAAGTGTGGCAAGTCACTTGGACTCTCCCTGGACACCAACCTTACCCTCAAGAAACACATTGCCAAAACAATACAAAGACAGCCTGGAACGAGCTCTCTCTTCCAAAGAAAGTGAAACTTTTTCTTACAGAAAGCAACTTCAGAACTGCTGTTCAGGCCCTTGTACTCTTGCATCTCGATGGTAGTAATGCCATGCTCCATGGCCTCCCAGACTCAACACTTGACCCTTTAATGGCATCCTACGCAATGCAGCTTGTCGCATCCAGGGCGAGAAGAAATATGTTTAAATCACTCCCTTCCTGATGGATCTCTATTGCGCCCCCTTGCCAGCCCAAACCACCTTCATAATCAGCTACATCATTTACAAAGCCATCATGACTATCACCCTTGCACATATTGCAGACAAGCTCAACATATCTGGTGTGTCTTGGCACACCAGCAGCAAAGCCACCATCATACTGGAGACTAAGAAATGTAAAGAGGAAACAAACAATCTGCAGTTCTTTTAGTTCTAAACACTAAGAATCTGAACAAAATCCTTGTATCCATAAGGGAAACCACAACACTGCTCTAGCTTTGAAAGGAGATGAAGATACACCTCCTGGAAAGCATGAGCAACATCTGCCTCAAACAACTTGTTACCGACTCTACCCACATCACAAGACACACACGCAACCACATTTCCCATCCAGCGATAGAGTCAAGTACAACCATGCCTCACAGCTTACCTGGACTGACCACTACAGTGCCCAAATCACCATCTCAGGATCTACCAACACTGGCACCATGCCCCCCAGCTCCATGCGTAGAAACTGAAAAAAGATATCAGAAGACCAGTGGAACAATGCTCTCAACTCCTACCTTCCAGACACAGCATCCAACCCAGAACAGGCTACGAAGAACATCTTCCAGTGGATCACAGAATGTGCAGACAGAATCGCCCCCGCCAAGCTAGCCAAATCCAAAGGACCCGCCACAAGAGCCAGCTGGCTCACCGTAGAGCTGAAATCCACCAAATGCAACTGCTGGCAACTAGAAAGGAAGTGGCGCACCAACAAAGAGACAGGAGACTATACCATCTTGAATAGAGCACCTAAACAAGTACCACCGCCTCCTGAAAGAATCAAAAAGCACCGTAGCACACCGCATAGAAGCCAGCACAAACCGCAGTAAGGAGCTCTTCGCCATCGTGAAGGAGCTCTCCAACCCTACAGCTACTGAGAACAACATCACCCCCCCAAGAACTGAGTGACACCCTGGCAGACTTTTTACACAACAAGATCTCAGTCTTCTACAAAAACTTCAAACCCCCCCACCTTTGACAACATCAGCCTGCTCAAATACATGAGCACAAACCCTGAACACCTACTCACCCACTGGGACCCTCTCACAACCCAAGCCACAATCTCCATCATGAACTCTATGCACTTGGGAGCACCCATGGACCCCTGTCCACATCATGTCTTCAACCTCAGGAGCAAGACGATTGGTGACAAGCTCAAGAAAGTCCTAAACACCTCCATCACATCGGCCTCTTTTTTTCTGACGACTGGAAACATGCCTAAGTGAGACCCCTCCTGAAGAAACCATCAACCGACACAGCAGAATCCAAGAACTACCACCCATCTCCTTGCTCCCCTTTCCAGTCACGGTTCTCAAGAAGGCAATCAACTAGCAACTCACCGAATATCTGGAACACAGCAACCACCTGAACCCCTCTCAATCCGGATTCCAAGCCAACCACAGCACCAAGACGGCTGTGATCACAGCAAACGATGATATCAGGGCCCTCCTGGACCATGGTGAAATAGCAGTCCTCATCCTCCTGGACCTGTCATTTACCTTCGACACCATCTCCCATCACATCTTGATCAACAGTCTCCACCACATCGGAATCCAGGGAGACGCCCTAGAAATGGATGTCCTCATACCTTACCGGAAGAACCTAGAGAATTTATCTCCCACCGTTCACCACAGAACACAAGAAGGCAAGCTGCAACATCCCCCAACAATGTTACTCAGCCTTACCCTCTTCAACATGTACATGACTCCCCCAGCCAACACTGCCAGATGGCATGGTCTCAACATCATCTCCTATGCCGACAACACACAGCTCATCCTCTCACTGCCAGAAGAGCCCTCCACCACCAGAGTCAACTTCCACAGATGTAGGATGAATGTTGCCGATTGGATGAAGGATAACTGTCTCAAGCTCAACACGGACATGACCGAAGTCCTCATCTGTGGGAACAACACCTCGCCATAGAACAAGGCTTGGTGGCCTGCTGAACTCCCCCATCCCAACAGACCGCATCCGCAACCTCGGCATCATCTTGGACGGCAAGCTATCTATGCAGCAACAGCTAAACTCTGTCTCATCTGCCTGCTTCCACACCTTACGCATGGTCCGCAAGATCTATAGGGGGCTCCTAGTCAACACCAGAAGAACTGTCGCACAGGCCCTCGTCACCAACAGGCTGGATTTTGGGAACACACTCTACATCGGAATCACTACACACCTCCTGAACAGACTACAGACAATGCAAAACTCATTGGCCAGACTCATCCTTGACCTCCCCGGACAAACCCACATCACACCCCACCTCAAGAAGCTACACTGGCCCCCGAGCCAGAAGAGATGCTAGTATATATCAGCAAATGAATGACCTTTCACCAACCAACCAGACACCTGCGATCCACCTTCCTTTTCCTTGAATGCACCCCCTGGATCCTCTGAGGCAATAATGGAGGATGCTCCAACTCACACCTGGAGGCCAAAGCTTGAATGACCTTTACCTGCACCTCAGGATTGCCTCATTGCTCCAGCAATTCAGGAAGGAACTCAAGACCTAGATGTTCAAATGAAAAGATCACCACGAAGCAGTTAACAACTCCAGTGCCTTGAGACCCTGAGGGGTGATTTGCTGTGCTTTACGAATCCTTGATTGATTGATTGATTGATTGATTGATTGATTGACCTCTTCAAATACTACTACATCACAGTGCAGTAATAATCCAATAATCAGCGACCTCTTGTATTACTCGTTGACTTTATGTATGCCTTTCACCCTGACATATTGAGACCTGGGTTCTTCAGAATCTTCACTGCCATCACCCCATTTACAACGTTTTGTGTTGTAATCTATGCATATAGTAGCAAGACTATTGCCACAGTTTTCCCTATTGTTTTGGGGGATTCTTGAAAATACAAAATTTTACTTCAGATTGCTAAGGTGTTTCAAGAGATGCATATATGTTAAAGACGATAATGTCAGGTTGGGAGAAAGTCTTTATCAAAACTGCTTGAGCGAAACTAGCAGTGAGCTCAAAGGAGATCAATTCGTTGTAGAGGTCCATACTACAGCTAATCTGGAGTCCTACTTTGCTCCTCCTGCATATGTTTGGAGCTGCTTATAAAGCATGTTTGATGGGGATCTTAGGTAATGGCAAAAAGAACAGATGATGGACAAAATGCTGAACCAATCAAACATTCGCCCCCAGTCGCAGATCTGAGTTAAATCCATTGTTTTTTTGCACGCAATGCCGTTCCAGTTTAGACCCAGCCATATGCAAATCATTCTTGACCCTGCTCCACATGGAAACAGTACAGCCCGAACTGCCAGGCCAGGTCCTCCCTGGACCCGAAACAAGCATCCTGGGACCGGTTACAGAGTTTCACTTCTCATCAGCCAGGTTAGCTTGAATCTCGTGGCGTAGCCAGCACGGGACCCACGTCTGGGTATACCCTTCCCACTTAGGGTGACAATTTCAAAAAAGAACAGATGAAATGCTGAACCAATCAAACATTCACCCCCAGTCACAGAACTGGGTTAAATCCTTTGTTTTTTTGCATGTCACGCCATTCCAGGTCAGACCCAGACGTATGCAAATCAGTCTTGACCCTGCTCCCCATGGGAACAGTCCAGCCTGAACTGCCATGCCAGGGATTCTTAGGTAAGCAAGGGCCATGATTCCTCTAGAGTTATAATTAAGCAGACAGTCAGTGAAATCTGTATATACCAGTTTGCTTGAAATCCCCTTTGGGGTATGTGGCCCTCTCTGCAGGGTCATCCCCAAACCTTCTGCCTTTACCCGTGCCTAAACATGGTTATATTGGCCTACAACTGATTAACACATTTAATTTACTGGGTGTCATATTCACATTTAGTTGTAAAAAGCTGAAAACTTCTTAATACAGGCAACACACTGATAATAATCATTGTAATCCCTCATCCCATAGACCTTGAGAAAATATGTCCCACCGTTCCTGTGCAAAACTGGCAAGAATGTTATCCAAATGTTTACAAAGCTCGCCAGTATATAGAGACACTTCCTTGTGTCACAGTCGTGTTCCAAAAACAGGCTACGTTGGATTTTGCCCTCTCTCCAAGTTCACCTCCAAACATTTTGCCTTCAACCCTCTTGTTTCTGAATTTCATTTTTGCTGGCATTAGGACTCAATGCACTCTACCACTGCTAGCCATTGTTAAAGTGTTTTTTCTCTCTCCTTAAAACATGGTAAAATTGGCTTAGACTCAATTGGCACATTTAATTTACTTCTAAGTCCCTAGTAAAGTGGTACTAGATGTACAAAGGGCCTGTAAATAAATGCTGCTAGTGGACCTGCAGCACTCATTGTACAGCACACTAAAGTAGCACTTTAAACCATATCCCAGCCCTGCCATTGCACCCTGTAGTGCAGTTTTAAAGTGCCAATTCAACCTACCACAGTAAACTGTTTCCCAGGACCAAACCTTCCTTTTTAATCCATATACATTATGCATGAGGTAGGCCCTAAACAGTCAATAGGGCAGGGTGCTTTGTATTTAAAAAGTAGGACATGTGTCTTTAAGTGTTACATGTACTGGTTGTGAAAAACGTCCAAATTCATGTTTCACTACTATAAGGACTACCTCTCCTATAAGATAGCATTGGATTGTTTTATTACATTTAATAAGTGATAACTTTTGATTGGGGGTAGGTAGAAATGCCATGTTTGGACTCAAATGAAGTGTAATTTAAAATCATTTTTAATGGTAAAGTTTGATTTTAGATTACAATTTTGAAAATGAACTTTTAGAAAGTTGGCATTTTCCTGCCCTAAACTTTCTGAGGTGGTCTAGGAGTTTCCAGCTGCCTGGGCCTGTTAAATGATCCTCAATCTGGAGTGCATATTGTATTGGGCCCAGACAGTGAACAACAGGAACTGGGTGTAGCTCGGATATGGCCATCCAACTAGAATGGCAAGGGAGTGGAGTTTTTCCCTGCCCCACTTACAATTAGGCCTGGGCAGAGTTTGCAGAGTTTCGCAAGCGGCAGAGTGAGATAAGTTGCGCGGCTCTCTCTGATTTTTAGCACCTGGCATCTGTCCCATGCTGTAAAATCAGGGTCAACGGCACCATGCACAGCCCAAGAGGGTGCAGCTTCTTTCTGCCACTCGAGCCGCAGCAGCTTCCTCAATGTGAGCAGTAAGTTTTTCAATCCGCGCTGTAGTGACCTGCCGTGACCGCCTGCGTTGAGGAATCTCACTGGGAGGTGGTCAAGCATTGGATTTTCCTCACTCGCGTCCACCAACTTAATGTTGGTGAGCTGCGAGAGAGGAAAAACTCTGCTCCGCGCCACTCCGTGGAGCTTTTTGGAGCTCCACGCTCTACGCACAGTAAGAAGAACTCTGCAAACTCCATGAACGGAGCAGAGTTTACTGCCCAGGCCTACTTACAATTCGAAGGGCTTGCCACCAGCAAGCACAAAGGAACCTGACACTAGTCTTTTGTCACCCCAGACTTCTTGTAGGCATGGCAGGGGAAGAAAAGGACTTTACAGAACGAGATATGGGGGAAGTCTAGAAGATTTCACCACTTCAAAGACATGCACAACCTATAGATTTTGGTCCCTCAGAGCAACTTTTTAGTTCACTTCTGGACCTATGGGCATTACAGAAGAAGGACTATCTTGTTCCCTAGAGGACTGCCTACTGCTTGAGGCCCGATTTGTTCTGCAAAGGACTACCCTACTGCATGAGGCCTGGCTTGTTCCTCAGAGGACTGCCCTGCTGCTTGAGGCTTGTCTTTTTCCCCAGAGGGCTGCCACTGCTTCTTGAAGCCTACCTTGTTCCCCAGATGACTGCCTGCTTCTTGGGGCCTGCCCTGCTCTCTGTGAATGAAGACTGGACCTGCTCCCCATACCTTAGGCTACCTGTGTGACTCCAAGGGTCATTTGGCTGACCTCCTGTTCAGAGTTACAGGACCAAAACAAGCTTCAGAGGCCTCCATGCAACTGCCCTGCTGATCGGGTGCAACTGGACCTACCTAGATGTGCAACTGAACCTGCCTGAGCCATGTTAGATTATTAGATTGAGTCCCTGATCACCAAGAGGTACCACCGCAGGTCCCGAACTTTGGCTGGCATCAGAGTACACTCATCCATAAGAAAGGAGAAATCCTGAAGTTCTGTACTCTTCACGCCAAACTTTAACAAGGTAGCTTTCTCTCACCTGGTACCGTGCTCCATTGTGGGCAGCCTGAATTTGGAACTTTCCCCTGGTCTAGGGCAACCAGATGACAGCAAGTGCCGCTTTGTGCTTTTGAGCGCTTTACCTGCCTAAAACGTTGAAATTGCATATCTCCGGTTCTACTGGTTGGATTTTTTTGGGTCTCATTTTATTTATTAAAATGTACTCTAGTTTTCTAAACTGGTTTGGGATTTTTCATGTGTTGTATTTTCACTTTGTTACTGTTTGTGTGCTGCATAAATTCTTTGCATAGTGCCTCTAAATTAAGCCTGACTGCTTTTGGCCATGCCACCAGAAGGTTAAGCAGAGGTTAATTTAGTGGCTATTGTGGTATACCCGGACGCGGACTATGGTTGATCCTTGAGTTGAGGTTTCAGCTCACCAACCAATAACCCAATTTCGAACACCTGTGATATTCCAGGGAATCAAAGACCCTAATTTAGAAGCTATTTATTTCACCAAGAGGTTGGTTCTAGTGTTACTTATCAAGTGGCTGTGTTTTCCTGTAGTAATGAGTGCAGCTATTGGTAAACTTTAATTCTTCATTTTGCTCACCAAATCTGAACTTCAGCCCTCTTAACCTCCTAGAGACATTGGTTTGCTGACCTGCCTGCATCCGCTGCTAATCCCGATAATCCTGCTGACTTAGTTCATCATGCTATGGCTCTGCTCAGTCCTGCTCTGCATCAGCCGTGCCAGGTGGCCAGTGGCGTTGCACAAAAGTGCCAATGGTAAACATGAAGGTGCACATATGGGGATACATGTGAACACTAGGTACTCCAGGCGAATAGGATCTGTGAAGTGATGGCTGCATAGTGATGGCGGAACCAAGGGAGTATTGACAACATTGTGGAGGGCCATTTTTGCTAGTATTTTTGCTGAGATTCAGCATTGTTCCAATCCATATCAGGTGCTCTGGTTAGGTGCACAGCTGACAGACACCATGGGGCCGATTCACAGAACTAATCTGAGATAAAATCCTAAACTTATTACTTTTGGTATTCACAGAAGGCCTTTAGTAGTAGTAAAGTTAGGACTCCTAACTTTACTACTACTAAACTGAGACAAAATCCTAACTTTATGACTTTCGGTATTCACAAAAGGCAATTAGTAGTAGTAAAGTTAGGAGTCCTAACTTTACAACTACAAAATGCCTTCTGTGAATACCAAAAGTAGTAAGTTTAGGATTTTATCTCCTCTTAGTTCTGTGAATCGGCCCCCTAATGGTTAGGTGTCAGGTGACACTCATCCAAAAACCCATCCCTGTGCTTTTTTTCCACCTTCTCCATTTCTGTGCGGGAATCTAGACAAGCACTTTTTTGGGTTTGTGAGGGAGTTGTGAGGAGCTAGACATTGAGACAACAGTCACAGTGTGCTGCAAAATGCAGAAGGAAGGGGACCTGGCCGTACAAGGGAGGCCTGAGCTAAGACATTTGGAAATAACACATGCAACAAGCAACAAACGGCCAGCTTGGGAGGCTTGACAGAATGGACACTACCAATCAAGCTGAATTAGTTACTAAATAGTGGATAAACAGTATGCAGTACTATAATGTGAGCAGTTACTGAGTGGTAATCCATGGGAGTGAGTTCTCGCTTACTGGGAAAGTTGAATTGCAGGCAGGGCTCCCGCCCACCTGAGTTGTTGGGTTCGCCTTGATTCCATGCCTCATAGTTCCACAGAGAGCCATCCGTCCACATGAAGGTCCTATCCTGCAGGTGAAGGAGATTGAAAACACACATTTACTGGAATCAGACATGTATTTGTACTTATTTAGGGTTGTCCTTCTTTGAAATCTCCTTAAAGCAGACATATGTGCAGTTACAATAGCAAAAGACATTGAAGCAACATGAGCCTATTGGCTGTTCCTAAAAGTTAAACTTTTCTTAATGTGGCCCCAAGGTTCCCAGATCTAGGCTCAATCATTGCACCAAATTAAGGGAATATGATTCTACTTGGCAGCCAAGTCAGAACTTGCGTTCTATCCGGGCAAATCCCATGCTGTGCTCAGACATAGTGGTGAAAGTTTATCTGTTACATAGAAAGGGTTTGCACACGAAGAACCTCTGCCAATGCTTCTTCATAAGTGAATATGATGGAGTGAAATGGGAGTTGAAGACGGGATTTGGAGAGAAGGCACTGGAAATAAAATAGAGACAAGGGCTGTAAGAACAAAAGGTAGGATTTTCTACCATTAAGTACAAATGACTGGAACAAACCCCAAGCAAAAATAAATGATGGAAGGTCAAGACGTGACAGCCCGCAAGACTTCAAGCAATCTGTTTCTGAGGACCGCCTGCCCATAATGGTAAACACTTCGGGGCACTTTTATCAAACAGTTGCATCGCCCTTGCACCATGCAATGGGGTGCAAGAGCAAAGCAACACTTAAGTTAGATTTATAAAGCCACGCAAGCCCACCTTGCAAGGCCCTGAGTGGCTTCATAAATCTCGAGTAACTCAACGCAGCGCAAATTGCTGCACTGTGTTACTCTGCCCCAGGGAGGCATTCCATGTATGAAGCACGGGTGTTCCCACTCATCCACCCATGGATTTTGGTGCATTTCCAAATTTGCCATTACTGGTAAAACTGGGAGTGCGTTAAAATGGTACGCCTTTCCCAGGTGATGCGTAACGAGGAGAAATACCGTTATTGCTCCTCTTTTTTTCCTCTTTCTATGTGTGCTGCATTCTGCGGCACACATAGAAGGAGGAACATGCCACAGGGGATTGTTTTTGTGTAGGAAGGTGTCCCTGTCTGCAGAAAAACAATCCTGCTTACTACCCAGGCACGCTTGCACCGTGGTGCAAGGGTGCCTGTGTTGAAAGCTAGGCAGCACATTATGACCCAGCATAGGTAAAAGACAGGAATGCACCTTATAAAAATACAGTGCATTCCTGCCCTTTCCTTATCATGCAGCGCAGCAAGGTGGCTTGCTGCGCTGCTGAATTTTTTGATAGATATGCCCAGACGTCAACATGCATCTGCAGAGAGGCAGACATGGGTGAAAAAAAAAAGTAATATTTCAGGTCCACTCTTTAAAATTTAGAGATGGAAGTGGGTGGAGTGTTCTGCTTAATCCTCAAGAGACAGCCAGTTTAGAAGAATCCTGTCTTCAATGATGTGGACCTGGCGAACATCAAAGAACTAGAACTGGTGCTCTGTGGCCATGAATATGAGTTTAGCATAGTGGTAAATTACAAGCTAGAAAGGTAATTAAAAAATAAGTGGAAAATGGCAGCCTAATATACCTCCAGTCAAAAGCAGGTGGAAATAATTCCTGAAATTATAGGCAATGAAAGGATAGCTACAAAACAGTACAAACAATTAAAAACCAACACAATAACGCAAAACAAAAACGCAGAAAATGCATTGAGCTAAAAATGTCAAATCTCCCATACTCACACCTGCACACAGGGCCAGAGTCACATAAACAACCTTGGGCAGGTGAAGCTCTCACAGGTTGATTGCAGTAGCACACATTTCCATTCAACGGTATACCCCATGGATGCAGCACTGCTAGGCCACTATTTCATGCTATGCCAGATCCATGTCCTGCTACAACAAACTATGCAGCATAAGGATGTAAACCAGGCTACCAATCAATGTAACCAATATAGTGGTTAATGTATCTGACTACCCACTCTTGCCTGGTGAGGTGCAGGTCCTAAATAAAGGCTTGGGATACGTTCCGACACCTACACACGAGGAAGATCAAAATTCATAAGTTTTTTGCGGACAAAAGACCGGAACCCCCATCTGTCTTTTCTACAAATTTACAACGCCCTTCGGTGTTCTGCCCCCCCAGTTCATCAGTGGGACCCGAGGTGATGGTGTTTGAGCACTGTGTACTCCATGACATTGCCTCCCTGGAGCAATCACAGAACCAAAGTAACTTTCAGAACATGAGTCGTACTGATTGGCTAGCGATAAAATCATTACAGGACAATGGTATGATAACGATTAAACCGGCCGATAAAGGCGGTGCAGTAGTAGTAATGAATACCAAAGATTATGAAGCTGAAATACTCAGACTACTTGGGGTGCGTGCCAATTATCAACCTCTGGCACGTGACCCCACGGGAGAACTGCAAGACATGATCAGGGCCATGGTGGCTGACGCCAAAGAGAAGAAGTGGATCACTCACAAGGAAGCTGAATTCCTTGTGAATCCGAAACCGAGGACCCCGGCATTTTACATCCTGCCGAAGATCCACAAAGCACAGCGTACACACCCCTGGGTCGCCTGATTGTATCTGGGATTCAGTCCTTATTAGAGCCGTTATCGCAGTTTGCGGATTTTTTCTTGAGGGAATCTGTTATAACCCAGCCCTCCTTTGTACAGGACACCACTGACGTCCTTAACATCTTGGACTCGGTGGAGTACGATCCTGTTCACCAATTATTGGTGACCATAGATATTGAATCGTTATATACCAGCATACCCCAAGACGCCACGCTGGTGCTGCAGCGCGAGTACTTGGGGCACGCGAGTGGTTCTATGACACACCCCAATCTTTTGTCCTGCAATGTGTGGAGTTGGCCCTCACCAAAAACTTTTTTGGTTATAAGAACCAGCTATATCTCCAAGTATCGGGGACATCAATGGGGGCTACATTTGCGCCCAGTCTGGCCTGCATTTATGTGGGCCAGTTTTAGGAGAATGTCATCTATCATGCCTCCAACCCCTTCCAAGAGAACATTTCTCTTTGGAAGAGGTTTGTCGATGATGTGCTTTGCATCTGGACTGGGCCAGAAGATAGATTGCAGGCTTTTTTACAATGGCTGAACGAGGCGGATAGCTGTTTGCGGTTTACATGGACCATCAACAGGCGTTCGGTTGTCTATTTAGACCTAGACATAGATGCAATTGATAACAAACTCCATACGACTGTCCATCAAAAGCCTACCGACAGGAACTCTCTGCTCCATTATCGCTCCTACCACCCCAGAGCCTTGTAGGACAATCTTCCTGTGGGGCAGTTTTTAAGATACCGCAGGAATTGCACCTCTACAGAAATGTATATGGAACAATCTGAGGACCTGGTGACGAAGCTGAAAAACAGAGCCTATCCAACAAAGGTGGTGAAAAGGGCACAGAAGAGGGCTTTGAATACCCCCCGTGAGGCCCTGTTAGAGAGGAACGAGAGACAGAAGGAGGTGTGTCTACCAGTGGTCACCACCTTCGATCCCCTGTCAACTAAAATCAGGCAGATAATAAGAAAACATTGGACACTATTGGACACAAGTGAGACAAAGCTGCCACCCCCAAGGTTTGCATTTAGAAGGGTGTCCAACCTACGGGATCGGTTGGTCCATACCCGCCCTAGTCAGCAGAAAAAAGAATCAAGTGTACCAACGGGGCATTACCCATGTGGGTGTTGCTCGGTTTGTGACCTTACTGAGGCAGCCAAAAGTACACACCTGGCAAGCGTCAGGACGTGGTATCTTAATAAATTCAGTAATTGTAACACCAGATCTAATCTACAGACTTACTTGTGCCTGTGGGTTGCACTACATTGGTCTCACGTCACGGAAAGTGAAGGTGAGGATACAAGAACATAGAAGTACCCTCAAGGCGGGGAAATCGACCACACGTTTGGTTCAGCACTATCAGGAACAAAAACACAATTTCAGGGACCTGAAATGGACTGTGCTTGAGAGGATAGTGGGTGCTACACCGTGGGCCCCCGTGGTAGAGCAGGAAGCATGTGAAGGATAATATGCCAAGATGCCATGACACATTAAACATATGCTTGAACACGAAACTCTGTTCTAGTATGCCCTCGTGACTGAATGGAAAGTATGTAAATGACTACATTTTAAAAGCGTTGCTTATAGGCCAATATATACTCAATATTAAGTATATTACAAAACACCATTCCAATATGGCCCCCGCGGCCAAATAGGAAGCTTCTGATGCACAACATGGGGCGTGGGAGTGAGTGAGGCCGAGGTCGTGACCCAGGTAACTCTTCCGGGTCTCGCTTTTGAAAACACACGCGAACGCCGTGTGCAACATGACTGAGCACGAAGCAGAGGCGTCCGCGATCGCGGTAAGAGGGAACCAGCATCAGAGCGAGTACGCGAGTTCGCAATAACATGAAAAAGCCCATTTAAAAAGGTGGTGCAGCCGAGTGGGGTTGTGTGAGAAACGAGAGGAGATGACATAATCAAAAGGCACTGAGCCCGGTGCAGCGTTGTTACGATGGTTCTCTGGGGGGGTGGGATGAACCCACGACATATAGTAAAATGCAAGGATGAGGGCTGTGAACAACAATGTGGCTTGAAGGGCATGGCCACGTGAGGAGAACAGTGTGTACTTACTAAGATATATACATATACACCTACAGGTTGATGTGCGGCGACCTTGATTATCTTCAGGGGATGCGTGGCTAAAAGGTGTGGGCACCCCGTAATGGTGTGTTGCAGGTACGAGAGATGACAGCAACCACCTGGTAAATATGTTACCTCCATAAGCTTACTTGCGTTGACTTTCTGGTGCAGCTGTAAGTCATTGATTTTAACGTGTTATCAATGGCTGGCACGATCTTTCTTTTATTATTTGAAATCACCACAGGCTAAGCTTGAAGTACCAGTGAGGTGAAGACTGGCCCCCCGAGCCCTGATGAAGTTGCCGCAAATAGATTGGCAATGAAACATGTCGGCCTTTCCTATTTGAAATGGTCAAATACATGCCGTTCTTTTAATCTGAGGGTACTCACGGCACCCAATAAAGTATGCTCGCTTGCAAGTGAGTTACACCTCATTTTAGCTTGGAGAAGTAAATTTCTTTCTCTCTTTTCACGACGGGGCCCAGTTGGTATAGAATGACACAAGCACTTACAGTACATTCATATACACATCACTTCTTTCTTTTCTTTTCTTCACCTTTCAAAATCTGGACACCTTTCTTTTTTCTTCATGGCTATGAAAGTTACCAATGATGATAGCGTGGGCAAACTGGTGAGTACCTACCAGCAGCTCCCTTGGTGATGCTTACGTGAGGTACTTTCTGACCTTTCACACATTTTTTTCTTCTTGCTGTTCACAAGATGAAATGCCACCTGGTGTATTGACAAATAGTAGCAACTGAACACTCGGATCGGGGGGTGAATGGCATTAATCGTAAAAGCCAGCCCATGAGCAGAGATAGTGTCTTACCTGCTCCTGACATCCGGTAATTAATTAGTGTTCGTAAATAATCAGGTTTTGTGGATTTATAAATACCAATCAATGACCTCAAATGGTGCAGTAAAGTGGGAGAGACAGAATTGACAAAGTAAGGCTAAAATCCATTAACATGAGTCAGCTTGTGATCCAGAGGATACAAAGGCTTGATTTGGACACCATATAAAACTTTTAATCATTATGGCTACCATAGAGCCCAACATAGGGATCCTCTGCCGCCTCTCCCCCCCTTGCTGAAAATGCTAAATGCTACCAGCACAAGAATTCTTTGTAAGAGACACTACAAAGCAGACAGTAGGATTGGTGCGCATTTCCTAGTCAAATTTTAGCTAAATATTCTGCTAATGATAGATGTTTTGTAGAGAGTGGTTGAGCAGAATACATGGTTCCCTTTGGACACCTACTCAGCTAAAGCCAGAAAAGCAAACATTTGTGCTATAGTAGGATTTCCTGGCGTCCTGAATATTGGCTGCACTCATGTACACCTGGTGGTCTCATTTAGACTAGAATAATGGTGCTGAAACTTCCTTTCCCTGCCTGAGTATATGATTAAGAGTCTGGCAGGTTTCTACTTGTGATGACCAAGGGCCTGATTTAGATCTTAGCGGACGGGTTACTCTGTCTCAACGATGACGGATATCCCGTCCACTGAAATATAAATGCCATAGGCAATAATGAGATTTATATTTCGGCAGATGGGGTATCCGACACCGTTGGGACGGAGTAACCCATCCGCCAAGATTCAATTCAGGCCCTAAGAGAAATTAGAGGATGGCAATGGATTAAGTTTGTCTTGTTTCAATGTGCTTTCTCCACACAAAATGAATGCATGCACACAGGAAAGAGTTGGTGTACTGATAAGACATTTTATTAAAATGGAAAATTAATATAGTTAAAGAAATGTATGCAATGTCAAAATGCAAAATATTTGAACTGACACTGCATTAAAAATGTGCATATTTGTAGTACCTAGTTATATCTTTTAGTATTGAGCCTGGAAATGCAAAAGCAGCTTTATTATTTCAGCAGCAAAAATGAATGTGCTGAGACGTGCACAAATTGTTTGAGAGTTCACTTTTTTCTGAAAGCCTCACACCTCTTTGAATTAAAGAATGTACTTGATTAATAATATTTTGAAATCTTTTTCTAGAAACACTTTATCATTAAATAGAATGATTTCATATTAATTCACACAATAAATAAAATGCATGAATAGAATAGAAAATGTTAATAGTTTAACCTATTTCTTTTCCAATTAAAATGTGATGCTGAATAATATTAATCGCAGTAAATCAGGTGTCTCCAACCAATCGATTGATCGGGAGCTACCAGTAGCTCGCAGAAACCATCAGAGCAGCTCCCACCCTTGAGTTAATTTTTAACTAAGAACTTCAATAAATAAGTGTTGTGTTTTCTTTTTAAAGTTAAGGAAAGGCTATGTTTATTTTAGATTATTATCAGGCTGTAGATAGCACAGCCTGATAATGAGCAGTGCTCCACTCAGATTTATGACCCATGTGGGTCACAGAGGTTCAGAACTGAAGCACTGAGGTATTAAACTCTTACATAAAAGTGTTCTCAACTCAATATGGAACATAAGAACAAAATGATATTTCCAAATGCTTTCAAATGAGAGGAAATTAAAATGAAGAGTTTACACTTAATGATTAAGTTAACTCTTCATTTTAATTTCTCCCTCTTCGTAGTGTCACATTTCCAAACAGCAGGCATCCTGCTCCCACTGGCTGGTATACTCAGTGCCATATTTATAACTGAAAATACAGTCATTATCTTTTAAATGGAAGAAATTTAAAGTGAAGAAAAATGTTTCTATGAAACATTGTCTTAATGTTTTTCTCTACTTTAAATTAAGCCAATCAAGTTCTAATGTTTTATGAAGCATGCTTCTTCATTTTAAATTCCTCACGTTTAAACAAATGACTGTATTTTTCTGTTATAAATGTCTACAGGCCACTGGGAGTAATATGCCTGCTCTTTGGAAAGACACTGACATGGGAGAAAATTAAAATGATGAGTTTTATGTAATGCATACGGACATAAAGTTAACTCTTCAGTTGAATTTTATCCCATTTCAAAGTGTTGCATTATACACAGCAGGCATCTTGCTCCCAGTGGCTGGTAGACACGCTGCCATATTTATAACTGAAAAATACAGCCATTTTTTAAAATGGGAGAAACTTACTGTGTAGAAAAATATTCCCTCAAGTGAAGAAAAATGTTCCTTATTAGGAACATTTTTGCACAACATTTTTCTGCACTTTTAATTTCTCCTATTTAAAAGGAAAATTGTTGTATTTTTTGTTGTACATGTGACGGTGCCACATATGGTGAAAGGTATGTCCTGTGCTTCAAGTACATAGGATACAGGCTCTCAGTCGCCCATACACATATATCCCATTCATTCACACACACATGATCATATATCCACACAGTCCATGCACTCACTGATGCACATGGCAGCCCTATCACAGTACCCTTAGTCACAGTATTTTGTTCAAACCATAGTATCGGGCTCCATGCACAGAGGATTAAAGTATATAAAGCTGGGCGAGGGGTGTCTGGTAGCAATGCGCAAGCTTCTTTGCCTTCAGTAGCTCACGACAATTTTCACTGATCGGAAGAAGATCTCATTGCAGAGAAGGTTGGAAATCCCTGCAGTAAATGTTTCAACTTCACATAAGTCTATTGTTTAGCCTAACATACAGGTTATTTCATTAGAAGGTTAGAGTATAATCATATTCATGGGAAAGGAGATCTAAGAATCGAAAGGCCTCATACTTAATTACAGTTTAAAGATATTGTTTTATACTTTAAGGTAATTCTTTGTAAGCTTAGTGAGAAGGAATGTGAAAATGGACGAGACAAGACTGTTCTCAAGAGGACTCGAAAGCCCATTGGTCGAACAGGGAGGAGAAGCTACAGAACGAACTGCAAAATTTCTTTTAGCTGTTTATATTAATCATGTTCCTAGAGTACGTTAACACCTTTTTGTTGACTTCTTTTCTGATTATTTCCAGACCCTTGTCCACACTGAAGCTGAATGCTAATGGCTTTAAGCTTGAGGCTGAATGTTGATTTGTAATACTAACTGACCTGTTTTGCTGATTGCATTTGCTACTGCTGCTGCATGATCATTATGCTTTTTGCGAACTTCTCTTTATTGAAAGTTTTACCTGATATTGATTGATTGAATTTGAGCTTCATGCTCACTCTCACTTTTGACTTTTGTACTTGAACTTTTAATGGATTCCTGCTAACACCCATTTTCACCCCTTTCTTTAGAATAGGGATTCTTTCCTTTATGGAACCTGCTTTATTGCTTATTTTGTACTATTGTACTATTTGTACAATCAATATTGTAACTTTATTGATGCCATTTTGACTGATTCAATAAAGAACAGAGAAAGAAAATATTACTAAACCTCTTAATTAAAATAAAACCCTTAAAACTAATCAAAACTATCATTATTGACTTAACATAGAAACAGTATTGTGATTATTGATTTTGTGATGTATAGCTCCTGATCTTCTCTTACATGACGGCAAAGGTCTGTCACAGAGAAGGGAGAGGAAACTCACATGAGTAACTGGGAGCTGGGATCTACCCTGTTTTGGTGTGAGACAGAGATGTTAAACTGTTTTATTTAAATTGATTCCCACTCCAGCAGTACTTTTAGGGTGTCCTAATATCATTTTGCGCATTGCTCTAGTTGTTTCTGCTCTCTACGGATTAATTTCTTCACTCCAAGAACTTCCAATGCCTTACAATGGGCAATTCCTGATGTTTTTTTCATGTGCTATTTATCGGTGTGGTATTTGCTACATACGCTAAATAACACACATCCAGTATTTAAACATGTGCTAAATAGCGATTCAGTGGTGTCTGATAAAAACCTATCACCAGCGTTATTTACCGAACACCAGAGTTTTGGTATTTACCCAATGTTATAGTTTGGTGGGTTTTGCCACCAAACTTGTAATCAAGCCCTGTGTGGATTAGTAACAAACTATATCTGATTCTTAGTCTGTGGAAGACTTTTGAAACTAGCACAGAAATAAAAAGTCATATTTCCTGCCACATTCTTGTCTGTCCTTAAAGAACACATCACCAAGAAAACCAAGATACATTGGTACCAGCTTTCCTGGCTAAAGAAAGTGAAGCGGTTCCTCCCTGAAAGTGATATCATAACTACTGCTCAAGCCCTCAAGCTATCACATTTGCATGGTGGCAAAGTACTGGTCCATGTCCTCCAAGACTCTACACTGCCTCCCTTACAGGCATCTTACACGCTGCTGTGCCTTATCAAGGGCCTGGAAATATAACCACATTGCTTTAACGCTGCTGGGGCCCCACTGTCTCTCCTGCAAGCTATGACGTGGCATGGTTGACCATTTTGTGTCAAGGCTTGCGCTTTAATATATAACTCAGATGCACCGAACAGTTACTTGCCTTTCTCTCAAGCATCTTTAGGAGGTGAACAAGATTTGACCCTCGCGCCTTTGTCTCTTTGGTTCCTGTGCCTGTCACCAGATGCCCAGTGATGTGTGACTGCTTCAAGGCGTTCCCTCTTCTCTACTTAGGAAGCAGACTGGTTATTCTGTGCTGTCAGATGTGGCTGTTGAGATTCTAATTCAGGCAGTGAGGTTTCCATCAGGGATGATTCCATAGTGTCCGGAACATTTTCCAGTACATCTTGGTGCTTAAATTCCTTAGTCTTCCCATCTATCTTAATCAGCATCATGGCAGGGTCAGCAGACTGTATTGAATGTCCCATTTTTAATCCTGATCTTAGTGCTAGGAATGTTCTTATGTTCTGCTTGGTCTCATATGAAAAATCTTGAGAAATGTAAATCTTGTTTTCTCCATAAAGAAAAAGGACACGTTACTTCCCTGCCGGGATTACCTGGTGCGCTGCTAAAGCCTGATGAAGCAGGCAATCACTACCTTTGGATGCACTTTCCTATTGCTGTTGCAGTTTTTAATCCTATGTGCTCTCTGTAGTTGCAGTGGTGGATCAGAGGTTAATTTGGTGAGTTCCAGAATTAAGTGGGTGAGGAAATCCATGATATTATCTTTCTTAAGGATTTGGGATCCCTGAAAAGCGAGGTTATCTAGACTATTTCTGTCACAGAGTTCAGTTATCTTTGTTTACATATTACTGTGATCTTTTTTCCAGTCTGTAAGTTCTATCACTTTTTGTTCAATAGTTGATAATTTGTCTGCTGCTCAGAGGTGCAAGTTAAATGCCACTATGTTCTTCCTTATATAGAGGACGTTGTTTGAGGTTTGGCTGAATATTTTTTCCGCATTGCTCATGGTAGTTTTAATCATAGTCAGCTCCTTCAGTATTGTTTTCAGAGTAATCTCTTGTATAATTGTTGAGGTTATTTGCCACTCTTTTAAAACGTGCAACACTAGCGTATTTTACCCTTTTCATAATTTACAGCTCTTTTATAATATGTTTAGGGAATCTTCTCCTATGATGAGTTTTATAATCCTTCTTCGGTTATACATCTCGGAGCTCATCCAGAGAGACTTCTCTTTTCTCTGTAGGATTAATGTCTATCATCTACTTAAAGTTCTGTCTGTAGTTTGTCACCTTTATTATCCCCTTTGGCACTCGAGATTCTCTTCCTTGTTGGTGTAGGATTAATGTGACCTTTATTCACTAGCCCATTGCAGTTGCCTGCTCCTCCTCCTCTTCAAGGTATCCAGTCAAAAATCCAATCTGGTTATTTTGTCTGCTCTTTTCTTGTGGAGGCTATTTCCCATCCCTCCTCCTCCCCTCTCCTGTCCCTAGTCATTATGTTTTTACCTATGTACCTAAGAAGAAGGAGCTCTTATCCCCTTATTGCTGGGTTTAGTTTTCCATGTTAATCATCAGCTGTAAACACAAATAATTTCCTTCATGTTTCTTTCTTTGTTTGTTTCAACCTTCAATGCTGAATTCCTCAAGATCAGTGTCCCTGTGCCTTTTTATTGCCAAGTACCGATTATGGATGATGTTCATTGGTGATCATAGTCCTCTTTCTATGTACAGTTTCTTTGGCTCTGGGCTGATGATTTTCTCGAACGCTCCCTTTTCTCTGTCCTCATAGGGCTTATCCTCCTCTCCTCTTGGCATGGTTCTCTCCACTCGTGCTTGCCCTAGCACCTGTCAATGGATGACAAGATGTGTTCTCCGGGATGCCGGTCTGTGGGCCCCTAGGCAGACGATTGCCTGGTGTTTCTTCTTCAGTTGTTCTCCTGCTGGGGAGGTTCTGGCAAGCGACAAATGTTCACCACCCACCCTGTAGCCAGATCCCAGTGCAAGGCAGCAGTGGTCCAGTGATTATTACTGTATGTGGGTCATGCCAAGATGTGTGACATATTCTCACTGGTCATTCACCAATATTCGAACCACTTAAGCAGACTCTGGTGAGTGAACCCTGATAGAATTTCAGAGAAAATAATGCCATACTTCTCAGCTCCACCACTGTATTGCTTCGCACTCCCAGATAATATAGGTTACCACTCTCCCACGCAGAGGCTCAAACACAACGAACCAATAAGCACAACACAACACCACCTGGAAAGGGATTCCAATTTATAAAATGAAGCACATCAAAGACTGATTCCAGAATAAGGCATGGGGTTTTATTTATGCAATGCTCTCTAACAGAAAGGCTTTCCCAGATGTCAAATGAACAACATTAAGAAAAAAATATATATATATATATATATATATATATATATATATATATATATATATATATATATTATCTACTGGCGGTCGCCAGTAGATAGTTATAGTTAGGACCTATTTTCCATAGGAAATCCACGACATTCTATTTGAAATAACTCTCTTGCCGGTTGACGTATCTTCGCGAAATTTTCAAACTTTGTGGGGCGCTCCGGTCCGCTCCTACCCTGAAAGTCTCGGGGTGATTCGTTAAGCGGTGGCCGAAAAAAAAGGGGGGTCCCAAAACGCGTATTCCCCATTCATTTTTCCATAGGAAACTTTAGACACGGCTACAGCCCGAACTGCTGAACGGAATTACACCAAATTTGGCAAAGAGGCAGTGCGGGGTTCCTCAGGGTTCCTCCCTGAGCCCCACACTTTTCAATGTTTACATGCGCCCTTTGGCTGAGGTGGTTGAGCCTTTTGGGGTCAAGATCGTCACGTATGCCGATGATACCCAGCTTATTGTGTCCCTTAAGCTTTTAGACAACAATCAGTCTATGCTGGCCAATTGTTTGGAAATGGTCTCAGCATGGATGGACTCGTCTTTCCTAAAGCTGAACGCGGCTAAAACTGAACTCATGTTTCTAGGTAAGACTACTAACTTGGAGAGTGGCGCTTTTTGGCCCAAATGCTTAGGGGATATGCCCCCCCTAAAGATCAAATAAAAAGCCTTGGAGTTTGGCTGGATTTTAACTTGAGCTTCAGGGTACAGGCTAATAGGGTGGCAGGTACCTACTATGGAATCTTGAAAATGATTAGGAGGATTTTGCCCCTCCTCCCTTTTAATGCAAGGAAACTGTTGGTTCAAGCTCTTATTCTCTCAAGACTTGATTATGCTAATGTACTCTATCTTGGTTCCCCCTGCTCGATTTTAAAGAAACTTCAAACAGTTCAAAACTGTGCAGCTCGACTCCTTATGCAGGTCAGTAACAGGGAGTCTGCCAAACCCCATATTACTTCTCTGCATTGGCTGCCAGTGGCCGAAAGAATCCAATTTAAGGCCTTATGTATAGCCCACAAATCAATGACGGATAGGGCTCCTCCTATTTTAAAATCCATTATTTCTCCGTATCTCCCGAAAAGATCCCTTCGTTCTGAGAAAAAACATTTTGCTATTGTTCCTAAAGTCAACCGTGCTAGGAGCGGTGGCCGTCTATTCTCTGTCATCGCTGCAAAATGCTGGAATCAGCTACCAGATCCTATTCGGCTTGAAGCTAATCATCTTTTATTTCGTAAACGTTTGAAAACTTTTCTGTTCTCCTGATTTTTCTGTTTTTTCGTGGTTTGGGCTATGTCTTTAGCGCTGGGAAGCCTTTGGTAGCCATGCGCTTTATAAGTGTCTAATTCATTCATTCATTCATTCTTGGTTCAGAAAGAACCCTTTTTGTTAAATGGTGTAAATCCGTTCAGTAGTTGCTGAGAAAATCAAAAGTAAAAGTACATATATATCTATGGGCACGGAGGATCCGCGCACCTTCCCGATCACGAGCTGTCTGCTAATTGGCTGTCAACACTCCAAACCAGGAAGTGTTGGCAGCCATCTTGTTCCTCGGTAGAACCGAGGAACAAGAAAGCAGTAAAAAAAGTGCGCAAAACGCACAAAGGGGGCAGGGTAGAAACACCCTGACCCCCTAGGTCTGCTCAGGGGGTCCCACAAGGACCCCCTGGGCAGAAAAAAGCATTTTTTTTTTTTTAAATCGGCAGGATGCGCTCAGGGAGCGCGAATCCTGCCGAAAAAAAAAAAAAAAAAACGAAGCGCGGTCTTCCGCGCTTCGATGTAAATTTGCCCCCGGGTGGGCCAAGTCCCGGGGGCATGCTGGGGGGGGTTTATTTTATGTATGGGGGGCCTCTAAGGGCCCCCAAGCTCCGGGGACCACCACCCCCGGGGCTTTATCATAAATGGTGCGGGAGGGCTCTGAGCCCTCCCGCAGCCCCGGGGACCGCCACCTCCCCGGGCTTTTTTTTTTTTTTTTTTTTAAACCTGTGTGGGGGGGCTCCAGCCCCCCACACGCCCCGGGGACCACCACCTCCCCGGGGCACTAAGAAAATTGAAAATGGGGGTCCGTTTTGGACCCTCGAATCCCCCGGGGACCACCACCTCCCCGGGGCTTTCAAAATGTAGGGAGGGGGCCGCGCGGCCCCCTCCTAGAGCCCTTGATGGCCCTGGGGACCGCCACCCCCAGGGCCGGCTCCTGCAGTGTCCCGGGGTGCCTACCCCCGGGACACTGCTGTTTGCTATGACAGGACGGAGCCTCACGGCTCCCGTCCTGTCATAGCAAACTTGGTTTGCATTTTGAAAGAGAGAGCAGGAAACCTGCTCTCTCTTTCAAAATGCAAACCAATTGCTTTTCCACACGGGGAGCAGCATGTTAGCTGTTCCCCATGTGGAAAAGCAATGCCGGCTCGCGCAGGAGGCGGGGAGCCGGCTGGGACTGTGGGGGTATTGGGGACCCCCCCACAGTCCCCAACCAGAGGCCAGGCCCCGGGGATGGGGTCCCCGGGGCCATAAGTGGCCTGGGAGGGGGCCACGCAGCCCCCTCCCCAAATAAAAAAATAAATAAAATAAAAAAAATAAGGGCAAGGCCGGCCCCGGGGGATGGGGTCCCCGGGGCCTTAAATGGCCTGAGGAGGGGGGCCACGCAGCCCCCCTCCATATTTTTTTGTTTAAAAAAGAGGGCATGCCCCGGGGCCAATAGAGGCCCAGGGAAGGGGGGCCATGCGGCCCCCTTCCCGTTTTTTTAAAAAAATAAAACAAAAAAAAATGCTCAGGCCCCGGGAGATGGGGTCCCCGGGGCCAAAAGTGGCCGAGGGAAGGGGGGCCACACAGCCCCCTCCCATAAAAACAACAAAAAAACAACAAAAAAACGGCATCGTGCCGGAGGCCCCGCCCCTCCCTGCAGTACTCTGCAAACGCGCCCCCTGGCGCGTTTTAAGAAGGGGAAGTAATTCCCCTTGAATACTGGGGTCCCTGAGGCCAACTAGCCCACCAGGAACCTCCAGTATGCGTCAGGGGCTGCCTTGCAGAGAGGTGTACAGAGGCCACGCCCCTTTTACACCTCTCTGCAACGCAGCTCTGTGGCGCTTAATGGAGGTAGCTGGTGGGCTAGTTGCACCCCAGGGACCCTCAGTATTCAAGGGAGTTAATCCACCGACTTAAAACGCGCCACGGGGCGCGTTTGCACAGTGGTGAAGGGAGGGGGCGGGCCTGAGGTGACATGTGTGCAAACAGGCGCCGTGGCGCGTTTTAAGATGGGGAATTAAATCCCCTTCAATCCTGAGGGTCCCTGGGGGCCAACGAGCCCAACAGGTACATCCAGAAAGCGCCACAGAGCTGCGTTGCAGAGAGTTGTAAAAAGGGGTGTGGCCTCTCTACACGTCTCTGCAACGCAGCCCCCTGGCGCATACTGGAGGTTCCTGGTGGGCTAGTTGGCCCCTAGGGACCCTCATGATTCAAGGGGACTTAATCCCCCAACTTAAAACGCGCCACGGGGCACGTTTGCACAGATGTCACCTCAGGCCCCGCCCCCTCTCTTCACCATTGTGCAAATATTCCACTAAAATCTGCCGAACTACGAATTCTGATTTACTCACCTGTTATAAGGAGAGACCTCAGTGCTGCATCTTTCAGCCCAGTACTAATCCTGAAAAGTAATTTTAACCGTACTTACCAGTAACTTGAATTTCCTTCCATAGGATATCATTGCCTGCTTTTTGCTGAAAAAGTTTCTAAGTGTTGATTTTTGAAACATACAAATATTCCTCTAAAATCAGCCGAAATACGAATTCCGATTTACTCACCTGTTATCAGGAGAGACCTCAGTGCTGCATCTTTCAGCCCAGTACTGATCCTCAAAAGTAATTTTAACCGTACTTACCAGTAACTTGAATTTCCTTCCATAGGATATCATTGCCTGCTTTTTGCTGAAAAAGTTTTTGTGTTGATTTTTGAAACATACAAATATTCCTCTAAAATCAGCCGAAATCCGAATTCTGATTTACTCACCTGTTATCAGGAGAGACCTCAGTGCTGCATCTTTCAGCCCAGTACTGGTCCTGAAAAGTAATTTTAACCGTACTTACCGGTAACTTGAATTTCCTTCATAGGCTAACATTGACTGTTTTCACTTGGAAATTCTTCTAAGTGTGGAGTTTTGGAACTTTATAATATTCCTCTAAAATCAACCAAAGTACGAATTCCAATTTACTCACCTGTTATCAGGAGAGAACCCAGTGCTGCATCTTTTAGCCCAGCACTGACCCTAAAAAGTAATTTTAACCGTACTTACCAGTAACTTATATTTTCTTCCATAGGAATCCATTGTCTGGTTTTCAGCAGAAAAGTGTCAAAGTGTCGATTTTCACAAACTACAAATATTCCTTAAAAATCGCCTGTATGACTTAAACGCATTCTTTCAACTGTTTATAGGAGATGCACCAGTGCTGGATCCAGGATCCAACACTGAGTAAGAAAAAGTAACGATAACAGTTTTTACCTGCTAAGTGAATTTCCTTCCATAGGATAACATTGGTGATTCTATGAGAAAAAGTTTCTAAGTGTCAACTTTTAAAATACAATAATATTCCTTAAAAATCACTACTGTAACCAAAACGCTTTTACTCAACTGTTTACAGGAGATGTCCCAGGACTGAATCTAGGATCCAGTCCTGTGGTTAGAAAAGTAATCCATAAAGTAACTAATTGCATTTAACTAGAAATTCACATTGAGCTGAATGTTGCATTGTGTTTGAAAATGTGTTGCCCATTGCAACAACTGTAACTACTGTACTTAAAAGTCTATTGCCTATGTGCAAAGTATTTAAACTAAAGTAATTCATTCTGAGAAAGTATTTTTTGTAATGTAATGTAGAATGTAATTACAATGTAATTTAAAAAATAAAATATGTAAAAAAAAATGGTTTCTAAAAATGTAGTAAATCAGTATGAAAAAAATAAATATAACAATTAATACATTTAAAAATTGTCATTTACAAAACCTTTGAAATTCACTTAAAAAACCGTAGGTTTCAGACATGTTATAGTTAGGAATTAGCATTTAAAAAACCTTTGAAATTCACTGAAAAAACCATAGGTTTCAGACATGTTATAGTTAGAAATTAGCATTTAAAAAACCTTTGAAATTCACTGAAAACACCATAGGTTTCAGGCACGTTATAGTTAGAAATTAGCATTTAAAAAACCTTACAAATTCACTGAAAAAACCATAGGTTTTAGGGACAGTTATAGTTACTTGGACATTGCACTCGTACAAAACCCATGAAATTCCCCTGTTATAGTTAGTTCAGCTAACTATAACTCGCGCCCCGCAATGCACTGCTGATGACGTCACATATTACATCACTCATGACATGGTCAGTGACATCACTGATGACATCACTGATGACATCTCAAATGACATCACTGATTACATCATCCATGTGAGAATGTAATGCATCTTCTCACACCCTAATATAACTTTTGATACACCCACTCTAAATTACAGACTGCCATTCTAAAAACCATACACACTCCAATACCAATAAGTACATACCCACTCACTGATTCTTAGGTCTACACACACACACATCTACTCACTCACCCGTACAGTCACTCATACTTACAGTCACTCAGTACAGGACTATCATATGCACTCATACACCTATATAAACACTCATACAATGCAACTCATCCATAGAGGTACTCACACACCTAGTCAGTCATGCAAATAATTAAACACACTGCCATTTACTCACCTATACAATTATACACGCACCGGCTCACTTACTCATACAAATACTAGCACATTCTTACGCTCTTATACAATCACTGATACAAGCACACACTCATCCATACAGTCACTCTCACAATCACACACTCTCGCTTATAGCTATTTATATACTCTAACACACATATATACTGCCTTTTACATATGTAGTTACTCACACATGTACCACTGGGACATACATTCACTCACTAACACACTCTTACACACACTTACCCACCCATACAGTCTATCACAGATGCACTCTTGAAACCATCCACCCAGTGAATCACCCACTCACACATCTATGCACAGAGTCGCACACACCCCACCCACACAAACACTCAGGCACCCATACAGATACTCAGACAACCAATCAATAACTCATATAGACACTCATGTAGCTATTCACAAACCCATGCGGCCACTTACACAGCAACAGACAGACGGATACAGACATTCACACAGTTTAGTCACTAACCCATGCATCCAGTAAGATACGTTTAATCACTCACTTATAGAGTTAGTCACGCACCTAGTAAATCATCCATTCAGACACTTATACACCCACTCATTCTTCAATACGCCTTTCCCTATATATATTAAAAATATTTAAACTTTACAGAAACACACAGTCACTGGATGATGTCATCAGTGATGTCATTTGAGATGTCATCAGTGATGTCATCAGTGATGTCACTGACCATGTCATGAGTGATGTAATATGTGACGTCATCAGCAGTGCATTGCGGGCGCGAGTTATAGTTAGCTGAACTAACTATAACAGGGGAATTTCATGGGTTTTGTACGAGTGCAATGTCCAAGTAACTATAACTGTCCCTAAAACCTATGGTTTTTTCAGTGAATTTGTAAGGTTTTTTAAATGCTAATTTCTAACTATAACGTGCCTGAAACCTATGGTTTTTTCAGTGAATATATATATATATATATTTTATCCACATTAATCCTTTCAGATTATAGAAACCGCACTCACAAAGTGTAATCTTCTCCAATTAATTTATTTTCCACAAAGTATCCATATATATACATATATATATTATCTACTGGCGGTCGCCAGTAGATAGTTATCACCTATTTTCCATAGGAAATCCGCAACATTCTATTTGAAATAACTTTGGCGCCCGTTGACGAATCTTCGCGAAATTTTCAAACTTTGTGGGGCGTTCCGGTCCGCTCCTATCTTGAAAGTCTTGGGGTGATTCGTTAAGCGGGGGCTGAGAAAAAAGGGGGGTCCCAAACGTGTTTTCCCCATTCATTTTTCCATAGGGACCTTTCATCGCAGCTACAGCCCGAACTGCTGAACGGAATTACACCAAATTTGCCAAAAAGGTAGCCCTTGGTTCAGAGTCGTGCCTTTTGCTTAAATGGTGTAAATCCGTTCAGTAGTTCCTGAGAAAATCACAAGTAAAATCACATATATATCTATGGCCGCGTAGGGTCCATGTACCCTCCCGATCACAAGCTATATGCTAATTGGCTGTCAACACTTCAAACCAGGCAGTGTTGGCAGCCAACTTGTGCCTCGGTAGAACCGAGGCACAAGAAAGCAGTAAAACAATCGCGCAAAACGCAAAAAGGGGGCAGGGTAGAAACACCCTGACCCCCTAGGCCTGCTCAGGGGGTCCCACAAAAAATTTTTGGGGGGGAAAAAAATCGGCAAAAACGCGCTGGGTGCGCGGATCCAGCCGATAAAAAAAAAATGCTATTTGGCCCCCGGGTGGCCCAAGACCCGGGGGCATGCGGGGGTTTTGATTTTTATGTGTGGGGGGCCTCTAAGGCCCCCCCAAGCCCCGGGAACTGCCACCCCCCCGGGGCTTTAAAAAAATAATGGTGCGGGAGGGCTCTCAGCCCTCCCGCAGCCCCTGGGACCGCCACCCCCGGGGCTTCTTTGTTTAAAAAATACTATGGGGAATTAAATCCCCTTCAACCCTGAGGGTCCCTGGGGGCCAACTAGCCCACTAGGTACGTCCAGAAAGCGCCACAGAGCAGCGTTGCAGAGAGGTGCAAAAAGGGGCGTGGCCTCTGAACACCTCTCTGCAACGCAGCTCCCTGGCGCATACTGGAGGTACAGGGTGGGCTAGTTGGACCCCAGGGACCCTCATGATTCAAGGGGACTTAATCCCCCAACTTAAAACGCGCCACGGGGCGCGTTTGCACAGTGAAGGGAGGGAGTGGGGCTTGAGGTGACATGTGTGCAAACAGGCCCCGTGGCGTGTTTTAAGTTGGGGGATTAAGTCCCCTTCAATCCTGAGGGTCCCTGGAGTCCAACTAGCCCACCAGGTACCTTCAGTAAGCACAACAGAGTTGCGTTGCAGAGAGAAGGGAAAAAAGGTGCGTGGCGTTGGAACGCCTCTCTGCAACTCAGTTCTGTGGTCCTAACTGTAGGTACCTGGGGGGCTAGTTGGGCCCCAGGGACACTCAGAATTCAAGGGGACTTAATCCTGCAACTTAAAACGTGCCACGGGGCACGTTTGCACACATGTCACCTCAGGCCCCCACTCCCTTCACCACTGTGCAAACACGCCCTGTAGCGCGTTTTAAGAGGTAGTTTTAATCCCCCTGCCCTATTATGTACTAGGGACTTACAGAGGAGGTCATGCTAATCACAGGGGTACCCCAACGCATAGTGTTCCCTAGTGTATGTAGGTGTTTTCACTGTATTCTAAGTGTGTTTTAGCATAGCACTGGCTCTGGTTAGTCAGAGTCAGTTACCACTAGTACACGTCGGAAAAAGTTGTGGGCACAGGATGATTTTGGAACAAGGCCTCTTTTTGCTCCTCTGTTGGTTCTTTCTGCACATCTTTTGCTTCTTCCTGCATTTTTCTTCGTCTTTGTGGACTTCTGTTGCTTCTTTCTGCATTTCTTTTGCTTCTTTCTGTGCATTTTTTCTTCTTTCTTCACATGTCCTACCTCTGTAGGCATAGTTAGAAACTAGCATTTAAAAAACCTTTGAAATTCACTGAAAAAACCATAGGTTTCAGGCACGTTATAGTTAGAAATTAGCATTTAAAAAACCTTTGAAATTCACTGAAAAAACCATAGGTTTCAGGCACGTTATAGTTAGAAATTAGCATTTAAAAAACCTTTGAAATTCACTGAAAAAAACATAGGTTTCAGACACGTTATAGTTAGAAATTAGCATTTAAAAAACCTTTGAAATTCACTGAAAAAACCATAGGTTTTAGGGATAGTTATAGTTAGTTGGACATTTCACTCGTACAAAACCCGTGAAATTCCCCCGTTATAGTTAGTTCAGCTAACTATAACTCGCGCCCCCGCAATGCACTGCTGATGACGTCACATATTACATCACTCATGACATGGTCAGTGACATCACTGATGACATCTCAAATCATACTTACGGTCACTCAGTACAGGACTATCATATGCACTCATACACCTATATAAACACTCACACACCGCCACTCATCCATAGAGGTAGTCACACACCTAGTCAGTCATGCAAAAAAATAATCACACACCCATTTACTCACCTATACAGTTATACACACACCAGCTCACTTACTCATACAAATACTAGCACATTCTTACGCTCTTATACAATAACTGATACAAGCACACACGCATCCATACAGCCACTCTCACAATCACACACTCTCACTTATAGCCTTTTAAATACTCTAACACACATATATACTGCCTTTTACATATGTAGTTACTCGCACATGTACCACTGAGATATACATTCACTCACTAACACACCCATACACACACTCACCCACCCAAGCAGTCCATCACAGATGCACTCTTCAAATCATGCACCCAGTGAATCACCCACTCACACATCTATGTACAGAGTCACACACACCCCACCCACACAAACACTCAGGCACCCATACAGATACTCAGAGAACCAATCAATAACCCATATAGACACTCATGTAGTTATTCGGAAATCCATGCATCCACTTATACACCAACAGACAGACTGATACAGACATTCACACAGTTTAGTCAGTAACCCATGCATTCAGTAAGATACGTTTAATCACTCACTTGTAGAGTCAGTCACGCACCTACTCAATCATCCATTGAGACACTTATACACCCAGTCATTCTTCAATACGCCTTTGCCTATATATATTAAACATATTTAAACTTTACAGAAACACACAGTCACTGGATGATGTCATCAGTGATGTCATCAGTGATGTCATTTGAGATGTCATCAGTGATGAAATCAGTGATGTCACTGACCATGTCATGAGTGATGTAATATGTGACGACATCAGCAGTGCATTGCGGGGGCGCGAGTTATAGTTAGCTGAACTAACTATAACGGGGGAATTTCTATGGTTTTGTACGAGTGAAATGTGCAACTAACTATAACTTTCCCTAAAACCTATGGTTTTTTCAGTGAATTTATATATATATGCAAGCAATAGTAACACACTTGGCAAATGCAACTGTTAAATGCATGGATAATAATATGAAATAAAACACAAGCAGATAATAATAATAACTGGACGTCCTGCAAGAAATCAGAAAGAAATATACACTAAATACATCAGATGATTAACTTGGTTGTGCACACAAAGTCACTCACACATCACAAAGTCAATACTCAAAAACAAATCACCTCACCGGCTGCAAACACTGCATCTTAGCCCATTCCAGACTGGGGGATTCTAAGCCGGCGTTAAGAGCCTCAGCAAACCGGGGCTCTGCTGTACCGAAGTAGATGCGTCCATCCCCATTCGGATTCCAAAGCAAATCCCAGTTTCTAAGTCAACAAACCTTAGCTTTATAATCTCAAAACACACTAGAAGGTTCTGAGAGGCCTTCCCTCTGCGCCAAGGAAACTTAATGGAATTGGCCACTTTCCATGCAAGCATTCCAAAGGCAAAGGGGTTCTCACTTTCCTTCTGCATTCTTATGTGTTCCAGCCTTTATCTTAACGAAGCTTACGAAAGTCTCCGGCGGTACATTCAACAATCTCCAAAAAACAAAGCAACCTTGAACGTGAATAACCTAAACAACTTGAGGAATCTGGGGGCCTGCCTGTGCGCGTAAAAAGCTCAAACAAGACAGAGTCAGAATTCAAGATGCCATGAGGGCATGAGGGCATGTCAAAGCCAATAGTAAGAACGTCATAATACTTCCCAATGTACAACACAATGCACATTTGTGCACCACTGCTTATAACACTGCACTTCGAGACCAAGAAGTACATTCCATACCTCACTCTTTCTCATGCTTTCAAATGCACATCCCACACGTTCTGTTCTTGGCAAGCTGTTCTACTCTGTGACAGCTCCCACTTTCAAACTATAGGAAATACGAAAAAAATCTTTTTTAAAAAACAATTTGAACATTTTTTTTATTTTCAGCCACAAAAGAAAAACAAGATACATTAAGAGCACACAACAAAAATGAAAAAGAAACATCTGTAATTCAACTTCTTCCAAACCCCCTTCAACTTGACAGCAATTATTACAGTTACGGTTACCGCAGCGGCTGAGCTGCCGTCGTGGGTCCCTTTATATTATTGGCTAATAGGTTAAAGCATGGGAGGAAACAACGAGAGATCTTACATAGCTGAAATCAAAAGAATTATTAACCGATTCCCAGCCTATAGGAGATAGCCCTACGATCTTTTTTAATCCAACTGGTCATTAGCCCCCAGATCTGATGACCTTTCTCTTTCGCCCGCCACCCCTTACATTTATATAAAGCCAGCTCCTGCATATGGATAGATAATAGCCTATGGAGCCAGGCCATATATGACGGAGGGTCATTATCCTTCCACCTTGTAGCTATTAAAAGCCTGGCAACTGCTGTTGTAATAAATATAAAATCCCGATGGGGTCTTGACAGCTTAGCTCGATTGTCATATCCAAATAGCATCATGGGTGCGGTAATAATAATCGCTTGATTGGTTACTTCTTGCCAAAATTCCTCAATCCCACTTTTTAACAAACTAAGAGAATTACATGAAAAGAACATATGTGTGCTATCTGCCGGGCCCAAACCGCACCTTGGACATTCATCCGACTCTCTTTTCCCCCATTTAAACAACTTAGCTGGGGTAAAATACAAATTAAACAAAGTTTTATAGTGCTGCGTCTTTAGGTTGGCTGCGAGAAAGATGTTTACCCCCAATTCCAAAGACATATCTAGGTCGACCTCTACATCACCTAATTTTTCCGCCCATCTAGTCTCTACTCTACCGAGATCATCCGGTAAAGTCTCCATTAATATATTATAAATATCCCCGATCCGGGCACCTCCATGATATATTTTATCCAACATTGTTATAGGTCCTAGATTAAATGACCCCCTTTCCAAATTTTTAAGGCATCCTTTAACCTGTATATATTTAAAATAGGTCCTTTCCGCAATTCCAAATTTCTCAACCAAGTCCGGGAAAGTAACTATCTGACCTCCATTGTTATATAGACAGGCAGCATGTAATACACCTGCCTGTTCCCAGTCCCTGGCCATACCATCCATTATTTCGGCGGGAAACAGTGATGACCCCCATAGTGGAGAATATCTATTAAGTTTGGGGATTTTCAAAATCTTGTTTGCCTTAACGCAGACTGATCTTGCTGCTTTAATGATAAGAAATCGTATGTTCTTATAATACCTAGACTCCCAATGCCTAAGGAAGAGTCCTATTGCTTCCCTCCCCATAGACAGCTGATATATAGAAGGCAGAGAGTCCTCACGTCCCACCCCGTCCTTTGCTAACAAGGTGCCCATCTGTTGTAGGGAGGCTGCCCAATAATAAAAAGCAGATTCGGGGCAGCCCAGCCTCCCCTCTCCTGTGGGAGGGTTAATGTTTTCAAAGCACGTCTCACTTTATGATAGTTCCAAATAAAGTTTGAAAACATAGTATCCATCCTCTGGATTATATCATACGTGAGCTCTAAGGGGACTGAGCGAAATAGATACAAAATTCTGGGGAAAAACTTCATTTTTAGGACATTAACCCTGCCCAAAATAGTTAGTTTGTAGCTGATCAATCCGCCGAAGCTCCATACTAATATCTTTCAACATAGGATCAAGATTAATAGCCCATAGTTGAGCCAAATTAAAGCTAATTTTAACCCCCAGATAGACGGCAATGTCCGTATTCCGCTGATCTTGAAATGAACATTTTCCTGAGCAGATTATCTGAGTCTTACCCTTATTTAAACGATATCTGGACCAGCTCCCAAACCTCTCTGCCACCTCCTCGATCTCTCTAATTGCCGATTCTGGTTTAGATGTAATCACCGCGATATCGTCCGCGTAGGCCAAAACCTTTGTCTCATAGCCATTAATTCGATATGGTTCTATTGCCGGGTTTAAAATTAGCTGGGCAACCAGAGGATCAATATATAACGCAAAGAGGATCGGGGAACAAGGGCAGCCCTGCCTGGTCCCCCCTGCTACCTGTATTATCCCGGATATATCCCCCATCACTCGAACCCTTGCAGTTGGATTGCAGTACATTGCCCGTATTGCCGTGATTAGCCGTGGGCCAAACCCTCGTACCGCCAGGATTTCCCATAAAGACTGCCATACCACCCGATCAAATGCCTTTTCGGCATCCAAGAGGATCACAGCCAGATCATCTTCCCTGACTTCTGCTATATCAATCAAAGAAATCACACGCCGGATATGATCCGTAGTACCCCTACCGGGTATAAAGCCGTGTTGCCAAGGAGAGACTAATCTGGCTATGATCCCCCGGAGTCGATTCGCAAGAATCTTTGAATAAATTTTCGCGTCCGAATTTATTAATGAGATAGGCCGATATGACCCCGGTAACTCCGGAGGTTTCCCTTTTTGGGGAATATTACTATCTCAGTGTCTTGCCACGATTTTGGCGGAATCCCATGATATTGTACATCGAGGAATAGATCTTGTAATATTGGGGCTAGGATGGATTGGAGTGCCTTATAGATTTCTACTGGGATCTTATCGGGGCAGGATGCTTTCCCCGAAGCCAAGCTATTTAGAGCAGTCACGGTTTCTTCAATTGAGATTTCCTTTTCCAATTCTAAGCAAATTTCTGGTTCCATCCTATTAGATCCTAAATAATTCCACATATTTCCCCCATTTATTGTTCCACTATCATCCATCTGATATAAATTCCTCTAAAACTGCTCGAATACCCCCATAATCTCTGCCGCGGTGTTAACCAATTGCCCTTCGGGGTTCTTTATTTCCCCTATAAGTTTCTGTGAGTCCCGCTGCCTAATCCTATGGGCTAGGAGTCTGCCAGATTTTTCCCCATACCAATACCTCTCCTTTAGATGAGCCTGATAAGCCTGGGCAGCTTGTACCTGAAATATACTATTAACTTCAGCTTTAGTTATGGCTATTTCCTCACTGATCTTCTTTACTCTGTCCGACTCCCCCTGCCCTAACCTTTCCGTCTGTTCGATCTCTTGCTGTGATAGTTTCATCAGAAGAGCCTCAATATGCTCTTTGCGTTTTTTCCGCAGTTGACCTATATAACCTATCACTTGGCCCCGAAGAGTAGCTTTAAATGCGTCCCACACAACTGCGCGTGAAGCACTAAAACGATTAGCATCCCAGTATTCCTCAGCCCAGTGCCTAAGAAATTTCAAAAAATCCTCATCAACAGTTAACTTCCTATCAAACGTCCATGGGCAGGGTCTCTGCTTGCTGCCTTGATATACAATTCCCAACATTAACGGATTATGATCCGAAAAAATTCTAGGCAATTTAGCAATCTCTGCCTCCCGAGAATATGAGTCGAAGCCAAAAAGTAATCCAGGCGCACACTCTTCTGGTGGGGGTATGAAAAATATGTATAGCCCGGGTCCTTCCCCTTCTTTGCCTGCCAGACATCCACTAGCCCATGGGTACTTTTTAGTGTATTTATAGCTCTATTAACCTTTGGTTTCCTCCCCGTGTAGCTTATGTCTACCCCGGATAGGGTCCCTGTGTGAATATTAAAATCTCCACAGAGGATTAATGGGGCCGGCCATGTAGCTAACTCTATCTCAAGTTCTTCCCAGATTTCTGAGTCATCTTGATTTGAGGCATAAATAGTCCCAATTGTTAATCCCACACTTAATGAAACAATTGCCCATCGACCCCATATATCTGATAAAATGCGTTTCCCAACCCCAAGATATTGTTTGATAAATATCGCCACTCCTCTTGTCAAAGATGTCTGTGAAGAGCAGACCGCCAGATCATAGCCCCGAATTTGTAAAACTGCCCGGTTATTCCATGAAATATGGGTTTCTTGTAAACAGATTACTCCTGGGCTAATATAACGCGATATTTCATAGAACTTATCTCTCTTAGCCCTGTCATTTAACCCAGCCACATTAACGGTACATATTGTTAACTTATCCATACCCGACTACTTGAAGTAACCGACTATATTGTTCTATAATCCTAAGTCTATCACTCTTTTTTTTACCTTTTGCGTGCTTTATACATCTTATCTGGCTTTTTTCTCCCCCCCACCCCCGCCACCCCCTGTCCTCCCTCTCTCCTCCCTACCCCCTGCGCCCTACATCTCCCCCCTCCTTCCCCCCTGCCCCCACCCCTTGAAAGCAACTACAACTAGACCCAAGGTGTAGAAGGCGATGAAGCAGCGTAGCACCGTGATCCCGAACACCCCCCCATACACCAAAATATCCCCAGATTCAGATACAATTAAGTCATTGCCTCATAAGATTAAGTTTACCCCCTTGCTTCTAGTCTTGTACTTTAATAACCGCTCCTACTTCATCCCCCTTAGTTCCTCCAAAGAATTCTTTGGCCTTAATTTCCGATAAGAAAAAGCAAGTACTCTCCCCATATACAATTTTCAATTTTGCCGGATACAAAAGATATGCCTGTGCCCCTGTTGCCTGGAAGGGGTTGATCATCTGTCTGAGTCGCCAGCGGCGTTCAACCGTGACATGACAGAAGTCAGGGCGTGTAAAGAATTCAACTTCCTCAAATTTACGTTTACGATCAGGCCTAGCCTTCTCCGCAATGATCTGTCGAAGGAGAAAGTTCCCAAAATATACAAGCACTGCTCGGGGTCTGCTATCTCCTCCTAATGGCTGTTTGATTGTCATGGGCACCCGATGTGCTCTTTGGACTTCATGAGCCCAGTTCCAGCCAACTACTTCGGGAAAAGACTTTGCTAGAAGATCGATCATATACAAAACGAACATCGGTACCCCCCTTATCTTCCGATATGCCAAGAAATCGCAGGTTGTTCCTCCGCTGGCGATTTTCCTGCTCCTCCAGTTTCCATTGCACATCAGAGAGTCTAGCCTCGTGGGCTGTCGTCTGCTCCTGTATCGAGGCCACATCCGCTTCCATATTCACAGTTCGAGTCTCAAGTTCTGTTATACGATCGGCAATATCTGTACACACTTTCGCGATCTTACGGACCGAGTCCTGAACCTTTCGTATAGCTGCTTGAGAGCGCCTACTGTCCTGGTGGGCCTCTTCTCGGTGAGCCATAACTGATTGCAGTATAGCATCCAGTGTGGAGGAGGGAGCTTCTTCTGAGCCCATGTTCACATGGACTTTATCGCCAATTAATTGATTTACTGGTGAGTAATCCCAGTTGAGTTCTTGGGTCGGTACATTGGTGGCTTTCTTGACCCTACGTAATGTTGCAATGGAATTTCCACCCGTTGTGTCCTGCAGACCCTCATTTTCAGTTTCACTTATACTAGTCATAGAGAAAGAGCCTTCCAATGATTCAGTATCATCCGATAAAGAATAAAAATACTCCGACATCTCGGTGTCGGCCTCCTTATCGCTATGGATTTTACGTGCAAAATGCTTATCCCTGGGGGGAAGAGGGCCCCCTTTCTTTAAACCAGCATTTTTTATACCTATACAGAGGTCACTGTCATGTTGTTGAGGGTCCAGCGAACCATATCCCACACTACCGAGCAGTGCCGTTTTGGGTTAGTCGTATGATTAAGCGAGGTACTGTCATTCGGCCCCCCACAGTTCTGAGTGCCCAGGCTTTGATCCTGTCTGCCCACATTCACTGCCACAATATCATTAGAGGCCACCAGGAGATTTTCAGCGACGTTACTTACTTGCCCAGCTGGATCTGGGCTCTCTAGTGCCATATGAGCGGTGGGGTTCATCACAGCGCTGTCTGAACTCTCCTCGTTTATGTCTTTTCCAGCTTCATTGACTCCATTGTCTCCCTCCATTGATGCAACTATAGCTGGCACGCTATCACCTCCTGGACCCTCTTTTGCTCGACTGCCTTTACTTTTGTCCGATCCCTTGGCCCCAGCAAACAGCTCGATGATCGTCGAGCCGGGTAACCGCTTCAGGCTCTGACTCTGGCTAGTTAATTCACCGGGAAGCTTCTTCCGAGTCAGATTCTGGCCGTTGACGGCGGGCCGGACCAGCTGAATGATTTACCGCTGTTACCCCGGCCCCCGCTCCTGCCCCAGCTGCACTGGTCTCCATGGCGGCTGCCGCCGCCGCCGCCTGTGGATCCATGTCTACCACCTCGCTCGCGTGAGCCGGACCGGGAGCCGCGCCAACTCTCGTTGTCTTCCCCCGCGCTGCTGGCGGTACCTTCGGAGCCATTTCTTCAGCGTTTCTGCCGATTTTCTCCCGGCAGACTACTCGCTCCCGTTTCGGGAGATCTCCCCGCAGCAACCGGAATAGCTGACAGCAGGTAAGGAGCACTTTGATCTGTTCCTCCAATGTATCTACCACTGTTGTAAAGATGCACGCGCTACAATTTATCCTTGTATGCAGATCTCCGTGTAGCAGGTATGGCGGGGAAGAAGTCATACTCCATCCGATCTGTTACATGTCAGGGAGTATGCCGAGCCACGGTGCTGCTACTGCATGACAAGCCTAGCTGCCGCCTAGCCTGCCGCCATCTTGCTTCCCTCCCCATCTTGCTTCCCTCACGAAAGAAATCTTTAAGGCAAGAAAGCCACATGCAGGAAAAAGTGATGTAAAAGACCAAAAGTCAATTAAAATCATGGTAGTCAAAGGTCATCATGTGGTTTCAAAACATAGGAGTGCCTCCAGCACTACAGCCACCTGCTGGTAACATTTTTGTTTTCCAGGTTATCTCTGCGACTTTCCTCACAACTATCAGTCCCAGTGTCTCCAAGGGAAGTTTATCCAGGTGTAGCTGGTTAGCTGCTCTGAGCTAATGTGGAAACATGCATAGCTAAAAGGAGTTGAACACTTGATAAAGGGGAATATGAAACTCATAATCTTGACCTGTTGTTAACTAAGCAAACACAAGGAGATGATGGATGGAGTGCTGAAACTTTTCAGGCACTCACCCCCAGTCACAGATCTGGGTTGAATCTATCATCGTTCTTTAGCTCACTTCGCCACCTCAGTTTGGACCCAGCCATATGCAAATCAGTCTTGACCCTGTGCCTCATGGTAACAGTCCAGCCCGAACTGCCAGCCAGGTCCTCACTGGACCGGAAACAAGCATCCTGGGACCGGTTTCGGGGTAACACCCCTTATCAGCCAGGCTAGCTTGAATCCAGTGACAAAGTGAGCAAGGGACCCACGTCTGGGCATACCCTGCCAACCTAGGGCGAACAAAGCAAACACAAGAAGATGATGGATGGAGTGCTGAAACTTTTCAGGCACTCACCCCCAGTCACAGATCTGAGTTGAATCCATCATCATTCTTTAGCTCACTTTGCCACCCCATGTTTGGACCCAGCCATATGCAAATCAGTCTTGACCCTGTGCCTCATGGGAACAGTCCAACCCGAACTGCCAGGCCAGGTCCTCACTGGACCGGAAAAAAGCATCCTGGGACCGGTTTTGGGGTTTCACCCCTCATCAGCCAGGATAGCTTGACTCCAGTGGCATGGAGTGCCCAGGGCCCACGTCTGGGCATACCCGTCCCACTCGGAGTGACAAATGCAAAAACAACAATTGATGGACAGAATGCAGAACAATGTCATACATTTACCCCAGTACAGAGATCTGGGCCTAAATCCATTTTTTTTTGCACCCCACGCCAATGGAATTTGAACCCAGCCATATGCAAATCAGTCTTTACCCTGTGCCCAATGGGAACAGTCCAGCCTGAACTGCCAGGCCAGGTCCTCCCTGAACTGGAAACAAGCATCCCAGGACCGGTTTCGGGGGTTTCACTCCTCATCAGCCAGGATAGCTTAACTCCAGTGGCATGGAGAGCACAGGACCCACGTCTGGGCATACCCGTCCCAATCGGGGTGACAAATGCAAATACTGGGCCCATTGGGGGCAGGGTCAAGACTGATTTGCATATGGCTGGGTTCAAACTGGAATGGCATGGGGAGCAAAATAACGATGGATTTAGGCTCAGATCTCTGTACTGGGGTGAATGTATGACATTGTTCTGTATTCTGTCCATCAATTGTTGTTTTTGCTGCTGTTAACTAAAGCATTATTTCAATAGAAATGTTTTCAATACCCATATGAACCAATGATGGTTTTGTTGAAAGCTTATAAATGGAGCTAAGTTGTTCTAGATCTGAGCTCCATCAAACTGGGGTTTCTTTCTCAGTGTTTCATTATAAACAAGATCAGATGGGAAAAATTAAAGTGTATGTTGTGGATGTGTCATCTCTTAAAGAATTTTGGTCTCCAACCTTCAGAAGGCTTCAAGTAAAACACATTAAACTTCCATTTTATTATTTGTTCCACCACTATCGACCAGCCAGTGTGAGCTTTTCTTCCAATATGTAAAGCTGACTAGTTGAATTGGAATGTGTAGCTGTGGTATTTCCTATTGATTTGAGGACACAGCACCTGAAGAGATGATATCAGGCATGTATAAATCACGCATTCCATGGTTTTAAAAGACATCTGGCACTTGAGGTGATTTTGTGGGTGACACCAGTCCACCTTTAATTCCAGGTTTATGACTGGTTTACTACACATGACCGCCCCTGTTAGAAAATCGCACTACGGGATGCAAAATCTTGGTCACCAGTTCGCATTTCTGGAGCCTCACAGGAAAAAAATCCCGCCACGCAGCGATTGGCAGAATTTGGCCGGAACTCCACATTCCAAGAGTAATGAGAAATTGTGGAATTCCACCAATTCCGCTGGTGTAATGAAAAATTCTGCCCACCCCTGATTATACTACATCATGCTTATATAAGACAAACTGAAACTACTAACACAGTCGCAGTGCTAATATTTGCACTCCAACATACATCTGAAGTGAGTGGCTAATACTGTAATGTACAATGTGTTAAGAAATAACACAGAGAGAGCAGAGGTTTTGAGTCTGTTAAAATTGGAAAAGGAAAGTACGTGATCTAATCATACGAATGTGGTATAGTAAAAACTGCAATGAAACAGTTGCTAGCTGCTTACCTGATGGCAATGAAGTAGAAACAGCAAGTTTTAATCTATAAAAAAATAATCAGCATTTTTCTTCAAGCCAATATATTGTGTTAATCATATATTGTGTTAATGGCCAATGGTTCAACTACTTTACATTCCACTACCGAAGTACAGACATCAAGTACTTTAATACACTGTTCGGGTAGAGTATTATGGTGTAGCGTCTCTGCACTTGACAAAAACTCTCAAGATGGTCCAAGCTCATTCTAAGTGATTATTCTCTTATACTAGAAGAGCAGGTTAACCCAGGGAAAATGCATCTTCACTGTTTGTGTATCCTCTGAGCATTCTCTAGAAGGACATCTAGGAATGGTTCCTTACGGATCTTTGTAAAAAAAAATGAATCCAATACAGAAAGTTTTCTATTAGTAGGAAAGAAGCCTTTGGGACTCTCTGATGTAGTTCTCTGAAGATATAAGGACTGAAGTTCTAGATTGGTGGAAGGCAGAAATCTAAAAAGCATCAGAAACATGGACCTTGAGCAAGAGAAATATATCCCACAATATTTCAAGGAAGTTTGTTAAGAGGTGGCTTGGAACTTAAGGCAGGGCCAAAAGGCAATTGAAAAGGGCAGTAGGAGGTCTGCTTTATTTCTATATGCTTCTATTTTCTATTTATCAGTTAGTATTGCATCTAATTTGTCTCTTCTTAATTGAAACACCTTCTTCTATTCTTTGTAAAAGTCTATTTTAATTCTGCAAACTATTCAAGAGATAGAGATAATCCTTAGAGCCATCACATGGCTTACTGTAGAAGCCAACATGTCAAGAAGGAAGGAAATGAAAATCTAAAAAATTTTAAAAAGTCAAATATGTCTTTTAAACATATTTTCAAAGGCCTTCATTACACGTTTGTTGGAATAGCATCGGGTATTTACCACACGAATAAATTAACCCAGGAAGAGGTATTTACCATATGTAGTAAGTATCTCCTATTCCGAGTTAAAAATGAAAATGAGGCATAACTTGCACAATTTTTGCTCTTGTCCACAGATCACAATCTAACAATCCACTTTGCTTTGTTATTTCATAGGGTGGGCCTCTTGCTCTGACCTTATTTGGGTAACAGTGGGCCCTCATCAGTTAAATCATGCTTTTTGAGCATGTCTTAATATGGTAATATGAAGAGCATCATACATTTAACTCAGTTCTTGTTCTTAATACCAAGTTTATCATTTATTCTTCCACAGGTCCTCACCGCATGCCTTGCTGCAGTCACCTCCTTCCTCCTGCCGCTGCTAGGCTGCTAGGCTGTTAGGCTGCTCCTGCCTTGGAAGTTAGCCTCACCAGCAAGCCTTGTCACCCGTCAGCCGTGCTAGGTTCCTGTGTCTTTAAACTCCAGGCCCAGTGCAACTCACCGTTTATCCCGCTCGTAGTTTTCCCGCACCATTTTCCTTCTTCCGGCCTCCCAGCACCCCTCCCAGAACCAAATTAATGGAGGCCACTGCACGGCTGCCCCGCTGGCGTGCCAAAGGCAAGCCAGTCTGCATCAATGCATGCCTGGACCATGCTCAGTGCCAGGAACCCTGGTCCCTGGACACCCACAGATACTACTCCGCAGAGCTCCGAACCCTGGACCCCAGACGTCACAACAACTGCTGCTTCGCATCTCCTCGCTACACAGCAGGACCGTTCACCTGCCACTGATGTCAGTTCACCTGCTACTGAACACCGCATGCCCTCACAGAAACCCATGCCACTCCCATCTCGCCTTCCAACACCACCCTGGAACCAGTCCGATGCCTCCTGGTCAATGCCAATACGCCACCGAAGTCTGGGACACCATCTCCACCCTTGCCCCCGAAGTGACCTTCATCACAGAGACATGGCTCAACCCCTCTTCGGCCTCCAATATCACAACCGTGATGCCTAACAGCTACAAGATGAAACACCAGGACTACACCAACAAACACAGAGCTGGCATCGCCATCATCCACAAAGATTCAATCTGCTGCACCACCACTGATGACGAAACCACGCTGATCATGCAACATCTGAATTTCCAATTTCACACAGATGACAAAACAACCATCAAGGGCACCCTCGCCTACAGACCCCCAGAACCATGAACTGGCCTTTGCGACACTATCACAGACTTCATCGCCCCACTCACCATCAAATCCAAGCACTACATCTTCCTTGGAGACCTCAACTTCCACCTGGATGATCCCACACATGTGAACTCCACCATCTTCCTTGAACGGATGGACAACATCGGCCTCATCCAGCTGATCATAGACCTCGCACGCAGAGGAGGACACACACTGGACCCTATCTTCACTGCCGGCAACAATACAGCCACACTATGGAATTCCCCTGGACTGACCACTCCATCGTCCACTTTACCATCACAGGACCACCTCGCACCACCCACAAACCCCCCCAGCACCTATTTCCGCAACGGGAGCTAAGTGACACAGAACCTATGGATGGACGCCCTCAACACCACTCAGCCCGATGCTCCAGCCAACCTGAAACAGGCAGTTGAGAACTTCAATGCCTAGATCACCAACGCTGCCGACCGAGTTGCCCCCACCAAACAAGCCAAAACTTGCACATCCACCAAACAAGGTAGCTGGCACACTTCTGAACTCAGCTCAATGAAACACAGCTGTAAACAACTAGAAAGAAGATGATGCACCAGTAGAGATGATACAGACCGAGCCACCTTCAAGACAGCCCTCAACAAATACCACTAACAACTCAAAGACTCGAAAAAGGACATCTTTGCAGACCACATCGAGACTACTGCCAACCACACCAAGGAACTCTTCAGCATCATCAGCGAGTTCTCCTGCCCATCAGCCAACGTGAACACAATTCCTCCCTCACAGGAACACTGCAACGCTCTAGATAGTCACTTCCACAACAATATATCCACCATCTACAGGAACTTTGACCCCCAACCTACCAACTTCCTCAGCCTCCCCACTCCCTAGGAAGCTTCCCCAGACCAACATCTCACTACATGGGAACAGCTCACCACACTGGACACCACAGCCACAATGAACTCCATCCATTTAGGAGCACCCATAGACCCCAGCACCCACCGCCTCTTCAACCTAGGAAGTGACGAGATCAGCCACTAACTCACGACCATCCTCAACCCATCCATCGCCACAGCCGCCTTTCCTGATGCATGGAAACATGCAGAGGTGAGACATCTCCTCAAGAAACCCTCAGCAGACCCCAACGATCTCCGAAACTACCGCCCCATCTCGCTGCTCCCATTTCCCATCAATGTCCTAGAGAAGGCCTTTAACCGTCAGTTCACACAAAACTTGAAGAGAAACAACCTGCTCGACCTTTCCCAATCAGGTTTTGAGCCTACTACATCATGGGTATCGCCCTGATCGCTGCCACAGACGACATCTGCACCCTACTTGACAGAGGAGAATCAGCCACCCTGATCCTTCTCGACCTCTCCACAGCCTTTGACACCGTGTTCCACCACACTCAAATTGATAGCATCTTATGCCTCACAGAAAATCCGTCTTCCCCTCTTCACCATGCAACCCACGAGCACTATCTATGGCGTCCCCTAAAATTCATCCCTCAGCCTCTCCCTCTTCAACATCTACATGACGCTGCTAGCCGGCATCGTCAGAACACAGGACATCAACATCTTATCTTACACCGATGACACTCAGCCCATCCTCATGCTCTCAACAGACCCCAATATAACAAAGGCCAACGTCCATAACTGCATAAAGAACGTAGCGACCTGGATGAAGGAAAACTGCCTAAAGCTCAACACAGACAAGATTGAAGTGCTGATCTTTGGCAACCATACTTCGCTCTGGAACAACACCTGGCAGCCCGCTGAGCTTGAACCCAACCACACACCAAAAGATCACGTCTGCAACCTCAGTATCATCCTGGACAGCAGACTCACCATGAAACGGCAGATCAACACAATCTCATTGGCCTGTTTCCACACTCTCCGTATGCTCCAAAGAATCTTCAAATTACTCCCTACAAGCACCAGAAAAGCACTCACGGAAGCCCTTATCATCAGCCGTCTGGATTACACCAAAGCACTTTACTCAGGACCTACCATTGAACTCATGAGAAGGCTCCAGACGATACAGAACTCAGCGGCCAGATTGATCCTCAACCTGCCCAAATGGCCCAGCACCTGAGGAACCTCCACTGGCTCCCCGTCAAGAAAAGATAGAAATTCAATCTATTGACACATGCCTACAAAGCCCTCTAAAACCAAGGACCAGCATACATGAACCACTGGCTGAGCATCCACCAACCATCCAGAAACACCAGCTCCACCTCCCTCGCCCTGGCACAGACACCATGCATCTGCTATAGCCACAGCAGAGGACGCTCCTTCTCCCACCTCATCGCCAAGTCCTGAATGCCCTCCCCTTCCACCTCTGAACATCACCCTCGCAGATGGACTTAAGGAAGAAATTTAAGACCTGGCTCTTTGACTAAGCACAGCAACCCAATGCCTGGATACCATCACGGGTGACAAACCGGGCTCTGAAAATACTGATTGATTGATTGACAGACCTTCAATTCCCAAACTAACATTTCTGCCACTAACTGACCACTTATGACTGAAGATATCTGAATGAAAAACAAGATTCATCAGTCCTTACAAAACTACACTTTCAAATCATCTACCAAACCAGTGACTGTGAGTATCTGCTTGTTGTTCCATGACACGTGTGCTTATGATTGTTATAGTTTTCTAGGAACCTCACTTGATTAAAATAAATGTCTTTATTTAGGAATGAAGGGACAGATGTATCAAAGGTTTGTACCCATTCTGTGTCTTTGGAAAAATGTTTTAGTACATATGGCCCAATGTTCATTGATCCTCACAGCACATTCAATGTAATTCCTCCCATACCGGACTATTTATATACTGTTGGCTTGACATGGCCACAAAAATAGGTACAGATGCTACCTTTCTTCTCATGCACAAATTTAAAATCTCACAAACTACTGAATTTGGTGCCTTTTTTATTTTATCATGACAACAATCTCTACAACTTTCTATTACATGAGATTTATGGACTATTTGCGGTTATTGAGTACCACTACTACCTCTAATCATATTTCATAGGAAAGGCAAGGGTCTGGCCTTTATAGGTAAGGACTCCCTGAAATGTTTTAAGACTAATTCTATTGTGAATCTTCATTTGTGTGCATTGTAATAAAGAGTAAAGGTCTTTTCATCCTCTGTGGTGAACTGCAAAACGTTGCTTCCCCCTGCAGACTCTCTTTCAGATCAGAGGGAAGTTTAGACTCATTGTTCCTCTCTGGAAGTCGAGGAATTCCTGCAATTTGTACTTCACAGTAAATCATCTGGCTCACCATGGAATCCACTCCACCTAGGATGCTCAAGAACTATCTGCTGTTAGACTCTAGCACACCTCGAGTGATTTTTGATGTCTCATTATCCAATGTCTCTGAACCAGTCTGCTAGAATTTGGCATGGGTCACTCCTTTATCACAAATGCCTCTTTGGACTCTAAAACTGGCCAACTAGTGACTGATTTCTCAGCTGCTCTAGCTGTCTAAGCTGTTAGGGAAATATATTTCCATTCAACTATCAAAGTTTGTGAAGGCCATCCATCTTCTGCATCCTGCCCAGATCGGCATCCACCCTGGACGGAAGGCCTATTTTGTCAGCCTTGGACGACTTCACCACTGTGCTGATTCCAACATCTCTGTGGCATTAATTTTATTAAACCTCTCAGCGTCCTTTGAAACAATCTGCAATCAGAATCTCTTATCTAGATTGCCTGACTTGGTTATAAAGGAAATGGTTTGCTTATTTTCTTTCAAATCAATCTTTTCATATCTATCTTCTCCCCTTAACTTCTTCGGTCAGGCGCAATCACTATGGTAATCCCCAATGCTCGCATTAAAGCACTTGATTAAATCATTTTTTTTTTTTGCAGAGTTTTATATAGCGCGAACTTGACCCGAATCGGGTATCAGAGCGCTTTACATAGCACCAGTTACGTTACGACACACATTCATTTTTGTTAGGCACGGGGAGATTAAGGGGTCGATTCCGATTCAGGCCGGAAATCACTCCGACCGAGCCGGACCCGGAGAGAATTCCGACCGAATCGGACTCTGGCAGTCCGACCGAACGAGTACGATGTGCACGCATGCCATCGGACTCGAGTCGGTCGGACTCCCATTGAAGTCAATGGGAGCCGGTCGTACAACGCGTACGCGGGCTCCCATTGACTCAATGGGTGCGAGGCGAACAAGGGCGCCCCCACAGCGGGTATGCGTTGAAGCGGGTCGCGCCGTACATGCACAGGTAGGGGGGACCCATGGGTCCCCCCCTGTGTGCGACTCGCGCGGCTAGGCGTACAGGGGGGTCCGACACGGACCCCCAAAGTGCGGCTCCGTCTGCTCTTTCGAGCTGGACGGCGCGAGCCGGTCGGACTGTTCGCGGCGCACATCGTACTTACCCGGCCGGGGAACGTCTCCATTGCGCAGTGCGAGTCGTGTCCATGCGAGTCGGTCGGAGCGGTTGAGTCCCGCGAACGAGTCGGTCGGCGATTTCACGTCCGCTCGCATCGTACTCGCTCGCCCGGACGCACGTCTGACTCGGTCGGGAAACAGGGCTCCGAATCGGATCCGGTAATGCCGAGTCCGATTCGGAGCCCTACCGGCCGAGATCGGAATCGACCCCTAAGTGATTTGCCCAGAATCACAGGATGTTCAGCGTCATTGCCGAGACTCGAACCCAGTTCCCCAGATTCGAGGTAGGACGCCCTAGCCGTTAGGCCAACTCCTCTCCTCCTTTCGGTTTTAATTATTCATTTATGTTGATGGCTCTCAAATTATTGTAAAGCTAACAGGTGATCCAGGCAGTGTGGCAAACAAACTGCATGGCTGCCTTTCAAATGTGCAACGGTGGATAAGGTTAGACTGCCTAAAACCTAATGGACACAAATGAGAAAGTCCCTGTCCTTTAAAACCTTCCACTTTTTGGGATCATGTATTCTGGCTCCAGTTTTTAGGACTGATGCCTTCCCCTATGCCAATGGTACAAAAAAATCTGAATTAAAATAGAGTTTTCCTAACAATAGCTGACCAAATACCATCTGTAGTTAGGTCCTGTCTATTTCGCTATCACTCCTTAAAATAGATATTACATTTCTGTTCTTTCCATCAGAGAGTTAACATTTTTAGTGCATTTATCACTACTCAATTAGATTACTGCAATGCTGTTTATCTAGATCTATAAACTTATTATATTCAGAAGTTGCAGTTGATCCAGAGCTATACAGCAGGATTGTCCCTAGGCCTGGACCCTTGTGACCATATCTCTGCAGCCCTTGCATTACTACATTGGCTACTTATAGGGGTATGGAATTTATTCAAATGTGTGTGCATAGTACGGAAAACCATCTTCTCCCACAAACCCATCATGCTTTTCAAGGTGATTTCAGTGGTACAAACTCAGTCATCAACTAAGTTCCAAAGACAACTTTCTTGCGAGTTTTGACAAATATCATTGTAAAACCCCGGGTGGAGGAAAGTTCTCTGTTGATGATGCTTCTAAGGGAAACCTGATACCACTTCATCTCCATGAAGAGTCCAATTTAGGAAATTATTGAAAACATGGTTGTTTCCATCTTGCCTTTAGCTATGGGTGAAGTCGTTTTAGCCTTACCCTACCACTTGGTTTCTTGGTCTCTTTAAGAGCCCTGATAGCCTTTCCTGTGTCAAAGTTACACTAGCTACAAACACTAACCTAAACTAGCAAGGGAAACTAAATTACCTAGTTTGTCCCTAGAGCACCTACCACTCCCCATGGACAAGATTGGCTACCAAAATATCAGGGTACATAGGGCCTCAAAAATTCTTGATCCCATCCTCAAATTAATATATATTCAGATTTTGCATAGGACTCAGTTCAAGTGTTAATGGAGATGCATCTGCCTGTTTTTTTAAAACATTTTTCGTTGGCTTATAATTATACCTGAACTTTGCTAAGTGTCATATTCTAGGTAGTATGCCAATGAGGTGTTAGGTAGACAATACTTGACAAAATATATTATGACCCACACAGCAATAATGACAAATATTTATTAAGATAGAATACTAGTGAGAGACTGTCCACTATGAAAGGATTTAGGAAGAGGGTGTTGGGGGGGGTGGGGGGGAGACGGAGGAAAGGAGAAGAGGGAAGCCAAACAAGAGTAGATGACTGCAAGAGTCAACCAGAAAGCCAATAGGAGATATTGAAAGAGAAACTAGGATGTAAACTAGGATTAAAAATGTATCTAACATTTTGTCATAATGGATTAAAAATATACAATCCCAGTGTAGGTTTAGGTTATATATTGATGCAATGGCTGTGAGACCTGCCTTTGAAGGGAAAATAACCCATGGAAAATACTAATCAAATCTAGTTTTATAACCAACCTTCTCCCTTTGTAGTGTTGATTCTCCAAAGGCAGTGAGGTTAAGCAGTGAGGGATTACTGGTGAAAGAGGAGTGCAGCTCAGATATTACATGATACAAGTGAGTACTCTCAATACAAGCAATACCCATTCAAAGTTGTTTCTTTCAAAAGGAGACATTTTTTCTATTTCAATTAACAGATTAGGCTGCATATGGCACGTGACACCAGGCCTCCCAACAATATACATGTTGCCTTTGTATGAAATACACTTACTTCACTGTTTCACTGCTATTTATGACTTCTACCAGTGATGGAACAATTTAGAAATCTCCTTGCCTATGTTTCATGGACAGTACCCCTCATCACAGGAAAATATTGTTCTAGTTTAACTGTCTGCATGTTGCATTGTATTCGGCTGTGGTAAAATACATTCCAAAATATCTTTTACTTGCATAAATCAAAACAGGACACAGCACAACATTAAAAAAATCCTCATAACTTCTGGAACTAAGATACAGACACAAACTCAATTAAATTACCTGATTTTGAGGCATTGTCGGACATATAACATTTTGGCAAATGGGAAGCGAAAATCAATTGCTACCTCCGGGGAGCCTTTTCATCAAGGAGCCTGTCATCAAGGGCTAAGTGCTTCCAGCTTGCCCCAACGCGAGAGGAACTGAAGTGAGGGGAGAACCGCTGCTGTGATTCTGTGACTGCCGGGGGACTGCATGTCGCACAACGCTCTGCGCCCAGCTCAGGTGGAGCTGGAAACCAACGCCTCATAAGGCGCTCTTCACTCCCGCTGCGCGGGACGTGCCTGGGCCAAAGGCAGGCCCGTCCTTGCCCGTCATAGCCCGGAAGAGGCAGGGCAGGGCCACCTGCTTTAGAGCATTATCAAGGTTGCCTCTTGTTTAAGTTGGTGCCGCTTATTTTATGGGCATTTATTTCAAGACGCACTAACTCCATTTTACAGCACCTGGGTGGGGGGGGGGGTCAGTAGTAGACCCAGTGTGCATCGCTCATCTAATCCGGTCCCGCTATTGAGGGGGTGGCGCCAAATTTTAACTTTGCGCACAAAATGCAGTTCCATCTTACGCTCCTCAGCACCTGCGAAGAAAGAGACTGGTCGGGACCACCCCTTTTTGGCTTGGAACTGCCTAGCCTGCTCCGTGCTGTTGCCTGCTGCTGCTGCTGCTGTTGCTGCTGTTGCACCATCTGGGAGCGTAGCCCTAACCCTAAGCCCTAGCCCTAAGCACTTGAACTGGAATAGTTCTCTTTCTTAATACTCACTTGTATGTTTATATAGTGCATACATAGCGAACCTACTGGAACTAAGCACTTGGCTGTTGAAATTTACAGCCACAGGACTGTCTATCCTTGACGTAATCCTGGACTAATCTACGCTTTGGGCCATATGTATCAACACATTTCCCCATAGACACAGAATGGGCAAAACCCTTTGATACATCTAGCCCTTTGTCCTCTGGGCTTATTATTGTCATCTGGAGAAAATGGGCAAAAGGAAATCTTGCGAGGGTGATATGGGTGAGGGAAGAAAGAAAAAGTTGAAACGGGGCAAAAGGAAAAGTTTGGTTGTAACACAAGAAGTAGGGGTGGGGGTAATGGACAGAATAAATAATCTATTGACTGAATGTGAGGTCTTACTAGACCCCACCCAAAATGATGTTACATCTAACAGCAGCACTAAGCAGTCTGGGGGAAGTGGGCCCCCTAACAGGCGAATTCCCGACATGTTTAAAAAGCCAGCCTTAAGGCCTGGTATCCCTGATTTCCTGAGCCCACATTTTGTGAGCCCAACTGTAGTTACCTCCCCCATTCACTCTGTATAGGACGTTTTCCCATGTTCGAATAGATTTGATATCCTGATAGAGAAAACAGAGACAGTGACTACCCACCAAACTGCTCACTCTCAAGATTGTAGGGAGGCCCCAGTGAGTATTACGACCCACACTGCTGAGGACCCAGTTGCAACAGGTGATGCAAAGCGCACTGAAAAAGGGCAAGGTACTAATACCTGGCTACTTGATAGGTTTTCTATGGATCCACCACAAAGCCCATCACAAAGCTCCATGACCATACAGCTAGCAGACATATTGAATGAAATTCAGTGTCTTAACGTCTCCGTCTGCAATCTAGCTGATTCCATAAGCAAGGCCCACTCAGTTATCCAGCAGGTAAAAGTCATGCTGAGAGAGCAGCCCCGACGTAGCCTAAGCACTTCGGGGGACACGAGCAGTAACAGCCAGCTAGACACCAACTGCCATATCAAGGCTCCGATAGGTGCAAATAACCATGATAAGAGTCTCCTAACAAGTTACATCAACACGGGACGCATTCAATCAGATAGGGGATCCAAAGTACGACCCACAAGCCAGATCCCCAGACAGAACTCTAGACCCCATGTTTCTGCACCCCTGCTCCCGATTAACCATAACCACCTAGGGTTTACCAGGTTGTGGTCGCCTAAAGAGACCCTCTTCAAATCAGGAATGAAAAATGTTGTATATATGACTAATGTCCCTAAATGCACTAGTAACACATACAGGGAAGATGAGGACTCTCTTCGTAACAAATGTACACAGTGGATACGACATGTCAGGGGTTGTCGATCGGTAATCAGAGAAGATATCCTTATGGCCAAGCAACACACTTCACCCGAACTACCATTTGACTATATTGCATTGACACTCCCCCATTGTCATCTGGTTGAAAACCTTGTTAACTTCGATATTCGTTCTCAAAACTTTACTTGCTCTAGCATTCGCATTAAGCTTAATCCCCCTGAACCAGCCATACATCCGAACTTGTCTCCACTTAGGGAGATAGATTGAAGGCACCTCCCTCTCGCTGACGTTTTAGCTACACACGTTAGGTTACCACTTGTCAGCAAGACTATTATCCCCCCCATATTAGTCCAACCAAACCCAGTCCTGTACAATTTATCCCCTAAAGACACTGTTTTGGAGGGAAGGAAGGAGGATGTAGCAATGACCGTTCTAATGTGTAATGAGCAAATTGAGAAATCTTACACCTCCTCTAGCATAAGCCTTTTGTCATGGAATATAGCTGGACTAAAATCTAGGGGCGCATCTCCAGAGTGGCATACGTTTATCGAACAATATGATGTATGTCTCTTCCAAGAAACATGGTTAGTAGAGCCCCTGTTTCAGCTAGGGTATTTAAATTACCACATCAAGGCGAGATGCAGAAATAAAGGAAGGCCCTCAGGGGGGCTCACAATTTGGGTCAGGCAGGATCTTAATTACAAGATAAATGAGCTCCCAACCAAGTGTAATGATATCATAGCTATTAGGTTGACAGTGGGCCCCCACGGTAACATTGACATTTATAATATTTATGCTAGAGGGGTTAGTGGGGGGGAAGAGATCAGAGGTCATAACAATCCTTGATGAGCACCTAGACCATCTCTCTAGAGATTCCCAGGTGATAGTGGCGGGGGATCTTAACTCAACTTTTGAGCCACTTGGTATTGAGGACCATGATCTGGTAAAGGAGGAAGATGCACAATGGGGAATTCCAAGCCTTGGGCTAACACCTGTAAAGAGGTGGACAGACGTGGCAATTCAAATCAAAGAAACCTGCTTGGGAAAAGGTCTACGGGCGGCAAACGGAAGAACTCCCTTCGATAGGCATGGGGCTAACACCTTTAACAATGGTCGACACACAAGTCGCATTGACTATATGTTAATTAGTCTAAAGATCTGGCATACACTTTTGGACATGGAGGTGTGTGACCGCCTGGAGAGTGACCACAACCCGCTGTGCTCAACTTTCAAACTGTTGGTCCCACAGGAACATATCCCACAAGATATCCAACTCACTACCCGCGACCTGATGCCCACCAATGATATGAGGCATCTTAAGTGGGAAATGGTTCTGGAGAAGCCACATATTCTTGACTCCATTGCCAGGGAAACTGAAAGCACAATTGCTGAACTGGAGGTCCTCTCATCCCACCCCGCTTCCCTTGCGGCTGTAACGGCATCCCACAACGAATTTTTTTCTAAACTGTGACCCCTTTATATTAAAGTGGGTAGGGCTAAAAGTACATCCCAAACAAATCTGTGCCATTGGTTTAATAATGAATGTAAAATGGCCGGGAGAAATCTTGTGGACGCGATTATGTTAAAAGAGCCCTGTAGCATGCGGATAGCAAGGTCAAAGTATAGGAAAGCCCAAGTTAAAGCAAAAAAGGAATGGGATGAAAGTAGGTGGCAGGACCTCAGAATGGCATGTGCTAATAATAACGCCCGTAGGTTTTGGACAGTGGTGAAATGGGGCAGGGACGGTTCACGAACACAGCCACAAAATCACGTAGCACAAGACCAATGGGTTAGCCACTTTGAATCACAATATGCTGCTGATCCTGCAGAGGCTAGTGCTCCAGCTCTTCCACATATTTATCATTCTAGTAAGCCTTTCACTGCAGCTGGCGTTAATGCAGCTCTCTGTGCAATCATGGAGGGTAAAGCCCCGGGGATAGACGGTCTCCCGGCTGATATCTTTCTCCACGATAAGACAAAATGGAATAGATATATTTTGATACTTGCAAATGCTATTGCCTCTGGAGCACCTATACCTGATTCCTGGAAGGGGGCTGAGATTTTCCCTGTGTACAAAAAAGGTGACAAAACCCTTCCAGGAAACTACAGGCCTATAAGCTTAATCGACTCCATACAAAAAGTGATTGCCCAACTGGTGTTAGGAAAGGCTCAAGAATGGATCAAGGACCAGGTTATTCTCACTCCCTTACAGGCGGGCTTTCAAGATCATGTTAGTACAATAGACCAGGTATTTAGATTTAGATCAATACACTGGCGGACTGTGGTCCTAGGCAAGAGCAGCATGTATGCTGCCTTTGTTGACCTCAAGTCAGCATTTGATCTGGTCTCTCGGAGCAAACTTTGGGTAGTGCTCTAGGAGTTGGGATGCCGCCCGAATTGCTATCCCTCATAGCTCGCCTTCATGAGGATAACTTTGCCCAAACACATTGGGGAATGCAGGGAAATGTTACTATACACTTCCCTGTTGTGAAGGGGGTGCGCCAAGGTTGTGTCCTGGCCCCTACATTATTTTCGCTTTTTATAAATAGTATCGCTAAGCATCTAATATCCATCCCTACTGATGCCCCGGCCCTTGCAGGTACTAAAATCCCCATTTTGATGTTCGCCGATGATACGTTAATTATCTCCAAAACCCTGAGTGATCTACAGCGAGCATTACATCTTTTTGAAAAGTTCTGCACCCTTCGGGGCTTGGAAATTAACGTAACTAAAACTAAGTTCATGGCGTTCAATCCTCATAGAGCATTTAAGGAGGTATACTTCTAGACAGCCGACCATTGGAACAAGTCAGCGCCTTCACATACTTGGGTGTGACCATGCAAAAAGACATGCGATGGGGTTGTCAGATAGATGCTGCTACCCTGAAGCATCGACAGCTGTCAGGTATCCTATAAAATGAGTTTAATGCTTCCCTGACCAAGCCAGTTAGCCCTGTGTTACAAATATACGATATGAAAGTGGTGAGTTCTGTGTTATATGGGGCAGAACTCTGGGGTTCTGAGAATATGCCCCAGCTCACTATTGCCAAAAACCGATTTCTGAGTAATATCACTGCTCTCCCACAAAGCACCCCGACATTACCTTTGCTGCATGATCTTGGCCGCAAAGCTCTGGTTGACTTTGCCAGGTTGCGTCCTATTCTGTATTGGCGCAGAATCTGGAGTACACCAGAACTGTTACCATATGCTGAAGGCCTTCGGGATATAATTATAGCGGACTCTTTCCATAAGATCAGCTGGCTACGTGAAATAAGAGCATCACTGGCAAACATGGGTATGCTAAATTTATGGGAAAATCCAATGAACATCCCATTTCCCTCAAAAGAGAGTATAAAAGAAAGATACTGGGACATGGTGTATCACAATAGTTACAACAGATGTGATAGCTCATCCCTAACAGGGACATATTTGGCAGTGAAACCCCGGCCTAACCTGGAGAAGTACTGGTATATCATATCTAAACCCCATGATCGGAAGTTGTACTTCCAATTTAGAGTGGGGGCACTGCCCTTGAGATCGTTTATTGCTAAATGGGCAAGCTTGGGCGATAGCAAATGCCCTTTCTGTGAGAAGTCTAAAGAGTCCTATGCCCAAGTCCTTTTTGTGTGCCCAGCCTACACTGCACTGCGTAAAGTGTGGTTATCCCCAATCTGTAGGTTGCTGGGCACTAGAACAAGAAGCATCGCACTGAGAATATTGCGTAATGACACCCTTCCTTGTATTACAATAGCTGTAGCCAAGTTCCTGAGTTGGATGTGGGCTATAAGATCATGCTCCCTTCCCACTACCTGATTTACAAATAGCTGGCACATTTGTCTGATGTTTTCTCTCATTGAAGTAATGTGTGTGCTTATTCACTTATAGTAATTTTAATCAGAAATCAATTTTTAAACATACCGATTTGGATGATCCAATATTTTATTGAATGTATTGTTTATGTTGTTTAATCAGATTTTAATCGAGCCCACGTCTGATGTACATATATTAACCATTTTATACTATTTTTAAAATTATTGTATCTAAGTTTTATGACTAAAAATGAGTTTCTATTACATGTGACATGCTTTTATGACATGATTTGTCAAATAAAGCTTATTGGATGGATTTTGGCAAATGAACAATGTGATCTTAAGGGATAAGATCAACAGAACTCTGCTAAACTAAGCAATCCTCAGGCCTTCAGTCTTTTAACGTCGTAGTGTTTATAGTTCATACTCAGTGGCAAAAAGGTGTCTGCTATAACAAAGCAATGCTTCTAGTATGTATGTCTTACAAGTCCAGGTGAATGAGAATCTCACAAAAATATCCCAAAATTGACGAATCATGGTCACCTAAAATGTTGCCACCTAAAATAAGGAAAGGATCCCACCGTGGCCGAATGGAAGTATTTAGGATGACACAGGAATCCTAAAAGTCTTGACGTCCACTTTAACACAGTCATACATGAAAAGGGGCTGTTCCTGTAGAAATAAAAGAATAAAGGTTGGATTCCTACAAAGAGAAGGGGATCCTAATGATCAGAAGATAGAGCCTTCACACACCCAAACGGGTGCCATGCTTCATCATTGGGCTGCTCCTCGTTGGGCTGGTGCTTTATCGGAGATATTCTGGTTTTGCCAGAATGATGAATGTGTTTGAGGGAGTATTAAAACTGCCTAAGGGATACCTGTTCAGTTTTAATAGAGTTGCCCCTCTGAAAGGAATAAAAGAAAGGGAGAATGCTGTTGTTTGGGATCTATGAACTGTGACAGCCTCACAGTGAGTGTTGTAGGATCGACATGTTTTATGCCTTAATGGCCCAAACTGGATCCAGGGCTTTTCTTCAGGACCAAGAAAATCCCTAACCTACACCTAGATGGGATATGTCATAAAGAATAGGGATTCCCAATTAGACTGATGTCTGCTCTACCTACTTGTATGCAGAGAAAAAAGGGGGAATAGAAAAACAAACTTTATGAGGGGTGTCACCTTCAAGCACATCGGTTGACACTCCCTACAGCATTAACAATATGCCATATATATAAATAGAAGTGTCTTATGAATAGACACAGCATGCCAGGAGCACAAAGGTCACCCCGACATGATTAATGCTCAATGACACAGTAAGTCAGGCAGGTGACTAAACATGAAAAGCACTGCACACATAACAAATAACAAAAATCGAGCATGTATGGGTACTGTATCCCAGTAGGTTTGAGTAGGGATCTTACCCTGTTTACCAATTCAGTATTGCCCCTTAGGTATAGGCAGAGTACCGTGTATAGCTATGGACAAAACTGAAGTGAAAATTATTGGTCAGTTAGTGCTTCATTGGCTAAAAGAATGGGCAGAGAAAGGGAAGATCTTGTCAGATATTCAATATGGCTTTACACCGGGACAGGGGATGATTAAACAGAATTTGAATCTTTATTTATCGATCACCAAGTACATTATAGCTAGGAAGGAGTCCATTCATTTGGCGTTCATGGACCTCAGCACAGCCTTTGATACAGTGGATAGATTGAAATTATGGGCTGTGCAGGGGGCCGTGGGGGTGGAAGGTGCCTTTGTAACTTTTCTGCGCGATTTACATGCTGAATTGGAGGCCTCAGTAAGATATGGCCCCAATGTGGAATGCACAACGCACTTTCACTTGGAGAGAGGAATACGCCAGGGCTGTATTTTAGCTCCATCAGCTAGAGAGATTTTTAGTGGCCAAGTGCAAGGATGTCCCTGTGGTTGGAAACAGGCTGGTTTCAGCATTATTATATGCAGGCAATACTGTGCTGATTGCGCGCACAGCTAATGGTCTGCAGCTCTTGTTAGAATGTTTTTATAAATTCATGGATAACCTGGGTTTAAAGACAATTTTTTTCAGAGTCCTATACTATGGTGTTAGGCCCAAAAAAATACTAAAACTAAAATGTTCACGATTGATGGACATCACATTGGTAACACCAACAAATTTTGCTATCTTGGCATCTGGCTGGATAGTAAAATGAATTGGGAACCTCTGATGAGTACCCACATCCAGTCCTTCAACAGCGTTGTCCATAGTATTGATGCTTATTCCAGGTGTCTTGGCCACACTCATGTGAAATCCATATTGGATTTCTATAAAGCAAAGTTTGTCCTGACAGTGTCATTTGGTGCACAGAATTGGAGGTACAAGCCTTGTCACTTTTTTATTAGGAGGATCCTGAGGACATTGCAGAGTATACCAATGGAGATTGTGCATGATGAATTGGGGGCAGGATTTATTTCTGATTACATTCATATTCGCCCCATACTACTGTGTTTTTCTGTCTGGCTGAAAAATGACCTGTAAATTAATGAAAGATCCTAGAAGACTGTTTGCGTATGGATTTTAGTCATCATTTTCCATGGTTGAATTATTTCAAAAGTATTTTGTGTGATCTTGGTAGACCTAATCTTTTTTCTGACACTGAGCAAATTAGTAAATCAGACGTTCTGTGGGTCAAGGTGGCGTTTCACGCTAATGTGAACAAAAAAAGGGCTGAACGTATGCTGTCCAAAAAGTCTGGTACCCATTATGCTATGGTAAAATCAATGTGCAAAATAGAGTTGTATTTGACACTAGATATGCCAGTTTTGCATAGACGACTACTGTACTATTTTAGTTTGAATTTGTTTCCTCAGCTTTTAGTAGGGTGGCATAGGCTCCCAGAGCCACCAATTTGCACGTGTGAAATGGATGCTGCACTGGACACTTTACATGTATATTTTATTTCCCCGAAATTCATAATTTATGTCACAAGTATATACGTCCTCTTCTCCTGTCTTCAATTTTTATCAAGTTACAATTTTTGTTTTTATGTGTCATGGTTCTTAGCAAGGGTATTTCGCTTTGTGACATTTGATGTACTATTTTAAGGTGATTTTACTTATCTGATGATTTTTTTATGAACTTTTATAATTTGCCTTGTTAAATCAAATAAACTGATGAAGTGAAGAACTCATTGTGTAGGCACTTTCAAAGTTTTTGAAAAATATGGCAAAGACAATACCTATGCTGTGATAGTACTCACGTGGTCCCATGCGAAGTTGCGCCAATAACCTATCCCTCTCTGCCTGCCTGGAAGTGAGGAAAGAGGGCAAAGTAAGGATGTTATAAAGTTTGCCTAATTGAGTACAGGTGCATTACAAATCGCCTCAGGTGCCAAGCTTTCAGCATGACTAGGCCGGGTAATGCGGCCGCCATGTTGGGAATGCAGCGTGAACGCACAGGTGCGCTAAAAATTGTCTCAGGTGCGGGGCTCTTGGCAGAGCTAGACCGAGATGTGAGGCTGCAATTTTGGAAATGTAGTGTGAACAGAGAGAACCCGGTGTTAAGTTACATCCAGGTTCTTACTCCAAAGAGCAGAGATTAGCTGGTGTGTGTAGTGCAGTGAAAAGGGTGTCCACGCACATCTGAGATTACCGGCAGTGTGTATGTTGTAGTCCTGCAATTTGCGTCTATAGCGCACGCTTGTAAAAGACCCTGTTTTAACTTGGTTTTAACTGTGTTTTTACTTTGTTTTAAACTTGTGTCGTAATTTGTTGCTAAAACTGGGGGATTCTTTATAAAAAGGGGGAATCTGCACTTGTAAAAACTGTGGGCAATAAGTTGTTTTACACGTGCTTTGCTGCTAAACTCGCTAATCTCCTTACCTCTTACTTGCACCTTCGCTGACCAAGACGTGCTGGTGTACTTCTGCCTGTTAGAGCGGGTCACCTTGAAGACGCCATCTTGGTCAGCGCTCTAGCTTCCTTGCGATCTGCACACGCCTCCTATTTAGGAAGGGTGATGCAAGCGCGCAGCGCGCGCGCCGATGGCGCGCCGGAGGCGCACCAGAGGCAAGCCCGTCTGCGCCCGTCAGCGCACCGGAGGCGCACAGCGCTAGCCATGCTGCTACTCTTATTCCAGGCGAAACTAGAATATGCTACTCCAAAGAACAACTTATGCACATAGGTAAGATGGTGGGCAGGGGGACACATATAGAAACGAGGAATAAAGTCAGTTTCAAAGGAGGGCACAAACACGAGAAACTGAACTGTGGTCTAATTAACACAAGATCTCTTATTAAACACTACCAGGAAGTTCATATAATGCTGGAGGATATGGACTTAGACGCACTATTTATGACTGAAACCTGGGCACGAGCCGATTCCGCGGCCGTACTAGGGCAAGCCTGTCCAGCGGGATATAAAATCTTTCATAAACAACGGCCGACAGGGAGAGGGGGCGGAGTGGGAGTAATATTTAAAGACAAGTGGGACTTCCTGCCCCTTCACGTTGATGCAGTCGAGGGAATTGAAATACTGGGCTTCTCATTGAAGGAAGCAGGGGGACAATTGATGTCAGGGATAGTATGCTATAGGCCTCCTGGCAGCCAAACCCTACCCACTCAGTCCTTGAGTGACACAATTTTTAATCTGTCGCTTACTCATTCAAGACTAATCGTGGTGGGTGACTTCAACCTCTGGGATAATGGAGGCGTCAGCCAGGCTCTCAAAGATTTGACACAATCTTGTGAGAGCATAAATCTACAACAGTTAATTCTTCAACCGACTCATCAAGCAGGCCATACGTTAGATCTTATCTTTGCCAACTGTACAGAGGTAACGGTGGCCGAGATACTGCCTCAAGTGTGGACTGACCATTTTTTAGTTCAGTTTTGGTTGTCCATACCCGGCTTAAAAAATAAGCCGATCAAAACTGCAGTGCATCACCGAGGTAGAGAATGGTCCAAACTAATGAAAAATGGTAAAAGGCCACTGCTACCAGGAAAGAACACCTTTTCTTCCAACAAATCGGTGGGCGATAATTACCAGGCCCTGTGCGATCAAATTAACCACTCGTTAGATGTGCACATTCCGGTAAAGGATTTAAGTAATAGGAAGAAACCATCAGCCTCCTGGTACAACGCAGAACTGAAAAATTTGCGATTAAAGTGCAAACAGGCTGAGAGAAAGTGGCGCAAGCTCTATGATGATGCAGATAAAAAAATCTGGAAACAGCTATTGAACCTTTATAAGGAGATGATTGCTAAATCCAAAGCTGAACATTATGCTAACACGATTTTGCAGTCACCTAATAGCTCAAAAGCCCTCTTCACAATAATGAAGGAACTATCCAACCCTGCTTGCATGAGCAATAGGACTAAGGCGTCACAAGGACTCTGCAATGATATTGCTGCGCACTTTAATCTGAAAATTAGCAGGATTATCGAGGGCCTCAACCTAAAGATCACTCAGGAGAGGGCTAACGACCGTAATACTATAGCAGATTTGGAGCAACTGGTTGAACAATTGGTAGAAGGAAATGCCAATGTTCAACTAGTAACATTGGATTCTTTTCATATCTCCAATTTGGAAGTATTTAACAACCTAGCCTTGAAGGTTTCCTCAGATTCGCCTTTGGATCCCCTCCCGCAGAAATTGTGGAAAGAATTTCATCTGGAACTCTTTCCCCGGCTGTGGCAGATTTGCCGTCAATCATTGCATGAAGGCACGGTCCCTGACTGCTGGAAGCAGGCAATGGTGACCCCACTGTTGAAAAAACCTACTCTCGATCCTACGTGTACGGATAATTTTAGGCCCATATCGCTGCTGCCCTACCCGGTAAAGATCCTGGAGAGAGCGGTCAGCAAATCTCTTTCATATTATTTGGAGGAGAACCATATGCTTGATGAAGCGCAATTCGGTTTCCGCCCAGGGCATGGTACAGAAACAGCCCTGGTGTCGGCACTCGACAACTTAAGAATGAGGGCCGACAATGGGGCGGCTACGGTACTGATACTACTTGATATGTCCGCAGCATTTGATACAGTGGATCATGCTATTCTGTTGATGAGACTGGAGAAGTTGGGAGTGAAAGGGCGGGCACTGCAATGGCTAAGGTCATATCTGACTGGCAGACAACAAGTGGTGACTATTCCGCCATTCACATCCCACAAGACCTCGGTCTTACAAGGGGTCCCACAAGGATCAGCAATCAGCCCAGTACTCTTCAACAATTTTCTGCGCCCACTCATACCGATTATAAAGTCCTTTGGCATTGACCTAATTAATTATGCTGACGACACACAATTGGTGTTTTCCCTAGAAGGAGCTCAGGCAGTATCAATGGATCTATTTCAGGAATGTATGCAGAGTACCACAAAATGGCTCAGAAATAACTCCCTGCAATTTAATGGAGATAAGACCGAGCTGGTAATCTGCTCCACGGCCAAAGTTGCTCGCCCACTTCACTTGGAATTTAGGCTTTCTCCTACTGAAAAACCTTTGACGCCAAGCAAAACAGTGCGCAACCTTGGAGTTATGCTGGATGAGGACCTTCAGCTGGAGACTCAAGTTAATAAGCTAGTGGGCACCTGTCTCTCCTTGATTAGAGCATTACGCACAATTCTTCCACTCCTTCCTACCAATACCAGGTCAGAAGTGGTGAGAGCAGTGATACTGAGTAGATTGGATTACTGTAACTCTCTTTATTTGGGGGCTCCAAACTCACTGATTTTGAAGATCCAGAGGATCCAAACTATAGCTGCCAAACTGGCTCTCAACAGGCATCGTAGGTCATCTACAGCGAGGGCTCTGAAGGACCTCCACTGGTTGCCAATTGGCCAGAGGATTACATTTAAATCATTATGCATAGTGTTCAAGGCAATCCATGGGCAAGGCCCGAAACCTCTGCAAGAAAAATTCAAATGGTATGCCCCAAAAAGGAATCTCCGGTCAGCAAACACCAATTTGGTGATCATGACGAGATATAATAAAACTAGAACTGGCGGGAGAGCCTTTAGCATTGCGGCGGCAAAGCTCTGGAATGACCTCCCCATAGACATAAGACAAACTCAGGAACTGCTACTATTCAGGAAAAAGCTGAAGACATGGCTCTTCCCAGGGGAGGATTAATTTGAGCTACTACTCAATGCAGGCCGGGCTACATGTCCTGTCTGTTTTGCACCCATACATCCTTCGGTCAGTCTCAGCGCCAGGATACCCTTGGGGTGACAGCTGCGCGGTACAAATATACCTTACATTACATTACATTACATTACATTACACGCGTCGGAACAGTCCATACAAGCACAGAAAAAGGCGCTATCTTGGGATTTCATATTGATGTAAAAATAATGGATATAGGGCTCGACAAAAAGCAAACCTTATAAAACAGACAACAATGAGAGAGGATAATAAACACTTCATCTTTTTTTAAGTCATGGGACAAAAAACACAAATAAATAGGTTGGAAAAAATGCCATAATTGCATGAATGTCTCAATTTTCCATCACAGAGAGAGGAAGAATGTGATCATGAAATTGATTAAATTACATTTGGTTGTTAGTTCTGATTCTGATTATTGCCATTGCATCCATTTGTAGCCCCCCCTTCTTTTTCCTCTGCATCTGCCTGTGCCCCAACCTTTGTCTAAAAAAGGTGGGTGTTGGAACCCTTAAGTAAATTCTGTGATCACTTTTTACAGCCTCTGTTGGAAAAGACTGTATCCTTCCTGAAGGACACCAGGGGCGTTTTGAATCTAATAGTAGATACCAATCTCAAGTATGAGACTGACCTACTGGTAACCCTGGATGTCAGGGCCCTCTATACAAATTTCCCTCAGAATGCACTTATTGAGGTGATAGAGACTAGCTTCGGGTCAGAGACCTGGATCTCAGCGACACCAGTCAGTTTCATCATCGAGTGAGCGACAATCGCACTAAAAGACAACTTCTTTCAGTTTAAAACTAACTCTACCATCAAATACAGTGGACTTCAATGGGGAGTACATTTGCACCGAGCATTGCCTGTCTGTATATGGCTGATTTTGAAAGACAGTACATCTTCTCAGATATGAACCCATATAACACCAATATTTTACTATGGCAACGCTATATAGATTATATGATCATCTTTTGACATGGGAACGACGATACCTGTGATGACTTCTGTGTTTGGATCATCTCACTCAATCCATATCTGAGATTTACTAAAACTATCTCAGATAAAAAACTGTCATTCCTGGATCTCCTTATCTCTCTTGACAGAGGAAAATTGTCCACAACCAGCTTCTAAAAGCTGCAGATTGCAACAGTCTTCTCCTGTACAATAGCCATCATCCTAAGGCACTTCGAGATACCTTACCTTACGGGCAGTTCCTCCGCCTTTGACACAACTGTAACAACCTTAGAGACTAGCACATTCAGGCCAGAGAACTCAGTACTAACCTTAGAACACACAACTATCCCTGCAAGATAGTAACTCAGGTACGTAAGAGGTCAAGCATTAATCACTGGTAAGCCTTGTTAGAGCCTCAGACAAGACCCATTGATGACATCATCACATGTGTGACCACCTTTACTCCTCATTCAATTTCGAATACAAAAGATCATAGGAAAGTACTAGGCCATTCTATATTCAGGCTCCCTTGATATCCCACGTCCACGTTTTGCTTTTAAACGCACCCAGAATATGAAAGATTGTTTGGTCCATACCAGACCCCTGAAAGGGATCTAATCAAGACAACGCACAGTTTGGGATCTTCCCTCAGTTACAGGACACTTACCTTATGGGTCCTGTTGAGTGTGCCATTTTAACAAAAATAACCAAAGATATTTACCTGAATCACGCGCATATATGGACACAGAGGAGCCACACTAACTGTAACACTAGGAACTGTGTTTACCTCATCACCTGTCAGTGTGACCTTAGATATGAGGGCAAACCAGGATGATGGAACATCAGAGCAATATACGATGCAAATACAGTACCACCAAAATGTCTACACACTTCTTGACCACCAATCACACACCTAATGACATAAAGTGGACTATACTAGAGGCATGTGAATGTTGGGCCAAGCAGTCATTGTTCAGGAGGGAACAACATTGGGTATACCGCCTAGCCACTGATATCAAAGGGCTCAATGAAGATATCTAGTGGAGTGAATTTAATGATTTAACCCACTTTATTGTGCTACCATACTGACATTCACCCTTATATTGGGGTATGCATATACTCCTGGTACACTTCCTTCTCATTCATGATATGAGGGGTCTGCATGACCCTAGTCTCATGTGGTCTTGGACAACCAATGTGTTTTTTATGACACCACGGAACCATATTTGGCATAGCTCCTACGTTTTCCAGATCAGTTACTCTCTCAGGTACACTTAAAACACAAGATGTAATTTCATCAATTTTATGATCACATTCCTGCTCTTTATGTGATGAAAGATTGAGACATTCATACAATTGTGGTATTTTTTCCAACTTAAGTGTGCTTTTTGTCCCATGGCATAAAAAAGGAAACAATATTTATTAACATCTCTCATTGTTTCTGTTTTATATGGTTTGCTTTTTGTTGAGCCCAATTTCCATTATTTTTACATCAATACAACATCCCAAGATAGCGTCTTTTTTCGATGTTTTTATTGACTGTTCCGACGTGTGCACACCCTTTTCACTGTACTACACCAGCTGGCTAATCTTTGCTCTTTGGAGGAGGAACCCGGATGTAACCTTTACGCCGGGCTCTCTCTGTTCATGCTACATTTCCAACATGGCGGCCGCCCTACTTAGACTAGCGTTGCTGAGAGCCCCGCACCTGAGACGAGTTGTAGCCTACCTGTGCATTCACACTACATTTCCAACATGGCCTAGCCATGCAGAGAGTCCTGCACATGAGATGATTTTGTAACACACCTGTGCTTAATTAGGCAACCTTAATAACGTCCTCACTTTCCCCTCTTCCCTCCCTTCCAGGCCGACAGAGAGTGGTAGGTTACGGGTGCAACTTCGCATGGGACCATGTGAGTACTTTTACAGCATCAGCATTGTTCTTGACATAATTTTCAAAACTTTGAACGTGCCTACTCAATTGCTTTTTTGCTTTTCACAGTTTTTTCCGCAGCTATAAGTGGTGCTCTGCCTAGACCCAAGGGGTAATACTGAATTGCTAAACAGGGTAAGATGCCTACTCTAACCTACTGGGATACAGCACCAATACATGCTCAATTTATGTTGTTTGTTATGTGTGCGGTATTTTTCACCTTTAGTCAACTGCCCGTCTTGCTGTGTAATTGCGCACTAATCACGTTGGGGTGACCTTTACGCTCCTGCATTCTGTGTCTATTAATAAGACCTTTCCATTTATATATATGGCAGATCGTTAATGCTGTAGGGAGTGTCAACCTATATGCCTGAAGGTGACAACCCTCATAAAGTTGTATGTTTGTTTTTCTATTTTCCTTCTAGGTTGGAACATTCCCCTTTTTTTCCCTGCATACAAGTAGGTATAGCAGAAATCAGTCTAATTGGGAATACCTATTCCTTATGACATATTTCATCTAGGTGTAGGGTAGAGATTTTCTTGGTCCTGAGTAAAGCTGTGGATCCAGTTTGGGCCATTAAGATGTGAAACATGTTGACCCTACAACACTTACTTTGAGGCTGTCACACTTCATAGATCCCAAACAACAGTACTCTCCTTTCTTTTATTCCTGTTAAGGGGACCACTCTATCAAAACTGAACAGGTACCCCTTATGCAGTTTAAATGCACTAAGCACTTAACCTAGCATGCCACCCTACACTCACTACTGCCTCAAACAGATTCATCATTGAGGCAAAACCAGAAGATCTCTGATAAAGAGCCCATTGTGGTGCCTGTTGAGCATTGCAGCACGGGCCCAACGAGGAGCAGTCCAATGATGAAGCATGACACCCATTCAGGATACCCTTCTCTCAATAGGGTTCCAACCTTTATTCTTTTCTTTTTATAGGAACAGCCCCCTCTTCATGTGTTACTGTGATAATGGCAGTGGCGTAGCTAGGACTTTTGCCGCCCGTGGCGGTCCCAGCCTTTTATGACCTGCGGTGGGCATAAGAGCGGGGGGTGGGGTGCTGGCGATCGATTACATAATTTGCTACCCAGCGCGGCCGCAGGTTAGAACAGGGGGGAGGCACCATCCCCAAAACCCATATCGCCCCCATTAGTATAGCACTTGATAATGGGAGCATGGGTGCTGGACCTTAATTATCTACTTGTCCCCCCTCTTTTGATTAACTGTCCACTTTAACATAGTCATTAGGGCTCCAGGGGGAAATGTTGTGGCACTAGCCACAGTTAAAGATTAAAAAGATGAATCAAAATGTTCTGAAACCATTATAACCAAATACCAGTCAATGAGACACTGCAGTTTTCTTCCTCACATGAGAAATTGGGTAATAAAGACTGCCACAAAGTCAGGACTGGTTTGGAGATGGTGTGTACTCATCCTCTTATGCTGCAGAGGTCTTGTGTAAACTCTGGAATATAAGAAGACCTTGCAGCTGGTCTGCAAGGTCCTGTATGTCTCACTTATTCTTGAGGACCACCATGCACACATAAGTCTGCTGAGTTTGGCTCTTTGGCCTCAGTAGCCTATGTCTCTCCACAAGAGTGGTTCAGCTTCCTCTTCTTCCAGGACTGGTCACAATACCATGACATTTAGAGCCCTAAGTTTGGTCAATACTCTTTCATGTTCCTAGCAAAATTTGGTGAGGTAGAACTTCTCATTGAAGTGCAAACAAATATGACTTTCTGGCAGGATGTGTCCGGTGCTTATATTACTTTTGGGATACTGGCAGGAAGCTAGCTAAACATAGTTTAAAGCTAGATTTGAATTATAAAATGCTTACCAATTTGTTTATAAATCATTCATTCAGTTGAAAGCATCTTGGTGCTTAGTGGAATCTTGACAAAGGGCAGTGAGAGGGATTAGATAGAGAAAACATTAATCAAAATGGTAAGGTTTTCAATGCCTTCCTGGAGGCAAAACGATGACAATTTTCTGAGCTAAAAGAGAGGTGTGTTCCATGTGTTCAGGCCAAGGTAGTGCAGGGAAAGTGCATGTACCAGTCACATTTAAATTGGGGAACCTGAAGCAGTAGATGAAAACTAGAGCACAGGACGGTATGCTACCATATTAAAAAAATCTGTCCTTGAGGCATGATTTATCAAGGCCCTAGTAGTTCTTATGCATCAAAAAGAGCCTCTTGAACTGGATCCTTTTCTTAACAGCTAGCCATTGAACCTTTCCTCTGGCAGCAGTCATTTGTTCAAACCTGTTGCCACAAACTTTTCTTGCGGCCAGCTTCTTGATATGCAGTGACGTGGTAAATCCAGAGCCAGGCAGCCTTAAATAGAGGCTGTTAAAATAATCTAGTCAGTAATCCCCTGCCACATGCATCTTCGTGGGATTACTTCAAGGATTTTTAAGTTTGAGTTGAATATTTGGATGAATTTGCTTTTAGCACAAGTGTATACCAAAAGACAACTGAGGTTTCCAATCACCATAAAGATGCATACTTGATAGTTGATTACTTCCTAGTGAAGCTATATTGTGCGTGCAGTACCTAATTTGTAAATGAATAAGTGCTGGGTCCCAAAGTTTCACTCAGAAGCCTGCGGCTGGCACTGTTGAATTTAAGAGGTGCTGAATACCAAGGCTGTGTAGCCTTGATCCCACCTCATGATATCTCTTTCATCCACTGTCAGACATTCCGTGCCCCTGTATCTCACTGTTTCAGGTTAGTCTGCATCCTTCCTTTCTTTCTTGGTAACTGATTTTCTGTCTTTCTCCCTTTTCCCCTTCCTTGTTTTTCTCTCTCTTGCATTGGGTCAAAGTCTGACAAGGAAACATAAGTGCTGCTGGGCCCACCTGCAGCCACCAGCTAAAATTAAGTACTGTATGTGTCAGATTTGCTCAAAACTAATAACATAAACTTTGTATAATCAGTGTATTTCTAAAAGCCACTTTTAAGTGTAATAAATTTTAAGTTTTAGCATACACACAAGTATATGAACCACAAACTTTCATGTACTGCCAACTGCACTTACCTTATAGGAATCACTGGCACCAATCCATACTTGATGGTTGCCTTTTGCACTGGCCAATACAAGCTGCTGAATGAAATTGTTTTCTTTCAGTGAGTGCACAGAAGCGAGATGGGCACCAGGAGTAAGGCGCTGACAATAGATCTGAGGAAACAGACATTACTTACAGCATGTGGAAGAAAAGCAAATTGCAATAGCATTGAAGACACAGACTACAGGAATGACAAGTTTTACAATCAAAGAAGGTCAGAGATTGTGCACCTGCCAGGTGAAACCTACTATGATATGTGGAGGCTCAGTTAGTGAGAGATTGCAAACCTGCAGTCTCAAATAATGTGAAAGGTGCAGAGTTCAAGTACACAAAGTAACTCTCATTGAGTGTGGTGCACTAATCAGAACAAAGTATCAATAAGGGGACCCATTTTACCAAAATCATAGGAGCACCAGAAGAGGCACAACAGTAGCATCTTTGGAGCAGTTTGGCAGGTGAAACTAACCCATGTATGATGGACACCCAGAATAGTTCTTGTCTAGAGCCTCAAAAATCCTCAAAATGACACTGCTTCGTAATTCTTCAACAAACTCTTACTAATATTAGTTTCTGTGGCACAGTTGTTCATATCTGACAGAACTCAGGCAGTTGCAATGCCACCTTTTGTTTCCAAGAGCAGGCAATTTAGCAACGGTGTGCCACTGTAGTACAGCTTATACTTTCTCAGTAAAAACTGTGCATTTGTTGTACAACATAAACGTCAGAATTGTGCAAGACTGATTCCATGCACACCCTCAGGATATATTGGCCTGTAGTCCTGCTAGCTCACAGTGAACCATCTGTAACCCTAAACCTGACAAGGTAACAAATGGATTGTGCAACCTCAGAACATGACAACCCAGACCCTCCAAGGAAATCATGGTAACAGATCTAAAAACCTTTCTTTTGGTTACTCATGCATATCCAAAGAGATACACAAGAAATACTCAGCAAGGCTTTTCAATTTTTATTGAAGCACTGTGATTCTTGTATAAAATACGTGTGCTGTGATAAGCAATACAAGGAAACAGGATAACATGATTACCATTACAAGAATGGTAAAGAAAAAAGACAGTCCAACCTTTTTACTATAACAGAGAAAAATTCTTACTCCTTTCTGGTTTTCCTGATGCAGGGCGGGGTGAGGGAGACCGACCGTTGTACACAGGCACAGTGTCATGGTGCCAGGCTGGCTTGGGGGCACAGAGCAAGTTAGGGGTGCGAGTGGGAAGGCGAACCACTCACCACAGCTCTGGATGAGAGGTGAGTGTGGGGGTAAGGTGGGGTTGTGGAGGTCTGGGGCAATAGGGGTGCTAAAAAGAGATCCAGTGGTGCAATTGTTTTTGAGATCCACATTTGTGACTACTGTTACCTGCACAAATGCACAATGGTTAGAGATACAAAATGTAAATTTTTTACAATGTATATGCTTATTTTGTATGAAGGGGGATTTTATTTCTGTGTAGATTGCTCTATTAGCCAGCAAAGTGTGGGGCCCAGTTTAGAATGCACACCAGAGGTATAGCGCAGATATTTGCTTTAATGAATTTAGATTTTACTTTTCATAAGGGGATCATAGACGGTCTAGTAGCATTCAGTTTTGGTTCCGATTTTAGAATAGGATTGAGTAGACGATAATGAATAAAGTCTTGAAGGTAGTCTCGTTTAACGTAAACGGCCTCAATAATAAAAAGAAACTGCGGGCTATTGAAACTTGGATTAAAACTGAAAATCCCTTGATGATTTTAATCCAGGAGACCCATATTCTGGCAGGTAAATTGATGGAATTCTCTATGTTTAAAACTTGAGCAACACACAGCGGCTTTTCTTCCTCCCAAGTAGCACTCTGGGGCACAGCAATTTTTGTGGGGAAAAGGCTGGACGCAGAAGTAGTCAATTTCTCTAGCGATAAAAATGGAAGGTGGTGTTGGGCAACGTGTATAGTGGGGTTAAGATGCCTTACGTTTTTTAGTATCTATGCCCAGTTGAAGACAATGCCACACTTTATGAAGAGTTATTCCAACCCTTATTACAAATTACGGGTGAGATAATGATTGGGGGGATTACAACTTTATGCAAAATCCGAAAATCGATTCCTCAGTTAAATTGAAAAAGCAGTTAACCAAAAACGTTTAAAGTTATTCAAAATTATTGTAAAATCCTGGAATTAATTTATCCCTGAAGGGCGGCCTTCCCTGCGAAAGCCGCGCATACCTGTTTTTCCAGAAGATTTCACACCTCATCCCTGATAGACTTTTTCCTGCTTTCTAAAGATTTGGTATTCAACACCCAACGAATTCTACCCAATGGCTTTTCAGACCATGCAATGATTGCTCTCGAGTTTGAGATAGGGAAAGCCTTATTACAACCTAGGCATTGGGTTTTTAATAAACAATATTTACAGGACAAAGAGTGGGTACAATTCTGTAAGAATGAGATTAAGGAATTTCTGGTAATAAATTGTGGGGCTGCTTCCCCAAGAATTGTATGGGATACTTTAAAGTCATACACCCGAGGGCTGGGGATAGGTAAGGATGCGGACAACACCAAAAAAAACAAATTGCTAATGCTAGAAAGAAATGTGCAGCAAAGTTATGAAAGCTTTTTAAGGGAATCCAGTGGTGTCTAATAAAAGAAAACTTGATAGGGTAAAACAGGCTCTAAGCGTAGCATATTACGCAAAATGTGAAACAATATATCGTGCCCATACGCAAAAAGTATATGAGGAAACTAATTTCACAGAGAAGTTTTTAGCTTGGCAGTCCCGTGAGCAAGCGGCTAATCGGATTGAAACACTGAAATTCCCCACTACCAGCTTTCAGAGTAAGGCCCCGGGGGAGTGGGCGACATTACGCTAGAACATTATAGACGAATATATGCACAAAATCAACTAATTGATAAAGAGTCCCTCAAGAAGTTTCTATCAGAACAAAATATTTCTGCGATATCTGAAGCAGAAGGGGCGAATATTATGCGTCCCTTTTCTACAGAAAAATTGGCTGAGGTTATTAGGAATCTTCCGAATGGCAAAGCCTGTGGGCCAGATGGTTTCCCACTGATCGCCAGTACAATGCTAGAGGGCGGCCCTATACCGGTGTCATTTTATAAGGGGAATGTGGTTAGTTTTTTAAAAAAGGGGAAGGATGGTGAGGACCCCAACTCATATCGTCCAATCACATTATTAAATAGTGACTACAAGATCATCACAAAACTTTCAGCTAATAGATTTAATTTAATTGCATCAAAATTAATTAATTCAGACCAGACTTGTTTTATTGCAGGTAGGCAGCTGGGGACAAACACACACTATCTGGCTGAAGTATTCGATTATTTTGCGGCTAATAACACATCCACCTTAGTGCTTTTGCTAGACGTAGTGAAAGCATTCGACCTCATGGTCTGGGAAACACTATTTCGTATTCTGTCTAGATTCGAAATACCAACCTAGATCACGGGGTTGATACAAAGGATGCACTGTAACGCAGAAGCCAGCATAATTATCAACACAAAAGAAGTGAGGAAAATAAACGCCTGGCGTGGAACCCGACAGGGCTGCCCGCCTTCCCCTACTCTATTTGCCTTTTTATTGAACCACTGGCAATTACAATTAGGGAAAACGCAACACCTCTGTCAGAACTTGTTATAAAATCAGGAAATAAATTACAGCTGGAAACAGTCAAAATGGGCAAAAGCAGGGTTTAGAAAAATATCAGACTTCCTTCCCACGGAAAGATGGCTAACTATTTCTGAAATTCAAGAGCTAATTCAAAACGATTTTTTTCTTCTTGGATCGTACAAAATAATATATAAAATTTCTAGTAATCTGGATCTGGGCCAAATAATGTCCAGTAAAAATATTGTTCTGCCATTATGTGAAGCCGATAAAGATAAAGATAAAAACCCTGGGGAATGGAAAAAAATGTTGCCTCTATAAAAAGTCTGGATCTTACCCAGAAAGCAGTCGATAAATGGGGAAAATACGAAGGCTTGGAACTAACAGCTAGGATGTGGGAATAAGTTAACAAACTTAACTCCAGCACGCTAAAAGGCGCCAATTGGCATCAGATGTTTTTCTTCAGTGAATGGCTGTTATATAGAACCCCACAATTTCTCTCACAAGTTAACCCTAACTTGCCAAGTTATTGTTTTAGGTGCCTAAATGGGCCGGCAGCCAACTGGGTTCATATCATTGATCAGTGCCCTCTTATCCAGGGGTTCTGGAATTATATATTTTTGTATTTGGAGACTGATTGGCAAACTGGATTGGTTTCTAGCACTTGGCTGAAAGTTTTGGGATATGATCAATCTCTTGGCCTAATTATTAAGTGAGACAGATTAGTATATATCACAATGGCGGTGGCCAGATCCCTCTTGCTCCAAAAATGGCGAGCACGACAGGTTCCAACAATACAGGATTGGGTATGAAAAATGAAGCAAGTTAGAAAGAGTGAAAGGTTATATGCAATGCGCAATGGGGGGACTAAGAAGTTTGAAAAATTATGGGAACAGTATTCTAAGTAAAAACAAGGGTTAGAGCTGATGGTTTGATTGCTATTTTGCCCATCTCGCTCCGCATGCAGTTTAGTTACTTGACTTTGCCTATCTCAGGAACTGCCTAACATTATTTATTTTTTGCTTTTATCCTATGTGGGGTTTTTAGCTATCACTACTGCTCTTCATAACTTGGGCTGTAATTTCGATTTTTTATTATGTATGTTGTATTTATGGATGACTAGTGCATGTACAATATTTATGAATTGGGTGTACTGATATATTGGTAACTATATTCTTGATCTCAATTAAAAAAAACGTTAAAAAAACCCAGGGAGGGCAGGATGAGACCACCTCTGATATCTGATTTTTCCATAGTGTGATTGCTGTGCCATTTGATTCTAAATTTTGTTACCGTAGTTTTAGGTGAAGGGAAGTTACTGAAGGATGCTGCCAAACCAGTGGAGCAGTTACCTGAAAAATATCTACGGTGCTGCAACTAGTGTAGAACACTGCTGCGCGCCTCAGCACTAAAAACCCCCTTACCAGGCTCACATAAGACTGATCCTAAAGCCACTCCACAGGCTTCCAATGCCCTCCAGAATTGCATTTGAGGCCTAAACATTTGTTCACAAAGTTGTCTCTCACAGCAGTCCTACGATACTCTCTGGCAAGCTCCTTTGATCATCCCTCCAACACACTCCGTTCATCCTCGCAAAACCTCCTTAACATCCCAAGGTTTCCAACAGTCTCCTCTGGAAAAAGAGCCTTTCCAGTGAACACAGCCTTCTAGTGGAACTTTGTTTCTTCCATTTTAGGGGCTGAAACAAACCTTCTTCATTTGAAAAATCTTCTCAAAACGTAGTTATCCAACAACTAATCAGGACCTCCCCCCATCCTCTGAGAACGTTTAGTTTGCAAAAGCTAAGTGTAACAAAACTGAGATGACATTTTTGATGGTTTTTTAACACAACAATTGTAAAAATGTGTATGAAATTGAGGTATTAGTTGGAGGGGTGAGTACCTACCTCAGATAATAACCACAACCCTTGTCAGGGTGATTCCTTAAAGTCACTAAATGAACCTGAGCTCAACACCCTGGTAGTTATGTCACAGACCAGACAAGCGTAACTTAGAGGCAATGTGTAAATTACTTATGCAGTAAGAAAACAGCAATAAAGTAAAAACACAACACAAGAAATATCTCAAACCAATTTAGAAAAATAAAGTAGATTGAAATGAATAGCGTGGCATCAAAACAACAAAAACCCAATAAGGAAAACTGAAATGAAGAATTTTTAAAGTTTAAATGTAAAAAATAGCACCAGAACACATCTTATGCCGACAACGGTCCCCTGCTTGCGCTTGACTATCACTTAGGCACAAGGTAAGGCCGGACACAGTCGAGCACAGGTCAGATACAGAAACCAGTTTCAACCCAACTGGAAGTTTTACATTCAGATTTAGGGGCATATTTACAAAGAAGTGGCGTAGCATGTCATTAGCCTCTTTGGCTTAATGACAAGCTCTGACACTTCTGAAAAGCAGAGCTGCACCATATTTACAAGAATATGCTGCAGCCCTGCGTTTCCCCCTGCGCTGGCACTAAGTTTAGCAGCCTAGCGCCAACGCAGGCACCGGTGCACCATCGTGTAAGGGTGTCTGCGGTCAGGGGAAGATTGTTTATGTACAGGAAGGTCCCCCTTCTGCACATAAACAATCTTTAAATGCCACTTTGTAACTTCTATGTGTGCTGCTTAATGCAGCACACACAGAAGTTACAAAATGGCAATTTAATAAATGATTGTTTATGTGCAGGAAGGTGGACCTTCCTGTACATAAACAATCATTGTCCTCTTGCTGTTTTCATGTGTGATGCACAACGCAGCACAAATGAAAACAGCAAAAACTAGGAGAAATGAAACATTTCTCTTGTTGCACCAGGGTAAGACCAGGTTTTCCCTGGTGTTAATTCTGGTGCTGCCTCCTATTTATGCCTCTCTTGTAAATAGGAGGCACCATCAAAATCAATGGGTGTTGCGGTGGAACGCCCACAGCAACACTCATTGCCCTCCACTTTCACGTTAAGCATAGCGTGAAAGGGGGCCTTATTTACAAGGCACGGTTAAGCCACGTTAAGTGACTTAACGCTGCCTTGTAAATAAGGCGAGACCCCTATCGCCATCACAACGTCATTGAAAGTGACGTTGTGATGGCGATAGGGGCTTGTAAATATGCCCCTTAGCCTCTGAAGTGGAAGTCAAAAATCCCCAGCGGTGCAAAGCAACAAGCTGTGGCTGAAGAGGGCTCCACATCATCGGATAGCAGCTGGATGAGGTCTTGGGGAAGTTGTTGACTTTTTGGCAGGTCTGCAGTCATGTTTACACTGTCATTGTAGTGGATGGCACAATGGGCGCTCTGGTCCACTTGTGACCTTTAACTTACAGGCCCAGGGTAAATTTTTGTACAATATACAATAGAGACTTATAGGTAAGTCAAATATGCCAATCAGGGGTATGCCAATTTCATCATGTTGAAAGGTGCAGCACAGGACATTGACCACTGGTTAGAAGGGTTAAAGCACACAGAATTGTACGGATAGAGAAAACTGTCAAGGCAAAAATCTAGAAGTACACCACGCTTAAGATAACCATTTCCAAAATGATGCTAAACCAATTCTCAGAGGAGATGGAGTCAGAAGACGTTAGAGTATGAGAGGTAATTTCAGTTCAGTACCATTCACACAAGCAATAATAGTGATAAAGAATCATCCTAAATTATTGGGACCTAATGTTATTTCAAAGACCGCTTACAAAGTATGAAATGAACATTATTATGTATGGTATTACAATATTTACTAGTGAGGTGGCGTGATTTCTGTAGTATTTGGAATATTTATTTTATATCCACTGGTTTTTTTCATCCAATGCAAAAATAGCAAGGTCTCATTTTTACAAAATGTGTTATTTCCACAGTGTTCTTTACAATGAATGCCACTCAGAATGTTTACATGTCACTGGAAAAAGGAATCTGGGTAACCCACCATTAGGTATTTCAGTTAAGACAGGCTGATACAACCACCGAAAAGTAAAATCCTGCTTCACACAAGCAGCTGGGGCATGGGAGGCCAAGTCGGTTTCTTGATGATATACCTCTTGACGAATGAGTGACTACAGAGGCTACCACCTCCACCAGCCCATGAAATGTTAGTTACCTAAAGTTAGGGACCATAACAGCCTCAGTTGTTAAGGTAGGAAAAGCCTATTCTTACAACTTTGCACTTCCCTTTTGCTCATTAGGAGTAGGAAGTAGAGTTAGGGATCCCCTGTGCCCTGACGAATGCCCCTCCAAGAACAGCATGAGAGTGGGTACAACATGCTGGCCTAGCAGGGATAGAAAGGGTAATTTTACCTATTCACCATACCTTCCTGTTTTTAGCCATACCTAAGGCACCCAGTAATAAAGGGATAATCTTAAGCTTACCTCAATGTATTTTTAGCTGTTCTGGATCTCTTTCTATCCATTATATCTATATGAAGAACTCCCTCAAAGTGAGGTTGAGTCCACCCTGGCAGTACCATCTTACCAGGGGAGGATGAGGTTGCCAATGATTAAGCATGCCACAACCAGTGGGTGTGACTTCCTCATTCACTCTAATTGGCACTCTCGGGTTAAACATACCTCCCTTGGGACTGCCAAAAGGGCATTCTCTGTCAAACATTTAACTTGGTACCTAGATTTGTCACCACAGTTTTCACCACTGCGTTGTCTATTGCTTTTTGGGGTGTGTGCGCCGGTGAACCTTCATCTCTCCTTCTGTGATATATATGACTATAGTCCATTGTGACTATTCAAACAAAATATAAAAATTCATAAAAGTTTCTCATATGGTTTCCTGTACCCTGATTTTGAATCTCCACTAAGGATTAAGGCCAAATAATGTTTCCTCAGCTCTCATACACATCTGTTTAAACTCATATACTTCTGTTTAAATTGACAACACCATTCACAATAGTACAACCACACTTCTATGAGACTGAGGATCAATGTTAGTGGGATATTTTCTTCAGCAGATGATGACATTGATTATTGTAAAAGTGGACCTAATGGGGCATCTCCTACCAAATAGTGCACCTTTAATTTTACTTTTATTAGAGGCTGCAAAATATTACTTAATTCAGTCAGCAGGCACTGTAGAAAGTTGTCAGGTAAGCCCAAATATGGAGTCCAACTTAGACTTAATAAAGGCATTTATCACTGAAGTTTATAAGATATTTTCAATGTAGGGGAGACTTTCTTCAGGATGCGAAGATGGTAGAAGTAGGTTGGTGTTGCTTTGAAATCCTGAAGGACAAAGGTCAACTCGAAGTGAAGTAAAAGTCTAAGATTGTGGGGACTACTTCAGATGGAAGAGGTGATGGGCCCATAGTCTGTGGCCAAGCTTTAAGTACCCAAGTGATGAATGGGGATGCTGGCTTCAATAAGGTGCACTGGAAGCTTGGGATATAAATCTACACATATCTACACCCTGTATCTATGCAAAGAAATATTAGAGCAAGCAAACACACAGCTATGTACACCCAAACAGTGGACTCTAATACATGCATTCCTCCTCTGGTATGCATCCAACCTAAATGTCTAAGCCTAGTGTGTAATTTGGTCCTTTGCTGATGTAGATGGTGCACTGTGAGCAAAGCTGAATTTTAAGAATTGAGGCCCTGACAAAGAGAACAGTCCTGAAAGGCAACAGCTGCAAGTTGGGTGCTGGAAACTATAGACCAGCCATGGACCTGTCCAATAGGCAAGTGCAGTCACTGGGATAGGGAAGAAATGGAGAGATGCCATGGTTGGCAACTGTTAGCTGGAATGAGGGGGATTTGGTCAGAACTCTTTATCAGATGGAAATCCATTTCTGAATGAAAATGCAGTATAACAATTAGAAAAGGCAATGTGTATCTAGATCAGGAGTGCCAACCTTTTCTGCAATAAGAGCTACTCGTGTTCAATGTAAATCCTCCTGAGCTACTAATATTATTAGAGATGTAGTAGTAACCACATCAGACATGATTGCATAAGTGGCCACCATATGTAAGATCACTAGCAGAAATGACCTCCTTCTTTCAGGCACGATTGCCAGCTGTAATGTGGAAAACGCTTTGTCAATGTTGTATGTCGCTACATGGGTAGTAGTTAAAAGCCTTAGCTCCTATGCCTTAACACTAAAGTAATACAATTAGCAATAGTCTCCCAAACAGTGTTTTATTTTTATCTCTTAAATATCAGCATATATTTTGGAAATTCAACTATTTTCCAAGAAACATCAGCTTATGTATTCTGAAAATACACGCATTTTTGTTTTTAACACACGCTTTTCATATTTGCTATGTATAGTTCATATAAAAAAACAAAAGCTCCTAATGTAGTTCACTGTGCTGCAGACAGGAGAGCTACTTACAGGTGGCTGGAGAGCTACCAGTAGCTCACGCGCTACTCGTTGGAGAAGTCTGACCTAGATAATATTTGGAGGAAAAGTAGCAGTTCTTCTGCCTAATAGGTCTAGGGATCCACTGAACTATGTTGTAGTTTTGGTCAAGGATAAACTCCTGATGCATGCACTAAGATCAAGAAAAGTGTCTATCAACAATGTCCTATTTAGCACTGAATGTGCCCAAAAGAGATGAAGAATGCAGCTTCCTGCTATGCCACCTGGGATAGTACTCTGTCTCTTTTTGTTAATCACACAACTGATTGCTCCTCGAACGTTCATAAGTCTCTAGGTCTTGTAGATGAGGAGCCCAGGAAATATAGAGGATGCAAAGATTGCAGAGAGCGCTCCAAGATGCTTAAAACCTACCCGCAGTAAGATATGTGCTTGTTTGTGCATTGGAGGAACATAAGTAATATTGATACCTCATTGGTCAAATGGTATACCAGAAATGTGCAATAAAATATTCAGCATTTCTTAAGAGTTCCTCGTGCAGAATTCAAAGATTATAAAACCATTATCTATGAAATTTATTTCAGTAGTATCCCACAAACACTCTTCAATAGGTCATGGGAGTGAGATGAACAAGCACTTGCCAGGAAAATACACAACTTCACTAGGGGGCATATTTACAATATATTTGCGTAGGACAGCGCCGCAAGCCTTCCAGCTGCGCTGCCCTACGTCAAAAGAAAAGGGCAGGGATGTGTCATATCTACAAGATACTGCACATTCCTGTCCTTTCTGCCGGTGCACAAACTGCAGTCAAGCGCCAACCCAGGGACACCTTCCTGTACAAAAGCAATCAAAGGAGGCGTTTTCCTCATTTATTGTGTGCTGCAGAATTCAGCACATGTGGAAAGTGGAAAAAACAAGGAGAAATGTAAACATTTCTGCTTGTTACGCCTGCTTTAGGAAGGTGTTAATTTTGGCGCTGCCACAGATTTACGCTGTGCTGTAAATCATGGGTAGTGTTACAAAACCATGTGGCTTATTTACAAGTCCCTTACGCCGCCGGTGCATCACTTTTAATATGGGAACAAGTGGCATACCGGCTGCGCAAAGGGCTTGTAAATAAGCCCCCATGGGTGTTGCGTGGGAACACCCACGGAACGCCCATTCCATGCAGAGTGAGGCATTGCCTTACTCTATATTTACAAGGCCATGAAAAGCCACAAAACTAATGCTCTGGTGGAGTAAAAGGGCAGCAGGTGGATTGTAAATATGCCCCTAGGTCTCGAAAGTGTGTACCTTTTTCATTTCCACACAACCTCTACACCAAAGGCTACTACACAGCTTATATAACCCTGAGGAACCCCAATCGTATAGTAGCCTTCAGATAACCTCAACTGGAGATGAGTGACCTCCATATAAACAAGCAAATCTGAAGGTACTTTTGTTCACCCTGTTGTCCATGTTTTTGCTAAAAATATGCAGAGTTACCAAAAGATGTTTTTTTCTAAATATTTAACCTTTTTAAAAAGGTAAAATTGATTTGCAACTTCTTGAATGTTAATAATATCCCTCATTACCTTTAGTTGAAATACCTAAAGCTAATTTTCTTCAGTGTATCTCTATTGATTGTCTTTGAACATTTTGTGGCAGTAATCTAATACATTTTTCTTGCTCTAGGCCTTTCATTATTCTATCAATTGTATTCTGTTTGAATTGAATTCTTGCCTACCAAATTACCTCCCTCAATGTAAGCTGCAAGCTTTTGAAACTATTAAGTGTTGCTACAACATATTTTTTTTGCCCACACTTTCTTTATCGGTTTTTCCAAAATTCACAACATCACAGTGCCTACAGTCACAATCCCTAGATCATAATGCATGGTCTCTATTGGAAGGATGAGTTGCTGCTCACCATAGGATTGTCATTTCATCAGACACATTGTCTATATATGTTGCTGTAAGTACATATAGCAAATATCAACATTTCCCCCAAGCCCTTCCTTCCTCCCCCCACTCCACAACCAACAAACTAAAGGTACATGGGAATATAACCTATTGTTCAAGGATGTGAATGGTGTGTGTAATATGTGTTAATCCTAGGTTGGGATTGCGTCTGTAGGGAGGACCGTCATGCACCCATGGACTGGTACAGATGAACTTATTAGAATTGAAAGAGATGAAGTGCCCGTGTCCATGTTAGGCGTGCACACAAAGGCAGACCTCTAGACAGATATGTCACCTCACCCACAGGCCCCAGATGTATTCAATTTTTTTTTGAAAATTGTCAGAAAGAATATCTGCCATACCCTCCATTGTGAGAGCCTGCTATGGTCAAGCATGCCATTGTGTCAATGAGGGTGCTTCTTTCTGCTTCCAAGTGGATGTCACCTAAACATAGCCAAAGTATCGTTTGATCACCCACGGTCTGATGCTTAAGGGAGTCTGCGCGTAGGCCAAGAAGCGTAAATTCCGGGTTCGCCCGGAATAGGGTAGCCCAGAATGTCTTTGATCTGGGCTAGAATTTCTAACCAGAATGGGAGGATTGTGGGGCAGTCCTACTAGATCTGCCTGAAATCACCCAACATGCCACAGCACCTCCAACATACATCGGAGGCATTATAGAAGATTTTCTGTAGTTTCGTAGTTTCGTAGGGTAGTGGTACCAGTCATATAGTACTTTATAGTGTGCCTCTCGTATTCCCATTGAATGATTGAACCTCAGTATGTCTCTCCAAAGTCTGCCCCACTGCACGGCTGACATTGTGTTACCCAGTGTCTGCTCCCAAAAAGCCATGTGTCGTGGGTCAGGGGTGATGAGAGTCATAAGCAGTAAGGAGTAAGGAAAGGAGATACACCCGCTAGAGCCACTGCTGCTTTTTACAATCCATTGGATGGAGTTGAGGTCCCTGGTGGCAGCCTCTTGACTGTCAGGGCGAAGAACCCAGTACCTAAGTTGGGTGTAATGTTCTGACACTGGGAGATGGAAGTCCCTTTGGCAGTGCTAGAAAATAAGGATATACTATTATGGAACAGGTCCGAAATGGTGAGACACTCCACTCCCTCCATGCGTCAAAGGGTCCTGGCTGAAGTGCTGGGGGGAATGATGAGTTGTAATGAATCGGTTTGAAGGTGGGGGGAATGTGGTCCAGGCAGATGTCCGGTTGATCTCATCCCAGACTCGAAGAGTGGTCTTCATGGGGGTACTAAGGTATGCATTCAGCGGGTGTTCTGCTTTTGGTTTCCACAATAAGTCCCAAATGTATCTCCTCGCCACCACCCTATCCATATGGAGCCAGTGCCTGTCAATTTGTCATGCTGACCACTCAGAGATCACTCTCAATTGGGAAGCTTTATAATACAGAGAGAAGTCTGTCAATGCTAGTCCCCCAGAGGTCTTTGGGAGTCGCAGTTGTTTGTATGGGAGACAAGCCCTTCGATCTTGCCAGATGAAGCAGGTGATCAAGGATCGTAAGGCTGTTAGGAACCCTCGATCCAATTTGATCAGTAGGCCCTGAAAAAGATATAGGGGCCTGAGTAAAACATTCATTTTGATGGCATGTATTCAGCCTAGCCATGAGATATACATGGGTGCTCATCTTCAGAATTCCACCTTGAGTTGTTGGACGAGTGGTGGATAATTGGTTTAAAAAAAATCCTATATTTTGGGGATGATCTTATTGCCGAGGTATGTGATATCTTTTTTAGCCCATTGGAAAGGGGTAGACACCACCACAGCTTCCATTTTGCGCTGTGACTGGGTAAGATTAAGTAAGTATGATTTGGTTAGAGTAATACAAAAGCCTGATACTCCCTTGAAATTTCGTAGCTCCACTTGTAATGCTTCCAGGGTTGATCTTGGGGAGGTCAGGGTCATCAGCAAATCATCAGCAAAGAGGGACATTTTGTGTTCTTCCATGCCAAAGGGAATGCCTCGGATGAATGGTGACGTACGTATTATAGCGGCGAAGGGCTCGATACTCAGGGCAAAAAGTAATGGTGAGAGAGGACAGCCTTGTCTCGTTCCTCTCCCCAATTGAAATAGACCAGAGCTCTCCCCATTAACCAGGACTCTGGCAGGAGGCAGCACGTAGTTGGCTTTGATCATGGCTATGAATTGGTCGCAAAAGCCAAATCTTTTCAATGTGTGGAATGGGAAGAGGCAGTCCACCTGGTCGAAGGCTTTCTCTGCGTCTAGCACCAGTAGTACTGCCGGTATTGACTTTTTTGTAGCCTTTTCAATAAAGTGGACCACCCTCCGTAGGTTATCATGGGTTTACCTCCTTTTGATTAAGCCGGACTGGTCCGGGTGTATCAAATCCGACATGAGATTTTTCAGTCTAGAGGCTATAATCTTGGAATATAACTTGGCATCAAGGTTGAGGAGTTCTATTGGCAGTATGAGCCACAGTATGGTGGAACTTTTCCTGGCTTGGGTATGACCGAGATGAGCACCTCTCTCATGGATGGGGTTACCGCAGATGAGGTCGCTACAAAGTTAAACAGAGCTACCAGGTGTGATACCATTTCAGAGCCAAAGGTCTTATAAAATTGCACTGTAAGCCCATCTGGACCTGGGGATTTGTGGAGTTTAAGACCTTTTATTGCTCTATGGACTTCCTCCTCATTTATGGGTTCTTTCAGAAGCTCATTCTGAGCCGCCGTCACCTTTGGGGGATTCACTCCGTCCAGGTATGGAAGTTGCTCTGTCTTATCATATCCCTCAGCGGTATAGAGAGTCATATAAAAGAATTCAAAAGTTTGGGCTTTTTCTGCCTCTGAGGCAGCCATTCCTCCCGAGTCCTGTTTAACTGTCCCTATATATTCCCTTTCACTCTTAACCCTCAGTTGTCTGGCTAGGTAGGATCCCACCTTGCTACCTTGTTCTTATGTCATGCGTTTGAGTCTAAGAAGGGTGAGCTAGGCTCTGTTATTATAGATGGCATTGAGTTTGCCTCTAAGGGCAGTGACCTTCCTCTGGAGAGGTAGGGTCGGGTTTTCCTTGTGTCCTCCAGTGTCAGTTGCTCCTTATTTCTTTACTTTTTTAGTGGCGATGTCAGTGTGATGCATTTACGGCAGAGCATCGACTTAAGAGAATCCCAGTTGTTAGCTGGGTTGGTGTCCTGCAGGTCATTCAGAAGAAAAAAAATCCCTTATGGTTTTCCGCAGTTACTCCCACAATAGTCTGTCACGTGTAAGGGACCCAGGGAAAAACCAGCAGCAATATTTCGAGGTCGCTATGTCCCAGACCAGGGTCATCACCTCCGGGGCATGGTCAGATATAGTGATCAGATGGAACGAGACTGTTTGTAAAGTGACAACCATTACTAATCACTAGATATATGCCATCTCTGTGATACCTTCGGAGGAGCCTTAATCAACAATAGTCCTCCCCTCAGCCCCACTGCCCCCAACCATCTGCCTGTGGATTTCCATCCACCCATCTCTTTTTGTGAACATTATAAAGGATGGTTCCCATGTACCAACAAGCAAGAAAACATTAGCCCCATAACATACCCCAGAACATGAACAAATGGGGATGTAATTCTCCAATAAACCATTTTCTCTGTAGAAAAATAAATACATTGTATAAGACGTATAGGTCAATATCTGCTAAAGCAAGCGAAGTGTAGCCAAGAAAAGTCACGGTATGATATAGTTTCCTAATAAATTGGTGTTGACTTTGCGTAAAGGTGAGTGTACCCCTAATATTGTTCAGGCATCACTAATATTAGCCCACCCCACGGGAGACATATCAAGCGCAATCAAGACCATAAGTCTTGCTGTTGCTTACGAACCGCCCACGGAGGCTACTAGTCTGATGTAATTTTTACTCATCCTGTGAGTTCTTTGGTTGGTACACCATTCCAGTCCACTTCCTCATCATTTCCGTTGCACGCGTGGGAGGTTCTGGGATGGCCATTGTCCCCCATCTCTACTTCCTGTTGCAGTCTCCAGGGGTCTGTCCGCATTGTCTCTGCCAATCTGCACTTCAGAGAGTGGGAGTCCCAACACATCTGCCACCTCAGAGAGGGTGGTGGCGTGATGATTTTTGTTGTGCAGAGAAAAGGCACGGCTGAACGGGTAAGTCCATTGGTATTTTAAATTGTCTTGTCTCAATTTCCCCATGATGGGACGGAACTGCAGATGGCATGTTAGGGTGGAGGGTGCAATATCTTGGAAGAGAGAACATGTGGCGCCTTGAAAGGATATGTTCTCGGAGTTCCCTGTGGCCTGGAGGATTACTTCCTTCATTTTGAAGGAGTGGAGCTTAGCTAGGATGTCTCGTGGGTGTTTACCACCTCCAGGATTCGGTGAGCCTACCCTATGAACTCTGTCAATTTTAACTTTCATACCAGAGGGGCCAGTAGCTCCAAAAAAAACAGGCCTATGATGAATGCCTCTGAGTCCGGACCTTCCGCTCCTTCATCCAGGTTTCGTAGGTGTATGTTATCATTCTGAGATCTGTTCTCAAGGTCCTCACATTTCAGATGGAGGCTTGGAGTTGTGTCTGGAGGAGTTTTGTGGTGTATTCCATCTGACCAGTGCATCGATCAAGCTCCTGCACCTTAGCCTCCAGGTCCAGTGCACAGGTGCCCACCGAATCCACATCTTGTTGGAGCGACGCTAGTTTACCCTGGATATCCAACCGAAGTGCATCCAAGGAAGCGCTCAAGTCAGATATGCGTTCCTCCCTTAGTTCCCTCTTGAAATCTTGCAGAGATGCAAGGATGTCTTCCTTCGTGAGCACCATAATGCCTTCCATACTCTTCGAAGTAGTGGCCCCATGTGTCTGCACCAGCGAGAAGTAGCTAGAGACTCTATTTGCTTGAGATTTTTTAGGCGGCAAAAAGTCAGTATATGCAGCTGCAAGGAGCGGCAGGAAAGTGGTGGTGAAAATGACGACATCCTCTGTGAAGTTTGGGAGTTTTTCCTTTGTGTAGCATAGTCAATCAAAGTGTGACAATGCCCCTTAAAACAGCTCAGACCTGTAATTATAGCATTTGGTAGGGGGAGGGAGCCTTCCCAGATCAGGGGTTCTCAGATGCTCCGCAACCACTTCCTAGGTCTTCACTGTACTTGTGGCAAAGGAGAGGCTGGGGTATTCATGTTCTGAACCTCCCCAAGTGCGAGTACTACCGCACCAGTCCTGAGTTGCCCTCTGGGCTCGCAGGAGAAGCCCCCGTCAAAGCCCGTCCACTTCAGGGAATCTTCAGCTTCCACTCAATAGGGGCTTTGCTGCTTGCTTCATGTAGAAGGAGTTCGGCTTTTGGAAAGATCCTCTACTGGAGTGTACAGCTCTGCCCTGTAGACCAGGGGACATTGCTCCTATTGTCCTCCATATTAGCCTCCATAAGGGCCTGGGGCTAGTATCTCAGAATGGCCTGTGGGAGCCAAGAAGTGAAGCTCCCGGATCCTGGTCAGGAAGTCCCCTACTCCACTCTATCCTTCCACACGGGGCCCAGGGACTCCAACAATTAATGGTTTCAGGACCTCAGAGCCTTCAACACGGGTGTCCCGTGGGCTGCCATTTTAAGGTCAGGAAATTTGGGGCAATACTTCTCTTCTTCTTGATGTTCAGGGACATGGTCTGTGTCCCTCCTGGCCCCTCCTCCGCCGCCGGGCATACATGGATGCTCAACTCACTTGAAGCCGGGTTTAGGTTCAGGTGGTTGCAGCCTTCTTCAGAATCACTGCGTCCCACCCCTATCTCGACTTCCCGCATGGGTGCTCGTCTATCACCAGGGGCACCGTGGGGCACATCTGCAGGAATTCCCTCTCCAGAGCCCTTCTCCGGATGCCTCACCTGGCCACTCATGGTAAGTGCAGCAAGGCACCCCCACACCGGTACGTCATCATCTCGCCACCGGGTCTGCAGCGTGGCTAGTTGCTTTTCTGGGTCTCCTCCCCTCGACTGTGCCCCAGTCTCTGCCGGGAGGGGGGCACGGGCTGGATATCTACTGTGGTAGCTCAGCGGGAGCGGAACTCAGTGACTCCCCGCACAGCTTTTTCTCCAGCACTGATCAGTCTCCCATTCTCTCACCATCCGGCATCATTTAGAAGCCTGAGGGAACATTACGCCTTCAAGATTGGTCCCCCAGCTCTGGGAGGCATATACCCTTCGAGACACCTAAGAGAAGTCTAATAATATACTTATGCCATGACTTTGCTGTTAGATTTCAGTGGAGCTCTCGTGGATTACGTTCACTCGGTCATTTTGGTTGGCCACGCCCCCTACAACATTTTACCTAACTTTAGTTAGGAAATATGCAGAAATGTAATTCTTGCGGAATATGAATAATAAATGTAATAAAGCTTATTTGTCACAAGTGTTGTACTAGAAATGCTTCAAAGGTGGCTCTTATAAAGTTGCCACATTTCTGCCTTTAACATGGCTAGTATACATACATAACTTAATGTGGCAAGGGGCTCACAGGAAATTGTTGCTATTCACACCTCCTTTTTAGGTCGAGCCTATAGCGGCAGCGCGCATGTGCTGCTCGCTTTGGGAGGCATGCAGTATTCAGTATGGCATGGAAGCTCCTGGGAAGCTCCGCCCACTCTCCGCCCATCTTTTCCATTGGCTTAGTTCCTAAATGCTGCCTACCGATTGGTTTTAGGCTTGTTAGTCCCTCCTCATGACTGTGAGCACTATTTTCTTCACTGGATATTTTCGTTCCTGCGTATTTACATTGATATGGTGCATTTGTGCAATGGAACGCTAAGAAAGGGTAACGAATAAAGCGCAACGTGTTATTTCGTTTATAAAAAGACTTTGCAGAATATTTTTGTGGTCTTTGAACTCTTGCATAACTACCTAAAAACTGTATTTGTTATTGGATCGACTCTGTGCGGATGAAGTCCTGGGCAGTCCTACGTACTGGCGTGAGAGTCCCGGCTCCACCCGCCTGGAACCAGAATCAGGTGAAAGGTGAAATGATGTCTTCTTTCTCACATTACATTTAGTGAAAAATATATATATATACGAAGGAGATAGTGAATGCAAATTGATCTAATATTTTAAACTTTTTCCCCGGCATTGCAGTTGCTTATCAGGGCTGAACCTGGAGCCCTGTTTCAGGAGGCTAAAATCAAACGTCCTTACTGAATCGGTCGAGTTGCGACCTGCCATCGAAAAGTAAAGCAGAGGCACCCGCGTTGCAGCAAAATGAAAACTGAAAATCGTCATCCTCGTTTTAAAACTGTGCGTCGTTTTTTTGGTTATTTAATAAGTGTTAAATCGATGCAAATATCGTCTTACATAAATTACGATTAATCTTATATATGCATACATTTGGCCGCAACGAATTTCTGAATTATAGCTCTCCGAAGTCAGTTTGTCACTTGATGCGCAGTTTGGTTATAGTGTGTGGCCAAGAGCCAGGTTAGTAACTTGTGCAGCTCGCACTTCACCTTCAGCTTGAGCCAGACAAGTTTACTGTGCAAACGTATAGGGGTCTTACCCTGTAGCCCTCCTTCTTCTGCCATCCCACCCCACAGGGCGTGAAGTCACAAGTACTCACTCTGATACACGTTAGCCTGTTGAGCTGCTGTACCATGGCCTGGGGTGTGTATGTACATACATAGGCATACGCACACAAGCGCAAAGGTGTGTCCCCATATATTTAACCTGTTGCGTGCATGGGCTTCGGCCAGGGCACTGGACAGACTGGAGTTGGGGTTGTGCCGGCTCCCGAGACATTTAGCCTGTATCCCCAGTGTGCCTTGTACAGGGGGCTCACTGATGAAACCGAGCATGTCCGTCCCCACATATGGATTGCCCACACAAACGTGCACGCACAGTAATACCTACGACTCATCCCCAATATGATTAGCCTATATGTCTGGGTGTGCTCTGGGGGGCGAGGGGCTGGGTACATCCACTATACACATGATAGTCCCGCAGTGTGTAGCCTATAGCCCTGGGTGTGCTTTGGAGGGTGTGGGGTAGGTACATCCATGATACACACGAAAGTGACCCAGTGTGGTAAGCCTTTAGCCCTCGGTGTGTTTTGGAGGGGGGTGGGGTAGGTACATCCACTATACACACAGTAGTGACTCAGTGCGGTTAGCCTATAACCCTGTGTGTGCTTTGAACGGGGCAGGGTAGGTAGTTCCACTGTACACATGATAGTGCTGCAGTGTGGTTAGCCTATATAGCCCTGGGTGTGCTCTGGGGGGGATGGGGTGGGTACATCCACTATTTTCACGATAGTGTCGCAGTAATGGTTTAAAGCTGCTACACCACAGGGTAGTGCTGGGTTGGAATCACTTCTTACCCCTGACAAGGTCCTACAGCTCAGCACACCGGAGCATGCTACACCACAGGGTAGTACTTGGTTGGAAGCACTTCATACCCAGACGAGACCCTACAGCACATTAGCACACTGGGAGCTGCTACAACACAGGGTAGTGCTGGGTTGGAAGCACTTCATACCCCGACGAGGCCCTGCAGCACATTAGCACACCGGGAGCTTCTACACCACAGGGTAGTACTTGGTTGGAAGCACTTCATACCCAGACGAGGCCCTACAGCACATTAGCACACTGGGAGCTGCTACAACACAGGGTAGTGCTGGGTTGGAAGCACTTCATACCCCGACGAGGCCCTGCAGCACATTAGCACACCGGGAGCTTCTACACCACAGGGTAGTGCTTGCGTGGAAGAGTTTTGCACAGTGCTCTGGCCTAAGAAGGCCCAGATTTTATATTAAAAACAGAGCTTTAGAGTATAACATTTCCCGCTGATAGGCAATATTTCTCTCCATGTGTTCCCATACCTGGCGTGTTCCGCAGCTTGGTGCTTACTTTCCCTCCATGTTAAAGAGCAGTAGCTGTTTCAGCACCCAGGCTAATGTGCTGTATAGCTAAATACATATAAGGTCCCAAAAGCGAGACTGATTGCATTGCAAATGCTTGTTTGGAGGGGTTATGACCATCTGATATTTTTCAAATGCTTTGGAGCACCAAATTCTTCCTCTCATGATTGCTTATCAACAAGGACCTCATGCCACATTTGAAGGAAGGGGGGACATCCAAGAGAAAAGTCTACCATTTCATATGAAATGATAGCAGTTGTGCTCATGACAGATGAGATTTTTGTTTGATTGCGAGGGCTGGAGACATGTTGAGGATACTCCTGGGGTAGCCAGGCAGCTGGTGAAATAGATGCTGCTGATGGAAAAATGCAGAGTTCCATTGTGCGGGTTACAGATCTCACATCTCACGGTGAAGTAATTTGCTACTAGATGAGGCCATGCCTCATATCATAAAAAACAAATGCAGCTTTTCAACCTGAGGTCACTAGGCCACGGGAAATATAGGATCTGTTCAAGCATTAGCTTCATAAAATAAGTATGGTCTTGACTTACCATCCCAGAGATGGGTGGATAAATTGGTGCAGGTCCAAGAAGATATTACAAGACATCGCTGGGCCATGGGATCATATAGATTAGTACTTGTTACAGCATAGACCCCTATCAGTACAATGCAGAGATAAATATAGACTTGTCTAGTTTATTGCTATAATACAGAGGTCTCCAACTGATCGATCGCGAGATACCAGTAGCTTTTAGACTGCTTTTGAATAGCTCTCACATGATCATTGTCAGCTGTTTTGACAGTATCCAGCTGCCCAAATGCTAAAGCATCACTTTAAACAAAGTGCAATGCTTTCCATCAGGCCTGGAAATCTGAAAATACACTAACATGTAACCTACTCTCTTCTGAAAAAACTATTTTTTGTTTCTTTTCTTACACTTTCTTTTTGTCACTACTTGTTTCTTTTTTCACTATTTCATTATTGCTTTTTTTAACGTTCCATGTTTTCTTAGTTCTTTCCTTTTCTGCTTCCCTTTGCTCTCTTTTCTCCTTTTTCTCACCAGTTTCTCTCCTTAGTTCATTCTTCTTTCATTCTCAATTTCTTTCTCAAATTCTCTACTTTCTCTTCTTTTTTTCTTTTCAATTTCTTGCTGGCTTCCTTTCACTCTTCTTTCCTTTTCTCCTTTCTCACTCTATTTATTTCCCTTTTCTCTCCTTTCTGTTTCTTTGTAATGTATTTTCCCCCTCTTTCATTCCCTCCTTCTTTCTCTCCTTACCCTCTTTCCATGTTTTTCTCTTTCTTTCACTTTTTATGCTTTTCTTTCCTGGGATTTGCTTCTTTATTTTTCATCTTCTTCTTTCTTTCTTCCTTACCTTTGACGATTCCTTTCTTAATTTTTTCTTCCTCTCTTTCCTTCTTGACTTGTACTATATTTGCTCTCCTTTTCTTTTTACTTCCCTCATTTTTGTTTCTGATTTGCTCTTTACTTGTTCTCATCTCTTTCTTCCTCTTTATCTACTTTTACTTCTTATATTTCTTTGTCGCTCCTTTTCTCTTTCTTCCTCTTCCATTATTTCTTTTTTTTCCATTTCTTCCTTTGTTAAAACATTCCTGGCTTCCTAAAGCAATCTCTCCATGGATTTATCTGTGTGTCATTGTTGTCTTACAGCTGTACAGTGTGGTGGTCACTGCAGAAATATGTTTACTTGTAGATACCTATGAAGTCTGCATGGGCCTCGCAGTATGTATTATTGGTAATGGTCCTTCATGCCCTAACTCTCAAAATGAGAGCGGTGTCATCCTATCTATTGCATGGCAATGAAAACACATGGTTAAAGTAGACTCTCTCCTCTCAGTGTGATTCATAAACAACTGACAAAACTTGTCCTTGGGAGGAAGCCCCAAAAGTTAGTATTTGTTTTAGAGCTAATGGTGTATTATTGCTTTATGTGCACTGGAGATGGACTGGGGTACTATAGAGGAACTGTTTAAATTACTTGGACTTTATGTACCTTATCGGACACCCTTATATTAGGCGGTAGCTCAGGATGGTTTTCATTGACCAGAAGTAGCTCCCACTACATAAAAGGTTAAAGACCCCTGCATTAATACCTGTTCACATAATGCTTAAATTTGCTTTAACAAAGTCCAGTACTGATGTTAATTTTACCATTAGCTTATGTGGGATATTTGCATACATTGGTAGGCTGCCTAATCCTCCTGAGGCTTGAGCCGGGAGTTGACTTGTATGCTATTGTTGTTTCGCTGCTTTTTAAAAATCACCTGATTTCTGTCTTTTAAAATTGCGTATTTGCACAGTTCGTGATTTACTTTCCTGGCGCATTTGCACTCACCTATTCACCCAGGAGGGTGTTTGGGGAACTCCCGGGGCCCGCAGCTGACACGCATGGCGGCCGCCATCTTGGGAGGGGGCAGGGTTGCGGGCTAGTCTCCACCCACCCTGAAGGAAGGTACTTAACGCTAGATGGCGCAAGCGCGCAGCGGGCGCGCCGCTGGCGCGCCTAAGGCAAGCCCGTCTGCGCCCGTACGCGCCCGACCGGGCCCAGGGGCCAGGACCCCTGCACCTCCCGCGCCGGACCTCCTCCATTACTCAAGCGCGCAGCTCCACCAGCTTAACAGGGCTCCCACAGCTAAATGTCTCCACCAGATCCAGTGTGACAAACCGGTGAAAGACTGCCTACACTGCCCGTTCACACTCTCTCCACAGATCGCCACCCCCACTGCAGGTACAGTCCTCTATAAATTGTTCCTACTTAACTGCAGATCTATGCCTAAACACAGTGTAGAAATCTCAATGCTGTTACAGGACCTTGCGCCAGAAGTCCTGTTTTTAACAGAAACCTGGCTCAACTCCAGTTCGGAGCCAGACATTGTGGAAACACTCCACCCGGGATACCTAATACAGAGGGTGGACAGAGCAATAGGCAAAGGTGGGGGAATCGCGATCCTCTATAAAGACCACCTCACCTGCCGCCTACTTGGAAACCCTCTCACAGATTGTGAGAATGTGCATTTCTCAATAGAATTCTCCCCTCTCCTCTCGCTCACTGGCATCTTGATCTATCGTCCCCCAGGAGCGGAAGGCTCCTTTTGTAAAGCGCTGGTAGAAACTGCCATCAACCTAGCCAGCACCTCCGCCAACTTCACCCTCCTTGGCGATTTTAACTTGCACTTCGACGATTCAAAAGCAGCAACAACCTTCGAATTAGCGCAAGACCTTATGTCTCTGCAGCTGTCGCAAAAGGTTCTGCGCGCTACCCATATCAAAGGACACTGCCTTGACCCTGTGTTCTCCAATCTGGAGAACCTTACAGGAAATGACCCCATTCCCATTCCTTGGTCCGATCACTTTCTCATTCCCCTTTCATGGCGCCCCAGGATCTCCATCCCCTATGCCCAACCCTTACGGACCTGGAGTCGGCCTTGGTCCAAGCTCCAACTGGACAAATGGACCCAAGAACTGGAAAAGACCAGACCCACGCCAGATCCCGGTCCAGTTGCAGCCAATGAGGATTTCTGCAGCTGGATCGAGGACTCGCTAAATCAGGTCCTCCCCAAAACACTGATTAGGAAAAAGAACGGTCCTTACAAATCCCCTTGGTACTCCGCGGAATTGCGCGCTCTTAAGCAATGCTGCAAAGTACATGAGAGAAGCTGGAGGAAAGACTTCTCACCCAGCAAGAAGAGCGATTATAGAAGAGCCGTCTGCAAATACAGAGCAGAAATTAAAAAGGCACAAGCATCTTTTTTCGAGGAAAAAATTCTTCTGGCCTCTAACTCCCCCAGAGAGACCTTCCTCATTATAAAGAAACGTATTAAAATCCCGGCCCCACCTGTTGCCCCTGACACTTCAGGCCAACAATGCAATAAACAGGCAGAGTTTTTTAGCACCAAAATCCACAACATTCTCAAACTACTGCCCAAGTTGAGGATGAACGGGACGATCAATGCTCTACTTTCCCCAGTCACCTGTTGGAGTCCCCCCCCCTCTCCCATGAAACTCTTCTGACTCTGATCTCTCTGGTGAAAAGTGGCTCACCTAGGGACCCTGCACCCATGAACATCCTGGTAAAAGTAGCACACATAGTCGCCCCTACTGTTGCAAATGTGATCAATACCTCCCTCAACATGGGAGTAGTACCCCCTAACTGGAAAAGGGCAATGGTGAAGACACTCTTGAAGAAACCCAATCTAGATCCGGTGGATTTGGGCAATTACCGCCCCATCTCCCTTCTTCCTGGGATCGCCAAAGTGACCGAAAAACACGGTAACCACACTCTCTCCAACTTCCTGGAATCCCATAGCCTACTGCACCCCTCCCAGACCGGATTCCGCCCACGTCAGAGCACGGAAACCGCTCTACTAGCCGTGGTAGAGGAAAGTAGAAAGATCCTGGACACCGGAGGCTCTGCAGCCATCATCCTTCTCGATCTGAGCTCAGCATTTGATATGGTGAACCACCGTATTCTTATTCACCGTCTCAAAAAAATAGGAATAGCTGCCACGGCCTAGAAATGGCTGCGCTCCTTCCTAGAGGGTCGTCTCTTCCAGGTCTTTGAAGGAGATGTGAGCTCGCTACCCCTGCCAATGATATGTGGTGTCCCCCAGGGCTCATCTTTAAGCCCGACTCTTTTTAATGTATATATGGCCCCTTTGGTGGCAATTGTTGCCCCTTTTGGTATCCAAATGGTAACCTACGCCGACGACATTCAATTGTTCGTGGCTCTCAACCAGGCAACACATCAGTCTATGGCCCTTCATTCATGCCTAACGGAGGTCTCCAAATGGATGGGCACTTCGCATCTGAAGCTCAACGGGGATAAGACCGAGGTCATGATCCTGGGCAACCCCACCCAAGCGACACTGGAGTCCTTGTGGCCAGCATGCATGGGCCCAGTCCCAGCTCCCAAAACTGAAATAAAGAGTCTGGGCATTTGGCTAGATCAGAACCTGACATTCAAGGTGCAGGCTAGAAAGACAGTTGCCACCTGTTTTTGCCTGCTCAGAATGGCTAGGAAAGTGCTTCCCCTCCTCCCTCCACAAGCCAAGAAAGTCCTAGTTCAATCATTAATTCTCTCAAGGATTGACTATGGAAATGCACTTTACCTGGGAGCCCCGATGGCAGTCACGACCAAACTCCAAACGGTCCAAAACTGCGCAGCCAGACTATTGCTGGGTGTACCCAATCGCGCCTCAGCCAAACCTGCCATCCGCTCCCTTCACTGGCTGCCGGTGAAGGAAAGAGTAAATTTTAAAGCCCTCTGCATCGTGCATAAGTCCCTGCAGGGGAAAGGGCCCCCATTAATCTCGTCCATGATTCATCCATACAAAGCTAACAGGAAACTCCGTTCGGACGACCTCCACCTTGTAGCAGTCCCCCGAGTCAAGAGGGCCAGAAGCGGTGGTCATCTCTTCTCTCTTAATGCTACCAAACTGTGGAACGCACTGCCGCTCCATCTTCGGATGGAACACAACCACCTGGTCTTTCGAAAACAATTGAAAACTATTCTGTTTCCCTAATCACCTCATCACCATCTGATTAGGCATGCCCAGCGCTGGGAGGCCGCCGAGTAGCCATGCGCTATACAAATGCCCTTTCAATTCAATTGGTTGTAACTTTTAACTCAAAACACAGTAAAAAAGAGAATTATTAAGAGACACAATTAACAACAGTGATAAAGATAGTAAATGTTTAATCAAAGAAGACACCAGAAGAAAAAAAGTCAAGGGGATCTTTTAGCATAATGGAAAAAGAGATGTATGGATACATGAGTACATTGAGGAAGTTAGAAAAATGAATAGAAAGAGGCATATTGAAAAAGGAGAAGACCAAGTGAGCGAGAGGAAGGCAAGAAAACTATTACAACTGTTGCAGAAAGGATGATGTGCATTCTTTACCCAGCAAGAGAAATTTTTGTCTTACCTCTGCTTCTACCCACGTTTTGGGAGTGGGAATCTACTTGTTATAGACAGCGAATCTGGTTGCCCATCCATCTGGGAAGTTGGCTCGTCCTGTTAGATGAATTGAGAATAACAGTCTTTAGAGGCGCCTTAGTTTTCTGTAGTACCTGAGTATGCTAAGAACCTTGTTACATCTTTGTTTGGGAAAGTTCATAGCACTATTTTGTATTGACATGATACAAAGCATAATCTTCTGCCACAAATTGACTTTCAATTAATTCTAAAACTTGCACAGTCATTAGTGTAAAAGATGTGATTAAGAATCTTACTTGGATTGAGAATAAGTACTTACATTCAATAATGGGACAGACGTACAAAGCCATTTTGCGATTGCATAACCTGTAGTTCACAAAATCGAATTATTTGCTATTAAACTCATTTTGCAAGTCAGAAAAGTTAGTTTTACCTGGAAAACTGGTATACTGACAGATACCGAATCGCAATTAAAAAGCGGCATCAAAGGGAAAGGTTCCCTCAAAACTGAGATTTGGTATGATATGTGTCTTTTGTTTGAAACTGCAATTGCGGTTGTAAACCACTGCCCCAAAGAAGGTGTTAATTGATTCCCACATGAGAAGGTGTCCCTTGGGACAGCTTAGCCTTTGTGACTGGTGTTGCCAGCCTTTGAGGGAAGTATGCAATGGTCCAGGGTACCACTGTTTACTATGCTTGAATAATTTCCCAAACAGGAAGCCGTTTTAGTTTTTTTTTTAGAAGGCAGTAGCAGTTCCTTTGAGGAATAGAGGCTGCTTTAAAAAAAAGTTTTCCTTTGAGAATGCAAGGATTATGATGCAGTCTCCTGCTCTTCTCGGGCCACTATCCTTGTGTTTGCAGCCATTCATACGGGGATGAAAATAGCGCACTGCCTAAATAATGCCCATTTGGCAGTTCATTCTGCAACCAGAGGTGATCTATCAGTACATGGGTCACATCAAAAAATTAAAGACTGGTCGCAAAAAGTTGATGCGTGATTTTCAACCATATTATTTTAGTACAACTACATCTGGACCTCTATGTTTATTGCCTCAGTGCTGATGCATCATATGCAGGGCCGGACTGGCCGTAGCGGGCACTGGGCATTTCCCCAGTGGGCCGCCAAGGTGGGGGCTGGTTTTAGGCCCCTTGGGGGCTTTTTTGTTACCGGGGGCTGGCAATATCGCCCCCCTGTAAAAAAAATCGCCCGAAACCGGCCCTAGCAAACAGCTCGGCCGCACCCCGCTTGTAGAACAGGTAACAGGAGGTCTTGTTGGCACCTAAGGATCATTAGCAGCCAAGGGGACTTCACCCCCCAACCAGCAGCGGGATAGGAGGTGCGTTTGCAGAGTGGTGGAGAAGGGGGCGGGGCCTTCGTGAGTTGCGCTTTTTTCAATTTTTTAGGAAGCAGGGCCGCATGGCCCCCCTTCCCGGGCCATTTTCGGCCCCAGAACCCTATCCTCTGGGGCCTGCCCCTTTTAAAAAAAAATTTTGAAAGGGAGGGGGCCGTGGCTGCACGACCCCCCTCCTGGGCCGATTATGGCCCTGGAGACCCCATCACCCAGGGCCCGGCCTGTAGTGTGGATGCCCTGGTCCCACCCAGGGCACCCACATTTAAAATGTTGGGGACTGCGGGGGAGCCTCAAGGCCCCTACGGCCCCTGCTGGCTCCCTGCCTCCTGCTGGAGCCAGCATTGCTTTGAGTTCCAGGGAGCTGCCAACATATAGCTCTCTGGATCCCAAAGCAATGTGTCTGTTTCCCTGCTCGCTTCACAGCGGGCAGGGAAACAGACACATTGTCTGCTTTCAGTAAGCAAGAGCATTTTCTGCTCTCGCTTGCTGAAAGCAGAGCCTTTGTTTGCTATGGCTTGGCAGGAGTGGTGCTCCCGCCAAGCCATTGCAAACTGCAATGTCCCAGGGGTGGGCACCCTGGAACATTGCTGGAGCCGGCCCTTGTGAGTGGTGGTCCCCAGGGCCATGTAGGGCTCCACGAGGGGGGCAGCACAGCCCCCATCCTTTGTTGAGTACGCCCTCGGGATGGTGGTGGTCCCCGGGGCCCCACTTCATTATTGTATTTGTGCCCCGGAGAGTTGGCGGTCCCCTGGGCTGCGTGGGGGGGGCCAAGCCCCCCCACGCATTACTATTTCATTATGGCACCGGGGAGGTGGCGGTCCTTGGGGCGGCGGGGGGGCCACGTGGACCTCCACATTCCTGTTACATTTAGACCCGGGGCGGTGGCAGTCCCCGGGGCTTAGAATAGCCAGAGGAGGGAGGCCCGTGCACCTCCTCCTACATTTCCATAATGGCCCTGGGACCTGGCCCACCCAGCAGCCGATTTCAAACAAAGCGAGTTCAGTGATCCAGTGCAACTCTGCCCCAAATTTTTTTTAAACATGCTTTTTTGGCCCTAGGGGGTTCTCATGGGAGCCCCTCAAAAGTCCGTGGGGGCCAGGGTGTTTCTACCCTGCCCCCTTTTCTTACGTTTTTTCTTGTGACTCCGTTCAACCGAGTCACAAGATGGCTGCCAACACTTCCTGGTTTGAAGTGATGGCAGCCAATCAGATCTCAGCATGAGATCAGGAGGGGTCGCGGATCCACCATGTCCCTATATATATTCAACTGTGAATTTCTTTACATTTCTCAGCAACTACTGAACGGATTTACACCAAATCACAAAAAGGCACTTCCTTGAACCAACATCTACCTTCCTGGTAGTGTTGGCAGCCATCTTGGGACCAATATACATGATAGCAGCACTCCATTGAAATGCATTGTAGCGAATGGAAGATGTTGAGGGTCACAAAAGGGTCGCAAAAGGAGAACGTATAAAGGGAGATAACAGATTTTAGTTACAATATAAATCATTTGTTGATGGTGCCATACTAATTTTAGGAATTGTGGTGTGTTATGAGGTCTTTTTACCCTGTGATTTCGTGAATCATGTTTGAGAGAAAACTGTTTTCTCATGATTTTCCCATAGAGGTACTGCAGAAGCTAAAATGAAAGCATATTTTCTGTAAATTCACACTATCTTTCGCAGCCATATGAGAATGAAGTCTGACATTCTCAGTAATTCATGTGCTTCCAACAGGAGCACCCTGTCAGTTGATTCCCTTGTGTTCTACTGCAGCCTCCCAGTGTGCTAAAAAACAACTAGAGCACTAACAGTCTTCCTTATGACAAAAGCATGGCACAGCTGAAGCCATGTTGATTGGTTCAAACTGGTAAATCTTAAAACATTTAATTCTATGTCAGGAACGGAGGCGGGGATTATGCATTACTTTCTTCACTTTTATTAAACAGCAGGTTCAAAGTTCAAAAGTAAAACACCACTATGCAAGCACTACAACTCCCATGAACCACAGGCAGTAACCATGGCAACCATAAGCCAATCATGTAATTGTCTGTGAGTCCATATAGCATCAGTCACACCGTACTTCCTCTTTCTTCACTGCTTCTCATCAGTTAAGTCACATTTTTTTCCTTATCCGGTCTGAAACTAGTACGGGGGAGATTTGGGCCTATTGACGCTGTTGGGCTTATTTACAAACCCCTTGCGCCACCCGTACATCACTTTTCCCATGTTAAAAATGACGCAAAAGTGGCGCAAGGGGCTTGTAAATAAGCCCCTGTGTGTTTGTGTGAGAATACGAACACTTGTCACTTTGCTTAAGATCGCTCTCTTTCTGCAGGTATTCCTGCACGTGCGGTAGGCTACTGCATGAGCATGTCTCTTTGGTACTGCGGGCATACGCTAGGTGGTGCTCTTTCGCACTCCTGATCGGCACCTTGAACGAGCTGCAGAACAGATCAGTTTAGCGCTCTTGCGACCACATTGCGCTTGTGGGTTTTGAGCATGTTCTCTGCGCCTTTCTCCACCCAACCCTCACTTGACACCATTTTGCGGTAAGATTTCAGGGGCCAAGCCCATTTTACGGTCCCCTTTTTAACATTCCAGCAGGGCGTAAGTTGGTGTTTTCACCCATATGAGCATGCAGTCCCAACGGGACAACGATTACGCACCCTCATTTTCCTCAGAGGAGGATTGCCCCCCCAGCAGTGCCTTCCCGCAGAGGTGGACAAGCTCCTCTCCCAGGCCATTTCTCAGGCACGTCCCTCTGCAGGAGAGTGTTGCTATGCTGACGGCCCATGTTTCCAAGGGCTCAGGAATCTTCGGGGACCAGGGGGCTGGGCCTAGTGGGGACACCTCAGTCCCCACGCGCAAGGCCTGCAAGCGTGATGTGGGTCACCTGGAGGGCTTTGACCATTTGGCCGAGGTCTTCCATAAGATTGCACACACGCTGAAGGATGCATCCTACCGGGAGGAGGAGATACCCAGGATAATGCGTGACAATGTCGCGACAGACTTTGACCCTGAGGAGGGGTTCCCCAATCAGGGGGAGGGTGATCTGAAGGATGACGATGTATCATCTGATGGGGTCCAGGACTCTGGCAGATTCTGGCACCCAAATTGAGCCACCTTAGAGCCATATGAGGGGGACGCTGCCCCTAGCACATATTTGAACCTGAGGGGATAAATCGACCTTGCTCCACGGAGTGGGTCCCTGACAAAAAAGTAGCAGAGTACGTGGTGAGTAAAATTCGCCAACCCCTTGACAAGGAGGTGCGAGCCAGTCTCCAGGTGGAGTGCCCCAAGCCATCCTTGGGGATAGGGTCACAGCTACCCCTGATATCGATCCTAAGCTGTGTACTTTTATTGCCAAATATATGAAGGACCCCAAAAAGGGGATTGATCACTCCTGGAGAGCCCGTCAGGATAAGCTTTTTGACGTGGTGGGGCCCCTAACAAAGATTATTGAACTGGTGGAGCAAGCGAAGCAGACAGAAAGACCCCTCCCCACAGATGATGTAGCGGACTGGGTGCAGAGGGTGGTCTGCCTCCTCGGCAAGGCCAACTGAGCCCTCTCCGTGCAACAACGTTGCTCTCTTTTAATAAAAATAGGCCCCAAGCTGGGAGAGCTATTATCGGCTGGGCATGTAGCGCAGGGCAACCTGTTTGTCGAGCCTTTCATAAAGGAGTTGGGGAAGTTTGTTTCAACCTTTTTTGCCCTTGACAAGGCCCAGTCATCAATGAAGAAGATCTTCCCAGGAAAAGTTTTTGTAGGGGCTGGAAGAGGCAGGGGTCACTCCTCCAGCCGCCAGTCCTATCGAGGCAATAACAGAGCCCAGGCCAGGAGAAACAACAGTTGGCACATTGCCCATCAAGGAACATTCTACCCCACCCGCGGTGGTGGGCAAGGAAAGAACAACTGGGCCCATGGAAGGGCCAACACCAGCGGCAGTTACAACGGTAAGCCCCATCCTTTCTTTGCCTGTCTGGCTGGGGGGGGGCGGACTGTAGGAGAGTAGGATCTGCCTCTTATGGTTACCCCCACTTTTTGCTGATGTATCACTGTTTTTGACTTAGACTGACTGGGATCCTGCTATTTAGGACTCCAGTCTATCTGCTTTCTCCTATAAATTGATTGCATGTACTTTAGGTACACTCCAGATTGGATTCTGGGGTACCCTTATCAGTCCCTAGTATATGGTACACCATAACCCAGGGCATAGGTACCCCAGAGGCCTCCCAGGGGCTGAAGCATGTATTATGCCACCCCTGAGAGGCCATTCAAAATGACACCACAGGTCTGCTACTGCAGCCTGTGTAAGGAGGTGCATGCGCCCCTTACTTAGATATAGGCTACCTATATCTATTCTAAATCACTACACATATAAACCTATCAGTCACCCCTATGGCAGGCCTTATCAATCCTGAAGGCAGGGTGCTGGGTTTTGTGTGAGAGGGTGCCCCTGCATGAGCAGAGCCCCTCTGCAGCCTTCGGAATCTATTCTCCGGGGTTGTCTGTGATGCAGCCAACCATATATACTTAAGTGCATTATAACCTCGCGGTACATGCTAACTTTAAAACGGCTGCTTAGAAACATGTCGTGTTTGGTGTCAAACACCTTGGAATCATACCTCCACAGGTATGATTCCTCCCTTGTAGAACCACTACTATGGGCCACCGGTCTACCCGGTACCAGCTTTCTCGACCTGGGCAGCACAAAATGGATGCTGCCAGCCACAGACACGAGTCTGCCCTCCTGCTGCTGAGCCAAGCTCGAGCACAGGAAGGCATGACAATAGGTTTCCTGTCACAGGGAGGTGTGACTACCTCCCAGACAGGCTTTAGTGTATTGGGGCTGGGTGGGTGCACTCTTAGAGTGCCAGAAAGTCTGCACTGGGGGCACATTTGGTGTCCCCGTGCATAGTCCAGCTCAAACTGGTTGCAGGAGCCATTTGCTCCTGCTCTGGCGTGAAACTGGACAAAGGACATGGGTGTAGCCACCCCTCTGTCCTGACCCTCCCCTAGGTGGGTCCCCAGAGTTAGTCCAACCCCTTCCTTGGGTATAAAGTAGGAAACCTGACTACAGGACTTTGGATTTTACCTGGACTAAACTCTGCTACAGAAACCAAGTACTTCGACGGTCTACACTTCACTGGACAACAGAAGAATCTCCCTTGGAGTAAAGGAGTTACTCCCCTGCAGCAGCAGGCACCTAAATGCATCTGACCGGTTTGCATCTCCCGAGCTCCTGAGGACTCCGAAGATTTCTGCAACACAGGAGGTGGGTTCCCGAGTGTCCCTGAGGTTGATGTACTCTCTCTGCAATCTTGAGACCAGTATCCATCGTGGGGAGCATGCAACCCGAACCCCTGTGCACCGTGTACTTTTGCAGCAGCATATGCTTTTTGGCGACCCCTGAGGCTGTGCTTTGGACTATGTGTAGCCCCAACCCAGAGCAACATTTCCACCAAAGATCTCCGGCCTCCACTCCACGAGTGCTCCGTGGGCTGGTGCTTTGTGATTCTGCTTGGGGTCCCTTTGCGATCCCTGATCCATTGGCCTTTGGGTCCTGACGAGGGTCACTTTAATTTTCCTTGGGCTTTCCTGGTTGCTCCAGACGTGCCCTGACTCCCCATAGCTTGCAGAGTCTCCTGGACCTTGCTGGTCTACACCGTAACCTGTTTCCTCTGACCCCATGGGTTGCCTTTGCCAAGGCTTGTTGGTGTTCAATCCGGACACTGACCTGTCAGCACTCGACATCCTTTGTGGGACAGCTCACCTCCGGACTTTGGTCATCATCGATGTCTCCTGGTCCACGTGGCTGCAGAGTCAAGCATCCTATCTTCACACCTCAAGCACCCGACATCAGTGGGCATTCGTCTATCGAGCCCCTGGTCACCCTGCAGTGACCCAGACTCTGTCCCCTCTGCTTTCAGGTTCTTCTCACCTCGGATCCAGGCTTCGATTCCACCGGACACTTTTCATCTTCCCGGCAGCAGCACTTCTTCGCATCATGCCATTGAAAACGATGAGGGTTTCCGACACCACTTGACCCCTATGCACCCGGCTCCTCTGGGATAGGTAACACGGGTACCTCGGTACTCACAAGGGTGCTGGCCTTAGAACCTTCTATGTTCCAAAGGGTTTGCTTGAAGTCCTCTCCGAAGTGTCCTTAAACTGTAATTTTCGAACCGCGACTTTCCCATAGAGTTGTACGGAGCTCGCGTCTGTGTTCCCACACTGCACCCGTCCTCCGTGGGCTCCCTGTGTCACTCCTTTGGGTGGTTCCTTGGGGTCCCAGCGATTCTACGTGCTCTAGGCACTGTGTCTATTGAAGTCGTTGTTGTTATACCATTTTTTTAGTATATGGTTCGGTCTCCCCCTGGAGCCCGCTGTGTATTGTGCTATTTACTGTCGTTCTATTGATTAAGTATTGTGTGCTTTATGTTCTAATCTCACATAGAGATTAGTAGAGAGTGTTTAGTAATAAATACATATTTTTTATATAACACTTGTGTGGTTCTCCTTTCATTTGGTCATTCAGGAGGTTCTGTTCTGGTAAAACAAGCTGCTTTACATTCCTTCGAGACTTAGCCTGAAGGCTGCTCTCCACAGCTACCACTAGGATAGCTTTCTATAAAGGTTGTCTTTGACCTAATCATCAATAAGGGTTGTTTGGACTGGGGCAAGGTGCCCACTTTAATTAGTGGACAGCATATACCAGGCCAACTTCTCACATTGGTGTGCAGCGGTTGGGATTCAAGCTTGCTATTGTTTTACCAGATAAATCTCATTGAGTGATTAACTGAAAACCACTAAAAGTATTAGGTACATATAATACATCAAGATTAGAATAAAGTAAGTTCTTCTGAACTTGGAGTTGGGTAAGTCAAGGGTCTTGCACACCCTTTCTCCAACTCAAGAGAGTTTAGACTCCACTAGGTTAGGTAGGTGCCTACACCACATAACACTAGTATGTCTTCTAGAGGAGAAGCCAGTGGCTCTCTGCCAACTAGGTATGACCATCTCTCATTCCAAGAATTGAGAAATATGTGTAAATCTAGGAAGCTGAGGACAGGGAGAAGTGCAAGCACCCAACGTCTAATAGAGATGTTGCTCTTAGATGACCTCAGAAAGACCCCAGGGTCTGATGAAGTAGAAAGAATGGGTGGGACAGGAGATGAGGAAAGAGCAGGCAGTGAACACTTCTTTGATCTGGACTCAAACCCTGGCCAGGAGGATCAAGATGATCCTAACCTGGAAAATCCAACTCTTCCTTCAGGTGGGGGAGAAGGCCCCAGTGGCCCTCTCTTTACTCCACCAGGAAGAGTACACAGTTTGCCTAGAAGATCCAGAACTCCCTCTGTGGAGTCTAATCATTCAGGTACTTCTGTAAGGAACTCTGTATCTAATAGGAGAGAATCCTCTTATGATAAAAAGTGCCAATTACTGGAGATTGAGAGAATCAAGCTCAGGCTCAAGAAAGAGCAATTGGCCCTAGACAGGGAATCCTTAGAGCTCCAGAGAGCAACCAGAAGATTGGGACTAGAGTCCCATGGTGGCAGCAACAGTGTCCCTAGAACTAGAGAGTATTCTCATGATCATAGGAACCTGAACAAGATAGTCCCTCCCTATCAGAGTGGGGATGACATCCACAAATGAGAAACTGCACTAGAGAGGGCCTGTAAAGTAGCAGTGGGCAGCTATCTTGTGGCTCTCCTTTGCTGACAAAGGTAGAGATAAGCTCCTCACTGTTAGAGAAGAGGATGCTGACAATTACACAGTCTTGAAGAGTGCTCTCATTGATGGGTTTGGCTTAACCACTGAGCAATACAGGATTAAGTTCCGAAACACCCAGAAAGCACAGACTCAGGACTGGGTTGACTTTGTAGATTGTGCTACTAAGGCTCTGGAAGGCTGGTTACTTGGCAGTAAGGTGTGTGATTTTAAAGGATTTTACAATTTAATTATGAGGGAGCAGATCCTTAATAATTGCCAAAATCAGTTGTTGCATCAGTACCTGGTTGATTCTGATCTGACCTCTCCCCAAGAATTGGGAAAGAAGGCAGAAAAATGGGTCAGAACCAGGGTGAAGCAGAAAGCTCAGAACCAAGGTGGTGACTCTAAGAAGCAAGATTCTAAAACCTCAGATAAGGGTGGGGAGAAGGGTAAAGACCAGAAGTCTTCACAAGGGCCCCAAAAACCTGCATCTGGGGGGAGTCACAATCAAACAAGGGTAAAGGCAAAAAGAAACCTTGGTGTCATATCTGTAAAGAGAAGACCCATTGGACAAAAGATGCCAATTGTCCAAGGGCCAAGGAATCTACTCCAGCCACCACTGCCCCTAAGGCAACTGTTCCCCCTAGCTCAGTTCCAAGTGGTGGTACATAGAATAAGGGTGTAGTAGGGTTGACCCTGGGTTCTGAGATGGATTCTGGCCTAGTCAGAATTCCAACTCAGGCTGTGTTAGTCTGTGATGGAGGCATGGATATTGCCTCCTTATTTGTCAGTCCCAGTAATCTGGGCAAGTACAGGCAACAGCCTTTGATCAATGGTAAGGAGGCCATGGCATTTAGGGACACAGGTGCAAGTGTCACCATGGTGACAAAAGAACTTGTGGGCCCTGACCAGATCATACTTGGTGAGATGTACCAAGTGACCAATGCAAGCAATGTCAGGACAGACCATTCCTTGGCAGCTGTGAATTTCACCTGGGGAGGGGTAACTGGCCCTAAGAAGGTTGTGGAAAGTGCAGACCTCCCTGTAGAATGCTTATTGGGCAATGATTTGGAGACTTCAGCATGGGCTGAAGTGGAACTCAGGACACATGCAGAAATGCTGGGCATCCCTGCAGATTTGTTTGCCATCACTAGGTCACAGGCAAAAATATCTTCCACTGAACAGGCCCTGGATCCTGGAATAATGGACCAGGTGCCTTCCAAGAGGAGGAGCAGTAGGGGTAAGGCAGTGTCTTCCCCCCTGCCTCAGAGTGAGGATCAGTCTCTTGAGGGAGATGATCTTAGTCCTGAAGAAGGAACTGTCTCAGAGGAACTTGAACCTGATCAGGTTGAGTTCTTGGGGACAGGGGGCCCTTCCAGGGCAGATCTGAGCCAGGAGCAGCTGAACTGCCCCTCTCTTGAACCCCTCAGACAGCAAGCTGCTGCTGAGGCTGCTGGGAGTGCCAGTGGGTCCCATAAAATCTACTGGGATGATGGACTCATACTCAGAGGGTAGAGACCCCAAACCTGGTGCCACCAGGAGGTCGGTTATGCCTCTGAAGTTTAGGGGCTTCCTATTGACACTGGCACATGATATCCCATTAGCAGGACACTTAGGCCAAAACAAGACCTGGGACAGACTTATTCCTCACTTTCATTGGCCTCATATGTCAGAGGACTCAGAGGAGTTTTGTCGATCCTGTATCACTTGCCAAGCCAGTGGTAAGGCAGGTGGTACTACAAAGGCCCCCCTGATACCACTACCTGTGGTGGGGGTTCCCTTTGAGAGGGTTGGGATTGACATAGTTGGTCCCATGGATCCTCAGACTGCATCTGGGCACAGATTCATACTAGTGGTGGTGGACCATGCCACTAGGTATCCAGAAGCAATTTCACTTAGGACTACCACAGCTCCTGTTGTGGCTAGAGCCCTCCTGGGAGTCTTTTCCAGAGTGGGTTTTCCTAGGGAGGTAGTATCAGACCGAGATGCAAACTTTATGGCTGGTTACTTGACTGCTATGTGGAAGGAGTGTGGAGTAAATTACAAATTTACCACCCCTTATCACCCACAATGCAATGGGTTAGTTGAGAGATTCAACAAAACCCTTAAGGGCATGATTAAAGGTCTCCCTGAAAAGCTCAAGCGTAGATGGGACATCCTTTTGCCCTGCCTTCTCTTTGCCTACAGAGAGGTTCCTCAGAAGGGGGTTGGTTACAGCCCTTTTGAACTTCTGTTTGGACATCCAGTTAGGGGTCCTTTATGTCTAGTGAAGGAGGGATGGGAGTTACCTCTCAAACCCCCTAAACAGGATATTGTGGACTGTGTACTTGGTCTCCGCTCCAGGATGGCTGAGTACATGAAGAAGGCATCCAAAAACCTTGAGGCTAGCCAGGAATTGCAAAAGGCCTGGCATGACCAAAAGGCTGTTGTGACTGTTTATCAGCCAGGACAGAAAGTATGGGTGTTGGAGCCTGTGGCCCCAGCAGCCCTCCAAGACAAGTGGAGTAGACCTCATACTATCATTGAGCAAAAGGGAGAGGTTACCTACCTGGTGGACCTTGGAACTCCCAGGAGCCCCCATAGGGTGCTCCATGTGAACAGGTTCAAGCCATATGTGGACAGGGCAGACATGGGCTTGCTCATGGCTACTGATGAGGGACAGGGGAAGAGAGTTGATCCACTCCCTGACCTGCTCTCACAGAACCCTGATGATGGTTCAGTTGATGGTGTAGCCTTGGCAGGCAGCCTCACTGACCAGCAGCAAACTGATTGTAGGCAAGTCCTGAATCAGTTCAGACATATGTTTTCACTGACTCCAAGTCAGACTACCTGGTGCACTCATGAAGTGGACACAGGTGACAGTCTGCCTGTTAAAAATAAGATTTACAGGCAACCTGACCATGTCAGGGACTGTATCAGGACTGAAGTCCAGAAGATGTTGGAGCTGGGAGTAATTGAGCCCTCAGATAGCCCTTGGGCTAGTCCAGTAGTCTTGGTACCAAAACCTCACATCCAGGGTGGTAATAGAGAGATGAGGTTCTGTGTTGACTACAGGGGTCTCAATGCAGTCACTAGGACTGATGCCCATCCAATAACCAGGGCAGATGAACTTATAGATACTTTGGCCTCTGCCAAGTTTCTGAGTACATTTGACCTGACAGCTGGTTACTGGCAAATCAGATTAGCTGAGGATGCAAAACCAAAAACAGCATTTTCAACCCCTAGTGGGCACTACCAATTTGTGGTGATGCCCTTTGGCTTGAAGAATGCACCTGCCACTTTTCAAAGGTTGGTGAACAAAGTCCTTACAGGTCTGGAAGCCTATAGTGCAGCTTATCTAGATGATATTGCTGTCTTTAGCTCCACCTGGGAGGATCACCTAGTCCACATGAGAAATGCTTTAGAGGCCCTGCAAAAAGCAGGCCTCACTATCAAGGCCACCAAGTGCCAGATAGGGCAGAGTAAGGTTGTGTACCTAGGCCACCTTGTAGGTGGAGGTCAGATTCAACCATAGGAGAGCAAAATCCAGACCATCATGGAGTGGGTTGCTCCCACTACCCAAACTCAGGTCAGAGCTTTCTTGGGCCTGACTGGGTATTAAAGGAGGTTTGTCAAAGGATATGGATCTATAGTGACCCCTTTGAATGATCTAACTTCCAAAAGAAGGCCTAAGAAAGTTCAGTCGACAGATAGCTGTCAAAAGGCATTTGATGACCTGAAGCAGGCCATGTGCACTGCTCCCATTCTGCAAAGTCCTGACTATTCCAAACAATTCATTGTTCAAACTGATGCATCTGAGTTGGGGGTAGGGGCTGTGTTATCACAACTGAATGAAGAGGGTCAGGATCAGCCAGTAGCTTTTATAAGCAGAAGGCTTACCCCCAGAGAGAAACGTTGATCAGCTATTGAGAGGGAAGCCTTTGCTGTGGTTTGGGCCTTGAAGAAGCTGAGGCCATACTTGTTTGGCACTCACTTCATTGTTCAGACCGACCACAAGCCCCTCCTATGGCTAAAACAGATGAAGGGTGAAAACCCCAAACTTTTGAGGTGGTCCATTTCCCTACAGGGGATGGACTATACAGTGGAACATAGACCTGGGAGTAACCATGCCAATGCAGATGGACTCTCAAGATATTTCCACTTAGAACATGAAGACTCAACTGGTCAAGGTTAGTTCAATGTCCCTGCGTTTGGGGGGAGGGGGAGGTTGTCTAGGAGAGTAGGATCTGCCTCTTATGGTTACCCTCACTTTTTGCTGATGTATCACTGTTTTTGACTTAGACTGACTGGGATCCTGCTATTCAGGACCCCAGTCTATCTGCTTTCTCCTATAAATTGATTGCTTTTACTTTAGGTACACTCCAGATTGGATTCTGGAGTACCCTTATCAGTCCCTAGTATATGGTACACCATGTACCCAGGGCATAGGTACCCCAGAGGCCTCCCAGGGGCTGAAGCATGTATTATGCCACCCCTGAGAGGTCATTCAAAATGACACCACAGGTCTGCTACTGCAGCCTGTGTAAGGAGGTGCATGCACCCCTTACTTAGATATAGGTTACCTATATCTATTCTAAATCACTACACATATAAACCTATCAGTCACCCCTATGGCAGGCCTTATCAATCCTGAAGGCAGGGTGCTGGGTTTTGTGTGAGAGGGTGCCCCTGCATGAGCAGAGCCCCTCTGCAGCCTTTGGAATCTATTCTCCGGGGTTGTCTGTGATGCAGCCAACCATATATTCTTAAGTGCATTATAACCTCGCGGTACATGCTAACTTTAAAACGGCTGCTTAGAAACATGTCGTGTTTGGTGTCAAACACCTTGGAATCATACCTCCACACCAGTAACTGGTGTGGGAGGTATGCTTCCTCCCTTGTAGAACCACTACTATGGGCCACCGGTCTACCCGGTACCAGCTTTCTCGACCTGGGCAGCACAAAATTGATGCTGCCAGCCACAGACACGAGTCTGCCCTCCTGCTGCTGAGCCAAGCTCGAGTAGAGGAAGGCCTGACAATAGGTTTCCTGTCACAGGGAGGTGTGACCACCTCCCAGACAGGCTTTAGTGTATTGGGGCTGGGTGGGTGCACTCTTAGAGTGCCAGAAAGTCTGCACTGGGGGCACATTTGGTGTCCCCGTGCATAGTCCAGCTCAAACTGGTTGCAGGAGCCATTTGCTCCTGCTCTGGCATGAAACTGGACAAAGGACATGGGTGTAGCCACCCCTCTGTCCTGACCCTCCCCTAGGTGGGTCCCCAGAGTTAGTCCAACCCCTTCCTTGGGTATAAAGTAGGAAACCTGACTACAGGAGTTTGGATTTTACCTGGACTAAACTCTGCTACAGAAACCAAGTACTTCGACGGTCTACACTTTGCTGGACAACAGAAGAATATCCCTTGGAGTAAAGGAGTTACTCACCTGCAGCAGCAGGCACCTAAACGCATCTGACCGGTTTGCATCTCCCAAGCTCCTGAGGACTCCGAAGATCTCTGCAACACAGAAGGTAGATTCTCAAGTTTCACTGAGGTCGATCTACGCTCTCAGCAATCTTGAGACCAGTATCCCTCGTGGGGACCGTGCAACCCAAACCCCTGTGCACCGTGTACTTTTGCAGCAGCATATGCTTTTTGGCGACCCCTGAGGCTGTGCTTTGGACTACGTATAGTCCCGACCCTGAGCAGCATTTCCTACGAAGATCTCGGGCCTCCACTCCAAGAGTGCTCCGTGGGCTGGTGCTTTGTGATTCCGCTCGAGGTCCCTTCGCGATCCCTGGTCCATTGGCCTGTGGGTCCTGGCGAGGGTCACTTTGATTTTCCGTGGGCCTCTCTGGTTGCTTCTGACGTGCCCTGACTCTCCATAGCTTGGAGAGTCTTCTGGACCTTGCTGGTCCACACCGTAACCTGTTTCCTCTGACCCCATGGGTTGCCTTTGCCAAGGCTTGTTGGTGTTCAATCCGGACACAGACCCCTCAGCACTCGACATCCTTTGTGGGACAGCTCACCTCCGGACTTTGGTTGTCATCGACGTCTCCTGGTCCCCGTGACTGCAGAGTCAAGCATCCTATCTTCACACCTGAAGAACCCGACATCGGTGGGCATTCATCTATCGAGCCCCTGGTCACCCTGCAGTGACCCAGATTCTGTCCCCTCTGCTTTCAGGTTCTTCTCACCTCAGATCCAGGCTTGGATTCCACCGGACACTTTTCATCTTCCCGGCAGCAGCACTTCTTCGCATCACGCCATTGAAAACGACGAGGGTTTCCGACACCACTTGACCCCTATGCACCCGGCTCCTCTGGGATAGGTAACACGGGTACCTTGGTACTCACAAGGGTGCTGGCCTTAGAACCTTCTATGTTCCAAAGGGTTTGCTTGAAGTCCTCTCCAAAGTGTCCTTAAACTGTAATTTTCCAACCGCGACTTTCCCATAGAGTTGTATGGAGATCGCATCTGTGTTCCCACACTGCACCCGTACTCCTTGGGCTCCCTGTGTCACTCCTTTAGGTGGTTCCTTGGGGTCCCCGTGATTCTACGTTCTCTAGGCACTGTGTCTATTGAAGTCGTTGTTGTTATACCATTTGTTTAGTATATGGTTCGTCTCACCCTGGAGCCCGCTGTGTATTGTGCTATTTACTGTCGTTCTATTGATTAAGTATTGTGTGCTTTATGTTCTAATCTCACATAGAGATTAGTAGAGAGTGTTTAGTAATAAATACATATTTTTTATATAACACCTGAGGGTCCGGTTGCTGGCATCTATCCTGCCGTGAGGGGAACGGGATAGCTCACCTCAGATACGCCGTGAGGGGAACAGCAGCAGCAGGAACTACACCTCCCACCAGCCTCTGCACCCGTGACGCTGCACTCGCGCCCAGAGGCGCTACAAAAGCACCGTGGACCTCCCGCAGCGCAGGACACCTGAGGGTCCAGTTGCTGGCATCTATCCTGCCGTGAGGGGAACGGCATAGCTCACCTCAGATACGCCGTGAGGGGAACGGCAGCAGCAGGAACTACACCTCTCAGCAGCCTCTGCACCCGTGACGCTGCACTCGCGCCCGGAGGCGCTACAAAAGCACCGTGGACCTCCCGCAACGCGGGACGCGCGCGGGCAAAGCCCGGGCCAAGGACGGGCCCATCTGCGCCCGTCCGAGACCGGAGGAGACTGGGCTGGGCCACCCCCCTTGGTGCTGCTTATGGAAGATGGGCTGATGGGACAGTGAACATTTAACATGCAACCTAGAGGTCAGTGCATACACAAGAATTCGCTGCTCGTTATTGCTACTGCTATTTAAAACTATTAAGGCGCATACAATCTGTTTTGCTGAGTGCTATCTAACAAGTTGCTATGGGTAAACGCACTCCCACAGCAAAAGGTACTATTACTCGCAAGAAAGCCCAACCCACTCCCTCTACAGCACAAACAACCGCAATAGACAAAATGCTGCAGTGGGCAATTGGAGCAGTCTCTAATGAAATCGAACGCACAGAGAGACGCCTTTCACTGACACCGATCCTAGCACTAAGCCCCACTTTACCCGATAATGGGACTCTCTCTCCACTTCCATCACCTACCCCGATCACGGCCTCCGCGCCCCGAAGAACACAATCCCGGATGGGGGTGGACCGCGCCCTCAAGACCCCCCAGGGAAGCGAGGGAAAGAAGAAGAAAGGGGGGAAACAGAAATCCGCTGCTCGCAAGGGAGTAAAGAGGAATATACAAGCGATAGACCCGCCACCAGACAGCCCCCTGGGAGAACAAGGAGCAGGCGAGAAATTACCGACAACTGTAGAGCAACCCCTGTGGGTGTCTAAGTTGGTGCTGGACGTTAAAGAACATTACAGTTCGGTCATAAAAGACGAAATTGATGCTCTAATAACCCGTATTGATAAATTAGCATTATTGGTGGACTTGTGGGTGGGTAAAGTTGACTCTATTTTAAAAATGAATCAGTCTATAAGACCCTCCGCCTTAGAACTGGCCCCACATCCCAGCGAGGTAACAACTGTCCCTACCACCATTCCTGCCCTTGTTGTGCTTAATAGAGACACGTGTGAGAACGCCCCCTCTACCACTAGATCCACTAACCCGCATAGCCGGGACCATGCCAACCCCCGGCAGAGGATTACCTCTGTCCCTCTCCCAGAGTCTGTAAACAGAGCAACACACACATTACGCCCACTAGATCCACAACAAGTTGGTCATAGCAACGAGGGCCGTAAGAGAACCTCACCAAACACAATACCTAGGGAAACTTCGATTGTAACACAAAGCATCAATCTGCCCCCAGCCTCCACCCCATACGTTATCATGTTAGCGGGAGTACCAGAGTTGGAAAGGGGTTCAGGGGAGTCTTACCCTGAACTCAAAAATAAATGTATCCACTGGTTAACCAACAATAGGCCCCTACCAAACCAAGACATAGGTAACATTTTATTCACACAGAGGGTAAGTTGGCTGGGGTGGAAACAAAAAGACATTGCTGGAGATTGCATAGTGATCAACTTCAAAGAGCCCTGGGTTGTACAACACATCTTGGACTGGGAACACTCTAGAGATGCGGGGGGTATCTTTTCCTTGCCCTTGGGATACTTTTTTCCACCTAGGCAAAAGCCAAATAATGAGGGAAATATGGCTAAAGGTTGGGGGTTGAGTGACCAGGGCGGCACAAGGCCGCAGGTAGGTTGGGACCGTTCCACACCGTTGATCTATAACATTCCTGTTGCTAATAGATTTGGCCCTTTGGATTGGGTTGACTGACTAAAGCCCCTCAGTCAACTCATCAAATGGCCGCGTATGGAAAATGATGACCTAATGTCAAATGATGGGAATGGGGAACAAGGAAGAGTTAAGGAGCAGACTAACGTGGGTGGCCCCATAGATCCAAATACTACCTTAACTAGCAAACCCCATGGTGCCAATGAATGTAGTTCTAGGGGTGTGGAATGGCCCGATTGTATATATCTGGCCCCGCTAAAGGCATGTCCCACCCCACAGGCTCCCGTGGCCAAGAAGGTAGGACCTCAAAGTTCGAAGATTCTTTCTTGGAACATAGCAGGTCTCAAAACGAAATTGGAGCTCCCAGATTGGGGGGCACTTATAGACCAAAATGATATATGCATGTTCCAGGAAACGTGGTCAAGGGAAGACACACATAGAGTGGGCTATGCGTCGTACTATGCTCCAGCTGTCCAGGGGGCCAGGGGAAGACCCTCGGGGGGCCTGTGCACCTGGGTCGGAGTGCATTTGGGTTGTAAGGCCAAACAACTAGAGACCCTTTCCCCTGACATTCTGTGTATCCTTCTTTCTTTTCCTAAATCCAGAAGGATTGCCCTAATCAATGTCTATTCACGCCCTGTATGTTATAGGCAAACCTCCCACACGCTAGACTGCCTATCCTTGTTTCTCCACAGTCTACCAGAGAACTGCTGGGTCATCTTAGGTGGGGACTTTAATTGTCAATTTGAACCCCTAAGTGGCTTACCATCTAGCATTACAAGTGAAGAAGATTCAACTTGGTCTATCCCTGAGCCCAACATTCCAACAATTCGGGCTTGGACTCCCTTGGTTCTACAAATGAATGCGCTTACACTAAGCTATTTACTGAGGGCCTGTAATGGTCGATTTCCATCCGACTCTTCAGGGAATTCTACCTTTAATAGACTGGGGCAGGCCTCAATACTAGATTACATCCTGGTAGATGTTAGCTTATGGCACAGGGTCCTCGACTTTAAGATCATTCCTCGCCACGAGAGTGATCACGATCCTCTGGTGTTAGAAATATCATTACAATTTGCTGAAGGCCAAACTACCACACCCCTAACTTTGAATTCACCTTTAGTAGTGGCTGCAGGGGGAAGGCGGGTGCGTTGGGGAGAACTTATTCAAGCACCGGACAAAATCGTCTTGCTATATAAACAAATTCTTCCCTTACTAGAAGCCGTCCTCCAACCATCAGTGCTTACTAGCACTCCATCCCCCCAATTAACAATTGCCAAAAATCATCAGGACCTTCTCTCCACCCTGGCCCAATTTTTTCACTCAAGTAATAGGACAATCCCGAAATCCAAACCAAGACATCCCTGGTTTAATCCACAGTGTAAGACAGCAAAGCATGACCTTCTTATTTCCATCAAAACAAATGATAGACCACGGACCAAAGAGGCCAGAGTTAAGTATAGAAACACTCTTGCCAAAGCCAAAAAGAACTGGGAAAGTGACAAATGGGAAGCAATAAAGATAGCACTGGACAATCATGATATGAGGGCCTTCTGGAGTCTAGTTAAGACAGGGAAATCTGAAGGCCAACAGGCCATAGTACCAAACCTGGGAGAAGAAGTCTGGAGAGCCCACTTTAAATCATTATACTCTAGGACACCAGAAGATGAGGGCAGGATAGAAACATTCACTCCAGACAAGGAACCCTCAAAACTAGATGCTCCACCCTGCACCATGAAGGAAATTACAGAGGCACTGGGTAAGCTCCTCCCAGCCAAAGCTCCGGGGCTGGATAAGATTCCTGGTGACCTATTTCATTCGGAACCCACAGTTTGGGCTCCCTACCTTTGGTTACTATTTAATTCCATCCTTCAAGGCATGGCGTTGCCCTCTACGTGGGCCGGGGCAGAAATTATCCCCATTTATAAAAAGGGTTCACCCCTCAATTCAGTTAATTATCGCCCCATAAGCCTCCTGGATGTCACCCAAAAACTTTTTGCTCGTGTACTCTTGGAGTGCTTACAAACCTGGATTGAAGAGAATAACGTACTAACACCCTTACAAGCAGGGTTTAGGGCTAGGACCTCCACCATTGACCAGATCTTTAGATTACAGCTTATCCACTGGAAAATCGAGGTTCTAGAGGGTGGCAGCCTCTACCTCACATTTGTGGATCTTAAATCCGCTTTTGACTTGGTGCAGCGGGATCAGCTGTGGGGCATACTGCTCGATATGGGAGTTCCGGAATATCTTTGCCACCAGCTGAGACGTCTCCACCAAGACAATTACGCGAGAATAAGATATGGAAAAAATGGTGAATTGTCTGCCCCTTTCCCTGTCGAGAAAGGGGTACGACAGGGATGTGTCCTGGCCCGACACTCTTTTCCCTTTTTTAAATGGCCTAATTGAAACCCTGCTGGACGGGAAAAACATTGATGCGCCGAGGTTGGCTAACCATAAAATACCAGCTCTTATGTTTGCGGATGATACGCTTTTACTTTCCAAATCCCCCATGGGCATGCAGAGGGTCCTTGATGCATTCAGTACCTTCTGTAAAAATCGGGGTCTGGAAATAAATTTACAAAACACCAAGTATATGGTCTTTAACGCTAACACCTCGAACTGTCCATTTCCACGATTAGACGGACGGCCCTTAGAGAGAGTGTCCATTTTTGATTACCTCGGGATTACACTAACCGAAAAAATGGAATGGGGGACACAAATAAAGAAAGCCAGTCTCAAATTGACACAGACCTCGGGAGGCATTTTAAAAGTCTATAAGAGCTGCACGCAAAAAGTAATAGGCCCTGTAGCAGAAGTATATAAAACTCAGGCTAGGGGAGCTTCATTGTATGGGGCAGAATTGTGGGGCCACTGTCAATCCACTTCTCTCGTAATGGCAGAAAACAAATTTCTGAGACAGTTGTTGGGCCTCCCCATGAGCTCCCCTTTGACACCGCTCAGGATGGACCTAGGAATTAGTCCTATAGTAGATGTGGTCTCTTCTAGACCACTCCTATACTGGCGACGCCTGTGGAGTACTCCTGAATTGGTGGAATATAGAGAGGAATTAAAAGATGTCATGTACATCCAAGGTGCAGGGAAACTCCCTTGGCTAGCCTATATTAGAAACACATGCCAGGCCTTGGGGAGGTCAAACATGTGGACATCTCCTGATGAGATATGTCCAACTATCTCTAGAAGGTCATTACTTGACTCCTATAGAGAGTTCAAACTGGACCTACTATGACGGGGGACCAAGCCGGGCTGTCTAACTTCCAGGTTTTTGGACATTAAGTTGCAATACAGGATGGAAGCGGCTCTTGACAGCATACAGCCGCTTCTTGCAAAAAAACTTTACATCCAATTCAGACACGGGGCGCTTCCGCTCCGTGCATTTACGAATAAATGGCAGGGAGCCCACACTTTAGATTGCGCTGGGTGTGATCAAGCCGAGGAAACTGAAATGCATGTCCTCTTTTTATGCTGTGCCTATGGTAAACCCACGTCACGGTGGATTTTACAACTTTGTAGAAACATGGGGATTAGACACTGCGTAGAAGCATACAGGCTCCTTAAGTACGGAATTGACTTACCTATTGTGTTTGCCATCTCACAATTTATTTACTCTATGTGGTGCACCCGTAGAGCTATTCTTAAACAAACTCCCTTAGGAAATCTGTAGTTACTGGTAAACTCCATAGTTACATGTCCTGAAAAGCTATACTACAGGGAAAAATAATGCGGTTTTGCACATATTCACACTATGGCTCCCACCCCCTCTAACTAACCTATTTGGATGGCCTTTTTAATCATTGAATTTTATCTGTTTTTATTCTCTTTTTAACATTTGTTACAAATATCTTCCAGATGAAGTTTAAATGTTTTTTGTAACCAACAGGCATTTTATTTAATGTATTAGCTTTTAAGTTGTAATATGTGTCATTTTACTTTGAAAACAATTACAGAAATTAGAAATATCTTGCACATTGCACTTTAAGTGACCTTAAAACCTTAAATAGAGAGTAAATTAATGAATTAACAATTTGGTCTACCTCAACTTTAGAAAGAGTATATAGCATGGACATAGCAGTATTTATAATGATAAATAGTAGTCTTGTTTTTTATCTTTCTCTTATGTACACATTGTTCTTTTTTTTTTTTTTGTATGTGCTTTTATGGCCTGTATGATCGAAATAAAGCTTCTTTTGACTGATATAACACTTGTGTGGTTTTCCTTTCATTTTGTCATTCAGGAGGTTCTGTTCTGGTAAAACAAGCTGCTTTACATTCCTTCGAGACTTGGCCTGAAGGCTGCTCTCCACAGCTACCACTAGGATAGCTTTCTATAAAGGTTGTCTTTGACCTAATCATCAATAAGGGTCGTTTGGACTGGTGCAAGGTGCCCACTTTAATTAGTGGACAGCATATACCAGGCCAACTTCTCACAGAGACTGCGTTTGTTCACGCACAAATGGGCAGAAATCACGTCAGACCAATGGGGGTTGGAGACTGTGCAAGGGTACCACATAGAGTTTTACAGAACTCCTGTCCAGTTAGTAAAGCCCCGCTCACTGTATTTTTCCACACAGGACTCGTGTCTGATCGATCAAGAGGTACAGGAACTACTGACAAAGGGTGTGATACGATCTTCCGTTCTCTACCCCAGAGGCTTCCTCAGCAATCTGTTTCTGGTGGAGAAAAAAAGACAAGGGCTTCCATCCTGTGATCAACCTCAGATCCTTCAATGAATGGCTGGTGTACCGCAATTTAAAGATGGCAAGGATTCATCTCCAAGGGACCTTCTGTTTCAAGATAATTGGTTAGTGCTTCTAGACCTCAAGGATGCCTACCTAATGGTTCCCATTCTTCCTCCACATTGCAGGTTTCTCCAATTCAAATGTAAAGGGCAAATCTTTGAGTTTTGGACCCTCTTGTTCGGTCTGTCAATGGCGCCATGGTGCTTTACGAAGCTCCTCAAACCTGTAGTGGAACATCTCCGGACTCTGGCCATCAGGTTGATAATCTACCTTGACTATTTCCTCCTGATGGATCAATCACACGAGCTTCTGGTGTCCCACCTGGACACCACCATTATCATGCTCCAGAACTTGGGTTTTGTAATCAACCAACAGAAGTCGGATTTGGTTCCGCAGCAGAGCATGACATTCCTGGGTGTTCACATAGACTTCAAAGCGGCGACTCTGAGTTTACCAGACCAGAAGATTGTCGAGATCAAGAAGGATTTGAGGAAAGTTCTCAGGAGGGACAGTTTCTCCCTGCAGCAGTTGGCCAGGAACGTTGGGTTGTCATCTTCTTCGATACAAGCCATTTTCCTGGGGCCACTCCATTACAGGGCCCTACAAAGACTGAAGGCGGCCCATCTTCGGAGGGGTCTTATGTATTCGGAATTGGTGTCACTGACGCCGGAGGCCAAGACGGAGCTACAGTGGTGGATAGACCACATGGAGGCATGGAACGGGTGAGCGATTTACGGTTCCTGTCGGATCTGGTGATAGAATCGGACGCCACTCGCCGCAGTACGATCTCCATGGGAGGCAGATGGAGAGAGGAGGACTTGAGCCTGCACATCAATTGCCTAGAATTACTAACGGGTCGTTTGCTGATCGGTCCCTTACGAGGGACAGAGTATTGTGCTGTGTACTCCTGAGAATGGACAACAGGACAGCAGTCCAGTATATCAACTGACTGGGCAGAACCCGCTCATGAGCTCTGGTGGAATTGGCCAGGGATTTCTGGCACTACTGTCTACAACAGCAGATTTCTGTGACAGGGGAATACCTTCGATATCTCTGAACTCGGTGGCGGACTGGAACTCCAGGTACCTCAAGGATTCCAGCGATTGGAGGCTCAACCAAAGTTTCTTTCAGTCTCTGATGGGGTGATGGGGCACATGCCAGGTGGATTTGTTTGCTTCCAGATGGAACACACAGCTCCCCAGTTATATCAGCTGGAGACCGGATCCAGGAGCTAGGGCGGCGGATGTCTTTCTTCAGGACTGATCGATGGATCAAGCTTACGCCTTTCCACCCTTTCTCCTAATTCTGAGAATGGCTGCTCAAGTCAGGCATCATATGGCATCTCTGGTACTGCTCACAACAGTATGGAGATCACAAGCATGGTTCCCTTCTCTCCTGGAGCTGGCATGGGCCTCTCCGTTGCTCCTGCCATAGTTTCCTGAGATTTTGACGGATACCCTGGGCCATCCACATCCTATGGTTCTTCAGGGCCATCTTCCTCTCATGGCGTGGAGGATTGCAGGTGATGATGGAAAGACAACAGGCTTTTGCATGGAGCTGAATTCCTCATCCAGCAGGCGCGGGCTCCAGGAACTACCAAGAGGTATAGATCGGAATGGAGGAGATGGGTTCGTTGGCGTGTGGAGAGACACCTGGATCGTTTGGGCACCAGTGTTACTGACATCTTAAATTTCCTTGCGGATCTCTTCCAGGAGGGACTGTCATACTGCACTATTAACTAATTCAGATCTGGTATTTCAGCAGGCCATGTACCGGTGAACAATATTCCCGTGGGTGAACATCCTTGGGTAAGTAAGCTTCTCAAGGGCATCAGGATATCAACCCCCCGAGCCTCAATATTCGGGCCTCTGGGACATCAACTTGGTCTGACGCCCGTTATCCTCCTGGCAAGACAACCAGTAACCTTCTAGGAAGGAGAACTCAGCAAAGCTGGCTATGCTGCTCTGTCTTATATCTGGTCAGAGAGCTTTGGACGTACAAGCCTTAGATTTGTCAGCGAGGCTCTTTCCCCCGAAGGGGGTTAGCTTCACAATCTCCAGGAGGACAAAGACGTGTACCGGGCCGCTATCTTATCCAGATTTTCCAGAGGCCCCCCAAGTTGTGTGTGGTCAGGTGCCTGAAGGCCTATGAGGACATGACAATTGAGGTTAGACCTCCAGGGAAGCGGCAACTGTTGATTGCCATCAAGAAACCATTCAAAGCGGTGTCCTCTCTGACCATTGCCAGGTGGGTAAGATGGGTCATGGCGGAGGCTGGCCTTGATACAACTGCTTTTGGGGCTCACTCGAAGAGGGGAGCTATGGCTTCCAAGCCTGTTCAGGATGGTGGCAGGCTTGAAGATATCATGAATGCAGCAGAATGGTCTACGGACTCCACCTTCTAAAGGTTTTATTTTAAACTGATCTATGAAGCTGCCGAACATGAAGATTTTTTTTTATTCTATTAAGGACGCGGAGGCGAGGATTATCCCCCTTCGCATGTTGTCTCTCTGCTATCCCACCCAGGAGGAGTTACAGGGATATATATATATTACTAACTTGAGATGGTGAGATGGATACCGAGATTGACAGGAAAGCACTGTACTCTATATTCAGAGGCAAAACTGTAATTCTTTATTGGTTGTTTAGATGTTATTACTTGGCATTGCAAGTTATATGTACTGGGATGTGCTCTTCTACTGACTAAGCAGGGCTTTGTCCCGAATTTTCATAGACTAGTGTTAACGGTTGTTAATGTCATTCATGTGATTAACTGAAGGTTGATTAAAGTTGTGACTTCTGAATGTCTATATCTGGGAAATAACATGTTCAGTTGGAAGTCTCTTAATGATTTTTACATTCTTCTAGGTTCTGATTCAAAGATGGATTGAGGTCCTCTGCGCTTAACTTCCTACAGTGAAGAAGAGGAAGGACTACGGTGCCACTGATGTTATATGGACCCACGGAGATTTACATGATTGGCCTGTGGTTCCCATGGTTACTCCCTCTGGTTCATGGGAGTTGTAGTGCTTGTATAGTGGTGTTTTACTTTTTAACTTTGAACCTGCTTTTTAATAAAAGTGAAGAAAGTAATGCATAATCCTCGCATCTGCGTTCGTAATAGAATTGAAATTTTCCATTGTGTCAACTAGGAAATTTTCATTTAGAAAGGAACAAAATGAGGGGGTTCAATTTGTCATAGAAATGATGGTTAGTTCTGTAGAAATAAAAATTAGGACACATTTTGAGTGAGTTCTCAAATATCTTTCTGTTCAATTTCATTAAAACATTCTGACATGCAGACAGAAACATGCACTTTCAACACCAGCAGCATACTGCCAGTTAACTCACTGGTGATCAGCAGCTTTACTACAGTGTTCTAATGAGCAACTAGAGTGCTAACATTTTGAATTTATGCCAAAAGTGTGGCACATCTGATCGCCATCTTGATGGAGTCGAAGTGGAAAACTGAAAGCATTTTCTACTGAGGATACTGCTGTAAATGAGGAAATTAGGGAGCCTCATAACGAATAAGTCTCCCAAGATGGGGACCAGAGAAAAAGAGCCAAAATGTAGCACAAATATCACCCAAATGTAGCCCAAGTATAGCCCAATGACAGAAGTGAGCAAAACACTTAATATTCTTGTTTTTTTGTAGTTTTATATAGTGCAGACCTGACCTGAAGGTATTGGAGTGCTTTACATGAGCATCAGTTCTATTACACAAGGATACATTCATTTTGGGGGTGTACTAGAGGGTGCACGGCAAGATGGCTGCACCGTAGTGTAGCTCCGCCGGCCGCCAGCATCATCCTCTGAATATCCTGCTCCCTACTAGCCATCCGAGCCGTTAAATACATGGTGGCTCATCTACAACAACTGTGCATCACTCTGGCAGTGTTTCAAGACATTCGACAGCCCCCACACAACCAAAACGACACGGTGAGCGGTGTGTCGTAGCGGGAACAACATGGCGGCCGAGTGAAGTCTGGCGAGACGCCGAGGGCACAGTGTGGGCGATTGCGGCTGGGACTGAACAAACTGCTGGATATTTTCCTGCCGCTGCAGTCCTGCTGAAGCTCACTGCGAGGGACCGGCGACCTGCAGAGCCGTGGGTGCAGGTGCGGTTGCGAGGCGGAGATTGGCCCACGGCGCCGCCCGCGGCCTGTGCGCACTGGGCTCCGTGGGCGGCAATCAGGCCCTGGGGATGATCGTCCTGCAGCGCCCATGGCCTGGACGGCATTGGGCGTGTGTCGTGAACCACTGTCACGCAGCGGGGAGCCGCTGCTGTCCGGGAGCTGTGAACGAGGTGAGACAAGAGCGCGCTGAGTGAGCGTGGTGTTTTCGGATCCAGCGGCCCGTCGGCTTACAGAATAACAGTAGCGCCATATCCTGTGGTGGGTCCACTGAGCATGACAGACTCTGCTGCTAAGGCGCTTGTGGTTGCGTGGGAGCTGGGGTAAAGACGTGGAGCCTGTGGACCTGCCTGACCTGCGGTGAAGCTGCGTGGAGTGCTGTTGCAGGGGGGCTTTGGCAGACTGGAGACGGTTATATGTTTATTGCTGGGCCCGGAGGCCTGAATCCTGGCCTTATTGCTATCACCCCCCCGCTAATGAGCCGTGCGACTCCCCCGCTTGACATACACGTGTGGGCCTAATTACGTGCCGTGCTGGTGCTTCTGGCGAGTGGCTGTGGGGTGCCCTCTCCGCTACCTGCAATATCTCACAATTTTCATCTGATCTCCGTGCTGGGGCTTGGTGTGGGAGCACCGGAGTGCCGACAGGAAGCGGAGCCGTGTGACCGGGTGGCACCGGAGAAACCTACGCACACTGGTGGGCAGACCGTCTCGCTTCCCCATTTCCAGAATCAGAGCCTAACCCACCGCCCTGGGCGGGGGCCCTCGTCGATACTGACTGGGGTGCACTGCCTGGCACCTCATGGAGGGTGTGCAGAGGGGGCACATGCATCTGCATCTCTGGGGGCACATAGCGTTCTGCCTGGGTTCCTACTATCCCCTGGTGCACGAGGTGCCCACAGGAGAGACCGCGATACGCCATTACCTATAGAAGAGGCTGCAGAACTAAGCAGGCGAAGTAACGAGCGCTAGTTACTGTGCGTCGCTGCTACCATGGGCAAACCGGACAAAAATCAACCACGCCTCAACTTTGAATTGCGCAAGTCAGGAAAGTCACAGCATACTGCCGCTTCTGACTCAGAACTGGATAGTGCGGCTGAACCCCCGTCTGCCCTGGAGAAGACACTTGCAGCTATCCAGGCTAGCCTGCAGTCCATAGACGGGAAAATTGAGGCCCTTAATGGACGTATGGACCACATGTCCACTAAACTCGACAAACATGCAGCTCGGATAGGGGAGGCGGAGCAACGCATCTCAAACACGGAAGATAGCCTGCAGCAAGTCACGACAAGAACGAATGATATGGAGAAAATATTAGCGATCATCCAGGCAAAAAATGAGGACCTTGAAGCGCGATCAAGGCGCAATAATGTATGCATTTTGGGTCTACCAAAATCCACAAATGTGGGAAAATTGGAAACCTATGTGGAAAATATGATCCGAGAAATTTGTGGCGCCGAAAACCTCTCTAGCTTACTAGTTGTGGAATGTGCTCATCGCTCTTTGGCGGTCCGTCCGCCTCCGGGCACGCCACCCAGACCGATCATTGCCCGGTTGCTGAACTTTAGAGACCGGGATGCGGTGCTTCGCATTTCCAGACTGAAAGGTACCATCACATATCAGGGTAATAACCTCTCATTTTATCCTGATTTCACGGCAACAGTACAGGCGGCCAGAAAAGAATTTCAAAAAGTAAAAAAGATTTTGATCGCTGAGAATATTCAGTATGCCATGCTCTATCCGGCTCGCCTCAGGATTGGTACTGATGATAAGGCCAGTATCTTCAATAGCCCCAAGCAAGCTATGGACTTTGCCAAGTCCCTTCGTCGTAAAAAACAAGCTCTTCCGGATGCATCGGACAATGATGACTGAGGCACTGAACTGGTCCTTCCGCTCCTGGACTCAGTGGCTGCCCCTCGGCCCGAGCGCAACCAGGGACACGGTGCTCAATACTAGACTACTCTCATAGCACAGCACCTTCGACAAGCTGATTTCTGGTAGCTGTATCGCCATGGTGTATTGTTGCTGCTGGCTGCATGTGCACAATTATATCCTTTTTGTGAGCTGCTGCTGGTGCTGATATGTCGGAAATGATGTTTAATACTGCAAGGAGGGGGCTGGCATTCTATGATGTTGGCGCAGAGCTACTGATCTAGGGAGCACACGCTTATGGTTCACGGCCACCTCCCTTGTACATCGGGGAGTTGGATGTGCCGCGGCGTCCCCCAATGGGTGTTCCCCACATCACTTTGTCTATTTGTTTTTACTGGTTGGGTTTAGTTTTGATTCAAGGGAATGGCTTTGGCAAATTGGGGCTGCTAAAGTGGGTGGGGGGGTTAAATGTTTCTGAGTTGGGGATTGTTCACTGTGATTGCACGGTTACGCTAGCTATGTCATATATGCTTAACCTACTATGCCTGCCGCGGATTGGTCATGCTGCTGTTATTTGTCGTTCTCAATTTGCTGACGGGTGATAAATGCCCCTGTCTGACGTGGAATGTTCGAGGGCTAAATTCCCCCCCAAAAATCCGACAGGTATTTGCCTATCTGGATCGGCACGGGATTCATATTGCTCTCCTGCAGGAGACGCATCTCACCAAGACATCTGAGGCTAAGATCGCCACCAAATGGGCTGGGTATAAACTGGCCTCCTCGTATTCCTCCTATGCCACGGGTGTGATTATTATGTTTAAACGAGGTATCCCATTTACACCAATCAAGACATATGTAGACGATGAGGGGCGATGCGCCATGGTTCACGGCAAACTGGGGATCTCCCTGATCACTTTTATTAGTGTGTAAGGGCCAATAGTGGATGAACCGGAGGTCTTTGTGCGAATTTATGATACCCAGCATGGCTGGCCGGAGGCGGCTGTTATATGGGGGGGACCTGAATACCTACCTGGATCCCAGCCTGGATAAATCTAGCCCGCAAGGCATTCGCACACCTAGAGTGGCCCAAAGTATCACAAATGCTATGCTAGAATTTGGGTTGGTAGATGTCTGGAGGTTTCGCAATCGCACAGCGAGAGAGGGTACACACGCTACGCCAGCGCACCACAGTTGGTCCCGCTTGGACTATTGGTTATTAAGCAAGGAGGCGAATGAATGGGTCCTTGATATTGCTGTGCTCCCACGCACATTGTCAGATCACAATCCTGTGCGGCTTGTTCTCACACTCCCAACTAATATTCATCGCCCATTCACCGGTGTTTCCTTTCGAAGACCCTCTTGGACCCCATATACGCCAACACCATCAGAAAAGCCATAGAACAATACTTTAAGATTAATGTAGGCACAGTGGAGAGCGCTTCCACTCTCTGGGAAGCCTTTAAAGGGACCATCAGAGGGGTCTGCATAGGCACCACAGCAGGTATTTTAAAAGATCTTAGGGGGCAACTTGAAAAGATAGAGGCCACACTGGCAGACCTTGAGCGAGACTATACTGCCAAACCATGCGCCACCACACTCTCTCGTATACATGAATTGGTTCTCGAATACGATACCATGGCGGAGTCTGAGGCACGCTATTTATCACGTAGGCACGTAGCCCACGCGTATGGGGAGGGTGGACGGCCGGGCCGCACTTTAGCTGCTAAACTTAAATTCCGTGCTGAACATCATCACATAGACAGAATATTGGACGCGCAGGGCGGTGAACACTATGCCCCTCAGAGTATAGTGAAACAATTTCGTGCCTACTACGCCACCATGTATACATCACGGGGGACAACGCCCGCTTCGGATCTCGCGGTTTATCTGTCAGACATTGCTTGCGCATGGCTATCGGATGAACACTGCGACTACCTAAATCAGCCGATCGACGAATCGGACATAAAAGCGGCAATACGAGCCTTACCCAATAAAAAGGCGCCGGGGCCAGACGGCCTCACGGCCGAATTTTATAAAGAATATGCTGATTTGATTACACCCCATTTCTTGGAAATGTATGCTGAGGCACATGAAACTGGTGTACTGCCGCCGTCCCTCCGTCGAGCACTGATCATCACCCTACTAAAAAAAGATAAATCACCCGAACATTGCGAATCATATCGGCCCTTATCTTTGATTAATCTCGACGCCAAAATACTCGCCAAAATTTTGGCAACCAGGCTCCAGCCCCTGATGCCTTGTTTGGTCCTCCCAGACCAATCTGGATTTATTCCGGAGAGATCGACGTCCCACAATCTCCGGACTATATTTGCAATGTTTCACGTCCTTGATCCTGAATGAGCTGCAGTAATGTTAGATGCGGCGAAAGCGTTTGACTCCATAGAGTGGAGTTATCTGTTTCACATCCTTCGCCGTTTGGGGTTCCCGTCGCTATTCCTCGGATGGGTGCAATTATTATACTCTGACCCCTCGGCGCTCGTACGTGTGGGTGGACTGACATCGGAGCCATTCCCGATTGGCAGGGGCATTCGGCAGAGATGCCCCCTGTCACCGCTGCTGTTTGCCATTGTGCTCGAGCCCCTCGCCTGCATGATCCGGCAACGACACAGAGACACGCCCCTCAATTTCCTACACTGCCCTGTCAGCATATCTCTCTATGCCGACGACATGGTGCTTTTTATTAGAGAGCCCAGACACTACCTGGCTCAGGTGCTCAGAGAGTACATCAGATTCGGACTGCTTTCTGGTCTCACTATTAACTGGGACAAATCGGTAATAATACCACTGACATCCATTACTGATCCTCCATGCATGGAGTACCCTCTGGTCTGGACCGCTGAACCAGTTAAATACCTAGGCGTTTGGGTGCACAGGGATCCTGAGATTGTCGTAAAAGAAAACTATGGCAGGGCGTGTGTTTCTCTAGAGAAACAAGTGGACAGGTGGATTGCTTTACCACTTTCCGTAGCCGATCGTATTGCGATTATCAAAATGGTCATTCTCCCACGTTTTTTATATTTATTCTGTAATATCCCTATAAAACTAACACAGCAGTTTTTTAGTACCGTGCCTGCCTCTCTGTTTAGACTGGTCTGGGGAGGCAGGCAGGCTAGAGTGAGCTGGGCTACACTTACGCTCGATTATGCCAAGGGGGGATTTGGTGCTCCCAACCTGTACATATATTATCTTTGTGCTCAAGCACAGTATGCATACTATTGGTTCCGCCCACATGATTATACCCCACACGTGGCGGTAGAAGATGGAGATGCTAACCCGGTTCCGCTACACGGCATTATCACACATGCACGTCGTGGCACACCAAAACATGAAATCAATACATTGGACACAACTATTGCAGCCTGGCAATCTATAGGCAAACTGGCAAATAAGCTCTCTATTTACGCCCCGGCACTGCCACTGACACATCACGCGGCGCTATCTGTAACACAAGAGAAGGGCCCGCTAAGGTTATTGAAAGAGGCGGGTATTGATACCCTAAAAGACCTCTACCCCAACGGGAGTTTCATCGCTCCTGAGGAGCTCCAATATATTACCAACCCTACACCACTATTTCAATTCACCTTGCATAGACTTCGGCAAGCTATTCGGGCACACTGCACTGCATATCCAGCCGAGCCGCCAACCCTACATACTCTACAACTACTACTGGTCGTGCCCACACGGAAAAAGCTGGTTACCAAACTGTATAGGGCTGTGTGGGATGAGAGAGCTGTGGATCCGGACGGGAGTCTCGCCCGCTGGAATCACAGGCTGACGCCCCCCTTGATGACATCAGAGTGGGGACATATATGTCAACTCACTAGTACCCTCACACCAAATGGTAACTTGCGTATTATACATTTTAAATACATTCATCAGGTCTATCACACACCCTCCAGATTACACAGATACGGCCTACATGACACTAGCAAATGTAAAAGATGTGGCCAACTGGACGCCGACTTCTAGCACTTAGCTTGGGATTGTAGGCTGGTGTTCCTTTTTTGGGAAGATGTGGTGAAACAGACACAGGAAATGGTGGGGATTGAATTGCAGTGTACACCGTTGGCTTGTTTACTATGTTATGTTCCTCAGCTAAAGGGAACTCTGGGCAAATTTGTGCGTATTGCATTATTGATGGCCAAACGTCAGGTGGCTCTGACTTGGGAGAGCTCACTCACCCCAAAAACAGCACACTGGGTTAAAGATATGGTGTATTGCAAGGAGAACCTCGAATTATATGCGGAAGACCTTCCAACATCATCCAAACCAAAAGACATTTGGGAACCATTACGCCAATATCTCCAACAGCAAGCACAAACCAGCTCCCAGACAACAGTAGACTGATGTAAATATAAACATATGACCTTTGTATTGCGGACTGCATTAATATATATGCTCAAATGTTTAGCACTATTGATACATAGTAACGATCAATCACATGTTGTTTGTATGGTTATTCAAAGTTTGAACTGCCTTGCATGGCAGTCCTGATGCATACATAATTGTGAAACGTCAATAAAAAGATTTTTTTAAAAAGGATACATTCATTTTGGTTTTAGGCATGGAAAGATAAAGTGATTTGCCCAGAATCACATGATGTCGAGCTGATGCCCAAACTCAAACCTGGCTCCCCAGGTAGCAAATTCTGCAGCTCTGGCCGTAACGCCACATCCTCTCCCTTAAGTATAACATATAATCAAGTGATCAACTGGATAAGAAAAACATAAAGATAGCAAATTATTTAAAAGTACTTTGTCGCTATTTGAGAACTCAGAAAATATGCCCTTGTTTTAGTTTTTTAGAGCACTAGCCATAATTTCTATGGGAATAAGACTTTCTCATGGAGGACGGTGCAGAGGCAACAAGATGACCACATTGGGTAGGCTGGAGGGGCAGTGGCAGCAAACAGACCATGGAGCGCAGGGCAAAGAGAGGCAGGGGCAACAAACCAACCATGCAGTACAGGCAAGAGCGGCTGTGGAAATATAGAAGATCGTTGAGTGTAGAAGGAAGTGGCAATGGCAATGGCAGTACAACCACAAATGCCAACAATCGTGATTTAGATTGGAGACTCCTGATGTTCTAAAGCCCAAAAGACCTTTATTTTATCTGTCTCATGCCTAAAATCTCCTCTTTTTCAATCTAAATCAATGGGGAAAATCAATTACCCAGGTTTTTCTTTCAAATTCTCCCTTTTACTATGTTCAAAATGTTGGCAAGTAAGGTACATTGGATCACGGAGGGCAGGAGGAATGGAGTAGGGACATGGACTCAGATAACAGAAGGGCATAAGGGAGATGGGCAGAGGCACCAAACTGAACTTACAGGGCAGGTTTCAGGTGTTGTAGCAGCACATTACACCACACAGGGCAAGAGAGACGGCAGTGCAGCACTATGGACCAGGGAAAGCAATAGGGAGGGGACAGGGCCATGCCCATGGACGACAGAGAGCAGAGGGGAAAGAGGCATGGGCAGCAAGCTGACCATACAGGACAGACAGGAGGGACAGTTGCAGCATAACAGACCATGAAGGGCAGGAGGGAGGGGGCAGGGGCACAACAATGGACCAGACAAGGCAGGAGGGAGGGGATAGGGGTCTGCACATGGAAAACAGAGGGCATGGGGCAAGGGGGCAGGGCAGGAGCAGCAAGCTGAACATGGAGGGCAGGCGGCATGGACACTGGAAGTGCAACACACCATTGAGTGCAACAGTGAGACTATGATGGCATACACACAGACAACGGAGGGAAGGTGGGAAGTGCTCAAGAACTGCAAGCTGACCACACAGGGCAGGTGGGAGGGGCTGTGGCAGCACAGAAGACCATGCATGGCAAGTGGGAGGGTTAGTGGCAACACAACAGCCATGGTGTGCAAGATGGAGGAGGCAGGGGCATGCACACAGGAGCATGGATGACAGAAGGGAGGGTTAGGGGCTGAACACAGACAAGAGAGGGCAGGGGAAGGGGCTTCACAACAGACCACGCAGGGCAGGCAGGAGGAGCAGTTGTAGCACAACAGATGATGGAGGGAGTGGCAGCAAAATAGACCATGGAGGACAGGAGGGAGGGGATAGGGGCATGGGACATGGACAGGCAGGAACAGACGTGAGCCATCTGACCATGCTAGGAAGGTGGGAGTGGCAGTGGCAGCTCAACAGAACACTCAGAGTAGATAGGAGAGGCAGTGGCAGTTCCATGGAGTATACTGGGCGAAAAGGAGGGAGCAGGGGCATGCACACAGACATCGGTTGGCAGGGGATAGGAGAGTAGGGGCAGCAAGCTAAGCACAGAGGCTAAGCAGGAGGGCAACAATGGGGCATAGAATTGGGCAACGGAGGCCCGGAGGAGTGGGCAGGGACACCAAGGTAAATGGAGGGCAGTCGCAGCACATCGGATCATACAGGGCAGAATGGATGGGGCAAGTTCATAGACTCAGTCAACAGAGGGTATGGAGGAGGTGGGTGGTGCAGCAAGCTAACTGCTTAGGGAAGGTGGAAAGGGCAGTGGCAGAAGAATGGCCACACAGGGCTGTAATAAGGGAGCAGGGTCATGGACTTGGACAATAGATGGCAAGGAGGAGAAAGGGCAGGAGCAGGAAGCTTCATTTAAACCCCCCAAACTGTGCATTGATATGGGACTCTTACTTAACATTTTTTTTTAAACTTAGAATATCACTGAAAAAAACAAAGGTTTCAGGGACATTATAGTTAGGAAAGATAATTAGAAAAAACCTTAGAAATTCCCTGAAAAAACAAAGGTTACAGGGACATTATAGTTAGGCCAGATATCACTCATACAAAATTAACGAAATCCAGCAGTTATAGTTACCTGAGCAAACTATAACATACACCCCTGCAAAGCACTGCTCAAGACCTCACATATTACATCACTCAGACATGGTCAGTGACATCACGCATGACATTAGTGTCTGTCACTGTCAGCCACTCGCACATCCATTTACATAGAACCACTTTCGCTCACTGGATGATGTCATGAGTGATGTCACTGACCATGTCATAAGTGATGTAATATGTCAGGTCATAAGCAGTGCCTTACAGAGATGCAAGTTATAGTTATCTCAGCTAACTATACCTGCTGAATTTCTCTGGTTTTGTATAAGTGAAATGAGAGCCTAACTATAACATCCTTGTAACCTTTGTTTTTTTCAGTGAATTTCTATGTTTTTTTTAATACAGCAGTGGGTTGGCCACAGGGCCTGCAGCCAACCCTGCAGGCACCTAACCCCATGCCGTGCACTGCCTTCGGACGTGCCTGGCAGGAGGCAAGGCCCTGCGGCAAACCCCACCCACAGGCATCCAACTCCTCACCACACATGGCCTTGGGTTGTGCATGGCTTTGTTTGGCCACAGGGCCTGGCCTTTGGCCAGGCCATATGGTTAACCCCCGCACAATGTCTGAGTGGGTCTGTGAGTGTGTGCGTTATCTGACTCAGTCTGTGAGTGAGTGTGTTAGTGTTTGAGTGGGTCTATAACTGCATGGATAAGTCTCTGTGAGTGGGTCAGTGAGTGCCTGTATGGTCTGGGAGTGGTTGTGTGAATGCCTGAGTGGGTCTTTGAGTAGGTGTGTGAGTGCTTGTGTATGTCTATGAGTGGGTGTGTGAGAGGTGCTATCCATTTTGGGCAAATGGGTGAGGGGGGCTGTGCGCCCCCCCTCAGTGGGTTGATTTTGGCCCCGGGGACTCCATCCCCCAGGGCCACTCTTAAAAATATAAATTAAAAAAAATGGGTGAGGGGCCATGCGCCCCAATCCCCGGGCCGATTTTGGCCCCGGGGACCCCATTCCACGGAGCCAGGCCTTAATTTAATGGGGCAGGGAGGCTGCAAGGCCCCCCTCCCTGGGACGATTTCAGCCCCAGAGACCCCATCCGCCAGGGCCAGGCCAAAATGTAATGGGCCTCCCTGGGCTCACCCATATGTGTCCGGGTGCCCTGGTCCCACCCAGGGCACCTAGTCTGCACTGGGACCGTGGGGGAAGTCTCAAGGCCTCCGCGGTCCCTGCCGGCTCCCTGCCTCCTGAGGGAGCCGGCATTGCTTTCACACCCTGGGAGCTGCTAAACATGCAGCTCCCTGTGTGTGAAAGCAATTTGTCTGTTTCCCTGCTCACTTGACAGCAGGCAGAGAAACAGACAAATGCTCCACTTTCAGCAAGCAAGAGCATTTTCACTGCTCTCGCTTGCTGAAAGTGGAGTATTTGCTGTGGCTTGGCTGAAATGGTTAAAGCTCTTGTCAAGCCACAGCAAACAGCTATGTCCCAGGGGTGGGCACCCCGGGACATAGTAGGAGCCGGCCCTGGGGGTGGCAGTCCCCAGACCCATGTATGGCTCCAGGGGGAGGGCTGTGTGGCCCCCCTCCTTTCTTACATTTGGCCCCAGGGAGGTGGTGGTCTCCGGGGCACGGGTGGGCCAAGCAGGCTCACCCGCATCTATATTCTAAAGTGCCCCGGGGAGGTTGCGGTCCCTGGGGTTGTGGAGGGTCCTCATGGCCCCTCACATTCAATTAAAGAAAAGCCCCGGGGAGGTGGCGGTCCCAGATCTGCAGGGGGGGTGGGTCCTTGCGGCCCCCCGCTTTCAATCAAATTAAAGCCCAGAGGAGCAGTGGCGGCTGGTGAACTTTGAAAGAGGTGGCGCATACATATGTATCTGGAATTGTTACAAGCGAGCAAGGATGACACTCTAAAGGAGGGTGCCGGGGGTTCTGTCCTACAAGAACATTTTGAAAAATCAGGGCCAAATGCAGTAGGTTTGTCTATAGTGACCATATGGTTATCATGGCATCATGCAGTATTGGAAAGTGGGAATACTGGTTAAATCTTCTCCTGGTTGAAACAAATAGAATTGTGTGGGTGTTGATTTGCAAGAAGAAGCGACTGGTGATGCTAGATAGGGTCTAATAGATTATGTGGTTACTTCGCATTTCTCTTTGGGTAGAGTTTGCGCTATATGAAAACTGCAGAAAAATGAACAAAGAGGTAACAACAGAGCATTAACTTAAAAAAAGAAAGACAGATACCCATTTAGTGGCTAATTTGTACATAGTGAAATCAGAAAATCTGGCTAAATCACAGCTTCTCAGCTTAAATTGTGTGATCTTGGGCACATATTTTATTTGACCAAACTTTTTGTTCACTATCCGCATATGAAAGCACTTTCAAATATGTGGGTTCAGAATACCAGCTGTACAAAACCTTGTTGTTTGATTTTATAGACTATAATGTTTCTCTATAATAATCTGGGTCAGTACAAGGTTTTACATGTCAACTGTCTCCCCTCTTAATAATGCCCAAGCTTCCATATGTTAAAGAAATACAATTGTTTTCATTTTGAGGATACTTTAGCATATTTAGATAATGTTTGTTGTATGAGTTACAAAGGAAATATTTTCAGGGCTCGTCTAAAAATTTTAAAAAATGCACTGACCGCACCACGTTTGTTGTTGTTTCATCTGTCAAAGGAACAAAACCAAACGTGGTGCAATTAGTGCATTTTTATTCATTTTTAGGCAAGCCCTGAAACTATTTGCTTTGTAACTCGTACAACAAACAAACAAACATCACGTAAAATGATAAAGTGTCCTCCAAATGAAAACAATTGTACTTCTTTAACATACGGAACCAAATCCACTCACATGCATACTCGCTGACACTCACCACACCCGCAATTAAACACACATATATCCATAGAAACACTTGCATGCACACATTCAGAAATCCACACATTTCAATATTGAAATCTTACCTTATCTGACATGCTCCGAGCTGCAGTTCCTGCTTGGCTGGTCATGAAAATCATGGATTGCGCCTCCTGTTTCGAAGGCCTGGAAGCTGACACCACAGCTTCCCCTTTCATGTGCTCAAGCCTCTCTCTGCCTGATCAGAAGCCAGGACAGAGTTGGAGGTCGACCCTCCTTCTCTAACCTGGCTTCTGATAGGGCATGATTGACAAGCCCCACTAAAGCTCCATTAGCTAACATACTGCACAGCCTGAGGTTTGTGAAACATGTCAGCTACGGAGGAGCCGGGCTGGAACAACCAACTCTCTCACACATGCAGAACACCAAGGGGCACAATGGAGCCCCCTCTGCTGTTCACATGACGTTGCAGCTTTTTACATGAAAACAAACGATCCGTAAGACGGTTTGTTTTCATTTAAAAACTGGAGCACAAGTATGTTTTGAAAGAGGTGGGGGCACCGCCCTGGCACCCCCTATTGGTGAGCCGCTGCTGCAGGGGAGGTGGTGGCCTCTGGGGCTGAGGGGGGACATGCGCCCCCTCTCATTAACTTACCACTGTATGCCCCAGGGAGGTGGCAGTCCCCGGGGCTTCAGGGGGTTCGTGCGGGCTCCCTCATATTAAGTTACTATTGTTTGCCCCTGGAGGTGGCGGTCCCGGGAGCACGGAGGGTGCAGCGTGGGCAGCCCAAGCATAATTAAAAAGCAGTGCCCCCGGGATTTGGCCCACCCTGTGGCTTCCTTGAAAAGAAGCGCATCTTTTTTTTCAATTTTGCTTTGAATCTGCGGATCCTCCCGTGATATTGTGGCAAAAGTGACCCAACAAATTTTTTTTTAACCCCTCCTCTAGTCCTAGGGGGTCAGGGTATTCCTACCCTGCCCCCCCCCTTCCTTTATTCTTTACAATTTTTGTGGGACTCAGCTCAAGCCGAGTCCCAGGATGGCTGCCAACACTTCCTGGTTGAAGTGTTGGCAGCCAATCAGATTTCAACACAAGGACTGCTGGATCCACGGAGGATCTGCGTCCCATATATAAAAATGTGGATTTCCCTTATTATTTCCAAAATTACTGAATGGATTTACACCAAGTCACAAACAGCACAATCTGTGGACAAACAGCTAATTTACTGCCAAATTTGGTGTAATTTCATCCAGCGGTTTGGGCTGTAGTCGTGTGTAATGGTCCTATGAATATTAACATGGGGAAAACGGGTTTCGGGGCCCCCATTTTTCTCAGCCCCCGCTACAGGAAACACCCCAAAATCTTCCAGACAGCATCTGAAGTAACGGCCACATTATTGGGGGAAATTTTCATGAAGATTCATCAACCAGCACCAAAGATATAGGCAACTGAAACTCACCTTTTTGATAGAAACTAGGTTCTAAATATAACTACCTACTGGCGACTGGTGGTGATGAAAGGGTGTGTGGCCTCCGATGACCTCTCAGCAATCCCGCTGTGCGAGATTTACTGGAGGTAACAGGAGAAATTGTTGGCCCCCAAGGACCCTCAGCAACCAAGGGGACTCATCCCCCAACCAGTTGTGCACCAGGAGGTGCATTTGCAGAGTGATGGAGAAAGGGAGCATGGCCTCCGATGACCTCTGAGCAATCCCGCTGTGTGGGACATACTGGAGCTAACAGGAAGGGGTTTTTGGCCCCCAAGGACTCTCAGCAGCTAAGGGGTCTTCATCCCCCAACCAGTTGTGCGCCAGGAGGAGCGTTTGGAGAGTGGTGGAGAAAGGGGGCGGGGCTTCCGGGGACTTCTCTCAGTCTGGCCCTTTTTAATTTTTTTTTTGTTTTATTAGGGAAGGGGGTGGCAGGCCTTTCTCAAATGACCATGTCTACTCAGTGCCCCCAGGGTACCCAGTCTCCACTGGGAACATGGGTGGAGCCTGAAGGCCCCTCTGGTCCATGCCGGCTCCCTGTCTCCTGCGGGAGCTGTTATTGCTATCATACATCGGGAGATGCTGAAAAGGCAGCTCACCATGTCTGAAAGGAAATTCTGCTGCGCTTCCAGGAAGCGAGAGCATTTTCAATGCTCTTGCTTGTTGGAAGCGGAGCGTTTGCTGTGGCTCTAGCGGGTGTGGTAAAGCTTCTGCCAAGCCACAGCAAGCAGCTATGTCCCAGGGGTGGGCACCCTAGGACATAGCAAGAGCTGTCCCTGGGGGATGGCAGTGCCCAGGGCCATTTAAGGCTCCAAAAGGGGGCCCATGTGGCCCCCTCCTTTCTTGATGTAGGTCCTGCCCCAGGAAGGTGGTGGTACCCAGGGCCGAGAAGGTCCTAAGAAGGGGGCCGCGCGGCTCCCCTCCCATTTTTTTAAAATGAACTTGGCCCTGCGAGGTGGTGGTCCCACTACAAATTTATTATGGCCCCATGGAGGTGATGTCCCTGGGACGGGGGGGTCCGAGAGGCCCCACATAACAATGCAAAAGCCCCAGGGAGGTGGGGGTCCCCAGGGCATGGGGGTCCATGAGGACCCCTGATTTATTTTTGGCATATGGCCCCAGGGAGGTGGTGGTCCCCGGTGCTCAGGGGGGGCTGAGAGGTCCCAATTTTCAATAAATGAGCCCCGGGGAGTTGGTGGCCTTGGGGCATTAATAAGCCCCTGGAGGGGGGGGCCCATGCGCCCTGTCCATTATTTTGAAAATGCCCCCGGGGACCTGGCCCAACCGGTGGCCGAATACTACAGAAGTGCGGGAGCCCGTGCTTTTTTTTCCATTTTCAGCAGGAGCCCTGAATTCAACGTGGCTCTTGATTATAATTTAACAAAAAAATGCTAGGACTAGGAGGTCGGGTATTCCTACCATGACCCCTTTTATATATTTTTTAGATTTTTTTCTGGGACTCGGCTCAAGCTGAGTCCCAAGATGGCTGCCAACACTTCCTGGTTTAAAGTTTTGGCAGCAAATCAGATCTCAGCACTAGATGGGGAGAGGTCGCGGATCCGCCGCATCCCTATATATATATATATATATATATATATATATATATATATATATATATATATATATATATATATATATATATATATCACTGAAAAACCATAGGTTTCAGGGACGTTATAGTTAGTTGGACATTTCACTCATACAAAACCTGAGAAATTCCAGCGTTATAGTTAGTTCAGCTAACTATAACTCGCACCCCCGCAATGCACTGCTGATGACGTCACATATTACATCATTCATGACATGGTCAGTGACATCACTGATGACATCTCAAATGACATCACTGATGACATCACTGATGACATCATCCAGTGACTGTGTGTTTCTATAAAGTTTAAATATGTTTTATATATATATGCCAAGGTGTATTGAAGAATGAGTGGGTGTATAAGTGTCTGGATGGAAGATTTAGTAGGTGCGTGACTGACTGTATAAGTGAGGGATTAAATGTGTCTTACTGAATGCATGGGTTAGTGACTAAACTGTGTGAATGTCTGTATCAGTCTGTCTGTTGTTGTGTAAGCTGCTGCATGGGTTGGTGAGTAGCTACATGAGTGTCTATATGGGTTATTGATTGGTTGCCTGAGTATTTGTATGGGTGCCTGAGTGCATGTGTGGGTGCGTGGGAGGTGTGTTACTCTGTGCATAGATGTGTGAGTGGTTGATTCACTGGGTGTATGGGTTCAATAGTGCATGTGGAAACAGCTGTATGGGTGGGTGAGTGTGTGTATGGGTGTGTTGGTGAGTGAATGTATGTCTCAGTAGTACATGTGTGAGTAACTACATATGTGAAAAGCAGTATATGTGAGTGTTGGAGTATATAAATGACTATATGTGAGAGTGAGTGATTGTGAGAGTTGCTGTATGGATGAGTGTGTGCTTGTATCAGTGATTGTATAAGAGAGTAAGTATGTGTTAGTATCTGTATGAATAAGTGAGGTGGTGTGTGTATAACTGTATAGGTGAGTAAATGAGAGTGTGATTGATTCTTTGCATGACTGATTAGATGTGTGAGTAACTCTATGGATGAGTGGTGGTGTGTGAGTGTCTGTATAGGTGCAAGAGTGCAAATGATAGTGCTGTATTGATGAGTGACTGCATGTATGAGTGACTGTATTGGTGAATGAGTGTATGTGTGTTTAGATCTAGGAATCAGTGAGTGGGTATGTAGTAACTGGTATTGGTGTGTCTATTGTTTGAAAAATGGTAGTCTGTATTTTAGAGTGGGTTTATCAAAGGTTATATTAGGGTGTGAGGAGGTTCATCAGATTATCACGTGGATGATGTCATCAGTGATGTCATCAGTGATGTCATTTGAGATGTCATCGGTGATGTCATCAGTGATGTCACTGACCATGTCATGAGTGATGTAATATGTGACGTCATCAGCAGTGCATTGCGGGGCACGAGTTATAGTTAGCTCAACTAACTATAATGGACGAATTTCTCTGGTTTTGTACGAGTGAAATGTCCAACTAACTATAACTTCTCTGAAACCTATGGTTTTTTTCTGTGAATTTCAAAGGTTTTTTTAATGTAATTTCTAACTATAACAACACTGAAACCTATGGTTTTTTCAGTGAATTTCAAAGGTTTTTTAAATGCAAATTTCAAACTATACCTACATAGGTAGGACATATGCAGAAAGAGGAAGAAAGGCGCAGAAAGAAGCAAGAGAAATGCAGAAAGAGGCAACAGAAGTCCAGAAAGACAAAGAAAGGTGCAGAAAAAGGCAAGAGATATGCAGAAAGAACCAACAGAGGGGCAGAAAGAGGCCTTGTTGCAAAGTCATTCTGTGCCCCCAACTTTTTGCTGATGGGTACTGGTGGTAACTGAGTCTGACTAACCAGGCCTAGAGCCAGTGCTATGCTAAAAGACACTTAGAATACAGTGAAAACACCTATATACACTAGGGTACACTATGGGTTGGGGTACCCCTGTGATTGGCATGACCTCCCCTGTAAGGCCCTAGTACATAATAGGGCAGGGGGATTAAAACTACCTCTGAGTCAGAGGCGCACAAATATGCTTCTTTAACTAGTAGTCGCATTTGCAGAGTGGTAGAGAAAGGGTGCTGGGCCTCCGACCAGCGCTCAGGAATTCCGCTGCGTAGGACTTACAGGAGGTACCAGGAGGGCTTCTTGGACCCCAAAGCCCCTCAGGAGTAAAGTGGACTTTATCCCCCATCCCGTAGTCTGCCAGGAGGCGCGTTTGCAGAGTGGTGGAGAAAGGGGGCGTGGCCTCCGAAGACGTCTTAGCAATCCTACTGTGTGGGACTTACTGGAGGTAACAAGAGGGGTAGTTGGCCCCCAAGGCCTCCCCCCCCGGCCAACTACCCCTCCTATTACCTCCAGTAAGTACTACACAGCAGGATTGCTAAGTTCTCATACCAGGCCACGCCCCCTTTGCCCACCACTCTACAAACACGCTCCCTGGCGCGCTCTTGGATGGGGATTGAAGTCCCCTTCACTGCTGGGGGTCCTTAGGGGCCAACTAGCCTACCTCTTACCTCCAGTAAGCCCCACACAGTGGGATTGTTGAGAGGTGGACACAGGCCATGCCCCCTTTCTCCACCACTCTGCAAACGCGCCTCCTGTCGCGCTCTTGGTTGGAGGATGAAGTCCCCTTTTCTCATGAGGGTCCCTGGGGGCCAACTAGCCCACCTGGAAGCCCACCAGGTACCTCCCGTAAGCCTCACACAGCTGGATTGCAGAGAGTGGTCCGAGGCCACGCCCCCTTTTTACACCACTCTGCAAACGCACCTCCTGACGCACTTCTGCTCGGGGGATGAAGTCCACTTGTGTCCTGAGATCCTCAGGACACAAGAGGACCTCATCGCCCCACCAGCAGTGTGTCAAGAGGTGCATTTGCAGAGTGGTGTAAAAAGGGGCGTGGCCCCGGACCACCTCTCTGCAATCCAGCTGTGTGGCGCTTACTGGAGGTACCTGGTGGGCTAGTTGGCCCCCAGGGACCCTCAGTATTCAAGGGGACTTAATTCCCCAATTTAGAACGCGCCAGGGGGCGCGTTTGCAGAGTAGTGCAGGGAGGGGACAGGGCCTCCGGCGAGATGCCGGCTTTTTTTTTATTTGTTTTTTTAGAAGGGGGCCTGTGTGGCCTCTTGTCTTTCAATGGTTTTTGGGCCCTGGGACCCCATCCCCCAGGGCCTGCCACATATAAAAAAAATAAAACGGGAAGGGGCCCTCCCAAGGCCAATTTTGGCCCCGGGGACCCCATCCCCCGGGGCATGGCCAGTCTTCTTTTTAGAAAAAAAAAATTTGGGAGGGGGGCCACGTGGCTCCCCTCCTCAGGCCAATTATTGCCCCGGGGACCTCATCCCCCTGGGCGGGCCACCGTTATTTTTTATATTATTATTTTTTTTAATTAAAGGGGGGGGGCGAGTGGCCCCCCTCCCAGGCCACTTCTGGCCCCAGGGACCCCATCCCCCAGGGCTTGGCCTCTTTTTTAAAAATATTTTTTAATTAGGGAAGGGGGCCGCGTGGCCTAGTGTGCTGTATATGTTCTGACATGCACCTGTGGCCTACGATATGTGGGAAGCACAAAGCTACAGGTGCATGTCAGAATACTACAACACCTTCGAGCAATCGTTAATAATGATACAGCATACCCGGTTGCCAGGCATTTTAAGCTGGAACATGGCAATGATTTGAAGTGCCTAAAATACTATGTAATTGCAGCAGTCCCAAACCCCCGCAGAGGGGGAAATAGGGAACGATCATTGCGTCAACTAGAGTCTCGTATGATCTTAGAGCTAGACAGCAGATACCCTCGAGGGCTCAACAATACTGAAGATTTACATAACTTCCTGTAGGTAAAAATCAATAGATATGAGACCCAATGGTAAATAGACTAGACACACATACAATTATATCTAAGTCTGGTATAGAGGTCACAACACACAAATATGAGAGCCAAGGAGGGCACTTTCAAATGAAAATATTTGCACTTTAAGATCCTCAGCTGCTAATTCTTTGTTTTTAATCCCACTGTCTTTTATTTATTTTCTAAATATAGTAGCACTAGCACTTTATTACTCTTTGGAAAAGGCGGCTGCCCTATCCGAACAATGACACCAATCTGGGCACCTCAACATGCACTTTATACACAAATCGATCCGTGCCGTAACATTTCATAGAGCACATTTCTAATATCTATCCAAGCTATAATATAACGGCTAGATGACCATTTAGAATAAGAGGGACCTCAAAATGGTATTATACATTAAGATAACAGAGGAGAAGTACCCTATATGGACTAGATAGAAAGAAACCATTAGGAGAACATGCGGGTTTTGCACAGCTGATGTTGACGAAAACAATATCTAATTCTTTTAAATTGCAGATATGTCAAAATTATAAAAAGGGTTTTTATACACATTATTTATTATAAAATGAATGACATAATATTTAATTATATATGTATTTATTTACTTATTAATTGAAACATGATAATGTGAAAATTGCACGTGCACTTTCTAAAAAGAATTAAACAATTTTGAACATACGATAAGGCAGAACACTTAATAGCAAAAGTAAATGTGTATGATGATCAATGCACGACGATCTAAAAACAGACTATGTGAAAGCGAGCACCATAGTATGTTGTTTATGTTTATGTATCACATGACACTGGGGAAAGCAAAAAATAAAAGTATAAAATAGTAGGCAGACTGCGTTTCCGCATGTGAACAAGGACACCTTGCTGTCCGAAACGCGTCATATGGCTATAATAATAAAGACCTAAAATCTGCCACACTAAACTGGAGTTCGTGACTCTCTCTTCGCCGGCTGGGAAGTGGGGAGAGCCAAATACCTGTTCGAATATATATATTATATATATATATATATATATATATATATATATATATATATATATATATACACTCGCTGAGTTACCTCGTAACATAAACAGCAACCGCGGACACAGAAGGCTTTCAATGCAGTTATTTATTCAGCAAAAATGGACCAACTCGACGCGTTTCGGGACAGACTCCCTTGATCACGAGTACTGTGGCAACATTTCATTTGTGGTTAAATAAACATGTGATTATCTTTGTAATGAAACGTGAAAACAGACTTAAACACTAAAAAAGAAGAGTTCCCTCACTCTTAAATACACATCCTGTGTTTACATGTCTTTTAGCGAAAAGAAAAAAAAAATGCATTTTACCCCAGCAGTAAGTTTCGACATTAAGCGCATAATTTTATGTACAAGGCAGAGTCTAAAATAAAACAAACAGAAAAACAGACTTCCCAAACTGAGCGAACTCACCCCACACAAAAATAACTTCCGACAATCTGCCTTTACTAAACCGCTGAATATTAATCACAGTAAAATCTATTTACTTAAGCGATAAAAAATACAAAATACATTCATGTACATCCGCTTTCATTTTTTAACATAAGCGCATGTCGGATCATTCCTGTTGCATAAATGCATTGTAATAGCCCCTATAATTTTAATATACCCATAAGTAAGATAACACAACCTACGGGTTCAATACTCAAAAATCCATGGTGAGCCACGACTTAGTGACCCTGACAGACTACTCTAAAAACGCCGTCTCTCTGCCCTAGTGGGCATTTTAAAGAAAGGTAATACCTGGAAAATCAACCTTAATACTGTACACTTATTCCGTGCACAATATCGCAATATTTTGCGCACATTTATTTCTCCCTATACTTGAGTAATCTATGGATGCTTGAAAAAAACGCATTTTTAAATGACCAACAATCCTGCCCCAGTGGGCTGGGCTACTGATAAAAGATATTTTCGCTCTTTGGAATTCTTGATTGTGACAGCAAACACATCTTCTGTAAAAAAACAATACAAAACAAAATTAATCAAAAATAACCCTTTACCTAAACTCCACAGTGCAATCAATTTAAAATAAGCTCAACTTCTACAGCGGCAGAATTCAATTTTAAAATCAAACCCTATTTACATTTGCATTTAAAACAAACAGTTAATGACGAGGATACTGCAATAATAGCCCAAGACAAAACAGTTCTCAATAATATGCCATAGTTACATCTAACCTAGATGTACTGCAAGCTCTTCGTCACAATTGTGACCAATCGGCGCTAACGTTCTGTATTGGATAATTAACTTGGACTCAAGACGTCGCAGATCCTGTACTCTATTGCCACCTCTCTCATTAACTGTATCAAGTACACAGAAACTCAAAAGGCTACCATTCTGACCATGATGACTCTGAAAATGCCGCGCTATTGGATACTGTTTATCTCCATTTTTTATTGCGCGTAGATGTTCTAAAACCCTTTTCTTCGCTTTGTGTATGGTGCTCCCGATGTAAGCTTTCTGACAAGGACAAAACAAGGCATAAACAGCATGATCAGTGTTACAGGATGTGTGTTTCAAAATCTGGTATGGCTTGCAATCAGGGGATAATTTGCATTCTTTTCGATTCTTGCTATTTTTACAAGCTTTACAGCTCCGACACGTGTAAAATCCCTGTATTCCTTGATTTCTTATTGCAGATGGCTCAACAGCTCTACATAGTGAGTCCTTAAGGGATTTTGATTTCCTAAAAGTGATCTGTGGAAAAATTCCCACACTCTCTGCCACATCTTTGTCAGTTTGCAAGACAGGCCAGAATTTATTTAAACCCCTTCGTATATCTCTGGCCTGTCTGTTGAAAGTGGTAATAAACCTGATCTTTTCTTCTGGCTTTCCTTTCATGGTTTCTTTTTCGACTAACAAAGAGGCTCTTGATCTTTTATCCACTTCCTTTTTAGCTTTATTGACAACTGTTCGAGAGTATCCTCTCTCAAGGAATCTTTCAGTCATAACTTTTTCTTCTATGGAATAGCTCTCTGGTGTACTACAATTGCGCTTAGCTCGTAACTGCTCTCCCAAGGGTATGCTGCTGATCAAACAACTGGGATGACAGCTGCTTGATGTAATAATTTCAATGCTTTTGCATTTGACTCGTGAGGGACACCTAGTAACGACTAGTTGAACTGCAGCTCTTTGTAGAATTATTTTGATATTGGATACTATAATATTCACTGCCCACTACTAATCTCGTCCCATAATGCTTTGCAGGGCCTTTGGTTGAGATTGTATTTTTACCCATAACTGTGCTTGGGGTGGTCCTAAGAGGATGGGACCACCACCGAATCGTTCAGCAAGATGTGCTCTTTATTTTCAAAGCATCTGCTTGGTTCTCCCCCTAAGTTAGGGAGGATCCCAAAATCATCACCTCTCTCACTGCTTGCTAAATTTTCATTTTCACTTTCGTGAAATGACTATATGCATTTTAGCATGTAAAGACAGAGATACTTGTTATTTTGTCAAAAATATATGAGGTTTCTGTTTTATTAATTGGGAGTCTGATGAAACGTTGCAGATTCCACTCCTACTATTGGCCTCTCCGGTGGATTAACAGGGTTTTTATGTAGTTTTGGAAGGAGATAAAGTATAGGAGTTTTAGCATGTTTGCAATTCAAACTACAATACTCCTCCCACTCCAACAGCCCTTTGTCCCTCCACTCACATAACAATTCACTATATCTCATATTGGAGGCTAACACCTCTGTCTTAGATGCCACTTGATAACACATTGGATCATTTAATTGTCACAGTCCTTCATTTAAATAATCTTCTTTGGCCCAAACCACAACATTGCCCCCTTTATCAGATTGCCTTATAACAATAGTTGGATCTAATTTAAGGCTTTCCAATGCCGTGATCTGGGTTGCTGTAAGATTACGTTTGAACTTATTTTTTCCTGAGTATCGCACCTTTTTTAAATCTTTGACCACACTTTTTTCAAATGCCTCTAACACATCACAGTGCACTACAGGTACAAAGATTGACTTAGGTCTAAACCCACTAGGACATGCATCATCATCTTTTACAAGATTGCTTTTTTGTTCCTCTTGTTCCTCTGGATTTGCCGCGAAGCCCTAGTCCCCGGCCTCGTCGAAAATCCTGCTCCATATTTTGTTGATTTTGTTGATTCTGTTTGGTTTTATTTAACAATTGAAATTGCTTTAGGAAATTGCTTCTACCTTGATTACTCGTTAAGGTTTGTTGGCTCAATCTTTCCGCTGAGACATCTGAGGTGTTGCTGCCTGACACATCACTCTCTTCCGTCACATTGCCGTTTTCACCAGTGCCAATTGTCGCGGCTCCTGTCATTTTAATTTGTTGTTGTTCACTTCCTTCTAAGAAAAGGTGGTCGTATTTCTTGTGAAATGTTAGTGTTCTCCCAGCCAAACAGAATCAACAAAATCAACAAAATATGGAGCAGGATTTTCGGCGAGGCCTGGGACGAGGGCTTTGCGGCAAAACCAGAGGAACAAGAGGAACAAAAAAGCAAGGCGGAGACGGAAAGGAAGATTCCAACAAACCAACGCCAATGGTTACCCGGGCAAAGAGAGGGATGAAATGACGGTTGTAAACCTCTCAAAACGTGAGTTAACAACTACAGACATAAATTTATTAACTCTGGATCCCTCTTTTTGTCCAACCAGAAGTATGGATTACGTGCAACTATGTATCAATGTATTTTGTTTCTTGCGTAAATTAAAACTCAAGAAATGGTTCCACATGCATGCACCTAGAACGAAATCATAAAGTAGTGCTGCATTGTCGGACACTCTGTGCATATCAGATGTGGAAACTTTAAATACACTAGCTCAATTGGATGACAACACTGAACATCATGCGGATCCGTATGTAAATCTTGATAATTTGAATGTAAAAGTTGACGATGCATGTCCTAGTGGGTTTAGACCTAAGTCAACCTTTGTACCTATAGTGCACTGTGATGCGTTAGAGGTATTTGAAAAAAGTGTAGTTAAAGATTTAAAAAAGATGCGATACTCTGGAAAAAATCAGTCCAAACGTAATCTCACAGCAACCCAGATCACGGCATTGGAAAGCCTTAAATTAGATCCAACTATTGTTATAAGGCAATCTGATAAAGGGGGCAATGTTGTGGTTTGGGCCAAAGAAAATTATTTAAATGAAGGACTGCGACAATTAAATGATCCAATGTGTTATCAAGTGGCATCTAAGACAGAGGTGTTAGCCTCCAATATGAGATATAGTGAATTGTTATGTGAGTGGAGGGACAAAGGGCTGTTGGAGTGGGAGGAGTATTGTAGTTTGAATTGCAAACATGCTAAAACTCCTATACTTTATCTCCTTCCAAAACTACATAAAAACACTGTTAATCCACAGGGGAGGCCAATAGTGTCCTCCATGGGCTCACAATTAGAAATGACATCTAAGTACATCGATTTTTATTTAAGACCATTTGTAACTGTCTTACCTGCATATTTAAGAGACACCATGCATTTCCTGAATATGATTGATGGACTGACGTGGGAACAAGATTATCTACTTATCACACTGGATGTGACTAGTTTATACACATCCATCAGACATGAACTGGGGATCCAGGCCATTCGTCATTTCCTACGGGCAAGACCGATATCATTATTACTACACACTGAAATGTTGGTCGAGATGATATGGTATTGTCTGACCAACAATTTCTTTTACTTTGATGGAAAACTATACAAGCAGACACAGGGCACGGCAATGGGCACCTGCTTCGCCCCCAGCTATGCGAATCTTTTCATGGGCTGGTGGGAGGAGCAGGTGTCCAGTTGCTGTGAAATGTACGGAGAACAGATTGTTTTATGGACAAGATTCATCGACAATATTTTTTTTAATTTGTAAAGGTGATGAATCAAGTGCAACAGCCTTTATATCGTCGCTGAATAATAACATCTTGAACATAGAACTTACATCACATATGAGCAAGAACAAGATCATTTTTCTAGATGTGGAAATTTTAGTGCGAGGCAATCATCTGGCCACAAAGCTTCACAGAAAAGAGACTGCTGGCAACAGTCTGTTGTATGCCTCCAGTGCTCATCCGTACAATCTTATTCAAACCATCCCCTATGGGGAACTCATCAGAGCTAAAAGGAATAGTAGCACTGACAAGGAATTCATGGCAGAAAAAGTGCTAATGTGTAAAAGATTTGAAGCTCGAGGATATACCAAGAAGGTAATCCAAGTAGTTGTGGCAAAAGTAGATAAATTACAGAGATCAACTTTGTTGAACCCCAAGCAAGGAGAGGAAGAACAGGTTGGGAACCAGATTAGATTCATAACCACCTACTCAAGCCAGGCATACAAAGTAAGAAAGATACTGAACCGTAATTGGCATATTTTAAAAACCAATGCAGTCCTGGACAAATACTTACATGAATCCCCTCTAATAACATTCAGAAAAGGGAGATCTTTGAAAGATGAGTTAAGTCGGAATCTGGTTACATCACAGAAAACTACCAACCCACGTCAGAACACATCAGGGTTTACATGTTGTATGCACTGTAAAGCATGTGTGAGCAGTAAGAATTGCACTAAAATTAAGGTACATAATAGCAGTAGAGACTTTTCAATCAAGGGGAGCTTTGTTGCAACACTGAGTTCTGTGTATATTGTCTGATCTGCCCGTGTAAAAAGTATTACATAGGTAGTACGATCCACAGAGCCAGAAAAAGAATTTTAGAGCACAAATGAGCCATACGACACAATGAACAATATCCAGTAGCTCGTCATTTTAAAGCTCTGCATGGCCAAAACGACAAACTTTTGTCGTTTGTAATTCTAGATGCGGTAAAATCACAGGAGAGGGGGGCAATAGAGAACATCAACTCAGAATATTAGAATCCAAGTATATCATAGACTTTGAGACATTATTCCCTGTAGGTCTGAACTCCAGTGAAGAGTCAGCGGTTCATCTGGGTTAATTTGAGTGTTGTGGTAAATCAAACATGTAAATAGCAAGCCGGTTAACAAATGTAATTGACAAACTAAATCTTGGCATCGACTAAATCTTTTCTACTATGAAAGTATGTATTGAACATTTTTAACGTGTATATAGGATTTTATGCATGATGGTTTTTTCTTTCGTCTTTGTTAATAGGAACATGCGCTATCTGTGGACAATTGTACAACTAAGCAGCAAAGCTTGTAATCGAATCATGTACAGAGAAAAGTGACATTAATCCTATACGACACATCTACTGTATTTTGTATGACAAAGCCCACTGGGGCAGGATTGTCAATACTGGAAATAACAAATATACAACAAGCCTGCTGGTTCATTTAGGCAGGACGATTAGCCCACTGGGGCGGGATTATGCATCATAACAACAGTTAGATTGTATACTGTAGTGCCCGTTTGGGCTGTATGTATGTGAAAGTGCATTTGGTTGAATTCATGTTGTAAAGAATATTATACAGCGCATATAAGTCATTTGCGATTTAAAGACCATGCTTTAAAGAAAGCATATGGATCATGAACATGAATATCTAGAATGTAAAACTCGAGAACATATTCGAATATCAGGGGAATATGTGAAATTATATTTATAATTATTTTGTTGCAATTGCACTTTATTTGTCACATAATTAAGTATATGGATCATATATATTTTTTACATCATATGAGCGGTTTTAATTGGAATTTGAACAATGACATGTAAATTGTATATCAAAAAATGAATTAACCATTACAAGATGGCGCTCACAAGTTGCTGCCAGTAATGCGCATGTCCACTTTCTATGTTTAATTTTCATTGTATGTAAACAGAAGTGAAAGAATGCTTGCCTTACCGTGAACAAGCCGCAAAGGCGAAACGCGTCGGTAGAAGGCTGTCTGTACTGCAATAAACAGAATTCAGCATCTTGGAGTGTCCTGAACCCTTTTTTCTTTCATGGGAGGAAAAAGTTGACGCTATATATATATATATATATATATATATATATATATATATATATATATTATCTACTGGCGGTCGCCAGTAGATAGTTATAGTTAGGACCTATTTTCCATAGGAAATCCGCGACATTCTATTTGAAATAACTCTTGCGTCGGTTGACGAATCTTCGCGAAATTTTCAAACTTTATGGCCCGCTCCGGTCCGCTCCTACCCTGAAAGTCTCAGGGTGATTCGTCATGCGGGGGCCGAGAAAAAAGGGGGGTCCCAAAACGTGTTTTCCCCATTCATTTTCCCATAGGAAATTTTAGACACGGCTACAGCCCGAACTGCTGAACGGAATTACACCAAATTTGGCAAAGAGGTAGTTCTTGGTTCAGAAAGAACCCTTTTTGTTAAATGGTGTAAATCCGTTCAGTAGTTGCGGAGAAATTAAAAAAATAAGAGTCAAAAAATCAATTTCCCATAGGAAACTTTATGCAAGGCTACAGCCCGAACTGCTGAACGGAATTACACCAAATTTGGCAAAGAGGTAGTTCTTGGTTCAAAAAGAACCGTTTTTGTTAAATGGTGTAAATCCGTTCAGTAGTTGCTGAGAAAATCAAAAGTAAAAACACATATATATCTGGGCGGAGCCTAACCACACATGTCATCGTGAGATCTGATTGGCTGTCAGCACTTCATCCTGGAATTGCTGGCAGCCATCTTGGGACCAATATAAATGCATTGTAGTGAATCGAAGATTTTGAGGGTTACCAAAAGGAGAACTATAAAGGGTGATAACAGACTTTAGTTACATTAGAATTCATTTTTGATGGTACCATACTAATTTCAGGAATTGTGGTGTGTTCTAAGGTGATTTTACCCTGTGAAAAACCTTCTGCTGGGATATCATGAATCATGTTTGAGAGAACTATTTTCACATGCTTGTCCCATACAGTTTTGGAAGGTGCTCCAGAAGCTAAAATGAGAGCATATTTTCTGTAAATTCACATTATCTTTCTCAGTCATGTGAGAATGAAGTCTGACATTCTCAGTAAAACATGTACATCCAACAAGGGCAGAGACTGTCAGTTGATTCCTTTGTGTTCTACTGCAGCTTCCCAGAGTGTTCTAAAGAACAACTAGAGTGCTAACAGCCTTACTTATGACAAAAGTATGGCACACCTGAAGCCATCTTGATTGGAATAAACTGGTAACACTTAAAACATTTAATTTAAAAAGGAACAAATTGATGGGGTTCATCTTGTCATAGAAATTATGGTTAGTGCTCTGGAAAGAAAAATTAGGACATGTTTCAAGTGTGATCTCAAATATCTTCCTGTTATATTTCAACAGGAGCAGCCTGTCAGTTGATGCCTTTGTGTTCTACTGCAGCTTCCCAGAGTGTTCTAAAGAACAACTAGAGCGCTAACAGTCTTACTTATGACAAAAGTATGGCACACCTGAAGCCATCTTGATTGGAATAAACTGGTAACACTTAAAACATTTAATTTAAAAAGGAACAAAATGATGGGGTTCATTTTGTCATAGAAATTATGGTTAGTGCTGTAGAAAGAAAAATTAGGACATGTTTCAAGTGTGATCTCAAATATCTTCCTGTTATATTTCAACAGGAGCAGCCTGTCAGTTGATGCCTTTGTGTTCTACTGCAGCTTCCCAGAGTGTTCTAAAGAACAACTAGAGCGCTAACAGTCTTACTTATGACAAAAGTATGGCACACCTGAAGCCATCTTGATTGGAATAAACTGGTAACACTTAACACATTTAATTTAAAAAGGAACAAAATGAGGGGGTTCATTTTGCCATAGAAATTATGGTTAGTGCTGTAGAAAGAAAAATTAGGACATGTTTTAAGTGAGATCTCAAATATCTTCCTGTTATATTTCAACAGGAGCAGCCTGTCAGTTGATGCCTTTGTGTTCTACTGCAGCTTCCCAGAGGGTTCTAAAGAACAACTAGAGTGCTAACAGCCTTACTTATGACAAAAGTATGGCACACCTGAAGCCATCTTGATTGGAATAAACTGGTAACACTTAAAACATTTAATTTAAAAAGGAACAAAATGAGGGGTTCATTTTGCCATAGAAATTATGGTTAGTGCTGCAAAAAGAAAATTTAGTGCATGTTTTAAGTGAGATCTCAAATCCTCTTCTATTTCATTAGAAAATTCTGACATGCAGACTGAAACAATCACTTTCAATACCAGCAGTAGACTTCCAGTTAACTCCTTGGTGAGCAGTAGCTTTACTACAGTGATCTAATGAACAACTAGAGTAATAACATTCTGAATTTATGGCAAATGTGTGACACATCTGAATGCCTTCTTGATGGAATCAAAGTAAAAAACTGAAAGCATTTCCTACTGAGGAGACTGCAGTAAATGAGGAAATTAGGAAACTTCATAACAAAGAAGTCTTCCAAGATGGCCACCAGTGAAAAAAGAGCCCAAATGTAGCACAAATATTACCCAGATGTAGCCCACATATAGCCCAATGACAAAAGTGTGCAAAACACTTTTTATTTTTAGTTTTTTTGCAGTTTTATGTAGTGCAGACTGGTCAGGTATTGGAGCGTTGCATCTTAAAACATGACCCCCTACACTACAAAAACACCACTGCACTACCCTAAACCCTAAAACACTACCCCAGCACGACCCCCTACACTACACAAGCACCACTGCACTATCCTAAACCCTAAAACACTACCCCCAGCATGACCCCCTACACTACACAAACACCACTGCACTACCCTAAACCCTAAAACACTACCCCAACACCACTGCACTAACCTAAATCCTAAAACACTACCCCCAGCACGACCCCCTACACTACCCAAACACCACTGCACTACCCTAAAACATGACCCCCTACACTACACAAACACCACTGCACTACCCTAAACCCTAAAACACTACCCCCAGCACGACCCCCTACACTACACAAGCACCACTGCACTACCCTAAACCCTAAAACACTACCCCCAGCACGACCCCTACACTACACACAAACACCACTGCACTACCTTAAACCCTAAAACACTACCCCCAGCACGACCCCTACACTACCCAAACACCACTGGACTAACCTAAATCCTAAATCACTACCCCCAGCACGACCCCCTACACTACCCAAACACCACTGCACTACCCTAAAACATGACCCCCTACACTACACAAACACCACTGCACTACCCTAAACCCTAAAACACTACCCCAGCACAACCCCTACACTACACAAGCACCACTGCACTACCCTAAACCCTAAAACACTACCCCCAGCACGACCCCTACACTGCCCGAACACCACTGCACTGCCCTAAACCCTGAAACACCAGCCCCTGCACGACCCCCTACACTGCCCGAACACCACTGCACTGCCCTAAACCCTGAAACACACACCCTAGCACGACCCCCTACACTGCCCGAACACCACTGCACTGCCCTAAACCCTGAAACACCACCCCTTCACGACCCCCTACACTGCCCGAACACCACTGCACTGCCCTAAACCCTGAAACACCACCCCCAGCATGACCCCCCTACACTGCCCGAACACCACTGCTCTGCCCTAAACCCTGAAACATCACCCCCAACAAGACCCCCTACACTGCCCGAACACCACTGCCCTAAACCCTGAAACACCACCCCCAGCACGACCCCCTACACTGCCCGAACACCACTGCACTGCCCTAAATCCTGAAACACCACCCCCAGCACGACCCCTACACTGCCCGAACACCACTGCACTGCCCTAAACCCTGAAACACCACCCCCTGCACGACCCCCTACACTGCCCGAACACCACTGCACTGCCCTAAACCCTGAAACACCATCCCCAGCACGACCCCCTACACTGCACAAACACCACTGCACTGCCCTAAACCCTGAAACACTACCCCCAGCAAGACCCCCTACACTGCCCGAACACCACTGCACTGCCCTAAACCCTGAAACATCACCCCCAGCAAGACCCCCTACACTGCCCGAACACCACTGCCCTAAACCCTGAAACACCACCCCCAGCAAGACCCCCTACACTGCCCGAACACCACTGCACTGCCCTAAACCCTGAAACACCAGCCCCAGCACGACCCCTACACTGCCCGAACACCACTGCACTGCCCTAAACCCTGAAACACCACCCCCTGCACGACCCCCTACACTGCCCGAACACCACTGCACTGCCCTAATCCCTGAAACACCACCCCCAGCACGACCCCCTACACTGCCCGAACACCACTGCACTGCCCTAAACCCTGAAACACCGCCCCCTGCACGATCCCCTACACTGCCCGAACACTACTGCACTGCCCTAAACCCTGAAACACCACCCCCAGCACGACCCCCTACACTACCCGAACACCACTGCACTGCCCTAAACCCTGAAACACCACCCCCAGCACGACCCCCTACACTGCCCGAACACCACTGCACTGCCCTAAACCCTGAAACACCACCCCCAGCACGACCCCCTACACTGCCCGAACACCACTGCACTGCCCTAAACCCTGAAACACCACCCCTGCACGACCCCCTACACTGCCCGAACACCACTGCACTGCCCTAAACCCTGAAACACCATCCCCAGCACGACCCCCTACACTGCACGAACACCACTACACTGCCCTAAACCCTGAAACACTACCCCCAGCAAGACCCCCTACACTGCCCGAACACCACTGCACTGCCCTAAACCCTGAAACATCACCCCCAGCAAGACCCCCTACACTGCCCGAACACCACTGCCCTAAACCCTGAAACACCACCCCCAGCAAGACCCCCTACACTGCCCGAACACCACTGCACTGCCCTAAACCCTGAAACACCAGCCCCAGCACGATCCCTACACTGCCCGAACACCACTGCACTGCCCTAAACCCTGAAACACCACCCCTGCACGACCCCCTACACTGCCCGAACACCACTGCACTGCCCTAAACCCTGAAACACCACCCCCAGCACGACCCCCTACACTGCCCGAACACCACTGCACTGCCCTAAACCCTGAAACACCACCCCTGCACGATCCCGTACACTGCCCGAACACTACTGCACTGCCCTAAACCCTGAAACACCACCCCCAGCACGACCCCCTACACTACCCGAACACCACTGCACTGCCCTAAACCCTGAAACACCACCCCTGCACGACCCCCTACACTGCCCGAACACCACTGCACTGCCCTAAACCCTGAAACACCACCCCCAGCACGACCCCCTACACTGCCCGAACACCACTGCACTGCCCTAAACCCTGAAACACCACCCCTGCACGATCCCGTACACTGCCCGAACACTACTGCACTGCCCTAAACCCTGAAACACCACCCCCAGCATGACCCCCTACACTACCCGAACACCACTGCACTGCCCTAAACCCTGAAACACCACCCCCAGCACGACCCCCTACACTACCCGAACACCACTGCACTGCCCTAAACCCTGAAACACCACCCCCTGCACGATCCCCTACACTGCCCGAACACTACTGCACTGCCCTAAACCCTGAAACACCACCCCCAGCACGACCCCCTACACTGCCCGAACACCACTGCACTGCCCTAAACCCTGAAACACCACCCCTGCACGATCCCCTACACTGCCCGAACACCACTGCCCTAAACCCTGAAACACCACCCCCAGCAAGACCCCTTACACTGCCCGAACACCACTGCACTGCCCTAAACCCTGAAACACCAGCCCCAGCACGACCCCTACACTGCCCGAACACCACTGCACTGCCCTAAACCCTGAAACACCACCCCTGCACGACCCCCTACACTGCCCGAACACCACTGCACTGCCCTAAACCCTGAAACACCACCCCCAGCACGACCCCCTACACTGCCCGAACACCACTGCACTGCCCTAAACCCTGAAACACCACCCCCTGCACGATCCCCTACACTGCCCGAACACTACTGCACTGCCCTAAACCCTGAAACACCACCCCCAGCACGACCCCCTACACTGCACGAACACCACTGCACTGCCCTAAACCCCGAAACACTACCCCCAGCAAGACCCCCTACACTGCCCGAACACCACTGCCCTAAACCATGAAACACCAGCCCCAGCACGACCCCCTACACTGCCCGAACACCACTGCACTGCCCTAAACCCTGAAACACCACCCCCAGCATGACCCCCTACACTGCCCGAACACCACTGCACTGCCCTAAACCCTGAAACACCAGCCCCAGCACGACCCCGTACACTGCCCGAACACCACTGCACTGCCCTAAACCCTGAAACACCAGCCCCAGCACGACCGCCTACACTGCCCAAAACCACTGCCCTGCCCTAAACCCTGAAACACCAGCCCCAGCACGACCCCTACACTGCCCAAACACCACTGCACTGCCCTAAACCCTGAAACACCAGCCCCAGCAAGACCCCCTACACTGCCCGAACACCACTGCACTGCCCTAAACCCTGAAACACCACCCCCAGCAAGACCCCCTACACTGCCCGAACACCACTGCACTAAAGCCTGAAACACCACCCCCAGCAAGACCACCTACACTGGCCGAACACCACTGCACTGCCCTAAACCCTGAAACACCACCCCCTGCACGACCCCTACACTGCCCGAACACCACTGCACTGCCCTAAACCCTGAAACACCACCCCTCAGCACGACACCCTACACAGCCCGAACACCACTGCACTGCCCTAAACCCTGAAACACCACCCCCAGCACGACCCCTACACTGCCCGAACACCACTGCACTTCCCTAAACCCTGAAACACCACCCCCTGCACGACCTCCTACACTGCCGGAACACCACTGCACTGCTCTAAACCCTGAAACACCACCCCCAGCACAACCCCCTACACTGCCCGAACACCACTGCACTGCCCTAAACCCTGAAACATCAACCCCAGCAAGACCCCCTACACTGCCTGAACACCACTACCCTAAACTCTGAAACACCACCCCCTACACTGCACGAACACCACTGCACTGCCCTAAACCCTGAAACACCACCTCCAGCAAAACCCCCTACACTGCCTGAACACCATTGCTCTGCCCTGAATCCTGAAACACTAGCCCCAGCACGACCACCTACACTGCCCAAACACCACTGCACTGCCCTAAACCCTGAAACACCACCCCCAGCACGACCCCCTACACTGCCTGAACACCACTGCACTGCCCTAAACCCTGAAACACCAGCCCCAGCAAGACCCCCTACACTGCCCGAACACCACTGCACTGCCCTAGACTCTGAAACACCAGCCCCAGCAAGACCCCCTACACTGCCCGAACACCACTGCACTGCCCTAAATCCTGAAACACCAGCCCCAGCACGACCACCTACACTGCCCGAACACCACTGCACTGCCCTAAACCCTGAAACACCAGCCCCAGCACAACCCCCTACACTGCCCGAACACCACTGCACTGCCCTAAACCCTGAAACACCAGCCCCAGCACGACCCCTACACTGCCCGAACACCACTGTACTGCCCTAAACCCTGAAACACCAGCCCCAGCACGACCCCCTACACTGCCCGAACACCACTGCACTGCCCTAAACCCTGAAACACCACCCCTGCATGACCCCTACACTGTCCGAACACCACTGCACTGCCCTAAACCCTGAAACACCACCCCCTGCAGCACCCCCTACACTGCCCGAACACCACTGCACTGCCCTAAACCCTGAAACACCACCCCCTGCACCGCCCCCTACACTGCCCGAACACCACTGCACTGCCCTAAACCCTGAAACACCACCCCAGCACGACCCCCTGTACTGCTCGAACACCACTGCACTGCCCCAAACCCAGAAACACCACCCCCAGCACGACCCCCTACACTGCCCGAACACCACTGCCCTAAACCCTGAAACACCACCCCTGCACGACCCCTACACTGCCCGAACACCACTGCACTGCCCTAAACCCTGAAACACCACCCCCTACACTGCCCGAACACCAATGCACTGCCCTAAACCCTGAAACACCACCCCCAGCACGACCCCCTACACTGCCCGAACACCACTGCACTGCCCTAAACCCTAAAACACCACCCCCAGCATTACCCCCTACACTGCCCAAACACCACTGCACTGCCCTAAACCCTAGAACACTACCCCCAGCACGACCCCCTACACTACCCGAACACCACTGCACTACCCTAAACCCTAAAATACTACCCCCAGCACAACCCCTTACACTACCCGAACACGACTGCACTGCCCTAAACCCTCAAACACTCCCCCAGCACGACCCCCTACACTACCCGAACACCACTGCACTGCCCTAAACCCTAAAACACTCCCCCAGCACGACCCCTACACTACCCGAACACCACTGCACTGCCCTAAACCCTAAAACACTCCCCCAGCACGACCCCCTACACTACCCAAACACCACTGCACTGCCCTAAACCCTAAAACACTACCCCAGCATGGCCCCCTACACTACCCAAACACCAATGCACTACCCTAATCCCTAAAACACTACCCCCGCATGACCCCCTACACTACCCTAAACCCTAAAACACTACCCCCGCACGACTCCCTACACTACCCAAAGACCACTGCACTACCCTAAACCCTAAAACACGACCTCCTACACTACACAAACACCACTGCACTACCCTAAACCCTAAAACACTACCCCCTACACTACACAAACACCACTGCACTACCCTAAACCCTAAAAACTACCCCCAGCACGAACCACTACACTACCCAAACACCACTGCACTATCCTAAACCCTAAAAAACTACTCCCAGCAGTATCCCTATACTACCCAAACACCACTGCACTACCCTAACCCCTAAAACACTACCCCCAGCAGTACCCCCTACACTACCCAAACACCACTGCACTACCCTAAATCACTACCCCCAGCACGACCCCCTACACTACCCAAACACCACTGCACTACCCTAAACCCTAAAACACTACCCCCAGCACGACCCCTACACTACCCAAACACCATGCACTACCCTAAACCCTAAAACAATCCCCCCAGCACGACTCCCTACACTACCCAAACACCACTGCACTACCCTAAACCCTAAATCTACCCCCAGCATGACCCCTACACTACCCAAACACCACTGCACTACCCTAAACCCTAAAACAATCCCCCCAGCACGACCCTCTTCACTACCTAAACACAACTGCACAATTTGTTACAGGCGTTGCAACGCAGGCCTGTGGTGCTTACTGGAAGTACCTAGTGGGCTAGTTGGGCCCCAGGGACCCTCAGGATTCAAGGTGACCTAATCCCCCAACTTAAAACGCACCACGGGGTGCGTTTGCACAGTGGTGAAGGGAGGGGCGGGACCTCAGGTGACATGTGCGCAAACACGCCCTGTGGTGCGTTTTAAGTTGGGGAATTAATTCCCTTTGAATCCTGAGGGACCCTGGGGGCCAACTAGCCCACCAGGTACCTTCAGTAAGCACAACAGAGTTGCGTTGCAGAGAGGTGAAAAAGGTGCGTGGCCTCGGAACGCCTCTCTGCAACTCAGCTCTGTGGTCCTAACTGTAGGTACCTGGGGGCTAGTTGGGCCCCAGGGACCCTCAGAATTCAAGGGGACTTAATCCGCAACTTAAAACGCGCCACGGGGTGCGTTTGCACACATGTCACCTCAGGCCCCCTCCCTTCACCACTGTGCAAACGCGCCCTGTAGCGCGTTTTAAGAGGTAGTTTTAATCCCCCTGCCCTATTATGTACTAGGGACTTGCAGAGGAGGTCATGCTAATCACAGGGGTATCCCAACGCATAGTGTTCCCTAGTGTATGTAGGTGTTTTCACTGTATTCTAAGTGTCTTTTAGCATAGCACTGGCTCTGGTTAGTCAGAGTCAGTTACCACCAGTACCCATCTGAAAAAGTTGTGGGCACAGGATGATTTTGCAACAAGGCCTCTTTCTGCTCCTCTGTTGGTTCTTTCTGCACATCTTTTGCTTCTTTCTGTGCGTTTTTCTTCTTTCTTCACATATCCTACCTCTGTAGGCATAGTTAGAAACTAGCATTTAAAAAAACCTTTGAAATTCACTTAAAAAATCATAGGTTTCAGGCACGTTATAGTTAGAAATTAGCATTTAAAAAACCTTTGAAATTCACTGAAAAAACCATAGGTTTCAGACACGTTATAGTTAGAAATTAGCATTTAAAAAACCTTTGAAATTCACTGAAAAAACCATAGGTTTTAGGGACAGTTATAGTTAGTTGGACATTTCACTCGTACAAAACCATAGAAATTCTCCCGTTATAGTTAGTTCAGCTAACTATAACTCGCGCCCGTAATGCACTGCTGATGACGTCACATATTACATCACTCATGACATGGTCAGTGACATCACTGATGACATCACTGATGACATCTCAAATGACATCACTGATGACATCATCCATGTGATAATTTCATGCATCTTCTCACACCCTAATATAACTTTTGATACACCCACTCTAAATTACAGACTGCCATTCTCAAAACCATAGACACTCCAACACCAAAAACTACATACCCACTCACTGATTCTTAGGTCTACACACTCATCCACTCACTCACCCGTACAGTCACTCATACTTAGTCACTCAGTACAGGACTATCATATGCACTCATACACCTATATAAACACTCACACACCGCCACTCATCCATAGAGGTACTCATACACCTAGTCAGTCATGCAAAAAACTTAATCACACACCCATTTACTCACCTATACAGTTATACACACACCAGCTCACTTACTCATACAAATACTAGCACATTCTTACGCTCTTATACAATCACTGATACAAGTACACACTCATCCATACAGCCACTCTCACAATCACACACTCTCACTTATAGCCATTTATATACTCCAACACACATATATACTGCCTTTCACATATGTAGTTACTCACACATGTACCACTGAGATATACATTCAATCACTAACACACCCATACACACACTCACCCACCCATACAGTCCATCACAGATGCACTCTTGAAACCATGCACCCAGTGAATCACCAACTCACACATCTATGCACAGAGTCACACACACCCCACCCACACAAACACTCAGGCAGCCATACAGATACTCAGACAATCAATCAATAACCCATGTAGACACTCATGTAGCTATTCAGAAAGCCATGCAGCCGCTTACAAACCAACAGACAGACGGATACAGACATTCACACAGTTTAGTCACTAACCCATGCATTCAGTAAGATACATTTAATCACTCACTTGTAGAGTCAGTCACTCACATACTAAATCATCCATTCAGACACTTATACACCCACTCATTCTTCAATACGCCTTTCCCTATATATATTAAACATATTTAAACTTTACAGAAACACAGTCACTGGATGATGTCATCAGTGATGTCATCAGTGATGTCATTTGAGATGTCATCAGTGATGTCATCAGTGATGTCACTGACCATGTCATGAGTGATGTAATATGTGACATCATCAGCAGTGCATTGCTGGGCGCGAGTTATAGTTAGCTGAACTAACTATAACGGGGAATTTCTATGGTTTTGTACGAGTGAAATGTCCAACTAACTATAACTGTCCCTAAAACCTATGGTTTTTTCAGTGAATTTCAAAGGTTTTTTAAATGCTAATTTCTAACTATAACGTGTCTGAAACCTATGGTTTTTTCAGTGAATATGTATATATATACGTACTTACATACATCATACTGGCAGCCGCCAGTAGGCAATCATAGTTAAGACCTAGTTTCTATAGGAAAAGTCTTTTTTGTTTTTGCCAATAACTTTGGTGTCGTTTGACGAATCTTCATCAAATTTTCAAAACTAATATGACACTCACTTCAGCTGCTATCTTGAAAGTTTTGGGGTGATCCGTCAAGCGAGGGCAGAGAACCAGGGGGTGCTTAAAAGCACATTTTCCCGTGTTAATTCTCTTAGGACCTTTAGACATCGCTACAGCCCGAACTGCTGAATAGAATTACACCAAATTTGGCAGGAAGGTAGATGTTAGTTCAAGGAACTGACTTTTTGTGATTTGGTGTGAATCCGTTCAGTAGTTGCTGAGAAATGTAAAGAAATTCCCAGTTCTATACATAGGGACGCAGTGGATCCGCGACCCCTTACAATCTCGTGCTGAGGGGCACGGTAGAAACACCCTGACCCCATAAGGCCAAAAAAGATTTTTTTTTTTTTAAACGGCAAGAGTCATGCTGGATCCACGGCTCCCGATGAAATTTTGTTTAAAAAGAAGCGTGGTCTCCTGCACTTCGTTACATAGAGGCCCCTAGGTGGGCCAGGTCCCGGGGGCATTGTGGAAATATAGGAGGGGCACACGGGGCCCACCTCTTCAGGCATTTCAAAGCCCCAGTTACCGCCACCTCCCTGGGGCAGTAACTTAATTATATGCGGGGAAGCCTCACAGCTCCTCTGCAGTCCCAGGGACCACCACCTCCCCGGGGCAAGAATGTGATATAAAAATAATGCGACCCTATGGCCTTCCCCGCAGCCTCCAGGAACACCACCTCTCTAGGGTAGTAACTTAATTATATGTGGGGGAGCCTCACACCTCCCCACTGCCCCGGGGAACACCACCCCCCTGGGCACTGTTGTATACAAATGTGGGAGGCCCGCTCGGCCCCTCTCCTGCCCCGGGGACCACCACCTGCCCAGGGTTAAAATAAATAATAATACATGGGGGCTCTGCCCCTCCACACAGCCTCAGGGACCGCCACCTCCCTGGGGCACACATGCAATAATGAAGGTGGTCCATTGTGGACCCCCAGCCCCGGGGACCACCACCTCCCCGGGGCTTATTTGACAATGGAGGGGGGCCAAGCAGCCTCATTGAGGCTTGGCTGGAGCTTTTTTGCTTGCTGAAAGCGGAGCATGTGTCTGTTTCCCTGCCCGCTGTGAAGCGAGCAGGGAAACATACATTGCTTTGGGATCCAGGGAGCTGCATATTCAGCAGCTCCCCGGGTCTCAAAGCAATGCCGACTCACACAGGAGGCCGGGATACAGCAGGGACCACAGGGCCTTCAGGCTCCCCCGCAGTCCCCAATGAAGTGGCCAGGCCCCGGAGATGGGGTCCCTGGGGCAATTTGGGCCTGGGACGGGGCTGCTCGGGTCCCCCTCTCCATTAAAAAAAAATATGAAGGCCTGGGCCAGGGAGATGGGGTCCTCGGGCAAAATCAGCCATGGAGGGGGCCCCATGCATCTCAAATGACATCACTGATGATATAATTCACAGAATGTCTGACGCACCCACTCACACCCCCATATAACCTTTCATACACCCACTCCAACTACCACACTATCATTCTCAAACCCATTCACACACAGATACCAGTACTTACACAGCCACTCACTGTCATAGATCAACACACCCTTAGAACTCACTCACCCATACAGCCACTTATACACCCACTCAATCATTAATATAGCCACTGACATATCCACTCATACACCCACTCACACCCTGAGTCAGTCACCCATAGAGCTACTCACACACCTATTCACTCACCCATACAGTCAATTACACAGCTACTTACTCACCCATACAGTTACACACATACTCACTCACTCACTTACTCATACAAATGTACTTACTCACCTATACAGTCACTGACAGAAGCACACACTCACACATACAGCCACTCTCCCATTCACTCACTCACCTAAACAGTTACTCATATACCACATCACCCTATATTGCCTTTCACATACCCAGTTACTCACCCAAATACCACTGACACATGCACTCACTCACCGACACAGCCATACACACACTCACTGACCCATACAGCCTCTCACACATGCACTCACTAGCCCATAGAGCCACTGACTTACCCACTCACTCATCCATACAGGCAGTCACACACCCCTCAACCATCCAACAAGAAACTCAGATACTCATAGAGGTATTCAGATAGCCAATCACTCACCCATACAAAAAATCACGTACCCACTCACACACCAATACAACCATGTAGACACCAACTGACAGACAGATACATACATTCAGACAACCAGTCACTCACCCTTACATTCACTGAGACACCTAATCACTGACTTATACAGTTAGTCATGTACCCACTGAATCATCCAATCAGGCACTCATACACCCACTGATTCACCAATACACCTTTGTATATATATTTAACACTCATAAACCTTTTTAAAAACCATCACATTCACTGGATGATGTCATCAGTGATGTCATTTGAGATGTCATCCGTGAAGTCCTCAGTGATGTCACTGACCATGTCATGAGTGATGTATTATATGAGGTCATAAGCAGTGAACTTCTCTGGTTGTGTACGAGTGACACCTGAGCCTAACTATAACATCTCTGTAACCTTTGATTTTTTTCAGTGCATTTCTAAGGTTTTTTAATTCCATTTCCTAACTATAACGCCCATGTAACCCTTGTTTTTTTCAGTGAATTTCTAAAGTTTTTTAAATGCAAATTCCTAACTATACCGTCCCTGTAACCTTTATTCTTTTCAGTGAATTTCTATGTTTTTTTTAACTAGTTGTCACGTTTGCAGAGTGGTGGAGAAAGGGGGCTGGGCCTCCAATCAGCTCTCAGGAATCCTGCTGTGTAGGACTTACAGGAGGTACCAGGAGGGCTTCTTGGCCCCCAAGGTCCCTCAGGAGTAAAGTAGACTTCATCTTCAAACCAGTAGTGTACCATGAGCCACGAGTGGTGGAAAAGGGGGCAGGGCCTCTGGTGAGTTGCTGCCTTTTTTCTTCTTTTTAGGACCATTTTGGGCTCCGGTGACCCTATCTCTTGGGGCCAGACGGTTTTAAAAATGTTTTTTTTATAAAAATCAAAAAGGGTGGGGGAGCAGCACGGTCTCCCTCCCGGGCCATTTTGGGCCCCAGGGACCCCATCCCCGGGGCCTGACCCTTTTCTTTTAAAAAGTAATTTTTTTTTAAAGGGAGGCGGGCTGTGCAGTCCCCATCCTGGGCCAATTTTGGCCCCGTGGACCCACATCCCATCGGTCCGGCCTGTAGGGTGAGTGCCCTTGTCCCACCCGGGGCACTCACATTTAAAACGTTGGGGATTGCGCGTGGAGCCTGAAGGCCCCTGCAGTCCCTGCTGGCTCCTTGCCTCCTGCGGGAGCCAGCATTGCTTTGAGACCGGGGAGGCTGCTAAACATGCAGCTCCCTGGATCTCAAAGCAATGTGTCTGTTTCCCTGCTCGCTTCACAGCGGGCAGGGAAACAGACATGCTCTGCTTTCAGCAAGTGAGAGCATTTTCTTTTTGATGAAGTGGGCATGGTCTCTAACCTAATGCTAGCTTTTATTCATTTAAGATTGCAGCAAATATTAAAAACTGACTACGACGTACTTTTTGGAGGAAAACACTTAATAGACCTGCTACAACTAACTCCCGTAAAACGACAACATGTATTCTAGATACTACTACATAATGAAACTAGGAATTCACTAGGAAGTATTGGAAATGTAAACGTTTGGGAAAACTTTGAATACAAAGAGTTAATCAGTAATATGAGCAAAGCATCAGCTATACAATACAGAGATATACTAAAAGACATTAGATTGGGAGTTCTCACAAAAAAAGGAAAGAGAGCATTACACACCCGTTTAATAAAAAATGACTTTTCAACTAATGTTTCAGCTGCAGAAGTATTGTATAATTTTGTTAAGGAAGAAAAGTCTATTGTTTGTTTGATGCCAACTCTTGAGGAGTGTAGTAAATTCAATGAACAATTATTGCAACTGGAAAATGAAGAGATCATCGAAATTACAGCAAATGATAAAATGGAACATCAAGGAGTTACAGTGCTACTAACAGAAAAACTGCAGTCGAAATTGGATAGCTTAGAAAAGTCTGTGTTGAAAACTGCAGGATTAGAAAAATAGTTACGTATCGGGTAAAATTGTTGTGTAATCTTATGTCATAATTTAAATGTTGAAGAAAGGCTAGTGAATGGCGCAATAGGTAAAGTTATGAAGTTTATTAATTATCCAAACAGAAATGATGTAAAATACTTAGCCATAAAATTTGATGATATTGGTGAAGTTAAGCAGATTGGTAGATGTGTTGTACATTTCCTGTTCGTGAAAGACTTGTATGTCCAGTGAAAGCAGTTCCCGGTGTCTTTAGCGTATGTAGTAACTATTCACAAATTGCAAGGTTTAAGTGTAGATACAGCTCTTGTTAATATTGATAGTAGTGTATTCAAAGAAGGAATGGCATTTGTTGCTTTGTCGCGAATTAGAACATTGTCTTGTTTATTTCTGATTGATTTTGATGAGAAGAAAGTAAGTGCTGATGTGAGCTGTGTAATGGAGTATAATCAATTAAGAGCTCAATATGAACCTCATTTGGAACAGTATCTTGTGGTTCAATAAGCAATACTGTGTCCAAAGCAGAAAATATCTAAACAGTCTATCAGCGTTGAACAGAATGATGAACAAAAAGAAAATCAACAAGGAGGAAAGAAAAGAAAACTAGAGCACAATGAGGAAATGCAAGGCTATCACTTTGATAATAAATCTGGAGTGAACTGTTATGCGAATGTAGCGTTAAATGGACTATACCATTTGCCTTATTTTACAAATTCTATTAAAGAACAGGTAGATAAAAGAATGTCTTCACAACTATGTAGTTTACTTGAAAAATTAAGAAGTGACAAAACTATTATACATTCTGCTTCTGGAATAAGAAAACTTACAGATGAGTGTCATGGATCAGTAGTGTTCTCTCAAAGTCTTCCTCAGGATGCTCAAGAATTTTTAATGGTAATGCTAGGACTTTTAAAGAAAGAAGATGTGAATATTAATGAATTATTTGGTTTAACTTATAAATGGACCCATAACTGTGAAGATTGTGAATTTATGTCTAGCACTGAAATCAATTCAGAACGATTCCTCTACTTGACATTACCAGATTGTAAAGCTGTGCCCTTTGAAATTGTAACTACAAATGCTCATCAAGAAATGGCCTGCCCAAACTGCAGATCAGAACTTAGGTCAACGTTGTTTCTACAAAGGTATGGAAAATATGTCATAGTCATGCAACAACGATGCAGAGTGGATGCTACTAAATTAGGAGCTGAAATTACAAACTTTGTAGCTGGTCGAATTTCCATTTCAAAAAGAACTTTCACAACTATAGCAATCATATTTCATGAATGAGTTAATATAACCTCTGGACACTACACAATATATTTAAGATGTCAAACAGGATGGACAGAGTGCAATGACAATCAAGTGACATTCAAATCAAAACTACCTAAAAATTACCTAACTCAAATCTGCTATTTCTAGAACCGAAGTTCTAAGGAGAATTTAGGATAAGAAAATGTGGCAATGTGTTGACATATATATGCATTTTGTGTTTCTGAGACATTATTCTGCCTATTAGGGGTATTGTCTACAACAAGCTCTTAGAAATGAAAGACTCTTTTTAACTGCGGGAAAACAATTTATAAACATTTGAGGACTACATTATGTAACTACAGATAAAAAATACATGGAGGTACTATAATACCAGTAGTAGCCTTAAGTTGCATTTGGAAAAGTCTCTTCACCACTACAAAAATGTCCCCTTTTGTTTCTGCTTCAGCAACTTCTACATAGTACTGTGTGTTATGTTTTTCGTACATGGCCTAAGAACATTTTAGACATCATTTGGCCTAACAGGATTGATGTTTACAAAAGGATATCCAAAAATGAAGACTGCTTCATAATTGTTGGACATTTTGTAACAGATATAAAAATAACAGAAACAGTTTTAACATATAGTTGCTTTCATTAAGGTAGTAAGCTATCAGCAAGCCACTTGTAGTGAGTGGAGTGCACAGTATGACATATTTGAAATGATGTACTGTGCACATTTATTTTTTACAATTCATTGATGATAATGCTTTATACCGAGCACTGTTGAAAGTGAAGAAGAATGAAAGCTGAAAACACTAAAAAAGGTAAAACATTTGTGTATGTTGAATTAAAAATTTGGAGAAAAAATATTGTGTGTTGTTTTGGTTGACTAATGTTCAAAATGAAATTCTAATACATTTTTCTCTGTTTATTTTTTTTCACAGTGGTTGGAGATCGGGATATATGTGTCAAATCACTAATCTAGTGATGGATTTCTTGAGTCACTATACATACACTCGTCCCATCTCCCAGGTACTACAGTTCCACTCAACCAATCATCCAGCCACTACCTAGGCAGTCATCTAATCACTCAGGTACTGCATATGCATTCATCCAATCTCCCATCCACTACTCAGGCAGTCATTCAATCACCCAGGTGGTACCCATGGATTCAAGCCTTCACTTAGTCACTACTAATGCAGTTAGGAAATCACCTAGGCACTACTCTTGCACTTATCAATTCACCCAGGCACTACCTGTACATACATCCAATTGCCTGGGCACTACCCTTGCACTCATTCATTCACTCAGGTACTACCCATGCTCTCATCCAATCACCCAGGCACTACCCATGCACTCATCCAATCACCTAGGCACTACCCATGCACTCATGCAATCACGCAGGCACAAACTTTGCACTCATCCATTCTCTCAGGCACTACCTTTGCACTCATCCTTTCACTCAGGTACTACCCATGCCCTCATCCAATTACCCAAGCACTACCCATGCACTCATCCGATCACCTAGGCACTACCCATGCACTCATGCAATCACTCAGGCACTACCCTTGAACTCATCCATTCATTCAGGCACTATCCATGCAATCAAGCAGGCACTACCCATGCACACATCCAATCACCCAAGCAATACCCATGTATTCGTTCATTCACTCAGGCACTACCTATGCACTCATCCATTCACTCAGGCACTACCCATGCACTCATGCAATCAACCAGGCACTACCCTTGCACTTATCCATTTACTCAGGCACTACCCATGCACTCATCCATTCACTCAGGCACTACCTATACACTCATGCAATCAAGCAGGCACTACCCATACACACATCTAATCACTCAGGCATTACCCATGCAGACATGCAATCACCCAGGCACTATCCATGCACTCACCCAATCACCTAGACAGTACTCTTACACTCTTCCAATCACACAGGCACTACTCATGCACTCACCCAATCACCCAGACACTACCCATGCACCAATCCAATCACCCAAGCACTACCTGTGAACTCATCCATTCACGCAGGCACTACCCATGCACACATCCAAACACCCAAGCAGTACCCATGTATTTATTCATTCACTCAGGCACTATCCATGCACTCATGCAACCAATCAGGCACTACCCTTGCACTTATCTATTCACTCAGGCACTACCCATGCACTCATCCATTCACCCAGGCACTATCTATACACTCATGCAATCAAGCAGGCACTACCCATACACACATCCAATCACTCAGGCACTACCCATGCAGAAATGCAATCAGCCAGGCACTACTCATGCACTCATACAATCACCCAGACACTACTCATACACTCATGCAATCAGCCAGGCACCACTCATACACTCATCCAATCACCCTGGCACTACCCATACACTCATCACATTCACCCAGGTACCACTCATGCATTCATACAATCACCCAAGCACTACCCATGCACTCATCCAATCACCCTGGCACTACACTTGCACTCATGGATTCACCCAAGTATTGCACTTGCACTTATCCATTCATTCAGGCACGGCACTTGCACTCATCCATTCACCCAGGCACAACCCATGCCCTCATCCAATCAACCAGGCACTACTCATGCACTCATCCAATCACCCTGGCACTACACTTGCACTTATGGATTCACCCAGGCATTGCACTTGCACTTATCCATTCATCCAGGCACTGCACGCATCCATTCACCCAGGCACAACCCATGCACTCATCCAATCACCCAGGCACTACCCATGCACTCATCCAATCACCCAGGCACTACCCATGCACTCATCCATTCACCCAGCCACTATCCATGCACACATGAAATCACCCAGGCACTACCTATGCACTCCTCCAATCAAACTGGCCCTACCCATGCACTCATCCAATCAAGCTAGCACTACCCATGCACTCATCCAATCACCCAGGCACTACTTATGCACTCGTCCAATCACCCAGGCACTACCCATACACATGTCCAATCACTCAGGCACTACCCATGCACTCACTCATTCACTCAGGCACTACCCATGCACTCATCCAATCACTCAGGCACTAGCCAGGCACTCACCCAATCTCCCAGGCACTGCCTATGCAGTCATCCAATCACCCTTGCACTACTGGTGCACTCATACTATCACCTAGGCACTACCCATATGCTCTACTGTTAAACATACTGTTTCGTCTTTGAAGATGATTTTTCTGGAAACTCACTACAAAAATATGAGTTTTAAAAGTACTCTAATAAAACTCTACTGTTAAACATACTGTAGAATTTGTCTATATATATGTTTTACTCTTTGTACAAAACACCCGCCCTTGCGACTACCTACGTCATTGCGATGCCGGCGTCACAGCGAAAATGGAAAATAGTCTTTGAAGATGATTTTTCTGGAAACTCACTACAAAAATATGAGTTTGAAAAGTACACTAATAAAGCTCTACTGTTAAATATACTGTAGAATGTGTCTATATATGTATATTACACTTTGCGACTACCAACAACCTCGCGATGAGTCGCAAATATTTAAAAAAATTGTAAGGTTGGTTTAGGTTTTCTCCTAAATTGATCACATAAATAAACAGAGCATTGCGAGTTGCTGGTAGGGAGACGTTACTCCTTGAAGAAAGTGTGACTACAGGAGAACTTTCCTACTCAGACCCCGAGTTGAGATCAGCAAAGGTGAAATTCGGGAACAAGCCCCGAGTGTATTGACAAGTAGGCAAGTATTGCCAACAATATTTATCCCTGAAACATAGAGAATACCTACAGATAGGGATAATATACTTGAAAATAGAGGGATCTGTATCCTGAAGAAGGCCTGAGACCCTTATGGGCAGTGTGTAGAGGCTGAAACATGTTGATACTAGCAGTGAGGGAAATGGAGACATAATTTCTCCAACATACCCTCCTAAAACTTTTTTAACCCTGTCAAGGGAGGCCCAAGAATAAAATTAGATAGAGCACACCACGTAGACAGGTTTAATTCTTTCCTTTTTCTCTGCATGTGGGATCCCTTTCCAAGAGAAAAATGCTCTCTCTAAAAATAAAAGATTTGCACTCCACCCTGAGCGTTGGTCTGCGCTAGGGTGTGTTAGCGGCCCAATGATGAAGCATGCCACTATCTAGTGGGTGAGGGCAGTATTTACAACCTTTTGGGTTTTCCTCCCTAAATGAATAGCACAAGACCAGAATAGCATCTCCGAACATCCAAATTGGGATGCTCAGAGTTTTAGTTTGCACGATAGTCCTTCTCATTTTGTGAGTTTCTGTCTGTAGCCTTGGAGAACAAGGGAAGGCTTAATCTCTAGTCCTCACTTTTGTGTGTTAGATCATCCACAGAATCTCTGACACACCCACTCACACCCCAATATAACCTTTCATACACCAACTCCAACTTCCACACCAGCATTCTCAAAACCATTGACACACCCATACCAGTACTTACACATCCACTCACTGATTCATAGGTCTACACAAACATCCACTCAGTTACCCATACAGCCAGTCATACACCAACTCACTCATTAATACAGTATACAATTAATTAATACACCCATACAGCCACTCACACACTATCAGTCTCTCATAGAGCTGATCACACACCTACTCACTCACCTATAGAGTCAATCACACAGTTATTTACTCACCTATACAGTTATACACACACCCACTCACTTATTCATATAGATACTAACACATACCCACTCACCCATACAGTCACTCACACAAGCACACACTCACCCATACAACCACTATCACAATCCCTCACTCACACATAGTCATTCATATACTCCAACACTCACCTATACTGCCTTTCACATATCCAGTTACTCAACCATATACCACTAACACATTCATTCACTCACCGACACACCCATACACACACTCAGTCACCTATACAGCCCTTCACTTATGCACTCACTAACCAATACAGCCACTGACTCACCCACTCACTCATCCATGCAGGCAGTCACACACCCTCTCACCCAACCACACAGACACTCATATAGGTACTCAGACAGCCAATCAATCACCCATACATCCACTTACGTACCCACTCACCAACCCATACAGCCACTTAGACACCAACTGAGAGACTGATACAGACATTCACGCAATCTAGTCACTCACCCATACATTCACTGAGACACCTAATCACTCACTTATACAGTCAGTCAAGCACCCAATGAATCATCCATGCAGGCACTTATACACCCACTGATTCACCAATGCACCTTGGTATATATAATTAACACTCATAAAAAAAATTAAAACACTAAGGGGCATATTCACAAGGAGCTATCACCGAATTAACGGCACTTTATCACAGCCAAAGTCGTGATAAATTTACCTCCCCATTCACAAGCCGGTGTTAACAGCCCACAGCACCAGTATTCCCGCGATAGCAACCTCAAAAAACATCGCCACAGAGGACCCCCGCAACTATTGCTAATGAGATGCAGAGTGGGTGTTCCCGTGCCAAAAGACGCGACAACATCACACCTCAACATTCTCAACGACCAGCCACATCGGTGATAAAAACACAAAACAGGCGATAAGGCGCGTTAGCACCAGGAAATCTACACCTGCTCTGACCTGGTGTAAAGTCCGACCACAGCCTGCACCACAAAAGGTGGCACAGCCCAGAGCCACACATGAAGGACAACAGATGCCCACGAACAACTGAACATGCAGCACGGACACCCAAGAGGGCCACAACACCCACCGACACCACACCCAGGCCCGCAACACCCCCCCCCTGGGACCACCCCCAACCCCGGACTAAGAAACTGCACACCAACACCACGAATCCCAAAACAAACATTTTGCCTGATGTCGCACAAGCAGGAAAATAAACATACATGCGTGGCCAGAAAATGGAGAATCAGTCATACAGCAATGCAATCACCAACACAAAACACCATACAAACAAAAGCCGAAACAACCCTTAGGATGAGTCCTAGCGGCTCCTCACTGGACAATCCGTAGCACACAGCCTGGAAGACCAAATCCAAGAGAAGAAGGTGTGCCATGCGCCCAACAAAGGAAAGAGAGGGAGAGAGCAAGGGAGAGAGACGGAGTGAGATAGCACAAGCAGAGTAAGGCCGCTCGGGCACCTGGCTCCACATGCCAACGTGTGTGTGCATCGCCATCCGTACACCATGAGCCCAAGGCTGTGTCCCAATCTCAGCACCAAAGCCACATCACATTCCGAAAACGCAAGTAGTAGTCAGACAAACATCAGGGATGAAAGCACCATTGTCCCAATGCAGAAGGCGGGAGGACACCTGCACCTCTGACCTTGGTCCAGAACGCGCCTGGAACACCCTGATAGAGATGCAATGGCAGATGGGGACGACTCCCACACCACGCATTCCGCAAATGAACCATCCGACTTATCCACAGCCCACACACAGAAACCCCTGCCTGTTGTACCCCCGCATGGGATGCCCTTGACACTCACGGAAACAGCAACCCATTACCCACAACGTTGCACACACATTCGAATCATTACTCAGAGCTGTGGCATATCTTCCACACAACTGCCGTAGTTCAGAAGAGTGCCGGTTCACGAGACGCACCAATGCAATGGCAGGCCATACCGGGCACATGCACAACCCCCGTCACGTGGAACAGTACCGTGCATGTATGCTGCATTTACTGGGCGCACTGCCACTGGCAGTGCTGCAGATCAGTTACAGGCTCAGCTTCCGCATTGCCGACGTCACCTGCATCCAGCCCTGGTTCCACTGCCGAACATGCACATTCGAGTGTCCCATGGATGTCTGCCTATCCAACACAACTGTTGATGAATTGGACTATGACTTGTGCCTGCGCCCCCTGTTGGATCACGAACAGGAGTGTAACCGAGACAGCCGTGCATGGGATGCCTTGACATACTGCGTATGTATTGGTAGTTGTGCATGGGAGATTGCACAATTTCTCGTGTGCAGTGACCACATCGAGGCGCTCCCCTATTGGGCTGTGGTGCGGATCGGTGAGACGGCGTGGGCTGAGCACACCTGCCCGGACCACCTAATGGATTGGCTCACTCTGGTGTTCCTTGAACTCGACAATGACGTACTATTGGAACACATTGCACATGAAGCTGCACGGGCATTCAAGGACGAGTAACTACGTTCCTGCAGCCACATCCGATTGCCACCCACAGCACATGGCCCAACAACTTGTTGCATCATGGGGATTGCTCACATATCCCACCACAACAGAGGACACGTATGCCATCGTTCGGGCTCTGGATGCATGTGCGTGGAACAACGGGTGTGTACACACACCTGTGCAAGGTGAAGCAGGTCCATGGTCGGAGCAACACAGCGTCGTTTGGCAACGTTGCCAATTCGGACACACTGCTGGGGGAGAGCACACACATGGCAATGTAGCACGACATGTGAATCGGACCCTCACACCTGATCACTGTCAGCAGAGCAGACAATCGGCGCACTCCGGAGGCAGAGCACTATACACATCCCATGTGCAGTGAGTCATGCCCCCTCACACGGGGCAATGGGCAGACGCCAAACAACACATGACTCATCCAGCAAGGCAAGGTGGGCTGTGAGCCTTGCCATCCGTGATGAATGTTGTCCATTTTAGCCCCGACATTTTCTGAACCTCGACATGTACCCATGCTGCGTGTAAGTGTCTTAAGCATGTCCCTGCCTGCTGTGGCCGTTGCCTCATCCGTACTGACACGCACATGCCAATAAAGTCTATGACACTCCACTGGTGTCTAACTGTGACGTGTGTTGTTTAGATTGTCCACTCGTGTGCCACAATGAGCATCGTCCCTACACAGGGAGGAACTGACAGACGCATGTGCAATGTGGGTGTGTCCCTTTGGCAAGCTCCACCTCTGTGAGCCAGACATTGTTTTTGGATATGTGCTGAACGACATGTGCACTAACGTGACGTCAGCAATGTGAGGATGGTGTCCAACCACTGATCATGTGGAGCAATGTCATATCTCACTACAGAATGTGTCCACCCAGATGTGTGTGAGTAGGTATGCGACGTGAAGTTCTGTTGTCACATGTGGTGTAGGACACCACTCCTGGCCTGCTTTCGTTTGGGTCAGTCCTACACACAGCCCTATTCAACACATGGACGTGTGCCTACGTTGGGGGGTTGTGTGATTGTTGTTGATGTGCAATGGGGACACAGCTAGTACTCACCTTCACAGTCATCCAATTGGCCATGTGTCTCAGGGATACACATGCGCATAGATGTCAGTTACCAGGGTATACCTTCATGTGCAATCATTGTCCCCACATCCAGCCATACTTCCATACGTGAGTGAACATAGTGATGACACATCTGTGTGATTTAGAATGTTTTATTCACATTCAGGTGATTGACGGAGCTGGAGCTGTACATGGCCATCCAAACCCACATCACATGGAAGCCCAGTGGTGGGCCAACCAGAGTCCTTTGGGGATTGCACAGTGATTAGGAAGAGGGAGAGTGCAGTCCGCAGCTAGATTGCTGTGTAATTGGCCAGCGGTGAAGAAATGGCAGTCCGTGTCGGGGTCCGGGTGAATGTCGCAGAGTGTTCCGGGGGTCAGTAGGAGGTATTTCCCAGGGCATGATGCATAGGTCATAACCAGGCAGGGACAGGCCATATGGCGGTGATGGATGCTACTGCCTCCTTCCTCACACAGTAGTTCCCATCCCCTTCTCACTCCCCTGATACGGGTTCTGTGTCCGGTGTGTGTGGCGGGGTGATGGCTGCATCGCTGTGTGCCACTGACACATCAGACTGCGTAGGTGATGGGGCAGCAACACAGTGTGCCACGGACACATCAGGGGTCGGAGCTGTGTGTGTCGATGTTCCCGCTGCAGTCATCTGGGAACGGCTCAGTGGCAGCAATGGCAAGATGAAGTACTGCAGGGCATTGAAGTTCCCAGCTACTACTCGCTGGTGTCCAGCCGTGGCAGACATACTTCCAGCCTGCATCTGCTCCATGGTCTCCATTGGCTTCCGCATCTGTGCCAACTCTCTGCTGTCATGGCTGGTGCCTGTCTGACCTGACAGTTCTTGTATTCGATTCATGGCACCAGCAAGGTCAGCCAAGGTCTGTGGCGGAGCATGGTGTGTACAGGGGGTGTCTGATAGGGACTGTACGTGGTCCCTGATGGGACTCAGACACCCACGTATGTCATCGAGTTTGGCTGCAACGAGGTCGAAACCCACCCGCAGCTGATCAGCCAACTCCACCTGGCAACCCAACACACGCCGTTGGAATTCCATGTATTGGTCGGGGGGGTCATGGGAGACAGCCGTGGTGGTGTGTTTCCTGCTGTGTGGTCTGTGCAGGTGGTGGGGTCACCTCGAGGCAGCTGGCCTGCCCTGCTCCTGGGGGTGGGGTGCAGAGGCTGTCCATTATCCGTTGGAGGGTGTCTTGACATATGTGCAGGTTGTCCTCTTCATCATCAATGATGGGAAGTGTGGTGTACTCTGCAGGAGGTGTTGTTTGTCCCTCTGCAATGTAAAGGGGAGATGCAGGTTAACAGAGTTTAACATGTATGTTGATGATTTGCAGATGTTTACATTCAGACTGCATGCCAATGTACATTGTGGTCGTTTTTGGGGAGCTGGCTATTTGATGGCAGTCAGTGTGTTTTTCGACTACATGACGGATGTGTGGTAGTACCCGTACATTATCATCACACAGTGTCAGGCAATGCCAGATGTGAGTGGACAGTTACTACGTACGAGCGGAACCTGTTGTGAGATTTGTCCTGTGGTGCTGGTGTTGCACTTTGTCCCACATTGCCGTCATTGCCGATGTTCTGTGATTGCTATGTGTGTGTGCTGCATTGTGGGGGAGTTGCCCCTGCAGCTCTGATTTTGTGTAGCCTTCTCCCTGTGAGGCGGGGTTGCCTTTGAATTGTTTGCTTTTCGGGGCCTGATTTGCTTTTGACTTGGGTCATATGTGCTCTCGGACAGATTTTGTGGCCTGGTGCATTGTTCGTCTGCTGCGTGTATTGTACGGCATGGGTTGTGGGTGCACATAGACATGTCGGAGAGTGACCTGCTCCTTTACGGATGTGATCCGCACTGGGCTACCTCCATGTCGATTGGTGGGCCATGTCATTTTTTTTTGGCTGCTGCCATGCTATCGGACAGGCAGTGTTACTTGCATAGTCAGTGTGGGTCACAGAGCCGCTGCTTTGCTGGATTCAGCACATGTGCATGGGTCGGTTGTGATATTGGTGATATGGGGGGGCCCTCTGTGCACATTGTGGATGGGGGCCTACTTGGCGTTTCTATGTGTGCTGCAGTGTGCCAAGGCAATTAGGGACATGTTCCACGGTCATTGAGGGTGTGCTGTGTGCTACACGTAATTGTGCATGTGTGCCATTGTGCCCATCTCCCCCGTCCCCCCCGTCCCTAGTCGTTACTCACCCTGTTTCTGTTGGGTCAGGTCATATCGTGCTGTGTCCAGGCCCCCCAATCCTGCCACCGTCTCCTCACTGCTGACTGTGGCCACCATTTGCTCCAGCTCATCCAGCTCCTCCTGTGTCGCAGGACTCCCACCTCCAGTCGCCGTTGCTGCCTCCCTGTTGGCGGCGAGCTTATCTTTGGTCTTCCTTTTCAGATCATGCCAGCACCTCTTGACCTCCTCCAGTGACCTCCTCGACACTCCGACTGCATTGACGTTGGTAAGGATGGCCTGCCATTTTTCGGTTTGGGTTGCCAGTGCCGCAGTGGAGGTGCCGAACAGTTGTTGATGGTGTTCGGTCACCTCTGTGACGATGATCCGGTCTTCCTTCGGACTGAACCCCGTCTTCCTCTTCCTCTTGTCCTTGCCCTTCCCCGAACGTGGGGTTCCTGGCTGGTCCTCCGTAGGGCTTGTGGTGTTCGGCTTGTCCTCTGCACTCGGTCCAGGTGCATCCATGTTGCTACGCAGTTTGAATTGTTTTGGGGCTCTTTTTTTTCTTTCTTTTATGGTGCTTTTTCACGCCGGACGCGTGGGATTTGCAGGCCTGTGGCTGGTGTTCGCTGATTTTTGTACCGCGATTGGCCTAATCGCATGTTTTTTTGCGTTTGCGTTTCGCATTTTTTTGGCGTGGCATTGATTTTCATGCTGACATTTGACGCGTTATCTGGTGACTATCGCATGCTACCGCCTTGTTGTGAATTCCACGTTGACACAGGGTTATTTTCCCGCGCTAGGCTGCGATATTGAAAGTTGCGTTACGCTACTCTTGCGGTAGTTATCACACGTTCTTGTGAATATACCCCTAAGGGGTATATTCACAAGAACGTGCGCTAAACATCTCCAAAAAATGTTAACGCAACTTTACACATCGCGGGAAAATAACCCCATGTTAACTTGGAATTCTCAACATGGCGGTACCATGCAATAGCCTCCTGAAACCGCAGCCAATGTCCGCGATACAACCACCGCGACGGCAATAAAAACACAAACCCCAACGCGTAAAAAGACGCAATGGGCCCAATCGCGATAAGAAAACAGTGATAATCAGCGAGAGGCCAGCAATACCCACGCGTAATGCGGGAAAAAGCACAAGAACAGCATACGGAAAATGCCACTAAAAAGGAAATGAACTGCGGAGTACCACGGATGCACCCTGACAGACTGCAGAGGACAACATGAACCCCACAATCCCCACGGAGGAACACCCAGGAATCCAGGGCTCGTGGAAGGGCAATGAGAAGAGGAAGAGGAAGACAGGGTACAGTCTGCAGGAAAACACGATTATCGTCACGGATGAGATAGAACACCACCATCAACTGTACGTCACCTCCAACGTGTCACTGGCAACAAAGAGGCAAAGATGGCACACCATCTCAGACCATGTGAATGTCGTCGCAGCATGGAGGAGGACAATGGAAGAGGACAAGAGGTGCTGGATTGATGTGAATGGCAAAACCAAGCAGAAACTCGCTGCCAACACGAAAGCAGCAACGCACTTCGGAGGAGGGGGGCCAGCGGAACACCAGGAGCTGAATGACATGGAGAAGATGGTGGCCACAGTCACCAGTCGGGAGACAGTGACAGGAGTTGGGGATCCGGACACTGCCCAACATGACCCGACACTACATCAACAGGGTGCTTACCAACCAGGGAGTGGAGGGACGGGGGAGATAGGCACAATGGCACACATGCACAATTAAGCAGAGCACACTGCACACCCACAAGGACTCAGGATCTTGTCCCTGATCCCACGGGAACACTTCAGCACACACACAAACACCAAGTAGTCCCACGTCCACCATGTGCCCAAAGGGGCACCCACCCAACACATCAACTATCACACAACCAACACATGCACACGTGCGAAACACAGCAAACATGCATATACGTCAGCCACACTGACAATGCAAGAGACAGCACATGACGAGTAGCATGGCTGCAGTCCAATCATCATGACAATGTGCACGGCATGACACTGAGGTGGCTGAGTGCGGACCACAACCGTAAAGGAGCAGGTCACACTCGGACACAACCACCTGCACAAACAACCCCTGACGTCAACGACACATTTGCGGACAAACCATGCCCAAGAGTCACAACTCGACAAAGAGCACAAGTTACCCAAGTCTGCAACATCTCAGCATTGTGGAAGCACAGAACTGAAAGGCACACCGCATGAAAGGGATAAGTGGTAGCCAAATCAGAACCGCAGGAGCGACTCACCCACCGTGCAGCATACGCACATAAGAATAAGTGCACCTCGACATTGACAACATCCTGGTACAAACAGAAACACCTCCACAACAGAACACAGGACACAACTGGTGCCGCATATGTGCACAACATGGCCAATAACATCTGGCACAGCAGAAAACTGTGACATGACAATGTACAAGTACATTTAAACAACAAGAGAGAGAGGGAAAGGAGCCGGTATTGAACACTCTTAGCCCCCCAAAATCAATAATCTAAACAACAAAAGAGTGTAACCCTTGAACAAGAGAGCAGGCAAAAGGGGGGAATCAAAATTTGATTCTATAAAAGCCCTCACTCACCAACCTGGTTGGTGACATGCTTCATCATAGGGCCCCACCCGGAAGGTCGAATACCTCCCAGGTGTGCTTCGACGCCAGAATTACTGCGGAGCTGGTAAAAGATTGTTGTGACGTGATAGGGAAAAGTGAGTGTTAAAAATGCCTTGGATGTGACCAATAACTTTATTCGCCGGCCAACCAGGCACGGATAAAAACAAAGTAAGTGATGAAAAGCTGAAATAGGTATAAACAGCTAAATCTCACTACTAGTGAATGGTCAACATGTTTCTGCCACTGTCAAGCAAATAGCTGGGCATTCGTCAGGACCGAGGTGCGTAGACCCCGGTGGTATGAACACGCTAAGGCTCACCCAACCGTGAGTCAAATGTGAAAACAAAGAAACAGGGTGTATGGTTACAACCTGCTGTCAACGAAGGAATCCAACCTCATTTCGGAGGATTCCACATGTATACACTGGGTGAAAGCTCATCACACCATGGGTCTCGGGAGGGGGGTGGTGGCTAGTAGGCACACCGCCAGCAAAGCCAAGCACCCGCTTGGTACCTGTACAACCCTCTGATCACCGGACCCCGATCGACGGCAGCAGCATAGGCCAACATTTCCAACATGAGCTCGTTGTCCACTACATCTAACATGTCGGCGACGTAACCCATCAGCTGTCCCGGACAGATGTGCTGACTCCAACCCCTGGCCCCAATTGGCACTAAAGCCCAATAGGGGAGCTTCTCAATGTGGTCACTGCACACGACGACTCGTGCAATCTCCCAGGTCATGTTGCCAGCATGCATGCCAATTATCCAGGCATGCCATAAACGGGCATCACGGTGACACTCCTGGTCGTGGGTCAACAGGGGGCACACACACACGTCGAAATCCAGGTCAGCTACCGTTACGTTGGAGAGGCAGACATCAATGGTCCATTTGAATATGCACGAGTGACAATGCAACACAGGCTGAACGCAGGTGACGTTGGCAAGGTGGAAGCTTAGCCGGTAACTGATCCGCAGCACTGCCAATGGCAGTGCCCCCAGTACATGCATCAGACGTGCACGGTACCGGTCCACGTGACTGGAGTTGTGCATGTGTCCGGGATGGTCTGCCATTGCATCAGTGGCTCTGCTTGAAGCGGCACTGTGCTGACCCACGCCAGTCCTGTGGATGAAATGGCACAGCTCGGATCAATGAGCAGTGTCTGTGTGCAACGGGTGCAGGCCTGGGGTGGGGTGGGAGTACGTGTGAAGGCCATTTCACGCACGCTAACTACGACCAAGGACTTCTGTGTGTGGGATGTGTACACGTTGGTCTCACATCGGGCAGTGCGTAGTGTGGGAGTCGCCAGCAAATGCTAACGTATCTGTCAGGTGGTGCTGGGCACATGCAAGTCCCAGCTTGGAGCTGCAGATGTGCCTCCGCCTGATAGTTCAGACAAAGGACCTTTCATCCCTACAGTAACTTTACCATCTGCTTGCATACAGGAGATGTACAGAGGCCTGACGTGGGTGGGGTGGGATGTCTGCGACCCAGGGAATCATGGATGATATGCCGAGCACGTGGCACATGAGCGGCCTCACTGTGTGTTATGTTGCCTCACAGCTGCTCCTCCCTCCCACGAGCCCCCACACTTATGTGCGCTGCACGGTCGTATCACGTGCACTCCTACGGCACACCATTGTCATGCCTGTCTGCGCATGTCCAGCGGCATGCCAACAACACCGTGAAGCTGGTCGTTGAGGGTGTGCGGCCACGTCAGTGTAGGCCAATGGTCCGGACAGGGCGGACACAGGTATCCAGTCCATGGCTGGCTGTGATCACGCTGCGATTGAGGCTAGGCATCTGACTTATGCAGCAGCAGGACTGATACACATAACACTTGGCATGCATGAGCCAAGACCCTGAGTGGTCTTGCGCTCCTACATTTCCCCGTACGTGCGGGCCCGCCCTCCGGGTGCATGCCACATTGCAACATAGACTACTGTGGCCCTGGTGGCGACAACACTCCAACACAGAGACACGCTTACCGCACTTCCTGCTCAAGGCCAGACCAGAGCCACGCCCTGATCCCCCTGCCGCATCAGCACACCCCGGCGCTAACCTGACGTATGCCGGACCAGCACACGCCGCTTGTGCATGCAGGGGAGGGCGGGCGATGCTACATGTCCAAGGTCTTGGCCACTGCTGAGGTGACATGGTATCGTCTGCTGAAGACAGCACACTGTGATGTTGCAGGGCTCGGGCCCATCATGCTGACATAATGACCACACGGACACACTTGCTTAGATGGTGTGAATGGCTATGGGCACGTGCGCCCCACCACTTTTATTAGCAGGCTCACATGTCGAGTGACACCTGTGTTGGATGTGTGTGGGGTGTGAGTACACCAGCCTTCATGGAGTGCCTGGTGCAGTCAAAATACGACAACAGTGTACATCGTTAAGGACACAACCATTCAACCATAAAGGCTCCATGACTTGAGCTGCACAGAGTCAGTGGCCCCGGATGCACAGCGTCCTGCACGGGCCTACCGCCATCGGCCGCTGACTTGCGGTGCACTGGGGCAGGGTCACGAAAGCAGAGCAGGTTCTCGTAGATGACAAAGGGGGTTGTCGCGGAGTGTCTCGGTGGACAGTGGAAGGTGTACCCACAGGGCATGATGCAGAGGGCAGAACCACGCAGAAACAGTCACTATGGTGGAGATGAATTGAACAGACACATGTCACACACCAAGTCCGTCCCAGCCAGATGATGATGCAGACAACCCCCAGGCCATGGACTCAGACGCCACCAAAGTCCAACCAGATAGTGCCCATGACTCATTGCGCACAGAGTTAGTGGCACCAGTGCTGATAGGGGATGCCGCCTGCGATGAGGCGTGTCCAATGGTGTGGACTCCTCCGTATCTTACGCAAATCACAGTTCCACATGTGTGACCTACTGAACCGCAGTGTAGGCCTGAGGCAGCGGTCAGCAGGGGCCCTCATCTGAGTGTTGCTGGCTTACGTTGGATGGTCCCACCGGCCTGCGTAGTTCAGGTTCAGTGGCACCACGTGTCGCAGGCTTGCGTTGAACAGGGTTAGTGGCACCACGTGTCGCAGGCTTGCGATGCAGACTTTGGCTTCACTGATCGGAGGGAGTTCAGTGATGTGGACGCTGCCACAGACTTGGGGTCACTGCCATTCAAAACTCAGGACACAGTTCCACATGTGGGATCTACTGGGCCGCAGTGTAGGCCTGTGCCCTCATCCAAGTGTTGCCGGCTTGCGTTGAACAGGGTTAGTGGCACCACGTGTCGCCGGCTTGCGTTGAACAGGGTTAGTGGCACCACGTGTCGCTGGCTTGCGTTGAACAGGGTTAGTGGCACCACGTGTCGCCGGCTTGCGATGCAGACTTTGATCGGAGGGAGTATAGTGATGTGGATGCTGCCACAGACTTGGGGTCACTGCCATTCAAAACTCACGACTCTGTACAACATGTGCCAAAAACTGGGCCGAAGAGTACGCCGGTGGAGTATGTCAATGAAAAAGGAGTACTGTGGGCCAGCGTCGTGGAGGCCATCGATGGTCTGCGGAGGCTGCAAAGGTCACGGGACTGGGGCTTGGCGCTTGCACTGGCACGTGGTGGGCCCTCTTTGACACACGCTGGTGTGGGCAGGTGAGCGGAGCCTCCTTGGTGTGCTGGGGCAGGCATGACGGGTCTGGGGACCAGCGACCCGGGGTGCAGCAGGCACACAGGGACGCAGGCCCCGCCGCGCACGGCACCAGGCTCGTGGCGGGCTGAGAGGCGCCGCCCTGGCAGACACGTTGGCCATTCCGAATGAGAACCACGCCCAGTGCGATGGGCTTTTCATTCACACCCCTACGCAGGCCTGGCATACGCAGGGCCAACCCACTCCGCCCGCGCATACAGGGGGGGACGTAACGAGCGACATTTCTGCGTTCTGCCCCACAGCCTGTGGGGACATGGTAGCGTCCACTGGCCACTACACTCCATGCACCAGCAGTTGATGTCCACGTGGCCATTTCCGTGGTTTGCACACTGAAGTCTGTCTGGCACATCCACACCACACCTGGCATTGGGTAGGTTCTCATTCATTAGTTACTTGCCGCTCTCGCACATGCCTGCTCCGAGCCTCTCCTCACATTCTTCTATTGTGTGGCTGTGGTGCCATGCTGTGGCTGGGTTGTGTGCATAGCAAGCCCAGGTTCCCAATGGAGTTGTGTTGTCGTGTCTGGTTGGTTGGCATGTCGTGTGGCATGTTGCATGTAGTTTTGCTGCGTGCCCATTGCCAGTGTCGTGAGTTGCATGACTGTGGAGTGGAGGTGTGTGGTGTGCTCATTTGGTACTTACCAACGAGCAATGCATTTCCATAGGTGCCATCCTGGGAGCGCTGGTTGATGATGGACTGTCGGGAGATGTATGACTCATGCACACTGCCTGGGGAATTGGCCACAACATTGTTGAGGAGTCCCCGGTGGTCCACTATTGCCTGCACATTGATGGAATGCGTGTGCTTTCTGTTGCGGTAGTTGTGTGCAGTGTCGGCAGGGGGCACGAGGGGTACATGTGTGCAGTAGATTGCCCCCAACACGTGAGGGAATCCAGCTATGGTGTAGAAGCCTTTCTTGGTCTCCAGCTGCTCCTGCGCAGTGTGGGTGTAGTGGAGGTGCTGGGGTACCAGGCTGATGATGGCATCCAGGACAGGTGTGATGAACTTGGATAGGGCTGGCTGTGAGACTCCTCCGACTCTGGCAGTTGTGGGTTGGAAGGTACCAGAGGCCAACATGTGCAGCACAGCCGGCAGCTTTGACTGCGGAGGGATGTTGGTTGTCCGCTGTGTTGGTGCCGTCAGCAGGTAGGCACTGTGGGTCAGGATGCAGGGGATGGTTGTCCTTTTGGGCCTGTAGTGGGCAATGTCCTCCTCTGGCGTTAGGTCTGTGCGGCTGGTGTGTTTACGGTGGGTCTGCTGTCTTTGTGTATGCTGCCTCTGTGGTGGTCCGGGTGGGGGGGCCGGGGCGGGTCCTGGGGGTGGTGGCTGGCCTGGGGGTGGTGGCGGTGGGTGTTCTGGCCCTCATGGGTCTCCGAGCTGCATGATCATTGGCTCCGTGGCATCTGTGGGTCTTCAGATGTGGCTCTTGGCTGGGCTCCCTTTCATGCTGCAGGTAGTCATCCTGCTTAACACCAGCTAAAGGCAGGTGTAATTCCCTGCTGCTACCGCGGCTTATCGCCTGTTTTTGGTTCGCATCGCAGATCTGGCACTTCGTTGTGAAAGTGGTGTTGTGGTTTTTTCGTGAGTTTTTGCACGGGAACGCCTACTCTGCATCTCATTAGGGTTAGTTGGTGGTGTCACCCGTAGAGATACATTTTGGGGCAGTTATCGCGGGAATACTGGCGATGTCTGCAGTTTGCACCCGCTTGTGAATGGGGCGTTAAATCTATCTCCGCTTTTGATGCGTTAAGGTGGCGATAACTCGGCGATAAGTCCTTGTGAATATGCCCCTTAGAGTCACTGGATGATGTCATCAGTGATGTCATTTGAGATGCCATCAGCGATGTCTCTGACCATGTCATTAGTGATGTAATATGTGAGGTCATAAGCAGTGCATTGTGGGGGCATGAGTTTTAGTTAGCTCAAATAACGTCCCTGTAACCTTTGGTTTTTTCAGTGAAAATGTATATATATAAATATGTGATCAAGACAGTGTCTAAACTGTCGAAACGCGTCATGCTGGGCACTTGCCTTATTTAATTCATGCTGATCATTCTGCAATAAACGGACTTTAAAGCATTCAAGCACGTTGTGGTCCGTACCTGACTTTTGCCGAGACAGAGGCATTCCATGATTGTGAAAACCTCATATAAATATATATATATATATATATATATATATATATATATATATATATATATATATATATATATATAAATTTATATATATATATATAGGGCTTGATTCAGTGATCTTAATTTTACTAATAGTAATTTTACGACTGCGGAGACTCCACACTTGTGGCAGAGATTCCGCACATAAAAAGATAGGCCTGTCCTATCTTTTTATGTGCGGAGTTCTCCGCCCTGAAAGCAGAGCCTCTGCACTAAAAGAATTACTATTAGTAAAATTAAACTTGTAGTTTGTGAATACCAAAAAAATGGTAATCTTACACGAAAGTGTCATTTTACCTTTGTAAATCAGGACTGGCGAATTAGGAGCATTCCTAGTTATTTTATTGGTTTTTGGAAATGAACAGTTACTTTTGATTATCCCGGTGCTCACAGGTAGTAATGGTACTGAGAAGCTGGAGAGTTACTGTAACTGCATAAATGTTCTTCATCCATGTGAGTGTTTGCCTGTGTTCATCTGAAGACATCCAAGCAAACAAATGAAAAACAAGCCACATCCCGACACATGAAATTATGAAGCCGCAGATTGGAAGACTGAAACCGAGTAATGTCTGATTTTTTTGCTTTCAAGATTAAGTAACACTAGAAACATCACAAATGCACACGACTGGGTGAAGCTTCTAGGCCTGCTTGCACCTTGATAGAAACATTACCTGAATAAAGCTCACAGTCCTACCTACACTCCGGTCAAACAGGTCAGCTGTATTTTTTCAGTCCTGACTGACAACTTCAATTTGGTCCAGTATTAAAAGACCTATACGATAAAATTCTTTGTATGCCAATAAAACGCAGGGATGTCGACGTTTATTATTTTGATTTGAAAATATATCTCTAATAAAGCAGAACATCTCAGATTGAAGCAATCTGTGCTGTTGTATGGACATTCTTCGTAGGCATGTCAGCCCTACAGAGGTTGCTCCTTCAACTTGAAAGTCTCTGCAGCTACTTTGATGGTAAATCATTTTTTTTAATTGTAAGCCAAGTCTCTCTTCTCCTTTTCCCACATCCTTTTCATGAAGTCCTTAGGACTCTCTCAATAAACTTTTCATAGTATCTCTGTACCTTACGTTTGGTCCTCCTCAACCCTTAACACATCCGTTTGTGTTGTGTGCAATAGGGCATCCCAGTTCAGTTACTTTCCAAGAATACCTTGACCTAAATACAGTTTTAATTACATCTAAAAAGTAATGAACATTTTGCTGCGTTAATACAAAAACCTTACCTGCGCTGTATGAAAACATCGCACAGAGCAGAATTATTTTGCCAGCAACTTCCCACATGTTGTCTATCTTCTGAAAAGAGAAGCAACAAAGAGTCAAAATATTCTTACAGGCACAAAAAGTACACACTGGTGTAGACGCTAAAAAACTGGAAAGTTTAAATTGTCTCACAATTACAGATTGCACTGGTTTGATGTTGATAGCTGTAAATATGGGTGTGTAACAAGCACAACGTGTCCAGGGAGAGGGAGGGGAGCATGATATGTTAGCAGAGAGACCAACTTTTGGGTGGAGTCAAAGACTTGGCATCAGGCAGGGAGAAGAGCATGGAGCACGTTTTGAAAGAGGGGTAATAGGGGAAGTGAGAGGGAGGGGTAGTAAGGAGACTGAAGGAAAATACAACCCAGGGAATAAAGACAGGTTTTCGGGGTAGGGCCATCCTTGAGGATGCTGAATGTCTTGTGACTGGGGAAAATGGGGAATATAATACTTGCACCAAAATGACAGGAAAGTTCAGGAAATATGTCATGCAAGAGAAAAGGGGCCTTTGATTTGCCTTATAAATATCAATTTGCATTCAATATGACGGAGCTCCTTGTCCACCCACAGCCTTTCTCTCAGGGTACAATGTAAACATAACACAACAGGTGCTTCTCCAATCACCAATACAGTGCCCAGGAAGTAAACATTACCGAGGACAGCCACCACACTAGTTTAGAGAGAATCTTAACGAATACATTTCCAAAGTAAAATGTTTATACCATCTCTTAAATAGTTGTAAAATATGAAAAAGGTTTCTAAACAAATGATACGTTAGCAAATCATAAAATAAAAGCACTCCATACACATTGTCCCAAATTCTACAGGTGACTTTTTTCTTCTGTATCATCTGCAGATGAGGTGTGATTTCTGGTCAAGCCCTAAAGTAAGAGATTACGTGGGTCTTGGATGGATTTGAACAAGAGGGTCGCCATATGCCTATCTCATGGGCTTAGGGAAAGAGGCCTGCAACTGTGTATCTAAAATCAGGGGCGACACAAACTGCAAAGTTGAAAAATGGCAGGATGGCACAGCTGTATGCACAGTCAGTGGACATTCTTCCCATCACTAGTTCAGTATATAAGTCAGTATTCCTCTTTGTCGAAGACGAAATATGAAACATTAATGGACAAAAATGATATTTGTTTATTTAAAATTCAATCACTTTGCCTATGCTGGCTACGGTTCACTGACAGAATATACATGACATAAATACCGATGTTCAAAATATCGAATAAAAAATATAGACTACAAAAATATTGACTCCCATACCTAAACAGGTAAGTACAAAAATATTGAATCAAAAATATCGATGTAAAAAATATAGATGTGAAAAATATCGATATATATATTCACTGAAAAAACCATAGGTTTCAGGGGCGTTATAGTTAGTTGGACATTTCACTCGTACAAAACCATAGAAATTCCCCCGTTATAGTTAGTTCAGCTAACTATAACTCGCGCGCCCGCAATGCACTGCTGATGACGTCACATATTACATCACTCATGACATGGTCAGTGACATCACTCATGACATCACTGATGACATCATCCTTGTGATAGAGTGGCAGACCTCCTCTCACCCTAATATAACCTTTGATACACACACTCAAAAATACAAACTAACATTTTCAAAACAATGGACATACCAATACCAGTTACAACACACCTATTCAGTAATTCCAAGATCTACACACACATCCACTCATTCACCAACAGTCCCTATACAGTCACTCATACATGTACTCACTCATCATATGTACTCATACACCTATACATCCTGTTACACACCGCCACTCATCCATAGAGTTACTCACACACATAGTCACACATGCAAACAAAGTATCAAACATCCATTTACTTGCATATACAGTTATACACACACTACCACACTTACTTCTACAGAAACTTACACATACTTACTCTCTTAAACAATCACTTATAGAAACACCTACTTATTTGTACAGGAACTCTTCCAATCTCTCACTCTCACATATACTCACTTATATACACCAATACTCACATATACTAGTTTAAAACATATGTAGTTACTCATAAAGACACAATTGAGACAGTCATTCACTCACTAACACACCCATACACATACTCATCCACCTATACAGTCCTGCACACATGCTGTCTTCAACACATACAAACAGTGAGTCACTCATTCATGCATCTATGCACTAAGTAATACCCCCACCGAACCATACAGACACTCAGACACTCATACTGATACTCAAAAAACCAACTAATAACCCATATAGACACTCATGTAGCTACTCACCAACCCATGCAGCCACTTATACACAAAGTGAGAGACTGATACAGATATTTTCATATTTAAACATTACTCACTAACCCATGTATTCACTAAGATACACTTAGTCAGTTATACAATCAATTTTACAAAAATAAATCATCCATTAGACACTTATATACCCATTTATTCTTCCATTGACCTTGAGATATACATATATAAAACATATTTAATTTTCAGAAAAACACACATTCACTGGATGATGTCATCAGTGATGTCATTTGAGATGTCATCAGTGATGTCATGAGTGATGTCACTGACCATGTCATGAGTGATGTAATATGTGGCGTCATCAGCAGTGCATTGCGGGCGCGCGAGTTATAGTTAGCTGAACTAACTATAACGGGGGAATTTCTATGGTTTTGTACGAGTGAAATGTCCAACTACCTATAACGCCCCTGAAACCTATGGTTTTTTCAGTGAATTTCTAAGGTTTTTTAAATGCTAATTTCTAACTATAACGTGCCTGAAACCTATGGTTTTTTCAGTGAATTTCTAAGGTTTTTTAAATGCTAATTTCTAACTATAACGTGCCTGAAACCTATGGCTTTTTCAGTGAATATATATATATTTATTATACTATTTTGGAAAACGTTGTGCCCATGCACAAGAGCGCACTCGAGACCAGCGCTGATGGTGGCACATCTTTATTCAAGTAGAACCGCTGTCATCAAGAGGGTAAGTACAGCACAGTGGCAGTGTTTAAAATACGACGCGTTTCGGGAATGGCTCCCTTCTTCCTGGTACAACACCGCAGCTTGCAGTCCAACACACCTGCATCCATTTGACCTAACATGCCGTCCAATGGGCCAATCCGCTGTGAGGTCAGTCCCAACTGAATTCTGGGACTTGCAGTGTGTCACAATGTCTATGGCCACAATCACTATGTATACATGTGAAAATGTCTCGGTCCCCTGTTTGCCTCGGTGGCACGGAAAAAATGGGTGGAACTGACGTCAGCATGCCGACGAGGTCCTCTTATGGCTCCGATGACGACATATGGTGTCGCGAGCGGAGCCGTGCTCGTTGACGTGGGAGAGCTAGGAAAGAATTTCCGTGGAATGCTGGTGCAGGGGATATTCACCTAAGTGTTCAGGCTAGTCCTTTGGGAGCAACTGTTTATGTTGCCACTCCAGAAACCGAAACCAGTGATCCGAGGGCAGAGGCCCTGCAGATGGCACACGAGGTGGGGTGCCCAGTCGTGTGCACCGGCGGGGCAGCGAAGTGACAAGCACCACAACCCACAAAAAAGGTAACGAGGGCACTGAATAACACAGGATCTTCTCTTTGTATCTGGCAGGAACAACGAAGTTAAAATGCCCTAGTACCAAAATGTAGAATTAGTGCTACAACGGTCTTCAAGAGGACCTGCGATGCCGCTTCTGCCTCCCGTACCCTGGAGGTGGCACATGGGTCACGTGGTACGGTCATACTGCGGTGGGACACACACTCGTTGACCTCTCATGGCACTGCTCCACACTTCAGGGAGGACGCTTTCCATTAGCTATGTTTTCTGATGACATGTCGCACCGGCCCCGTCCAACAACAGAACTCCTTTAGATCCAAACAGACTCTTCCACTCTCTCACCGGAAGTGAAACCAGGCCACGCGGACACTTTCACAATACAACAGCCGGGAATTCACTTTTCGGTAAAAAAACCACATTCCTTCCTCCTAATTAATCAAATAAACGTCTCACTGAAGAACAGGGGCCAGCTTCGATCGGTAAACAGCCGTTACAACGACTTTTTACTTTGCGATACCATTACAACGCATGCATTACCACGCATGCGTTGTACATCACGAAGTCATTACTACGCATTTTTTAGAACGCATGGTCATTTACCACGCATGCCTTTACAACGAATTTTGTTGTAAAGGTATGTATGGTAAATGACCATGTGTTCTAAAAACATGTAGACGATCCATGTCTTTGTAAGGAAACAGAGGCTGTTCCGTTTCCTCACAACGACGTGCACCGCCCCTCAGAGATGACGTGAAGCAGGAACCACGAGGAGAGAGGAACCATGAGGAGTGAGAGGTAAGGGGGATTGGGCATGGGGTGGGGGTTTCTTTTCTAGGGTTTAGGGTAGTGCAGTGGTGTTTGGGTGGTGTAGGGGGTCGTGCTGGGGTAGTGTTTTAGGTTTAGGGTAGTGCAGTGGTGTTTGGGTAGTGTAGGGGGTCGTGCTGGGGTAGTGTTTTAGGGTTTAGGGTAGTGCAGTAGTGTAGGGGGTCGTGCTGGGGGTAGTGTTTTAGGGTAGTGCAGTGGTGTATGGGTAGTGTAGGGGTCGTGCTGGGGTAGTGTTTTAGGGTTTAGGGTAGTGCAGTGGTATTTGAGTAGTGTAGGGGGTCATGCTGGTGGTAGTGGTTTAGGGTAGTGCAGTGGTGTTTGTGTAGTGTAGGGGGTCATGCTGGGGGTAGTGTTTTATGGTTTAGGGTAGTGCAGTGGTGTTTGGGTAGTGTAGGGGGTCGATTTAGGGTTTAGGGTAGTGCAGTGGTGTTTGGGTAGTGTAGGGAGTCATGCTGGGGTAGTGTTTTAGGGTTTAGGGTAGTGCAGTGGTGTTTGTGTAGTGTAGGGGGTTGTGCTGGGGGTAGTGTTTTAGGGTTTATGTTAGCGCAGTGGTGTTTGGGTAGTGTAGGGGGTAGTGCTGGGATAGTGTTTTAGGGTTTAGGGCAGTGCAGTGGTGTTTGTGTAGTGAAGGGGTCATGCTGTGGGTAGTGTTTTAGGGTTTAGGGTAGTGCAGTCGTGTTTGTGTAGTGTAGGGGTCGTGTTTTAGGGTATAGGGTAGTACAGAGGTGTTTGGGTAGTGTAGGGGGTCATGCTGGGGTTAGTGTTTTAGGGTTTAGGGTAGTGCAGTGGTGTTTGGGTAGTGTAGGGAGTCGTGCTGGGGTAGTGTTTTAGGGTTTAGGGTAGTGCAGTGGTGTTTGGGTAGTGTAGGGAGTCGTGCTGGTGGTAGTGTTTTAGGGTTTAGGTTAGTGCAGTTATGTTTGGGTAGTGTAGGGTGTCGTGCTGGGAGTAGTGTTTTAGGGTTTAGGGTAGTGCAGTGGTGTTTGGGTAGTGGAGGGGGTAGTGTTTTAGGGTTTAGGGTAGTGCGCCCAACCAGCCACAATATCCGTGGACAAAGGGGATCCTGACTCTTTGGAACGCTCCGTCAATTGAATAATTTGGGTCAAGGGCCCTACCACGTCCAAGACCTATCAATTCCTTTCTTGGGATCCCTCATATACTTGGAGAAAAAGGTACATAGTTTCTCATCAATTTCAGGCGTGTGTGCCACCTTCCCCTTCAGTGAGGGCCTGGGGCATTCTCCCCTCATCCTATTCCTGACCTCCCTTTCAAGGGGTTGATGGATTTTCCCACCACATACTCTGCCACTTTGGCGTCAGGTGTCCACTCTGCCGACCTAGGATGGTAAATTTGGGTAGGCTCGAACATGTCCGAGTGGACCCCGTCCCCAACCGGGGACTGAGAGGAGTGGGACTCTGGACGCCAGGGACGCCCGAGTCCTTATCCTCTTCGGAGGAGAAATCGTCCTCCGATACACCCTCTCCCTCTAAGGGAAACCTGCCGTCGGGGTCTACAATAGTGGTGACAGTGTCGCAATTTTCTCCGGGCCCCTCCTCCTCCCGGCAGGGTGCATGTTTTAGCGTTCGCGCACTCTTGAGGAAGTTCTCCGTAAGTTTATCAAATCCTTCCAAGTGCCCCGCGTTATGCTTAACGGCCCTTTTATTCCCCATCTGGGAGCTACTTGGACCCGCCACCACCAGATCTGGGTCACTGAACACCCCAGGGATGCTTTTCGCCAGCTTATCAACCTGATCCCTAAGAGGAGCCAGCGCTCTAGAAATAGCCAGAGAGAGGGCTTGGTCCACTGTTGGAGGGAGAAGTTGGGGGGCCATTCCTCCTCCACTTCCTGGTAGGAGGAGTAAAAATGGTCTTCTGGAGAAGACATGATAGCAGAGGGTGTGAGCACAGAACAAATGCCCTTAAAATCCTTAAGACAGCCCCCTCACCGGTGCTCCAACAGCTGGGCTTTCCCCGAAGCTGTTATAAGAATAGACTGAGGCGCAATACCAATTACCACAACGTGGCCGTGTGGGGAAATCACCGCGTAGCGGTGTCAAAATTAGGCGAGGGTTGGTCAGGAATCAAGCGGACACTAAAGGAGTGACCGGATTCCCAAACGTGCGTAAAGACCAGCGGGAGCGCTCGACGGAGCTGCCTCGCTCGGACCAGACGCGCCTGACAGGATCTCACCGCGCGCAGAGCACACAGCGGGAGAAACTGCGAGGGGGAGAACGCGCTCGGGCAAGAGCCTGCTGCGCAGGGAATATGAAACAATACCAAGGCAATAATGCTAATAACGTGCACAAGAAACCGCTATACAAACAGCAACAACGTCAGATTAAGCCAAGAATGTAAGGAATGCACTTAACTGACGAGCAGTGAAGAAAGAGGAAGCGGAAGGGACATCACGATATTATATACGATGGACTGTTATATGATTGGACTATAGTTGCCTTGGAGACTACCCCCCTAATGGTTCATGGGTTGTGTAGTCTTTTGTTTAACGATTGTTGTGTTATGTTTTCTTTGAACTGCTTTGCAAATAAAGTGAGGAAAGATATGCATAATCCTCGCCTCCGCCCTGCCATAGAATTCATTAAACTTTATTTGATCTGATTTAGAAACATAGATCATAAAAGTGTACATAAAAACAGTAAATCCTCTTTCCTAATACAATACAGTAAGAATTAATTAAAACCAGTAGGTAAAAACGGGTGTTACAAAGCCCGGTTCAGAGCAACTTCAGGTTAACAAAATCGTAAAGTTCAATGTTTCGCAAGATCAATCTCATGTACTTCGTGCAAAATACGCAATAAGTGGTCCAAGTAAGATGTAACGCTCCAATACCTGACCAGTTTGCACTATATAAAACTGCAGAAAAATAAAAATAAAAAGTGTTTTGCACACTTCTGTCATTGGGCTATATGTGGGCTACATCTGGGTGATATTTGTCCTACATTTGGGCTCTTTTTCTCTGGTGGCCATCTTGGGAGACTTATTTGTTATGAAGTTTCCTAATTTCGTCATTTACTGCAGTCTCCTCAGTAGGAAATGCTTTCAGTTTTTACTTTGATTCCATCAAGAAGGCATTCAGATGTGTCACACATTTGCCATAAATTCAGAATGTTAGCACTCTAGTTGTTCATTAGATCACTGTAGTAAAGCTACTGCTCACCAGGGAGTTAACTGGAAGTCTACTGCTGGTATTGAAAGTGATTGTTTCAGTCTGCATGTCAGAATTTTCTAATGAAATAGAAGAGGATTTGAGATCTCACTTAAAACATGCCCTAAATTTTCTTTCTGCAGCACTAACCATAATTTCTATGGCAGAATGAACCCCCTCATTTTGTTCCTTTTTAAATTAAATGTTTTAAGTGTTACCAGTTTATTCCAATCAAGATGGCTTCAGGTGTGCCATACTTTTGTCATAAGTAAGACTGTTAGCGCTCTAGTTGTTCTTTAGAACACTCTGGGAAGCTGCAGTAGAACACAAAGGCATCAACTGACAGGCTGCTCCTGTTGAAATATAACAGGAAGATATTTGAGATCTCACTTAAAACATGTCCTAATTTTTCTTTCTACAGCACTAACCATAATTTCTATGACAAAATGAACCCCCTCATTTTGTTATTTTTTAAATTAAATGTTTTAAGAGTTACCAGTTTATTCCAATCAAGATGGCTTCAGGTGTGCCATAGTTTTGTCATAAGTAAGACTGTTAGCGCTCTAGTTGTTCTTTAGAACACTCTGGGAAGCTGCAGTAGAACACAAAGGCATCAACTGACAGGCTGCTCCTGTTGAAATATAACAGGAAGATATTTGAGATCACACTTGAAACATGTCCTAATTTTTCTTTCTACAGCACTAACCATAATTTCTATGACAAAATGAACCCCATCATTTTGTTCCTTTTTAAATTACATGTTTTAAGTGTTACCAGTTTATTGCAATCAAGATGGCTTCAGGTGTGCCATACTTTTGTCATAAGTAAGGCTGTTAGCACTCTAGTTGTTCTTTAGAACACTCTGGGAAGCTGCAGTAGAACACAAAGGCATCAACTGACAGGCTGCTCCTGTTGAAATATAACAGGAAGATATTTGAGATCTCACTTAAAACATGTCCTAATTTTTCTTTCTACAGCACTAACCATAATTTCTATGGCAAAATGAACCCCCTCATTTTGTTCCTTTTTAAATTAAATGTTTTAAGTGTTACCAGTTTATTCCAATCAAGATGGCTTCAGGTGTGCCATACTTTTGTCATAAGTAAGACTGTTAGCTCTCTAGTTGTTCTTTAGAACACTCTGGGAAGCTGCAGTAGAACACAAAGGCATCAACTGACAGGCTGCTCGTGTTGAAATATAACAGGAAGATATTTGAGATCACACTTGAAACATGTCCTAATTTTTCTTTCTACAGCACTAACCATAATTTCTATGACAAAATGAACCCCATCATTTTGTTCCTTTTTAAATTAAATGTCTTAAGTGTTACCAGTTTATTCCAATCAAGATGGCTTCAGGTGTGCCATACTTTTGTCATAAGTAAGGCTGTTAGCACTCTAGTTGTTCTTTAGAACACTCTGGGAAGCTGCAGTAGAACACAAAGGAATCAACTGACAGTCTCTGCCCTTGTTGGATGTACATGTTTTACTGAGAATGTCAGACTTCATTCTCACATGACTGAGAAAGATAATATGAATTTCCAGAAAATATGCTCTCATTTTAGCTTCTGGAGCACCTTCCAAAACTGTATGGGACAAGCATGTGAAAATAGTTTTCTCTCAAAGATGATTCATGATATCCCAGCAGAAGGTTTTTCACAGGGTAAAATCACCTTAGAACACACCACAATTCCTGAAATTAGTATGGTACCATCAACAAATGAATTCTAATGTAACTAAAGTCTGTTATCACCCTTTATAGTTCTCCTTTTGGTAACCCTCAAAATCTTCGATTCACTACAATGCATTTCAATGGGGTACTATCATTTATATTGGTCCCAAGATGGCTGCCAGCAATTCCAGGATGAAGTGCTGACAGCCAATCAGATCTCACGATGACGTGTGGTTAGGCTCCGCCCAGATATATATGTGTTTACTTTTTCAAATTTCTCAGGAACTACTGAACGGATTTACACCATTTAACCAAAAGGCACGACTCTGAACCAAGGGCTACCTTTTTGCCAAATTTGGTGTAATTCCGTTCAGCAGTTCGGGCTGTAGCTGCGACTAAAGGTTCCTATGGAAGATTGCATGGGGAAAACACGTTTTGGGACCCCCCTTTTTTCTCAGCCCCCACTTGACGAATCACCCCGAGACTTTCAGGATAGGAGCGAACCGGAGCGCCCCACGAGTTTTGAAAATTTCGCGAAGATTCATCAACCGGCGCCAAAGTTATTGGAAATAGAATGTTGTGAATTTCCTATGGAAAATAGGTCCTAACTATAACTACCTACTGGTGATCGCCAGTAGGTAATACATAAGAGACACTGGTGACTTTTTAACCAAAATCTATGATGTATCCTGGAACACTGACTATCTACTGATGACATTAGATGTGAATGCACTGTATACCAGTATTAGACATATTGATGGACTTAGGGCCCTGAGTTATTACTTAGGAAAAGACCTATTCAATTGTTTCAGCACTCTAGGATGCTATTACAAATGGCAGAAATGTGTCTGGATAATAATATTTTTATATTTGACAAACTTACCTATAAACAACTGCAGGGTACTGCCATGGGCACTTGCTTCGCCCCCAGCTATGCTAATTTGCATTTGGGTTGGTGGGAGGAGCAGGTGCTCATGAAGACACATAGAGAGAAAATGCTTGAGAATGTTGTCCTATATGTCAGATATATAGATGACATATTTATACTGTGGCGAGGGACTGAATTGAGTGCAGAAACCTTCTCTCAAGAGTTAAATAACAATGCCCTCAATCTCACTTTCACATGCAATACCAATACTAAGGGGCCGATTCCGATCTCGGCCGGTAGGGCTCCGAATCGGATTCGGCTTTACCGGATCCGATTCGGAGCCCTGTTTCCCGACCGAACCGTACACGGGTCCGGCCGAGCGAGTACGATGCGAAATCTCCGACCGACTCGTCCGGGCGTCCCGACCGCTCCGACCGACTCGCTCCCGGCTCGAACCGCTCCGACCGACTCGCTCGGACTCGACTCGCACCGCGCAATGGAGACGTTTCCCGGCCGGGTAAGTACGATGCGCGCCGCGAGCAGTCCGACCGAGCCGCGCACTCCGGCTCGTAAGAGCTGTCGGAGCCGTACTTTGGGGTCCGTGTCGGACCCCTGTACGCGTAGCCGCGCGAGTCGCACACAGGGGGACCCATGGGTCCCCCTACCTGTGCGTGTACGGCGCGAATCGCTTCGCCGCGTACCCGCTGTAGGGGGCGCCCTTGTCCGACTCGCACCCATTGAGTCAATGGGAGCCCGCGTACGCGTTGTACGACCGGCTCCCATTGACTTCAATGGGAGTCCGACCGACTCGAGTCCGATAACATACGGACGCATCGTACTCGTTCGGGTCGGACTGCACGGGTCCGATTCGGTCGGAAATCTCTCCGGGTCCGGCTCGGTCGGAGAAATTTCCGGCCCGAATCGGAATCGACCCCTTAGTGTATACATTTCTTAGATCTAGAAATATTTGTGGAAAACAACAAAATACAAACTAAAACATACAGAAAGCCCACTGCTGGTAATGCAATACTTCATGCGAATAGTTTCCATCCTACCCCACTGAAAGAAAGCATACCTTATGCCGAATGTCTGCGCATGAGGCGTAATTGCAGCACCTCGGAAAGTTTTGAACAATCCACTAGTGAGTTATGCAATAGATTAGAACGCAGAGGGTACAGTACTATGACATTATCTAAAGCCAAATCTAAGATTACCAATATCAATAGGAAAGATCTCCTATTTAGGAGAAACGAGAGCAATGAGGCTACAAACTGCTCTGTCACAACTGGTACCCCGAGATTCATCACAGGGTTCAATGCCTACCATGCAAATATTCGTAGAATTCTACACAGACATTGGAACACAGTACGTAACGATCCAGTTATTGGCCCCACTTGTGTTAAAACACCGCAAATTACATTCAGGAGGGCCAAATCCATGCGTCAGGAGCTAGTCCGCAATGCACCCTCAATAACTAAGGCTTGCACGTGGCTTAAGGCTCAGAATGGTTTTCATAAGTGCACTAAATGCAAATCGTGCAGGCATGGGGTCAATACAAAAATGGTAAAGATGCCGTTTAGACACTCACCCTATGAAATCAGAGGCAGATTCACCTGTAAGTCAGATTTTGCAGTCTATGTCTTGTACTGCACATGCGGCAAACTATATGTGGGCAGCACCATCCACCCTGTGCATGTCCGCATCCTACAACATCTTAGGGCTATCTCTAACAATGACCCTGCCTACCCTGTTGCCAGGCACATAAACACATCACATGGAGGAAAGGCACAGGATCTATTCTTCTATGTGATTGATACAGTTCCCAAAAATCCTAGAGGAGGGAACAGACAATTGGCCCTTAGAAGATTAGAATCTAGGTATATCATCCTCCTGAATTCGAAAATTCCCAACGGGATGAATGCGGATGAGGCACTGAATGTTCATCTGTAATTGGTCTGGAGCTGTCTGTTCCGCCCCTGCCCAGTCTTCGTGACGTTGGGTCACACTCACCTTTATTTTTATAGCTTCATTTTCTCACGTTTTTTAGATCTCACGATAGATTAGACCATATTAGACATACTTTTTCAATATTTGATTTAATTATATATTCTTAGGTTTCACTAGTCTATATGGCGCCTGTCTAAGTCATACATTATATTTATCGTTGTGTAAACATAATTCTTGCTTTCGGCCCACTTGGGCGAGATGGAATGTTTGTTTTTCTCATATTTCATGTTAACCTTGGCTCAGTAGTATTCAATACTGTATAAATTAAATGCCAAGAGATTAGTGACATATCTTGTTAATAATCAACTATACCTTACAAGGTATGGTACATTAGTTTCTTTTCGAACCTAACCTACCAAATGTCTTAGCCTGTTTGCACTTTTTTAACAATATATTAGTCCGTGTGCCATTACATATTAATGTAATTAATTTCACATCGATTTAACCTAAATATATTAGATATATTTTTTCTATGTCCAATCTATGTACTAATATGGGCGCACTGTTTCTACATTTAAGGAGGACATTTATTTAATTTATTTTTGCTATTTTATTTTTAAATTTAATGTTGTGATAAAGGGAAATTTTTCCTTAACAATAATATTGTCTTTCTTAAATTGTTTGGTATCTTATTTTATTTTATTTAACTTTTCTTTTTTCTTATGGGAAAATGTGCACAGTCATAGACATTAGAGTCGTGAGTAACTTCTATGTCCATTGTTGAATTACAGGTTGCTGTGGCAACCACTAGTGAGTGACAAGCATATATACTGTCAGACAAAGTGTACCTGATATAGTGATCATGGCGGTACGCCGTCGAAACGCGTCTAAGCTGTTGATGGAGAAATAAACCTCTTCCTTGTCATCATTTCACGGAGTCAGTGCCTGTCTGTTCGTTGCTGCCAGGATTGGTACCAATATATATATATATATATATATATATTCATATAGGTGCGCAGTCAAAATATCGATTTCTTTATATCGACCTACACTAATATCGAGTTTTTAATATCGTAGGGACAGAATATCGATGTCAAGAATATCGGTAACCAGAATATCGACCTTAAGGTAAGTAATATCGGTTTTTTTAATATCGAAGTAAGTAATATCGAGTAAGTAATATCGTTAGCAAAAATATCGTTGTTAATAATATCAATATTTATATTAGTGTTATGTATTTTATATGTATGTTTAACATTTTTTGTAATGTATTTTTATTATTTTTAAATATATGTATTCAATGTTTAGAAATTAGTAAGTATTTTTAAGTAAATTTTGCGTTTTAGTATCAGAGCGGGTTGTGGGAAGTAATTTAATTATAATTAATATGATTTTATTTATTGTTATTGATTATTAATTTATTAATTAATTATTAATTGGTAATTCATTTTTTAATTGATTAATTTATCATAATATTAATTATATTTTTTATTATTTATTTATTGTTATTGTTAATTAATGTATTGTTAATTAATTATTAAAAAGTAATTATTAATTGGTAATTAATGTTTATTAATTGATTATTAAATTAATTATGTTAAATTTTATGTGTAGCGGGTTGTGGGCTTATAGGGGAATAGGGTGGGAAGTAATTTAATTATAATTAATTAATTAATTAATATTTTTTATTTATTGTTATTGATAATCAATTTATTGTTAATTAATTATTAATTGGTAATTAATTTTTATTAATTGATTAATTGATAATTAAATTAATTGTGTTCTTTTTATGTGTAGCGGGTTGTGTGTTTATGGGGAATAGGGTGGGAAGTAATTTAATGTTATTTAAGTAAATATTAATTTAATTTTATTGGTATTTATCATTAATTTTTAGTTATTAATATGTTATTTATTTTACAAAAATTATTTAATTAATAAGTATGTTAAATTAACCCCTATGCTATGCTACATTTTCCACACTGTTACACTCACTGGAGTTGGAATTGTAATTTTAACCCCTACGCTATCCAACACTTTCCCTACTGTTGCACTCACTGGAGTGGGAATAGTAATTTTTACCCCTACGCTATCCAACACTTTCCCTACTGTTGCACTCACTGGAGTGGGAATAATTTTAACCCCTACGCTATCCAACACTTTCCCTACTGTTGCACTCACTGGAGTGGGAATAGTAATTTTTACCCCTACGCTATCCAACACTTTCCCTACTGTTGCACTCCCTGGAGTGGGAATAGTAATTTTTACCCCTACGCTATCCAACACTTTCCCTACTGTTGCACTCACTGGAGTGGGAATAGTAATTTTACCCCTACGCTATCCAACACTTTCCCTACTGTTGCACTCCCTGGAGTGGGAATAGTAATTTTAACCCCTACGCTATTCAACACTTTCCCTACTGTTGCACTCACTGGAGTGGGGAATAGTAATTTCACCCCTACGTTATCCAACACTTTCCCTACTGTTGCACTCACTGGAGTGGGAATAGTATTTTAACCCTACGCTATCCAACACTTTCCCTACTGTTGCACTCACTGGAAGTGGGAATAGTAATTTTACCCCTACGCTATCCAGCACTTTCCCTACTGTTGCACTCCCTGGAGAAAGTGTTGGATAGCGAAGGGGCAAAAATTACTATTTCCACTCCAAAGAGCGCAACAGTAGGAAAAGTATTGGATAGCGGAGGGGCAAAAATTACTATTCCAACTCCAGTGAGTGCAACAGTAAGAAAAGTGTTGGATAGTGGAGGGGTAAAAATTACTATTCCCACTCCAGTGAGTGCTACAGTAGAGAAAGTGTTGGATAGCAGAGGGGTAAAAATTACTATTCCCACTCCAGTGAGTGCAACAGTAAGTAAGTAAGTAAGTAAGACACGGACACTGAGGGAGAAGAGGCGGCAGAGGGTAAGCGTGAGTGCTTGTCTAGCAGCCTAGCCCAGCGGTTACTGGCATGACCCTCCACCTCTACCTCCCTCCCACCACCCCACCACCCCACCCACCTCCCGAATTCCCTGCTCTCCCGCCCTGCGCTCTGGGGGATGCTTCTGTTGGAAGGCTGGGAGCCAAGAGCAGTGGCATGGGAGGTGCCTCTATTGCACCGGGCTGGTCTGGTCTGCGGCATCTCAGAGCATCTCAGGGCGTCCCAGAACCCCCAGGGAGGCCAACAGCAGCAGTCTGTCTTGGTGCGAGCTCCAGGAGCGATCACAGGAGCTGTCAATTGCCCCACAGTGTGCTTTCAGGAGAGAGGGGCAACGTTAGCCCGCTAAACTGCAAAAAAAAAAAAAAACCTGCCAAATTTGAATCTCCCCATGAAGCTCCTCCCCAGTCACAAGAGACTACAGCCCATAAACCTATTAAATACTACTCATTAGCACCACGGCAACGCCAACGGTAGCAACGACAGGAACAAAGACAAGACTAAACCAGAAAAAATAATCAAGGAAAAGAAAACCAAAGGATCCTAATAGGAAACCTAAGGGAGAAGAGAATTACTCTGGGGAATAACTCTGGGGAAACCAGAGGCGACCAAAAACAAGCAAATTAAAAAAGAGTCAAATCAAACAACAGACAACAAACAAGCAATAATCAATAAACAACAAACAAGTAATAATCAATAAACAATTATCCAAAACCAAAATAAAACAAAACAAAACAAACAATAATCAAAAATAAAATCAAAGGGCGGAAAATCAAACACCAAAGAGGGCAGGAAAATTTGGAAAAAAGGATTTTTACTCTAAAACTCAAAATTTTAAAAAAAGGGACCTACCTACAGCAAACCTACAAAAACAAAAAAAAGAGCCCTAAGCACCTTAAGAATAGGATCAAATTCAAAACCAACCAACTTGATGAACTACTGGCCTCAGCGAAGTTATTATGGGAACAAAGGGATGAGACTGACATAAATGAGATAACGCACTGGGAACAATTTATTACAACATTAGAAGCAAAGCATACGGCAAGCGCTCTTCCAGCCTTAACGACGAACAGGGCATTAGACCGTCAAGACAAACATTTCCTTATCACTAAAACTCCAAATCTTCGCAATCTCAAGAAAGCAAAAAACAAAACCTTACGCAGGCTTCGGCGTACAGGGCAGGATCCGAGTTTACAAAGGCAGATAGCGCAACTCAAAGCAGAAAAGAAAAAAATAATCTGGCAGGCAAAAAGGGATTCAGACGAACATCTGTGGGCCAGACTATTACATGACTCAAAAACAAACAACAGCGCAAGATTCTGGCGCACAATAAACAGCTTAGCCAATCCGAACGCCCCAAGAATCAACTCACACCTGACAGAGGAAGCTTGGGCCTCTCATCTGCTGTATCATTTCAATTCAGATCAGAAGCAGAGTACACGCCATATTCTTGAGGCAACCCCTTCCAATCAAAACGTTTCACCAGGAACCAATCATCTTTCGTTCACAACTCACCAGATCAAGGCCAGGATAGCTAAAGGCAAGCGGGAGGGCAACCCGGGCCCTAATGGGATCCCACCAAGCTTATTCAAAAAAGACCCGGAATACTGGGCTTCCAAACTGCTACCGCTGTTTGCCCAAATCGCAGGAGGAAACATCATCCCAGATTCTTGGAGGGGGTCAATCATATCTCCAATATATAAGAAGGGGGATAAGAACTTAGCTAACAGCTACAGACTTGTGGCTTTGATCGATATCGAGGCAAAATATTACGCTGGCCTACTTCTGGAAGACCTCATTGCCTGGTCAAACGAAAAATCAATTATACCCATCAATCAGACGGGCTTTTGCAAGGGCATGGGAACAACTACATATATACTTGCCCTGTCCCTAATGATAGATGGGTCGAAATTAGCAAAACATCCTCTATTCATGTGCTTTATTGACTATTCGTCAGCGTTTGATAAAATCGACAGGAGCAAACTATGGCACAAGCTCAAGGATAAAAAATACCACCTGCTCTCCTAAACCAGTTAATACTTCTCCACACAAATACGTGGGTTCAAGTTAAGCTAGAGACGGTAAGTTCCTGTCTCGGAAAATCCCAACAACCATGGGGCTCAAACAAGGATGCGTCTTGGCGCCAACACTTTTTAACTTGTAGATGTCTGATTTATCGTCAGTACTGGAAACCTGCAACTCGAATGCGCCAAATATAGGAGGGCTGCCACTCTCCAACCTCTTCAACCTCCTGTACGCAGATGACCTCGTGCTGGTCAGTCGAACCCCAATTGGCCTTCAACATCTATTAGACACAACCAGTAGATATTCAGCAAACAATGGTTTAACCATCAACTACGACAAAACAAAGGTAATGAGGATTCACCCAAGGAAGAAAACCTCTAACTTCCGTTGGTACCTGGCTAACTCAACACTAGAAGTAGTCGACCAATACAAATACTTAGGAGTAATAATAGACAATAGAGGCACACTTAACTCACAAAAATATGTTATCAAAAGAAGAGGCAACTCTATTGCGGCAGCAATGAAATCTATCAAACATAAAACTACCGGTCCAAATCTTACTCCACTTTTACAAGTATGGCAAGCAAAGCTCATCCCGGCAATCATTTATGGGAGCGAGTGCCTGAGGGGAAGAGACACGGCCATATTAGACAGCACTGTCTCAAGAGCGGCCAGAATTATTTTTAATTTACCTAAGTACGTTTCTCCTGCCCAAATAAGGTTAGAATTCGGCCTACAAAGCCAAGAATTAGCCCGCAAAGGAGCTTATGCCAAGATCTGGTACAGGATCAAAAGGGCCGAAGCAGGAACATAGAACTCCTACCTATGGAATGAAGTACATCAAAAGAGGGACTGCCCAGCCATGAGCTATCTGATAGCATCAAAAGAGCGTCTGGGCCTGGAGGAACTTTGGGCGGCCTCAGTGTCCTACCATTGTTTTAAACAAATTGTAAATAAGACAGTGAAAAAACTATCCCTATTAGAAGATAAGGCGGCACTCACAGAAAGAACCCACGGATGGTTTGTTGTGCAAAGCTATGTCAAGTCCTCTCCTCAACCTTACCTAGGCGTAGGTTTCAACAGAAGGAAGAAAGAAAAATATCTTCATCTCCGAATGGGCATATTACCAGCATTGCCGCACCTTCCTCCTCATCGCCGGGTCAGTCAACATGCCGTTTATGTGAGGGAGCCAATGAAAGTGTACTACACCTTTTGTGCATTTGCGGAGAATTACAAGCTGAACGACGTCAATTACTGAAGCCACTTTTTGTAAGGAAGGGGATAAGAACCTGTAGACAAGCTGTGATGGCATGCCTCGGAGGTGGAGACGTTCAGCTAGCATGCCGCTTTGTGCAATTTATGGAAGCGGTAGGGGAGAAACTCGGTCGTGAAACACCTTAGTACTGCAATCAAAAAGACTCTCTAGCGTCACCTCATAGCAAACAACATATATTTAGGTTGCCCCTCACCCGGACAACATAAGCACCAGCAAAACAGTTAACACCAATTTACTGCTGCAGCTGTCTATACAGCAACTGACAATAGCACATTTACCCTCCACTGAGAACTGAGAACTTGTTTTATTAAATTTTAAGTCTTCCAGATTTTCTTTTCCTTCCTAAAAATTCTTAGGAACTGAAAAAGGACAGTATTAGCAAATCATTTGAAATACCGTCAATATACTGAATGCTGAAACCTCTTATCAACGTACTGTATTAGATAACAATTATTGATAACTGCATCATTGATGTTAACATAATGCATGGATGTTTTATGAAATGTTATTTTTAATTGGTCTTAAATCATTGACTTTGCTGCTATAACTTTTCTTTTATGAGAAATTGTAAAGGTTTTAATTGACCAGTCAATAAACTATTATTTACTGACTTACTTACTTACTTACTTACTCACTCCAGTGAGTGCAACAGTAGAGAAAGTGTTGGATAGCAGAGGGGTAAAAATTAGTATTCCAACTCCAGTGAGTGCAACAGTAGGGAAAGTGCTGGAAAGCGAACTGACAACAATTACTATTCACACTCAAACAGTTAAAAAAAAAAAAAATTATAACAAATCATAAAAATAAATAAACAATATTTAGAAATGAAAAATCTAATATATTAAATATATAAATAGAAAAATTATGATAATTTAATTACATATAAAAAAACTACAAATAATATATAATATAAAAATAATACATACATTTATAGAAATAATTTCTTTTAAACTAGAAAATATTTACAAATAAATAAATTCATTAATACATCAATGTATTTATTGTATTTCCTGCCCTATAACACCACACCAATAACAAAGCACTTCAACATTTTTAATGATTTCCCCCCAAAATTAACATAATTAATAATCAGTAAAAAAAATATTATTGATAAAAAAAACTAATAAACATTAATTGACTACACACACTTTAACACTACGATATCCACAACACACACCTAAATTAAACTCTCAAATAATAAAACACAATTTAAACTTATTTATAAATTAAAAACTATTACTATTAACAGCTAATAATAAAGTAATTAAAATGTATTTAATACCCACCCTTTACCCCTTTAAAAGTAAAAACACCAGACAAAAAATAAACAATTACCCAAAATAAATATCAAATCATAAACATTAACAACTATATATTAATTAATTAATTAAAAATAAATTACTTCCCACCCTTAAAACCTATAAACACCACAACACACACCTAAAATTAATTACACAATTATCATAATTAATTACCAATTAATTAATTAAAATTAACATCCAATTATTTATTCATCAATTAAAAATAAATTACTTCCCACCCTTAAAACCTCTAAACACCACAACACACACCGAAAATTAATTACACAATTACCATAATTAATTACCAATTAATTACTTAAAATTAATTAACCAAATAATAATTAATTAATAATAAATAACTTTACACATTTAACACTATAACATCTCAATTAGGCAAATATTAATAAATAAAAAATAATCAATAAATTTTATATAAATAAATTACTTCCCAACCTATTCCCCTATAAACCCACAACCCGCTACGGAACTAAAATCGCAAAATTCAAATTAAAAAAATGTATAACTACTAAAATATTTAACACATATATCAAAAATACAAACAATTCTTATACAAAAAAATACATCACATACAAATGAAATATATACTAAAATACAAAACATTAATAAACAAACGATATTTTTAACAACTATATTTTTGCAAACGATATTAAACACTTCGATATTTTTAAAATCGCTATTACTTACCTTAAGTCGATATTCTTGACCATGATATTCTTGCTGTCGATATTTCTGAACCACGATATTTACAACTCGATATTTGTGCAACTCGATATTCTGTCTCTGCACCGCTGGCTACACCACAGGAATTCCGCAAAATGATCCAGGAGGTGAGAGAGTTTTCAGTAAATTGTTAGTAGATTTAGGGCCTCATTTAAAGTTTGGTGGATGTGTCACTCCATCACAAAAGTGTGCCTTATTACAAGTGCCATAGGATATAAAGCACTTGTACTAAGGGGGCAGGAAAGCCATCATGTGTTGTGATGGAGTAACCCTTGTGCCCCCTTGTAAATCAGGCCCTTAGTTTCTCTCTCTCTTTCTCTCTCTCGCTCTCTCTCTCTCTCCCTCCCTCCACAGAACTCCCTCCCTCCCTCCCCAGAACCATTACAGCTTTTAGGACACAACAGTCACAGACCACTGTCAAGCATTTTAGGGGTATATTTACAAGAACTGCCGCTAACTAGCGTTAGCGTTAGTTAGCAGCTGTTTTCTTAACGCGGCCTATCACCAAAAACTATCGCCCTGTTAGTGATGTATTTACAATACGTCGCTACATGGCAATAGTAACAGCTAGCCACGGTGAAAACTGCAGCTAACACTAGCGTCAAGGCGATAAAAGTTTTGATGTTAGCGAGAGAAAAGTGACGAAAGGCCTTTTAGCGGCAAAAAAACTCACGTTAGTCAGCCCAACGTCACTTTTTTTGCCTCTAGAGGCAAAAATAGCCCATAAGTCCACCTCCAATGAAAAATAGGAAATAAAACCAATGGAATGCAGAATAGAGCAGCTAGGGCCAAGTGCAGCACAGATCAACAACCCCCCCAGATCCCCCAACAGCCAGGATGACCAGCCAGAGTCCCAGAGGAAGAGGAAATGAAGATTCAGGGCTACAGTCATGAAACAAGACGCATCGCTGGGAAAAACCAGTGATGCATCACTTTTCATAGCGCCCTCCTTGCAATACCATGGCAGCCAAAACCTTGAAAGCGTGGACAGTCCCCGGGGCCCGGAGACCTCGCTGGGCCTGCGTCTGTGACCCAGAGTGGGAGGCAGAGGTGCTGTGGAGTTGCTGGGCCATGGTGGTAGACATTGAGGCATCGGTGATCGCCCTTACCTGGTAGTGAAGTCTGGCAGGTCGCATGGAGACATGTTGCTGACCTGTGTGAGAAGACCACCAGGCGCCCCTTGGAGCTGTGAACGGTAGAAGCGCTCCTGCGCACCAACGTAGGGAGCTCTGCATCGCATACCAGGCACCACCACAACACCGGGATGCACGGAGAAGATTACCAATGGTGGGCCACGCCTCTCTGCATTACAGGCCTGAGGATGTTGTGCTGGCTGGATGCTGTGGAGGGTGAGGCCCCTGAGTTGCGCCAAACTTGTGTGGTGGGAGCACTGCAACCTCACGCCTCAGGGGGCCCTGTTGCATCACCTGCATCGGAAGGTTCCCCAGGGGACTTGGTGGTGACAGCTGTACCCAGGCTTGTGAAAAAGGCTCCTGCTTGCTGAGTCACAGATATGGAGAGAGTGCAGCGCATTGAGCCCCGGTGTCAATGTCCATGTGAGGAGAAGGTAAGACGCGCAGCAGAGGAGGACCGGGGGCAAGTCAGGCCCAGGTCTAGCACCTGTGGGTGAAGCACACCGTGCCTTGAGCAATCCCTGTGCTGCGGCTGACCTACATCACCTAAGACACTGCACAAAACTGGTGGGGGACTCCACTAATTGGCTCAAGTCGCTACGATCGGCCATTGGCAGTGGGTGCCAGGGGCACGGGCCGGTTCTGGCCCAGGCCCTTGGGTATCCCCCGCCGTTACTCGCTGGGGAACACAGAATCTGGTTGCCACTTTTAGATCGGAAGAGGCTTTAGGGTGGTGCTGCCTTTCCTTGCCCCCTGTTAGTTTCCTTTGGGGTCTACAGGGGACTGACCCTTAGGGACTTCCTATTTCCACAGCACTATGCCATCTTGTTGCTGCTGCTGCTGTCCCCATCTGCAGCTGGTTCCTCTGACCCGGAGGTCAGGTGTTCAAGCCCCTCCTCCACCCGCAGGCTTCTGCCTGTGCCTCATCCCTGGTGGTCCAGTGGTAGAGCGTCACTGCTCTGCAGCTTGACTGCCCTCCTATCCCTCTTTTCTGCTGTTCCTGTTCATCTTTCTGCTCGGCTCCGTTGCTTTTCTACCTTTGTCTTTTTTTAAAATCTTTGCTTTGTTTGGCTTTGAGTTTCCTGTGCATTTTTGCAGTTCCTTTTTCCCTATCCTCTCCCTTGTTGCCACTGCATTCACCTATGTCCCCGCCTCCTCCAGTGTCCTTTCCAGCATTTCCCGCCTCCCAGCTGTCCAGCCCCCCTGCAGCGCTACATAATGGCGGACGCTGTGCGGCCATGCACAGCGGGCGTGCCACTGGTGCACCGAAGGCAAGCCAAAGGCAAGCCCATCTGTGTACGTCCACCCCTGTACCGTGCCCAGCACCAGGGACCCTGCCTCTCGGACACTCCACCACTATGACGCCAGCACCCTCCTCGCCCTCAATCCTGGACGCCATGCCGCCTGCCATCTAGCATCACCGAAGAATACCCTTGCACCCTGCGCCTGCCAAAACTGCAAACGCACCTCCTGCCACATCAGCCCACCAGTGCCTCTTGCCACCCAGCCGACCAACAGCGCACCCGGCCAGTTGAACTGCATCCTCCTCAACGTGCAGTCCCTCCACAAATATGCCACAGAAATCTGGGACCTCCACAACGCCACCTCTTTAGTGATCGCCTTCTTCACGGAAACCTGGACCAACCTCTGCTCCAGACCAGACATTGCCATCGCCATCCCCGATAGCTTCAAAATCACCCGCAAAGACCACCTCGACTGTCCAGGAGGAGGCATTGCCATTGTCTACAAAAGCACACTCTGACTGACCACACACTGTAATCACCCAACTGCGAATATGGAACACCTCCACTACCAGATCCGGACAAACCCCAACACCACCCTCCGCGGCACGCTCATCTACAGGCCCCATGGCCAGGAACCTCCATTCATCGATGCCATTGTAGACCTCATCGCACCCCAGGCTCTCCCATCCTCCGACTTCATCCTACTCGGAGACCTCAAGTTCCACCTGGACAACCCCAGTGACCAGAACACCACCCTCCTCCTGGGGAACCCCGCCAACATTGGACTCAAGCAGCTAGTCACCGCCCACCAATCCACTTAGCCGGAGGCATGCTTAAGCTCGTCTTCTAAGCAATCGGGAATTTCAACTACAGCCATACCACAGAACTCTCCTGGACCGACCATCATTGTATACATCACTCCTTCACCATGCCCACTGTACACCACTGCAATCATCGCCCCCCGTTGCAGCTGGATCAAGGCCACCGAAGAACTTCTCGTCAACTCCCTCAGCACCACCACTCCGCCATCACTTACGGACGCCAACCCTGCTCGCACAAACTCCACCGATGGATCTCCAACTGCGCCAACACCCTGGCACCCTCAAGAAAAGGCCAGGCAAACAGCACTCCGAGAAAGCCAACTGGTTTACTCCCGCCCTCCACTAGTCCAGACGCACCTGCAGATGTCTCGAGAACAGATGGAGCCACAACAATACCCCTGAAATTCACACAACCTTTAAATCCGCCGTCAATGCACACCACACAGAGGAAAAGGAAATACCCTGAATTGATAGGTTTTGTGCAGGTAGGTGTCCCTTCCTGCACAACATCAATCAACTCTGCAACACCATGGCGCAAGGGTGCCTGCATTGGTGCATGGCAGCCATTGTGCTTCAATGTAGGGGAAAAATACAGGGGGGCTCATTCATGAGCCCCTTGAGCCCCTTCCAACAGTTTAAAGCCGCCGGTGCGTCATTTTCTTGACGTACTTGCAGTGTTAATTTTGCACCACGTTGCGCAGTATTTACAAAGTGACGCATCTAGGCATATGCGTGACCTTGCGAAGTCCTGTGCCACCTTATACCTGCATCAGGTATGATGCATGCAGGGTGGTTGTTCCCACACAACAAAGCCTCATAGGAGTGGTGCAGTGAAATCCATCACATTTCACTACAACAATTCTAGGACGCCACTGCGTCAGAACCTTACGCCTGCCTCATGGCAGGCGTAAGGGTGACGCAGTGCCATAGGTATAGGCTGGCCCCATTGCATTGCTGGAGTTGTGTCATTCCTTGCAGCGCTGTCCAGCACCAAAACCTCTGAAATGAGGCCCCAAGTGTTTGCACCAATTTTAAGACCAGCTATTTTCTGGTCTTAAAAAACTGCCTCTAATTGGACTTAGCTGCAGTTTTGAGGGGTTATCGCTGGACGGAAATTTCATTGTAAATATTGCGAAGTGGGGTTAGCGGCAGTTTTTGCATTGGAAAGCCCACCTTGCATCCATTTTCGTAAAGCCCCGCTAACAGTAGTGGCGATCTTGAAAATTAACGTTTACGCTTGAAAATTGCTGCTAACTGCAGTTAGCGGCACTTTGTAAACAAGGCAATAAAAAAAACTGCTCTAACGTCAAAAAATTGATGCTACGGCGGCGTTAAGTTCTTGTAAATTTGCCCCTTAGTGTTTTAGTTCCCCTCTTTTCTACAATGCTCCAGTTACTTCCAATGAACATGCATATGCATACTTACCAATCTTAATTTCTCACCCTCTCAGTGCTATGTTTTCTCTATTGTAGTGAACCCTTAGCTCCGCATCACTCAACCTCAGATCTCAATACAGATCCTGCCAAGGCCACTGTCTTCTCACTGAGTTCCTTGAGCTCACTAGGGCTCTACAGCTAGGAGAGCCTTAGTGTAAGTCAAGTATCCTTCTCTTCGACTCTCTGTAGCTTCGGTGGCACTTCTTTCTCATGGTTCTTTCCTGCCTCGTCAGCGGCACAGTACCCAGGCTCTGTCCCTCATTCTCACAGTTAGGTGTTGCTACACTGCAAGATCCATCTGTTCACCTGGCCCAAATATCGGACTTAGCTACCCCACGAGCCCTAGAGTCACCACTGATACACCAAGCATGGGTCTTTAATAACAAGGCACTTTTGGTAAAGTAATTTGCCTTTATTTGTGTTTATAGTTATTCTTTTATCTACACACTGGTTAAACATGGAGGTTTAAAGGTTCATAAGGTCAATAGCGGATGCTACCGAACGGGCGTTGGGGGAGGGGGGGCGGGTCGCGGCGGGGAGGGAATAAAAATACATTTTGAAAAACACTTACCTGGAAGCGGGGGGCTCGCCGTCCTGCCGCCACCTCTCCTCCGTTCTCTTCCTGGATTCTGTGAAAGCAGGAAGCACCCAGGCTCCCCTGAGCCAATCACAACACTGCAATGCAGCGTTGTGATTGGTCGGAGTGCTGTGGTTCGGCGCTCAGACAGGGAATGGCACCCTGGGCATGTTCTCCACCTCGGCTGTAATGCAGCCCGGGTGGAGAACATGCAAAGTGCGCATGACATTTTGGCCGGCCTGAGAAGGCAGGCCAAAATGTAATGCGTACTTACGAAGTGCCTACCACTCCCTCAGCCTCTAAACAGGCCAGCCCCGCCCGCCCCAATTAAGTGAGCCAGTAGTTTAAATAAAATTATTATAACGTTAAGTTATTCTCATTTTATTTTTCTGTTTTTAATTGCTCCCTCAGTGAGCAATGGGCAGTGGGCAGTAGTGGCTGCTACTGAACAGGCGTGGAGAGGGGAGGGAATTAAAAAACATAAAAAACACTTGCCTGGATGTGGCCCGCCCGCCTCGCCTCTCCTCCATTCTCTTCCTGGCTTCAGTGGAAGCAGGAAGCACTGAGGCTCCCCTGAGCCAATCACAATGCTGCAATGCAGCGTTGTTATTGGTCTGATTGCTGTGGTTCGGCACTCAGACAAGGTATGGAACTCTGGGCATGTTCTCCACCAGGATGTAATGCAGCATGGTTGGAGAACATGCAAAGTACGCATGACGCTTTGGCCGGCCCGAGACGGCCGGCCAGAATGTCATGCGTACTTACGAAGTGCCTATCATTCCCCCAGCCTCTAAACAGGCCAGTCCCGCCCGCCCCAATCAACTGAGCCAGTAGTGTAAACAAAATGATAATAACGTTAAGTTATTATCATTTTATTTTTCTGTTTTTAATTGCTTGCTCAGCAAGCAGTGGGGCAATGCTCCTCCACGTTAGCGGAGGAGCCGCCACTGGCGCCGCCACTGCATAAGGTAAGTAATGAGGAATGGCACCGGTCCATGCATTGTAACATAATTTTTTATCGTCAGTAAAGTGGTACTCTGCTCGTTTTATTACACGAGCACACCATCACCCTACTTCCCTTCTTACCTCTCTGAAATCTTTGGTCTCTTGCGGCCTCTGATTATAACCTACATGTTGGTGATATGCAGCGTCACATTAGATCCGTGCCGTAGCTTCAAAACGCACATTTTGCAAACATATTCACAGCAGTTGGACACACATCGATTTCAGATCTAGCTTCGTGATTTAGAAAGTGTGGTAACGTAAATAAAGCCCTGCTTCCCTGCACCGACCGCCAGAAGCGCAATAAATAAACACACTGTAAATAAATGAACACACTGGAACAAAAAAGAAAGATAACTGAAGGCTCGTTTTTAGATCTTTAACAGCTGGGGTTTTGGTTTGGGTGTTGCTTTGCACACTGTCTGCTGGGTGTAACTGCGGGCATTGTAACATCACACCTGAATAATTATGGTATTGGGACAGGTAAAGGTTAAAGGTAACTAAAGATGTCACAGTAACAAGGAAATTGTATTACGTTTCCTTATATGACATCACTAATATATACTATATGAATTAAAATACGTGAAGTTGAATTCAGGCGAGGGAAACGAGTTTAACCAACAAATCAACTGTAAAAAGAGCATCTAACAAACCCTTACGACTCTTAAATAACGGTGTCAATGCAACCCCGTGGCCTTACCTTGTACCTTCGAGCAAAGAACCTGTTAAAAGAAAAGATCCCGCCTGTTCAGATCTTCATGGCCGCAGGGCTCTTATTAGGTGACATCAGCCACACCTCTCGTTCACCAGCCAATCACTGAAACAATGCTACTGAGCAATAAACTTGTCGCCAGATTGAACACGACGAGCATACGTTTGGTCCTGTGCCATCAAATATTTCTAGACGTCTCCCTGCAAACATTCACGTCTTTCGATTGATTTACTTTGAACTACTGATTAACGCACAAGATATTCCATGTTGGAAAAAAGCATCAGACACTTGAGTTTGCTTTTCCTCATTTCCCTTTCCTATAGCGCCATCGTTTTTTCCACATTTCCTGCATGGGGCAACCTCTCACTAGATGGTGTCAACTGTGATATCATGGATCACGTCATTGGTAGTGATATATATCACATCAACGATTGTGTCATTTTTATGTCATTTGTTATCTTATTTACAGGGCATTGTTTGCTATTATGTCTATTTTTCAAACCTCATATTTCTCATTTCCATCCATCTGGGTGTTCGTAGATTAAACATTAAAAGAACCTAACAACGTTATTTCACTTCATTTCCAATCGTTTGTTGTCTACGTTTTGATCGCAGTGACGTGTTAAATCCATCAAACCTGGAGCGGCACAGCAAGCATCTTTGTCTAATGTTTGGTGGACGAGAGCATTGTTTTCTAGAGCTTATGTCATGAACACAACACATATAGAGGTAAGGGCTTTGAGACTCCTCCAGCAGCCATTGGCTGCTAATGGGTCAGTGTGCTTCATGGCTGCTTGTTGGAAGTGTCAGTCAAATTTTCGTTAAGCCCGTGGAGTATCCTCGTAACTGGTCTCATTGGTCAGCTAGTTCATTAGAGCATTAGGTGTATCAATTCAGCTATGGACTGCTCCTATTATAATGCATGGAATAAGAAGGGTCCCTACATTCCAATGAAATCCCACAGTTACTATCGTCTAGGCTGACTGCAGAGCAAGTCAGCAGTGCCGTCATACACCTGGGCCAAAGCTTGCTCCTATTAAATCCATCTCTGTGAAAAGCAAAATGAAGTTCATAAAATGACAGCAGTGGAAACTAATTATTATCATAATTTAGACTTGTAGAAGAGCAGGTGAGCAGTGCCAGTAGTTGCACACATGGGCAACCCCCACTTAGACAGAGGACCATTCACACTAGGGCTCAGCCCGAGTGTTTTTACCTGCACTGGCCTCTATTTATGTGGAGGGTAAAATGCAGTTAAAGAATTTCCATTTTTTATTTTTTTACCAAAGCAGCCTTCACATTGATTTTAATTGCTGCCAAGTTTTGCAATGCAGTCTAAATATTGTCAGCAAAAATTAAAATGCAGTAAAATGAATATTGACTATATTTTGATGTCTATCTAAAATTCATGAATAGTCCTTTTATCTCTATTCTCTGGTCTTATGTCTGCTGCTGAGTTGAGCTTGTCTCTGAGCATACAGTGCACCCCTTCTACCTCTGAGCATGCCCACCAGCCCCTGTTTGCTGGCTGATGGCCATGGTGGTTCAACTTCAATCCTTGGCCGCCACAAATGCAGCACTACCTCCAAGTGTAGACAACAAGAGGCCCGGTCCATTACTTGAGGAAACCCAAGAGTGAGTGAGAAAGTAATGTCTGTGAGGGGAGCGAGAGAGAGAGAGAGACAGAGAAATGGTAAGAACTGATTGCAGAGTATGGAATCGAACCACCACGATGAGTTTACATTCACCCCTGCTTCTAATCTAGAGGAACCCCACCATATCATCAATACTAAACCTGCACATTGTTTCCATCCTTATTCAGCTGCTCTGCTCCAACATATCTTAAAACCAATACTATTGCAGCCTGTCCCTTGAGTTTTTTTAAAATGTATTTTGTTTAAATGGGTTTTATTAAAGATTATTAAAGGTTTCACAAACAAGGCAGATATACACATATGTCATGTCATATTGTTACACTTTCTCTGCTTGGACATACAATACAATATACTGGACTATTTAGCGTCTGCTCTTGGTGAACAACTGCCTATTTATTGTGGTCACCAGTAACTCTTGAGGACTTTACATAACACTCGCAGTAGTCACTGGTGTCCCATGCTTAACTCAGGTCTGTGCCAACACCCTGATGGCATGCATGTCCTAACACTTGTGTGTTAATCTACTAATTGGGGAGGTGGGTAATACTGCGTGGGACAAAGAAAACAAACAGGTGTCAATGTAACATGATTGAAGCAACACCCGATTCCCCACCCTACGTATTTAGTTGCTACTAATGTTCTGGAATGTGAATGCGTGCATGTGGATGTGTGCTGCGAGCGTCTCTCAGGCATGTCCTTTGCAGCAGCCCACATGTCTGTGTCGGTGCTGTGTTCACCCTGGAAGTCTCTCAGGATTGTGTCCCAGGACACTGTGATTGGTATTTTGGGGAGTCCCAGTGTGTCTTCCCGGTGTAATGCTACACTTTCCCAGTGGCGGTGCATCCATTGGGGCGCTGGGGCATTGCCCCACTAATGCCACATGGCCACATTCTTCATGGCCACATTCTTCCTCGTTACACTTACTGACTACCCAAATTCGGGCCGGCCGGTCGTCGGGCCACGCCTGAGGCAGTCAGGACGCTGAAGGGGGTGGGGCAGCACTGCAGGGTGGGTTTGACTGACAACCTAAGGGTGCGGTAGTAGCGCAGCTGCAGCATCAATAGTGCGCATGTTCGGTTTTGGGCTGGTCATTTTTCCGACCAGCCTGAACATGCGCACTAGCCTGTGCACATTAGGAGAGCGAGGGTTGCTTCATGCCGCAGCCCCCGGTCTCCTAATGGGCAGGGGAGTATCCCTGCTCAAGCCAATCCTGGCGCTGCTGGAGCAGCTTCTGGATTGGCTGAGAGGCACGCATTCACCGCACAGTCCTTAGGCATTGGTTCCCGCATGTGGGTGGCACTATGGTGAAACTATGACCAATCACTGTGGCTTATGTGAAGCCATGCAGACACAGTGGCGGCTGGTGACATTTGAAAGTGGTGAGGCGTAAAAGTTGCTTGCGGTGCACTGTGGCGAGCGAGCGTAGCCAGCAAGCCTGAACGACCGTGACGTCGTCGCAGTAGACCGCGCCACACGCACCTCGTGTTCAGTGCAGTGCCTACTGGCTAGTGGCTGCTCGTGCTCGGGTCACCTCTCTCAGCTTTGGTTGATTGATTTCAACGAACGAACTGAAGATCATCTAGACTAGTAAGTCAGTCTGTTCTAGTGCCTGGAGTTACGAGTTTAACAAGCAATTGAACATTACTTTCCAATAAAATATATTTGTACAGCAATAGAAAACAGGGGAACTGTGCTTGTATTCACGGTTTGACTGAAGAAACGGTTACGTTTCTCAAGCTAATTAGAAGCCACGTACAAGCTAGTAAAAGAAAAAGAATGTTAAAGGCTTCCGGGTTCAATTTATATAAAGACACACCTACAATGGAAAATACTATAGCTGTAGTGTGTACTGCTTTTTAGGTTACGGGGCGACCCGCAAGTTTGAACGTGGCTGCTATGTTTATTTTCCGTTTTACTGGTGGGCTATTAATTTATGTATATATCGATGCCATAGCATATAGTTAGCCCCCACTATTAGGTTGATTGAGTGAGATATAAAATTAGCAGCATTGCAGGCCGCAGGGGGTGTCGATCACAGCAACAAAGAAAAAACACACACACGCGTCGCGCACCTCCCCGGGTCAAATCAGTATCCGCTCTCAGAAGTTCAGGCTGGATTCTTGTCAGAACTCAGACCCTGAGTGAAACCCTAGTCAACAGGCCGTGATCCTTCCTCGTGCCCTCACACTATTGGCCAATCTGTTCTGCTGGCACAGGCACTGTGCAAGCAAGCTTAGCAATGAGATCAAACTTTGCCTCAGCCAGCCCTCTCCCTGGGAGTACATTAAATAACACTTCAGTGTCGGTACACGTCCCCATGTATATTCATATTGTCTCTCACCATCGAATCAATCCCGTGACGCTTGCTGTAATTATCGTACAGGTCTAGCCGAGCATGCATTGCAGGTCAGAAGCTCTATTTCATGTCGACAGGCACCCGCCCGCATCAGGGTATGTCTATAAATGCATTTGGGCCTCAGCCAAAGGGTTTTTATATAGCGCGAACTAAACCGGAACGTATTGGAGTGCTGCCTTTAGTATGAACACCAGTCATTACACAACGATATACATACATTTATGTTTGGGGTTTTGATCGGGGCTGGCAAGGGGAATGGTATTTCTTGAGGTCTAGGGGTGACATGGGTTGTTAGGGTTACACATGTGAATTCTGGAATGGACTAGGCAACGATCGGGGGTTACAGTGCAGGGTAAGTTACGGGTTACGGTCTGTCTTTCTGTTGGGACAGGCATGGGGATTCAAAAAAATAAAGGAATTTTAATAAGGAGCCTTAAACAGCAAAACCGCAATCAAAACTGCAATTTTTAATAGAATGACTGTGTGGTTCATGAAGTTAGTATAGTGTGGTTCATGAAGTTATTATAGTTTAATAAATTGAGCATGATGACACAGCAATAGGGTAATCCTAACACCACATTTGCAATTGTAGTCTCAATCCCTGAAATGGCCATGACACACACAGTGAGCATGCACCATTGATCTATGAAATGGGCGTTTTTTTTAAAATTTTAAACACAGTGTTGAGTTATAATAGGCGATGTGTAAATTGGTGGAAAAAAGTGGGAGTTTCTAAAATGGAAAGTGCCATGTGACATATTTTCTACCATGGGAGATAATGCAATGTAACCAATGTAACCAATATGGCGTCAATGTGGTGCTGAGTTGCAAGGAGATCAGCATCCTAGCATGCGAGGTCTGGAGGCAATGCAATAGAAGAGGGATTGTTTTTAAATCACAGAGGTGTTGCAATACAGGTAGTCCAGTCGAAGGCATAAGCTGAGACGCATAGGTGTCCTGTTCTTGGATGGTGCATTTTCATGAATTAATAAAGAAGACTTATCTAATTTGCTGTGTCCGGGATCTCACAGCGTTTCAGAAGTTCACTGCTATTAAAGACAAAAAGGAACAATTTGTTAATCCTAACATTTCTTGAACAGTTTGTGGCCATTTTTTGAATGCTGCTCGTTTGTGACCTGCTCAGTTGTTTCTTATCTGCTGTACAGATATTGGAGACACTGAAATTAATGGTGTATAACGTATTATGCCTAAATTCAATCTGTTTAATGTTCACATTATGGTTGGTTGCTCTCAATGAGACGTACAGTGCCTTGTAGGGTGCCCTACTACCTGTTAATGTTTATTACTTGCTGTCTCAACATGTTCAGTCCAATAAATCACAGTAGCTTGTATTTCCTCAATATACGTAATTTCTAAAGATATCTATAAATAAAGAAATATGTGAGGTACTCAGCATTGTTATTTATCTCAAAGTCTCTAATGAAGATCTGTGGTTATATTGATAAGCAGAAACCTACATTATATTATCATACAAAATCTCTATATTGATGTAATTGCTACACTTTCCCAATTGCTTTATTAACATTCTTGCTTTCTGAAATACCCTTGAAAATGCACCATTTGGCCGCTCTTTTTTCAAAATTTCCTCGGGGGGGGAGAAGCCCCCCGAACCCCTCTTGATATCTTCGCTCGCCACAGTGCACTGCACGCAACTTTTATGCCTCACCACTTTCAAATGTCACCAGCCGCCACTGCACTTTCCGCTTTTCCCCATACCTCCAATGAGCGCTGCCAGGCCAATATCTGAGGGGGTTCAACGGATTTCCACCTTTTGATTATCATCCGCTTCGCCGTTATCAGTCCTAAGTCTATGAAACAGGAGGTCACCTTGTGACGTTTTCTTCTGCTATACAGTTGCAAGATACAGGCCTCCCACTCAAGGGGGAGCCTACGCTCCGTGCACTGAGCCAGGGCCTCCACCACAGTACTCTAGTATCCTCGTATGGACGGGCAGTCCCACAGCATATCCAGCAAGTTTGCGTCTGCCAGATAGCAGCGCGGACGGGCGGCATCTACAGGTGTAAAATATTTATTCATTTTGGCCGGCGTAAGGTATGCCCTTTGTACAATGTAATATTGTATTAGCCTGAAGCGCATATTCCTAGGGACACATATTGGGCCCCCCAGAGCAGCTTGCCATTCCTTGTCTGTATATGGTCTGCCCCTGTCTTCTTCCCACTGCAGTCTTAGTGGTGATAGTGATGTCAATGTGTGGTGTCTAAGCGATGCTGCGAACCAATTCATGAGGTGCCTGCCTTGCCCCATGATGTGCAAGTGTTGGATTGTTAGATGTGTCAGAGGCTCGTTCGTCATGTCGCCCCATTGGCTGGTTAAGGCCCCCAGTATTGAGCAGTGTAACAGAAATTGCCCCTGATGCAACCCTTCTTCAGCCATCAGTGTGTCATATGGCACTAGAGTGCCCTCCTTGTATAAGTCCCCTATGTCGTGGATCCCCACAGCTCCCCAGTGACGCAGTTCCACCGCCGTTGTAACCGTGCGTCATCTGGGTGTGCCCAGTAAAGGCGATGCAAGTGCGTATGGCTTCGTGTTTCTGGTTATGTATAAGGACCTGTGGTAGCAGCAATATGCTGTGTGAAGCAGTAGGGGAGTCGGAGGTTTCCCCCTTGCACAGGGGTGAGTCCCGTATCTGTCAAGTGGAGGCTAGCCAGCCACCGAGAAACCCATTGCAGCTGCGTGGCGAGGTAGTACTGCTCCATATTAGGTAACGCCAGACCACCTTGGTCAGTAGGTAGGTACAACTTTTTGATGGCTACTCGACATTGGGATTTCCCCCATAGAAAGTCTCTAATGGTGCGTCCAGGGCGTGAAAGAAGTGTGGGGGATGTATAAGGGTAAGTTTCTAAAATAATACAGAAGTCTTGGCAGTACCACCTTTTTAATGAGCGCCACCCGCCCCATGACCGTTAGAGGGAGCGAGCTCCGGAAAGATATCTGGGACTTTATGAACGTTACTGCTCTGTCTATGTTGCCCTCTGCGAGGTCCGCATTATGGCGATAGATCCGCACCCCAAGATAACGGATTGTGCCCACTCGCCATTCTATATGAGTTCCGTTGAGCTCATACAAAGAGTCCAGACCTGCACCATCAAAGGGATATAGGTAAGATTTCGTTGCATTCATTTTCAGCCCTGACAGGGTGGCGAAATCCCCTAGAATGCGCACCAACGAAGAGGGAACTTCCCTGACGTTACCGATATATATAAGCAAGCCATCTGCATACAACGAAATTGTGTGCATCCCATCTCCCAGTGGGATACCCCATTCTGTTCCATCTTGTTGGATAGCCTCCACCAGTGGTTCCACTGCCTGTGAGAATAGTATTGGGGATAGCGGGCATCCCTGCCTAGTTCCTCTCCCCACTTTTATCCGATCAGAGATATAGGGCCCTGTTCGCACTCGCACTGTCGATTCCCTGTACCGTTATTTAACCATGTGTATGAAGGTCCCCCCGAACCCATATCGAGATAATGTGGTAAATACGTATGCCCAATCCAGAGAATCAAAAGCTTTCTCAAGATCCAATATCGGGCATCCCGAGTGAGGCCAGTGTTCCGGCTAGTACTTGCCTACTCTAGAATAGATTTCTCAGATTTAGTGAGGTGTTACGTTCAGGGACACATCTGTTTTGGTCTGCATGAACCTGGGTTGGCCCCATGGGTGCCAGTTGGTCCGCTAGGATTTTTGGCTGAATTTTATAGTCAACGTTCAACAGCGACAGAGGCCGATACGAAGATAATGAGGTGGGGTCTCTTTCCGGCTTCAGCAAAGATACCAGATATGCCTCGCAAAGCGACAGGGGGAGTGCTGATTCTTCCAGTGCTGCATTATATAAAGCATGCAGTCTTGGGGTCAAAATTGCGGCATAGGCCTTATAATATTCAGCGTGTAGCCCATCAGGCCCGGGAGTTTTCCCTGTTGCTAATGCAGCAATGGCCGCCCGCACCTCCTCAAGAGCAATCGGTGCACTGAGCTCTTCAGCAGTTACCTGGGGCAGTCTTATTGTGTTGAAGAAGGCGTCTGGCCGCTGTGGCTCGTGTTTGAGCATGGGTTTGTACAGTGTTGCATAATGTTGTGTCATTTCCACATGGATCTTATGCTGGGTGTATACCATGTGTCCTGTGCTCGTGCGCAGTGCATGAATGGGATTTTGGGGCTGTTCTTGATGCAGCAGCTATGCCAGGAGCCGTCCCGTTCTGCCCGACGTTGCATGTGTGCACGCAGAGTGTGCTGCATAGTTCAGACAGCTAAGTCGCTCTAATAATTCAATGGGTTCACTGCATACTGCATCTAGCCGACGCATAACACTCAAGCTTGCCACCGTTTCTGACTCACGATGTAGGAGCTCTCGCTCAACCCTGCTCACGGTGTCATTTAAATGCTTACCAATATTCCACGTAAATCCGAGACTGTGTCCTCTGATGACTACATTAAATCCCATTCTGTTAAAATGCTGCTAGTGGAATCCACATTAATGTCAAAGAACTCCGCTGTTGTGGCCCCCAGTTATGAACGGAAAGTGGGGTCTTCTAAGGCCATTGGTTGGAGGCGCCAGGTAGAAATAGGTGGTGGGCGGGAATCCCATTTAAGCTGCATATGTTGTGGGTTGTGGTCGGAATGTGTGCGTCCTAGGGAGTCGATCTGCTCAATCAAGGGAAGCAGCGAAACTGATCCCACTATATGGTCTAGTCTGATGTGTAGTCTGTGCACTGGGTGGTAAAATGAGTATATGTGCACTTCAGAGTTGCGGGCGCGCCATACGTCTGTCAGTGACCAGTGTGCTAACCAAGCGTTTAGCGTCTGTGCATTTGACAAGGCTGTGGTGTGTGTCAGAGGAGGGAATGATCTGTTCAGAGTAACATGGAGTACTAAGCTGAAGTCACCTCCTATTAACCACGGGACCCCGCTCCATTTGTATAGAACATTAGTCAGTAGGTGCAGAAATGAGGTTTGGTCTGTGTTAGGGGCATACACAGAGTCCACCAGTATGCTACGCTTGTTTAATCTACCCTTCGTGAATACGTAGCCCCCCCTCGTCGATCTGCACCTTCTCTACTACAAATGGGGGACCCGCCTTCACCCATATCAATACTCCTTGCACCAGGGATGAGAAATTAGGTCGAAACACCTGCCCTCGCCAGCAGCTGTGGAGGTGTTCGGCCTCTGTTTGTGTTAGTTGAGTTTCCTGTGAGAGACTATGTTGGTGGATCTAAGCTGCAGGTATGAGTATATAGAGTAACATCGCGCTGGTGTGTGTATGCCTCTCATATTCCACGTTATAATATTTACCCATGCCATGGTGAAGGTTCCCCCTACGGACTATGCTTCCACAATATGTACTTCCAGGGAGCGCTTCAGTGCAGCAGCACAGATTTGTAGGAGAGGATCGGGTGTTCACCTGTTGCTCCATAGATGTCAAAAGAAATATAAGGGGAAAAACAGGGGTCTGAAATTGAACAGGTAAAACATCATAAGAGCAGATCCTTAACGTTTGTCTGTCCATACTAAGTAACTTAACTATGACAACTACCAGGTGCACCGGTTTTAAGTTTTGGGTTGCTTGTGAGGTGGTTTTAACTCCTGGTTCCCCCTGTAATGTCTCATGAGTTTTTAGCTGTGCTTCAGTGTGTCTAATGTTACTTTGTGGGCTGAATCAATCTGACTATACAGTCCCTCTTGGGCTACGCCGCATGTTGAATTCAGTACTCCAGCTGTAGTTTCTGCAGTTGGGGCGCCTAACTTGGTGATGGCGAGATCGGCTTACACCCATTTGGGTGGCTTTGTCTGAAGTCTGCAGTGTGACAACCCGGTGAGTTTGGGCCTCCGGTCCATGTAGGGGTATAGTTCTTCTCTTGCTAAGATTGGGTAGATTCCACATCTTGGTCAGAGGACTGGTTTAGTTCTCGGATTGCTGCTGCGATGGTGAGAACTTCTCTTCTTTCCATAGTTATTTGTTCTAGATTGGGGATAGCAGATGGTGCACTGGAATGGCCTGCTCCCCTGTTTCTGTCCTGACATTTGTTCCTCTTCTTTCAACTTGATTCCAGCTTGCTCTTTGGTAATGCACTCCATTCCTCAAGGCCAGCACTTTCCAGTCAGTCCCAGGTTTCAGATGGCGAATCGAAGAAACAGGTGGCTTTTTGCCACCACCCGTAGCCGAGCTGGGTACTGCAGGGAATAGCGCAGGATCAGCTCCCGAAGATGACGCTTCACAGCCTGGAAGGAGCTTTGCCGTCTCTTAACTTGTGCCGTGTAGTCAGGGGAGAGCATAATTTGAGCGTTTTTAACCTTTTTTAATTCAGCTTGCGGGCTTCTCTCAATATAGTGTCACTGACCCTGTAGTTCAACAACCGAAACAGTATTGGTATAGGGTACGCACCTGGAGGCGGCTTGCGAGCCGGTACTCTGTGTGCGTGCTCCACCATGAATTGGGTTGAAAGCACATTTTCAGGCAGCAGGTCCCTTATCCAGCGTTCGATGTAGGCCACTGCATCTTGGCCCTCCTCTCCTTCTGGAAGGCCCACCCCTCTTACATTATTCCGACAGGAATAGCCTTCTGCATCTTCTAACCTCTCTTCCAGGGTGCTCACCTTATCTAACAGCATTTGCAACGCATTAGTGTTCGCTTGGGATGCTGGCTGCAGGCCTGCTAATGTGGGCTCGTTGGTGCAAACTTTGTCTTCCAGCTTACGGTGCTCCGCCCATAGGACCGTGATGTCCGATGTGACTTTATCAATTTTTGATTCCAGCGATGCACGTGTGTGGTCGAAAGTCGCCCCTTTCTTCTCTACCTTCTCTAGCACTGTGTCCTGCTTTGTCGCGAGAGTCGAAGATTTCTTGGGATGTGTCGCAGTGTCTGAGGCGTGCCCCCACAAGCAACCCATGGCTAGCTTCTGAGCTGAGCGCATACAACCTTACTTATTGCTTGTTGTTTGTGAGTATGTTTGAGTGTACCCAGATACTATTGGGTTCTCTGATCTGGTGATTGGGAGATGTTCCCTGTTCTGCTCTCAGATCTCCTGACCTGTATACTTTTATGAGCCTTGCACGGCAGTCCGAATAGTATCCAAGGAGGGTGTGCAGATCCAGCCCAGGAACCTGCAACCATCTTCTAACATGCTGAGATCCTGGAGCAAGCACCCACTCCAGTCAGCACCGCATCAAAGATGTGGCGTATTTTGGGTCTAGGCCTGATTCAGCCCCCAGTCCCCATGGAGCAACGCACGACCCCACGCGCTTCAGTATGCATGTGGAGTCCACCTTACCCCCTCTGCTTCATACCAGATCTCCAGTTGTATATTATTCTCTTGCTCTCAGCTTGTTGTTGTTTTCTATTTCTCAGTCCCTGCAAGCATGTGTGCTGTCCTACTCATCACTTGGGTTGTAGTTACTCAGCGTCTTCTGCTTTCGGCCTGGTCTGTTGCTCGCCGTGTCCCTGATGTTGGGTTATGCTCTTGGGGCCCCACTCGGGTGCTGCTCCCCTGTCTGTGCACCCGGGGTGCGTGTTACCTGCTGTGCGCTAGGGCCTCGTGTCCGCGCGCCACTGGCTGGTTCCGTGCAGTGAGTGCATTGAGTTTTCGGTTTCATTCGCGTACCCTTCTAGATACTTGCTTTTACAAGCATTTCAGTGGCTGTGGAGAGCACATAGGCCAGATATGGCTCCATACGGGTGCTTATGAGTCCATTCAGGCCTGTTGCCTGCGAACCCGCGCCGGCCACCGCACCGCCTGGGACATGATGCTCCTGGGCCTAGGCCTGATCCGGGCCTGCAGCCCATTGATGTCCCCCACCTCTGGGTAATGGAGCTTGCGCATCGGAGCTCTCCCCCTGATCCCAACCTCACCTTGGTATGATGGTGTGTAGCGTTCCTCCTATCGCAGCCAGTCCACGTCTTGCAGTTTGTGGCCTCTGCAGCTGCACGCAGGCTGCTGGCCGGCACCTCCAACGTCTCTCTCTGCCGGCGATGGTGAGAAGGTGCCTTGAGCCCACATCTTTTAAGCTCGCTGCGATCACTGGCTTGTACCACGCTTGCCTCTCTTGTGGGTCACTCTCGTGGTGCAGCCTCTGCTCTGGCCAGAGCTACTCTGTTTTCAGGACTCCCAGTCTCTCGCAGCGTGTAGATCCGTCCCCAGGTCAGATCGCGTGCCTGCCGGCTCGTGCCCAGCAAGACCCTGGTCAGTCCTCCGTTTTATTCGGTTCTCCTTCCTCAGTGTCGGTGATTGGGATTTCACCTCTCTGGGCCTGATTCACAAAAGTAATCTGAGACAAAATCCTAACTTTACGACTTTCGTATTCACAAAAGGCATTTAGGAGTAGTAAAGTTAGGATTTTGTCTTAAGTTTGTCTTAAGTTTTGGTCTTAAGACAAAATCCTAACTTTAGTTAAATTTAAGTTTAACTTAAGTTAGGATTTTGTCTTAAATTTGTCTTAAGTTTTGGTCCTAAGACAAAATCCTAACTTAAGTTTAACTTAAATTTAACTTAAATTTAACTTAAGTTAGGATTTTGTCTGAAGACCAAAACTTAAGACAAACTTAAGACAAAATCCTCATTTAAGTTTAACTTAAGTTTAACTTAAGTTAGGATTTTGTCTTAAGACCAAAACTTGAGACAAACTTAAGACAAAATCCTAACTTTACTACTCCTAAATGCCTTTTGTGAATACCGAAAGTCGTAAAGTTAGGATTTTGTCTCAGATTACTTTTGTGAATCGGGCCCTCTCTGTCTGCTATATAATGCAGTCTCGCCTGGTGCGTCTCGGCTAGCACTTTTCATGTTGCGGCCTCCCAGTGTTTCCATCACGGGCACAAGTGCCTCCTCGGATTCTCCACAATCCGTCCTCTAAACACCGCACCGGCCACCTTAGTTCACGGTTCCTCATGTTGGAAGGTAATGCCGCCCATGAGGGTGTTTGGATTGGCAGTTATTCTTAAGGATTATGTGGGATAATAGGGGATGGATGAGGAGCAATGCTAGGATGCGTCCGCCATCTTGGCTGGCTAGCCACGCCTCCCCTGTAGCCTGTCCCTTGATAGCTCCAATATATTTCTCCAGCAACCCTGTTGAAAGCAGCAAGCCCACATATATCTCCTCCTCAAAAATAATACAGCCCGATCACTTGATTACCTCAAGATTCTCTAATCCAACTACCATGCTCTGTCTGCCTGCAGTTGGATGCCCAATGTGGGCAGTAGTACTCACAGCACTGTCCCTCCCCACTACACCACTCGCTTGCCTCTCACACACTGCCACTGCCCAACTCACCGATTCATCTAATCCTCCATCAATGCACCATTTCATGTACTCATACACTCAATTACTCACTTATTCTTCCACCCATCATAGCACATACTTATCTCTGTATTTATCCAAACATTGATTATTTCTCACTCGTCCATACAACCATAGATGTAAACAATAAATGAAGAAACACTTCCATTTGAAGGCCAGACCTATTGACTTTGTCAATGATTGTAGATTTATGTTACACTAACAGGGCCCGATTCACAGAACTAACTTACGACAAAATCCTAAACTTACTACCATTTTGGTATTCACAGAATGAACTTACTCATTTTGGTATTCACAGAATGAACTTACTCATTTTGGTATTCACAGAAGGCACTTACACATTTTGTGTGAACTTACACATTTTGTGTAACTTACTCATTTTGTGTAACTTACACATTTTGTGTAACTTACTCATTTTGTGTAACTTACACAGTTTGAGTATTCACAGAAGGCACTTACTCATTGATGAGTAAGTGCCTTCTGTGAATACCAAAATGAGTAAGTTCATTCTGTGAATACCAAAATGGTAGTAAGTTCATTCTGTGAATACCAAAATGGTAGTAAGTTCATTCTGTGAATACCAAAATGGTAGTAAGTTCATTCTGTGAATACCAAAATGAGTAAGTTCATTCTGTGAATACCAAAATGAGTAAGTTCATTCTGTGAATACCAAAATGGTAGTAAGTTCATTCTGTGAATACCAAAATGGTAGTAAGTTCATTCTGTGAATACCAAAATGGTAGTAAGTTCATTCTGTGAATACCAAAATGAGTAAGTTCATTCTGTGAATACCAAAATGGTAGTAAGTTCATTCTGTGAATACCAAAATGAGTAAGTTCATTCTGTGAATGCCAAAATGAGTAAGTTCATTCTGTGAATACCAAAATGAATAAGTTCATTCTGTGAATACCAAAATGGTAGTAAGTTTAGGATTTTGTCGTAAGTTAGTTCTGTGAATCAGGCCCACAGTGTAGCACCGCTACAGGAAAACGCATGACAGTTGCATCTGGGTGGTAGCTAGTTAATTGAGAGTGTTCCTAAACAACTCTTTCTCTCCCATAACCTGCCTACACTACCTTATATATGTGATTACTCTGTCCCAATCGTAGGGATAAGGGAGAGTTGGCCTAGCTGTCACTCCTAAAGTACTGTATGTGCAGTACTATTCACATGCTCACGAATACAGCAGATTTAGCCATCTTTACCACTTATTCCCTTAGGCTGAGCGTCAGAATATCATCTGACATACATAGTGTTTCCTAAATATTTACAAAAAAAATGTTTACAAACATATCTCTTATTGGGTGTAGATTTTATTATTGTTAACTACAACGGGGCAATATTTTGTGGACAATATTTAGGACATGATAATTATTGTAGACAATATTCTGCCAACAATATTGTAGTGCCACACCTTCAAGGTTAGGTATTTGTATTACTATTTGTTTTGCACGTTAATGTGAACCTTACATTCAAGAGCATAAACATAGTTCATACTTGATCATTTAGTAGCCCAAGAAATAAAACAATTAATCTCAGGCTGTACTAATATTCATACTTAAAAGACAAATGCTGAATAAAGGGCCAGATGTACAAAAAGTCAGTTTGCAATTTCCTAATTGTGAATTTTTGATATTCGCAATTAGAAAACAGCAATATACAGCAGTGTCTCATACGCTGTTTGCGCTTCCCAATGGGTCGCAAAGGACCTGCTTCATTAATATTCATGAGGCAGGTCGCATTGGGAATGGCCTGTAATCACAGGGATGGTGGCTTGCTGGGGTCAACAGACCACCATGTCTGTGATTGCTTTTTAAATAAAGCACTTTTTTTTTAATGCAGCCTTTTTTCCTTAAAGGAAAACGGGATGCATTTAAAAAAGGAAAATGAAAAGTGTCCTTTTCATTTTTTAAGAGTAGGCAGTGGTCCGTGGGACCATCGGGCAGTTTGCCACCGGTCAAATGCATTTTCCTATTTACCAACCCAATTTTGTGAGTTGGTAACCTATTACCAACATGCAAAATAGCGTTTTAGAATCGCTATTAGGAAGTGAGTGTAAAGGGTGTCCCTTCCTAATAGCAAGCCACACGGGTATACAAGAATGTTTTGCGACCGGGAATGTGGTCGCAAAACATTTGCAGATTACCACTAATTTCAAATTGGTGGTATGCTATTAGCAAACAGGAAGGACCCCAAGGGGTCGCAAATTGCGACTTGCCTCATGAATATTAATGAGGCAGGTCCTTTGCGACCCATTTGGGAATTGCAAACAGTGTTTGAGACACTGTTGTACATCAGATTTTGCAACTCGCAAATTGCGAGTCTCTAAAAATCGCAATTTGTGAGTTGCAAAACCTGACGTTCGTACATGTGGTCCTCAATAGCACAAGTGCAATTTGTGTAAACTTGAAAAGACGGTGCAGAATTCCACCAATGTTACCTTGATCTAATTAGGCCCGCAACAAGTGGGGTGGGAGGCATCAGGTTATTATTGCACCTCGTAAATATCAACACCATGGTGTGATAATATTGACAAGCACAGTAAGTATCTCCTATTTTAAGTTCAAACGTGGAAATCGGGACAAGCATACAGAGTTTTACAGCCCACTTTGGGCCTAAGCTGTATATGCAAAATGTGTAGTTATGTTTCATTATGTTAATTTCATCATTGGCTGCTGTTAAATTGTAAATCTGCTTATTAAGAATCCTCATGCAAAGTGCTCCTTTGAAAGAACATTTCCTTATGAAGGGAAACAGTAAACACATGGGTCCCAATTCAGAAAGAAATTTTATACTATGAGTAGTAGTACTCCTGTAGTACTATTTTATGTACTCACAAATGCAATTCACTTAGGTGCAGGAGTAGATCTACATCCATGCCTATCCTATCTCTCAAGTGTGGAGTTTGCGATAGTGATTAAAACTATACACATATAGTCGTTAATTTCAGGTGCAACTGTTGGAGTGGCTAATTGGAGATGCTGGAGAATGAGGAATGTTTATTAGAAAGTGGGAGCGGGAAAGATAAATTAAGGAGGGACACAAGGAGAGACACACCAGTACAACAACACACTTACAAGATTGTAAATCAGTTGCAATTCACAAGTGCTATGCCCAGAGATCTACTCCGGCAGTACTAGAGTCCAAACAGGCTCAATTTACTCCAGTCAAGACTCGCAGCAAGTCTTACACCACACATGGCCGCCTAGAGGTATAGCAAGGGAGTCACACTTAAATGAACACAGAGAATACCATTACTAGCACAAAACACAACACACATAAGAACAAATAATCCCACACTAGTTAAGTTTGTAGATTTGCACTGTAAGCACATAAACATATACATACATGTATTAAAATTGGACTTTTGAGGTTATCTTGGCGAGTGCCCTCCAGAATTTTCCAGAGCTTCATGGGGCCATAGAGCCTGCTGGTGAAATTTGCACACCTGACCATTAGGAAGGATATTGCCAGGTTTTGCAGTGGAGCATACCACCTGCATTGCCCAGAAGTGCCACAAGCATTGCAAGGCCATCCAGCATTGGACCCACAACAAAGGCTAGGACATGCTTGGAAGGTCAACCCAGCCCCACACCAGATACTGCCAGCTGAACCCACTGAAGAAGAGGGTCCTACAGACCACCTACCCTGATCTCCATCATCAGCTAGAATAACATCTGCAGCAGGACAGTGATCAGTAATGTGTACATTTATTGAGAGCCTATAAGTATAGTCAGCACGTTTTGTTGTCTCATGTTTTGTTTGGTTTGTCACATCCATGTTTTCAAGATGCCAAGGTGGAATTCAGGTGTCAAAACAACCAAGTAGTTGACAAATGTTAAATGATGTTTACTACTTAAATGTCCCTAATTTTTTGGAGTTACATTACTATCCATACTTGTTGGCACATAAGAGACTGGTTTTAGGAGAGTATATCTTTACTGGGGCATTGCCCCCATGACGTCATGTGTTATAATGCTTATGACAGTGCTTTGCCAGAGTGTTGTGAGAAATCGGTTAAGAACAATGCCAAATGACCTGAGAACTTAAGTTAGGCAATGATCATATGCATTAGAAACATGCAGTACATTTCTATGATAGTCTGGAAATCACACACACATCTTGCAGTTGTCTCATGCAAAACATGCAGGCCTCATTTAGCAACTTTTGTATGTGAGGCAAATTGTTTGGCATAACACTGTTGTTAGACATGTCAGCCTTAGGGTGGTTTTCCCCCCGAAACATTTTGCCTGCTTACCTCGACGTTTTGCTTGATTTTTGCTTTTGTTGACCTTAGGACTCTGCACTTTACCACTGCTAACAAGTGCTAAAGTGTTAAGTGCTTGTGCTCACTCTCATAAACATGGTATGATTGGCATATACCCAATTGGCATATTTAATTGACTTATAAGTCCCTTGTAGAGTTGTCGTGTAGTTCCTATAAACATATTTAGGATCTGCGTGTTTAGACAACATAAACTGTGGAATTGGTGTCCAGACTGATTCCAGTCACCCCCATCGGATATGTTCGCCTGTAGACCAGCTAGCTCACAGTGCCACTATGAACCCCTCTTACCAAGGAGAAAATAGTTTCTGGCAATTATCGAACATGACAACTCTGACCCCCAGGGATCGTGGAAACAGTACAGTGCTTTTCGCTCAGTCTCTCGTGCTCACTTTTTCTTCAGAGAGATAGACAGAATAAACGCTGGGGACGTTTTCAATAAACATTTATTGAGCTAGCGTCATTCTAGTATAAAATACGCGTGCTGCAACAACCATGAGACAGAAACATATATATACGGTCATAAGCATAAATACAGCAAAGCAAAGGTAGAATTCTAACATAGTGCTAAAACAATGAATATATGCAGGCATATAAATACATGACAGTAATAATGTGTACTCCTACAATGCAACCCTAACTAAATGTACCTAAGTGTACCTAGTGTACCTAGCATGTATGTAGGAGTAAAGTCAAGAATCTGTAGTGTAGCTCCTATTTCCCTAATAGGCTCTGCGCATTGGAATAATATACCCTATAGGCTTGACATAGGACTGAGGTCGGTATGTCCCTATCGAGTCTATTAAACTTAATTACTTTGTGCCAGCTAGCTCAGAGGCCACTAGAAACTCCTTGAAAACAAGAAGGGAGTAGTTTCTGGCAACCGAAAAAAATGACAACTTTGTTTCCCTTTAGAATCGGAACACTTCTCAGAATCATGGAAACAATAGATAACAGTTTCACTCAGCTAATCGTGCATGCTTAGTTTCCTCAGAGTTACACAGAAAGAATAGACGGGCGTTTCAATAAAAAGGTTTCATTGAACAGTCTTGTTTCTCGTGTAAGAGATATGTGCTGTTATGATCACAAGACAGTATGCAAGATATATTATGTACAGCGTAAGCAGTAGAAATAAATAATACTGCACTAGCATTATCTTTTAGCATATATTCACATACATAAATAACATGAGCTAAAAATGTGAGTACTCATACGATGCGTCTCTAAGCTAGTTCTACCCCAGTGTACCTAACCTAACCTAGGTGTAGGACAATGTAAGAAGTAGGTGAAGTATGCTCTAGTATGGTATACTAAGAGTATGTTAAGTCTACTATGCCAAGAGTCCCTCTAGGTTCTAGTCAGCTCCATACCTTGAGAATGAGAGAGGTGGGAATCTCTTTCCGGACTCGAACTCTAACACCCCGCGAAGGGAGTCAGATCACTGGAAGCTGGATTCTCTGCGAGCAGGGATGACAGTGTCTTCTCAGTGCGTCAGGCCGGGATACGGGCTCCTCTGAAGTCGAGGTCTCCTCTAACTTGCTTGGGCAAGGGAAGGTATATTTATACCTGGTAGGTACTTTGGAATGTTAGCATTGACGTGAAGTCGGACAGAGGAAGACGTCAGGAATGAACCCTTAAGGTATAGCGGTTCATGCATAATAGATGAGTTCTTGGAGAAATCAATAATCCTGTGCTAGGAGAACTCCCAAGAGCTTAAGGTTCTGGTTTCTAAGAACTCGTTGTGACGTTAGGGTGGACGGATGTCGGTGACCATGCCTGTATTTGGAGTGCACGGCTAATGCCTAAATAAGGACTGGGATTCTATGCCTATATAAAGGCAATGCGAATTGTGCCTATATAAGGACATGTTTCAGGAAAACTTATATACGGACACCTAAAGCGGAATACAACACCCACTCCACTTTCGTATGAACGATAATACTAAATGCTAAACATGAACTTGAGTACCACATATTGCTAAAAACATTTCTAAAAGCATATTAAAAGAAGTTTAAAATAAACTGTTGAAATGCAATAGGTACTGTACATTTTAAAGCATTGGTTTAATTCTAAGCATATATTGGAAATAAAATGCAACATGAATGAATAAACAGTAATATATACATATGACGAAATGATTGATAAGTTTTTCAAAAATCAAAGCCATTTCATATCATGGAAGTAAATGAAATTTTAGACAGATAAGGTGACAATGTGTCCCTGGAAGTATTCAAAGAAGTCCGTTTTATAAGAATAGTTCTACTGTAAGCAGATTGATTTGCCATGTAGTTTAAAAAAAAGAATTCAATTTTGGGAAGAGTTCCAAGTTTTTGAAAATATGAAGGCCAAATTCATTGCGTTCCTGGTACACTGTGAGCCGAATCAAAGTCAGTGTACGGGTCTGGTGTAAACATGAAATCATCTATTTCCGTAGACAAAATATCGTCAACTGATGTTGGTGACATTTGGAACACCTCGTGTAGGAGATTAACTGCACAGAGATGAGAAGCATCGCCCTCAGCATAAGATGCCGCAGCAATGTTTGCGTCCGTTGTTACCTGTGTGCCTGTTGATCCATCTTGTACCTCAGCAGCAGCCGGAAGCATCTGTGAGATCTCAATGAATGCCGTCATCAGGATTGGTAGCCTCTGGGGACAACACAGAGCATGGGCCGTTATCGGGTCCAGCAGAGCATCGATATCCGTTGGCATGACTGATGGAAGTGTTAGACAGGTGTCTAGCACGCATTCTTCACCGCAAAGCAGGCAGCGTAGAACAGGTAAGATGCAATCTTGCCAGATTGGTCTGAATGACAGGAACCATGTTGTATTAAGTTCCCGTAGATGAGGTATGCCCAAAAGCTGTACTATGCGCTCATGGCACTTTCGTTCTAGGAGAGCCTTCTCCACATCGCTCGGAGTGATGTCGGTGGACAGGCTTGCCATAGCGTAACAGTAGGAATAGAAATAGGATTCCTGCAACAAGTGCTAGAATTAATGGCACACCACCAAACACCGAATGTGCGAAGTTTGGGGTGATTCCGAGGACTGCCTGGAAAGGTGCTAATAGTCCTGAGCAGATGGTCTTAAATACATGTACAATTCCGCTCGTATCAGATATGTTAAAGATACGTCCCATCATTTCTACGAAATGTATAGGGCAGTTTGTACGTATTAAAGCCTGTATCTCAGCCGAAGTCCTTGCTACTTGAAGATCAGAGGTTTCTTTGGCCGAGGTCAAAGGCACTGTTTGTTGTATAAGCATGGCTTTCATTCTGCTTAAAGTATCAAATCGTATAAAAGAGACATTCAACGAAGGCCACAAAGGCGACTCCCTGACTGTGTCTATTGGGGCAAACAATACTTGCATACAGCAAGTGACCCTGGAGTTACTGTTACCAGATATGCCTGGCAACATGCCACAGCAACTCTGATCATTCAACATGAGGTAACTCCCATTAGAAAGTTGGCCAAACGTTGGATTAATCACAGCAGCTGGTGTACCTAGCTGGTGGCAGGACAAATTTGCCACAGAACCATTACAAGCCCCGTGTAAAGAAATATCCTGACATGTGAGTGAACCGCTTAGTGCATTTTCACAGTGTGTACCGCTAAGAAACACTTCACGATCCCCACTCCAACATCTGTAACTGTAAGGTAAATCCCAGGATGTCTTAATGTATCATTTCCCAACCTTTCATATTTGCCTGCTTGCATTTGTTTGAGGCAATACTGAAACTGGAAAGTAGTGACAGGCAGAGTGATTTTGCCATGAATAAGCCATTCTGTAGCTGGTTTTTCTGCCACAGTGAATTGTAATTTCTCCAGTTTTTTAATGCTCAGCACTGTATACTTTGCTCCCCTTTGTGCCAGTTCGATCTGTTTATCAGTTAGATTGTATTCTGCAAACAGAGCCGACGTGTTGATAAAACGCCAAGGCACATAACCCGCTCGCAAAGATTGCAGCGTCCAGCCTAATAACATAATAGAAAGTAATTGAGATTGGCCTTGCTGTAACATGGCTAAATCTTGTGCCAGTATGTCAATAGCAGAGGATACAATGTTGTCCAATGAATAAATTCTGGATGACAAAGTTGTTAACCCATTGTCGACCACAGAGAGAGTTTTCTCTAAATTAATACGATCAAGTTCACGTATTCGTCCTGCGGCCTCTACCTGTGAAACCTTCCATGCTTCATTATAAGCAGCATAGATGCCGGTATATATGAAATGTTTTTGACGTGGTTTTCTCGGTCCTAGCAAGAATTCCCTAAGCTCTGCGTCGTCTTTAAGTAAAGATAAGTGTTGTTTCACATCCTCAAGTGTAGATTTTTGTAGCCAATCGAGGCACAATTTTCCTACACTGTATGTTGTTACTACCCCCGGATGTTGTCTTTGGACGTATCGTGGGTCTGGCCTATGAATAGTAAAGCCCTGAGTTTTATTCAGGAATCTCTCTTGACAGGTGTTTGTGTCTGTGGGCCAGATCAACCATTTTCTCCAATCAGGATTTGTTCTGTTGATTTGTGGTATTGTGTCAACTGTAACCGCTGCCCGTGTATTGTTATCACTTGCAGGTGCTGGTACAGAAGGTGTTTTCATGTCTTTGATCTTGGCTAACCCAAGGCAAGACGTTTGTTTCACAGTGTCATTCAAAAACATTATTTGTTGAGGGATGATACATGCTCTAAATAAAGCTTCTATCCCCTGCACTTGCCAATCTTTAGAACCCCAGACAGATTTTGTGTCTATTGTGTCTTTCCACAAGTCGAATCCATGTCTAGACAGTTGGGCAATAAATGCTGCAGAGTAAATCTGTTTTGTATTTGTTAAAATAATTTTCTGTCCTGTTTTGTTTACATTTTTATAGTAAAATGTTTCCGGATCAGATGTATTGTACCCTGAAAAATAGGGAAACTTTTTAGCAAACGTTTTTGAACTACCTTTGGTGGTGTAGGACAATGCTCCCATTGGTTAAACATAAACACATTTCTAGGTGTTGCAGATTTATGCAAAAAATGATGAACATAGTGGTTATAGCAATACAGCTGTTCATAGACTGATGAACCCTCTAAATATTCATTGTTAGAAAATGCAGCAGACCTTTCTAGATCAAACATCATGTCATTTACAGTCTCAAAGTCCCAATCATCAGAATAGGTACTGGACGAAATAAAATCACTTAGTGAAATTTTAAATAAATGTGGAATGTTCAATTGTTCCGTAGGGCCAAATATATCGAAATCAGTTTTATCCCACACTATACCATCCTGTATAGGATCGGCTGTGATGTTCACTGCAGACAAGTCTCTTGCTTCACGATGGGAAGATTTGTGTGGTTTCAAAAGTAAGTTCACATGTTTACTTTCAATGTCCAAACGGATGTATCTGCCATTTATAAGCACGCTGATAGTCATAACCAAAGCTAGCCAAAGCAGAAAGAAAAATATTCCAGAAATAATCCAGAGTTTAGTTCATGGTGAAAACAGATAAGTCTTTTTCAGAAAATGAAAAAAGTCTTGTACTTGCTGTTTGAAAGTTAATGCTGGCGTCGTTTCAGGCTCACTCGGATCCTCAGAAAACGTATCAAAGTTAATGAAATAGCCAGAAGCAGTTCTGTCAATTGTTGAAATTGCATCAGGATTTGTTGAAATCGCTGGAACCAGTTGATCACTTGTTACGTTGGTGTAAACAGGTGTATTTGGACGAACTGTTACTTGAGTTTCAAGAGGGATGAGTTCCATAGCATTGTTGCTTAGTCCTTCATCTGTTACTGCTGAATTCTCGATAGTTATCAGTCTTTCAGTCTGAACCTCTTGGATAGTAGCGAGAGGAGTGCGTCTGCTACTAGGTCAGAGTCCACGAGGCCTACTATTTAGTATTGGCCACATACTGTGGTTTGATGAGGTCGATTGACACAAATCTTTTCTCCTTTTTTCCAGCAAGGGGCGGCAGAAGTACTGTTCTTGTTCCGTGAACGGCTAGGACAGGTACTGGTTGTCTGTAAGAAGGTCCAAATTCCTTCTTGTCCGCAATCTTCTCTCTGACTAGATCCCCAACTTTTGGGATCCAGACAGGCCTTGCTGGGACTGCCGGTTTTTCCCCAGTGGTGGTTGGCTTCAGGAACACGTTGCTTTGTTTCGATCTTAGTTCATTTAGATCCTGTAAAACAGCCAAACGATCTTTGATATCAAAGGGTTTATTTTCCACCACTGTGCCTTTACATTTGAGATCAGGAACCCACATCTTGTCTCAAATAGGACCTCATATGGAGTGACCCCCCCTAGAGAACTTCTTGGCAAATTATTTAATGAGCGTTGGACCCCATAAAGATGTTTGACCCACCCATCACCCGAACCTAATATTCTAGCTGTTATAGACTGCTTTATGTCCCGGTTTTTCCTTTCCACAACAGAATTTCCCTCAGGATGAAATGGAGAGGAGTACCGCAATGCAACGCCCAAACTGGCCATGGCTTCTTTGTAAGCCCGAGAGCTAAACGCAGGGCCCTGGTCAGAATGTAGTGTGCCTATTGTGTATGTGCCGATAAAAACTCGCAAATCTTTTATAACAGTTCGAGCGTCAGCCGAGCGCTGAGGCCATATCCATATGAACCTTGACTTAGTATTTGTGGGATTGCATTTGTCCAAAAGGACGCCTGCGCATAGATAGTCTAATGCTGTCTAACAATGGTGTCTGTCCCTGGCAGGCTACTTCGTAGCATGGTGTCTGGTGGCGTTCTGCATCACGCTTTACCTTACAGTCTATGCAGTCATTGTCAGGCATTGATCCATCGGCGCGCCTACCTCGAGTGTAGGACTACATCTCCCAGAAGGCCGTCCTTCTGGGAGGGATTAAATATCACGTACAACGCAGGGAGCATTGTACGTGATTCTTCTTGGAACGAAGTTGTTAGATGCAGAGCGGCTGCTCTGCGAGAATCCAGCTGGTACCGCCGGATCTGGCGCTCTCCGACTGAAGCGCCGAAAATACGATCCCCCCGTCTAGATTGTGGCAAAGATCGGGGAGAAGGTGTCGGACCGTCCGAGGACGATTCCTGGGAACCGAGTGCCGGCGTACACGCCCCACGTGCGGTGCGACTGTTCCATTCCCGCAATCCTGGGAAGCCTGGATCTAGGAGGCGCGTGGGAGGAGGACGTACTGTCAGGCATTGATCCATCGGCGCGCCTACCTCGAGTGTAGGACTACATCTCCCAGAAGGCCGTCCTTTTGGGAGGGATTAAATATCACGTACAACGCAGGGAGCATTGTACGTGATTCTTCTTGGAACGAAGTTGTTAGATGCAGAGCGGCTGCTCTGCGAGAATCCAGCTGGTACCGCCGGATCTGGCGCTCTCCGACTGAAGCGCCGAAAATACGATCCCCCCGTCTAGATTGTGGCAAAGATCGGGGAGAAGGTGTCGGAACGTTTCTGCCGCAAGCGCTCGGAGGTTGCGCAAAACATTCATACTGTTGTTTTCCCCACCCGCGGCTGCAGCGGGAAGAACGACAAGGCTCTGAGGGAGGTGCCTCTAAGAGAGTACTAACTCCCTGAACTTACCGCGAACTGATCGGCTGCTGGTCTGTTTTCTTTTCTTCATCCCTATGAGTCTAAGAGGGAAGGGTTGTGCTGGAGTTCTAGGGTATCCAGTGCCAGAATCATCTAAAAGAGGTACCGCCTGTTCTTTTCCTTTTCGTTTATGTTTCCTTTGTGACATTGGTGAAACTCACCTGAGTGCTGTCATCCTGTATCCCGTCTGGATTTCAGTAGGAGAAGTTGATGCCGGGATTGCTTGCAGTATCTTAGTAGACTGTTCTGATTCTTCACCAAGTGTCGTTCTACTTCCTTCTTTTACTGGAGCTGGCTGTTTCTTTTCTTCTTGTATCCAGGGTGAGTGGTAGAGGGTACGTATGTGGATAGTATTCGTTTTTGGTTTATCAAAGAGAAGAAGTGAACGGTGTACTAACTGGAATGTGCTTGGTTTTCTAGGTGCTTATGTTTTGTTGCCTGCGGGGAGAGAAGTATCTTCCCAGACAGAGAGGTTCTATACAGTGGGGGATGAACTCTAACAGGTACTGAGACAGCACTAGCGAGATCTTATGAGAGTAGTTCGCCTTGTATATCCTATTAATCGTATGCTTATTTTTGTTACAGGTTTTCCCTTTTTCCCACGCTGCACCTACCCTATCCCTATCCCTCGCTTGATCGCCTCAATACTCTGGGTATCATTTAATCAGAGTTTGGGGATGTCAGGAGGTGGACCCCTTTGAGCATTGTCCAGATCCTGAGGAGTGCTTGTAATAGTGACAGAATCACGTACCCACGAAAAATACTCCTCCCGGTCTGGGCCAGGCCCAAAGATGGCGTCATTAGACGAGGTGTTACAGGCATTGGTAGCGGTACAGCAGGAATTGGCTGCTTCCCGCGCGGAGACTGCGGCTCTAAGAGAGAGGGTGGATAGACAGTCAAGGAATCCGTTTGATGTTTCCTTAGCCACTCCCCAGATACAAGTGACGGTTCTGCCACCCATTCCTTTGGCTAGTCCAGAGAGGTACTCGGGCGATCCGTTGAAAATACAAACATTTATGACCCAAATAGCATTACATTTTTCCTGTAAGCCTGCGTCTTTCCCCAATAATCTCTCTAGGGTGGCTTTTGCCATCTCGTATCTGACAGGGGATGCCGCCAATTGGGCGGTTCCTTTGGTCAGAAACGACGATCCGTTGCTTTCGGATTGGACGGCTTTTCGGAGGGAGTTCGAGAGAGTGTTCAATCGCCGGGCTACCACATTTAGCGCAGATAGGGAGCTGCTAGAACTTCGTCAGGGAACTAAGGACCTAGTCACTTATATGATGGCCTTTAACCGCTTGGTGGCAGAAACCGCCTGGCCAGAGGAGAAAAGGATGTCACTCTACTACCAAGGTTTAAGGGATGAGATGAAGGATGTGTTGGCACGTATCGATCCGCAACCCACCACATGCACCGACTTGATAAATCTCACCTTGCGGTTAGACCATAGATTGGCAGAGTGGGGAGGGGACCGAAGAAGAGGCGAGAGAGCCGTGGTTGGGATGGGGCATTACAGTCGTTCCTCCCATCCCTCGATGGAACCAGGGTCTGAACCGATGGATGTGGGAGCCATTAGACCCCCATTATCTAAAACGGAGAGGGAGAGCCGTCGGGCGCAAGGTCTCTGTATGTATTGTGGGAAGAAGGGGCACTATGTGAGGGATTGCCCCCTGAAACCCAAGAAAAGGAATACGTACTATTCCAACAAAAGAGTGGCAATCGTGGAGTTAGGGTCCACGAGTGATGGTGCCTCTGCCGAGACAGAGCCTCACATAGGAGAACCATCAGAGAAGGAATGGAGGTTGCTGTCGTTAGCGGTTACTGAGGCAAAAAACACTGAGTCACACATAGTGCTGTCCATGACCCTTAGGACGGGACAACAAAACCATCAGGTATGCACCATGATAGATTCCAGGGACACTGGAAACTTTATTGATAGTGGTTTGGTACACCGACTGGGGTTAGCCACAGGGCTTAGCAACAAGCCTGGAATGGTGTTAGCAGTGGACGGTACCCCGTTGAAGTCAGGTCCCATCACAGAACACACAGAAGTGGTAGAACTAGTCCTCAAAGGGGATCCTCAAGATCATGTGGAGGACATTATGCTGAACATTATCGAGGCACCTCAATACGAGGTCATCTTGGGCATGCCATGGTTGTGGCAGCATAACCCTACTATGAATTGGAGACAAAAAACCATTAGTTTTCAATCACCGGAATGCCTAGCTAAGTGCATGCATGACAACTGTTCACACACCTTGGCCTTAGCCCGGATATACCATGTTGCCACCGCAGCAGAGAAAGAGACAGAACTACCTCCGGAATATGCTGTCTATCGGGAGGTGTTTTGTGCGGTCAAGGCCGAGATCTTACCCCCACACCGCGACTATGATTGTCGCATAGATCTGGTGGATGGAGCCATTATTCCATCATGCAGAGTCTATGCGTTATCCGAACCCGAGACCAAACACTTGCGCGAATACCTCGAGCATTATAGCGCCATCGGCTTCATTCGCCCGTCTCGTTCTCCGGCCGCCTCTCCTCTTTTCTTCACGGCGAAAGCCAATGGTGAGTTAAGGACTTGTATCGATTATCGGTCGTTGAACAAGAATACGGTGAGAAATCGATACCCGTTGCCACTCATTCCAGTATTACTGGATCAGGTGAGGGAGGCCAACATCTACACCAGACTTGATCTGAGAGGGGCCTATCACTTAGTACGTATACGCAAGGGGGATGAGTGGAAGACCGCATTCAAAACACGGTACGGGTTGTTCGAATACTTGGTTATGCCGTTCGGGCTGTGTAATGCCCCGGCGGCATTCCAGTATTTCCTCAACGACGTGCTCAAGGACTACATAGATCGAACCGTGGTCGTGTACATTGACGACATTCTGATCTATTCAGTCTCTCCGGAACAACATACTAGATACGTCATCCTGATCCTCAAACGACTGCAAGAACATAGCCTGTTCTGCAAGCTAAGCAAGTGTGAGTTCAGCGTGACTGAGGTAGAGTTTTTGGGGGTCATTTTGAGTCCTCAGGGGTTTAGAATGGCTGAAAGAAAAGTGGAGGCAGTTCAGGAGTGGCCTGTTCCTAAGAGTGTGAGAGAGGTGCAATGCTTTTTGGGTTTCTCCAACTACTATCGGAGATTCATCTCTCACTTTTCTCAATTGGCCGCTCCAGTAACTAGGTTGTTGAGGAAAGGAACGCCTTTCACTGGACCTCCGAAGCCATGGAGGCGTTTACCCAACTGGAAAAGGCCTTTGCACCGCACCCATCCTGCGACACCCTCAGGTCGACATACCTTTCGTGGTAGAAGTGGACGCCTCCGAGGTGGCGGTCGGAGCAGTGTTGTCACAAAGGGATAAGCACACAGGGCAGCTGCATCCAGTGGCGTTCCTTTCCAAGAAGCTGAACTCTGCCGAGACCAATTACACTGTGGCCGAAAAAGAACTATTGGCCATTAAGAAAGCTTTTCAAGAGTGGAGACACTACTTGTGGGGGGCCCATCATCCCATCACGGTCTACTCGGACCACCGGAATCTTCAGTTCATGAAGACAGCCAGACACCTCTCACAGAGACAGATGCGGTGGATGCTGTTTTTCGCGGGATACGATTTCTTGATCACCTTCCGTCCCTGATCAGATAACAAAAAAGCGGATTCCTTGTCCAGACAAGGAGAGAGTAACGCGCCCCGACAAGACCGCCCGGAGGCAATCGTGAATCCGGACAGGGTCCTTTGTGTGGTCACTGTGGACCACTTCCTCGAACAAGTCACAACCAACCGTTCCCCGGATCAGTGGCGGCAGTGGGCGGACCAAAGCACTCATCAGATCCTCAAGCATGGCGTACCCTTGCACAACAATAAACTGTACTTGCCTACCCACACGCTCCGGTTGAAGGCTTTCAATTGGTGTCATGACGCAGTACTTGCGGGTCATCCTGGACATAAGAAAACATTACACCTGATCCAGCGTCATTTCTGGTGGGACGGAATGGCTAAAGACGTGGAACAATGGGTGTCACAATGTGAAACGTGTGCTCGTGCAAAAGGGGAACACAACAAAAGCAAGGGGAGACTGATGCCTCTGCCTACTCCTTCCCAACCTTGGCAAACGATCAGTCTGGATTTTATCCTCGGTTTACCTCTGGATCAAGGGTATAATGCGATTTTGGTTGTTATAGACAGCCTTACCAAAATGGGTCACTTTATCCCGTGTAGGAATCTACCCACTGCGGGACAGACAGCTCAATTACTGTTGACGCAGGTAGTGCGCCTACACGGCCTCCCTAGGGTCATCGTATCTGATAGGGGACCCCAATTCATTGCCAGGTTCTTGCGGATGTGGTGCAAGGCTCTCCATGTGGAAGCCGCTCTGTCTAACAGTTTCCATCCGCAAACCGATGGTCAAACAGAGCGGTTGAATCAAACCTTAAAGAAATACTTGCGGTGTTATTCGAAGGACGCAACCGATTCCTGGGTGTCCCTGTTATGGTTGGCCGAACTATCCTATAACAATGCTTGGCACAGCTCTATTGGGGAAACACCATTCAGAGCAAAGACGGGGTTCCATGCCACCACTCTGCCTCTGGTTATACCGAGTGAAGTACGGAACCATCCTACAGTGATGGCACAGGTGGGGTCTCTCATGCTGATACACAGATGGATACAAGCACATCTGGACCGCGCCAAGCAGACCTACAAGAAATGGGCTGATCGCCATCGACAAGAAGGGCCTACGTATCAGGTGGGAGATCAAGTATGGCTCTCTACTAAGAACATCCGCTTCCGATATCGCAGCATCTTTCATCCCAGGTTTATTGGCCCGTACACCAGTCTACGCACGGTCAACCCCGTGGCGTACAAACTGAGATTACCAGCCTCTTTGAGAATACACCCGGTGTTTCATTGTGGTCTGCTCAAGCCGGCGAAGGGTGCGAGGCGCAGGGCGGCGCCTCCCGTGATGAGGGATGGGCAGTTGGAGTACGAGGTGCGACGCATTCTGGATTCCCGGTACCGCCAGGGTCGCCTATGGTACCTGTTGTCTTGGAAGGGCTATCCGTCCGAGGACGATTCCTGGGAACCGAGTGCCGGTGTACACGGCCCACGTGCGGTGCGACTGTTCCATTCCCGCAATCCTGGGAAGCCTGGATCTAGGAGGCGCGTGGGAGGAGGACGTACTGTCAGGCATTGATCCATCGGCGCGCCTACTTCGAGTGTAGGACTACATCTCCCAGAAGGCCGTCCTTCTGGGAGGGATTAAATATCACGTACAACGCAGGGAGCATTGTACGTGATTCTTCTTGGAACGAAGTTGTTGGATGCAGAGCGGCTGCTCTGCGAGAATCCAGCTGGTACCGCCGGATCTGGCGCTCTCCGACTGAAGCGCCGAAAATACGATCCCCCCCCGTCTAGATTGTGGCAAAGATCGGGGAGAAGGTGTTGGACCGTCCGAGGACGATTCCTGGGAACCGAGTGCCGGTGTACACGCCCCACGTGCGGTGCGACTGTTCCATTCCCGCAATCCTGGGAAGCCTGGATCTAGGAGGCGCGTGGGAGGAGGACGTACTGTCAGGCATTGATCCATCGGCGCGCCTACCTCGAGTGTAGGACTACATCTCCCAGAAGGCCGTCCTTCTGGGAGGGATTAAATATCACGTACAACGCAGGGAGCATTGTACGTGATTCTTCTTGGAACGAAGTTGTTAGATGCAGAGCGGCTGCTCTGCGAGAATCCAGCTGGTACCGCCGGATCTGGCGCTCTCCGACTGAAGCACCGAAAATACGATCCCCCCGTCTAGATTGTGGTAAAGTTCGGGGAGAAGGTGTCGGAACGTTTCTGCCGCAAGCGCTCGGAGGAGCGCAAAACATTCATACTGTTGTTTTCCCCGCCTGCGGCTGCAGCGGGAAGAACGACAAGGCTCTGAGGGAGGTGCCTCTAAGAGAGTACTAACTCCCTGAACTTACCGCGAACTATCGGCTGTTGGTCTGTTTTCTTTTCTTCATCCCTATGAGTCTAAGAGGGAAGGGTTGTGCTGGAGTTCTAGGGTATCCAGTGCCAGAATCATCTAAAAGAGGTACCGCCTGTTCTTTTCCTTTTCGTTTATGATCCTTTGTGACATTGGTGAAACTCACCTGAGTGCTGTCATCCTGTATCCCGTCTGGATTTCAGTAGGAGAAGTTGATGCCGGGATTGCTTGCAGTATCTTAGTAGACTGTTCTGATTCTTCACCAAGTGTCGTTCTACTTCCTTCTTTTACTGGAGCTGGCTGTTTCTTTTCTTCTTGTATCCAGGGTGAGTGGTAGAGGGTACGTATGTGGATAGTATTCGTTTTTGGTTTATCAAAGAGAAGAAGTGAACGGTGTACTGACTGGAATGTGCTTGGTTTTCTAGGTGCTTATGTTTTGTTGCCTGCGGGGAGAGAAGTATCTTCCCAGACAGAGAGGTTCTATACAGTGGGGGATGAACTCTAACAGGTACTAAGACAACACTAGCGAGATCTTATGAGAGTAGTTCGCCTTGTATATCCTATTAATCGTATGCTTATTTTTGTTACAGGTTTTCCCTTTTTCCCACGCTGCACCTACCCTATCCCTCGCTTGATCGCCTCAATACTATGGGTATCATTTAATCAGAGTTTGGGGATGTCAGGAGGTGGACCCCTTTGAGCGTCGTCCAGATCCTGAGGAGTGCTTGTAATCGTGACAGTCATTGATGAAGATGTGAATCAGTGTATTCATTCCAGGCCACCAGTACATCTCTTTTAACGTCAAAATTGTTTTAGAGATCCCTTGATGTGACAGACCCTCCCCCAGATGTGCTTCATAAATCAAAGTTGCTCTACGTTCCATATTTGGAATTACCCTATCCCCCACTCCAGGGATTCGAGCAAAAGGAACGTTGTTCGCATCAATTACATAAGAGTACTTGAGTGGAAACTTTTTGGTAACGCTGCACCACTGCCTTTGCTTGTAGCATTGACAGCCAACAATATCTCACTGTCTATTCTCGTTTTTGAACGAGTGATCGCAGCTACGGAAGCCGTCTGAACAGCCCCCTTTGCGGCTTTGTCAGCCAATGAATTCCCTGCAACATGAACGCCATCACGTTGATGACTCAGTGTATGTATCATGTGAGCCTTTGGTAGTTCGTTTTTTAACTGAACTACTTGTTCCCAAAGCGTTTTATGCTTTATTGTGCCACCTTTTGCATCTTTGAACCCATTTTCAAGCCAATTTTGTATATATTCATTATACGACTGAACACAGTAAAAAGAATCGCACACTATCAGTGTGGGGAATTCGCGATCTGTACTTTCAAGTGCCAGTTTGAATGCTTGTAGTTCAGCTCGCTGAGCTGTACAATCTCCTAGAGATTGAGTTTTTGTGACCATAGGTCTGAAGTTGCCATCTTGCATGCAACCTTTAACGATAGCGCATGCCGCACTGTAAGCTTGCTTACCCCCTGTAGCGGGTTGTGCTGATCTGTCAGTGTAAATTATGAATTCGTACTGATCGAGAGGCAGAATTTCAGTGGGCAGAAGACATTCATGTTCATACTGCAGGAATGCTTGTGTTTTTAGATCAGGATCAAAAACATATTCAACATCTGTTGCAGCAAGAGAATTAACCCATTGTATCCATCTAGGATGTAAAGCTTTTGCATTCGGGATGCTCGCTTTTGTGACCGCTTCTAAGGCAGGTACTGGGGTTACGACAATAATGCGTTTCCCTTGGGCTAGGGCTCTTTCTTTTGCTACAGCGGTTTGAACTGCTGTCAGTATTTTTTCTGTTGAAGTGAAGCGCATTTCTGCTTATGTATACAAATGAGATTTGTATGCAATTGGTACTTTTTCACCCTCATTAAATGTTAAGTAGGTGAATCCGCACTGACCCGAAATTATTCAGATCACTAAGTTGCGTTGACTTACGCGTGTTTGTAAGTGATTTGTTGCTAACATGTTAGCTTGGAGTGAATGCAAGATTTCTGTGTGTTCTTGTGTCCAATTTGTGATTGAAAAATCAGGTTTGATTAATTCGTAGAGAGGTTTAACCCTTTCTGCGTAATTTAGAATGTACGTTCTTCCAAAATTTAGGAAACCCAGGATGGATTGTAAATTTTTCAGCGTTTTTGGAGGTTGGAACAGCGCACACTTTTCTAAAAAGTTAGCTGCCAAGCTCTTTCCTTCACTTGAAAGCTCATATCCCAGAAAAAGGACATTGAGATGGGCAATTCCGGATAATGGTACTCACCCTGTTCAAGTGCCTATCTAGGTCATCGTCTGTCAGATAGATGTCATCGACATATGACAATGCCTCATTATCATAAATTTGTAGTAACTCTGTTACCCTAGCTGAGAATAACCCCGGGCTGTTCTTGAACCCTTGTGGGAGTCGACAAAATTGACGCTGGGTCCCCATTATTGAGAAAGCTGTTAAGTACCTGCTTCCAGGTGCTATGTTTTGACAAAAGAAACCATTTGAGATATCTAATGTGGTTTTATATTTTTTACGCACAATGTTATTCATTAATGCTGTACTATGTGCATTTTGCACTGCAAATGTTTTAGAACAAGTGTTTAAGTGTCTGTAATCCAAAACTAGACGATATGAATGGTCTGGTTTGGATACAGGAAACAAAGGATTGTTCATTGAGGAGGTGCATGTTTCAATCACCCCTTGGTATTCAAGTTGATCTAAGATCTCCCTGACCTGTTTTTTAGCTTCTTGCTTTATTGGGTACTGCCTTTGTGCAGTAGGTTGATTTTTTAACTGTATTTTATGGTGAGGTGAATCCTCATCCCATCCTACATGATTTTTGTATAATGCTGGGGACTGGGCTACTGCCCACTTCCTGGCATAAGTATATTTTAGGTGAATTGGAATATGGTTTGAGAAGGCAGGCATAATAATGTCCTCGCCATGTGGGCACTCCCTGACAAATTGTGGTGGCCAGTCTTTTTCTGCTAGAAGTATATCATAACCCCTTGAAAGTTTTTCCCTAAAAGAGTGTTTTCACCTGTCTTGGTATGTCTCCCTCCATTCAGAGTGTTATTTCATATAACTTTTGTGGAGTACTAACCCTGGTGTCTACAGTTTCTACTGTGATGTACTCATTCAAGTTCACTATCTCCAGAAGTTCCTTCAGGTTCTGGCGAGCTATTGTGACTTCTGCTGCACTGTCCAGCATTGTCTGAGCCCATTCTCCGTTCTTGAGTTGTGTTCTCAGTATTCTCGGCATGTCTGATCTTCAGACCTGCTACCTTCTTTTTTGAGAATTGAGGTTTTGATTTATTTTTCTGAACGTGTTTGTCGTCTTTGGATTTCACGCGTTCTTCTTTATGTTCTGACCGTCCTCTTCTTTCCGATGTCTGTGACGATAACTGAAAGGTACGAGAGGAACGTGTATCAGTGTCTTGATACCTGTCAGGTTTTCTTAAATTATCCCTATTCCTGAGGTTATACCTCCTTTCAGAGGGCTCCTTTTGAGGAGACCTACCTCGGGATTGAGAACGTTTCTCGTTTGAGTTTTGTTTATTAGTTTCCCACTTCTTTTTAGAAGATGTAGGAGTTTGTTTAATAGAGTCCTTTTCAGGATTCTCAGATAGTTTTGGCTTCAATGGTCTTCCACCCAAACTATCTCTGCCTAATTCTGCATATGATTGTTCTATTATTCTGGGTAGTTCTGTTTGATGTTCTGTTACATCAAATTCCCTTAATCATTGGCGGATCGCCACTGCTGCTGCCTCCCCTTTAATATTAGATAATATTATTGTTGAGACCTGGTCGAAATTTTTCAGTAGTTTCATACTTAAATTTAGAGCAGGCTCTGCCACGTATTCGTTTTGAATTTGTTTCAGGACATCAGGTATTACCGCAATTGATGGAATACCATGTATTTTAGTATAGATGGCAGCAAAGACTGAGCCCCAAGTGATGCAGTCTTCCAGTTGTGGTGTGATCCCCATTGGTAAACAGATTGTTAGGATTCTGTGTTTCTCATAAGGGCTAGTATTTGGAAATACTGCTTCAATTGAGTAATTTTTTTAGCTATCCAGAATGGAATTTGCTCACGTTTTGTGGGCATTTTACCCATGACTGCTTATAAAGTCTGTGGTGTAATTTTTAGTGTATTCCCCTGTTGAGGGGTTTGATTTGGAATGGTCAATGGTGGTTCGACTGTGAAAGTCTGCATCACATATTGGACCAATTGTCTGTAAATTTTTATTAACTCTGTAAGTTGAGTAAGTAATTCCTCGTCTGACATTATATCGAGGTCAGGATGAGGAGTGTAGCCGGCTAGAATTGGCCATGTTCCTCCTGGTCTACCTAGTGGACCGAGCCTGGTAATGTTTTTGTGATGTTTTAGGGCGCCTTTAAACCAAAGCTGATGCTCCTGGTATGTTAGTGGAATTTCAATATCCTCGAAAGGAATATATTCCTCTGGTGGTTCATCTTCTTTGTAGAAGTGAAACAGTCTTGTGACTGCATTTGATTCTGGGAATATTATCCATGAATAGAATACCTCTGTCTGAAAGGATTCGTGTGCCTCTATCACGAAAACTGCTCTACCTCCTCTTGGTGGTAGGCCGTGTTTTATAAGTTTTAGAGTGATGGCTCTTCTTAAGTTTGGATGGATGTCTATAACACCCTCCTCGGTTTCATTTAAACCTGTAAAGTTAAAAGCTGTTACGACTGGTTCAGCCGCAGCTACACCGTTCCTGGTCGCATTGTCCCCGTGTTCGGACATTTGTTTTTTGAAAAATGTAGAACAAGTTTCAAGGAAACAAAAGATAAGGTGCACAATATTTTGGAACACTGTATCCTTCAACGTTGAACAAACCAAAATAGCTAATATATAGGGTATTTGTCCTATTTAGCTTTGGCGGATATTTAGCCCTACCCACTCCAGACGTCTTATGGAGTATGTGAGTAGGGGTCTCTGAGAGAAAAGCACGACTGAGTTACTCAGTATCTAGCGTTAAATTACCGCCTAACCAAACGTTTGGGCGCCATGTAGTGTAGTTCCTATTTCCCTAATAGGCTTTGCGCATTGGAATAATATACCCTATAGGCTTGACATAGGACTGAGGTCGGTATGTCCCTATCGAGTATATTAAACTTAATTACTTTGTGCCAGCTAGCTCAGAGGCCACTAGAAACTCCTTGAAAACAAGAAGGGAGTAGTTTCTGGCAACCGAAAAAACATGACAACTTTGTTTCCCTTTAGAATCGGAACACTTCTCAGAATCGTGGAAACAATAGATAACAGTTTCACTCAGCTAATCGTGCATGCTTAGTTTCCTCAGAGTTACACAGAAAGAATAGACGGGCGTTTCAATAAAAAGTTTTATTGAACAGTCTTGTTTCTCGTGTAAGAGATATGTGCTGTTATGATCACAAGACAGTATGCAAGATATATTATGTACAGCTTAAGCAGTTGAAATAAATAATACTGCGCTAGCATTATCTTTTAGCATATATTCACATACATAAATAACATGAGCTAAAAATGCGAGTACTCATACGATGCGTCTCTAAGCTAGTTCTACCCCAGTGTACCTAACCTAACCTAGGTGTAGTACAATGTAAGAACTAGGTGAAGTATGCTCTAGTATGGTATACTAAGAGTGTGTTATGTCTAGTATGCCAAGAGTCCCTCTAGGTTCTAGTCAGCTCCATACCTTGAGAATGAGAGAGGTGGGAATCTCTTTCCGGACTCGAACTCTAACACCCCGCGAAGGGAGTCAGATCACTGGAAGCTGGATTCTCTGCGAGCAGGGATGACAGCGTCTTCTCAGTGCGTCAGGCCGGGATACGGGCTCCTCTGAAGTCGAGGTCTCCTCTAACTTGCTTGGGCAAGGGAAGGTATATTTATACCTGGTAGGTACTTTGGAATGTTAGCATTGACGTGAAGTCGGACAGAGGAAGACGTCAGGAATGAACCCTTAAGGTATAGCGGTTCATGCATAATAGATGAGTTCTTGGAGAAATCAATAATCCTGTGCTAGGGTAACTCCCAATAGCTTAAGGGTCTGGTTTCTAAGAACTCGTTGTGATGTTAGAGTGGACGGATGTCGGTGACCATGCCTGTATTTGGAGTGCACGGCTAATGCCTAAATAAGGACTGGGATTCTATGCCTATATAAGGGCAATGCGAATTGTGCCTATATAAGGACATGTTTCAGGAAAACCTATATACGGACACCTAAAGCGGAATACATCAAATCCACCTAGGATAAGCCAACCCCATTACCTGATGTGGGAGAGCGAAGGAACCCGTTGTGGTCTCGAGATGGATACCCGCGAGGGATGTCAGACCACTGCGTGCTGGAGTTTCTGCGTGCAGGAACCTCAGCGTCTCGTGTCAGCGTGTCAGCATGGAAGTCTTTCTCCACTGGTTTGCCCAGCGAAGATGTAGTGCTTATGTACCCAAAAGGTTCCCTCAGGTGTTCTACCTAGAAGTGAACTATGGGCATGTCGGGCAAGGATGACGATAGAGGTGACCCTTATACAGAGTTATTATGCAGAAGATGGTAATCCTGCTGTGATACTGAGAATCCTCATGTATAATACATGAGGCTAATTTTCTGAGAAAACCACAACAGAGTCATGTAGCAACTAACTAGGAAAAAGGTCAGCGTCAGACCCATTATGTAGAACAATGGTAGGACAGATGTCAGTAAAAGGTTGTGTCACTAACTAGGCCTATATTGGGGTACATTGGGGTTCATAACAGAGTGGTATACTATATACTCAGGGCCAGCAAATTAAATGCTATCAGTATGCCTACGGCACTTATTGGGCCACTCACTTAAGTAGCACCTTAAAACATGTTTCAGTCCTGCCATTGCAGCCTGAATGCAGTGTCACAATGCCACGTTGGTTTGGCACTTAAAACCCCTTGCCAACCCTTAAACTCCCCTTTTTTTTACATATATGTCACCTCTAAGGTAGGCCCCTAGGTAGCCAATAGGGGAGGGTGCTGTGTAATTAAAACGCTGGACATTTACTTTTAAGTTTTGCATATCCTGTTAGAGAAAAACTCCCAAATTCATTTTTCACTACTGTGAGGCCTACCCATCTCATAGGATAACATTGGGGATTCCTTTTTACATTTACTTTTTACATAACTCCTAATTGAAAGGCGGTAGATATGACATGTTTGGTACCTATGAAATTGTAATGATAAAGCCTATTCAATGGTAAAGTTGGATTTCTCATTACAATGTTGAAAATGCCACTTTTAGAAAATTGGCATTTTCCAGCCCTTGGCCTTTTGTGCCTGTAGCCTGGCTTGGATCACATGACTGGGTGTAACTAACAGTTAGACTTTGCGAATTCCTCACAGATTGTCACACAATAGAGGGATAGGTTTGCCTGAATGGGCCATCTGCTGGGGGTTGGGGAGTGGTGGAGCTGAGAAGAGCCCCATTTACACCTGAATATCTTGTGCTCTGCCTCTATGCAAAGGGCTTAACGACCCTGTATTGTCACTGCAGCCAGCTTAGATCCAGGGCTGGGGAGTCAAGAAATTCCATGCAGTTCAAAGAACCTTTCCAAAAGCTTCTCCCACCTTCTAGAAGAAGGACATCAGGGTAAAAAATCGGACTTTAATACCCACTCTTCAGTTCACTATTGGACCTATGGAAGGACTCTCAAGGGACTATGATCTGCTATGTTCTGCTGTGCATTCTGTCAGACTACTACTGTACCTGGAAGGACTGCTTTGCTGCCTGGATCCTGCCTTGCACCCTCATAGGCCAGCCCTGATGTTGAGCCCTGCATCTACATCTGCACCTAGAACTTTCAGAAGAGACTCCAATGGCTAGTTTTCTGGCCTTCTGTTGAGAACCACTGGAGCATAATAGGCTCCCACCATCTTCAACCTGCACCTGGATGCAACCTGCATGAGTCCTGAGCCTTCTTGAGGTGTCCTACCAGTCTTGGACATTTGGCTGTGGTGCTAAAAGTGCCCAGATGGCCAATTTCCGAAACTGAGGACTTAGACAAAATTTGGCCAAAACGTGTTCTGAGAACCAGGAGGAGACCGGTACTAATCTCCTTCCATTCCAACCAAGGTGCATCACCAGCTTCTACCAACTGTCACATTTAGCTGCAGCCTTCTCCCGTGTGCTACTGCTCCTTTTTTCAAAATGGTTAGAGTGTGGATTGCAGGTCACAGCTATATCTTCTGGGCCAGAGAGTGTGCGAGAAAGAGTGTCATTCACAGAGACTTGAGTTTGCCTAATGTGGACATTAAATGGATTGGCCAGAGAGGTTCAAAGTGGCATCAATTGTTGCCTTTGGTTGAGAGCATGCAGATTGCCAACATCCAGACCTCTTAATAGTGCTCTGTGGTGGCAATGACCTAGGCACTCTGACTGGGGTTGGTTTAGAAATTGTAATGAAGGAGACCTTTGGCCAATCAATTGCACTTTTGCCTCACAGTGTCTTGGTGTACTACAACATATGCTAAAGGTAGAAATGGAAGTTGTCAAATTAATTCTGTCCAATGATTGACAAAGCCAGAAAACATGTTAATAAAGTTGTTTCTGCATTGCTCAGAGACCATAACATGGGCTCGATCTATAACAACAATCTGTGTTTCGACATGCATGGAATTTATAGAAGTGATGGAGTTCACCTTACAGATGATGGCAACAGGATGTTTCTCAGCAACCTGAAACTCGGCATTCAGTCTTATATGTAGCTGTCAAATACTTACAATGAACACAAAGGCTCTCCTCAGAGTCACCTTATTGACCAACACTAAATAATATTAATTTCATTTAAAAATGTAATTTCAAAGTCGCTACTCTGTCGCAGCTCTACAACGCAAAAGCACAAATTTAATGCACAACAACACATTAAACATTTATAAATATTATTTTCATTCTATACATATTACATGGAGTTTGTGAGTAATTTAGCCAGTAACTAAGTGTGTGAATAAGTGGAAGCATGAGTCTAAGTAGATTTGTAACTACATATATCAGATCCTGAGTGAATGTGTGAGTGGGGGCAAGAGTGTCTAAGTGGGTCTCAGAATGACTACATAAGTGCCTGAGTGGCTCTGTGAGTGGATGCATGACTCTCAGGTGGGTCTGTGAGTGGGTGTGTTAGTGTCTGAATGAGTCTGTGAATACCTGCGTGAGTGTCTCAGTGGGTCTCTGAGTGGGTGCATGAGTTTCTGAGTGGGTATGTTAGTGGGCGCATGAGTTTCTCAGTGGGTCATTGATGGGTGCAAGAGTGTCTCGGTGCATGTGTCAGTGGGTGCATGAGTCTCTCAGTGGGTCTGTGAGTGGGTGCATGAGTCTCCGAATAGGTGTCTGACTAGGTGTGTGATTCTTTAAGTGAGTTTATGAGTGGGTTTGTGAGTCTCTGGGTGGGTCTGTGAATGGGTGCATGAGTGTCTGAGCGGGTCTGTGACTGAATGCATAAGTCTGTGAGTTGGTGTGTCAATGTCTGAGTGGGTCTCGGAGTGGGTGCATGAGTCTCTGAGTTGGTCTATGAGTAAGTGCATAACTATCTGAGTGGGTCTGTGAGTGGGTGCATGAGTCTCTGAGTGGGTCTGTGAGTGAGTGCATGAGTGTCTGAGTGGTTCTTTAAGTATATGAATGAGTCTGTGAGTGGGTCTTTGAGTGGGTGAGTGACTGAGTGGATCTGTGATAGGGTGTGTGAGTCTATGAGTTGGTCTGTGAGTGGGTACATGTGTCTCTGAGTGAGTCTGTGAGTGGCTGTGTGACTCTGTGAGTACATCCATTACTGTGTGACTGAGTGTTTGAATGTATATATTTTTTATTTGTTTCAGCGGGGTGCGCGACTCCACTGTGATGTTATACGGGGTCCACGCTGAGTGCCGCGATGGAGTCACGACTCCATCCACATAGAAAAAAACTGATTTGGGCATTCTGAAACTCATAATGGATCCCTGAGAAACCCTCCTATACACTCATGGGGTTAGGGTACTCCGACCCCTTCAATACTTTTTTACATTTATTTCTATTCCCTTGGACCATCTCACGCTTCATAAGATGGTGGCCGCAACTTTCTAGATAGCTTGTGGTCATTCAATTACAGCACTCCTCCTGGCACGTGGGTTCGTGTAGCTGCGCGCCGGGGCTGCAGATCCTCCGCGTCCCTATATATACAAATTTGAAGTCTTTTAATAACTCCGCAAATACTAGAAATATATTATATATTACTAACATTACTAATTAAAGAAATATAATTTTAAATACACAGAAATATAATAATAATATAATCTTAAACAATATAAACAAAACTATACATTTCTGGGAATAATACATATACTATTCCCACTCCAGTCTGTGCAACAGTTGGTAAAGCATTGGACTCAGGAGGGGTCAAATTTACTATTCCCCCTCCTGCCAGGGCAACAGTAGGGAAAGCGTTGGACTCAGGAGGGGTAAAATATAATATCTCCACTCCAGTCTGTGCAACAGTAGGGAAAGTGATGGACTCGGGAGGGGTAAAATTTACTATTCTCACTCCAGTCAGTGCAACAGTAGGGAAAGCATTGGACTGAGGAGAGGTAAAATCTACTATTCCCAATCCAATCTGGCCAACAGTAGGGAAAGCGCTGGACTCAGAAGGGGTAAAATCTACTATTCCCACACCAGTCGGTGCAACAGTAGGGAAAGTACTTCACTTCAAACATATACCTTATTTTGATACAAGTATTCATTTCATAAAGTTATAAAACTATTAATATAAAATTAAATATATGCTTTAAAAACAATTAAATAATTATACATTTTTAAAATAATCAATATAAGAAAAATGTTAATCAATAATTATTGCATTAAATTCCCACACTATAGTCGCACATTTAACATATATCTAAATTAAACAATTATAATAATTAAGCAATTTGCATAATTAACACTCAATTAATTATTAATAAATACTTAATTTGTAATTAATCAATGATTAATTGCCCCTACATACCCAACAACCCACACCTAAAATGTATATTGAAAAATTATAATAATTACAAAATTTACATAATTAACAATTAATTAATTAATAATTTATAATAAAAAAATAGTGAATACATTAATATTTAATTAACTTTCCACCCTCTACCCCTACAAACCCAACAACCCACACCTAAAATGTCAATTAAAAAAATTATGATAATTACACAGTTTACATAATTAATTATCAGAAAATGAATCAATAATTTATCAATAATTAATCAATTATTATTTAATTAACTTCCCACCCTATACACCCTACAAACCCAACAAGCCACACATAAAATATAACTTAAAAAATATTATTTTTACAATTTGCATACCTAATAATAAAATTAGTGATATTTTAAAAAGAATCTATAAACTAATTATACTTAATTAATTTCCCACCCTGTATCCCTACAAACCTCACAACCTACTATGACACTATAAATTACTATTTTACAATTAAATTAAAAATATAAATAACTTAAAATTACAAACTATGTTTAAAAACAACAGCAATTACACAAACAATTTAAAACATATGCAATTGAAATATTATGTAAACACATAAAGAAACTTAACCCCTTCGCTGCTAGGCCTTTTCCCCCCCTGTGCTAAGCCTTTTTTGGGCTATTTGGGGTAGTGCGCGCTTAGGCCCCTGTAGCTTTTTGACCACATAAGGTATCCACGCCAAATTTGCGTCCTTTTTTTCTAACATCATGGGGATTGTAAAGGTACCCAGGGTTTGTGGATTCCCCTGGAGGGGACCCAGAAATTAGCCAAAATACAGCAACATTTTGTTTTTTTGGGGAAAATGCGAAAAAAGGCTACAGATGAAAGCGTCTTGTTTTTTCCCTGCAAATGGCATCAAAAAGGGGTTGTGGTGCTGAAATCACCATCTTCCCAGCTTTCAGGGACAAGCAGACTTTTGTCAGAAAACCAACTTTTTTTACACAGTTTTGGCATTTTTCTGGGACATAGCCTATTTTTGCTATTTTTTGTGCTTTCAACCTCCTTCCAGTTAATGGTAGAAATGGGTATGAAACCAATAATGGATCCTGAAAAGCCATACATTTCTGAAAAGTAGACAAAATTCTGAATTCAAAAAGGTGTCATTTGTGTAGATCCTTAAAGTTTTCCTTATAGAAACTAACAGTTAAATGAAGGAAAAATTGAAAAGTAGTTGAAAAAAACAGCCATTTGTGTCAACGTTTTCACCTGTAATTTCTTCTAATTATGACAGCTATTTGAAAGAAATATACCGTTATATCCGCTGGACCTTTCTGGTTGTGGGGATATATAGGACTTGTAGGTTCACCAAGAACCCGACTGAACCCAGAGCCAATAACTGAGCAGCATCTTGCAATGGTTTTTTATTATGTACCGAGTATATGGCAATTATTTTGGGAAAATGTATATATGGAAAAATTGTTATGAAAGACACCTATGTATTTCTGAAATGGGAACAAAATGTAGATTTTAGAAACAGTAGATATTTGCACATTTTCGAAATTGGGAGTACCCATACTAGCATGAGAATTATAGGACATTTTTCAAAATGACATTTTTTACACATTGTCTTTCATTTGGAATGCAGAAATGCATCGAAAGTCAATAGGTAATAACAGTTGCTCTACAATTCTGTATTACCCGAAGTCTCCCGATAAAAATGATACCTCACTTGTGTGGGTAGGCCTTGTGCCCACAACAGGAAATGGCTCAAAATGCAACGTGGACGTACCACATTTTCACAATGAAAAATTACCCTTTTTTTGCAAAGTGCCTAGCTGTAGTTTTTGAACCCTAGCTCTGCGGGCACTTAGGGAAACCTAGCAAACCTATACATTTTTGAAAACTAGACACCCAGGGGAATTCAGGACGGGGTGACTTGACTGGCTCTCACCAGGTTCTGTTACCCAGAATCCCTTGCAAACCTAAAAAATTGGTAACAAAAACACATTTTCCTCACTTTTCTGTGGTGGAAGGTTCTGGAATCTGCGCGGATCCACAAATTTCTACCCACCCCGCGTTCCCCAAGGTCGTCCGAAAACAATGGTACCTCACTTGTGTGGGTAGGCCTAGTGCCCGCGACAGGAAGCAGCACAAAACGCAACGTTGACGCACCACATTTTCACAGTGAAAAATGACCCTTTTTTTGCAAAGTGCCTAGCTGTAGTTTTTGAACCCTAGCTCTGCCGGCACCTAGGGAAACCTAGCAAACCTATACATTTTTGGAAACTAGACACCCAGGGAAATCCAGGATGGGGTGACTTGACTGCCTCCCACCAGGTTCCGTTACCCAGAATTCCTCGCAAACCTAACAAATTGTCAAAAAAACACATTTTCCCCACATTTCTGTGGTGGAAAGTTCTGTAATCTGCGTGGATCCACAAATTTCCACCCACCCCGCGTTCCCCAAAGTCTTACGAGAAAAATGGTACCTCACTTGTGTGGGTCGGCCTAGTGCCTGCGACAGGAAACGGCGCAAAACGCAACGTGGTCACACCTCAATTCCGCTGTGAAAAATGACCCTTTTTGGCAAAGTGCCTAGCTGTAGTTTTTGAACCCTAGCTCTGCCGGCACCTAGGGAAAACTAGCAAACCTATACATTTTTTAAAACTAGACACCCAGGGGAATCCAGGATGGGGTGACTTGACTGCCTCCCACCAGGTTCTGTTACCCAGAATCCCTCGCAAACCTAAAAATTATCCAAAAACACATTTTCCCCACATTTCTGTGGTGGAAAGTTCTGGAATCTGCGTGGATCCACAAATTTCCACCCACCCCACGTTCCCCAAAGTCTTACGAGAAAAATGGTACCTCACTTGTGTGGGTCAGCCTAGTGCCTGCGACAGGAAACGGCGCAAAACGCAACGTGGTCACACCTCAATTTCGCAGTGAAAAATGACCCTTTTTTGGCAAAGTGCCTAGCTGTAGTTTTTGAACCCTAGCTCTGCCGGCACCTAGGGAAACCTAGCAAACCTATACATTTTTGAAAACTAGACACCCAGGGGAATCCAGGATGGGGTGACTTGACTGCCTCCCACCAGGTTCTGTTACCCAGAATCCCTTGCAAACCTAAAAAATTGTCAAAAAACACATTTTCCCCACATTTCTGTGGTGGAAAGTTCTGGAATCTGCGTGGATCCACAAATTTCCACCCACCCCGTGTTCCCCAAAGTCTTACGAGAAAAATGGTACCTCACTTGTGTGGGTCGGCCTAGTGCCTGCGACAGGAAACGGCGCAAAACGCAACGTGGTCACACCTCAATTTCGCAGTGAAAAATGACCCTTTTTGGCAAAGTGCCTAGCTGTAGTTTTTGAACCCTACCTCTGCCGGCACCTAGGGAAACCTAGCAAACCTATACATTTTTGAAAACTAGACACCCAGGGGAATCCAGGATGGGGTGACTTGACTGCCTCCCACCAGGTTCTGTTACCCAGAATCCCTTGCAAACCTAAACAATTGTCCAAAAAACACATTTTCCCCACATTTCTGTGGTGGAAAGTTCTGGAATCTGCGTGGATCCACAAATTTCCACCCACCCCGTGTTCCCCAAAGTCTTACGAGAAAAATGGTACCTCACTTGTGTGGGTCGGCCTAGTGCCTGAGACAGGAAACGGCGCAAAACGCAACGTGGTCACACCTCAATTTCGCAGTGAAAAATGACCCTTTTTTGGCAAAGTGCCTAGCTGTAGTTTTTGAACCCTAGCTCTGCCGGCACCTAGGGAAACCTAGCAAACCTATACATTTTTTAAAACTAGACACCCAGGGGAATCCAGGATGGGGTGACTTGACTGCCTCCCACCAGGTTCTGTTACCCAGAATCCCTTGCAAACCTAAATAATTGTCAAACAAAACACATTTTCCCCACATTTCTGTGGTGGAAAGTTCTGGAATCTGCGTGGATCCACAAATTTCCACCCACCCCGCGTTCCCCAAAGTCTTACGAGAAAAATGGTACCTCACTTGTGTGGGTCGGCCTAGTGCCTGCGACAGGAAACGGCGCAAAACGCAACGTGGTCACACCTCAATTTCGCAGTGAAAAATGACCCTTTTTTGGCAAAGTGCCTAGCTGTAGTTTTTGAACCCTAGCTCTGCCGGCACCTAGGGAAACCTAGCAAACCTATACATTTTTGAAAACTAGACACCCAGGGGAATCCAGGATGGGGTGACTTGACTGCCTCCCACCAGGTTCTGTTACCCAGAATCCCTTGCAAACCTAAAAATTGTCAAAAAACACATTCTCCCCACATTTCTGTGGTGGAAAGTTCTGGAATCTGCGTGGATCCACAAATTTCCACCCACCCCGCGTTCCCCAAAGTCTTACGAGAAAAATGGTACCTCACTTGTGTGGGTCGGCCTAGTGCCTGTGACAGGAAACGGCGCAAAACGCAACGTGGTCACACCTCAATTTCGCAGTGAAAAATGACCCTTTTTGGCAAAGTGCCTAGCTGTAGTTTTTGAACCCTAGCTCTGCCGGCACCTAGGGAAACCTAGCAAACCTATACATTTTTGAAAACTAGACACCCAGGGGAATCCAGGATGGGGTGACTTGACTGCCTCCCACCAGGTTCTGTTACCCAGAATCCCTTGCAAACCTAAAAATTGTCAAAAAACACATTTTCCCCACATTTCTGTGGTGGAAAGTTCTGGAATCTGCGTGGATCCACAAATTTCCACCCACCCCGCGTTCCCCAAAGTCTTACGAGAAAAATGGTACCTCACTTGTGTGGGTCGGCCTAGTGCCCGCGACAGGAAACGGCGCAAAACGCAACGTGGTCACACCTCAATTTCGCAGTGAAAAATGACCCTTTTTTGGCAAAGTGCCTAGCTGTAGTTTGTGAACCCTAGCTCTGCCGGCACCTAGGGAAACCTACCAAACCAACACATTTCTGAAAAGTAGACACCCAGGGGCTTCCAGGGAGGTATGGCTTGCATGAATCCCCCAACCTTTCTGTTACCCAGAATCCCCTGCAAACCTCAATTTTAGCTGAAAAATACACTTTTTCACACATTTTTGTGTGGAAAGTGCTGGCATCACTGGCCTCACACAAATTTCCTACCACCCAGCGTTCCCCCAGGTCTCCCGATAAAAATGGTGCCTCACTTGTGTGGGAGGCCTAGTGCCTGCGACAGGCAAGGGCCCAAAACGTAGTGAGGCGACATCAAAATTGCCGATCTCAAAATCACCTGGTTTTGCAAGGGGGTCACTTAGTCTTTGGCCCCTAGCTCGGCGGCCATCTAGGGAAACCTACCAAACCCACACATTTCTGAAAAGTAGACACCCAGGGCTTCCAGGGAGGTATGGCTTGCGTGGATCCCCCAACGTTTCTTACCCAGAATCCCTTGCAAACCTCAATTTTAGCTGAAAAAATCACTTTTTTCACACATTTTTGTGTGGAAAGTGTGGCATCACTGGCCTCACACAAATTTCCTACGACCCAGCGCTCTCAGGTCTCCCGATAAATGGTGCCTCACTTGTGTGGGAGGCCCAGTACCGCGACAGGCAAGGGCCCAAACGTAGTGAGGCGACATCAAAATTGTCTCATCTCAAAACCACCTGGTTTTGCAAGGGGTCACCTGGGTCTTGTCTCGTGCTCGGCGGCCATCTAGGGAAACCTACCAAACCCACACATTTCTGAAAAGTAGACACCTGGGGCTTCCAGGAGGTATGGCTTGCATGGATCCCCAACGTTTCTTACCCAGAATCTCCTGCAAACCTCAATTTTAGCTGAAAAATCACTTTTTCACACATTTTGTGTGGGAAGTGTGGCATCACTGGCCTCACACAAATTTCCTACCACCCAGCGTCCTCAGGTCTCCCGATAAAATGGTGCCTCACTTGTGTGGGAGGCCCAGTACCTGCGACAGGCAAGGCTCAAAACGTAGTGAGGCGTACATCCAAATTGCCTATCTCAAAACCACCTGGTTTTGCAAGCGGGTCACCTGTGCTCTAGCTCGGCGGCCATCTAGGAAACCTACCAAACCCACACATTTCTGAAAAGTAGACACCGGGGCTTCCAGGGAGGTATGGCTTGCGTGGATCTCTCAACGTTCTTACCCAGAATCCCTGCAAACCTCAATTTTAGCTGAAAAATCACTTTTTCACACATTTTTGTGTGGAAGTGTGGCATCACTGGCCTCACACAAATGTCCTACCACCCAGCGTCTCTCAGGTCTCCCGATAAAAATGGTGCCTCACTTGTGTGGGAGGCCTAAGTACTCGCGACATGCAAGGACACAAAACGCTTTGAGGCAACATCAACATTGCCTATCAAAAAATGTTTTGGGCCCTTGCCTGTTGCGGTTACTTGGGCCTCCCACACGAGTGAGGCATCATTTTTATCGGAGACCCGGGGATCGCTGGGTGGTAGGAAATTTGTGTGAGCCCGGTGACGCCACACTTTCCCACACAAAAATTTCTGAAAAAGTGAGTTTTTCAGCTAAAATTGAGGTTTGCAGGGGATTCTGGGTAAGGAAACGTTGGGGGATCCACGCAAGCCATACCTCCCTGGAAGCCCCCGGGTGTCTACTTTTCAGAAATGTGTGGGTTTGGTAGGTTTCCCTAGATGGCCGCCGAGCACGGGGCCAAAGACCCAGGTGACCTCCTTGCAAACCAGGTGGTTTTGAGATCGGCAATTTTGATGTCGCCTCACTACGTTTTGGGCCCTTGCCTGTCGCGGGTACTTGGGCCTCCCACACAAGTGAGGCACCATTTTTATCGGGAGACCTGGGGGAACGCTGGGTGGTAGGAAATTTGTGTGAGCCCAGTGATGCCACACTTTCCCATACAAAAAATGTGTGAAAAAAGTGATTTTTTCTGGTAAAATTGAGGTTTGCAGGGGATTCTGGGTAAGGAAACGTTGGGGGATCCACGCAAGCCATACCTCCCTGGAAGCCCCCGGGTGTCTACTTTTCAGAAATGTGTGGGTTTGGTAGGTTTCCCTAGATGGCCGCCGAGCACAGGGCCAAAACCCCAGGTGACCCCCCTTGCAAAACCAGGTCGTTTTGTGAAAGGCCATTTTGAGGTCGCCTCAATACGTTGTGGGCCCTTGCCTGTCGCGGGTACTTGGGCCTCCCACACAAGTGAAGCACCATTTTTATCGGGAGACCTGGGGGAACGCTGGGTGGTAGGAAATTTGTGTGAGCTCCGGTGATGCCACACTTTCCCACACAAAAATGTGTGAAAAAGTGATTTTTTCAGCTAAAATTGAGGTTTGCAGGGGATTCTGGGTAAGGAAACGTTGGGGGATCCACGCAAGCCATACCTCCCTGGAAGCCCCCGGGTGTCTACTTTTCAGAAATGTGTGGGTTTGGTAGGTTTCCTAGATGGCCGCCGAGCACAGGGCCAAAAACCCAGGTGACCCCTCTTGCAAAACCAGGTCGTTTTGTGAAAGGCCATTTTGAGGTCGCCTCAATACGTTGTGGGCCCTTGCCTGTCGCGGGTACTTGGGCCTCCCACACAAGTGAAGCACCATTTTTATCGGGAGACCTGGGGGAACGCTGGGTGGTAGGAAATTGTGTGAGCCCGGTGATGCCACACTTTCCCACACAAAAATGTGTGAAAAAGTGATTTTTTCAGCTAAAATTGAGGTTTGCAGGGATTCTGGGTAAGGAAACGTTGGGGGATCCACGCAAGCCATACCTCCCTGGAAGCCCCCAGGTGTCTACTTTTCAGAAATGTGTGGGTTTGGTAGGTTTCCCTAGATGGCCACCGAGCACAGGTCCAAAAACCCAGGTGACCCCCCCTTGCAAAACCAGGTCGTTTTGTGAAAGGCCATTTTGAGGTCACATCAATACGTTGTGGGCCCTTGCCTGTCGCGGGTACTTGGGCCTCCCACCCGAGTGAGGCACCATTTTTATCGGGAGACCTGGGGGGACGCTGGGTGGTAGGAAATTTGTGTGAGCCCGGTGATGCCACACTTTCCCACACAAAAATGTGTGAAAAAAGTGATATTTTCAGCTAAAATTGAGGTTTGCAGGGGATTCTGGGTAAGGAAACGTTGGGGGATCCACGCAAGCCATACCTCCCTGGAATCCCCCGGGTGTCTACTTTTCAGAAATGTGTGGGTTTGGTAGGTTTCTCTAGGTGGCCGCCGAACCCCGGGCCAAAACGTCATGGGACCCCCCTTGCAAAACCAGGTCGTTTTGTGATAGGCCATTTTGAGGTCGCCTCAATACGTTGTGGGCCCTTGCCTGTCGCGGGTACTTGGGCCTCCCACCCGAGTGAGGCACCATTTTTATCGGGAGACCTGGGGGAACGCTGGGTGGTAGGAAATTTGTGTCAGCCCGGTGATGCCACAACTTTACCACACAAAAATGTGTGAAAAAAGGGATTTTTTCAGCAAAATGTCAGGTTTGCAGGGGATTCTGGGTAAGAAAACGTTGGGGGATCCATGCAAGCCATACCTCCCTAGAATCCCCCGGGTGTCTACTTTTCGGAAATGTGTGGGTTTGGTAGGTTTCCCTAGGTGGCCGCCGAGCCCCGGGCCAAAAACCCAGGTGACCCCCCTTGCAAAACCAGGTAATTTTGAGATAATGTGTTGTTTATTTCTGCAGCGTGAAAATTTTGGCACAATATTGCAAGGAAAATGTGACAGACATTTTGAGGTTTGCAGGACATTGTGGGTACCATAACTTGTTGGGATCCACAAGAGAGATATCACCATGTACTCCCATGGGTGTTTCGTTTACGACAATATCTACAGTTGGTAGGTTATTCTTAGACGGAATGTACACCTTGGCAGACAGACTAAAAAGACAAAGATTACTGCACAGCCATCTATTCCTCAAGCACACACACATACTGGTTGGATTTGGCACGAGGGCAAGTGATGGTTCAGTATATACAATTTTATTAACAAGAGATTTCACAAAAATGAAATGCACTGTCAATAATTGAAAGGACAAAAAACTGAACCAGTGACTCGCAGCTCGTGAGCTGTAAAGCCACGTCAAGGCCCCAACCGCTTTACAGGCCATTCACACACCTTTCATACGTGATACACACAAGACCATTCACACCACCAGGCACGAAACAAACACATTACAACATTCACAAAAAGGGACAAGGTACACCCTGCTTGAGAAAGACAAAAAAAAATATTACTGCACAGCCATCTAATCCTCAAGCACACACACATACTGGTTGGATTTGGCACGAGGGTGAGTGATGGTTCAGTATATACAATTGTATTAACAAGTGATTTCACAAAAATGAAATGCACTGTTAATAATTGAAAGGACGAGAAACTGAACCATTGACTCACAGCTCGTGAGCTGTAAAGCCACGACAAGGCACCAACCTCTTTACAGGCCATTCATACACCTTTCATACGTGTGACACATACAAAACCATTCACACCACCAGCCGCGGGCCCATCACATTACAACACTCACACCAGCAGACAGCGCCATTCAAGGGCCCATCACTTTCACACGCCCACATTCCTAACACAGCAACCACACAAGCTGATGGATTGCGTGGAGTGTCGCTCGGCTAACAGTGTGTGTAGTGACCAGCAGCAAGTCACTACTCACACACCGCCAGCTGAGCGCCAGTCCACGCACACCGCCAGCCAAGCGCCACTCCACGCACACCGCCAGCCACGCGCCACTCCACGCACACCGCCAGCCAAGCGCCACTCGATGCACACCGCCAGCCAAGCGCCACTCCACGCACACCGCCAGCCAAGCGCCACTCCACGCACACTGCCAGCCTAGCGCCACTCCACGCACACCGCCAGCCAAGCGCCACTCCACGCACACTGCCAGCCAAGCGCCACTCCACGCACACCGCCAGCCAAGCGCCACTCCACGCACACCACCATCACATTTAGGATTTTGTTTATACAAAAAAGAAAACACAAACAAATTGCAAATAGATACAAATCTACTAACACAAAATCAGAAACTAAATACATTGCACTAATGCCAACCTTGAAACAGAACAACAATTCTTAAACATTACAGACCAGGCAGTTCACTTTACCACTCATGGTTGCTCCCAATAATTCTTTTGCTTGTGGTACGCTCTATAACAAGCAGGCACACACAGCCCAGGGTTAGAAGGACACTCAGGGCAGTACATACGAGTCTCCTTCCGCGTACCTCTTCGCCAACAGACTCTACATCTCCTAGTGGGAAAGTCTTTTGAGGGTGTAGGAGGAATGTGATCAGGAAAGTGGCGATCTTTCAATCGAGCCACATCCTCCACCACTCCAACTCTAGGAACACTTGCCTGTTCCACAACAACAAGGCTGCCTATGACAGACTGCTGAAACTGAACAAAAGTCAACTTTGACGCAGGAGAACACTCCTTGAACACAACAAAAGCATTGAAAGTTGCTAAATTGAAGAGATGGATGGCCAACTTCTTATACCAAATGTAAGCCTTACGAATAGCAGTGTAAGGTTCCAACCTCTGATCTACTCTATCAACACCACCCATGTGCTTATTGTAGTCTAAAATGCACACAGGTTTGCGCACTTCAGCAATCTGACCCCAAACAGCCACAGGTGAAGTACTCTCATCATGGATGGTAGTCAGCATGTACACATCCCTCCTGTCCACAAATTTCACAGCTAGTAGTTCATCACTACGCAAGGAACTGCACTGTCCCCTCTGAAGTTTTTTGCAAACAAGCTCTTTTGGATAACCTTTACGGTTAGAGCGGATTGTGCCACAAGCAAAAGTGTCCACTTTGAACAATTCCTTAAACAATTGCACAGCAGTGTAGAAGTTATCAAGGTACAAATGGTGGCCTCTGTTAAACAGTCCTCTAGCAAGATCCCACACAATTTTCTCTGAAACTCCAAAAGTGGACGGACAACCAGGGGGTCAATAGTGGAATCCCTACCAGTGTACACACGCAAATTAAAAACATATCCTGTCCTACTCTCAGACAACATATACAGCTTAATTCCATAGCGTGCCCTCTTGCTAGGAATGTACTGCCTAAAACCAAACGGCCCTTGAACAGGACCAAAGACTCATCAATAGATATTTCTTTCTCTGGAGTATAGATCTCTGAAAATCGATCTACAAAGTGATCAAGAACAGGCCGAATCTTAAAAAGACGGTCACATTCAGGGTGATCTCGTGGCAACGCCAAACCATTATCAACAAAATGCAGCATCCGAAGCAAAAGTAAATACCGATCACGAGTCATAACTGCAGGAAATATGGCCGTTGCCATCAAGGGACTGGTAGACCAATATGAACCCATGGACGGCTTCCTTATCAAACCCATCAAAAAAGTCAAACCCAAAAACTTCTTCATCTCTTCCAGATTTGTGGGACTCCACCGGGTAGCTCTAGAATGGGGCCTAAGTCTGGCACTGTTGTCCCTCAAAAACTGTTCAGCATACAAATTAGTCTGCTCAACAATCTCACCCAAAAATACATCATCCATAAACAACTGAAAATACTGTATAGGCAAATAATGTTCACAATCCACTCTACAACCTGCATAACCACTAAAGGCAGGCAACACCGGCTGCACCATGTTTGGATCAACCCAGAGTCCAGCACTTCCAGTAGGAAGCCTAGCAGCCCCAGGCTGCAATCCAGATGCCTCTTGCACCATCGGCACAGTAGTATCCTCCTCTAAAACAGGCACTTCATCTGCACTGAGAGTACCTTCATCATCCGATGATTCCATGTGGAGAGAAAACTCACTGCCTGAATCTTCCCCTCCCTCCTCTCCCTCAGACGCACTGTCAGTCTCATAATCCTGCTCAGAGGAAGATTCAAGAAGCAAACCAACCACCTGCTGAGCAGTCATTCTACGGCTAGCCATAATGCTTACTAATAAAGGTTACTTGTCAAACAAGTCAACAACAACAAACCCTTTGTAAAAAAAAAGAAATAAACAAAATGTAGCTTTATCACAAAGACCTATATACTCCAACACTATACCACTCACGTGACAGAAGCAGCTAGACTCACCACCACCTACTCTGCACAGACACAGTAAGGATCAACAATATCCCACTAAAAAAGAAGAAAAAAAAATTACACATAAGACAATGCAAAACATCGCAAAGAATTTCATGCTCTGAACACTAACAAATATGCTGCCATTATGACACCACTTACAAAAAAATTCATTCATGCATGACAATAATACTCATTTGGAGTACACACAACAAAAATATTTTTCTTACCAAATAAATGCAATTACGCAAAACTGCAGAACAACCACTGCCGAAACCGCAAACAGGAATCAAAAGCTTTACACTAGAATAAAAAGGAGAAAAAAACATTACAATCACATATGCAAATAATGCACCAGTCCACACACAATCCACCAGCCAAGCTAAGGGGTAGGTGGGCCTAACAGTATAAATAAAATATTCACCCCCGTAAAAGGGGAGCAACCCTTGCCCTTTTGGCCACTCCCCAACACAAAAATTTAAAAAAACCCTGGTGTCTAGTGGCTTCTGCCCTCCTTGGGGGCAGATGGGCCTAAAAACATACTGCTATTCTGCCACCCAAGGGGTCACTCTCCACAAATAAATGCCTGGTGGACTAGTGGGAAGATACCTTTATCTTCCGCACACGATCTCTCACTACTCAACTCTACTCTCAACTCTATTCACAACTGGATGTTAGCTCACCAACTCATTCTGAATCCCGCCAAAACTGAATTCCTCCTCCTCTCTACCTCTCTCTCACCTCCTCCTGTTCAATCTTGGATGGATCAGCTGAACCTACTCAACAACAAACCCATCATTGTCGACAGCGCTAAATCCCTAGGTGTCATTCTTGACAAAAGACTCAACCTAATCTCCCACATCAACTCTATTGCTAAGAACGCACGTTACCAGTTGCGCCTTCTACGGGGGATCCGTCGGTTCTTCCCGGAGAAAGACTTAAAAACCTTGGTACAATCTCTGGTTCTCTCAAGACTGGATTATTGCAATTCTCTTCTGACGGGCCTACCCAAATCCCACCTCTCCCCTCTCAAATCCATCCTCCATTCAGCAGCTCGCCTCATTTCAGGGTCTAAACGAAGCGACCACGTCACTCCTATCCTCTCTTCGATGGCTTCCGATCGAGGCAAGATCGATTTACAAAACTGCCTGCATCACACACAAAGCCTTACACACCTCCTCCCCTCGTTACCTGGCAAATAAATTGAAATTGTCCGGTGGCTCTCGCCCTTCTCGCAATGCGGAAAAGCTTCTGCTTGAGCCCCCCGTCTTCAAAAAGGGAAAGATCGATGGCGCAATCCTTCTCAGGAAATGCGGTGAGAATCTGGAACTCGCTTCCCCCATTGCTCCATGCCACCTCCTCTACCCGGATCTTCAAAGCTGACCTCAAATCTCTTCTCTTCCAAAGACACTTTCAGAACTAATACTTTCACTCTCAGCCCCCTCTAGGAAGTTCGCTCTTCATTGTAAATTTTTACTTTTTCATGTACATTCCTCACCCTTGCGTGCTGGATTTTATGTTTGTGTACCCTTCTACCTACCTATATATATATATATATGTATATATATATATACACACACACACACACACACACGATAGAACTGTATACCTTCCTCTTCCACACGTGCAACCTCTCCTCTGCCTCGGCTGTGGCTTGCCTCCCTTCCACACCCATGGCCTGGATCATGATCTCGTTGTCAGGCTGCAGGCTTTGTGGTTCTTTTGCATCTGCTAACGCCATCCACGGGCGAGGAACGCAGCCTCTGATATCAAACCTGTCTTTAGTCAAATGTGAGTTGACAGTAATACTGCAAACTCGCACATATTTCTACAAGCCAAAAGCCAATGTTCTGTCATTCTTTTTAAAAGGTTGAATACGACCTACAGAATATTGTAATGTATACTAAATGCATTCTGAGTTTCTGTTATTTAATTTTCGAACACAGCAGTTGTTCTGTTTGGGCGGAGGGATACTTTGTATTCAAACAGTGCTTTTATTTTTCACTGCGTGAAAAACATATGTATATTTAGCATCTGTCCTTGTTTCAAACCCTTTTGTAAGAATAGATTGTTGTAACCCTGTTTGTTTCAGAAAACAGACCTTGACCTGATTTACCAGACAGAAAAGAATGTTTCAAGTAGGTATGAAGGAACCCATAATCACATGTTGAACTAAAGACAGGAAAAACACGGGCAGTCCCTCTCCGAGTGCGCTCTCCTCCCAGTCTCCTACGCCAACTCCCACTCTTTCTTTCTCGCTCCTTCTCTCGCTCTTTCGCTGTATCTCCCTGCAGTTCATCTATCTCGAGGTATTTCACTTTTACTCTTTTTTGTTTATTTTAGCGTCTCTCTCTTTTTCATTCTGTCTTTCTCGTGCTTTCTTCCTGTTATTCCTTCTGCCTGTCTCTCTTTCTCTATCACTCATCCTTGTCTGTGTGATTGTCTCTTTCTCTCACTGTGGGTCTCTCTCTCTTTTTCTCCTTCGTGCACCTCTGCTGTCATGGCTGAAACAAGGACTGGGTCGGATCGGGTCACACTCTTTAAAAAACAAAACATCCCTGGTGCCTAGTGGGCATTCCTGCTGCACGATCACATGATCGTGCAGCAGGAATGCACAAAAGAGGCATCGGGGGAAAGGAAAACCCTTTCCTTTCCCTCGATGCCTCTTTTGATTCAAACCCCCCCTCCCCGAGCCAAAACTCACCTGATTTCCCCGACGCGCTGGAAGCAAATGGCTTCCAGCGAGTCGGGGAAGAAAGGAAAACCCTCAATGATGTCAGCGCGCCTCGCGCGCTGACGTCATTGATGGGGAGGGCTGGGGGAGGCAGGGGAAGACCTTCCCCTGCCTCCCCCCAAAAAAAAACAACGATCGGATTCCCACGGGGGGAGCGCCAGCGCTTCCCCCGTGGGTGGTCTTATGACGAGCTGGACTCGTCATGAGCACACGACCACTGTGTGCCATGACGAGTCCAGCTCGTCATAAGCAAAAACGATATTTCTCCCCATAAAAAAATTGATATTTTTGTACATGATATTTCTGTGTCACGATATCAAAAACTAAATATTTCTGCAACTCAATATTTTTAACTCAATTATTTGTCCCAATACCGTATTATTTTGTAGTCAATACGGCATTGACAGTTAAGCTAGCTTAAATCAGCTCATTTTTTCACATATATATATATATGTATCATTACCTACTACAAATTGCATTCAAATGTAATGTTACTTTCCATATACCTTTGCACTGTTAAATTAAATGAATTTATATTGTAATATGAAAAAATTGGCTGGGTCAGTCTCGACTTCTTAAAACATTAACTGGAGGAAAGTGTCCCACAGTGAAGGTCGTACCTACAGTTGCCACGTCAAGAAACCTTATATGAAGCAATGTCCATCCATTTAAAGGCCTAATTCCCAGTACTGGTTATTATTCTGGAAGCCCACAATGTATATTGTGCATCTTTCTACAACTCGCAACTGAAGTATGGTGTCAATTATACGAAGGCCCTATTGTTAGCATTATCTCTAGTCTTCACCTAACATTTTGCATCAAGTTCTATATACCGCATATAGAGTTGTATGCCGAGCAACGAGAGTTGCTTGAGGTATGGCATCTATTTCCTTTCTAAATATTGTAAGCATTTTGTTACATATACTGGTTATAAAATATTAATACAGTAAGTTATACATCAGAAGATGAAAGAAGGATTGGTAAAATAGGTAAGTAATATAATCAAAGTAAACTGAGCTGCAGCCCTCATTGTGACGTCTCAGGCCTGCAACTGCAGCCTATTGTGCATTGTTAAACTGCCAGTTGGACCTGGCATTTTAAACCTTTTGCCAGGCCTAACCCTTCCTTTGAAATACTTATAAATCACCCCAAACGTAGGCCCTAAAGGTACACAGGACACTGTGCACAGCAATTAAAAAGTAGGACTTGTGTGTACTTATATTTTAAAAGTCATGACAGTGAAAAACTCCTGAAATTGTTTGTCACTGCAGCAGTGATATGTCTCCCATAGACTAACATTAGGTTACCTTATTACACTTAAAAGGTGATAACTTTAGTTTGGGAACAGACCTGTAATTTAAATTGTAGTTTAAAATGTTCTTTAATCGTAAAGTCATAAATCAAATTACTATCCTGAAAATGCCATTTTTAGAAAGTTGGCATTTTCTTGCCTAAACCAAATGTCCTTTTCTGCCAGTGCTCAAGGGTCACATGACTGTGAATGGCTTTCCTGTGGTGTGTTGCATATTCCTTCTAGACACGTGCACAAAAGGGCATGGGTGTGGGGCAGGATGTTCCTCTATTGAGCAGGATGTCCTGGGGTTGTACTCATCCCTTCCTGAGCTTCAAATAGTAGCCTGAGGATTGTGGTGATCAGCTTCTTGACTTCTGAGGCTACCTGCTCTGTCACTGGCAAATACAGCTGACGCTCGGGCCTGCCTGCCCTATTTTACTCTTGACTGTTTGAAGCCAAACCCAGGGGAAGGGACCGAACTGACCAGAACCAGTTTGGGGTAGACAAAGAGAGGGGCCCCCACACACAAGCTGGCACTGGGTATAAAAGTGCCACCATCAGAACCTCTCAATAGACCACTCCTGGACTTCTGGGCCTGGGGAGGACTCACGAGAAGGACTGTTCTGCGCTCCTGCTCCATGAACCCAGGATCCTCAGAAGTGACTCCAAGGGTCAGTTGGCTAACCTCCTGTTGAGCTGCAGGGACACAACAAGCTTCCAGGGACATTCCCTACAACTGCCCAGCTGACCAGCATTAACCGGACCTGCATGAACCCTGCTGCTGAAGTGAGTCCTTATCCCCAAAAGGTGCTCCCCAGGTCCTGGATCCTTGGCTAGCATCAGAGTGTATTCCTCCTGCTCCAAAACTGGAGCCGGGGTGAAAATCCGGAACTTTGGTCGTCTTCGAAACTGTGAACGGGCTCCCTGTGTCAGCACCAATCGGCGTATCTCCTGCCAATGCGAAGTTCCGATGACAACCTGCTCTTCCTGCAAAACAGCGACTGCCTGCATCTCCCACCAATGCTAAACTTGCGCGACAACCTGGACCTCGTACCTACAACGACCTCCTTCCTGAGCTTGCCAATGCGAAGTTTCAGCTGAAGCTCCATGCATGGACTTGGTCTTTGGGAAGGTAAAATCTTCAATGAGAAGAACCGGGTCCCTGTGTCCAACCCGCGCTGCATTGCCGCCAGCCTGAACTTGTGACTATGACCCAGTCCAGTGCGACCAGATACCCACAAATGGTGCTTTATATTTTTTGGCACTATTTTCATCTGAAACTTTAAAAATGAACAACACTTGTTCTACTGATTGCTTATTGTCGTTTTGGTGTAATTTTATTTCTTATTATTGACTCTATTTTTCTAAACTGTTTTGGGATATTTTTTGTGTGGTGTTTTTACCCTTTATTACTGTTTCAGTGCTGAATAAATACTTTACACATTGCCTCTAAGTTAAACCTGACTCCTTTTGTGCCAAACTTCTAGCGGGTTTAGCACAGGTATATTTTGGGTCGTGGGAAGCAAAGCGTAAGTGTCTGTTTTGCTGTTAGAATGCAGAAGCCTTCGGTGGTTGTTGGTCTCATAGCCATGGATGGGTCGATGGAAATCTTGAGTTAGATTCCAAGTTAAATTGTCAACCACATCTCCCTTTAAAAAGCCAAATATGTGGTGGACACGAGGGTTCTGTATGTGCTGCCATGTATGTTGGACTGTGACCTAGAGATGCCTCCTGTAATTATGAACTAAAAAAAAGACTCCGGTCAGGATTCAAGGGAGTAGAAAAATCACTAGAAGATTCATGGCTTAATACTACCTTAAACATGATATTGATTAGACCGCAACAATTAAACCAGTGTCAAGGTTGACCATCATGTCCGTGGAGCAGTAGATTTAAGATTGTATTGTGTACGCAGTGTGGGTGCACACAAAGCGAGGGGAACTGGGTCTTAATGCCCAAGACTTGGTAGCTCAATCTTTGAGATTTTCCGGTAGCTGGAATTCATCCTATTGACCTTTCTAATGTTGTTTAAGCATAGAATTGCAAGCAATGTTATTATGCTATGTGGTTATGTGAGTGAGTGTGTTGGATTTGCCTGTTCCTGTTTACTAGAGCATGCACAAAAACATAAGATGCTAGGATGGAGGAATTCCCACATTAATAAAGGTAGAATGGGTTCTAACCAGAGTTCTAGAATCAATCACAAGTGAAAAAATCAATTTCTTGGGAAAATTCTTTAGACCAGTAGCAAAACTTCGCTACTCACGTTAAAAATACTAGACAGACCTCATAGGAGTATCAAATGGAGTGTTAACAGATATATTGTGCTCCACTCTTGGACTTCTCATCATCAGTGTTTTCCCTAGACAAAACACAAGGTATACACTAGTCTAGATGTAGGGTAACTCTAAAACAGAGGTCTTCAAACTGTGGGGCGCGACCCCCAGGGGGGTCGTGGAGTCCTAGGAAGGGGGTCGCAGATTCCCCAGCTTCACTTGTCCCTGAAAAAATACAGCCGTCCTGGGAGGGCTAATTGAGATCGTTGTCAGCTGCTTGCCTGAATGAAAGGCAAATGCGCCTTATCTGGTAATCTGCAAGTGTAAAGCATGCTTGGGGGCAGTTCTGGCTCTTTGTGAAGGCAAAGATGCGTGTTTTTTTAGTGGAAGTGCAAAGAGTTAACTACTGGGCTGGGAAGTTCTTGCTTTTAATTTTAACTGCATTTACACAGCCCTTAGTGCCCCTAAAGAGGTGTTGAAGGGACAGTTATGTAAAAAAAGAAAACTGCATTACATACGCTCTGGTATTATTAAAACCTACATTTTGAAAGCACCATTTTATTGTAAATCTATGCGCACGTTTTGCAGCATTCTATCTTACCCTGTGTGTGATGCAAGTATAAAAAATTGACTTACATATTCACAGTGCTTTCCGTCACAGGCTGTGACTTCGTAGCACTAAAAATACACATCACTATTCTCCACTGCACCAATCAAGTTTTAATTCTGTGGTTCTCTGGTTACACACAGACCTCTGCAGTGCATTAACTAATAGAGGTTTCATAATGTACTACAGTGCATTTCCCACTGAGCAATAACTTTTTTTAATTTATTTTTCATTTACGCTGCCCATTATTTTATATGAAGATACCTGAAGGTGAAAGACCTAAAAAATGTACAGAATATTTTGGGCTTATTTATGAGAGGCGTGCATCGCCAAAGCATTACTTTTTTTGATGCTCCGGTGGCGCAAGCATCTCAACCATACCTATGAGGCAGTGCAAAGTCACCCTGCATGGCTTTGCATTGCCTCATAGATATGGAGTAAGACATAGCAGTGCAAGTCACTGCGTTGCCTTACTCTGCGTCAAGGAGGTGTTCCATGGGCTTTGCGTGGGGTTCCCACGCAAAGCCCATGGATTTTGATGCTGCCCCATATTTACAAAATCACGTAAAGCTGGGGCAGCTCCAAAAACTGACGCCTCTCCAGTGGAGGCGTAACGAGGAGAAATGTTTTAATTTCTCCTCGTTTTTTCCTCTTTTCATGTGTGCTGCATTCTGCAGCTCTCATAGAAATAGGAAAACGCCCCTCAGGATTGTTTTGGTGAAGGAAGGTGCCTTTCCTGTACAAAAACAATTCTGCCTACGTTGGTGCTAGGCAGCAATTTGTGAAGGGAAAAGGACTGGAATGCACCGTATTTCATAATTACAGTGCATTCCTGCCCTTTCACATTGGCATAGGGCAGCGCCGCAAGAAGACTTGCAGCGCTGCCCTACACCAATTCCTCATAAATGAGGCCCTTTGTTTTTAGCTACACCTTTGGCTACACCCCTACGCTCAATGACCTTTGGTTTGCTAAACACTGTTTAATATCATTTCCCCACTGTAAAAATTATTTGCTGTGGTAATTGGGGGCTGTTAGAAATGGGGGTCTCTAGTTGGCAATGGTTTTCACCTTTGTCCAAGTAGGGACCCTTCCTTCTAGTCAGGGTAAGAGGGATACACTACTGAAATAACCCCTGCTCACCCCCTTGGTAGCTTGGCACGAGCAGTCAGGCTTATTTCAGAGGCAGTGTGTAAAGGATTTGCACATAACCAACAGCAATACACTGAAGACACTACAAAAGGACACCACACCAGTTTAGAAAAATATCCAATACTTTATATATTCAAAACAAGACTAAAACGATAAAAATCCAACATACAGTACTTAAAAATATGTACTTTGCGGGGAGCTGGCGTCGGTTGGTCCGGACTGCGGTGTGGGACGGGGCAGTGTGTTGCAAGACTTACGAGCAGTGCCCCCAACCCACGGTGCGGTCACGGTTGTCGAAGTCAGTGACGGCATCGGTGAGACCAGGGCGGCGAAGTGAAGCGAGGCGGTGCCCACAGGTCACGGTGCAAGCAGCAGCTCGGCGGCTGTCATCAGTGAGACCAGGGTTGCGGTGCGAGATGCAGCGGTGCCCTCTGCGGTGCCTTCTGGGCACGGAGCCAGCAGCAGAGTCAGTGACGGAGTCGGTTGCTTTCCCCTCTGTGGCAACTGAAACCACGGTTCCAGAGGCGGTAACCAGAGGTCAGTGAAGTCTTTGCGGTCCCTGAGACTTCAGAACAGGAGGCAACAAGTAAAGAAAGTTCAGTCCAGTTCTTTCACTGCCCAAGGCAGAAGCAGCAACTGCAGGCCAAACCAACAAAGCAACAACACAGCAAAGATGCAGTACTCCTCTTGGCAGTTCTTCCAGCTCTTCTTCTTGGCAGGTTCCTTGATTCCAGCGAGTTCTAAAGTTCTAGGGTCTGGACCCCAATATTTATACTCAGTTTCTCTTTGTGCTTTTGGGCAGAGAGTGCCTGTGCCCAGCCCAAACCAGTTCCATCTTTTCTGGCCCAGCTTCCTGGCAGGAGGTGGAGACAGCATTGTCCAAGGCAGACCAGGCCCATTCAGGTGCAAGGAAATCTCCTCCCACTACTATAAATACAGCCCAGGTCTATTCAGCCCAGCCCTGACTCATCCAGGAAAGGCAGGACACACCTTGACCCCCCAGTGGCTGTCTGATGAGAATGCACATCCCCAGCCCCTGTCACTCCAAAGCCAGACAGTCAATCCACAAACCCAGCAGAGGCACACAGGATGGCTAAGCAAGAAAATACCTACTTTCTAAAAGTGGTATTTTCAAACACAGAACATAAAAATCATCTTTACTAAAAGATGCATTTTTATTCAGGCATGCTAAACCCCATTTCTCTATCTTGTCCCAATGGGAAGATATGCTTATAAGATGTTATAAGTAAACTCCCATTCTATCCTATGGGACAGATAGCCTTTCCATAGTGAAAAATGAAACACACTGTAATTCACTACCAGGACATGTCTCACACACACCAGTACATGTCCTACCTTTAATATACACGGCACCCTGCCCACAGGGGTACCTTGGGCCTACCTTAGGAGTGACTTACATGTAAGAAAAGTGAAGATTAGGGCTTGGCAAGTGTGTGCACTTGCCAAGTCGACATGGCAGTTACAAACCGCGCAGACACTGCAGTGGCAGGTCTGATAACCCTTTTCAGGGCTGCATGGGTGAGTGGCATAATCAGTACTGCAATCCCACCAGCAGCATTTGATTTACAGGCCCTGGCACCCTCAGTCCACTTTACTAGGGACTTACTAGTAAGTCAAACATGCCAATCATGGAAACACCAATCCATAATACAATTTACAATAGGAGCACTTGCACTTTAACACTGAAAAGCAGTGAGAAAGTGTGCAGAGACACTGAACCAGCAAAAACAGAGCCAAAACTAGGAGGTCAGAAAGGAAAAAAACAGGGGAAACATGCAAAAAGATGCCAGGTCTAACAGGGGCATTTATGGTTGTCGATAGATGTTGATGATGAGGAGAACCAGTTTCTAGAAAATTTTGTCTGAAGGGGTCCTTATGCCTAAAAAGGTTTGACAAGGGGGTCTCGACATCAAAAAGTTTGAAGACCACTGCTCTAAAATGTGGGGTGGGAACTATGATTTAGTCTCTCACAGACTGCCATAGTCTGTAATCGCTATTGTGTACAGTGGTGTGCGGCCAAAAGATATGTCATAAAGTCCAAAATCCTAGATCAGTGGTAATGTCTGGTAGTTCAACAGTTTTTGAATAAAAAGAAGTCTCTGTTCACACAGAAAAATGTTCACTCAGTGTGTATTGGTCCAATTGATAAAGTACCCAGTCTATGCAAGGCACAAATAATACTCACCAAGATGTTGAATTTTCTGTGAGAGTACATGATGGATGCATCAGAAGGGATGTTTTATACAGGTGTGAACTAACTGGACTAAGAAGGAGGACAGAATGACATCAAGATATCAAAACTCACAGACACACTCACCTGAGCATCCAGACATGAAGTCAGGATCCATGAATACCCCACCAGGTCCATACTCTAAAGTAGCTACTCCTAAATGAATACAGAGCACAACAACACCAAGTAGGGGAAAGGGGGATAAGAAGAAAATAAAGCGAGATAGAAGGTCTCTGGTACTGAAAGCCAAGTCCCACAGTTCATCAGGAGCAGTCCCATGTTTTGCAGGTTCTTAACATTACTTGAATCACATAAAGAAGGTACTATCCTACTGAATAGTGTGAATGAGTTAGTTTTTTGCACAATATTCTTGCATCCATCTAGTCTTACTAATGCATCTCCTAGTACTCACAGTACCTGTGATTATTCTGAGATTTATACAGCAAACACTCCCATAAGCTGCAATCGAGATCTTCTAATGACACTAATAATCCTGAAAATGTGAAGCACAACTTCATTTACAAATTAAACTTCTTTCTATGATTTTCCACCTTATTCAGTTCAAACTTATTTAGTTCATTGGCACACTTCAGAATGTTATTCGCAATCCTCTGTGAATAGTCTCTGTTGGATTTATGAGTAGTTCAAAATAACTCTTTTCTGTTCTTGCACTTTAACCTTCCTTGTTTTCTTGTCCTGTCTTTCTTATTGCAAGAGCCCTGGAATGGGTGGTGCTACCTCTGACAAGCTGGATTCCGAAGTAACAGGATTGACATTTGAGTAAATGTGTAAGGCATGACCTGTTTGTCTTGTAAACGAAAATGTGTCTGTAATTTATCCACATGTCATCTGAAACAGTTGTCCCTGCAAGAAACAGGACAAAGGTGCTTACACAGAAACCAAAGGATCAGGAAACTGGAACCAGCAGTCCAGAGATGAGATCTCATGCGTTGAGAGAATTATGGTAAGATCCTGTTCCCACACCGGATGCAAAACTTGGCAACACATAGGGCCTGACTCAGAAAAGAAACTTACACTTTTGAGCAACTTTTGTAGTATGTTCAGTGTTACACATGGCCAACTACTGGCACTGCAACACCCGTCCACAGAAAATAAAGAAGGTAGGGACTTACTGCAAAGTGGAGTTTGCAAATCAGGCCGTCCATGTTTTGGGCGCATCACTATACAAACAGCACCCAAGATGACCGCCTAAGCCATGTGACTATAGGCAGTCTCAGGAATCCTGTAAAACTACTTGTGGAACCACTAAGGGCCTGATTACGAGTTTGGCGGTCCAGGGACCGCCGTGTTATGTAACACAAATCGGGAACTCTGCTGCCGAGTAGGTGATCCGACTGCCCGATTACGATGCAGGCGGTTACATAGACGAGATGCCACTGCTACTGCAAGTAAATATCGACCGCGGCGGTGGTGGTCTAGCAAAAGCGTCTGTTGGAGGGCAGACTGCCAGTCAGATCGCCCACCCAATCACGATGTGCTAGACCGTCGACAATCCTGTGTCGGTCCAAACACCACATCCAAGCCGACGGAAAGGGAGGGATAAAAGGCTGAAACTGACCTGTACACAGCTACACACGTCCTGTGCCGCCAGGGAGCCGATCTTAAATGTCTTTCCACTGCTTTACCTGATGGACAACATTCAAAGCAGAGTCCGTCATGGACGCAACCAATGGTAAGCTATACACATACCCAATACTATCAATTACACAGCAAATTGATGGCCCACCATGGACCTGGCAAGGGTATGGGGTCCCTGGGCCAAACATGTTTTGTGGACCTCCTTCGGAAATATACACAACGTACAATCCAATTACAGCTACATGATGCCCTCCTTGGCCAGGTCACTGACACGGCACAGGCTCACACCACAAAAGTGGCAATATGTATAATATTAATCGGATATTGTGATGTCGGCAGTCAGTTACCGTAACACAGCAGAAGCAACTCATGAACATCGCACTTAGCATTTTCTGTGACACCCTCCCATTTCTCATATGACAGGTCCTGGTGTAATATCAAACATGGATCTGCAAGGATGTGTTAAGAACCACAAAATATACATGGCATACCAAGTCACTGTGATGTACTCTCACAGAGCAACCAACCCAAAAGGCAATGTAAAGTAAATAGGATATAAATTGAACAGGGTAAGAAGCATGCAAAGGTCACAATGTGAAGAATCCCTTCAGAAAAGCAATGCTACTACCAGGGGAATCCTGAAAGCCTGAGTGCCTGGACCACAATCCACTTTGCATAAGCTTCTAAACTTCATGCTCCCAGTACCTGTGGAGTGGAGTACATTAGGGACAACCAATAGCATAGCCAAATGTCATACAGATGTGTCTAATATGTAATGTTGAAGTATAAAACCAAATACAGCAGTAACTGCATTTTTTGCTGAAATATCAAGTAGGTGTAATGTACAGACACACTAATGAGCCATCTCCAAAAAGTGAATCCAAAATACCAATGCAAAAAACCACCCCCAGTTGTAGTGAAACAAATAACTAGCTTGCACACATCAAACACATATACAATATACAACATTGGGAGAACTTCAACTTAAATGATTTCCACATTGATGAAATCACCCAGAAGTAGTTACTACATGATAACCAATACAATCAAATGTCAGGCCTAAACGTAAAACCATCCCACATATCCATCCATTGAACCTGTCCTCTTGTCCTGTGTGACTCCCACACTGTTCTGTTTGCAAGGCCATAATATTCAATCCCCTCCAAATTGCACAGCAACCAGGGTCAAAGAAGCACAACAATAGTCACACATCCCCAAGTATATGTGAACATTAAATAGCAAAAGAAGTATTGATAGGAAAACTCTCTTCCTAAACAAACACATGTTTTTATTGTCCCATAACTGAGGGAATGGTAGCAAAACAGGACAATGGCACAGTCCAAATGTGTCCTCTTGTGAGCCAGCACAGTACTGTGCCACATAACTTACCTGCTAAAACACTGCATGGGAAACCTCCCCAGGAAGGGGCATCGAGTGGGCAGTCCATCCACCTCAAAGATGTCACTTGGGAGTGGGGGAGCTTATGTTATGTTATTTTAAAATTATTTATACAGCGCTCGTTCACCAGTCGGTTTCATGGTGCTTAAGTATAGCAATAGGGCAATGACGCAAGATGCCAATGGTATGCTATTGTGAAAAGCCAGGTCTTCATGAGTTGCCTGAATCTCAGATAAATACAGTCAGTTTGATGTTGAGTGGAAGGGAGTTCCAGAGCGGAGGGGCCAATACAGAGAATATAGAACCTCCTAGTCTCTTCTTCTTAGAGGGTGGGATGGCCAGAAGGCTGAGACGGGATGACCTCAAGTTACAGGGGGGAGTTTACTTTTGGATTTAAGAAGAAATAAACTCAGGGCTATTGCCATAGAGGGACTTAAAGATGATATATCCAGTCTTAAAGGCCACGCGCTGTTTCACCGGCAACCAGTGTAATTTCTTAATCAAGGGGTTAATATGACACCTCCTAGGTTGCCGGTAGACCAGCCTGGCTGCCTGGTTTTGTACCAATTGCAGTCTCTTAGTCAGGTAGTCCGGGAGACCAAGGTAGAGTGAGTTTGCATGATCTATTTGTGAGATCACTAGAGTGAGAATAACTTGGATGAGGGCTTCAAGGGTGAGGAATCTGCTGACTTTCTTAATCATCCTGAACTGGAGAAAACAGGATGACACTACTGCTCTACTTGAGGATTCATAGAGAGTTTATTAAGTGGAACCATTATTGCTTCCTTAAAGGAACTGGGAACTATGCCTTGAGTTAGGGAGTCATTTAATAGGGATAAGGCAGGATCGGGAAACCGAGAGAACACTTCTTTTAGCACTTGTGGAGGACAGATATCAGAGGGAGATCCGGATTTTATTTTTGCTAGGAGGTCGATAAAATGTGTCTTACTGATTATAGGCAGTTCAACTAAGAAATAGGGGTTCTTAGCAACCATGCATTAGTTTCCAGGAGGGGAACTTGAAGGGATACTGTCTTTGATTCCTTTAAATTTTTGGACAAAAAATGAATTGAGTACTTCGCAGAAGGCTTGAGTAGGAGATTATTTTACAGTCACTCTGTCCAGAATGGATAGCTTGGACCGAATATGTCCTTGGACTTTCCAGGAGAAAAAGATGGCTTTCGCTTGTAAGATGGTTTTTATATTGTTTGAGCTGGGCCTGATAAGTCTCCCTCTGATCTGGTGAGTATTTTCTTCACCAGTTGCATTTGGTCTGGCGAAGGACTAGTTTAGCTAGTTTGAGATCACTGGAGAACCATTTTTGGGCATCATGATGCCTGGCAAGCATAACTTTCCATAGAGGGGCATACAAATTGCTGGCGTCTACTAGCCAAGCTGTGATATTTTCCTTGAGATGGTCAATATTATTCTGTTTTATAGGCAGAGTTGAGGCCAATTAAATTCATTGGTGTTGACATGAATCAGATTCCTAGCTACTATTCTAGAGCTAGCCTGGGGGCTTAGAAATGGCCAGGTCAATAAGAAAAGAATTTAATTAGGAAATGATCAGACCAGACACAAGGAGTAACTGTCAAGTTGGTACCAGAGAGATTGGTAGTCCATATCTGGTCTCGTATGCCCTTTTATATGAGTTGGGACATCACATACTGTTCAATATTTTTGGCTAATTAGTACTTCAGTAAATTCCAAGGATCCTTGCCGACCTGTCTCCTCATTAGCCCAATGATTGAAATACCCAATTAACAAGATTTTGGCATGGTTCATCACATTGCTTGGTTTGGCTCGGGGGGGATGTGGGTTGGGAGGGGTGTGTTTGTGTTGCAGGAGTGGTCGTATGGGTTTTGGAGGGGTCTTTTTTTTCGTGGGAGTGGTGGGGTTGCGTTTAGGAGGGGTCGATTTTTTCATAGGAGTGGTGGGTTCGGGTTTAGGAAGGTCTATATTTTCTTGGGAGTGGTGGTTTGGGATTTAGGAGGGGTTGTGTTTTTCTTGGGAGTGGTGGATTGGGATTTTGGTGGGGTTGTTGTTTTGGTGGAAGGGGTGTTTTCTTTCGTGGGAGTGGTGGTTTTGGAAGTGGAAGGGATGGGTTTGGGAGCTTGTTTCTTGATTTTGGGAGGGAGCGTTTTGTGGCTCACAGGCATAAGGCCAAGGACAAAGAAGAATGCAAGACAAGAACTGGGTTTAGGATAGTCGTTAGTGTATTGGGCTTGGAAGGTAGAGGGAGTAAAGGTGTGGTTGGTAGTGTTGTTGGTGCAGGTGTGTGTTGTGAGGGTGAGTGTGTGGGTGTGAGTTCTCGTCTGGTGTGTGAGGAGGATGGGCAGGGTATGGAGGGTGTCGTGGATGGATCTGTGTGTTTGGGTGTGGTACTTGGGGCAATGCTGGGTGTGGTGGATGGGTCCATGTGGGCGGGTGTAGTGTCTGGGACACTTATGTGTTTGATGAATGGGTCTGTGTGTGAGGTCCTAGTGTCTGGGGCAATGATGGGTGTGGTGGATGGGTCAGTGTGTGTGACTATTGTGTCTGGGGCAATGCTGTGTGTGGGGGATGGGTCTGTGTGTGTGGTTGTGGTGTCTGGGGCACTGCTGGGTATTGTGGATGGGTCTGTGTGTGCAGATGTGGTGTCTGGGGCAATGCTGGGCATAGTGGATTGGTCTGTGTGTGTGGCTGTTGTATCTGGGACAATGCTGGGTGTGGTGGATGGGTCTGTGTGTGCTGGTGTTTTGTCTGGGGCAAAGCTGGGTGTAGTGGATGGGTCTGTGTGTATGGCTGTGGTGTCCGTGGGAATGCTGGGGGGTGGTGGAGTGGTGAGGGTGGTGAGTGTGTGATGTGTGGATGTGTGCCTGTGTCCCATGTGGCATTTATATTTGTGTGTGTGTGGTGCTTGTGTCTGTTGGTGTGGATTCATGCAAAGGTGTGAGTGTGCTTGGGATAGGATGTGGAATAGGCTATGTGGATGGGGCAGAGGAAGGGGGGTGCAGAAGACTAGGGCGGGTGGAAGGCTGCCGTGAGGGAGGAGGCCAGAGCCTGAAAGGATCTTTGTAGGGCAGACTGAGCAGCATGGATACCTTCCAAGTTGGCCACCATCTGCTGCAGGTGGATGGCTAGCCTCTGGATAGCACTCAGTAGTGCTGTCTGACCTACAAAGATAGTTCTCAGGGGTCAATAGCCTCCTCACTCAGTGCAGCGGGGCAGACTGGGGCAGGGACGGAGGTGCCTGGTGCAAGGGAGACTGGTACTCTATAAGGGGAGCGGGTCGGACAACTGGGTGAGGAGCAACAGAGAGGGTGTAGATTGATTGTGGGGTGGCGGACAAGGAAGATGGTGGTACTGGTCCTGCTGGGTCCCCCACCACTATGGAGAGTCCACTGGAGGCGGACTCAGACAAGGATGATGCAGTCGAGCTTGCATCCTCCGTGGCATTCCCCTCAACCTCTGGGCCACTGGCTCAATTGGTCTCTGATGTTTCTTGACCAGAAGCACTGTGGCCAGCTGCTCCACCCCTGATGATGGCCATATCTCTTCAGCCTGCCTGAAGTGATGCTGAAATCTAAAACATAGCAGGTTTATTACCGGTGCCAGGACACACTTTACTAACAGCGTTGATCATATAACATTTATCAAGCGTTCAGAAGATTCAACCTACAAATACCCAATTTATTCATAGATAAATTAGCTTGAGGAGATGCAAGCATGCTACCCCAAATTTCCACACTTCTTCACAAAGAAGTCATACCCCTAGCCATCTACAATTGCATTGTTGAAGTTGTAGGATCTCCATCCTCATGTAACTAGTAGGATACCTTAACACCTTATACATTGTGGGATTTGTTGAATACCATAGTAACCTGCTTTCTTCAATTAGGTCCTCAAAGTCATACCCCCAGTCATCTACAATTGCATTGCTGAAGATGTAGGATCTCCATCCCATGTAACTCGTAGGATACCTTAGCACCTTATACATTTTGGGATTTGTTGTATACCATACTAACCTGTTTTCTTCAATTAGGTCCTCAAAGTCAAAATTAACCCCGGGCGTAGTGGGCATAGCGGGGCTACGCGGAGGTCCACGGAGTGGCAAACAAACTCCGTGGAACTCCGCTATGCTACGCTACGCCACCCGCCTCCACCCCCCTATTAACAATTAATATTACATGACTTAAAATTAAATTAAAACCACTTACCTGGCATGCAGCGTCCCTGGGCTGCCCTCCTCCTCTTCCTCGCTGTCTGGGTAATTCTAAATTTTAAGTCATGTAATATTAATTGTTAATATAGGGGGGTGGAGGCGGGGGCTGGCCAACTCCGCTCCGCTGCGGAGTGTGCGGAGATTTGTCTTCTCCGCGTTCTCCGCGGAACGCGGAGGAGGCCAATCTCTGCACACTCCGCGGGCAGAGCGGAGGTCTCCGCCCGGGGTTAGTCAAAATTCCAAGTCACTCACCTGAAATCCAGGTATTCCTCTGGGGAGAAGACTGGACCGAATACCCCCTGAAACCTTCCACAGCTACAATGTTAGTACAATACACTGAGCCAAATAAGGTTCCAAGAGGAAAGGGGTTGGGATATGAGAAAAGAGAGAGAGAAAACCTCGGTCAGCAAACTTCTGCCCTTATTCGGGATAAAGCTTATGACATTCTGCTGGTTGATTATGTTGTCACTAATTTTTCTAATAGTAGTCTGTGAAAACAGAATGGATATTATTATTTCACAATCCATATACTCGTGTTACTCTTCCCTTCTTACTCTTCTTAGATATACATAAAAGAAAACCAAGCAATACATGCTTTGTACAAAGCTGCAGTAAATAAACACAGGTTTTATGATTGTTCTCTCTCTCTCTTCTGCACAAAGGGTTAAGAATTAATAGAAAATAATACAGAACACATTTACTAAAGACATTATGCCAAAAACAACTAGACTTCGACTAATGATTGACCACTGTTATATTTTGCAATCAGAAATACCTGCTGCCTGCCTTTTAACAGCTTATCTCCAGCTTATCTCCAACATAAAATAAAGAAACTGACAGCTAATCTCCAGCTTAAAAAAAGAAACGGACTCAACTTTCAGAGTATTACCAATGTTCGATGGGAACACCGAGCAATATAACTTTATGTTGTCTCAATCAAAGTTCTTCATCCAAGAAATTGTGTCCAACTAAATAGTTTTATAATCAACAGTTTTTCAATGAAATACCTTATGTCCGATAGGCACTGGAAGTTGTAATGTGATACTTGCAAAACGCGAGCATTGGAAACCTACTAACTGTTGTCCTTTCGGTGTTTTTGTCTAGGATGCTGCCATCCAACCAAAGGTGCACCAGAAGACAGGCAAAGTTGCAGTAGGCGTGGTCGGGAACTGTCTGAAGACGAACCACAGTAGAACAAGGATGCTGGGATGGACCGGAGAATAGAAAATGTTCCAGCAAATGCGACAAGAATTTTAGATTCTATAAAGGACACGGAGGCGAGGATTATGCTTCTAAATCTTTTCTGCATAATTAAAGAGCAGCCAATGAAAAAACAGTACCACAGTAAAACACTACAACTCTGTTGAGGCTTTGAACCACGCCTCCATCAAATCACCAATCATATTAGTCCAATGTCTACAGAATAGCGAGGCACCATCTTTTTGCCTCTTTCTTTGCACAAGCAGTCTTCTTTAGTTTGAGTCAAAATTCCAGCTCTCAACAGAGAGCAACTTCCAAATAACAGGTCCCAGAAGAGACAACTTATCCATAGGGGTGCGGAATACCACCTGACTAAGAAATTCCATATTCAGCTCTATTTGGAATCTGTTCCTGAAATCAAAAAGAATTTTGAGTATCATAGAACCCAAGAACCTTCTCATCTCAAGGGAGGGAAAAACAACATATCAAGTATATCATATGACATCATGGCAGTTAAGAGTCATTCTTACCTGTCCCACCGGGTGGGATAATCCTCGCCTCCGTGTCCTTAATAGAATCTAAAATTCTTGTTGCATATGCTGGAAAATTTTCTATTCTATGGCAGGACCGGAGGCTCAGATTATGCTGGTTCAAAGCTGACCAACAACCACAGAAGAAACATGTACAATTGGTTTATAATAAACAACTTTAAACATTGATTCAGATAACCAATCAGCCGCCTAAAGAATATCCTCTAACCTGGATCCCATGACAAAGGCTTTGGACATCATCGCGCCCCTAGTCGAATGAGCACCATATACAGAAACATCTATACTAGCTTCAGCCATGACCCATCGTACCCAGCGAGCCAAGGTAGCTGCTGAAACAAGATGGAAATGTTTTTGAATTGATAAAAGCAAAGGCCCTAAGGGATCTGTTCTGTGGGACACAGTACGCTCTTCATATGATTTTAAGCATTTCACCATGCATAGTTTGTCATTATGAGGAAATGCAGGATAATCAATTGAACGTGACATAGTCTTAGTTCTCCTGGATATAATGAATGATACACTATGTGGAGAAAATAACCTACCTGCAAGATCAAGTGCAGGTAAGTCTGACACTCTCCGACAGGAGATGAGACACAAAAGCATGGTAAGTTTCGCAGAAAGTTATTTTAATGATAAATCTTTATTCTCAGGCCAAGATTCTAATAAAGTGTTACAGCAAACAAATGATGGACGGAATGCTGACAATGCAAACATTCTCCCCCAGTCAAAAGATCTGGGTTAAATCCATCGTTCTTTTGCCCACTACGCCACCCCAGTTTGGACACAGCCATATGCAAATCAGTCTTGACCCTGTGCCCCATGGGAACAGTCCAGACCGAACTGCCAGGCCAGGTCCTCCCTGGACCGGAAACAAGCAACCTGGGACCGGTTTCAGGGTATGTCACCCTTCTTCAGCCAGGCTAGCTTGAATCCAGTGGCACAGTGAGCAAGGGACCCACATCTGGGCACACCCATCCCACTTAGGGCCAAAAGTGTTACAGCAAACAAATGATGGACAGAATGCTGACAATGCAAACATTCTCCCCCAGTCAAAAGATCTGGGTTAAATCCATCGTTCTTTTGCCCACTACGCCACCCCAGTTTGGACCCAGCCATATGCAAATCAGTCTTGACCCTGTGCCCCATGGGAACAGTCCAGACCGAACTGCCAGGCCAGGTCCTCCCTGGACCAGAAACAAGCATCCTGGGACCGGTTTCAGGGTATGTCACCCTTCTTCAGCCAGGCTAGCTTGAATTCAGTGGCACAGTGAGCAAGGGACCCACGTCTGGGCATACCCATCCCACTTAGGGCGAAAAGTGTTACAGCAAACAAATGATGGACGGAATGCTGACAATGCAAACATTCTGCCCCAGTCAAAAGATCTGGGTTAAATCCATCGTTCTTTTGCCCACTACGCCACCCCAGTTTGGACCCAGCCATATGCAAATCAGTCTTGACCCTGTGCCCCATGGGAACAGTCCAGACCGAACTGCCAGGCCAGGTCCTCCCTGGACCGGAAACAAGCATCCTGGGACCGGTTTCAGGGTATGTCACCCTTCTTCAGTCAGGCTAGCTTGAATCCAGTGGCACAGTGAGCAAGGGACCCACGTCTGGGCATACCCATCCCACTTAGGGCAAACGAACAATGGATTTAACCCAGATCTTTTGACTGGGGGAGAATGTTTACATTGTCAGCATTCCGTCCATCATTTGTTTGTTGTAACACTTTTCGCCCTAAGTGGGATGGGTATGCCCAGACGTGGGTCCCTTGCTCACTGTGGCACTGGATTCAAGCTTGATGGCGAAAGAGCCCGCCAACAGCTCCAGACAGTTGATGTGCATGTTCAATTCTTCTGCTGACCAACGACTGCCGGTAGCGAAGTCTCCGCACCTTGCGCCCCAGCCCCAACAACAGGCATCCAATTAGATGACTACATAAGAAGAAACTCCGAATATGGCCTTGCCATTCCAGACTTTCATGTGTGTTAGCCACCATTGACGCTCCTCTTGCGCTTTCGGTGTCAGAGCAGCCGAGTGATCGTAGCTGAAGTTCTGTTGAAGATAATGAATCTTTAGGTGCTGCAACGCTCTGTAGTGGAGCGGACCCGGGAAGATAGCTTGGATGGTAGAGGCTAGGAGGCCGACAATCCTCACTAGGGACCTCAAAGACACCATCTGTCTCGACAATGTCGATTTGATTTCCCTCTTGATGGATTTTATTTTGGCTGGGGGAAGGAGTAATTGGGCCTACACTGAATTGATCTGGAATCCCAGGAACTCTACCTGCTGAAAGAGAAACGTCATGGACTTCTTGAGATTTATTACAAAGCCTAGGTTCTGTAAGAGAGACACCGTCCATTGTAGGTGTATCATTAGCAATGATCGATTCTGTGCTAACAGAAGCATGTCGTCTAGATAGACGATCATGCAAACTCCCATTTCTCTTTATCGTGTCACCACAGGTTTCACGAGTTTGGTGAATACCCAAGGGGTGGAGGAGAGGCCAAAGGGTAGAGATTGAACTAAAAAGACGTTGCTGTAAAAACCTCCTGGTTGGAGGGTTCCCGCAGCAATGGGCCGTTTTGTCAAAAGATCTCTCAGCTCGGATTCTATAAAAGACTCTTCTTGTCTGGAAAAATGGAGAGGTGGAGGGGGAGCTTGTTGGGTCGGAGGGGAGATCAATTCTATCTGGTACCCTTGAACAGTGTTCAGGACCCATGTATCTGAAGTGATCTTTAACCAATTGTGTATGAAATGCATCAATCTGCCCCCCAAGGGAATCGAAGGAAGAAAAGGTTAATCAGTACCTGAGGACTGGGCGTCGTTGTTGCGGAAGCCTCTGTTGACGCCTCTATTGAAGTGGCCCCTGAAACCTCGGGATCTGGTTGGGTAGAAACCAGCTTGGGCCAGGTCCTGTGCAAATCCCCTGTGTCTGGGGCTGTAGCCACGGTGAGGACCTTGCTGGTTGAAGCGGCCGATCGAGCGTCCTCTGCCACGACCGGCCCTATCAGAGAGGGGATGGAAAACTCTCTTGAGAGATGATTGAGATTTGTCCAATGATGTGACGGTATTGACAAATTTTGTGATGTCTTTCACGAGGCGATCTACGAACAGTTGACCCTCTGCCAAGGGACCAGGTTCTGCAGATGCCAGCTCGGGGTCAATCCGTAGGAGAACAGATTTGCGCCTCTCAGAGGAGAGCGCGCAATTTGTGTTGCCAGGGAGGTAAATCGCTCTTTGAGTCCATCCCGCTAGGACTTCGGGGTGGATTGCCGCACCCGTCTTCTGGGCTTGAAGAGCCAGTTTGAGTATTTTGGCCAGAGGGCCGGACACATTGAAAAGTTTGTCTTGGCATGCTCTCAGGGCTCTATCGATTCCCTTTTTTGAATCTTTGCGGAATTTTTTGAGAAAAGTTTGAATGGACACGTCTATGTCAGAAGTGAGAGCGGTTTTGTTAGGAAGGTCTGGGCGGGGACATTCGGACCTGAGGCAGGATCTGACTTCTTTGTCGAAACTTTTCCGCAGATTAATCTGCATATATTTCGCCACCGCCGGGGCCGGGGACCAATCTGAAGATCTAGGATGAACAATGCTAGCAAGGTCAAAAGTGAAAGGGGACTGAGCCGTTGGAGAAGAGGGACGCTTGCGTTTCTTAGAACGCTTACGGGGTCATGATTCCTGGGAGGAGGAGGAATCAGTATCTGTGTCTGGGGGAGAGATGGTGGCGGCAGGGACAACGGGTCAATGTTATAGTCATGATCCCTTGCTTTCTCTGTGACTTTAGTGTAGATTTTTACATGAGGCCAAGAGTGGCTGGGGGGCTCTGAAGGGGAAAGAGGATTGGAGGGAGGGGTGGAAGGTGATGGGGAGGGATCGCTACCCACTAGTTTGTCAAGGCGTTGTGATATGGGTAAGAGGGCAGAGGACAAAGCTTTGTGAAGTTTCTTGTCAAGGCTTTTGTCAATCAAAATTTTCATGTTTTCGTCATAGTAAAAATCCTCATCGTCCTGTGGACCATAGATGGCCAGGTCCTGCTCAAAGCACTTAACAGCTGAGTTATAGGGCATAGGTTAGGAGCAATGAGCTGTAGTTAATATGTCCGGTACCCTAGCTTGCTTGCTTCCTTAGGTCTTAATAAGGTGGGACCCTAAGCCTAGGCAGCAGCCACAATTTCCAAAAATTGGTTATAGTGAAAATCAAGTTGCTATAAATGTAGGGAAGTGGGAGATGACGTCAGATTCAAGAAAAAGTAATTTGCCCCGGTACCGTTCTCTAATTAGATAAGGAAACACCCTGTTATCCGAGCCCAGGTCAGGCATCACCAGCTCGCAAATGGGAGGCTGCCGCGTGAACTATCGGGTGCAGACTCCCGAGGTACGCGTATGCAGCCCAATTGGGCTGCCTACGCGACCTCGCTCCTGGGGGGGGGGCCACTTAGGGCCGGACTGGCGATTCCGGGCACCGGGCAATACCCCGGTAGGCCGGGGCGGTTTTGCTGGGGCAGCCCCAGCAAAACCGGCCCCCTCTGAGTGCGGCCGATTTTCGGGCCGTGACTGACTCCGTGAGTCAGAGTCAGACTGTGGGGGAAAAAGCACAACTGCACTGCTGGCAGAGGCAGGCAGGTGATGGTGCCGGTGCGCAGCGCGCAGACACAGAGACATCTGCGCTGTCACAGAGACATCTGCGCTGTCTCTGTGTGTGCGCGCCGCGCTCTTAGTCTCCACCCTTAGGGTGGGGGTATGGGGCTGCAAATTTGTCATGCACATTAAGGCCTTGTGGTGCGAGGCTTGCGCTGGGTGCGAGCAGCAGCGCAGCAACTGCACGGGGCTGGCCCAGCGTCCGGGCCCAGTAGAAGCCTAGAAGGTAATTTAATTAATACAGTACAGTGGTCGAAGTGGGCGGGATTGGCAGGGCACGGCGTGCCCCTGCTTCTTTAATTTCTTAAAGTCAGTTCCCCTACTTTCTTATTTAAACATGCCTCCCCGATGGCAGAATTTCGCCAAGGCCGATGGTTAAGGTTCAGCCTTTGGGGACGGGCGGAACGGGCAGAGAAGGAAAAGGACTCTGTCTTTTCCTTCGTGCCCAAAGAAGACAAGGACAGTGTCCAGTTCTCCTGCCGTTGGCAGCTGCCCCGCTCTTTGTCCCCCTCTTCCCTCTCTGTCTCCCTCCTCCTCATGTAGTAAAAACCGAGACTTCAAGAAACAGGTATTACCTTCTCTTTCATCCTTTCGTTTATTTGCTCCCCTGTGAAATGGATCCAAAAAAGAAAAACACTTGCTGGAAACGTCGTCTTTTTCTGACATTTTTCAATTTCTAAGTGCAGCCTCAGGGTAGAGAGAAATAAAACATTCAAAATATGAAAAATAACTAACTAACTAAAGCAAGACAGAGCGGTTGCAAGGTGACCAGATTGATTTATTCACACCTAAACACATTAGCGCCACTTTACAGTGTTTGCCAGTGAAGCGCTACTTTTGTTGTCTCCTCGCTCTTTGAACAACAATGTTTTCCCTGGGTGGGAAAGTGTAATATTCCTGAAGGTACTGAAATACCTGCTTGTTGGGTGAATTGGAAAACAAAATGCATACTGTGGCTCTGTATTCACAAACGTGGTCTTTTTAAACCATACTGCTTTCCTTTTGTAAGGATATAAGCAATGTGCATTGAAGCGGGTCCCTTCTGGGCCCTGTAGTCATGGCCTTAACTTTTGAGGCAAAAGCACTCACTAAGTTCTGAATAATTAGTGTAAAAAGAAAAAGGTAACCATGTTGTTCCTGCTTACATTTCACATCCTTTACTTAATCTTGCATTCCCTATGAGTGTTTTTTTTTTTTCTAAGATGTTGTTAATTTTTTTTAAGGCAGCATATTGCTCTTGTCTAGTGCGTAATTTGAATTGTCTCACATCTGGGTGTTTATAGCGGGTCAGTGCAGTGCAAGTTTCTCTCAGTGGGGCAGTATGGTGTTCAGTGGAGGAGAGGATGTGGCACTATGGTCAGAGCTGCTGAATTTGGAACTGGGGAGCCAGGTTCAGCCTTCATGACCAGTCCACCAGACCACTCCCCCTGAGGGAGCACATTCCCATACTAGACCTTAGAAGGCCCCGCAAGATTTTAAAAGCCCTGGTGTCTTAGCACCAGCAGGTGGACCCTAGCAGTGGCAAATGTGGGTTAACCTTGAAGGCCTGTCCGCTACGATTCATTCTGAAGTTCACCTCCAGTCTTGCAGGCAGGCCTAAGAAGCAGCACACCATAGATTGACAGTGACTCTGTCACTGAGGTCACAGGATATTTTGCCATTCATGTTTGAACTGCTCTTGTGGAAAAAGGGAGAAGTGCTGATGACAGAAACTCCATGGCTGGGAGACACATGGCTTGCGATTCCACTTTTAAGGATATTTGGGACATTCTGTGATTGGAAACGTATCCCACTTTGTGAATGTTTTTTAATGTCAATAACTCATTTTAAACCTTACATAAACATGTGTATTCATTGGTTAAATTAAATAAGGTAATAAGCTGTAACTGGTTAGTGAAAAAGGAAACAAATACTAAAAATTGGGATATTTTGCTCTTTCTGCCACACCTCTGACTCCGCCCACTGACCCAATCCACGGGTTATTCCCGCCCTCTGATTCTCCGCCCACAGTTCCCCTACTTTTTTTTCCCCACTTCGACCACTGATACAGTACCAGGCCCCGGCCCGGTTCTGCGCTGCGCAGCAGTGGAGAGACGACCGGGAGGGTGATTGCCAGCCTGCAGGCCAGTTTGTGATTGTGAGCAGGCAGGCCTGATTGATTGTTTGTGAGTGAGAGGAGCGAGGTGGCCTGATTTGGGGGGGGGGAGGCAAACATTTCCTTACGTCCGATATTTCATGCTGATTTGTAAGAACCCTTTACATGGACAAGCGTGTTTAAATATTTGCCAACTTCTCGTATTTTTTGTAGCAGGCTAGCAGCAGGTTGTGTATGCTTTCATTTGCTGAGCATTGTGAGGCACCACATTATGTTTGTATTGGCATGTCTGCGTTAAGTTTTTGGCCATAACCAGGGCTTTAAGTGGGATGAAAAAACATGCGGATCTCTCAAAGGGGTATGGCTGGTGTTATTAAGGGTGTAGCTTAAAAGCACGAAACCTAAAACTCTGTGCTTAGCATGGTGTGCCGTCCGACAGATATTTTGTTGTTTTTGTCATTGTACCCACATATATAATGCAACAAATAACATTATACCGACAGCAAGCGAGGACTATTGGCTTTGTCAATAGTTGTTAGTTGTATACGAAGAAAAACCAACTATGGCTTTGTTGTATATATTATTGAAAATGCTTCAGTTCTGACATGATGAGACAGTGAAAGAACTATAACGAGTCTCTTGTGGGTTACAATAAAGGCAGTGAAAGGTGGTGCTACTGCTGAGTTAAGATTTTTTTCACCCTCACAGCGAGGGCAAAAATGGAGAGCCCGAATGGGACCCGTCTCAGCAGCTGCTTTTGAGAACTGCTGGCCCACTTAAAGCCCTGGCCATAACCTTGCACTTGTGTGCTAATAAAAAGCTGCATTTCTTTGCTCAGTGTTTTAATTTTTTTGCTGCTGGCAACCGTACATAGTCAGTCCCCCAATTGCTGACCCTGCAATGTTTAACCCCTTCGCTGCTAGGCCTTTTCCCCTCCTGTGCTAAGCCTTTTTTTGGCTATTTGGGGTAGTTCGCGCTTAGGCCCCTGTAACTTTTTGACCACATAACGTATCCACGCCAAATTTGCGTCCTTTTTTTACAACATTATGGGGATTCTAAAGGTACCCAGGGTTTGTGGATTCCCCTGGAGGGGACCCAGAAATTAGCCAAAATACAGCTAAATTTTGTTTTTTTGGGGAAAAATGCGAAAAAAGGGCTACAGATGAAAGCGTCTGGTTTTTTCCCTACAAATGGCATCAAAAAAGGGGTTGTGGTGGTGAACTCACCATCTTCCCAGATTTCAGGGACAAGCAGACTTTTGTCAGAAAACCAACATTTTTTACACAGTTTTGGCATTTTTCTGGGACATAGTCTATTTTTGCTATTTTTTGTGCTTTCAACCTCCTTCCAGTTAATGGTAGAAATGGGTATAAAAGCAATAATGGATCCTGGAAAGCCATACATTTCTGAAACGTAGACAAAATTCTGAATTCAGCAAGGGGTCATTTGTGTAGATCCTTCAAGTTTTCTTTATAGAAACAAACAGTTAAATATAGGAAAAATTGAAAATTAGTTGAAAAAATCAGCCATTTGTGTCAACGTTTTCACCTGTAACTTCTTCTAATTATGACAGATATTTGAAAGCAATATACCGTTACATCCGCTGGACCTTTCTGGTTGTGTCGATATATAGGACTTGTAGGTTCACCAAGAACCCGACAGAACCCAGAGCCAATAACTGAGCAGCGTCTTGCAATGGTTTTTTATTATGTACCGGGTATATAGCAATTATTCTGGGAAAATTTATACATGGAAAAATCGGTATGAAAGACACCTATGTATTTCTGAAATGGGAACAAAATATAGAGTTTAGAAATAGTAGATATTTGCACATTTCCGAAATTGGGAGTACCCATACTAGCATGAGAATTATAGGACATTTTTCAAAATCATTCTTTTTTACACATTGTCTTTCATTTGGAAGGCAGAAATGCATCAAAAGTCAATAGATAATAACAGTTGCTCTACAATTTTGTGTTACCCTAAGTCTCCCGATAAAAATGGTACCTCACTTGTGTGGGTAGGCCTAGTGCCTGCGACAGGAAACGGCCCAAAACGCAACGTGGACACACCACATTTTCACAGTGAAAAATGACCCTTTTTTTGCAAAGTGCCTAGCTGTAGTTTTTGAACCCTAGCTCTGCCGGCACCTAGGGAAACCTAGCAAACCTATACATTTTTGAAAACTAGACACCCAGAGGAATCCAGGATGGGGTGACTTGACTGGCTCTCACATGGTTCTGTTACCCAGAATCCCTTGCAAACCTAAAATATTGTCAGAAAAAACACATTTTCCTCACTTTTCTGTGGTGGAAAGTTCTGGAATCTGCATGGATCCACAAAATTCCACCCACCCTGCGTTCCCCAAAGTCTTTCGAGAAAAACGGTACCTCACTTGTGTGGGTAGGCCTAGTGCCCGCGACAGGAAACAGCCCAAAACGCAACGTGGACAAACCACATTTTCACAGTGAAAAATTACCCCTTTTTTGCAAAGTGCCTAGCTGTAGATTTTGAACCCTAGCTCTGCCGGCTCCTAGGGAAACCTAGCAAACCTATACATTTTTGAAATCTAGACACCCAGGGGAATCCAAGATGGGGTGACTTGACTGGCTCTCACTAGGTTCTGTTACCCAGAATGCCCTGCAAACCTAAACAATTGTAAAAAAAAACCACATTTTCCTCACTTTTCTGTGGTGGAAAGTTCTGGAATCTGCGTGGATCCACAAAATTCCACCCAGCCCGCATTCCCCAAAGTCTTCCGAGAAAAATGGTACCTCACTTGTGTGGGTAGGCCTAGTGCCCGCGACAGGAAACAGCGCAAAACACAACGTGGACACACCACATTTTCACAGTGAAAAATGACCCTTTTTTTAAAAGTGCTTAGCTGTAGTTTTTGAACCCTAGCTCTGCCGGCACCTAGGGAAACCTAGCAAACCTATACATTTTTGAAATCTAGACACCCAGGGAATCCAGGATGGGGTGACTTGACTGGCTCTCACTAGGTTCTGTTACCCAGAATCCCTTGCAAACCTAAACAATTGTAAAAAAAAACACATTTTCCTCACTTTTCTGTGGTGGAAAGTTCTGGAATCTGCGTGGATCCACAAAATTCCACCCACTCCGCATTCCCCAAAGTCTTCCGAGAAAAATGGTACCTCACTTGTGTGAGTAGGCCTAGTGCCCGCGACAGGAAACAGTGCAAAACACAATGTGGACACACCACATTTTCACAGTGAAAAATGACCCTTTTTTTGAAAAGTGCTTAGCTGTAGTTTTTGAACCCTAGCTCTGCCGGCACCTAGGGAAACCTAGCAAACCTATACATTTTTGAAAACTAGACACCCAGGGAATCCAGGATGGGGTGACTTGACTGGCTCTCACCAGGTTCTGTTACCCAGAATCCCTTGCAAACCTAAAAAAGTGTAAAAAAAACACATTTTCCTCACTTTTCTGTGGTGGAAAGTTCTGGAATCTGCATGGATCCACAAAATTCCACCCACCCCGCGTTCCCCAAAGTCTTCTGAGAAAAATGGCACCTCACTTGTGTGGGTAGGCCTAGTGCCCACGACAGGAAACGATGCAAAACGCAACGTGGACACACCCCAATTTCACTGTGAAAAATGACCCTTTTTGGCAAAGTGCCTAGCTGTAGTTTTTTAACCCTAGCTCTGCCGGCACCTAGGGAAACCTACCAAACCCACACATTTCTGAAAAGTAGACACATGGGAGATTCCAGGGAGGTATGGCTTGCGTGGATCCCCCAATGTTTTCTTACCCAGAAACCCTGAAATTTTGCTGTAAAAATCACTTTTTCACACATTATTGTGTGGGAAAGTTGTGGCATCACCGGGCTGACACAAATTTCCTACCACCCAGCATTGCCCCAGGTCTCCCGATAAAAATGGTGCCTCACTCGGGTGGGAGGCCCAAGTACCCGCGACAGGCAAGGGCCCAAAACGTATTGAGGCGACATCAAAAATGCCTATCACAAAACGACCTGGTTTTGCAAGGGGGTCCCATGACTTTTTGGCCCGGGGCTCGGCGGCCACCTAGGGAAACCTAGCAAACCCAAACATTTCTGAAAAGTAGACACCCGGGGATTCCAGGGAGGTATGGCTTGCGTGGATCCACCATCGTTTTCTTACCCAGAATCCCCTGCAAACCTGACATTTTGCTGAAAAAATCACTTTTTCACACATTTGTGTGTGGGAAAGTTGTGGCATCACCGGGCTGACACAAATTTCCTACCACCCAGCATTCCCCCAGGTCTCCCGATAAAAATGGTGCCTCACTCGGTGGGAGGCCCAAGTGCGCGCGACAGGCAAGGGCCCAAAACGTATTGAGGCGACATCAAAATTGCCTATCAGAAGACGACCTGGTTTTGCAAGGGGGTCCCATGACTTTTTGGCCCGGGCTCGGCGGCCACCTAGGAAACCTAGCAAACCCACACATTTCTGAAAAGTAGACACCCGGGGGATTCCAGGGAGGTATGGCTTACGTGGATCCACCAACGTTTTCTTACCCAGAATCCTCTGCAAACCTGAAATTGTGCTGAAAAAATCACTTTTTTCACACATTTTTGTGTGGGAAAGTTGTGGCATCACTGGGCTGACACAAATTTCCTACCACCCAGCTTTCCCCAGGTCTCCCGATAAAAATGGTGCCTCACTCGGGTGGGAGGCCCAGAGTACGCGTGACAGGCAAGGGCCCAAAACGTATTGAGGCGACATCAAAATTGCCTATCAGAAGACGACCTGGTTTTGCAAGGGGGTCCCATGAGTTTTGGCCCGGGCTCGGCGGCCACCTAGGAAACCTAGCAAACCCACACATTTCTGAAAAGTACACACCCGGGGATTCCAGGGAGGTATGGCTTGCGTGGATCCACCAACGTTTTCTTACCCAGAATCCCCTGCAAACCTGAAATTTTGCTGAAAAAATCACTTTTTCACACATTTTTGTGTGGGAAAGTTGTGGCATCACTGGGCTGACACAAATTTCCTACCACCCAGCTTTCCCCCAGGTCTCCCGATAAAAATGGTGCCTCACTCGGGTGGGAGGCCCAAGTACGCGCGACAGGCAAGGGCCCAAAACGTATTGAGCGACATCAAAATTGCCTATCAGAAGACGACCTGGTTTTGCAAGGGGTCCCATGACTTTTGGCCCGGGCTCGCGGCCACCTAGGGAAACCTAGCGAACCCACACATTTCTGAAAGTACACACCGGGGATTCCAGGGAGGTATGGCTTGCGTGGATCCACCAGCGCTTTCTTACCCAAAATCCCCTGCAAACCTGAAATTTTGCTGAAAAAAATCACTTTTTTCACACATTTTTGTGTGGGAAAGTTGTGGCATCACCAGGCTGACACAAATTTCCTACCACTCCAGTGTTCCCCAGGTCTCCCGATAAAAATGGTGCCTCACTCGGGTGGGAGGCCCAAGTACTGCACGACAGGCAAGGGCCCAAAACTTATTGAGGCGACATCAAAATTGCCTATCAGAAAACGACCTGGTTTTGCAGGGGGTCCCATGACTTTTGGCCCGGGGCTCGGCGGCCACCTAGGGAAACCTACCAAACCCACACATTTCTGAAAAGTAGACACCTGGGGAATTCCAGGGAGGTATGAGCTTGTGCGTGGATCCCCCAACGTTTTCTTACCCAGAATACTCCTCAAACCTGAAATTTTGCTGGAAAAATCACTTTTTCACACATTTTGTGTGGGAAAGTTGTGGCATCACGGGATGACACAAATTTCCCTACCACAGTGTCCCCAGGTCTCCCGATAAAAATGGTGCTTCACTGGGTGGGAGGCCCAAGTACCGAGCGACAGGCAAGGGCCCAAAACATTTTGTGATAGGCAATTTCAATGTTGCCTCAATACGTTTTGGGCCCATGCCTGTCGCGCGTACTTGGGCCTCCCACCCGAGTGAGGCACCATTTTTATCGGGAGACCTGGGGAACGCTGGGTGGTAGGAAATTTGTGTCAGCCCGGTGATGCCACAACTTTCCTACACAAAATGTGTGAAAAAGTAACTTTTTCTCAAAATTTAAGGTTTCTGGGGATTCTGGGTAAGAAAATGTTGGGGGATCCACGCAGCCATACCTCCTGGAATCCCCGGGTGTCTTCTTTTCAGAAATGTGTGGGTTTGGTAGGTTTCCCTAGGTGGCCGTCGAGCCCCGGGCCAAAGAGTCATGGGACCCCCTTGCAAAACCAGGTCGTTTTCTGATAGGCAATTTTGATGTTGCCTCAATACGTTTTGGGCCCTTGCCTGTCGCGCGTACTTGGGCCTCCCACCCTAGTGAGGCACCATTTTTATCGGGAGACCTGGGGAATACTGGGTGGTAGAAATTTGTGTCAGCCTGGTGATGCCACAACTTTCCCACACAAAATGTGTGAAAAAAGTGATTTTTTTCAGCAAAATTTCAGGTTTGCAGGGATTCTGGGTAAGAAAGCGTTGGTGGATCCACGCAAGCCATACCTCCCTGGAATCCCCGGGTGTCTACTTTTCAGAAATGTGTGGGTTTGCTAGGTTTCCCTAGGTGGCCGCCGAGCACCGGGCCAAAAAGTCATGGGACCCCTTGCAAAACCAGGTCGTTTTGTGATAGGCTATTTTGATGTCACCTCAATACATTTTGGGCCCTTGTCTGTCGCGGGTACTTGGGCCTCCCACCCGAGTGAGGCACCATTTTATCGGGAGACCTGGGGCAACGCTGGGTGGTAGGAAATTTGTGTCATCCCAGTGATGCCACAACTTTCCCACACAAAAATGTGTGAAAAAAGTGATTTTTCCAGCAAAATTTCAGGTTTGCAGGGTATTCTGGGTAAGAAAACGTTGGGGATCCACGCAAGCCATACCTCCCTGGAATTCCCCGGGTGTCTACTTTTCAGAAATGTGTGGGTTTGGTAGGTTTCTCTAGGTGGCCGCCGAGCCCCGGGCCAAAAAGTCATGGGACCCCCTTGCAAAACCAGGTCGTTTTCTGATAGGCAATTTTGATGTCGCCTCAATAAGTTTTGGGCCCTTGCCTGTCGTGCGTACTTGGGCCTCCCACCGAGTGATGCACCATTTTTATCGGGAGACCTGGGGGAACACTGGGTGGTAGGAAATTTGTGTCAGCCTGGTGATGCCACAACTTTCCCACACAAAAATGTGCGAAAAAAGTGATTTTTTTTCAGCAAAATTTCAGGTTTCTGGAGGATTCTGGGTAAGAAAACGTTGATGGATCCACGCAAGCCATACCTCCCTGTAATCCCCGGGTGTCTAGTTTTCAGAAATGTGTGGGTTTGGTAGGTTTCCCTTGGTGGCCGCCGAGCCCCGGGCCAAAAGTCATGGGACCCCCTTGCAAAACCAGGTCGTCTTGCTGATAGGCAATTTTGATGTCACCTCAATACGTTTTGGGCCCTTGCCTGTCGCGGGTACTTGGGCCTCCCACCCGAGTGATGCACCGTTTTTATCGGGAGACCTGGGGGAACGCTGGGTGGTAGGAAATTTGTGTCAGCCCGGTGATGCCACAACTTTCCCACACAAAAATGTGTGAAAAAAGTGATTTTTTTCTGTAAAATTTCAGGTTTCTGGGGGATTCTGGGTAAGAAAACGTTGGTGGATCCACGCAAGCCATACCTCCCTGGAATCCCCCGGGTGTCTAGTTTTCAGAAATGTGTGGGTTTGGTAGGTTTCCTAGGTGGCCGCCGAGCCCCGGGCCAAAAGTCATGGGACCCCCTTGCAAAACCAGGTCGTCTTCTGATAGGCAATTTTGATGTCGCCTCAATACGTTTTGGGCCCTTGCCTGTCGCGGGTACTTGGGCCTCCCACCCGAGTGATGCACCGTTTTATCGGGAGACCTGGGGAACACTGGGTGGTAGGAAATTTGTTTCAGCCCGGTGATGCCACAACTTTCCCACACAAAAATGTGTGAAAAAAGTGATTTTTTCAGCAAAAGTTCAGGTTTCTGTGGGATTCTGGGTAAGAAAACGTTGGGGGATCCAGGCAATCCATACCTCCCTGGAATCCCCCGGGTGTCTAGTTTTCAGAAATGTGTGGGTTTGGTAGGTTTCCCTAGGTGGCCGCCGAACCCGGGGCCAAAAACTCATGGGACCCCCCTTGAAACCTGGTCGGTTTGTGATAGGTAATTTTGATGTCGCCTCACTAGGTTTTGGGCCCTTGCCTTTTGCGGGTACTTGCCCCACCCACGCGTGTGAGGTACCATTTTTATCGGGAAACCAGGGGGAGCAGAAAGGCTGTAATGGTGGCGGGGATGTGGGCATTGGCGTGCCCACTTCGGGCAGCCCCCACCCTAAAAACAATTGCGCAAAAAAAATCCCTGGCGTCAAGTGGGCTTTCTGCTGCCCCGGGGGGCAGATTGGGGGCTACTGCCCCCATCTGCCCCCAGGGGGAAGAAAGACTGTTATGGTGGCAAGGGCATGGGGGCATTGGCGTGCCCATTTTGGGCAGCCCCCACCCTAAAAAAAATTGCAAAAAAAAAAATCCCTGGTGTTTAGTGGGCTTTCTGCCCCCCCAGGGGGGCAGTTTGGGGGCTACTGCCCCATCTGCCTCCCAGGGGGGGCAGAAAGGCTGTAATGGTGACAGGGGGTGGGGACATTAGCGTGCCTGTTTTGGGCAGCCCCCACCCTAAAACAAAATTACACAAAAAATAAATCCCTGGCGTTTAGTGGGCTTTCTGCCCCCCCCGGGGTGGCAGATTGGGGGCTACTGCCCCCATCTGCCTCCCAGGGGGGGCAGAAAGGCTGTAATGGTGGTGGGGGCATTAGCGTGCCCATTTCGGGCAGCCCCCACCCTAAAAAAAATGCGTCCAAAAAAATCCCTGGTGTTTAGTGGGCTTTCTGCCCCCCAGGGTGGGCAGAAAGGCGGTAATGGTGGTGGGTGGGGTGGGGGCATTGGCGTGCCCATTTTGGGCAGCCCCCACCCTAAAACAAATAGCACACAAAAAAATCCCTGGCATTTAGTGGGCTTTCTGCCCCCCCGGGGTGGCAGATTGGGGGCTACTGCCCCCATCTGCCTCCCAGGGGGGGCAGAAAGGCTGTAATAGTGGCTGGGGGGGTGGGGGCATTGGCGTGCCTGTTTCGGGCAGCCCCCACCCTAAAAAAATGCACCAAATAAAAATCCCTGGTGTCTAGTGGGCTTTCTGCCCCCGGGGGGCAGATTGGGGGCTACTGCTCCCATCTGCCCCCATGGGGGGCAGAAAGACTGAACATTGGCAATTTGTTTGGGGGGAGCAAAAGCCCTTGCCCAAGGGGCCGCTCCCCCCTCCCTGGTGCCTTAGTGGGTGGATCCCTGCTTGGGGATCGCCCTCCTGGGGTGATCCCCAAGCAGGGATCCACTGGGGAGGGGTACCATTGGAAAGGGGAGATTCTCCCCTTTCCAATGATACCCCTCCCGTCTTTCTACGTGCTCAGGGGTTGAGATAGCCCCCTGAGCACGTAGAAAGTGAAACTGAAATGAGCCTAAAGGCTCATTTTAGTTTCGTTTTCAGTGAAATGAAGTCAGCGCGACGTGCGCGCTGATCTTTATTTCACTGAAAGGGAGGGGGGGGCCTCGGGAGCTGGGGAAGCTCTTCCCCAGCTCCCGAGGCAGTGGGGGAGAAAAGGAAATCCCTCTGCTGTCTGCAGCAGAGGGATTTCGTGCCCCTGGCCTCATGACGGAATGGTTCCGTCATGAGCACAGAGGCACCGATGCTCATGACGGAACCATTCCATCATGAGCATCGAAGGGGTTAATACTGCTCTGTGGTGGCTACGCTGATAGCTATCGTTTACTGATTTATCAGATTCTTATTCTTTTTCATATTTCTGAATTAGGGTCTATTTTTAAATTATTTGTGCTCCCTTTCACTGGCCTGTCTTCTCGTCTGCCTTCTTTCGCTCTTTATTTTGCTTCCTCACAGACATCAAACACTGCTGTACCAGCTACCCTTCCCATAGACCAAACTATTGACCAAACAATGCAGACTTATTCTCGAACCACAAAACAACTCCATTGCGTTGTTTAAAAATGTTAGTCCTGTTTTTTTTTCAATCAGTTTCCTTGCGTTATGGACATACATTTCCCTCTGGGACCATCCTCATGTTATCAGTACATCTCCTTTTTCTTCATCCAAGTATTTTTACCATACTCCCAGCGACATTTAAGATGTCATTGTTGGTCAGTTTAACAGCTTTTTACTCTTCCAATCCCCGTTTTGTCACAAAATAGGTTTCTCACATACCCTGTGGTGTGCTACCTGCAATGCAGTACCACCTGAGTGTTCCGCTTGTTCGAGCCTGCCTAGGGACACCTCTGGAGTAGTGGGAATCCAGATGTGCTCATTAACGAAGGCCTCCAGCAAGCCACTTGCTTCATTGTTGTTCTGAAAGCCTTTATATGTGCGTTTTAGTGTCTTTGCTTGTCTTTAACCGGAACTTTTCCAACACTTAAATTATTTTATTAGGTATTTTTGTTTCAACCAATTGGCATTAAATAAGATTCCCCCTTCCTCGCTCCCCCCCCAAAAAAAATCCAAAGAAATCTACAATTGCAAAGAAGATTACATTCACCAAGATGGTGGATATACTTACTGAAGGCCTAGGCAAAACTGTATTTTTCCAGTTCTTCTTACCTGAAATTTGTTAACAGCTGTAGGCAAGCTTGTTGGCTGTACGTGCCTGCTAAAAACATCAAAGAGAAATAAAAAACTCGACCGTAGATTCAGATCCTGCCTCGGTGCAGTATTTGGGAGAAAAGTGCAGTGGCTCTGCGCTTTTAACTCTCACTTGTTACACCCAGTCCCAGCTCCTCACTCTACCTTCCATGCTCTGTGCAAACATTTTATTCTGGCTGATCTGTGTCTCTATCATACACCCTGTTTCCCTATCTCTCATTCACTTTCTCGTGCTCTCTTTCTAAGTGTCTCTCTCTCCAAATCTCGCTTGTCCATCCTCCCTCTTTCCCAATTTGCCAGCCCACATGTCTCCCAATCTCTCCCTCTCTCTCTCCTCCCTTTCTCCTTCTATCTCACATGTCCCTATCCCTTGTCTCCTCATCTCTCTCTCACCTCTTTGTCTTTCTCACCTTACACATCCTCTTGTCTTTTCATCCCACTCTCTCTCTTGCTCCGTCTTACTTCTTTACCCGTCGACTCATCTCTCTCTCCCTCTACCTCTCTCTCTCACCTTACACATTCACCTCTACCTTTTCTCTCACCTGTCTTCATCTGTCTCCCCTTTCTCTCTTGCTCTCTATGTACCCATCCACCCATGTTGCCCTATCTCGCTCTCTGTCCTTAACATCTTTTGTTTCTTTAAACCTGTATCTCTATTTCTCCCGTCTGTGTTTTACATATCGCTCTCCTCCATCTCACACACTCATCTCTCTCTATTGTTATCTCCATCTATCAGCTGCCCCCGTCAAAGCACTTCAAATGCTTACATTTGCAAAAATTGTGAAATAAATATTTCATTCAAGACACCTCACAGGGGTGAGACAAGAAACACAAGAGTGTGTGCGTGTAAATGTGTGCATGCATGCATGCATGTGTATCTGAGTGCACATATGCGCAGGTATATATGAGTGCCTGTGTATGTGTGCTTGTATATATCTGCATGCATGTGTGAGTTTGTAAATGTATCTCCTCTTTTTTAATGCTGTATATGTATGTGTATGCTTGCTTATGTGCTTGTCTATGTGAGTGTGTGTCTGTGCTTCTATGTGCTTGTACCTGTGTGTGTGTGTTTGTGCGTAAGTGTGTGTGTATGCTTGTGTGGCTGCATCTATCTGTGTATGCGGCTGCAGCTGGCTATTTCCAAATGTGTGCATTTCTATGCATGCGTTTGTGTATACGTGTTTCTTTCTATCCGTGCTTGCACGTTTGTGTGTGTCTATCTGTGCATCTATGTTTATTATGAAAGGTTTTTTTTTATTGCACATAAAAGGCTTTACTAAAAACAATATATGTAACAATAACTACTGGATGGCAAAAGATTAACCACATTAGTACCAGTTTAGCACTTAAATTCAACAATCAGCAACTCTACGGTGCCAAATTAAACTTTAGAGAGAACATGCCAGTGCCCATCACCACGTGTCATGCTTTTTTTTTTGTTTGAGCTACAATGTGTTGTAATCTAAGATTATGCAGAAGGTTGGGGATTATGTGTCATGTTTGTGAAATACATAGTCCAGTTTAAAATCTTGAGGCTTCAAGAGCATATAATTCCATAGTTACTTTTTTTCCACAGCCAGCGTATTACTCTTGTCTCCCCCCCACACCCCTCCCCCCTTATAACCTATTTCCCATTTTCTGGTTCTCCAGCGCCGCAAGGTCATATGAATAGAAATAGCACTATGCAAATATCATCACTCCACTATATACAGAAAATAAAATTAAAAACCATTGTCATTTCTAACACCAAGAGCTCTAATTTTCAAAATTTGCGAGACCTATTGCATTGCAAATGCTTGTTATTTTTCAGCTCTGGACTGGGGCTCTTCTTTGTGGGGCGATGCTCCTCCACTCAAATGGAGAAGCCGCCCCTCCGTCATACCCACAGTCGGCCAACAACCCCAATTTCTTACAATGTTCAAAAACAATTAAAACAGATCAAAAAGGACTGCCCCTTTACTAATAGAGGCTTGTATGTTTCAGTCTATTTTTGGTGCTCTCTGTAAGAATGTCTATGGGTACACATATGACTGGGTGGGTAACCTGGTGCTCTTTAAGGTCATCATCTACTATTTACTGAGCTTTGAAAGTTGATATAATTAAATATGTAATGAAAAATGTGCTTTAAAATGCACCATTTTGGTCTGTCTTTTTCCAAAATTTTCTTGGGGGGAGAACCCACCCAAACCTCCCTAGTAGTGGTCGGCCTCGCTCGCTGCGCTCGCTCGCGATGCGCCAGACGGGGGCTGGTCTGGGGAAATTTGCCAGGGCTGCTTTCAGTTCCCAGTCCAGCCCTGGGGCCACTCCCTAGGGGAAGAGCCAAGTGCGCGCCGGCCACAGCCCGGCCGCTCGGACCATAGTCGCGGGCAAATCTGTTAAAGGAAGGGTGGCCAAGGTGATAAAGTGAAAAACCGCAGGGGAAGAAGACGTGGAATCTGTAACGGAAAGAAAAATCAGTCACTTCTGATATGGTTATCGCAAATGCACAAATCAGGCAACGTGCAGTAACGAGGGCAGTGGTGAGCACAAGCAGTATTTAACATTCCTTTAAATATATACATAAGCCATACATAAAGCAAGTCATGCCTAACTAATGTATAAAATAATGAGGCACTTATCTTGACTGCGGAGCAGCAAAGAAAGAGGCAGTAAGATGGTGCCTCGCTATTTTGTAGACATTGGACTAAAATGATTGGTGATTTGATGGAGGCGTGGTTCAAAGCCTCATGGGAGTTGTAGTGTTTTACTGTGTTACTGTTTTTTCATTGGCTGCTGTTTGATTATGCAGTAAAGATTGAGAAGCATAATCTGAGCCTCCGGTCCTGCCATAGAATTCGCTGGCAATCAGGTAAGCGCTGAAAGAAACAAAGGCCAAGCGTCTTGCGTGGTGCTTGTCAAGTATTTATAGGGAGGTGTACACGTGCATCCAACGCACGCGGCAGGGAGCAGGAAAGGTTTTGACAGTTTGAACAAGCGGCAAGCCGTGTGTTTAGTTCATGATAGTTGCAAGGAATTCATTTTACCGTTTTGAAAACATGCGCTGCTGGTAACACGGTCCAACGGGAAGGAGGTGCACTAAACCACATGGAAAGGGTGTGGAGTAGCAATACATATACTTATGTTGTCCAATACTCAAAACAGAATTTGTATTATTTCAATCATGCTTCAGTATTAACACAAGTTTACTAGATTTAGGATACAAAGTAAATGACAGTAGATTTTTTAATGCATTATGACAATCTACACAATAGGTTATAAAATATGAAATGTGTCTCTAACCTTACTGTGCCACTTCTGGAAAATTATGTACTAGGGTGATGGGACCCAGAGTCCTGACAATTAGTAAATCAGATTCCACACAAGGCTCTGCAGCAATCAAATGGTCATACACCTAATATGACATCTATTCGAATGATGGTCAAGTCATACTGCCATGTTTATGCAATATGTACAGAAGCATAGTTGCTATTACAGATTGGCCTACACACGCAAATAAGATGGAATTCACCATGAACAAATGGAGACATGTACAGCATGTATACAATTGTAGTGCACAAGATAATGCTACAGGGAAAGATGCACATGACAACGTGTACAGTCTAATAATTATGGGACCAGTGATTTCTGTTATCCTGATTCACTTTATATTCCCCACTTACCAAGGGGAAGCACTGCTTAGTGTCTGCATCAAAAGTGCACTATATTCTATCACACATGTCAAAGGGCCAACATCAAATGAGAAACATTACTGAGTGAGCATCATCCCTGACACAATGGACACTACTTTCCTTGTTGGGACAATTGTCATCCACTACTACTACATAAAAATGTATCTGAGTGAACACTCTTCTCAGTCATGTTTATTAAAACTGTAAATTGGTAGTTGGCTGAGCTCTGCTATGTTCCTGGTCACAAACACAATAGACAAAGCACATCAGCATGCACCTACTACCAGATCTATACAACCAAAATATTAGTATGTGCGTCACACATGGGCAACCCTTAATACTTAGAGCCAAATGCCTGCCTGTAACACACAAATTAGCCATTGTGACATTAAGGAATTTGGCCAGCACTCACCCAGTTGGAGCTGCTGTTGAGCCCTCAACTGCCAATCTAGCTCCGGATAGGCCACCGGCAGTTTGCTGGCCATTAGGGGGGGGTCAGGGTTGAATGATTGGGAGTACTGGCTAAGTTGTCCTTCAGCACTTTTGCGGGTAGTGCGTCTTAGGTCCTACCACCTTTTACTGCTCCGGTTATAGACCCCTAGGGTCCTCACCTACCGGGCGATGGCTTTCCACAAACCTTGCTTTTGATGGATGTTGACCTATATGGATGAGAAAAATGATGAAACAGATCTGGACAGCTAGTGTAAGGATGACTTCTTGGTCGAAATACATCTTGTGGGCAGTTACAACATGCATTCATTCCCACTTAACACACTACATGTGTCATTTTCACAGGCTACGCACTATTAAGACATTGATCCTCAAGTTCTTATGCACATGTTGACTGTGCTCAACCATAGTCAGATAATGAACTGACTAATGCTGCTCACTACAATTATGTAGGTCAGAAGTTCTAACACTAATGTCAGGTGATGATCTGTGGAAAACACTACACCATTGTACCCTAATGAAGGGCAAGGTACTTGTGCATCACTGTACAGTTACCTTTAGTGACAGGCCCATTTACGTCATGTATATGGACCATACAGGCAGTTAACATAGCATAAACTACATCCTAATGATGGACCAGGATTTCGCAAAAGAAACCTGCTCAATTGAATACCCCTATAATACGTACTAACAGGAAGTAGAGTTAGAATGATTAATGTGCACAATTACACTACACGCGGGAAGTTTGCTTTGTAAATTGCATGAACTAAATGAAAATAATACTTAAATAACCGGAAATGTAATAATCTTGTGTTTAGAGTGAATTAAGAAGGTTTGCATGGCAAGGCCGCAGGTGTATTTAGTAAAAAGCATGACATGTGTTGCTTTATCCTAATGAATAATGCCGCTTTTCTGCTTAGGCTATGCTATGCTAGGCTAACCGTTAATATGAAGTAGAGTTAAGATGAGGGGTAAACAGTGAAAATGCATTATCACATAATTAATAAATGTTTGTTTTCTGTTCTTTTAGTTATGGACGAATTTTCCATTTTGTTAAGTTAGCCTCAGTAAGGGTGGGTGAAGTTGAGAGCGAGCGGGAACCATGTGACTACATGACTGAACTGCTGTGCAAAAGCTGGAAGAAAAAAAAACGTGACCTGTTGAAGGACATGAACATTGACAAGCGGCCAACGCCAGTGTCATCATGGGAACAGAACCCGAAGTTGTTGAATTTAATAAAGTGTTCAAAATATTGTTACATGTGTACTCATGAGAGAGAAGGGGTATTGATGACTATGAAAAAATGTATGAAATAATGGTGTAGTCTAGAGAAAAATTATTTCATGATGGGGTGACATCCCACCCCCAGAACTCAAACAATCCCTTAGCTAGAAATTGTGAACTTAGCAACTATTGTGGGATGGACATGTGGGTTTTTAGGGTATAAGAATTGGTGCTTTAGGGGTGTGGTTTAGCTGCTGCTGTCGCTACTGAGGGTCGCTTAGGCTGAAGGTGTCCGAATGAAGGGTGCGCCGCTGTTCGTCGTTTTGCAGAGAGGCCTCGCTGTTCCTGTCCTGTCCCTGTCCTGATTTCTTGAGTCTTTGATCCCTGACTCTTGGTCCGGGGGTCCCCCACTACTACCTAGGCCTGGGTGGTAGTTTTCCCAATACAGATCCCTTGTGTTTGTATTTGATCTAATCAGTATTGCAGAATTATTTTTGCAGTCATATTTTTTTTGTCTTTGTACTTTTTGTCTCTTCATCTATCCCTCCGATTTATTAGTTTAAACAAATATATTTTACTTGCATCTAATGTCTCTTCATCTGTCCACTCTATTGCAACGTATATTTAAAATAATTGTACTGTTACTGCTATGATTAGATTTTACCCTCTCTCTCATGAGGTTTCCAGTATTTGAATTTATGGAGTAATCAATATGAGCATTTATTATTACTAGATAAAATTTATTAAATCGCACCGAGAGTCTGTGGTTATTTTAGCCAGTTTATTGATTAAATGTATCTTTATAAATTCCATTGCCATCAACTCTTCAACTAATTGGTCCATCGACCAAGTAGATGAAAAGTCGATTATTACTTTATTCAGACATGAATATTCAGTATGATTAAAGTTAGATCCAGAATAATCTAGAGTAAAAATTAAGGCAAAGTTAATAAACTTGACAACCAGCGCATCAGGGATTCGGGTGAATGTGTATGGGTCAAAGTACGTAATGTCATTGAATATTTATCCCTAATAAAGTTATTTGGGTTCGCGCTGGATCAGTTTCTTGGTAGCAGAGTGACGGTTTAATTATTGATTAGTTTGGTAATGGTTATTGATTATTGATTATATGTTCTGAACATGAGGAGTTAGTGTCATGTTCTATGTTGTCTAGAAGTACAGGTAAGGAGTTGCCTGAGGAATCCCGGGAAGAAATTAGCCTGAAGTAGGCAGAAGAAGAGTGTGGTAAAGAAATCACACTGCAGAAGTACTTTGTCTGTTGAAATAATACTGAAAAAGCTACTTAGGGCTGTCAGTGTTAGAACTAGGGAAAATGTGTATGTAAGTAGAGTGTCTGAAATAGTGAAGGGTCCACTTTTGAAACTCTGGCAGTAATTCTCAAGGGTGTAACAAGACACCTTTTTAATGCCAAAAAGTCCTCTTGTGAAACTTCGTTTTTATCCCTAGAGGAGTAACAGGTCTCCCCGGAGCTTGTTAGAAAAGTGAGATAACGCTGGTCGTTATTGTTACTTGCAGTGTAAGGATCTCTTGGAAAAAGTGAAGACTATCTCTTTATTTAGGGGAACAGACAAGGTAGCATTGTCTTTTTATGTTGTTACTAACAGAATTTTGATTAAGAAAACTCAGAGAAATATTGCCGTAAGATTTTGTGAAGGAGGGGTCAGTAGAAGGAGTGATACTGACGTCACAAAGGGCCGCGCTGGCATTGGACAAAGAAGCGGGCGTGTAGCGAGAACAAGATTGTAAAGGGAGGGTCAGTAGAAGGAGTAAAAACTGACGTCACAAAAGGCCGCGCTGGCATTGGTCAGACAGCGGGTGTGTACAAGGCTCTGATTGGTTAGCTGGCGTAAATCGCGCTAACATTGGTTGAGACTATAGTTACATGAGGAACTGTGATTGGTTGGTTGGTGTGAGTCGCGCTGGTATAGGATAGGACTTAGCAAATAGGGAAAGGAGAATTACGGAAAGAATTTTTGATATCCTGTTTGTTGAGAAATACTAATAGAAGAGTCTTAAGATGGGATTGATAAAGACAATAAAGAATTTATTTAAGAAAGACAAACAAATTGTAACGAGAGAGGGAATCCCAATTCCACCTCCAAAAACGCATGCCTCTTATATGATGATGGAGCGAGGTTATCATACGAAAGATGATGGGATGTTAGCTTTTCCTGAGTTTGGAACATTTAGGGGTCGATTCCGATCTCGGTCGGTAGGGCTCCGAATCAGATTTGGCTTTACCGGGTCCGAGTCGGAGGCTTTGTTTCCGACCGATTCGTACAGAGTCCGAGCGAGCAAGTACGATGCGATTGAACGCGAAATCGCCGACCGACTCGTTTCCGGGTCCGAACCGCTCCGTCCGACTCGTTCGCACTCGATTCGTGGCGCGCAATGGAGACGTTTTACGACTGAGCCAGTACGATGCACGATCCGGACAGCCGGATCGAGTCGGAGCCTCCGACACGAAAAAGCTCTCGGACGCGGACTTCGGGGGTCCGTGCCGGACCCCCCTTCACCCATAGCCGTACGAGTCGGACACAGGGGGGACCCATGGGTCCCCCCTATACATGCATGTACGGTGCGGATGGCACCAACGCGTACCCACTACAGGGGGCCCCTTGTGCGCAACGTACCCATTGAGTCAATGGGAGCCCATGTACACGTCGTACGACCGGCTCCCATTGACTTCAATGGAGTCCGACCGAACCGAGTCCGGCAGCATACGGCTGCATCGTACTCGCTCGGTCGGACTGCAGGGGTCCGGCTTGGTCGGAAAACAATCCGGATCGGTCGGAGAGCTTTCCGACCCAGATCGGAATCGGCCCCTTAATGTGAGAATTTTACAGAATTTGAGAGCTAGGATGAACATGCTAGAGCCAAATCCAAGACTTACTCAGCATGAAGCGATAGAGGAATGGGAAGTAGAACTTATGAGCGAGAAAAAGATCGAAGTGGTAGGAGATTCAGAGGTTTTATGCCTAGATATCCATTTGAGAGGGGAGAAGATCAGATGAAAAGGTAGAGAAGAGCAGTAGTGACCGAGGGTCTATATCCAGTTTTGACAGTAGGGAGTCAGACAGGTACCAAGTGTAAAGAGAAAAAGAAAAATATAGAAATATCCGGAGAGGGCTTGGATGAATCTGAGGATGAATTGTTGGAAGATATGATGGCTAAAAGACCTCCACCATATGAAGAAAATACAGGGGAGGTGATTCCAAGTGCTCCGCAAATGGTAACTCCATTGACCCCCCAAGTTACCGAAATAGCTAGGATAGTGCGAGAAAATGAAATGAGCTTGATAAATAAAGCCAGAATAGAACAAGTACAGAAGCTAAATCAGTTAAATTTGAATGCAGAAGCTTTGACGGTACCAGTGACAATTGGTCCTGTGGTTCCATTATTTGGAGAAAAATCGACATTGCCAAAAGTACACACATTAACAGTTCCAAGAAATAGTGTAAGGAGTGAAGTAGTGTCAGTAACAAATGAACATAGACAAGATGACCAGAATACCACACTGTTAGACTTACCGGTTGATGATTTATTAACAGAAACCCCGAGGAGAAGTATTCAATTAGACCCAAGGAAAATAGGGCCAAATATTACTCCAGTAGCAGGGAGTTCAGCAGGTCCCTCTCCAGAAGAATTAACTAATTGGATAAAAGAAATGACCAAGCCAAAAGTTCAACCATAGAGTTTAAATGTGAGCCAATTGAAAGTAGATTTAGAGGAGATGATTATTGGAACAGTAAGTCCAGATAGACTAGGGACTTATAGTGATTAAGAGTTGTTGTTTTTGTGTAAAAGTATTACTTGGAGAACGAAGAATTTTCATGAAAAACTATCGGAAGTTGCATGTGAGTTTGGTGTTGATATAGAAAAGTTGAAAGTGTTGCAGAAAACGTATAGAATGGCTTTTACTGACAAATATTTAGAAAGTTTGAATACATCAGGGAGAAGATTGCAGATAAAGGAATTAATGAATATTTTAAAGAAATGGGGAACTGTAGAACAATGGAGGAGTAAATGGATGAAAAAGAAAGAAGAGACTACTAGTAAAGGAAATTCCATGTTTCCGTTAAAGGAAACCGAGCAAGTTGAAAGGGCATGTCCCATGAGAGAGGTACCAGGTGGTGGATATGTTCATATACCATGGACAAGACAAGATATATTGTCATTTACAAATGACTTCCCCAGATTGCGAGAAAAGCCTGTTGAATGGTATAAACAAGTGGACAGATTTGTAAAAGTTTCAAAAGTGTTGTTGAAGGATTTAGATGGTCTTTTTGAAATAGTGGTTCCGGATGATTTGTGGACAGAATGTAAAATTACTGTCGACTGGCCTAAGGATGAATATCCTAGGGATGCAAAAACAGGTGCACCATCTGAAGAGGTGATGAAGAAGTACCATCAGGTCATTACTTTCTTGAAAGGGAAGATTTCCCCTAAAGAAACGGATTGGGTTAAGATTGACAGGACGACCCAAGAGCCTAAAGAATCAGTTCACACATATTATGAGAGATTGCTACAGGTGGTTAAGCAGTACAGTGGGTTTGAAAATATTGGAGATAAAGATATGGGACATTTTGTGTATCGGTTCGTATATGGATTGAAACCAGAGATTAGTGCAATGATACAGCAGCATATGCTCTGCTGGCAAAGTAAGTCAATAGATGAAATTTTGAGGTATGCAAAATACTGCAGTGATGATATTGATTCAAGGCTTAAAAAGTTAAAGGAAGAAATGATGTGGGCACAAGTGAAGATGGCAGAACAGCAGCAGGAAAATAGTAATGTGCAACAAAGTCAGAATCAGGTTGGTCAGGTAAACAGTGGAGGTAAGGGAAAATTTAAATTGAGTAAGGAAGAAGCTAAAAAGAAATTTCCTTGTCATGCGTGCGGACATTTTGGACATTGGAAGAATGAGTGTAGATCTGGACAAAAGGGTAATGAAATAAATCAAAATTTAAATCCACAGATACAGAATGAGGTGGTTGGGAATCAACAGCAGCAGCAGGTAGTTACTCCACAGTTACAGGTGCCACAACCTCATATCCCCTGTAATGTGAATGCTCAAATGCAGATGTACAGAGCAAGTTCTGGATTCTGAGGAGAAGAGCAGTTTGGTAAGAATCCACTAGTTTCGCAGTATTTGGTGCATTGCAATGAGAGTGATTCGGATATATCTCAATGACGGTGCCTGAAGGGGGAGGAAGAGTGCATACTTGGCGCATCTTTAGCGGTAGATCAGTCAGGTCCATTCATAGATGGAAAAGTAGAAGGTAAAGATATCACCTTCTTGTTGGACACTGGTGCTACCCGTTCTACTGTGAGAGCAGCAGAAATTCCAAACCTACCTCTCTTGGGAGAGACTATCCAAGTTGTAGGCGTTGCAAATAAACATATCAGAACTCCTGTCACAGCCCCAATAGAAGTTCATATTGGAAACTTCAAAGACATGCATCGGTTTGTGGTATGTGATACCAGTCCTGTTAATCTCCTGGGCAGAGATTTGTTGTGTAAAATTAATTGCAGTATTTATTGTATACCGGATGGTGTTGCATTTATGACACCTGATGAGGATGTTGAATACAAAGTCATGATGGCCCAGCGAGAGTCAGAAGTGAGTGAGTTATATTCACTGCTCACTGAGGAAGATTTGCCTGAAGAATTGAAAGGTACAGTGAGATCAGATGTGTGGGATTTTTCAGGAAAAGAGATTGGGTTAATGAAAAATGTAGATCCAATTCAGATTACAGTAAAGGATGGTGCAATATATCCCAATACCCCACAGTACAAAATGAGTCCAGAAGTAATTGCTGGAGTCACACATGTAATTGATCAAATGATTGAGCAGGGAATTCTAAAAGAAATAATGAGCAGTCCCTGTAACTCACCCATTATTGTAATTAAAAAGCCTAATGGAAAATATAGAATATTTCAAGACCTGAGAAAGGTGAATAAGATTGTAGTACCATGTTGTCCGGTAGTGCCAAATCCAGCAGTAATTCTTTACCAAATTCCCTGTGATGCTGAGTGGTACACTGTCATTGATTTATGTCAGGCATTTTTCTCCATTCCTTTGCACCCGGAAAGTCAATATTTATTTGCCTTCCGGTTCGGAAACCGTGTCTTGGCATAGTGCCGAGTTCCTCAAGGGTACACTGAGAGTCCTTCGATCTTTAATCAGATCTTGAAAAAATGTTTGGAGACTTTGGTCATGCCTGGAAAACCTGTGTTGGTTCAGTATATTGATGACCTACTGGTGGCATCAAAAACACGGGAAGCATGTGTAACAAACACAATTGCTTTACTGAACCATTTAGCAGAAGGAGGACATAAAGTCTCACCATCCAAATTGCAATACTGTAGACAGGAAGTTCAGTATTTAGGTCACAAGATTGAAAAAGGGGTCAGAAGGTGACGCCAGAGAGAATCAGTGTGAACAAGAAAATGAATCCACCCAGAAATCAAAAAGAAGTGTGAATGTTCTTGGGAATGGTTGGATACTGCAGACAGTGGATCTGTGGTTTCTCATTTATTTTATTTTACAGAGTTTTATATAGCGCGAACTTGACCTGGTATTGGGTATTAGAGCGCTTTACATAGCACCAGTTGCGTTACATGAGGACACATTAATCATTTTTTTTTGTTTTGTTAGGCACGGGGAGATTAAGTGATTTTGCCCAGAATCACAGGATGTTCAGCGCCATTGCCGAGACTCGAACCCGGTTCCCCAGGTTCGAGGTCGACCGCCCTAGCCGTTAGGCCAACTCCTCTCCCCTCATTGATTGCAAAACCTCTACAGAGGTTGACACGAAAGGATGTGAAAGATCCAATTGTGTTGGACGAAGAGATTATGGAATCTTTCTCCAGATTACGAAACAGTCTTTGTCAAGCGCCTGCTTTGGGAATGCCAGATTACTCTAAAGAATTTGCATTATACTGTTGTGAGAGAGATGGATGTGCACTTGCAGTTTTAACCCAGAAAAACGGAATGGCACGACGTCCAGTGGCATATTTTTCTGCTACCCTGGATTCAGTGGCTGCAGCATTACCAGGCTGTTTAAAAGCAGTAGCCGCCACTTGTGTAAGTCTAGAACAGAGTGAAGCTATTGTGATGGGTTACCAAGTAAAAGTGTATGTACCACATTCTGTTGAGATCCTTTTAACTCGCACTCGGACTCAACACATGACCTCTAGTCGGCTGACTAAATATGAGAGAGTGATTCTAGGCACTGAAAACGTGACAGTGGCGAGGTGCACTACTGTGAACCCTGCTACTTTGCTACCGAATTCAAGATGTGAGGAGGTGAAAGAGGAAGCAGAACATGATTGTCTGGATGTGACAGAACTCTGTACTAAGCCTCGTCCTGATATAGAGGATGAACCCTTGGAAGAATCAGATTGTGAGCTGTTTGTGGATGGATCATGTTTGAGAAATGAAAAAGGTGAATTGTGTGCTGGTTATGCTGTCTGCACCTTATCAGGAGCACTAGAAGCATCCTGTTTGAAGGGGGTAAACTCCACTCAAGTCGCAGAGTTGATTGCTCTGACTAGAGCATGTAAATTGGCAAAAGGTCTAAAAGTAACAATTTTCACCGATAGTCAGTACGGATTTGGCATCGTACATGACTTCGGTCAGTTATGGATGCAAAGAGGATTTTTGACTTCCTCAGGTTCCCCAATTCGGAATGGAAAAACTGTAAAGGAATTATTGGATGCTTTGCAGTTACCAAAAAGAATTGCAGTTGTAAAATGTGCTGCACATCAATCAGGAGATGACAATGTGACAAAAGGCAACAGATACGCGGACCAATTAGCGTTACTGTACCCAAAATACGATGGCAATAAACAGATCAATTGAAAAAGGAAATACCGAATGCCACCTTATGCTCACAAACACATTTGAGACTTGGGATGAGGTAAGGCAAATGCAGGAAGAAGCCAGTGATAAAGAAAAGGAAGAGTGGAGTAGAACAGGTTGTAGGAAAAATGCAGAAGATGAGGTATGGATTTATCTCGATGGAAGACCAGTATTACCAGATTCTTTACTTTCTCACATGGCCAGGATGTATCATGGGCTGACACATGTTGGAAGGGACGCAATGTTAAGACTGTTCAAGCAGACATGGTACAATCCAAAGTTCAGGGTCATCGCAGAAAGTTTATGTCAAAGGTGTGCCATATGCCAAAAACAAAACCCAGGAAGAAAGACAGTTGTAAGTTGGGGTGTAATTGGGAAAGCAGGAGGTCTTTTCACTAGACTTCAGATTTACTTTATTGAGTTACCTCCATGTAATGGGCTAAAGTACGTCCTTGTCATTGTCTGTTTGTTTTCTCGCTGGGTGGAGGCCTATCCAACGAGAAGGAATGACAGCCTTACTGTAGCTAAGCTATTGTTGAGAGAATTGATCCCTAGATTTGGTTTTCCAGTAACTTTGGAATCAGATAGAGGATTGCATTTCAATAATGAAATAATTCGGATGATTTGTGCAGCATTGCAAATTGAACAGAAGCTGCATTGTGCCTATCGACCAGAAGCATCTGGTATAGTTGAGCAGATAAATGGCACAATAAAATCAAGATTAGGGAAGGTATGTGCATCCACAACACTGAAATGGCCTGACACTTTACCCCTTGTATTGATGAGTCTTAGAAGTATTCCTGACAAAAAGCCTGGATTAAGTCCCCATGAAGTGTTGATGGGAAGAGCCATGAGACAAGCATACATACCTGCGAACAAACTGATGAATATGTCTGATGATCGTGTGCTAGATTATTGCAAATGACTAGCAGATCTGGTGTGTTCTGTGTCTCGCCAGGTTGGAGGAGAAGCCACAACGACACAGCGGAACCAAGCACATGATTTGAATCCTGGTGAGTGGGTCCTAGTCAAGAAGCACGTGAGGAAAACGTGCCTAGAACCCCGTTGGAGTGACCCTTACCAGATCATATTGGTGACGATCACAGCAGTAAAGTGTTTTGGCTTACCAAACTGGATACATGCAAGCCATACACGCCTAGTCCCAAGTCCAATTGAAAGACCTGAAGAACAGAAACTGGTAAATCAAAATCAAGAACCAGCAGCTGAAGTGCGCGAAGCTGAAGAGTCTGGAGTGACAGATTCTGATGAACATTTTGACAATGAACAGCCAAGCACAAGTCAAGTAAAGTGGGCACCAGATACTGGGACTGAAAAGACTGCTGTTGAGTCGGAAGAAGGTGAGGCTGCCATTGAACCAGAAGGAAGTGAAGCAGCTGTCAAAACAGAAGAAAGAGAAACAGATGGTGAGTTAGAAGTTGGATCAGAGGAGAATGAGGTCATAAATGAACTAGAAGAAGGTGAACTCACTGACGATCCGGAAAAAACTAATGAACCTACAGAAACAGAAATACAAGGGAGCGGAGAAAAACGGATAGAAAGAAGACTAAATAAAAGAAATGGTGAACAAAACACAGAAGGTGAAAAGATAGTACAGAAAAAGAGACCTAGAAAAAGAGACAATTGGTCAGGTGGAGCAAGAAGACTAAAGTATAGTATAGTCAAAAGAAGATTGAGGAAAAGACCAGAGCAAAGTAACGAGGTCTCAAGCCAAACAGGACCAGATAATACAAAAAGAAAAACAACCAGAAAATCAAAAAGAGCAAGAATTCCATGTAGGAAGTACAAAGCTCCAGAATGGAGCTACATAATACTAGAAGAATTTGAAAGCTTAGGTTTAAACGAAGAACACGAAAGTAGTGAAACTGAAAAAGAAGATGAGAACAAACTGAGACCACCTTAAAAAGGACTGTAAAAAGATTAAGGTGGAAGAAAAATTGTCAGTTGAATTTGAATTAAAGACTCAAGAAAATCCAAAAGACTGAAATAATAGAAGGGGGTGAAGAAGAAAGTCATTAAGTGTTGGTTTACACAAAAAAAAAATCTAATTTTAGAATTTTTTATTTAGAATAGAATTCATATAGATTTTCCCGATATTTTTTTTTAGGGTTATAGACTAAAAAGGATTGTTAGATTTTTTATTGTATTTTTCTTTTTGTAGTATATCAAAATGGCAGAAGTAAAAGTGACTGAACAACCAAAATCTAGTCTAAAACGTAGATGTATTAAACCCTGCTTATGTAGTGTTTTCCTATTAACAATTATATGGGTCCTATTAATTGTTGTCATACCTATTTTTAATGTGAATAACATTGGAAATACTACTAATAGTGTGTTGATTGAAGGAATGAAAGATGTTTCTAAACAACTTATGAATACTAATATAAAACAAATGGATGGAAGCATTTTCCATCATGAGAAATCAATTAGTGATTTTTCGTTAAATGTTTTTACCAAGTTGTTGTATGAATATACTAATACTATGAATGTGAGTGATTGTTATGTTTGCATGAAATTACCTTCGTCTGTCTCTGAAGGTATAACCTATCACCACCTTTTACTAACATATGGTGTGTCGTGTAGTGTCCTTAGTAGCCTATTTTACATGACAGGTAAACTGGAGTATCAATATACTGATATAGATTTAGGGGCAGATTTACAATTCCTGGCGCATCCCTGCAAATCAGCAGGGATGCGCCAGGAAACTTACGACATGCATCACCATCCTTGCGCCACCACTGATGCGCCGCATTTACAATGCGGCGCATCATGGCGCAAGGAAATGCAGATGCGTGTCGCATCTGCCGTCGTAACGTTGGCGCAGTGCTGGAGTTGTGTCGCGGGCGCGACGCAACTCCAGCACTGTGCCGACCCGGCCTATCTTGCACATGGTGCGTCACACCTTACGCCTGCTTCATGCAGGCGCAAGGTTTAAACGCACCGGGGTCGGAAAAGTGACTGAGTGAAATCTAGTAGATTTCACTCAGCCACTTTGCGAGCGTTCCTGCGCCGGAACGCCCCCCTGCTCCGGAACGCCCACATGAAACCTGACGCAGGTTTCATGTGGCGCAAGGCTTTAAAACGTGACGCATCTCCCTAGATGTGTCACGTTGTAAATACCCCGCAGCATGGCGCTGGCTTTACGCCGCCGTTGCGTCACAAAAGTGACGCAACGGTGGCGCTAAAGTGGCGCAAGGGGCTTGTAAATCTACCCCCTAGTATTTTCAGAAATACCAATTGTAAGGGACCTAAATAAAGTAGTAAGTGGTAAAAATGCACGCTATATGGGAGAATTCTTCCATATCACTAAACCATTAGATGTAGAACATGCCTACAAAAACAATGTAACTTGTAGTTTACATGTAGAAGAGAAATTATTCTTAGACATGGTAGAAAATAGAAGAGCAAGTTTCCAGAAAAAAGCTGATGAACAAAAATCACAGACACCACCTTGGGCTTTTAAAGAAGGAAATTATGAGAAGGGTGAGACATATGCTGCGATGTCCCTGGACTGGTCACAGAAGGGGAAACTATGTTTATTTAGATCAAAGACTAACTATAATAATTATTTCATTGGCACTAGTGAGTGTGAGCATACTTATCAAATTACTGGAGGATGGGGATTAAAGGGTGGAACTGATCCCGTTTTCCCGGGAATATATTATGTGTGTGGTAAGAAAGCCTATTATAGGTTACCTGCACATTGGTACGGGAGCTGTTATTTTGGGATTGTTTTTCCAAAGGTTTATCATGCAGACCGTGAAGATAATAGTGTCTATGAAATAAAACAAGGACTAATACGTAGAAAAAGAGCACGTTTTTCAGAAATAGTAGGTGATATCTTTGGAGCACTGATACCCTAAGTTGGAGTAATTTTAAATTCACACAAAATTCGGAAATTGTCCACAGTGGTTGACCGTTTATCAACAGATACTGCTGGTGGTTTCTTGATGATTGATACCGAAATGGTGGCAATTAGATCAATGGTTTTGCAAAATCGACTTGCCCTTGATATTCTGTTGGCAAAAGAGGGTGGAGTCAGTGGCATGTTGAAAATTCAACACTGTTGTACCTATTTCCCAGATAAAAGTAAAGGGATAGAAGGATATATTAGAAATATTACCGAATTGCATAGTGATTTAACCCAACTGGAGGTTGACAGTGTTTGGGAGAGACTTGGTAAGAGTTTCTCTGCAGTTAATAAATGGTTTTCTACCTTTGGAAGTAGTTTATTAGGGAAAATAATAATGCCAATATTTTCAGTAGCCATAGTAGCTCTAGTAATATTAACAGCGTATAAGTGTTGTAAATGCATAAAAGAAAGAAAAGATGCAACAGACAAAAAGAATAAAAGAAAAGGAATAAAAAGAAAGAGAGAAGAGAGAAGAGATAGAGTTGGAAGAAATAAATGAAGAATACTATGACATGATGAAAAGGTTAGATGAGAGTGCCATAAAAGAAGAAAAAGAAAGTAAAATCTAAATACATTAAAAGGTGGCACTCGGTATGGTGAGTATTTATGATGGCTCCTAAAAGCCATCAGAGGGGGGATTGATGGAGCAGGATTTCGCGAAAGAAACCTGCTCAATTGAATACCCCTATAATACATACTAACAGTAAGTAGAGTTAGAATGATTAATGTGCACAATTACACTACACGCGGGAAGTTTGCTTTGCAAATTGCATGAACTAAATGAAAATAATACTTAAATAACCGGAAATGTAATAAACTTGTGTTTAGAGTGAATTAAGAAGGTTTGCATGGCAAGGCCGCAGGTGTATTTAGTAAAAAGCATGACGTGTGTTGCTTTATCCTAATGAATAATGCCGCTTTTCTGCTTATGCTATGCTAGGCTAACCGTGAATATGAAGCTGAGTTAAGATGAGGGGTAAACAGTGAAAATGCATTATCACATAATTAATAAATGTTTGTTTTCTGTTCTTTTAGTTATGGACGAATTTTCCATTTTGTTAAGTTAACCTCAGTAAGGGCGGGTGAAGTTGAGAGCGAGCGGAAACCATGTGACTACATGACTGAACTGCTGTGCAAAGCTGAAAAAAACGTGACCTGGTGAAGGACATGAACATTGACAAGCGGGCAACGCCAGTGTCATCGTGAGAACGGAACCCGAAGTTGTTGAATTTAATTATTATTATTATTAAATTTTAAATTTATAAGGCGCAACAGCTACCCAAAAAGGGTTTCCCAGCGCCTGCAAAGACTAGAGGAAGAGGTGTCAGCTTAAATTAGCTACTGGTTAAAAAGCCAGGTCTTGAGAGATTTACGAAATTGTGTATAGACCGTTTCATTCTGGATAGTTAAGGGAAGTGCGTTCCATAATAAGGGACCAAGATATGCGAATGATCTGCCGCCCATCCGAGACAGTTTAGTTCTTGGCTCAACAAATTTCTCTTGGGTCGATGAACGAAGACACCATGAGGGCACATATGGGCTGACCAAAGACTGCAGATATAAAGGAGCAGTTCCCACCTTGATTTTAAACATGTGGCTCAGGGCTTTGAACTTAATTCTGTTCTCAACCCTGAGCCAATGGAGATCCCGCAGATGACTGGAAACAGAAGCAAATCTGGGGACCCTGCACAGTAATCTTGCCGCAGCGTTCTGCACCGTCTGCAGTCTACGAGTCACTACCTTGTTAGAACCAAGGTAGAGAATGTTTCCGTAGTCCATTCTCGAAGTAATCAGAGCCTGGACTACTGTTCTCTGAGTTTGCTGAGGCAACATCCATAAAATCTTTCTTAGCCACTACAAGATGGTAAAACATGTGGAAGACACTTTGGTTGCTTGATGGTGCATCGTAAGCGAATCGTCAATAATAACGCCTAAATTGCGGACTTGGCTGGAGGGCTGAGGAAGTACTCCCATTTCACTGGGCCAATGTTGTGGGCCCCAGAGATCTTTGTTATTACCCAGAATCAAGACCTCCGTCTTCTCTCCATTGAGTTTTAGATAGTTGTTTTGCATCCATGATGCAATTTTACCTAGGCCAAGCTGAAGGAGGGAGGGCCCGGCCTCGCTTTCCATGGAGAGAGAGAAAATGATTTGGGAGTCGTCAGCATAAGAAAACAAGGACAGTCCAGCCTCCTCCGCGACGTCAGCCAAAGGTCGCACATACAGGTTAAAAAGCAGGGGGCTAAGTATAGAGCCCTGTGGCACCCCTTGTGGTAAGAAGTGATAATCAGAGCAAGATGTTGAAGAAAAAAATTGAAAACTGCGATTGGTTAAGAAAGAAATTAGCCAGTTCAGGGCTGAGCCGCCAATGCCCAAAGAGCTTAACGTTTTTGCCAGTATGGTATGAGACACTGTGTCAAAAGCCGCGCTCAAATCGAGTAAGATGAGCGCGACCGTATCTCCAGCATCCAGGTGTCGCCGTAGTTGTTCCGTTACCCCTAATAACGTGGTCTCTGTGGAGAAACCAGCTCGAAAGCCAGATTGTGACGAGTGAAGGAGCTTATTGGATTCAACAAAGGCAGAAAGTTGAGTGTGAATATGTTTCTCCAAGATCTTAGAAAAAGCCGGTAATAAAGAAATGGGCCGGTAGTTTGAGAGTATCTCCGGATTGGCATTTGCCTTTTTTAGAAGAGGGATCACCATAGCGTGCTTCCAGTCTGATGGAACTATGGCTTCCTGCAAGGACATATTTAGTAGGTCCATGATGGCAAGCAGGGATGATGGTTCAAGTTGCTTTAGCACAGAGACTGGCAGGTGATCTTTAGGAGATCCAGATTTGATACTTTCTAAAAGTCTTTTAAGAGAGGCCACATTAAGTAGGGGCCAGGTGTCCAAGTTATTTAAATGGGTACAGAGCGGCGTATCCTGGTCAGTGTTCAAAATATTGTTACATGTGTACTCATGAGAGAGAAGGGGTATTGATGACTATGAAAAAATGTGTGGAACAATGGTGTAGTCTAGAGAAAAATGATTTCATGGTGGGGTGACATCCCACCCCCAGAACTCAACCAATCCCTTAGCTAGAAATCGTGAACTTAGCAACTATTGTGGGATGGACATGTGGGTTTTTAGGGTATAAGAATCGGTGCTTTAGGGGTGTGGTTCAGCTGCTGCTGTCGTTGCTGAGGGTCGCTTAGGCTGAAGGTGTCCGAATAAAGGGTGCGCCGCTGTTCGTCGGGTTGCAGAGAGGCCTAGCTGTTCCTGTCCTGTCCCTGTCCTGATTTCTTGAGTCTTCGATCCCTGACTCTTGGTCCGGGGGTCCCCCACTACTACCTAGGCCTGGGTGGTAGTTTTCCCATTACAGATCCCTTGGGTTTGTATTTGATCTAATCAGTATTGCAGAATTATTTTTGCAGTCATATTTTTTTTGTCTTTGTACCTTTTATCTCTTCATCTATCCCTCCTATTTATTAGTTTAAACAAATATATTTTACTTGCATCTAATGTCTCTTCATCTGTCCACTCTATTGCAACGTATATTTAAAATAATTGTACTGTTATTGCTATGATTAGATTTTACCCTCTCTCTCATGAGGTTTCCAGTATTTGAATTTATGGAGTAATCAATATGAGCATTTATTATTACTAGATAAAATGTATTAAATCTCACCGAGAGTCTGTGGTTATTTTAGCCAGTTTATTGATTAAATGTATCTTTATAAATTCCATTGCCATCAACTCTTCAACTAATTGGTCCATCGACCAAGTAGATGAAAAGTCGATTATTACTTTATTCAGACGTGAATATTCAGTATGATTAAAGTTAGATCCAGAATAATCTAGAGTAAAAATTAAGACAAAGTTAATAAACTTGACAACAAGCGCATCAGGGATTCAGGTGAATGTGTATGGGCCAAAGTACGTAATGTCATTGAATATTTATCCCTGATCAAGTTATTTGGGTTCGCGCTGGATCACTAACATTCAGGTAACATAGAAGGGGCAGACATCTCTGTTTACTGAGAGTCACATCTCTTGGAATGTGTGGACATGTCAATTAAATAATGTGATATCTGACTACGTATGATTGACTTGCTGTGGTATATGCAGCCATCACAGGACACACCTTTAACCACATGTGGCATTGTTACAGGGATGACATTCAACATCTCATCAAATGTCTTGTGGAATATGGTGAATTTTAGCAAGCAGGTGATTCTGACAACAAGATTACATCAGGATCAAATAACGATCTGCACTGAATGTATCACATGTGCAATTGGCCTGTGCAGTGCAAGCATGACATATGAGAAAGTGACCACAGACCTGTGTGATGAAGTGGCCGATGATGAGAAACATTTCACACATTGACAATGTGGCGCAATGTATAGAGATAGCTGGTCCAGGGTTCAACACAACCACTAATCTAGATGTAGTTGATGTAGAAGCAATGAGGGCCACTATTGGTTCATAACACAGATTTGGTGCACAACCCAGAATCTGGAGGTCTACAAGAAGAATACTCTGTGCATTTGTAGTTTTGCCACTATGCCTCTGTCCCAGCCTGGCCCATGTGCTAGACTGAGCACACCATGGGTCATACTGGCCCTGGGGTGGGCGGAGTTCACAGAGTTTCACTCCGTGGAATTCCAGGGAGTGACTTAGAAACTCTGTGAAATTCCACAGAGTTCCAAGAGCGGGCGCAGTATTGCTGCGCTGCCCACCCACAGCTGGAAAAGATCTTTTTTTTAGTCTCCCCACTGTGCTAACATTGTGGGTTGCCTTCATGTTTGTTTACCCAATTAACACTCCAGATCTGCCCCCCACCCCAATCCGCCTCATACAATTCCGCTTTGACAGCTAGTTATATTAGTTAAGCAAGCATTTGCAATGCAATAGGTCTCGCATTTGTTGGAGTTGGAGCTATTGACATTGTAAATGGCAATGTTTTTTAGTTATGTTTTTTAAGTGGAGTGATAATTTAAAGAAAAAAGTGCACACTATACCATACTATAAGCTTCTATAGCAACTGTACAGTAAAGCTAAGGCTACGTTAAAGTAAAGGGGTGTAAATGGATGAATAAAAATACGAAAAAAGGATCTTAAAATGCAAGATGGAATGTATAGATGGTGAGCATGCAGCACCCCTACCTCCAGCGCCTTGGGGGCCAGGGTAGGCGCAGCACCCCCACCTCCAGCGCCTTGGGTGCCAGGGTAGGTGCAGCACCCCCGCCTGCAGCACCTTGGGGGCCAGGGTAGGTGCAGCATCCCCACCTGTAGCACCTTGGGTGCCAGGGTAGGTGCAGCACCCCCGCCTCCAGCGCCTTGGGTGCCAGGGTAGGCGCTGTAGAGCAGTGATGGACGGATTGGGGCGTGCTGGGGGAGGGCCGGTGTCCCTGGGGAGGGAGAGGCTGGGGTGGGGAGCAGTGACGGGGGAGGCTGGGTGAGGATGTGGGGCGGGCTGGGGATGGGCCAGGGGAGGGCCGATGTCCCTGGGGAGGGAGAGGCTGGGGTGGGGAGCAGTGACGAAGGAGGCTGGCTGAGGATGTGGGAGGAGAGCGCATTCCTCGCCTGGACCGGGGAAGAACCGGGGTCGAGGGACACACAACGCAGCAGGCTGGCACACACACACCACACCTTGCACACTCGCTGACTCGTGCTTACACACACACTGACACTCACACACAACTTGCACACACGCTAACACTCTCCCACACACAACATGCTGACACACGCACACCATAACTTGCGCACACACTGACACACTCGTGCACACACTCATACTTCCACACACACACAACTTGCACACACGCTGACACACACACACCATAACTTGTGCACACACTGACTCGTGCTTACATGCACGCTGACACACACAACTTACGGACACACACACAACTTGCACACAGGCGACACTCACACCCACCACATAATCACACGCTGACACACTCATGCACACACCCATACTTGCACACAAGCTGACTTATGCTCGCACATACACACACACCGACGCGCTCATGCACGCACCCACAACTTCACACACACTGACTCATGCTTGCACATACGCTGACACACCCACATTTTGCACACACACGGACTCATGGTTGTACACACACACACACACACACACAGACACACCTACAGCTTGGCACAGCCAGGGCTCTCACATGCTGCACCGCACACACAGACTCACAGGCAGGCGAGCACACGCACAGCCAGGCATTGCACACACACGACACTCACGCCGGCAAACGCATCCTGACAACCGGTCTCACAAACTGACACATTCAAACACACAGACGCCCTGGAGGGCACTCACTCACAACCAGGCACAGCAAGCCACATCCAGACACACCGACCTACCAGAGACTTGCACCGGCATGCCACAGACTCACCCACCTACCGCAGACCCCTCCAGACACACCGACCTACCACAGACTCATCTAGACACACTGCTGTGCCACAGACTCACCCAAACACACCGACCTACCACAGACCCCTCCAGACACACCGACCTACCACAGACCCCTCCAGACTCACCGACCTACCACAGACCCATGTAGACACACTGCCGTGCCACAGACTAACCGACCTACCACAGACTCACCCAGACACACCGACCCACAGACCCAACCAGACGTCACCCCTACAATCACTACATGCAGTCAGTCACCCAGGCACGCCATAGCTGAATCCACTTGCATAGTTCACAAACCCGCACCAACAATGACACAAACACACACCTCTTGTGAGTGCACTGCTCCCTGGATTGACAGACTCACAGACCCGCGTGTGTGACCCTAGCTTGAGCTCACCAGCGTGTGCACCCATGGACTGCCCTCATGCACACACTAACGGGAGCACACTGTCCTCACTGCACAGCTGCACACACTAACGGGAGCACACTGTCCCCACTGCACAGCTGCACACACTAACGGGAGCAGACTGTCCTCACTGCACAGCTGCACACACTAACGGGAGCACACTGTCCTCACTGCACAGCTGCACACACCAACGGGAGCACACTGTCCTCATGCACAGCTGCACACACTAATGGGAACACACTGTCCTCACTGCACAGCTGCACACTTCTCACACGTTCACTAGCGCAGAAGGAAGAAGATGCCTTCCACGGACGTGTGCATGTACCCGGGGATTGACTGCATGTGCCCGGGGATTGACTGCACCGCACGTGCCCGGGAGTGACCCTGCCATGGGCGTGTGAAGGAGGGTCCAGAAGGTCCCGTATTACCATTTAACAAGAAACTCATTTCTGATTTTGCACTACCCACTAAACATGATACTCTAGATAGGCCCCACAAGGCATGCTCAGATAGAAGGTCTTAAGTTGTCCACTTTCCTTCGTCCTGGGAGTGCATCTCACATAGGCCCAAGCCCAGCTCCCTAGATAACCATATCTTACATAGGACCAAGCATACCTTCCTAGATACAAATGTGTAGGCCCAAAAAGCCAGTGACTCCTGCTCTCATTTTATAATAATAATAATACAGATCAAAGGCCTCACTGATCTGCTAGCAGAGATCTGTTCCCTCCACCGAGAGACAATATCAGCCCCCTCTTGTAACTTTCCACAGTTACGAGAATAAGGGTGGCCCCCACCCACGTGACACTCTGTTGGAACATCTGGCTGTGTCACATGCAAGGTTTGCGATATTCTTAGCTATGAAACTTTCTGCGCTTGCTTAACTGAAACTCAAGGCGGCAACGTGACCAAGAATTAAATATATTAAATATTAATTCTGAGCATTTTTTACGGTAAAAGTTATCCTTTGTTTACTTTTTGCGGTCAAGAGCACTGACCATCTGCTAAACGCCCTGTTCCATCATGATACCACTTCTTGGTTTTATATCAAACTTCCCAGTTACTGTAAGCGGGCGGTTAGGGGGCCTGCGTCAGATCTCGTGTCAAGCATGGGTGTAAGTTCTGCATTAAGTTCTGCATTTAACAATATAAAAGTGCCTCACCCAGGGTGCGGCTCTGAATTCTCTGCGCATCAATCTGACTGCATAAGAGGTTCCCGATCGATCGTCCGTGTGACTGGGCCTAGAACTCCAACTTCCAAGGTGGTAATACTCTTTTCTGATAATTCTGCCTATTGGCTTTGACAGCCTATCTAATGGCATAGCCTATTGACTTTGTCAGCCTATCTAATTATTTTGCCTTTTGGCTTTGTCAGCTCAACTAAATATTAGCCTATTGGCTTTGTCAGCCTCTCTAATAATTTAGCCTTTTGGCTTTGACAGTCTATCTAATTCAGCTCATTCTAACCCAAGCCATTGCATTTATTTTAGGTTAAATTGCGTAGTCTTGAATGGTGTTGTTTTCTTAATAAAAGATTAGCTGTACAGGCACTAGCCTGAACATCTTCTTTAAAGTTTGGGTTGCTCTTTAGACAGTTGCTCATAGCACAATATTTTAGTCATACATTCGCTTCTTTTGAACAATTGATTTGTGACATTGTTAATGCATTTATTTTTCATCCTGCTCATGTGTTGATGGGCAACATTTAAATTGAATTGCTTTTATGCTTTTGAATTGTTTAAAATAAAAGTCACAGTTTTACATCGTGGTTTCTTCTGTCCAAGTGAACAAACAGCAGAGGGGTCAGGAGTCGGTAAGCAGAAGGGTGTGGCCACCAAATAATCCCCTCAATCAGCTGGCGACCACGAATATCCAGGACTCGTTAAGCAGTCGTCTGCGGTGAGGTCTTGGGACGCATGCTGGGGTTACACCTGTCTGGCTGTCTCTCGGGCTCTCCTCTCCCCACGTCCACCGGGGTAAGTCAGGGATACTTTTATTTTTTCCTTGCATTTGCCCCAGGTTGTGGCGTGTGTGGGGTGGTGGGTCAGCCTGCATTTGCCACCAGGGGTCTCCCTTGTCTGTGCTCCTTTGCCCACCTGTGGTAGACTGACATGCCACGACGTCCTCTTTGTGGCTGGTCACATCTCCCCGAGGCTGTTTGGTGCTGTTCTCTCTGCTATTTTTAATTTTGTTGTGGTTTCCTTCTGGTTGCATTCTCTTGCCCACGCTTCTTTTAGTTTTTTTAAGATGATGCTTACGGTTTGAGTCCGGATCACGTGGTTGATCGAATTCTGGCATGGTGCACATGCACATGCGTTTGCAGGTTTTTCATGTTTACACATTTTCCCACATGTGCTTTTTAAGGTTTGCCTTGCTCAGTGATGCTTGAGGTTTGAGTCCTGGACAGTTTTACCTGGCCGAATTCTGGCATGCTGCACGCACACTTGGTGCGCACATGCGTTTGCTGTTTTCCCATGTTTTAAATTTTGACGCACATTTGATTTTTACAAGCACATTTTTCTGTTTCTTATCGCATTGTTTATATTGCACAGCTGTGGGCTGTTGCGCTTTTGCCTTGGTGCATAAGTGGCACGCGTTTTTGTAGTGTTGTCGCACTTTTTAATTTGGGGTGTGTCCCGCCGCCATTTTGTATGCTCTCACCGCCATTTTGTATTCATATTTACATTTTGTGTTATTGATTTTTTACCTTTTATGTTTCATCTTCTGTACTCTTTCATTGCATCTTTTCTTTTTTTATCCTTTTTCTCCTTCCCTTCCTTCTCTTTCAGTTGCTCTTCGTCTTTTCTTCCTCACACTTTCCTCGTACATTATCATTTTTCTTTCTTCCTTTACACCTTCCAACACCATTCTCTTTTGTTTCGGCGTCCATGCGCCCCTCTTTCGTCAGGGTTCTTTCCTGTGTATTCACGCATTCCTTCTTCGCGCTCTATAGTTCATCCCTCTCTGATTCAGTCTTACATGGCTTGGGTGCTTTTCTCTTTTTATCTCTGAAATTTATCTCGCTCTCTCAACGCCGCCTGTCTTTATTATTAGCTGCGCCACTCCAGAAAGAGGAACTAACCACTTCGAGTTCGGTGGCCCAGTCTGACCTTGACACCGCCTTTTTCTGCTTTCTGTCTTCACAGAACGAGGAAGTAAGCCTCGCAACATCACTGTAGTCCCCTCGCCCCTCCTTCCTCTGTCTTCCCAGGCTGCTCTCTCAGCAAACATTGTTATTTTGATCGTTATTATTTTTTTAAATGCATTTCATTTATTTAATAATTGTTTATTTGTTGTCCATTGTGTCTGTTTCTTGTGCTTCGTTTTATTAAACATTTAGTAGCCCTGCTGTCCCACCCCACATCTGTTGCTGGACTGCCAGCTCCACACTCTTTTAGCCGAGTGGCAGCCTGCTAGTTATTTTTTGTTGACTCAATTGCCCCCACTTTTCCTCACTATTAAGGGCAGTTGCGCCAGGTAGCCGTTGTCTGGATTGCCTTGCCTTTACCACCTATCCGCAATCCCGCTAAGTAGTTGCACTTATTTTCACTACACATTGCACGTACATTGCGCCTCTTTTCTGTCTCTCACACCTTTTGCCTACCACTTGCCTACGCCAATTGGTAGCCAAAGGGGGGTGGAGGTGTATCTCCATTCCTCTTGTCCGTCCCCTTAAACAACCCCCCCGTTATGTCCCCTGACCCCCCGCAAATTATTAATCTCCTTATTCATTCAGTACGTGGTACTGCCACGGCGGTATACCACACCGGTCTTGATCACTTTATCCCCCTCACGCGCCATCAAAGCGAAGTTCTTGCAGCTACTTGGGACATCTTAGAGGTTGACTTTACACCCACTACAGAACTCCGCCTTTCACTCTTGTCTCTCGTAGACTTACCTCTCTCAGGCACCGCTTCTTCCCAACCACCACCACCACCAGACACCACCCGCCCCGATCTTTTGTGGCCTGCCCACTCCTCTAATTCACCTCCGCGCTCCCCACCCTCTTTAGGGTCCTCTGTTTCTCTTGCTAATTCACCCCCTACTATTGCCATAGACGACAAGTCCAATACTGACTCTGCGCAGTCCACGGCATCCTCTGAAGAAGCAACACTCGCTAGCATTACTGCCCCTGCCCCCCCTACGGTATCAGCATCAGCACTTACTATTGCTCTCCACCAACCACTGCCTCCGGCTACCCAGTCCCCATTCCTCCTGGCACTCCTGCGGGACTATTCAGTGGATCTAGAGGACTCTGTCCCAGACATCCTCATTGTGCCTCCCCCAGCAAGCCCACCCCCACATTTTCAGACACTGTAGGTAATGAGTACCCCGTCGCCTGACAGTACAGCTTCTCATATTTTTGTATATCTAGTTAATAATATCGTTGTGGGTCTTTCTACTGAGCACCCATCCTCCTTTTATCACGTTACACCCTTAGCAAGCACGGTCCTTCTCACTATATTTCACGTTTTAGGGGTTGACTATACCCAGGCACAACAGATAACGCTTTCACTAGCACCATCCTTCCCGCACCTTCCGCATCCCACTGTTACTAAACATAAAGAACAAAAACATTCCAAGCACTGACAGTTTAGGGAACACTCCACAATTTCTGGTCCCCATGAACAGGATTACAGGTACCACGGTTCATAGGACATCGGATTACATTTACATACGCATTCGCCTAATAGCGCCAGGTTTGGACATACCCTCCACACTTGTTACAAATTATCCACGCAACCCGCTACAAAGTAAAGTAATTGCTGGTCTCTCTCGCAGCCGGCTCCAATTTCCTGACTTCTCCCCTAACGGAATATACACCGGACCACAGGAACTGGAATTAAGACAAGCATTATATCACGTTATCAGTAGCGCAATAGGAGAGGAATTGATAATAGACGCCATTCCCTCCACCTCTGCCACTGAGCCCACTCCTGCCCCAGAACCCACTCCTGCCCCTGAATCCACTCCTGTCCCTGAATCCACTCCTGCCTCTGAATCCACTCCTGCCCCTGAATCCACTTCTGCCACTGAGCACTCTTCTACCACCTAACTACATTTCTTTCCAAACAAGCGACACACACCCTCAAAGCATTGTGCTTTAAAATAACACTCATGAATGGCATAGTAAGCTCTACAGTGTATAAAACGTCTACCCACTTTCACATCTTTTTCATCATACATCCCCCTGGAGCGCTACTCACTGCCATACTATCTAGCACCTGGCCAAGGCACCCTCTCCAAAGTTATATTGCTGAAGCTTGCTTTGGCGGTCGGCTCCACTTTCCTCTTTACACCCAAGCACAAGAGCGAGACTTACAGGACGGTGTGTATGATATTGTCATTCAGGCAGTAGAGCAAGAACTCATCAGAGACATTGGCCCTAGCACCTGAGAAAACGCGCTCCGGTAATTCAGGCTTGCCTAGAGCGCCCCCTGTTAAACACACCAACATGGCCACTCCACTCCAACATGTTTTAAAAACATTCGGAGGCCAGGAACACCATATACTAAAGCACTGCCGTGAGCTTCATAAGCGTACGGCGAAAATGACTCATCCTTGGCCCTCGGAGGGAAGCTTTGATCCAATCATACTAGAGCATGCCACCACCTTTCTAGACACCAAGTACTCTGGCACTAAGTTACAGAAGAGAAAGGCTACTTTAGATCTCTGGCGCATTTTCAAAGACAAGGTTCAAACACACTCTGACTCCACACACCCAGCTATACCCAATGCTCCGCCCCCACCGCCTTACCACTTCAGCTGTATGTATACCGAGCTCACTAATAAGGAACAACCTGAGCTGCCAGTTACCACTAATGATTCTCCGGCTGCGGGCTCGCAACCACTACCAAATGAGGCAATTACCTCACCACACCTCACACCAGAATTACTCGTTGCACAGATTGAGGAATTCCAGACTTCCCACACATCACCCAGACACCCGTACCACCCCTTGGACAGACCACCGGCTCCACCCACGCCCCCCAGTGATGTATACCCCGACCTGACAGACCTGCGCAACGTACACCTGCCTCTCCCCAACGGTACAGTAAGGGAGACAGCGGTATCAGGTATCCCAGGCTTCATAGATGCACAGCTATCACTAAAATTCACACCAACAGTCAATACTGCACACCCACGCCCAGGTGAAGAGGATGAGGAAGGCTCTGACTCTGCCTCTCAAGCATCATCCCATCACTTGGACTCTGACTCTGCCTCCCGAGCATCATCTCGTCACTTGCGCTCACCTGTCATCATCTGTCGTGACATCGGCACTAAACAAGCCTCTGACACTAACCCCTTCCGTGACACCGACACTCAACAAGCACCTGGCCCCAACACCTTCCTTGACACCGGCACACACCTGTTCCCAAGGTCTCACCTCCCATCACAAACTAGCATGCCTTACATGGCTACTGCACCCTCTGGTGAGGTACCAGGATCTGGCTTTATGACAGACCAGTGACAGCTCATTGAGTTCCCCCCGTTGCTGTGCAGAACTGAGGAACAGCGTGCCCCCCTCACAGGCCCCCTTACAGGTCTCCCCTCCCCTTATGACACTTATAGACAGACTGCAGAGTTGAGCAAAAGCACTAGCCTGGAAAGTATTTCATCACAGCATCTTGAAGACGAACAGACACCCAAGCAGTACTCCCCTAGCCACGTAGCACAGGTAAACTCGATTAGACGCTTGTCATTTAAATTAGAGAACATGAACAAAAGCATTACGGACATAATGTCAAAGGTCAACACACCAACACCACCCTCACCCACGCTGCACAACCTCGTGCAACACCACCGAAAGACGATTATCAGTAGGAATGGGGACGGGAGTACACAATATCGCCTTGAGGAGCACCCCTACCGCTCTGACGCTGCCGCCTCTGGAATGACACAAACACTCACCAACACACACCAAGACCACCAATTCCCAACCGCATTAGGACGGGATAAGACACCCCCATGGGTGCTAGAAGGCCACAATCCAATGTTTGGTGACATCCCAATATATTGTGGACTCCCGCAGGAAAAAGACAGAGTGGTAAGAAGTAAGGTCAGGACCACCGAAGCACAAAGACTTAAAGTCTTGGGGACACATGGACGCCCAGATGACATACTATATGATGTCTCGGGCTCTGCTTCCATGCGCACCATTAGGATGAAAAATAGACACAACATAAGTCTCAGCAGACCATGTCCACCACAAACAAGCAATGATCTCACTCCCAATGAGATAGTGACATTAGGGGAAGGTTCAGATTATGCAGTTAACCCCTTTTCAGACGATTTGGCAGGCTGGTCAGAGCCCTTAGCACCGCAAATGCTCCCTTGGCCAAGAGAAGGCTCTTTTGAGCCTCAGTACATGGCAACAGCAGTTGAATGTATCCTTAAAGGACTAGGAGATGAGGATTGGGACTATGACTACATGAGGGAGAGCCTCAAAGTCTGGCAAAAATATGCTCGCCAGCATGACTATACAGGACCCACAGCGCAACGCCCTGGGGTCATGCGCCAAATGCCACTGCTCTATAAAAATGTCACTGATCCCCCCATCTACATCCCATGGTCTACACTAGACAAAGAAAATGTCAAAAAAGCACTCCCACCCCTCACTGAGGGTGCGGGAAAATGGATTGCAGCTTTTGAAAATTGTACCACAGGTAACAACATAGCTATAGGAGATGTAAAAAGCCTGCTGATCTCCCTCATGGGAGAAGACGCAGAAGATCTCTTCACACGTATCAATGCCAATCTTACAAAAACAAGCACCAAACATGATGGTGTTTCCTTTAATGAGATTAGAACAAAAGCATGGACTGAGTTGCGCAGGAAATTCCCTGATGTTCCCGATATTGGGGCTCTATTGTCACAAACCATGCAACCAAATGAAGACCCTGCCAACTATCTTTCCAGAATGAAAGAAAAATGGCACCAGGAGTTAGGGCAACGCTGGGACGCAGCTGGAGGATATGGGAGATTATTTGATCATACAATAAAGAAAGTTTACCCACTGAAGTGCAGGAAAAATTAGATGGCATTGTAGCAATGGAATACAAGCCATGGGCGGAAATACAAGACCACATTATACATTACTGCAAAAAGAGACAGGAACAAGAGAAGGTTAGACAGCTGGCAATAGAGAATGCCGCTGCCAAGTTGGTACAGCAGAAACTTAATAAGAAAAAAGACAATGTTGACACAGTCATGCTTGCAGCACCGGTCACTCAAATGACAGCAGTAACATCCTTCCCCCATGGCTGCCATGAATGCTCTTGCAGGCAACGCCCAACCTGCCCCACAGCAGGTTCAAGCACCACCTGCAGTACAGTACATACAAGCTCAACCCCAACCTGCCATACAGTATGTCCAGCCGCAACAACAGCCAATTGTACAAATCATGCCAGCACAACCTGCTTACAGCACCAACACACAGCCCTATTACAATAACAGACCAAATATGAACTGGAACACGGGTGGACAAGGAAGAGGGCGAGGGATGGGACAACAAAGGTTTCCACAACAGCCAGGACAGGGAACATCACCGATCATTTGCTACTATTGCCAGAAACCAGGCCACATACAGAGAGATTGCAACAGTAAAAAGCGTGATATGGGTCAGCAATTTATGCGTCCTGGCTACCAAGCACAAGCACCATTCCAACAACAGCAGCGCACGCAACAACATCTTCAACAGCCCCAAATACTATACTCTTATGCACAACCAGCGCAGCAGCAACAAGTGCAGCTCCAAGCGCCCATAATGGCCCAGGTCCAGCCAGCAGTCCAACAAATACAGGTTCCAATGCAACAGCTACAGCCACAGCAAGCACCTGCTTATCAGGTGGTCCCCCAAACACAAAACAATGTACCTCTAGGAGGAACAATTGTTGCCTCCAACAACCCCTTTACCCAGGGCACCATCCAGCAATTTCAGGCTGGAGGATACACCTGCTAGGACAGCCCACAGACAACTCTTGTGTGCCCAATTTTGTCATGCACAAGCAATACTGAGGAGGACCCCATTGCAAGTGTTGTGATAAATAACAAAACATATAGTTTTCTTGTTGACACAGGTGCCACATATTCCTGCATCACAGGTGGCCCTCTGCCCATTTCTAACAAAACAGCGGACACACAGGGATTTTCTGGGGCAATAGCAAGGGTCCCTTTCACCAAGCCAGTATCAATGGAGATAGGAGGCCATGTAGTGGAGCAGCCTCTGCTCTATTCACCTAGGTCCCCAGTCAATCTTTTAGGACGTGACCTCATAGCCAAACTAAACATGACCATCCACTTTGATGACAATGGAACAATGATTTGCTCTATACCAGGTACCCCACTAACTAGGATAATGGCAGTCACTGCACAGTCTTCCTTAGATAGCCAGGTCAGAGCACGCCCAGTGGATGAGCACGCCTTCTCTGCAGCTGTCCACACTATTGTCGCCACCACTCCCGAATTACAAGGCCGCACTGTTCAGTTACCAAAAGAGTTCCTTTTCAGACCCCAACTACCAGACTCACAGATATTAGATAAACATTTGACATTTGACATCTGCGCCCTTGAGGTAACACCAACATACGGCGCATTCCTGGCATGCGATGACAACGCTCATACTTGGGCTTGTGTCATTTTTATTGAGCCTAAAGGGTTGGTACGAGACATTTCAGATGCCCAGTTGTTTGGATCCCCTGAGGAACACTCTAAAACAGAGATTATCTATGATAATAATGTGCCCGTCTCAGTAACAGTGGAGATTAGGACACCAACAGTCGCCCCTAGCTATGACTCTGCCCGAGACGCAGATCTGGCTCAAGTACCTGCACATCTTTGGACAACAGGCCCAAATGATGTCGGCCTTATCAGCTCTGCCAGGCCATTTAAGATAACTCTCAAACAAGGTGCTATCCTGCCCAGAATAAAACAGTATCCCTTGTCCAAAGCAGCAGAGGAGGGCATAGCCCCTACAATACAGGCACTGCTAGAACAAGGAGTAATATATCCTTGTATCTCTCCTTGTAACACAGCCCTTTTTCCTGTGCGCAAGGGGAAGACCAATCAATGGCGTCTCGTACATGATCTTCGCGCAATTAACAACATAGTGGTACCAGAATTCCCCATTGTCTCAGACCCTTCTGTCATCCTCACGAATGTCCCCCCCAATGCACAGTACTTTTCTGTCATCGATCTGAAAAATGCGTTTTTCAGCATTCCTTTGCACCAAGACAGCCAATACCTATTGGCTTTCTCATTCAGAAATGTGCAATTCACGTACACAAGGCTCGCTCAAGGGTACTGTGAGTCCCCCAGCGTCTTCAACAGAGTTGTCAAAGAGGACTTGTCTAATATTCAATGTGATAGCACCCTACTGCAATATGTCGATGACATACTGCTTTGCAGCCCCACAGAACAACAATGCAGGAAAGACACCATCTTCCTACTTACCACGCTAGCACAAAGAGGATATAAAGTTGACAAACAGAAGTTACAGTACTGTCAGAAAGAGGTACACTATCTAGGACAACTACTGTCTGCATCAGGCAGACGGGTCACTCCAGGTCGAGTTGAAACGATAAAAGGCACTCCTGAACCTCAAACAGTTAAAGACATGCAAAAATTCCTTGGTCTGGTTAATTATGTCCGCCAGTGGGTCTTTGATTTTGCTACAATAACTGCCCCATTGCTGAAAGCTGTGAAAATGGGCAAAGACAGACACAATAAAATTGAGTGGACACCTAAAATGAGAACAGCCTACACCCAGCTCAAAGATGAGATAACAAATGCACCAGTGTTAGGATCGCCTGATTACACAAAAGAATTCTACCTATTCACTCACTGTGATGGGCTAGTAATGACTGCAGTACTCACTCAGAAATACCCCATGGGCCATAAGCCCATTGCCTACTTCAGCGGCATGCTGGACGCTGTCATGAAAGGTCATTACCCCTGCGAGCAGGCCCTTGCTGCCGCAGCATTTGCTGTTGAGAAAACTACCCCCATTGTAATGGGTTCCCCTCTGACTATGTACACAGAACATGCTGTCTTTGCAATAATACAAAAAGCCAAGACAACTTTAACAACACAGAGAGTCTCAGGTTACGAAGTTATACTGTCACTACCTTCTCTGAAAATTGTCAAATGCCACACAGTAAACCCTGCCACATTTTTTGCTCATCCAATAGCTACCTCAGATGATGACACCCATGACTGTGCCACATATTCACCAGATGAGTCTGGTGCAGCAAAAGAGGATCCCTTGCCAAACAGCACTGTATATTTTGTTGATGGCTCCTCTACCATTGATCAAGACACAGGAATCAGGTACACAGGAGCAGCAATAGTTAAAGCACAGCAGAATGATTCCTCTGATTCCCTAGACATTGTGCAGCAACTCACATTACCTTCACATTATTCTGCCCAGGCAGCTGAACTAGTAGCCCTCATTGCTGCCTTAAACATTGGAGCTGATGACCGCATTACAATATATTCAGATTCTGCATATGTCACCACAACAACACACTCCAGCATCCTCCGCTGGAGAAGGCGCGGCTTCCTCAAATCAGATGGTACACCTGTCATTCACAAAACGTTACTAGAGGAACTTATTGAGGCCCTTACACTACCAGCTGAAGTAGCCGTAGTCAAATGCGCAGCGCACACTAATGGCCAAGATTTTGTCTCCAGAGGTAATGCCCTGGCAGATTGGGCAGCTAAGGCTGCAGCCAGAGGCCCCCAGCAACAGGCCCCCACTCCAAACAACAACAGAAGTTCCACTTGCCCCCATTTTACTTTCCCAAACACTGCCTCCCACAGAGCATGACAATAGCAATGAAGAAATTCCAAAAACACAATCCCAATTCACAACACCATTTGACATTGACACAACTCAGCAATATGAGCACACTGCACAGTTACACCTTAGAGAAATGCAATAAAGTGCACCAGATCAAGAGAAAGAGTTATGGAAGAAGAGGGAGTACAACAGGACTCCGCCGACTTCGTGTACAGACAGACAGTAACAGGGAACCCTGTGATGCCACAGGCCTTGTTACAAGTGGCATTAGACCAACTCCACCTTCCCACGCATGTCACCCGAGATAACATGTCCACCACCTTGCAAACAGACTGGTTCATCCCCAATGCCTATGAACAAATACAATTGTATGTTAATAAATGTCTCATTTGCCAACAATATTCCCCAAACCCGACTCTCAAAACAGTTGCTTCCACCATTCCTAGACCATCTGGCCCCTTCAAAGAGCTACACATTGACTATGTCGACATGATCGACCGCTGCCAAAATTACCGCTATCTCATTGTAGTAGTGTGTCCATTTTCACGCTGGATCGAAGCCGGACCTTGCGTCCACTGTGATGCCAAGGCAGCTGCCACATTCCTACTCCGTGATGTCATTACTCGCTGGGGCATTCCAGAATCCATCCGGTCCGATAACGGAAGTCATTTTTCAAACGCCATCTTTTCCTCCCTGACCACAATGCTAGGCATTAAAGACAAACTGACATCAGCTTACCACCCACAAAGCAACGGCATTTGTGAGCGCCTCAACGGCTTGCTCAAAAATAAAATAAGCGCAACAATAGGAAAGAAATGGCTTTATTGCCTACCCATTGCACTCTTTGCACTAAGAAACTCCCCAAGTTCGGATCACCACCTCACGCCCCATCAGCTTGTCACTGGACGATCCATAAATGTAACAGTTCCATCCACACGCCCTAAAACAGATAGTGAGTCATCACCAGAGATAGTTAAGGCAGAACTTTACAATTATCTGTGCCAACTAACAAGCGCAGTGCAGTTCCTTTCTACCCAGGTATCCAAGAGGAGAGACAAGGGCCCCACCGATCCTGAGCTCCCACCAATCCGTCCCGGGACACTGGTCTTCGTCCGGAAAAACGTCAGACGTTGGAAGGATCCTCAGTTCGAAGGTCCTTTCCAGGTGATAGACTCATCACCAACTGCAGTGCGAATAACTGAGAGAAAAGCATGGATCCATCGCAGCCACGTCCGTCTAGACCCCGCACCACCACCTCAGCCAATGGACTAAAGGAGGGACGGAACATACCATCTGTGCCACTCCATGAAAACAGCGGTCTTCCATCTTCCTGCGATGAAGACAATGAGCACCGCGTACTTACAGTCAAGAAAGCTAATGGAGATGCAAAGTTATGTATTTCACTTGCCTTACTATTTTGTGCTTTTTCCACTGTCACCTTGGCAGTCCTCAATTGGTATATGTATTATCTTGCAACCACTGATCAGTGTTATCTTTCAGATACTATCACACCAGGGCACTCAGTTGTGCCACCAGGTAGAGACAAGATCGCAAGTCCACCACTCCCACCTTGTACCGCTGATACAGCACACACGAGCACACACCCCACATCCACAGTTACTGATCTGATCCCAAGCAGTGCTACTACCCCAGGGGCTGGCGTTCCAGATCTCACATTAGGTCCCCAGTTGCCCTGCAGTTCCCTTCCTCGCACTAACCGTAGATTTAAAAGAGGATTTAGACAAGGTAGAGCAAGGTTCTGGACCCGTAGAACAAAACCTAAGGTTACGCAAAAGGTTACACAAGAATGGGCCACCGCTCTTCAAGACACAATGGTTCACATTGCACACCTTCATTCCCCGCCCGATTTCCATTCCACACGTCCGGACGAATTTTATCCGGATCATGGAGCCCATGATGCCCTGTTAGACAACATGTGGTACCGACATATGTCCGAAATAGGAAAAAAGACAACAAAAGAAGCATGTTTCGTGTGCTCACATATCCCTCATGCAGTAGGCGCAGACCAAATGATTTTCCCAAAAGAAATACCACCCCCAAAAGCCGAGTGTCTCCTCCATCTGTTTCTTTGCCGTATCTACGGCCAGATTCAGCTTCTATCAGCAACTATCGATACCATTTTTGTAAACACCACGGTATGGGATCATAATAGTGTCGCGTTCAGAATTGTGACTGACAAACAACAATTTGACAAAAGCATGGAGGAGTTGTATAGGATGAAAATACCTGAAAAGTATACCCAACATTGGGAGCGTAGTTTTGCCTATTTACGCTACTTTACCTTTACAACACCACAAACACAATGTAATCCACTCACAGATGAAAGCACCTGTGAATACAGGGCTGTGCTACGTTTATGGGCCAACATCTATGTCAACAACGAGTGGCAAGGTCCACGCAACCTCACTTGTAGAGCTGCTTCCTTAGGAGAACCCTTTGTAACAACAGAGTATGAGGGGGACATCGATTGGGATGTCAAAAATGAGTGCGGGAGGGTCTGGACACAAGAAAGTAGAAGGTACACCTTTAGTAAGGACACCACTTACCAATGGAAAAAAGTATATAAACTAAAAAATCCTCTCCTTTGCTTCCTAGGTAACGGTACCCGCCCTGTGGGCACCAACACCAACTGTAACACGACAGTTTTTAATTTGGACCTCCAAGACGGCACCGCCGGCCTCATGGACATCTTTTGGGCCTGTGGAGAACGCCTCTACGCCCAGTTGCCTCCTCAATGGAAGGGCCTATGCACCATGGTCACCATGCATGAACTGCATCTCGTTGTCCCGGCATCCAACATTTCTCAAGTGCTCGAACACCCCATGACAGGTGATGTCACCCTGCTTCACCGGCACCGAAGGAGTGCTCAATATTTTGCTAACGACGCCTTTAAGGAAGTTCCTGACGAGTTTCGCCTGTTCAGTGGCGCCCAGGAATTCTTTGGGGGTCTGTGGCCCATCTGGCAAACATCTGCTAATGCCCGGTGGCTGCAGGTCACACGCTATGAACTAATGACTCTGATCAACAACACCCGAGATGGGTTCAACGCAATACAGGAAGAATTACGACCAATAAGACTTATGGTTCTAGAGCATAGATATGTTCTAGATCAGCACACAGCTATGCAGGGAGGGGTATGCAGTTCCATTGGATCGAGCTGCTGTACTTTCATACCATCTAATGATGCCGCTAACGGGTCTCTTGCTAAGGCCATTGAGGACTTGAGCAATTTGGGAAAGAAGATGCGTGATGAGGGCGGTGCCGATGCAGACCCTATTACGGGCTGGTTCAACTTGGACTGGATGCCTTCATGGCTATCTGCTATCTTGAATATTATGTTACCTATTTGTTGTGTCATCATGTTAATGTGTTGCGGTGCACAGGTGATAATGAGGTGTGTCAGCAGATGTAGCATCAAAGCAGTTGGGATAAATGACGTTAAAACAGCAATTTACAGCAATCCAGACTATCTGGACATGCACCGTGTTCCTGGGGATGGGGATGGCCAGGTCCACATTCAAATCATAGAACTAGCTGCCCCTGAGGCTTCTCCTAACGCACCCTCAGCTCCCCCAGTTCCACCGCATAGGTACACTCTGAGGGAGGAGCATGACGCTCACCAGTATGACCAGTTACTGAGCCATGATGAAGGAGAATATGTTACCCTACCATCAGAATTGCAACTCCCGGCTGCGTGTCCCTACGCTAATGATTCACCCAGCATGCACCCGACCTCTGAGGGTCCTTCGCAGTATTCTATCCGAGATGTGTTCAAAAAGGAACAAGAGCAGGGATATGAAGGAGGGTCCAGAAGGTCCCGTATTACCATTTAACAAGAAACTCATTTCTGATTTTGCACTACCCACTAAACATGATACTCTAGATAGGCCCCACAAGGCAGGCTCAGATAGAAGGTCTTAAGTTGTCCACTTTCCTTCGTCCTGGGAGTGCATCTCACATAGGCCCAAGCCCAGCTCCCTAGATAACCATATCTTACATAGGACCAAGCATACCTTCCTAGATACAAATGTGTAGGCCCAAAAAGCCAGTGACTCCTGCTCTCATTTTATAATAATAATAATACAGATCGAAGGCCTCACTGATCTGCAAGCAGAGATCTGTTCCCTCCACCGAGAGACAATATCAGCCCCCTCTTGTAACTTTCCACAGTTACGAGAATAAGGGTGGCCCCCACCCACGTGACACTCTGTTGGAACATCTGGCTGTGTCACATGCAAGGTTTGCGATATTCTTAGCTATGAAACTTTCCGCGCTTGCTTAACTGAAACTCAAGGCGGTAACGTGACCAAGAATTAAATATATTAAATATTAATTCTGAGCATTTTTACGGTAAAAGTTATCCTTTGTTTACTTTTTGCGGTCAAGAGCACTGACCATCTGCTAAACGCCCTGTTCCATCATGATACCACTTCTTGGTTTTATATCAAACTTCCCAGTTACTGTAAGCGGGCGGTTAGGGGGCCTGCGTCAGATCTCGTGTCAAGCGTGGGTGTAAGTTCTGCATTAAGTTCTGCATTTAACAATATAAAAGTGCCTCACCCAGGGTGCGGCTCTGAATTCTCTGCGCATCAATCTGACTGCATAAGAGGTTCCCGATCGATCGTCCGTGTGACTGGGCCTAGAACTCCAACTTCCAAGGTGGTAATACTCTTTTCTGATAATTCTGCCTATTGGCTTTGACAGCCTATCTAATGGCATAGCTTATTGGCTTTGTCAGCCTATCTAATTATTTTGCCTTTTGGCTTTGTCAGCTCAACTAAATATTAGCCTATTGGCTTTGTCAGCCTCTCTAATAATTTAGCCTTTTGGCTTTGACAGTCTATCTAATTCAGCTCATTCTAACCCAAGCCATTGCATTTATTTTAGGTTAAATTGCGTAGTCTTGAATGGTGTTGTTTTCTTAATAAAAGATTGGCTGTACAGGCACTAGCCTGAACATCTTCTTTAAAGTTTGGGTTGCTCTTTAGACAGTTGCTCATAGCACAATATTTTAGTCATACATTCGCTTCTTTTGAACAATTGATTTGTGACATTGTTAATGCATTTATTTTTCATCCTGCTCATGTGTTGATGGGCAACATTTAAATTGAATTGCTTTTATGCTTTTGAATTGTTTAAAATAAAAGTCACAGTTTTACATCGTGGTTTCTTCTTTCCAAGTGAACAAACAGCAGAGGGGTCAGGAGTCGGTAAGCAGAAGGGTGTGGCCACCAAATAATCCCCTCAATCACGTGTGCACTCAGTGAGAACCACTGCACGTGTGGAGGAGCCGGAGCAGCTCTTGTTTCCATGGATTGACTCCCCACTTGTCCAGGGATGGTGCCACACCACATGTGAGCAGAGGTTGTCTCCACTGCACGTGTGTCCGCACTGCACGTGTGTCCGTACTGCATTTTTCCAGGTACTGAGTGCACTGCAGGTGTTCAGTCATTGACTTCGCCCTGCACGAGCCTAGGGCTTGCCTTCCCACTGCACATGCTTGTGGACTGACCCTGCCATGGGTGTGTGTAGACCGTGTAAACCACTGCACGTGTCCGGGGATTGACTACGCACTGCACGTGTCTAGGAAGTGATTTTGAATGACCGGTGTCCAGAGACTGACCCTGCATGCACGTGTCCAGGGATTGACACCGCATCGCACGTGTCCAGGGATTGACTCCGCATCGCACGTGCCCAGGGGTTGACTCTGTACTGTATGTGTGCAGGGATTGACTCTGCGCAGCACTTTTCCAGGGATTCACTACACACTACACGTGTCCAGGGATTGACTCCGCACTGCACGTGTCCTGGAATTGACTCCGCACTGCATGTGTCCTGGGATTGACTCTTTACTGCATGTGTCCTGGGATTGCAAATGCTGAATGCAGCGTACGATCGTAGGATTGCCCACAATCTACGGTTGGCCCTGGCGATGTCTGCCCAGGCTGGAGAATGAGCTGACCCAGCAGTATTCCTGCCAGCATGACTCTGCCCCATAGTAGGGAGAGCACTGTGAGGGGTCAACATGGCCACAGTAGGGGGAGCACGGTGCGGGAAGATCACTTGTCTGCTCATGGAGGGTGCAACAATTGAGTTTGCCAGCGGAAAATCTGCTGTCTGTGTGCGCAACTGTTCACCAGTGGGGGATGCGTTTGCGCAAAACGAAAGCACTGCTTGCTTAGAGAGACCAAGTGGGCTGCTGAGAGCTACCCAGACTCGACTCGGAAGCAGTCTGGGCAAAGATCAGCTTGACGAATAATCTGTGAAGCCCCTGCCTTGTAGTGTTAACAAAACAGAGCTCTTGGAGTGGTGGCTACGCTGTCTTGAGAGCTGTGCTGTGTGGCTCTGCTCTCACCATGACTGGACACACTTACCACAGGCCCCTCCTCCTACACAGAACAGGACAGCAACATGAGTGAGGTCAGGGCGGACACTGTCGTATAATTTACAGCAGCAGTACATTCGGACACATGATCCGTCACTACACGCCTCCTTGAGATAAGAAATACCCTCACGACAGCCGTGAAGCTAAAGATCCAGTCCGGATGGGCCGTCCAAAAGGGAGACAGGGCGGTAACCAAGAAGCATCCTTTTCAATGGGAAGCCAGCGTTTAGCATAAACGCTGACGCGACCCAATGAAAATGATGGGCGGGGCTTCAAGTCCCCTTCTGAAATCTCCTCTACCACAATATGTCTCGCAGGGTGGGTGGGGGGGCAGGCTTATTCTCAGACTCCTTTCTGGAGGATTTCACTGCTTCATAAAGACTTACATGAGCATGCAGAGCAGAGGGCAGAGGCCAGCAGGACTCAGAGAGGGCATGGGCACACCCTTTCTCAGGGGTCCCGAGTGGGCCTCACAATTAGACTGGCAGTGCTTCCCAGAGAGGGGAGGTGGGACTCACCTCGACTCCTAACACACTCCTTTGTCCTGTGACTGTGAGCCCTCTCAACATAGTTTACTGTTCAGCCCCGGGCCCCCAGAATCACCCAGTCACCCTACCACCTCCATCAGGGCCAGAGGGACAGGTTGTGGTGTAACGGCCAGAGCTGCCGACTTTGAAACTGGGGAACCATGTTCGATTCTCGGCATCGATTTAACATCCTGTGATTCTCTGCAAATCACTCAATCGTCTTTGTGCCTCCAAATAAATAAAAATAATGTGTAATGTAACTGGTGCGCATGTAAAGCTTGCTTACCCCCTTCTTCTGTTCATGGATAAGCCAAGGACAGCAATGGTTTCTCGATGCTGAATCATGGGTGACAGTGGTCACCATGCCGGCTGTGGCACAACGGGTGACAGTGTTTGCCACGCCGGCTGTGGCACAACGGGGGACAGTGGTCGCCATTCCGGGCATGTCACAGCAGCGGGTGGCAGTGGTCGCCATGCCACCCGTGTCACAGCAGCGGGTGGCAGTGGTCACCATACCGGCCGTGTCACAGGGGTGACAGTGGTCGCCATGCTGGCCATGTCACAGCGGGTGGCAGTGGTCACCATGCCGGCCGCGTCACAACGGGTGACAGTGGTCGCCATGCCGGCCGTGTCACAGCGGCGGGTGGCAGTGGTCGCCATGCCGGCCGTGTCACAGCGGGTGACAGTGGTCGCCATGCCAGCCGTGGCACAGGGGTGACAGTGATCGCCATGCCGGCCGTGGCACAGCGGGTGACAGTGGTCACAATGCCGGCCGTGTCACAGCAGCGGGTGGCAGTGGTCGCCATGCCAGCCGTGTCACAGCAGGTGACAGTGGCCGCCATGCCAGCCGTGTCACAGCGGGTGACAGTGGTCGCCATGCCGGCCGTGGCACAAGGGTGACAGAGGTCGCCATGCTGGTCATGGCACAGGGGTGACAGTGGTCGCTATGCCGGCCGTGTCACAGCAGGTGACAGTAGTCGCCATGCCGGCCATGTCACAGCGGGTGACACAGCTTGCGTACCCCGTTCTTCTGTTTCTGGATGAACCTCGGCTGTAGATGTTTACTGTTTTTGGCCGAGGAGGTAAACAGATCCAACATGTTTTAAAAAAAGCTCTTTAGCGGATCAGCCTATGTGATCAATTACCGCCAGAAAGCAGGTTTTGTGACATAAAAAAAAACAAGCATTGAAAATGCAATAGGTCTCGCCTTTGATTAAGTTAAAGCCATTTGCTTTGCTAATGGTATTGTATAGCAAAGCAAATGGCTTTAACTTAATGAAAGGCGAGACCTATTGCATGTTTAATGCTTGTTGAAGGTCGACGGCCGGTGCCTCTGTCCACAGCTCCCTGGGGTATATTGCAGCCGGCAAAAAGAGAAAGCGCGGAAAAGACACAGGAAGAGAGAAAAAGAGACAGGAACAGAGAGAAAGACAGGAATAGAGGGAGAGAGAAAGACAGGAACAGAGAGAGAAAGACAGGAATAGAGAGAGAAAAATGCAGGAACAGAGAGAGAAAGACAGGAACAGAGAGAGAAAGGCAGGAACATAGAGAGAAAGGCAGGAATAGAGAGAGAAAGGCAGGAATAGAGAGCGAAAGACAGGAATAGAGAGCGAAAGACAGGAATAGAGAGCGAAAGACAGGAACAGAGAGAGAAAAATGCAGAAACAGAGAGAGAAAGACAGGAATAGAGAGAGAAAGACAGGAATAGAGAAAGAAAGACAGGAACAGATAGAGAAAAATGCAGGAACAGAGAGAGAATGGCAGGAACAGAGAGAAAAAGGCAGGACAGGAACAGAGACGACCGGTGCCTCTGTCCACAGCTCACCGGGGTATATGGCAGCCGGCAAAAAAAGAGAAAGCGCGCAAAAGACACAGGAAGAGAGAAAAAGAGACAGGAACAGAGAGAAAGACAGGAATAGATAGAAAGACAGTAACAGAGAGAGAAAAAGACAGGAATAGAAAGAGAAAAATGCAGGAACAGAGAGAGAAATCAGGAACAGAGAGAGAAAGGCAGGAACAGAGAGAGAAAGGCAGGAATAGAGAGAGAAATACAGGAATAGAGAGAAAGACAGGAATAGATAGAGAAAAATGCAGGAACAGAGAGAGAAAGACAGGAACAGAGAGAGAAAGGCAGGAACAGAGAGAGAAAGGCAGGACAGGAACAGAGACGACCGGTGCCTCTGTCCACAGCTCACCGGGTATATGGCAGCCGGCAAAAAGAGAAAGCGCGGAAAAGACACAGGAAGAGAGAAAAAGAGACAGGAACAGAGAGAAAGACAGGAATAGAGAAAGACAGGAATAGAGTGAGAAAGACAGGAATAGAGAGAGAGAAAGACAGGAATATAGAGAGAAAGACAGGAATAGAAAGAGAAAGACAGGAACAGAGAGAGAAAAATGCAGGAACAGAGAGAGAAAGACAGGAACAGAGAGAGAAAGGCAGGAACAGAGCGAGAAATACAGGCATAGAGAGAGAAAGACAGGAATAGATAGAGAAAAATGCAGGAACAGAGAGAAAGACAGGAACAGAGAGAGAAAGGCAGGAACAGAGAGAGAAAGGCAGGACAGGAACAGAGAGAAAGGTAGGACAGGAACAGAGAGAAAGGTAGGACAGGAACAGAGAGAAAAAGGCAGGACAGGAACAGAGACGACCGGTGCCTCTGTCCACAGCTCACCGGGGTATATGGCAGCTGGCAAAAAGAGAAAGCGCGCAAAAGACACAGGAAGAGAGAAAAAGACAGGAATAGATAGAAAGACAGTAACAGAGAGAGAAAAAGACAGGAATAGAAAGAGAAAAATGCAGGAACAGAGAGAGAAAGACAGGAACAGAGAGAGAAAGGCAGGAACAGGGAGAGAAATACAGGAATAGAGAGAGAAATACAGGAATAGAGAGAGAAAGGCAGGAACAGAGAGAGAAAGGCAGGACAGGAACAGAGACGACCGGTGCCTCTGTCCACAGCTCACCGGGTATATGGCAGCAGGCAAAAAGAGAAAGCGCGGGAAAGACACAGGAAGAGAAAAAAAGAGACAGGAACAGAGAGAAAGACAGGAATAGAGAAAGACAGGAATAGAGTGAGAAAGACAGGAATAGAGAGAGAAAGACAGGAATAGAAAGAGAAAGACAGGAACAGAGAGAGAAAATGCAGGAACAGAGAGAAAGACAGGAACAGAGAGAGAAAGGCAGGAACAGAGCGAGAAATACAGGAATAGAGAGAGAAAGACAGGAATAGATAGAGAAAATGCAGGAACAGAGAGAAAGACAGGAACAGAGAGAGAAAAGCAGGAACAGAGAGAGAAAGGCAGGACAGGAACAGAGAGAAAGGTAGGACAGGAACAGAGAGAAAGGTAGGACAGGAACAGAGAGAGAAAGACAGGAACAGAGAGAGAAAGACAAATGGAAGTTTGTGCTTGCACTGGGAACATCGCATTCAAAGTCATAGGGAATCCTATCCCAGTCTATGCCTGCGCCCCCAGCTGAGAGCACTTCACCGTCCAGAGTGGAACATTGCACACTATCCATAATATCACCCTGGTGGTATATGGGAATATTCATACAGTTAAAGATCAAACCTTGTCATGGCTAAACCAATCTCCCATCCTTCCGAGGTTGGTAAATTGGAGAAAGGTAAAACCTTTATTTACTAGAGCCTAGACACGTAGAAGTGCACTGTGAAATTCTACATAAAAACAAATTGTTATTTCCAATAATACAGAAAAGGCTGTACTGTCACGCTATAATGCTATATTCCATGGAAGAAAGCCTGCCTTTACTTGATCTTGTATATGCCTGGAACGCTGCACCTGGAGAAGCCTAATGGCATGTCACAGCAAAGACGTAAACACTGTGAAATAGGCAGGTTACAAGCAACGTCTTTACAGACTCTGTCTATCTATACCCTTCCTACCTAAAGCGCACAAAAGCAGCAATGTGTGATGAGGAACACACCGCCTCGATATTGTCGTGAGTGTGCTGAGAATGTTGATTTGCGCATTTTCTCCCAGCCTCTGTAAATGTTCTGTCATCCCAGTACATCCTTACGAAGAGAACACTGAGCTCGTGTTTTCCAGTCTGTCGCAGCATGGGTGCCTCACATCCCCCCCCCGTGCCCACCTCCCCATGCTAACATGCCCTGCCCCGGAATCTATGGGCAATGGCTCGCCCATGCATGGCACGGAGCACTTCCTGTGGGGGAGGGTTCGGGGTGGTGGGGGTACTCAGTGGCTCTCAGGTGGGGGGTACGAAGGGGCTGTTGAGAAATCACAGATGTTCTGAGACTACAAATTGGAATTGGCTGTTGAACGCCAAAGCCACGGTAATTACACAGCTGTTTCAAAATGTGTTTAAGTGGTCATGCAATCGGTCTCGCCTTTGGGTTTAGAGGAACGGTAAGAAATTGCCTCGCAAAACGCGAAACTGAAACGAGCAAGCAGCTGTGTGTCTCTGAGAGAGACAGAGGGAAGGGTCTGCTCGGGGAGACAGAGGGAAGGGGAAACAAATAGTGCTTAAACAGTAATTAAAGGCCACAGTATCATGCTGCCAGTAAAAGATAAAATCCCGGTGGGTGGGGCCAAAAGGAGACAAGGCGGCAACAAGGAGGGACTAAGAAGCCTCCTTTACAATCAGAAGCCAGCGTTTTGCATGGAAGATGACGCCAGCGAATGAGGAAGATGGGTGGGGCTTCAACTCCGCCTCCGAGAGCTTCGGAATAAAAAATTAGCTAGCATTCGCGCCAAGAATTTTCAATTCTATTAAGGACACAGAGGCGAGGATTATGCTTCTCTTTCTATTTTATTGCCACTCACAGCAGCCAATTAAAACGTTTTTGTATGCAATAAAAACTACATTTCCCATGATGCTTTAACCATACATCATATCCTGTACGACCCTATAAGAGCCACCATGTCCATTAGCTGAGCCTCTTTCTTTGCTCGAACAGTTTAGTCCATGAATATTAAACCAAATCCAATCAATCAGCCTCGAGCGTGGAGAAACCAGAACCACTGGAACGTAGATATGTTGTGAACCAAAAGTATGTTCATGCCATCGTCTGTAGAACCTGAAAACAAGGAACATAAGAGAACCCGTAATTTCTGCTAACACAGAATATCAAATATAAATACGGGTGGGCCAACATTACAAACATTGTAATATAACCGGGTGGGATAATCCTCGCCTCCGTGTCCTTAATAGAATTGAAAATTCTTGGCGCGAATGCTAGCTAATTTTTTATTCTATTACAGGACCGGAGGCTTCGGATTATGCTAGTTTAACGCTTATCAAACACAACTACAGTCATATCACTCACCGGTTTATAATAAACTGTTTAAATAGAAACTGAGAAATCAATCAGTAGAGCACGAAATGTCTTGAACAGCAGAATCATCATAAAATATTGAGATGCCATGGCACCCCGAACAGGCGGTGCCCCAAACATTTGGGTTTGAATACCGGCTTCTGGCATAACTGACTTCAACCACCTGGCTATAAAGCCTCAGACACATGTTTAAAACGTGTTTTTTTTTTTTTTATGTAATCAACAATTATGTCAAGCATCAGGTCGTAAAGGCCGAGTACATCCCTCGTAAGCCTTAAGGCATTGAACCACACATAAATTGCATTAGCTGGAAAGCTTAATATGTAACAGTACTTGACAAGCTGTAGTCCTGACATTAATATCAAATGAAACCCTTTCCGGGGTAGATACTGTACCTGTAAAGTCCAGGGCTTTCACGTCGTAGGAACGCCGACAGGCGGATAGGCCTAGTAACACAGCTTGAACGATAATTGATTCCTTGTCAACATAATATTAGTTGGCCATGTATCAAATAAGGAAAAGACACTAGAGGAACATCCCCCAGAGAGGAATATCTTGGTTTGGGAGATTACGCTACCCTAAAACCTTCCAATAACTGAGAGACTACCGGCGCAAGCCCACCGGTCTGCCCTCTATCTGAAAATGACCTGCAGAAATGGCTGGACGGCCGTTACGAACCGAACAATACGCTAATTCCTATGACATTATATCCGACAAAACATTCACAATGTGGGAAAGTCAGCCCCACCGAAACCACGCGTCGTGTACTTACCAACGAAACCAGCCTTTCCAGGCTGAAGAGTATCGTGTTGGATCACGGAACACGCTGAGCAGGCCGCAGCCCGTCACAAGGAGTACCGGAAACCAAGATGGAAACTTCCATAAGATAGTTGCTAAGATCACCTCCGCTATTTGACGTGATATTTGCGTCCCCTCTCCCGAAATTGGAATGAACGGAGGGAAGCATCGTTCAGTCCCACCTACAGTCGTGGGACAGGGCGTGTATTTCTAATGGATCCGGTCACCAACTGAAAACATCTGCAACTGCCAAATCAGTCCTACCGCTAAAAAGGTCTGTCGGGCAAGGACCCTAAAAAACTTACAACCACTGAATCTCTTTTGGTGGAAGCTGCCAAACGCTGTACTCTGGGAGATACCAGTCCGCCACAGTGTTCTATTGTTATGGAATGTAGTCTGCAATGCCCTAAATCTGACGACCCAGGCATTAGGCCAGAAGTCCTGCACTATCTCCACTAGGAAGATGACCTCGTACCTTCTAACTTGCTGATAGCTCTCACTGCCAGGACATTGCGCATGTTGAATAGGATGCGTCTAGAGACCCGTGCGGTAAAGGGTCCCGAAATGAATGGAGGGTGGGGGGGGAGATTGTTTGAAAGATGATTCAAAGAGCACCATTACTCTGGCAAGCGCCCGAAGGGAACTGTCTGCATGGATAACACCGGTATGAGCTCCTTCTGGAGATCTCTTAATTCGGAGCGTGTAAGACCTAGTTGAGCTGTGTGGGAGGTCATAATCAAAGGAGAAATCCACCTTCAGAGGCAAACAAGAGAACGAGATAATCCTGGAAAGTCCTAACCCAAGAGACACAAGGATACCGAAGTTATAGCCGGAATAGGCCATTACATATTGTATCCCCGAAGGGAATTGGAATCCGAAGAGGAGATGACGTCAGGAAAATTATGAGGCTAAGGCCTATGTCTGTGCTGAGATGAATATATATCCCGATAACGCGATGTGGAGGATGCCCTGTTCCCTGAAGGGAGCAATCACCGATTTCATTAACCTGGTGAAGCACTAGGGAGCTGAGGGGAGCCCGAAGGAAAAACCAAGTACTCCAACCACCTGTCCCATCATCGGGACAGCAGGAAACCACGGAGGGGAGGAAGAAGGTGAAAAGCTGGACGCCCTTCTGAACGCTTGTATGTTATGAAGTGATTGACTATGGTGGAAAAAGGGAATCGCTAAACTCTAGTAGGAATCCCTAAATGGTCTGTAAAGGACCGGCATCGTGAAAGACCCTCATGATCCCAGAGGGTGTGACCAAGAAGGTAAACATGCCCACATCTTTTAGAGACGTCTTGTAACGAATCTGCTCCCAAGGGGAACCCTTCGCTAAGGGTCAGGTTCTGCCGTTGCCAATACGTCAAAGGTCTCCATCCTCATGAAAAGGATTTGCGTCTCTGGGAAGAGATGGCGCAGATGGCGTTCCACTAAATGCATAACGCTTTTTCGTGTCCAGTCCGCTAACAGATCCGGAGCCACAGGTGTGGCCGACTCCTTTGCGACCAGAGCCATCCAGGGATTTGGCTAAGGGCCCCGCTATGACTAAGAGTTGTCTTGGCATCCCTGCTAGGTCTGGGTAAACCCTTTCTGAGATATTCACAACTAGTAAGAAAAGAAGGAGGTTGGCGTCGACGTCAAGCGACTCCGCCCTGGTAACTGGACTATCCGGCCGCAGCACTCTAACTGTAAACCATTGCGCCCTTCAGGGCGGAGCCCCGTCGAACGTGCGCGGGTGCACCAATATCCGCCGGGTTGAGTGAAATAGGGAGAAAGTCATGCCCAAAGGATTTCGTCACTTAATAATAATAAGGATGGGCGGCCATCAAGGCGTGCTACACAGCGCTAGGGACTGTCATTTCTGAGGCCCTGTTGACCGACTCTAGGACGGGGATATCCCGAGCGTCAACAAAGTTCTTCTAGGAGACTTTTCCTGAGCTCCTGTAGAAAAATTCCCATCCTCCTTATATCACACCCATGCAATGTTTAAGGGTGTCTGTATGTAATATTGTAGTGCAGAGCACAGAATAACGGAGGAGTAGAGGGGGAGCCAACCCTATGCACACAAGAAGTGAAAATAATGTACCAAGCTCCTCAGCAAAGCTGTAGCCTAAATTATTCCAGCCCCAAGGGCGTAAGAGCCATATCTAAATACCAGGAGCGTGTGCGCACTCCAAGGGCCAGCCTATTGTTGCAACCGGGTGGGCGTAAAAGGAAAAACCTGCTCCGTGTAATGTATGAGGCATTATAAGCCTCGGAGCAAACAGGGGACGAGTGCGATGTGCGAAGCCCAAAACGTCCAATATAGGCCAATTGGGCTACGCACATCGGAACGTTATCGGCTCCATCCCGCACTCGGCCACTAGGGAAAGCCTGTGGCGGGTAGGCGCGAGGTCGCGCCGTAAGCAGAAATACTTGTTTGACATTTACCAGAGAAATTATACTGAAACACCAGGATTTGAACACAGAACCTGTGGAATTAGAGTCAGATACTTTAACCAAACATCACCGTGACTCGTTAGGAACGCTGCAGACTACAGCGCAGTACCTCCGCTCTCGTGGGAGTGCCTTGATTGTGTGCCCAGCCGGGCCAAATCTGTGTAATGTTATCGCGCGCATATCCAAAAGGCATGCCGCGAGTAAGTGACAGCGCACCATCCCCGCTCCCACGGGAGCGTCCTGATTCTGTGCCCGGTCGGGCCAAACTGCTTGGCGCGATCGCGCACACACAATCCACAAGGCAGTGGAGCCATGCAGCGCACAGCGCGAAATCGCGCAGGTACTACAACAACACAATGTGCACATTGCTAAACCCCAACACAATCAATTATCTCGCCCGAGGGGGCCAACAACAATCCATGCGGGAGCGCGTGAGCTTAAGTAGGCATTGAGAAAGCCAAGAATTGACAATAGTTAAAACAATTAAGCGCATGGCATTCGATGTACAAATATGTAGCCCAAATCCTACTGGAAAAATAGCCCAATTGGGTACGCCCGTCGAAACCTGGGGTAAAACAGGCTCCGGGCACGTCCGGCTAATGAGGGGAGCCTCAGTGTGGTAGAAATAACCTAATGTTCGCCGCCGCAGGTCGCGCGGTATCAGGACCCCAAGCGGGAGCTTAAAGGAAGTTGGCCGAGCGGGCCGCGATGTCTATTTTCATTCCCGACGTAGGCGGGAAATTCAAAAATGCTTTTCACCAAGTACAAACGCTGCCGAGGACAGCGGAGATCACCGGCTCCCGGCGGGAGTCTTGCCATGTAAGCCCGAGTGGGCTAAGACCTGAATACGGCTCCCCGGTCCCCGCGGGAGTGCGAGACCCCCTCAGGAGACCGAGCCGCAGGGAAAACAATATGTAAATTAATTATGCGAACAGGCAAAGCAATCAAAAAACAAAGCGCGAGCAGCGCATTAAATTAAATAAATAGCGGCGCGTGCCTGAATAACATATAAACGATAATCACGAGTATATTCAATAATAATGATCAATGCACTTAACTTCCTGCGTGAGCAGCAAAGAAAGAGGCTCAGCTAATGGACATGGTGGCTCTTATAGGGTCGTACAGGATGTGATGTATGGTTAAAGCATCATGGGAAATGTCGTTTTTATTGCATACAAAAACTTTTTAATTGGCTGCTGTGAGTGGCAATAAAATAGAAAGAGAAGCATAATCCGAAGCTTCCGGCCCTGTAATAGAATCTGTATTGATTCCAAGAAGCCCTCGTATGACGAGAGCAGCGCATGCGCTGCTTTCGACAGCCGAGACCTAAAAACGGAGCAGGATTTTCAAGGAATTCAGGCCCTAGACAAGGAGAAGAAAAGATAAGCTGTGCAAACAGGCAGGCATGTCTTGTAAGACGCATGCCCCTTTAAAGTGCCCAAGAGCAAACATGCTGGGGGTATTGTGAAGACACAAAGCACACAGGAAGGCCGGCTCCTGCCTGAGCCCGGCTGCCATTAGTCACCGCGGGGGCCAGTCCTCGGAGCTCAGGGCCCCCCCTGACAATGGCTTCTGCAGCTGAGGTCAGCCCCCAGGCCCCCTGTTTGTTCACCAGGGCAGGCGGAGCAGCAGGGGGGCTCATTTAACGCATCCCCCAGGGTGGGAAATAAAGGTCCGAGATTGGAGGGGAGGGGATGTGTGCAGGGCGTGGGGGGGGCACTCACCTGGTTCTGCTGCTCTCTGACAATGTACTGGGGTCACCGTCTCAAAGACGGGGTGAGGGCGGCGGCCCTGCCTGGGTGGCATACTTACAGTTACTCTCTAGCGCTTGTTAACACAGTATTTTTTTCCTGGCACTATAAATAACTGAGATATCATTTTTAATGTCACTCGGGTTGTAAAAGCTTATTAAATGTAAACCTGGGGCGAGAAACACGGCCCTTTATATGCTAATAAGGACCGTGTTTCTCGAGCCCAGGTTTCCATTTAATAAACGTTTGCAACCCCAGTGTCATTAAAAAGGATAGAAACAATATCAGTTATTTAGAGTGCCTGGAAAAAAATACTGAGGTTACAAGCGCTATAGTAACACAATTTATGTTTATTACTGTTGGTATAATTTTTTATTGCAACCTGTATTGCCATAATTAGTTGTAATTCTGGCTCACTTCTATTGTCCTGACTGGACAGATGCACCAGGACACACGGTCTGTGAGAGGAAAGTTCAGGAGTGGAGGGACACGTGGAGTCTCGGGGGACAAAGGATTCAGCTGGTAATCAAAGCCCTAGTGTTTCAACAGAAGCCCCTCCAGTCCAGTCCATAAGACGAGAGATGGGGGCCTGGGGAGGAGAGAGAGAGGCAGATAAACAAAGAGGCCAAACAGTGAATGTGCATGAGATTGACCACTATTTTTTCATTGAAAATGACCCTTCCACAGAGGGGCAGGCAATTAAATGGACAGGTGGGTAGATCTCTGCTGCCCTCACGTCCAAGGGTAATCCTAGTAGGAAAAGGCCAAAGAAAGAAAGAGCACAAGCGACAAGCTATCAGCAAAAGGAGAAGCCGAGATTTGAATGTGCATAGAGCACAACCACTCCCTGCAACGAACCATGACATGGGCACCTCTCTAGCAGCTCCAATAATAAAGCCTACAATTCCACACAGCACACCTGCGCCCCTTTTTCTTAGACCTCAAAACATTTGGCAGAGGGGCATTCATTATGCCAGATATCTAAAGGGGGAGTGACCTTTCACGGTAGCAGCTTCAGCGTCCCGGTGGGGCCCGGTGCTCAGCCACACGGCAGATAGGCGTGTTTCCAGGAGAACCGGTGCAGGACGGCAGAGTCGGAGCTCCCTTCATTGCAGCAGGTGCAATGGTACCGGTGCCGAGGGGTTTGCAGGACTCACTGCGCGGGCTTTAACTATCATATATGGGGCAAAGTGAGGGGGGGGGATGTGGCATAACAAAAGAGAGCTTCCGACTGGCGAACCGGGTCCGAAAAAAAACGGGTTTGAGTCTCGGCGTCCGCTCAACTTCCAGTGATTCTCGGCAAATCACTTAATCTGCTCGTGCCTACCAAAAATGAAGGTGTCCTTGTGTAACGTAACTGGTGCTCATGTAAAGGGACGAGTCCGCACGATATAAAACTGCAAAAAAGGGCCCCATTTCCATTGCTTGCATTAGGACCCAGGGATCCATGCTAACCAATACTGCAGTGTGTTAAACATTTTATAACCCCCCCCCCCTCCCCGCGGCCTCAAATAGTCACAATACACAAAAAATAATTTTCTATCTAATGACCAAACAAATCAGTAGGGGAGAAATAGTGTCCATAGTTGGTGGCTTCTGCCTCGCACCCCAGGGCACCTGGGCGGGGTGGTGGGGAGGGCCACGGATCTGAAAGGCCCCCCTCTATCCATTCTGCAAACATTTGGGTAAGGGGCTCTCACAGGGGGCATCTGTGGCGCAGTCCATGGACAGAGTGCAGGCCTCGGGTCACCCCAAGGGGGCTGTCAACAGCCAGCAATACCCCCGCCCATTGGTCAACAAGGCCGCAGAGATCTGAAGGGCACGGCCCACAGGAGCGTGCCCAGGGGGCGTGGACCAAAAGTTCACGTTTCTGCAGGAACAATGGGATTAACCAAGTGCGAGACTTCATTAGCCAGCCTGGGGTCAATTGACTCTGGTCTGTTTGGGAGTGAAACGCTGCTCCAAGGTGTAAAACTTGCACGCTACTTTCCCCAGGGAGTGTGCCCTCTTTTCAGATCAAAAAAGCGCAGGGTTTTCAGAGGGGCAAACAGTCCTTGAAGCTGCTAACATTTCCTGCCAGGGTGGGGGCTTGGTGAGCTGAAGAACTCTAAACATTAGCGCTATGAAGTGCCGTCTTAAACAAGCCAGCGCTTTGCAGATCAAATAATTAAATACATTAGGCCGAGTTAAATCAAGTAGATGTGGTATGCCCCCGTGTAAAAGAGATGGGCAATCATTCAGATGACAATTGCGGTTGTCAAATGTCTTCCCAGAATCTGAAGTTACCGGTTGTGAAAGGCCGCACTCCCTTTATAGATGTGGAATAATACGAGCCATCGCAGCAAATGTTTTGTGGTTTGAGGAGCAGTGCCTCCATGTGCTTTGTGGAATCGGGGACTGTCTGACTGGACCAACACGAGATGTAATGCATGAGTCACGAGCTGTATTTACAGAAACCATTTTATACAGAGAGACCATATAAACGCCGCTGAATTACTCTACTGAACAAGCGCTCGCCATTGCGGAAAGGCAGCCGCTTGTTTATATTTGCATCGCGCTTTCACTTTAAGTGAAAGCGCAATGCAAAAATAAACACGCGGCTGCCTTTAACAAAGACGAGTGAAACAGATGTGTTCACACTTACACGCCTCCTTGAGATAAGAAATACCCTCACGACAGCCGTGAAGCTAACGATCCAGTCCGGATGGGCCGTCCAGAAGGGAGACAGGGCGGTAACCAAGAAGCATCCTTTTCAATGGGAAGCCAGCGTTTAGCATAAACGCTGACGCGACCCAATGAAAATGATGGGCGGGGCTTCAAGTCCCCATCTGAAATCTCCTCTACCACAATTTGTCTCGCAGAGCGAGCAGCACATGCGCGCTGCAACGCTAGACGAGACCTAAACATTATACCCTTAACTCACCTTGGTGGCTGAGAGGCGACGAGGTCCATCTCTGTCCACTCGAGCGTGTGGCTGCTGCTGGCTGAGCATGGGGGAGGAGAGGTTCTTCTTTGGCCGCAGGTAAACAGGTAGAGAAGGCAGCCTTTGTGAATTGCTGGGCAACATGGAGGGAGTAATGCTCCAAGAGACCTTTGAATTTGCACATGGGTGAGCCCATATGTTTGATTTTATAAGGGTACTGTAACATGTTGTTCCTGACGCCATATCTATGTTGGTAAACTTTAAATAAGGATGCATGGGAGATAATAAAGGCGCTTCAATCAGTCTGCATGGGTGACATTTTGCACACCAGAGCTGTGTGTCTTCAGAGTTCAGATTCAACTGCTCAGGGGCTCGCAGATCTGACGCTAAGGAGCCTTCAGCAGGGTGGAGGGGGGGATGCACTCTAACTGTAACACACGATCTGCTGCCATGGACCGACAGCAGACTCTGGGAGGGAGGGGCACAGCGGGGAATACGTACATTAATGTGAAAGGCTTTTATTCGGTGGTACATAGCAGGATACTTTGACAGGAATTATCCTTCCTACAAACAATCCCATTTTGTTCCAAATATAAGTTATTTTAGTTCAATTGCATCCGGTTTGGAACATGGTAAAAGTTAATAATTACAACTTGTACGAAGTCAGAGCTACGTTGTTTCAGGACGTCTTCTTGACTCTTTCTCCATCTTGCGGCAATTTTTAGAATTGCAGTCATTTTATTTCATAATGCGAAACCTTACACCTGGAAATAAATATAACAGGGGTGACCACTGCAGTGAGTGAGTAGTGAGCTGTAAACTTCGCTCTGCAAGCGGATGGTGGAGTTTTTTCGCAGAACTCCGCTCTCCAAGCGGCGCACAGAGTGGGCAAACCTCCGTGAACTCTGCCGGTGGAACGAAGTTCACCGCCCACCGTTATACTGGCCACAACTCATTGTAAGGGCTTGCTCTCTGCAGGCTAATTGTACAGATCCCACATGAAACTCACAAATCAAGCTAATCAATACATAGCAGTGCACATTGTGGCTATCAAATAAGTTACCTCAAAATTGTGTGGCACTCTGAAGGGTTCTGTGAGCCATACTTAGCTCTCAGAAACCAGTTTCGCTCATTTCCATGATCCCATTTGGCACAAGTATCATAGGTATCATGAACAGGACACATGCATTGATATGTGCATGCAACTCAGGTCGGACATACAGCTTCTCAACCATCACACATCACAATGGTGATGTAAACTTCACATAGTACAGTACTCCACAATCCATTACATATTTACCCTACGTGGGAACGGCGATTAGTTACTACAGGAATCTGACTACACTCTGGAACTCTAAGGCACATTGTAGCCTGGAGAGATGGGAATGAGGCAGTTAAACAGAGTTACATTTGTATGTCAGACATTTTCCTGTTTCTCTGGTGAGCCATAGAGCTGACCTTACAGGAGAAGGACTCTATCCACCAGTGTCTCCTGCTCTTCTGGAGAAAAGGTATGAGCCCTCTCACCTGTTTGGCCTGACATGACTGGCCCAAGAGATGGCAAACAGCAGCTAAAGTTGAGGAAGTGTTGTTCGCAGCAGTGTCAGGAGACAAGGAAGTTATTTTTCAAATATCGGCATACATGTATGCCACACCACGTTAGCAGTCATCGCAGTTGACGGTAGCAGTCAGTGGACCGTGACCATCAAAACAATACTGTTAGCTTATGGTTGTGTGCGCTGTTGACTTGTTAAACACAGGTGGGGCTGCTCCTATTGAAGTGACCTACAGGTGCTTAGAAATGAGTAGTCAATGTGGACATCTCACAAAAAGTGAAGGACTGGCCTCACACACCACCTGGTGTCATGCTTCATCATTGGTCATCCTCGCCCTCTAAAAACTTGGTTTGATAGAGGGCGGGCATACACCTGATGACAGGGATGCACTTCTAAACTAAGTGGGGGCCCGTGATTGGTGAATGTGATTTAAAAACCATTACAGTTGTCACAAAAATTAATTTTAATAAACTATGCAACTGTATGGCATTAAAAGAAGTGTACGGTGACCTAGGGAATTAATTATCCCCTCACCGTAATATGTATGGTCAACATGTTTCTGCCTTGTGTCCCCTCAGGGTACGCAGCATTCATCAGGACCTGTCTTACAGTGGGCTCCGTCTTTATAAACTAATAATAAAGATTAACCACTTGGTGGGGTGTCAGTTGTCACTCCACACTGGTATGGGGCTCCAAGTCTAGCCCAAGAGTCCTAAACTACTTTCTCCATGGGAGGGGTGGGGGAAGGCCCCTCTAGTCACACTTCTGTCAAGGTGCGCCTTCCGCCGAAAAACCTAGCTGCGTCCGTCTCTCCTCCCCGTTGATCCCATGGAGAAAGTAGTTTAGGACTCTTGAGCTAGACTTGGAGCCCCATACCAGTGTGGAGTGACAACTGACACCCCACCAAGTGGTTAATCTTTATTATTAGTTTATAAAGACGGAGCCCACTGTAAGACAGGTCCTGATGAATGCCGCGTACCCTGAGGGGACACAAGGCGAAACATGTTGACCATACATATTACGGTGAGGGATATTAATTCCCTAGGTCACCGTACACTTCTTTAATACCATACAGTTGCATACTTTATTAAAATTAATTTTTGTGACAACTGTAATGGTTTTTAAATCACATTCACCAATCACGGGCTCCCACTTAGTTTAGAAGTGCATCCCTAGTCGTCAGGTGTATGCCCGCCCTCTATCAAACCAAGTTTTAGAGGGCGAGGACGGCCAATGATGAAGCATGACACCAGGTGTTGTGTGAGGCCAGTCCTTCACTTTTGTGAGATGTCCACATTGACTACTCATTTCTAAGCACCTGTAGGTCACTTCACTAGGAGCAGCCCCACCTGTGTTTAACATGATGTGTTGGAGGCTGGCTAGCTCCTAGCGCCCTGTGCCTCTAGTTCCCTCCCCCGGTTATACACTGGGGCTAGTGTGTTTTATGCGCTGTTGACTTCCCTGGTAGTCTTTGCTTCAGCATGTCCTACAATTGCGGCCAGGCATTCGCCATCTTAGCCGTTGGAAGTACAGCATAGGTGAATGTTAATTGGTTTGGCACCACTAGAAATAACTTCACAATCATTGATAGGATTATAAAACATTTGCTCTGCACTTTCATTTGCAGAAAAAGGACAGTGTGTTGCGTTACTGTGTACAAACTCAATCTTACCGCGGTGCACTGTACACCGTCGGTGAGTAACTTTATTCTGGGAAACTCCTATATAACATCATAAAAGTGATCATTATACATGTTAGAAGGTATGATTGGCACATTTCTGTGACAAACACATGAGAAGAGCACAACAGTGATTGGAGGTGTAAGTTGGACTGTACACAATCTAAATGTGTAGTATGATGGTTTCACACAGACAGTTTTTATTCAACAGAACTTTACCCTTCTGTCATATGTCACTCTGGACACAGTGCCCAATGTTAACACTGTTTGTAAATCCACACATAGGTACAGTGGCAGAGAGAGAAGGAGACGACCTCCTGTGTACCACCCATTTCTAGACCTACAACCCATGGAAGAGAGAAATGTGATAAAAAGGTTTCGACTGAATAGGCAAGCTATCTGTGATTTATGTCATCAGGTGGAGCCTGATCTCCTGCTGCAGAACACACATCGAACATGTGTCACACCAATAGCTAAATTAAGGGCAGCACTGCATTTTTTTGTCAGAGGTTCCTTTCAGTACACAGTGGCAATTTCTGGTGGTATGTCTCAACCAATGTTCAGTCGTGTGCTGGGAGAAATTTATTCTTCATTAATGCAGCACATTGACAGCTACATCCAGTTCCCCAGACGGCAAGATTTGGCAAATGTGAAGGCAGAGTTTTATGGAATAGCTTGCATGTCACATGTGATTGGATCGATAGATGGCACCAATATTGCCTTGGTACCGCTGCACAACAGGAAACAAGCTTACCGAAACTGCAAACGCTTTCATTCAATCAACATGAAAGTTGTCTGCCTTGCAGATTTGTACATCTCAAACATCTGTGCCCGGCTCCTAGGATCAGCTCATGTCTCCTTCATATTGAGGAACAACACCATACCCCAGCTGATGTTACAACTCCAAACAGAGACGGCCTGACTTGTTGGAGAGTATGAACTGTCCTAACTCTGCATGGGTAATGTCAAGGCAGGTCAAGACTGACTGTGTGACTAATTTCTGCACTTATGTCTGACTTAAATCTAGGTGACTCAGTGTATCCCAACCAACCATGGTTGTTGACACCACTGAGGAACCTAACAACGCCAGGGGAAGTCTGCTTCAATGATGCCCAGGAGAGAACACAGCGTCCTGTGGAGCGGGCTTTTGGGCTCCTGCAGTAGCAGTCCGTCCCATGCCAAAGTGGCGGGCCGTAGGAGGGAGGTGGAGAGGGGAGAGGTTTTGGGGGACAAAAATAAATAAATAAAAGTACCTTAACGTCCCCGCTGTCTCCCCCCGCATTGCGCTCTTCCTGCTTCTGGGCACAGGCTCCCAGACTGCACTGCAGCCGATCCTGATGCTGCATAAAAGCAGCTTCGGGATTGGCCTGAGCGCCGACAACCTGCGCTCCCAGGCAGGCGTTGCTGGGGCTGGAGAGAGCTTCACTATGCATGATGGTTTGGCTGGCCTGAGACGGCCGGCCAAACCCTCATGTGTAGTGAAGGGAGTGCCCACCACTCCCCCACCAGCAGTGCCATCCCCTGGGCCCGCCCCAAGACTCATCAGAGTCCTGGGGGTCAGTCAAGGGGATTAAAATTAAATGAGAATAAAACAGCTTTTATTATCGTCTTATTTGCTGGTGGTGGCAGGGGTAGTGGCGCTCCTCTGCTCTAATGGAGCGGCCGCCGCTGGGCTCCTGAAGGTCAGATTCAGATGTCTGGACATGACAGGGAGCGCCCTCCCCTGCTCACCCGGGAAGGTGTGCCAAATAGCCTTGGCCTGCTGTATGCTGCAAAACATCACCCTGCGACGGAACATCCCTATCATGGCAGAGGATGCCAACCACAGCAAACCATTGGGTGTAGACCATGAAATTCCAAATTAAGATGCTAGTGATGAGAAAGATTGAGGGGACATTCATCAGGATCTCATCAACAACTTCTTCTCCTTAGTGTAAGTACTTTTATGAGGTTACATTACTAGAAGTGCTACAGCACCTCATGTTGTGATGATGACAGACTTAAGCAGATTTATAAGTAAAACCAGACCTGGACAAGTTCTGATCAAATGTGTATTTGGAACAAGATTATGACACACGTGTGTCCTGTTTCTGTTGCAGTGTTCATGTTACATTGTAGGTCAAGGCTCTGTTCTCCAGATATTGACTATGTTGACTTTTGTATATGTTTGAATTCTAATGCACTATTTATATGTTGTCCTGTTCTAGGTACCTACACCTTGTCATCTTCATTTGGAAATTTCAGAGTTGTGGCGTCTGTGGCCGTATTTTGCTGTGTGAAAGTACAAAGGTGACATAGCTGGCTCCTAGAACTGATAGACACATGGTTTGGGAGTACAAATCCGGAAGCAGGAAAACTTACAGAGTGATTGAATGGGAGTTTGGGCTTGTTCTATGTGCTTGTTCGCTTGTTCTCTGTTGTGTGTTGGTCTTGATACAATATGGGTACCATCACAGTCTCCAATCTCATGTGGGAGTGTAGCATACTTATGCAAAGCACACTTCACATTGGCTTAGCCATGACATCTGGTGAACTGGATGTAGCTGTGAATGTGTCTCTTTGAATACAAGAGGAGTTATCCTAGCATATGACTGAACATTGTTTGTGAGATACCACCAGATGGTGTCCCTGTGCACTGGATGGATCCGGTGGAAAACAAATGCAGTGCAGCCCTCACTTTGACTATTGGTGTGATACTTGTTGGATTTGTGTTGTGAGGCAGGAGATCTGGCACCAAGTGATGACATTGATCGATGATGAATGGCCTCAACACCTCCAAAATATCTAACATGTTCCTTTCTTCCATATATGTTATGTCAGTGATTATAAAAAAAATTCTACCAATTCATTTTGGTGTACTGTTTTCTTTTGTATGTAATTGACAATATGGTAGCCCATTGTATTTCAGATGGAAGAAAGAAGGTGTTTTTCTAAAGAGTTTTGTGGGTGTTTTATGACACATGGTTGGGAACCTATGGTAAAAACTGGGTACATGCTAAATATCCATTTATACACAAGCAACACTTTGTAGATTTGTAAACTTTAGATGGGAATACATGAATGTGCTGGATAGCTATGAGATATACTACAACAGTCAAGTAAATTCAGAGAAGTGCATTTATTTACATGAACACGAAGGAATTAAACAATATGTGAAATGGGGAACAATGAAAATGAACAGAGAAGGAGTCAGTCATGGCGGATGAAGGTATTTTTGTAGAGGACAAAGTGTTTGGAGTCAATGTTCAACATGCTCCTTCCATCTGAAAGGGAAATTGGTCCAGAAATAGCCCACAAAGTGAATCGTTGTTATACATAGGGGGATATTAGGTCTGACGCTTCTTGCTAGTTGTGGTCTTGTTCTGGCCAACCGAAGAGGCTGGATGTTTCCGTGGACGCCCCGGCTTGCCAGTGCAGGGGGGATCAGCAGATGCAGTGACTGGGGTGCTGGCTGTGGTTAGCTCCTCTGGCAGGGTCTTCCTTCCTGTGGCTGAAGCTGATGTAGAAGGGCCTGATGAGGACCCAGCACATGAAGAGGTGGATGGTGGTGGAAAAGCCCTGGCCAGAGTGAAGTTTGTGTCCACCAGCACCCCAATGAGGCAGCCCTTGTTGATGCTGTGGGCTGCTAACTCTGTGTCTGTCCCTCTGCACCTGTCTCAGTTCAGTCAATATCTGGTCCATCTTGTCTTGGGACTGATGATATGCTCCAAAAACCTGGTTGATGTTCGACTGGAGCTGACTTTCCCCAGTCGCCTCACTGGCTGGCCCACAGATACCCACCTACTACCTCTGTCCTGACGAACCTGTGCCCTTTGCACAATTTGAGGTGCCCCACTGGTTCCTGGCTATTCAGGCGCAGGGGTGGCGACAAGGACCTCAGGAGCCTGGACTGGTGGGCACAAGATGGGGGCCACTGTGCTAGGGGGAGTAATTGCAGAGGGAGTAGTGTTGTGGGCACAGTGAGACTCACTATTGGGGTCTGACCAGATGGACCAGCACCATCATCCATGTCAGCCTGTCCTGCACTGTCCTCCTCACTGTCGGCATGCTCTTGGGGTGCAGTGGTGGTCCCTTCATTGGCAGAGCTCTGGCCATTTGGCATGATCGATTGGCCTGTTGGGTAATGGAGAACATTGTTATGGTTTAATGTGTGATATGTACCTTCTGATCTTGTAACACAGTTAGTGAGACCTAGAGGGAGAAAAACTGTAGCTAGGGAATATTTTGTAGATAGTTACAGTTTTCATGCACGTTATTCTGACAATTAAAGATTACATACTCGTACTTCGGATACGCAGCTCATAGCATGTCCATGTTTGTATGGTGTTTGTTAATGTAGTATACATGACAGTTAACATTCATTCTATCCAACACATTAGAGATGGGTTTGATAATGTTACACTTTCCAAGGCCCAGCTGAGTGTAAGACAGTACTTGACGCAACTTTGTTTGGTCTTTGCCACTTGTGCTCATGTGAGCAGAGCTGAGTCAAAGGGTCACCTGCCACTTCACATATTTATATTTTTGTTGCTGGCTTTCCCTGTTGTCCCAACATACTTGTTGTGTCATACATCATGCCATGTTATAATCCAGTTGATGTGACCAGGGCTACATACAGGACAGTATAGTGACATGTATCTGAGGAGCGCTTTAGATGTAGCCTGCTCACTCCAGGGGAATTGTGGATCAGTTGGTTTTTTTGTGTGACATTTGACATTGTCCACATAGAAACTTCAATCTTGTTTTGGATGGCGGACAGATATTGATCAGTTGGTATGAGCTATACCTTTACATTGGGTGAGATCAGATGTATCAGGGGATATTTTAATTTCATATATACTTACACACCACATTCTCACAGAATTAATTTCACCTCTGAGACTGATAGTCTTCGGTATGTAAGTTAGGAAAATATTTGCTACACACATTACGGAGATTTGGTTTGTGACGGAAGTGGCTATTTAGGTTTCGTATGAGTTTGTGAAGTAACACTTACCAGGTTCTGCTCCCCTAGGTATTCCATGCATGCCTTTAGTGTGGATGATGCCCAGGACCTTCTCCTCTCATGGTAGTAATGGCACAGGTGTGCTGGGAGGGCCACCACCAGTCCTCAGGTCCTCCAGGTGTTGTCTAGAGACCAGGTTAGGCACCTTGGTCCTGAGGAATTTCCAGTGCTTCCTAATATTCCCTGTGTGTGTGAATGGTGCCTACCGCATTCACTTTTCAGATTATTCTGTCTGACATTTCCCCTTTCCTACTAAGAGGAGTATGTTGGACTTGGGCTCCAAACACATATGGCTCTATTCTAATGATTTCATCCAGCAGGACTGACAACTCTTGCTCCAAAAACGTAGGATTTTTGTTTACGTGACATAATGAAATGGTGAGGGACTAACACTACAAAATAAAAAGACACCCAGGAGACAGGAAAAATTATGGCTCAAGAAAGTCATGTGGAGTGTGACCAGTGAGGGGTAAATATAGCCTGCCTTCTCTCTGTCAACAATTTACCTTACAGATTGCATTGCTCTGGGGCTGTGGAGTGGCAAAGGATCATGGTCTGTGATGGGGTGTTTTTTATAGTGTGCTATGCAGGTGTCTCCAATTAACCAAGGAACACCAGGTGTGTTGTATTTGTGTCCATCCAATGGCCACAGTTCTGTTGCTTTGCTGCACGTTAACTGTGACGGCTTACTACCATTGGTGGATCCCCATGAGGCGACCACCAGAACTGTGGTTTTCTCATAATTGAGCGGGTGGGAGACCACTGTAGTGATGGCGTGGCGAACTAATATCCAGCATTTCAGTCCGCCGCATCGCAGGCGAGGAGCACTCCATTGTGGCGGTATGCCGCTCAAACTCCATTCATCATAATATGGCAGGCGGGAGACCACCACCATGCTGATCTTCTTGGGACCGCCGTAGTGGCTGTTGGCGGGGCAGACCATCAAATCATTATTGGCTGCTTAGTCACTCCCACCCTGTTTTCCTTATTTATAAACAGGGTTGTTCAATATTTTACTAACCACCCCACTGACGCTCCAACATTAGCAGGTATGAAGATACCACTGCTCATGTTCGCGGACGACACCCTGATAATATCTAAGACCAGACAGGGCTTGCAGGCCGCCCTGTCACGGTTTGAGGTGTTTTGCCACGACCATGAGTTAAGGGTCAATGTGGAGAAAACAAAGTTCGTGGTGCTCCACAAATCAAAAGCCATTACTGGGAGAGTATACATGAATAAAGTCCTCTTGGCTCAGACTGATGTATTCACCTATTTGGGTATTACATTAAGCAGGAAGTTAAGTTGGAAACCTCAGGTTGACATGCTCGCCCTAAAACATGTGCAATTAGCAGGTGCCCTGATTAAAGAGCACATGCTCTCTCAAACTAAGCCTATTGCCCCTGTTCTGCAAGTGTACAATTCAAAAATTAGCCCCGCAATATTATATGGCGCCGAACTTTGGGGCTTTGAAAACCTAACCCCATTGGTATTAGCGCAAAATAAGTTTGTTAGATCATTAGTTGGTCTTCCGCAATCCTCTCCACTTATGCCACTTTATTTAGATTTGGGCTGTCATAGCATTGAGGATGCGGCACGTTTTAGACCATTGGCATTCTGGAGAAGACTCTGGACTACTCCTGAGCCTTCCCCGTATGCTAAGGCCCTACTTGAAGTAAGGAGGCTGGGTCGATTGTACGAGATCTCATGGTTGAACAACATTAAAATCACGTTGTTCGACATGGGGATGAGTACTTTGTGGGAGGACCCAGAGGTTACAGCATTTCCCCCTAAAAAAATCTTCAAGGCAGCATACTGGGATATGGTTAAAACCAAGAGGTTTTCATCTATCACAAGGCCGACACTGACAAGGGAATTCCTAGAAGTAAAATATGAGGTTAAATTGGAAGCCTATTGGGACCTCATTTCTAGGCCGGTTGATCGGAAATTGTACCATCAGTTCAGAGTAGGTTCACTCCCAATAAGAGCGTTCACTAGCAGATGGCTTTTATCAGCGGGTGATAAATGTATCTTTTGCCATGGCCACTCTGAGACCCTAGCCCATATTCTATTTGCTTGTCCAGCTTACAACCTCCCCAGGACCAAATGGCTTAAACCCATATGCAGGAATTTGGGTATAAGATCAGCAATGGAGGCCCTAAGGATCCTAAGGTCAGATACGACGGATCTTATTGTAGTTGCCATGGCAAAATTTTTGAGATGGATGTGGGCTATTCGAGCTAAGAAAATGGGGATAGTTTAACCTTCATTGTAAGAGGGACCAGATATTAGGTCAAGAATTTATAGGGAATGATCAACTGCTAAATCTCTGTCGAACTTAGGTTCTTGTAAACCAGGTGTTTTTTTTGGTCCTAGCCCCTGTGATATGATAATAGTTGAATGTCATCTTGCATTTTAAAAACTAATTTTACCGTTGATTATGTATAAATATGTGTTTTAATAATAGATATATATTTATTAATTGTTTACATAGATTTTTGATCGTTTGTTGGTTTTATCAATTATTGGAATTATGTCATGAGATGACATTTTTTAATACATTTTAAATATTGAATTATCCTGTCTTTTATGATTGAGCAATCGAAATAAAGACGATATTGAATTGAATTGAATTAAATCCTGTTTAAAAATCACTCCCAATGTTCCTGATGAATGGAGGGATGGCAAGGCCACTACCTTGTCTGTTGGAGAGGGCTGGCAGAGATTGGGACATGACTATCAGGGGAGAGCAGGTTCCAATATGGGCATCCATTACAATATATCTAGAGGGGCAGGACTAGGAGAGGCAGGGGTAGGGCACAAAACACAATAGGCGCTCTTCTACACTCCTACAACCAGAAAATAACAGATCATCCTAAAATAAGTACAACTAAACTTTAAAACAAGCCCAAATTTGAGAGTTACAGTTAGTCAACAGTATCCCAAAACAAACTTGTTATATCTAAGGTTTTTACCTTACATCTTCCCTGTTTCTCTGCCTCTGCTGCTCAGCCAGTGTGAATGGTATGGGTAGAATGTTGGTGTGGATGGTGATGTCATTGGAATGTGTGGATTGCTGTGAGGCAGAGTGTCAGTTAGATCCTGGGCTGAGCAGCAGGGAGGCTGCTCCTGGTGGGGCCTATTTACATCTTTACTGGAAAACCTACTTAACATCTAAGAACAATAAACTTATATCATCTTTAACCTAACCACGTCTACTGGAACTCCTTACTACAACACAACATAAATTGGCGACGAGTTGGATCAAAACTACGCGTGAGGACTTACTTCCATCTTCATAAGGAACCTTTATTCAAGATTTTACTTAAAAAAAGAACCTACCTAAGGATTTTGACGCCCTCCCGCCCCACCAGTGTCCAGATTCACCGGACAGCCCATTGACAGGACGTAAGTTTCCTGCTGCCTGTTTCCTGCTGCCATTGACACCCTGCTGCCACTGACAGGGCGCATGTTTCCTGCTGCCATGGACAAGGCTTATGTTGCCTGCTGCCTTTGACACCCTGCTGCCACTTACAGGGTGTATGTTTATTTGCTGCCTGATTCCTGCTGCCTGTCTCCTGCTGCCTATTTCCACCTTGCTGCCATTGACAGTGCCCGCTTTTCAGTAGCTGCAGCAGCGGTTTTTGATGGACCGACTAGAAATCTGGTGCCTCTCCGGTTTGTTACACGGCGTATGCTGCCTGCTAGTGATTACATTTTCTACAAGCTGGGGAGTGACCGCTTTTCACTAGCTGCAGCAGCGGTTTTTGATGGACCGACTTGAAACCTGTGCCTCTCTGGTTTGCACTCGTGGAAGGTGATGACTCAAGAGCGGGAGAGAGGTTATATCATTTTGTGATGTAGGCAAGTTTATCTATACAATTTATTGTGGAATTTTTTTTTTGCTTGATCTTATTAGTGTGGCTTCATTATTCAGCATTTCTATGAAGCTGTTTAGCGCGTGTGCACTCTTACCGTTATTAACGTGCGCCATATGAATGGTCCGCGAGGAATCCACAGCTGATCTGCACGCTCTCGTTCTTATGAGAGTCCTGCCTGACATGCCTGACTTCCCTGCTGCCAATCTAAAACGTCAGATTTCCATCTCCTCATTTACGCTTTTATCACGGACGTGCCTGGAGCCACCCGGCGTACGCCTTCTCTACATGCCGCCATCTTGACTACAGTTTTCCTTAACGCTAGTCTTCATTTCTTCCCTACGATGTTGGTGTACACTGTCATGGAGCCGGATGAGACTCAAGTGTTTTGGGCGCATTTATTTCTTGTATGCATGCCCCTTCCAAACTTGAGACACTATGGATTCTACTTTGCTGCATTTCTATCATGACCATGTGAGGAATTTGTGGTTATTTTCCTGCTTCTTTCTGGAGTTTCCCTGCTGATTTCCTTTGACGTCCGTGGAGCCATATGTGTGTGAGGTATTTTGGGGGGCTTTTTATTTTCTGCCTACAGCCCTCCTGTACTTTGGGTGATATTATTTTGCTGCTCACAGCTCTACCGCCGTCTGAACAGAGACGTTGTGCAGGTTTCAACGCAGCGTCTTCTCCTCTAATGTGGAAATTCAGGTCAAGCTTGGTAACTCAAGCAACGGTGCTTTGCTATTTCATTTTGGCTCCCATATCTACGGCATTTTTACCATTAGTTTTATTTGATTTTCTGCTTCTCCTGGTACCTGCAATTTGTTTATATTTCATTCTTGGCATGTCACATATGTATTTTAATGTTCCTCTATTTAGGGAAGGTGTTAATGCTTACTTGTTTCGTGTAGTACTGCTATTATATTTCTGATGTCTTGCATATGATCGTTATTATACTCCTGCTTTTATTTATTTATATATGCACTGTTTACCATTTTATACTTACTTTCGACTGTGCTGTTAATGTATTTCTTTCAGGTTTTTATAAGTCTTTCCTGTTTGTAATCTGACATGGAGTGTTTTCTCTTTGCTAACCTTTGCTTCTTTACATTACTTTCTTTTACAGTGTATCTTCTAATGTACGCAAGATTTTGCACGTGTATCCCCTTTGCGTTGTTATTCAAGCGTGGTCTTATTTGAGGTGTGATTGCACTATTTATTTTCTGTGTGGTGCAGTTCACCCAGATAGCATTTTCCTTGCACTTGCTGTTTGGGGATTCACAATTTGATGTTATTCACCCGTTTCTTGATTCTGGTTGGGTGTAAGCCACCCTCTGCTTGATTTCTGGTTGGGTGTAGTTACCCGTTGCTTGATTTCTGGTTGGGTGCATGTCACCCGTTGCTTACTTATTATTGCTTTCTGTTTGGGTGTTAGTTACCCCGTGCTTACTTTCTGGTTGGGTGTATGTCACCCGTTGCTTACTTACGATTGCTTTCTGTTTGGGTGTTAGTCACCCCGTGCTTACTTTCTGGTTGGGTGTTTGCCACCTTTTGCTTGCTTTCTGGTTGGGTGTATTCTCATCTTGTTGGGTGTAATTTTCACCCCTTGCTTGCTTGCTGTTTGGGTGCTAGCCACCCGTTGTTTTTTAATTGTAAGTCTTTGTCCTTTCTTCTTCCTTTTGCTGTGTTCCGTGTTTCCCATTTTCTTCACCAGTCTGGCCAGCTGGTGTGGTTGTGGAGGTATTTGGAGCACTCTCTCCTTCTTTGTTTTCGTGGTATACTTCTTTCTTATTTATGTATGTCTTTTTCTTCTTTTGCGATTTTGGACAGTTTCCTTCCTTTTGAAATTCCTTGTTTCATTTTTGCTCTGTTAAGGAAGGAGATGTGTGTCTTATATGGTTTACGCATTCTACAATTCTATTTTCGTGTTTTACTTATTGCAATGCTGTTTACATTTTTGTATTTTACTACATGTTCTCTTTTCCTTTATTGTTTCTCTTTAGTATCATATTTCCACCTTGCTCAATTTAGCATGTTTTTGCATAATTACTTTGCAATTGAAATTCTTCCTCGTGCAAGTGTCTTTTGTATTACTGTGATGTTTCTACTTATATTCACTTCTGCTTTGTGCATTTTATAAAGGGGGAAGGTGTGTTATATCTAAGGTTTTTACCTTACATCTTCCCTGTTTCTCTGCCTCTGCTGCTCAGCCAGTGTGAATGGTATGGGTAGAATGTTGGTGTGGATGGTGATGTCATTGGAATGTGTGGATTGCTGTGAGGCAGAGTGTCAGTTAGATCCTGGGCTGAGCAGCAGGGAGGCTGCTCCTGGTGGGGCCTATTTACATCTTTACTGGAAAACCTGCTTAACATCTAAGAACAATAAACTTATATCATCTTTAACCTAACCACGTCTACTGGAACTCCTTACTACGACACAACAAAACTCAATGACATTTTCTCAACAAGCCCAAAAGATGGTTGAGCGGGCATAATGACAGGAATGGTTCTAGAAAGCCAGTGTATGTCCCAAAATAATTACTGGCATTGATTATTTCCACAGCAAACCCTCACACTTAACAATCAAATTCTATAAAGAACACTGAAATTCCTGAATGGTAATTTTTCGATACTTCTCCAAAAATGTCTCCCTATAAGAGCAGCTAATGTTGACCTACAATGTGTTTCCCATTGCTTACCGAGTTCGTAAGTGTGCCTAGGTTGGTGAAGCAATAGATGACCCGTAGGCTAGCATTATTCAATACATCCTTTATTGCTATCACTGACAGCATCACCGTTAAAGACCATAAACCTATTATCATCAAAGAGTTCGATAAAGTCACTGAACACACAGCCATCTCCCTTCTTTTATTGCTGCTGTTCCCTAAAATAAATATCAGAACTTTTACTCTTTGAATGCGCCCTTATGTATGCTTAGTTTTAATATCCAGTCTGCGAAGTCCTTACTGAATCATTGTTTTCAGAATAATATAATGTTTTCTGAGGGACGTGTTTTAAACTGAGCATATGAATTGGTAGAAAAACCAGTTATCAGTTCCAGGAAGTATGAGTTCGTAGGAATCGTTGTTGTTTTACAGCTGCTTTGCATGCACCCATTTTATTTCCTCCTCCCCTGTCCGTGTGCCAAGGATGGACTGTAACTCTTTTCTCCAGCGTGGACGCAACTGGAATAGTCACATCAAGTTCACTCTTCAGTCAGTGCTGGATTTACTGTGGTAAAAACAAAAATCAGTCGCTCAACTTTGAGAAATAATACTCTTTCACTGTTGCACATAGAACAGCCTTCATAAAACTCAAAGTTTGAAGAAGTGAAAGTAAGGGCAGAGTTACACCTTGTAGATACACAATGCACTCTAGACTGAACGCACGGGTAGTTTGTTTGCTGGGCCAAAACAGAAAATGTTCCATAAAAGGGAATGGTAGCTGTCAGCGTCTTTCATTATTACGGTTTCAGAGGCAGACACTCTTAACAAGCAAGTACCCAACAAGGTGACAAATAGAGGTCAAATAAGATGGAAAATCGCTTCGAAAGCAGGCAGTGTTGTACGGGGCCCATCGATTGTAGAACAATTGCAAACACCACTAAAATGTTGTTTTCTTCGGAAGGCATAGAGAGGCAAGAAACACCTCTATAAACACGAAAAAGAGATTCTTTTCCTGAAGGCTGCATTACTGCATTTCTGCCACTAAGTTCCATTACAAAAACAAGTGGCTAAGGCTTTGTAATTCGGTTGCATCAAAGGACATCTTAGTTGTTTTGCAGATGGCGTCATGATATTTTCCAGACAGCTAGTAGTGGCATGCCTGCAGGTAGACATTCAATGTCCATTGGCCCTACACAAAATGGCAGTGGTAACGGTTTTCCACATCGAGTGATGTCATCATGTGGCAACGGACTGATTTGCTTCTTTGATTCTTCTCATACGATCTCCAATCATTTCTGTTCCTTCCGGTTTTATGCACAAGTCTCTCAAAAAAAGATGTTTTCATGGAAATTATGCGTCATGATTACAGTCAGTGAGTTAAGTGAGATGGAAAGGTGGGAAGTCTCTAAAAGTAGTGGGGCCAAAGTAGGAATCCTTTGAAAGAGGCAATGGCCTATGTCATTTCTGAAAATATGAGACTGTGATTGAAACATTACTAAAGTCTGTTGAAGGGGTAGTGACCATCGAAGTTTTTTATTTATTTTTATTTTTGCAATTTTATAAAACGCGGACATGGCCCGAAGGCATTAGAGCGCTTTACACAAGCAGGAGATAAGGGCTGCAGAGGGTTACATTAATAGTAATTAAATACAGACAGTTACTTTGGTGGGAGTGGGCAGGAGTAACCACACGAACAGTTATAGCGATTAGGATAGTGGGTTCATATAGCGAGAGCAGGTCAGATCGCAATCAGAGAGAGTACTTAAGTCTGATTCAAGGAAGAATTAACCAAGATGTGTGTCAAAAAGTAGCAGCTTGCGGTCCCTTTTGAAAGTTACTAGGCAGGTGGTTAGATGGAGGGTGGGAGGCAAAGAGTTCCAGATTCTAGTAGCACTTTCAGAGAAAGACTAGTTAACGTATCGCTCTCGTCTGAGGGTGGGGAATTCCAGTAGCAGGGATTGGGCATTTCTGGAACTCCTATTGGCTCCGGGGATTTTCAGTTGCTCGTTTAGATACAAGAGTAAGGAGGAGTGCAGCGCTCGGTGGTAATACAAGCAAATTTGAATTGGGCCTAGGCTTCAATGGGGAGCCAGTTAGCAGAGCTGGGGAGATGTGATATTGCTCTCAGAGGGCTTAGGTGAACTTTGGGAATGCCTGAGAAGAGGGCAATTCCATAGTCTAGTCTAGAAAGCATGAGTGACTGCACCACTATTTTGAGGTCTTGTTCCGGAATCAGTTGTTTGATGCTGCAGAGCTGCCTAAGTTGGAGTCATGCGCTTTTGACCATGGCTGCGATGTGTCTGCGAAGATTGAGATGATTATCAAGGGTGATGCTGAGTGATCTGGCACTCTGGACAATGGCGGGGCAGCCATCCATGGCAGGAAGGTTAGCCACCCATTCTTGTACAAGCATTTATGCTTTCCGGGTGAGATCAAAAGAGATTTTGTTTTAGTTGAGTTGAGGTTTAAATGGTGGTTAGACATCAAGTTTTGAATCTTTAAGAGCATTTTTGAAAGCAGGGCAACGTCTTCCAGAAAGGAGATTTTTAGGTATATTTGGGTGTGATCGGCGTATAGGTGGAAGAGAATCCCAGAGTTTCTCATAATTAAACATAGAGGTTCTATGCAGAGGTTAAAGAGGGTTGGGGAGAGGATCGAGCCTTGGGGGACCCCTTGGCGAAGGCTGACTGGTCTCGAGAGTGAGTTGCACATTTTCACAATTTTGGAACGGTTGAATAGGTATGAGGGGAACCAGTTGAGGACAATGCATCCACATCCCGTGTGAAGTTCAAGAGTACAAAAGAGGTCCAGAGTGTTGACAGTGTTGAATGCAGTGGATAAATCCAGGAGGACCAGAAGGCAGGAGTTGCCAGATCCGAGGAAGTCATCGACTAACTGGAGGATCGCAGTTTCTGTACTTTGACCCTTTCAGAAAAGTGATTGGAGAGTGTCAAGGAGGTTGCTTGTTCAAATGTGTGAGGCTAGTTGGGATGCTATATGCACCTTCATGGCTTTGCCTAAAACTGGGAGTGTGGAGACTGGGCGGTAGTTGCTTAGGTTCTCGGGATCGAGAGATTGTTTTTCAAGAGAGAGGTGATTTGACCCGTTTTTAGTCATTCTGGGTGGAGGCCCTGTTTGAGAGAGGAGTTCACCATAGTGGTATAAATGGGGAGAAGGTGTTTGGCAAGACCTTGAGATGGTGTCCTGATGGTGGTTTGAGGGTTTTGCTTTGGAGATTGTTAGTTTTAGGTCCTGTTCGGAAATTGGAGAGAAGGATGACCAAGATTGTAGTGCCTTGCATGGTAGAGTCTCAACTGTTTCAAGGGAGTCATTGATATAGATGTCTCTAACTTTATCAAAGAAATCCACGAAGTTGTTGCACTAGGCCATGGCTGACTTAGGAGCCAAAGTGGTTGAGGGGTTAGTAGTCTGTGCATTGACCTTGAACAGGCTCTTTCAGAATTCACTAGGGCTCTTTTCGCTCTGTGAAGCATAGTCAAACGCAGGTGAGATGGCGTTAGTAAAAAAAGCGCCCTGTGCTAGACTCACCCACAAATGTCAGTTTATCCAGCTGACAAACGTTGCATGAGCTTGATAGTGGATCGTGGGGAGAACAGGAACAACATTCAGAATGATTTATTATTCTCATATGGAGAATTTTTGCAACTGATATGGCCTTAAACGGAGGCATATCACTTGATTTGTAAACATTTTTTAAAAAAAAATTTTTTAGAGAGTTTTATATAGCGCTGACAAGACCCGAGGGTATCATAGCACTTTACAGCATGTACACAGGTAAATAAGAAAGAGCAGACAGACAGAGCAAAATGGAGAGTCTTTGGGAAGGCACTATGGGGTATTGGTCCGAAGGTTAAAGGTGTCGAGCGAGGAGAAGATCCTTGAGTTTTAAAAAAAATGTTTTTACGACTATGATGCCCATTTGTTGAAACAAGTAAATACAGTAATACCAGATCAATTATTTTGTTTGGACTTCAATAACTTGCATTCTGAATGTTGTTCCTGTACTCCCCACGATCCACTATCAAGCTTTGGTAAGATGGCGCTTGTCTCCATTGTTTCTTGCATTTTCTCATAACCTTTCTTCATAAAGCTCTTTAGAGAACCAGGGCCTAGAGGATTTAGGTCTGGATAATTTGCATTTCAGGGGAGCATATTGGTCGTTAAGGGATTCCATGCAGGAATTGTACTTGTCGGTGGCATCGTTAATGTCCAGATGAGGTGTAATCGAAATTAGGATGGGTAGGGCCATGATGGCCATGGCTTCTGTGTCCAGGTTGAATGTGTCCCTGAACCACACTTTCTCTTTCTTGGGTTGCCTGTATGTTTTGGTATGGGAGCCAGTTAGGGAGAAGGGAATCTGTATGTGATCAGACCAGTCGATTGGGATGGGGTCATATGTCTTTAGGTTGGGGAAATTGGAGATTGTCAGATTCAGAATGGTGCCTTTGAGGTGTGTGGGTTTATGGCAGTGTTGGTGGAGATCAGTGGGTTTATGGCAGTGTTGTTGGAGATCATTGGCACGGAGAAAGGAGGTGAAAGGGTCCACATAGCTGTTGCCCATGCCTCCCCAGTGGATGTTAAGGTCACCAAGGAAGATATTGTTGGCAGAACCGATGAGTTGTGAAGTGAAGAAGTCCATGCTTTCCTCGATGAAGGTGTTGTTTTGACCAGGAGGGTGGCAAATCACATTTAATCTGAGGTTGGAGGTAGTGGTTGTGGACAGTTCCACTGACATGCATTTGAACAAATGAAAATGAATCGCTGGGAGGGTTCGACATCTCAGAGAGTTTCAGTGAATGATTGCAAGACCTCCATCATGTCTATCTTCCCGGTCACGACGCAAAATGGAATAGTTGGGACGAAGAAGAAGGTCTAGAGCGTGATTGGATGAGGCATTGAGCCACGTTTTTGTGAGGATCAGGATGTTAAGATTATGAGTCTGGCTTGAGTCTGACATCTGTAGATGGTGGTGGCCTGTAGACCAACATTTATGTAGCATGCAGTTAAGGGATAGAGGAATTTGAAGCTAGGAAATTCTAAGGGAGATCAAGTGGGTCTGAGTTATCTAGGGGTGATTGCGTCCGTCTGGGACTGGGTAGGCGGCTGTCTCTCAGTATGCTGGAGAGATGTGGGGGGGTCTGCAAGGGGTGATGATGGTAGCAGTGACCAGACAGAGAGTCACTTAGATGTAGTGGAGCCGATGACAGAATGTCCATTCTTCAACAGAGGTGTGAGAACGAGGAAAGGAGATTGTTGAACACAGGACAGTTATGTTCAGCAATTGTGGGCGGAATAGGGTGGACTGTCAGGGACGGACTCTGAAGGGTTGAGGTGCAGGTGGGAGAAGGCACTGGTTGTAGGTATCTGGTGTTGGGAGATGATAGGGCAGGTGGCGAAGAAGGTAGAGAGGAAGGGGGAGAAATAGGGGCCAACTGAGGGGATGAAAATGGGGTGGCGGCAGCAACTGGGTTGAGAGATAATGGTTTGTGGGAGGTTGGAGGGGAACGGTGCAGGGATCATCTGTGGGGGGATGTTCGAGGTCTTAATGGCGATGAGCTATGGGATGTGGGAGGCCTAGTGGATTATAGGAGAGTCTGGGGTGAAAGGTGGTCTGGGTGTCACAAACACTCCTGTGACCCTTCACACCACTTTCTTCTGAAGTCTCTCACTATGTTAGTCACTTACGACCTTTTTATCCGCACATCTTTCTGAAATCCTCTGCCTGCCTTATCTCACACATATGAAACCATCTCTCTATGTGCACCAAAGAGAGGCCAAGGATTCAATGTGCATAAAGTTTGCACACCTCTATATTCCACTAAATGGCACTGTGAAAAACTTGCACTGGCTTCTGTTTCAACTTCACAGCTCTCAATCGTGCCTCCTCAAACACCCACTCACAACCTGAACTCACTCAGACATCTGGAGGCGACTCAGTCATAGAACGGAGTATACAAGAGTTTTATGTTGCATGAAAACAAGTAAAAAAAACACACCATATTGAAAAAAGCAAATTCTCTTATGGAATGCAAGATGAAGAAAAACATGTGAAACTAAAACAGGGATTGCATCGCTGACATGAATACCGTATGGATTTTTCCTGTCATTATTGAGAAATCAGTAAGTCTTTTTGACAATAAATTTAAGCACATGAATATAGAGCCTGATAGGGACCCGTTTCCATTTCATTTTTTATTTAGTGCAGAGTCTGAGACCCAGCAGGACCCAGGACACTTAACGCCCTGATTGCAGTTATGGCTGCAAGCTGCATGTATGAGCTGCAAGTGTTGTGCATTTCTGAAGTATAGTTTATCTTTCATCTGTACAGGGTAATACTCAGAATGCAGGACTCATCCTCCATTTGTCCAAAAGTATTTGACTGGATTTTGTTAAGTATTTATGCTCCGTTATTGTTTCTAGCCCTATACACTTTCTCACCTGAGGAGGTGCTGTGTTACACTGATTTCTGGTATGCTCTTTAATTCTGTCTGTAAAGAATTAGAAATCTGCATTCATCTGACTAGCTTTTGCTCTCGGGTGGTGATCTGTGTGCAATAAAGCATGAAAGCAAAAACAACACTGCCAGGTGTATCATCCCACCATCTCTCATTGCTACGCTGTCAAGGGGACAGCGTGACCCTTCTATCAAATGTCAATGCATAGTCCACCAAAGCTAAGAGGTCTGCATTCTAGAGGCATGTAACAGTGAAAGATGTGCTGGGAAGCTATTTCATAATTGCTGCAAATATTTGGCTATCGAAGCTCCCTTGGCGCACAATTTGGCCAAGATGTGTTACGGAATTAATTGAAGTATGTAATTGGATTCTTGGTGCTGCTTTTCTCCTCCCCTATCTATTTTATTTAAATTGCTGCGGACTCTACTTTCAAGTTTGGTGTAGTCAGGAGTTAGAATAGGTAATCTGACTCTTTTCTCTAGTTCATAGGCTCTCTTTCCTCCCCTTCTGACATTCGTAAAACCATCACAATGACAAGCTCATTATTGAAAATCAGATTAAATACCCAGGTGAGGGACAGTAACATGGCAGTGTATGCACACCTCCATGTTTGGTACTGAGTAAATACATGTTAGCACTTGGTACTGGTTAAACAGATTTAAGAATCTCATAATGTGACACTGCAGTCAGGTTGGGACTGGCATGAAGCTTAGGGACTTGGAGTAACTGAATCATCATAAAGAAATGACATTTCTCTCATGCCCATTAAAGAAATGTTTGTCAATTATTTTATTTTATGTAATATGTTGAAGCGTTTTTTTTTTATTGAACCACGCTTTGTCACAGAGATGCCTTGTGCCCAGCCTGCTAACCAGAACTGAAAAGCTTGGTAACTGCGAAGAATCCTCTGTTCCTGTTTTATGGGAAATCTGGGAACGAGCTTTAGATCTATGGTATTCAGCAGACCAACAGCCTCTCCTCTTGGTATAGTCCTTGGAAGGATAAGAAAATACCTCAAATTCAACCTCAGCCACATTTTCTAAGCATCAAAAATATTTTTGGCATAAATAGCCTGCGTAGCCAATAATGGGGATTTTACATCACTTCCTGAAAATGGGTGTGTTCCTGCATGACCTCAAAATTGGCAATATTAAATTCATCCTAAAAAATATAGTCCTCACAGACAGTTCTTTATATTGCCCAATTTGCATTTATATTCTATTCAAAGAGCTGCATATGCAAAATTATCAGCTTTAATTGAAGATAACAATTTTCTCTCCAACATCAAAATAGGATTCAACCTTGGTGGAGCACGCAATTGCTTTGATCGCAAAGGGGGATAACATCAAAACTACTGTATATTCAAATGGTGTAATTGCACTTCAACGTTTGGACCTTTCTACTGCCTTTGAAATGTTCCATCATCTTACGCAGCTTTGAGAACATAGCTCCACAGAGATACAAGGCAGTGCCCTTCACTGAAAGGCTTCATTCGTTGCTGAGAGATACCCTATTTTATCCCACTGCTAGGGGCTATCACTTCTTTCAGCTTCACCTTCTCCAGTTATACTAATGACTCTCAAATTAGGCTACATCCTGACAAAACCTTGATCTTGACTACTGTGTCATTTCCCAATACCTCCTAGTTGATAACATCTAGATGCTAATGAACCACCTTAAGCTATACACATCAGAAACTGAAATATTAACATGTCACATTTCACTCATCTTCTCTCTGCCCTTAGAGCTGGGCCACCCCCAAGCCATCGTCCCAAATCAGCAATTAAAGTAAGAAACACACAATCAACCTAGTACTACCCTGCCTACATTATGCTAACAGTGCATACTCTGGGGCATTTTCCGAGGTGATTCAGAAGTTACAGAGACTATAGAATGCTGTTGTGAGACAACTACTTGATCTAATATTCAATTGTGAGTTTTGCTTGCCCTCTCTAAGTCTCTATACTGATTACCAATGGTTAGGTGAATCCCTTTCAAACAAATATGTATTATGCTTCATGCCATTCATAGATCTGCACCTCTTTTCCTTCAGCACAAGCTCTGGAGATACCAACAAACCACAGCTCCCTCTGTATTGTAGTTTAACCCCATCTCTTACGATCACTTAAAAAGCTTGCTCCTGTGGGAAAACCTCTCAGTTCAAACAACTGAAATATAAAACTCACTTTCTGCTTCAATGCTAACAATTTACATCCATCTCAAATTATGGAGAGCATTAAAAAGATGGTACTTTCTACAATCATGCTTAAATCATGAATATAGATTAGGGGGCGTGGCTTAATGCTGACGAAGATAGCCGCCTGATAACGCAGCTCCATGATGGTTTAGGAGGGCAGCTAACCATCTTTTGGACAAAGCTTTCCTCCACCCTTCAAATTGGACTTTTATTGGCTGCATGGATGTACCCTGATCTTGGACATGTCGTCAGTTTGCTACAGTAAGTGGTAAACACCCCGTTTGTGACATTTTGGCCGGTGCGTTTTCCTCACAGGAATCGTGCCTGCCATTTTGCTTTTCCCCGAATTTAACCTCTTCAGGCTGTAGTGCATAGCCATAATGTCTGCAATATTACTCCTGGAACTATTTTGGGGGCAGTGCTTCTCTATGCACCTCAACTTTTCCGTAACTCTACCAGCAGTGCTATCCCCTCAGAATTGAAAATGAAATCTAATGAATATAGAGGAGTTAACAAATCCTACGAGGCATCATTTCTTCTGAATTTCCTCACCACGTAACGTGAATAACATGCCTCTATGAAGCAATATCTCTACTTTATATATTTGACCTGCATAAAAAGCAAGTTTACATTTTTTGAGGGAACGTTTTAATAACCATCCATGGAACTATTTCTTCTCTGAACCTTGCAGCGCTATCATTGATAACTTCCTGTGTTTTCTTGTCTAACACAGATGTTCTCTACACATTGAAACATATTTTTCTTACAAGTGGTGTCGGGACACTCTGAAATTTGCTGCCTTTAATACTGCAGTTTCTCTTTGAGTGTCAAATCCTGCCTCATATTAACTTGTTAATAACGACAAGACAAGATAAGACAGACAAATAAGAAGTTATTGCCACCCTGCCATTTGTGTTTATGGGGAAAAGAAGGTCTTTCAGATACAATTCCACAGCTTCAATACCACAAACTAAATCTCCCATTTTGATGGACTCCAACCCATTTTCTATACAACAGGAAGATATGGAGGATTCAGAGCATGGTAGCCCGCATTCCTCTTCAGGAGCAGCAGTATCAAATATTCTGCTTCCAGCTACCAAACATACTTCTGTATTGGTTGCTTCTTCGACACTCTCATCAAACAAAAGAGTTAAAAAAACAAGCATTTGTAATGCAATCGGTCTCGCCTTTGGGACCTTATAAGTATTTAGCTATGCAGCACATTATTGTGGGTACAGCAGCATTTACTGATGTACTGTGCATGAAGCAGTGAAAAGGTCCAGTACCACAGGCTGTCACTATGTGTCCCTTGGAACCTCTTTTGGCCACATAAGGTACTGCACCCTGCAACATGGTTACAGATTGCAAGCCGGAGCGAAAATTGCTTGTGTTCAACCCAAACAGGATTAATGGGGAATTAGTGGGGAATTGGTATAAGGAAATATGAAATTAATTTGAGTGGTGGAAATTTTAGTCTGTTATTTGGATTGTAAAAGGATAGTGGAGGGATGGAAGAGGGAAGGGTTTGCATTTATATAGCCCTTAGGAGTTTGATGGTAAGTACTTGTGCTGGTTCTGTCATTGGTGGCGCTGGCAGGGGCAATAGGTATTACAAGCTGCAGTGGCCGACTGACAAGGGCCCCAGCACTTATTTTTTCACAAATTAAGTACTGCATCCACTAAAAGACATCTTCAGTACCCTCATCTTTCAGACCTAGACTCTCCAGTGGTCTCACTCACTGACAATGTGTCCTAAGTGCCCAAACTCATGGACACTGCCTCTTCAGTGTCCTCATTTGCAGGTACACTTCTTCAGTGCCTCACTCACAGACTCTGCCATGTCAATGCTCTCACTCAAAAACAAGGCCCCTTTGGTGCTCTTACTCACAGACACGGCCTCCTCATTGCCCTCCCTCATGGGCAGGGTCACCTTGGTGCACTAAATCATAAACAATGCCTGCTCAGTACCCTCACTCATCGACAAGGCCTTCTCAGTGCCATCACTCAGGGAGATTGTGTCCTCAGTACACTCAATCCCGGACATGGCTTCTTCAGTGCCATTACTCGCAGACATAGCCTTATTGGTGCCTTCACTCACTGACAATGCGTCCTCAGCACCCTCACCTATGAACACTGCCTCCGCGATGCCCTCCCTCACAGACACGGCCTTCTCGGAGTCCTCCCTCTTTGACAGGCATTCAGTGCCCTTATCTTTGTAACATGGCCTCCTCTGTGTCCTAAATCACCGATAATACGTCCTCACTGCACTCACTTGAGGGCACTGCCTTCTCGCTGCCCCCAGGCCTCTGTAGTGCCATCACTCGTGGAGACGGCCTTCTCTGCGCACTCACACAGCCTCTTTAGAGACTCCACTGTTAACTGCTCTGGTGGGCTCTGTTGACACTCCTGTCTGCCACGTGCCTGTCTTCACATAAAGAGCCTCACACGGTAATAAGGAATTCTGCCAGTAGCATGGACTGTGGCTTCTCTTTAACAAAGTGAGGTATGCGAAATCTGTGGACTCCAAGGCACAGTAGCACGGGGGCCCCCGGGCAGCTGACGGGCGCTGTTGGAGTTGTAAACTCAAATTAACTTTCTTTCTGGGTTTCATTTTGGTGTAACCAGCAGTCGAACTCCACTAAGAAAAGTATGTGAACTATGACCCCAAGTAGAATGAGGGCTGGGTCACAAAGGTTACACTCAGTATAAATAGTCTGATGATAAAATTGCAAAAAGTGTGTGTTTAAATGTTTACAGTGCTTTCAGTATGCTGAAATAACGCTGACTATGCCTACTGAAATGCGTTTCATAGGTTTCCATTAAAAGAACACATCCCAAGTAGTTTACTTTTGTCGATTAACAAAATGCAAACATTTACATTTCTTTCAGGAGCAGGGACCCCAGAGATAGGGCTTGCTCTTTCTTGACCTGCCTATCAAGTCACTTACTTCACAGCAGAAGAGAGCCTTCTTCTCCCCTTTAAACCAGCTGCAACTACACCGTTCAGGGATGGTGAAATATCGAGTGTGTTTAGCATTTTCAATGTTTCCAAAGGCACACAGGAAGGCGGCTGCAGTCTAAGGCGCACTGAACAGGGTACTTTAAACGTGCAGTATGGCTGAGGGTATGAAAGGCGATGCAGGAACACCAACAACAAAGGCGTGCTGGAGGGGATGCCTGCTTGTGCCCCAGGGGGACCCTAGAGTGCATCCTGATACAGGAGCACTCTAATCGGTCCCTGCTTGTGCCCCAGGGGCACTGTAAAGTGCACGCTACAAAGGAATGCCAAAGACACAGTAGCACGCTGGAAATGGAAAGACAGGGACTGCGTGCGCGTTGCTGCTCGTTCATGAGGCAATACTCCAGGGGAGTAAAATTTTAAAACAAGCATTTGCAATGCAATAGAACTCGCATTTACGCGAGACCTATTACATTGCAAACGGGAGTGCGGGCGGGCAAGAAGGCACAAACAACGGGAGTGCGGGGGAGGCGAGAAGGCCCATCTTTTTTATTGGCTTAGTTCCTAAATGCTGCCTTCCGATTGGTTTTAGACTTGTTAGTCTCTCCTTATGACGGCCATGTCGTCATTTGTATCCTTCCATGGCTACTGGCCCCTTTACTTTGAGTGTTGCAAAGTATGTTTTATTTAGATTGTGAGCACTATTTTCTTCCCTTTGAAACTCTTTATACTATCACTAATTCCACTACTCATCTCAATAACCTAATTGTAGAAAAATGCAAATACAATAAACTCTATACAGAAAGTGCTGCCCCCTTTCTCCTCTAGGGAAGCGCCAGATACAATGGAGGTCAAAACAAAGCAGGTACATTACTTGCTACTTACCCTAAAATTAAGAAAGATCGAATAAAATTGAATCTATTCTAAAAGCAAATTTCCTCCCTATTTTTAAAGATGCAGAAACTTTAGAACAATTCAAAACATTTTATACCACTCTTTACACCCCTGAATCCATTTCAGATGCCATACAACAATAGCTATCCTCTATTCAGAAAGACTTCGAAACCAACATAGATTTTTCTAATTGGAAGTAGATGTCTCCCTTAAAGATATCCCTCAAGTAATGAGAGTAATTAAAACAGGAAATTTTATTCACATTTTTCCAAACTTCTGCTTTTAAAACTTCATGATCTATTCACTCACTTTATCTCTTCCAAAGCTTTCAGTGGCAACTTTCAAGAGGCACTTATTTGCCTCATTCCTAAAGATGGATGAGATTCACACCTGTGCAAAAACTATAGACCAATTTTCTTAGTAAATTCCGAACATAAAATATTTGCTAAAATCCTTGTCCTTCATTTAGACCTCTTTTTATCATTTCTTATCGGTAAAGAACAGTCAGGTTTGATCAAAGGCAAATGCATTTCTGATAAGGCTAGGGTGTTCTTCAATATCTAAGTAAATCAAATAAATGTCCCCACTCACTGGCAGCAATTTCCCTTGATGCTGAAAAAGCTTTTGTTTGCATTGATTTGGACATTTATCTTTCATAGGCTTTCCTGGTTTGGTTTTGGCCCCAAATGTATCTCTTATATATCCTTGTTATACACTGTACTGACAGCATTCATCTTTGCAAATTATCTAATTTCTCCTTCTTTATTTTCACAAAGAGGTGTAAGGCAAGGATGTCCACATAATTTTTTATACCATTTCTACCATTACCCTTACTATTTCTGCTTACTTTTAAAAAAAAGATATCCTCTATACTTTCTTCCTTTCAATGGAACAATACAAAACCCTGTATGTCCCTTCTCAAGCTTAAACACAGTAAATATTAAGGAGGCGTTAATTTCCCTGATTTTCAATCTTATCATACTGCGTTTTTACTTAAACAAACTTCCAAATGTTTATTAGAGTCCTCTATGGAATTGTCTCTCTTTGGAAAGCTATTGAATTATCCTTTTTATCCCCCTTTTCATTCAAATAATTCCTCTCATTTTCTCAAAAAACACACTTTCTATCATCCCCTATTCATAAAACTGCCCATAAACTACAAAAGCAAATACTCTTCTCCCATCTTTCAGACAGAGAACAATTTCTTCACTCTTCTGTTTGGCACAACAATGTTCTAAAAATCAACAATAGACCTATTTTGTGGAAATCATGACGAGATAAAGGTTTACTTTGGTTTCACCAACTCCATTTAAATGACTCTTTTATTACATTTCCACAAGCACAATTATTATACAACCTCCCAAAATCATTATGTAACAAATTCAATACTTTAATCCAAATCATTGCTTGCACCTTAGCATCATTAACATCACATATTCCTGCTCTGACATACAATAGTCATCTTCCCTCTTTATTATCTACTCATCCCAATGTCTATTCCATTTTCAAACCACTTACCAAATTTCTAGAACACAGAGATAAATCAGAAGTTGAATTACAACAGAAACAAGATTTCCAGATTTCATGGCCCTCCACACTTTGGAATACAATTTTGTTGTCAAGATCGGCTAACATTACTTTAACTCTCTTTTATATTTATATATATATATATATATATATATATATATATATATATATATATATATATATATATATATATGTATATATATATATATATATATATATATATATATATATATACACAACAGACTCATGTTTATCCCAGCTGAACAACATAAATTTAACCCAGAATCCTTGTCAAATTGTTGGTCATGTAACACTACCTCTGCAAATTTATACTGTATACTTTTTTCATGCCCATATACGCATTAATTTTGGCAGAAAATATGGTCCCAAATTAATTATATTTTTCATGCTAACATTCCATTTTCATTTTCAGCTATTTCTCTTGAAAGCCCTTCTAATGTTTGGCAAAACAGTACTTCTAAAACAGTTATACTAGATTTATTAATTGTAGTTGCCTTTCAGCAGATTACTACGAACTGGAAACAATCTTTTCCAATTTCTTTTCAAGTCTAGTGGTATAGTGTATTTTACAATCACCGATTAGATAAAGCATATGTTACCTCAGTTTCACTTGTTACTACAAGGGATATTATTTGGTCACCAGTTACTATCTTTTTAAATAATTGCACTCGATCTTTTGCTCATCACCAGCCTCTCTTGGAAGAGGTCCCTAAGCCTTTGTGAAATGTACTATTATCCTACTTGTTTATATTCACTTTTATATTCACTTTTATGAATCTTTATTGATGATATGTTACTAGTGACTTTATACTTATACACTTATTTTTCACTTTCCTCTTTTGTCCTTTCAATAGTTATTACTGGGATCTCCTAACTCTCTTTCTCTCGCTCTTTCTTATTATCATGCTATAACTTATTATATGAAACCTATCTAATTCTAATAAGATGCTGTATATATTTATAAAATATATTATTGTTCATTTTATATTTGCAATCTTCAATATACCTGTGTAAAACTTGTTGCAATCTTCTTTAATGAACTCCTTTTAAAACTTAAAAATAAATATACATTAAAGAAAAGCATGCCTGACTGCGTCTATTCTTGCATTTTTCTTCAACACATCAGTGCAGTAAATAGAGCACATTCACAGACCTCACCTGAAATTTCCAAAATGAACAACAGAGTGTAGACAACTAAGGACTTTGCAAGTTCACATTTATCTGGAAGCAAAATGATTATGGTTCTGCAGCACAAAACACAGTCTAAAGAGGTTACTCAGTTGGGGCCCGGCTGGCGAGCAGAGAGAAAGCCAGACTAACTATCCAAGAATTAGGAACGCCCAGATCCCCACCCCAGCCTCCTTACCCTTCACCACAACAAATGTGAGCAGAGTGCTAAATGTTTTATTTTACATAAGAATTTCCAAAAATATATCGGTTACAAATCCATAGTTGGTATATGCAGTACAAAGTGAAACTCATGATATATTTACACATTTTATGTTCTATTTAACAACCAGGAGCATTAGTTGCCTGCAGCCGCAACTCATGTGCCTTCATGAAAACTGTGCCATGCCTACATGGCTGCTTTCAGGCCGAAGTAGGCTGTAGATTGTGACTACATTTATTTAGCCTATTAAGCAGCAGAACGCCTGCCAACCTACCACAGGTTTATCCTGTGTCCCACACAGGCAATGCAGTCAGAGGCATGCAGTCAGAGTCAGTTATAATACCTGTGTCTCTTCCTTTACATTTATTACCTCTCTTAAAAGTCTTTTTCTCGTTTACTACCTAATCCTGAAGTTTTTTCATTTCTAGGCTCATCTGTAATGACTAATTCTAATGATATATTTTAGAAATAGACATTAAAATGTTTAGGTCTAGTTAGATATATCTTCAACTGCCTTTCTAATCTTACACGATCAATACACAAAATCGAGGAGCCAATATGTTAGCCCCCTCAGCTATTGCTTGTTGTAAGTGTTAGCGCCTAAAGGATTTGGCCAAATGGTATTTAAGACTAAACATCCAACTTACAGGTTTCATTCTTTGGAAATCCTGATGGTGCTTGACAGGTCAATGGAGTTTTGCCACCATGGTAGGAATGGAGCTGGAACAAAAACACAAATCACGCATATATCATCAAATGCCAGATCCTTAATGTTCAGTCAATGATGAGAGGTTGGATACATTTTCAAAACCTTTATTTGTCTTAAAGGATTAGTATGGTTTTAGTTCACAAAAATGTCATATAAGAGGTTGATTAGTGGCAGCATAAATCACATACAAAGTGTCCCATAAATGAAATTGTCACTAAACTAAGAGCCTAATCTACCCTATGCAGAGAAACCCATGAAGAGTTATTTTTCAGAAAAGAACAAGATTTCAGAGCATAGATAGAACTACCCATAAAGAGTCATTTTGGAAACTCAGCTGAGTTCCCCACAGCTGCAATAGCAGCAATGAGAATATCAGTGATAGAGGATTGATCATTGCAGTAGCATTGAGCAGAGAAAAGGAAAATGAATAAAGTCACTTTTAGCAATAGCTGTTGGCAACGAAGGGCCAAACAAAGCTAGTCTCAGAGTGAGAATGATTAATCTCCTCTAACTAGCTAGGAACACTCATTAATATAAAACCACACAATAATGTAACAAAACTTAGTAGGTGTTCGAATCTTTCCTCCAATTGAAATCGCACATCCGATTGCGACATCAACATTTGTTGCTTCTACTTCCTATTTCCATAGTAAACATTCATGCCGTTACATAGTGAAACACTGTTTCAAATGATAGCAACCTGGAGGAAAGTTCTCATGAGAACCTTCTTACCTAAGCTAAAGGATGCGTTCAATGTTTAGTGTGAATACAAAAGCTAGTCAAACTAGTGATGTTCTAGTTGAGCACACATAAAGTATATCCAAATTATTGTTCATTCTAACAGTCTATTCGTTATGAATTACAGCAAGGCTCATTGTTATACGATTGATCTAATGTGGTGTGATGAAGCTAAGGAAACATAAGCTTGAAGTCAGCACATTCTTTAGCAAGATGCTGGTGCTGTGCAAAATGTCCTAAATAGACGTCTACTTAGCTTTAAGCAAGAGTCACAAGAAAAAAGCTTTTGGACCTAAATATAGGGGTACATTTAAGAATGATAGCATAGTACAAAAAAACTGTTCTTCATCTTATTTTCATGTACATTTAAAGCAGCACATTCTCCCTATGTGTCATTTTTCTAGGTGAAAACATTTCTGCAGCAGTTTAAACACATTCTAAAAGTGCAATTCCAAAATGGTCTGCAAGTCAAAATTCTTTTTTAAAACTCATTCTCTACATAAGCGACATTCATGTTTTTCTCAGCAGAAATACAGCCATTGGGTGTTGTAATTTTCTGTCTTGATGTATTAAGGTTTCCACCCTTCTCAAGAACAGGTGTCCCACTCAACAAAGTGGATGTCTCCATAGGCATTAGATGGTTCACATGCACCAGACTTGGCTTCCATGCAATTCCCTCCAGCCGTCCATATGCATGTGAAGCACAGTTTGAGTTGCACTAACCCATGTGGTTTATGCTTGTGTTAAAATCAGAACACGAATCGGCAAAAATCACAAAAAATATGTAGAGGAGGAGGAGATGGAGAACATGGTTCCACCACAAAACATGGCAGAAAATGGAAGGAAAGAGGTGGAGGATTCCACTGAAAGTTAGAAAGGGAAAAAAAGGTCCCAGAATGACTGGAAAGGAAGATAAAGTCACTGAGGGCAGGAAGAGGTGGACATTAATCTATAAGGTGACAAAACTGCAGGACTACCTTTTTGTGGCATCAAAAATCACTCCAGTCAAAAAGGCTGCCTTGAGGATGGCTTACTTGGTAACACAGAACCACATAATCACTCCTTTGAGTGAGTATATTTTGGGCACTCCTGTTCAAAACAACTTTGAATGTTTTACCCATTTTCCAGCTTATTTAAACTCTTTAATGCCAGGCAATACTGAATTATACATTAAACTTTCAGAAATGATGGCTGCCAAAACAGCTGAACGTTCACTCTGTTCGTAATCCACTAGCCAAATAGTACCAAAGGAAAGTGACGGGCAGGCTTTGATAAAGCAATGTTTTGCATTTGGATCTAGATTTTTTTTGACAGGCAATATTTTACATGAATTTCAATGTCTAATCAAACTGCTCGTCCACTTTCAGGAAAAACACAGTACGGGTGACTTAGTGGATTTTTAGTGATCTGGTGCATATTAAAATGAGACATTTAAAGTTAGTGCTTGAATTTAACAATTCAATTGATCAATATGCATAATCACAAATAACTCCACCTTCACAACTTCCATTCTTGGTACAATAATGAAAATCAAAGGACTGTTCTGTGGCTTTTCAACATTCCATCAGGTGAAATCTGATATGATCATTTTCTCATTAATTCTCTATACCTGTCTTGTCCTTCAGTTCTTCTTTCTTTGTGTACACTAAACAATGAGCTCTGACTCTTCACAAAGTAAGAGACACAGGAGGAGGCAGGAGACAGATGAAGGACAGAGGAGTAAAGAGAACTGTATAGTGTGACAGGTGAGGTAGAGGGAGAAGGAAGGCAGAGATAGAGATGAAATAGGTGAGGATGGGAGAGGTATGAGACAAAGTGAGAAAGGAGAGGTAGTCAGAAATACATATATAATGTGGCAGAAAGAAAAAAAGGTTGGTAAAGAAAGGGTGAGGGGGTAAGGTTTTAAAGTGAGGTAATGAAAACCAGGATATGGAAAAGAAAATGTAGAGCACTGGAGAGTAACAATGGCACTGATGGTTGAATTAGAGGGAGGTGGAGGTAGACAGGTATAAAAGCGAGATAGTGAGAAAAGTGCAGAGCGATTCACAGTAAAGAGATTGGTGATACAGACAGAGAGAGACAAAATGAGAAGTGCTATAGAAAGACAGATTGGCGTAAAAAAAAGTATTGAAGCAAACAGAAAGGTCGATAGATAAGGCTGAATAGTAGAAAGAGAAATAAGGTGAATAGAGAAAAGAGATCAAGTAGGGGCACGAGAGAGAGAAAGAGGTGAGGTGAAACAGAGCAAGAGAGTGAGAGAGAGATGGAAAGGTGGGATACACAGAGGTTGAAACAGATGAGGTAGAGAGATGGAGAAACAGAGAGCGAGAAAGTGAAAGATGTGATGTAACTTGCAGAGAGAAATGAGAGAGAAGGTGGGGTAGCAAAAGAGTTTTGAGGTAGACACAAAGATAGAAACAAAGGTGAGATAGAAGTGAGATAGAGCTATGTACAAAGAGATAGGTAAAGAGACCTGAGGTAGGCAGTGAGGAGATTGAACACTGTGAGAGAGACTGAGAGAGGTAAGATAAAGAGATACGGTGAGAGAGCTGTGAATTTTAGAAATGTAAACTAGACGAGGGAGTATCAAGGCGAGAATTGAGGGATTAGATGACTCACATGAAGAAGACTCAAGGCTGTGTACTGCCTTAAACATGGTATGGATTAGAGACACAACAAATAAACCAGTATCAAGGTTGACCATCATGTCTGTGGGTGAGTAGATTTAGATTTGTACTGTGCATGCAGTGTGGGTGCCCACAAAGCAAGGGGAACTGGGTCTTAATGTCCAAGACATGGTAGCTCAATCTTTGAGATTTTCAGGTAGCTGGAATTCATCCAGCATTGTATGAGGGACCTTAAATAATGCTATTCTATTGAGGACTGAACTTGATGCATTCCCATCGCTGGAGTAGTACAACACACCAGGTATAACAAGCATTGGCAAAGATAATAGGTCTTGCCTTCAATCAAAATGTAAACCTGCCCTAATTACTCAAAAGTGTACATTAATACAAAAGTGCAGTGTGTGAATGGAACTTTGTAGTAAGTTTTGTAGTGCTAATGTAGTACTACAAAATTCAATACAAAGTTTCAGTATCAGGTCCTCCAGGTTTTCGGCGCGTCTTTATACAAACAGCACCCAAGATGGCCACCCAAGTCATGTGACTGCAGGCAGTCTCATGAAGTCTTGCAAAACATCTTGTGCAACCACTAAGTCACTCCCAATGTTCCTAATACATGGAGGGATGGCAAGTCCACTAGTTTGTCAGTTGGGGAGGGCTGGCAGAGACTGGAACCTGACTCTCAGGAGAGAGTAGGCTGCAACATGGGCATCCATTACAATATATCTAGAGGGGCAGGGCTGGCAGAGGCAGGGGTATGACACAAAACAAAATAGGTGCTCTTCTATCACCTACAACCACGCAAGCCATACCTCCCTGGAATCCCCCGGGTGTCTAGTTTCAGAAATGTGTGGGTTTGGTAGGTTTCCCGAGCACGGGGCCAAAAACCCAGGAGACCCCCCCTTGCAAAACCAGGTTGTTTTGTGATAGGCAATTTTGATGTCTCCTCAATACGTTTTGGGCCCTTGCCTGTCGCGGGTACTTGGGCCTCCCACACGAGTGAGGCACCATTTTTATCGGGAGACCTGGGGGAACACTGGGTGGTAGGAAATTTGTGTCAGCCCGGTGATCCCACAACTTTCCCACACAAAAATGTGTGGAAAAAGTGATTTTTTTTCAGCTAAATTTGAGGTTCTCAGGGGATTCTGGGTAAGAAAACGTTGGGGGATCCACACAAGCCATACCTCCCTGGAATCCCCTGGGTGTCTAGTTTTCAGAAATGTGTGGGTTTGGTAGGTTTCCCTAGCTGGCCGCCGAGCACGGGGCCAAAAACCTAGGTGACCCCCCTTGCAAAACCAGGTTGTTTTGTGATAGGCAATTTTGATGTCTCCTCAATACGTTTTGGGCCCTTACCTGTCACGGGTACTTGGGCCTCCCACACGAGTGAGGCACCATTTTTATAGGGAGACCTGGGGGAATGCTGGGTGGTAGGAAATTTGTGTCAGCCCGGTTATCCCACAACTTTCCCTCACAAAAATGTGTGGAAAAAGTGATTTTTTCAGCTAAATTTGAGGTTTGCATGGGGAGGTTGGGTAAAAAAAAAACAATGAGAGCCACGCAAGTCATTCACCCTTGTACTCCCCCCCCCCTTGTCTACTACTCAAAAATGTGAAGGCTTGCCTAGGTGACAACTGAGCTAGGACACAAAGTCCCCTGCTACTCATATTGACAAAAAAAAGTCTTACAAACGGCCATTAAACCGCCACAAATATAACTCTAACACTAATTTGATAAAGCTAATCCACCAATTACACTGGTTGGTTTTAGCACCTCCAGAAACGCTGGCTTCAAAGCACAAATACTTATCAAAGTATATAAATATTGAAGCTAAGCCTTCTGAAGGGGGGCCATAAAGCCACATCAAGGCACCAACCACTTTATGGTCCATTCACATGCCATTCACACACCACACACAAGACTTCCATACCGCCAGCCACGGGCCCAATCAACGAGATCACTTGCACTCACATAAACATACCGCCGCCATGCAAGGGCCCATCACATTCATATGCCACAAGACATAAAGAGTTTGACTACATTTTACCACCTGTAAAGTCTCCCCCTCCTTCTTCCTAAACATTACCAAACGCATGCCGAGTGAACCTTTACTAATGGCTCCCATGACAGCCACATGAGGCTCAGGAAGACATATCTTTCATGCGCCTTTAGCGCACTCACTGTGCTCAATCCAACTCCTTCCAGTTTGTGGATGCAAGTTGGGGAGTGCCCGAGTATGCCGCAAAGTCATTCCTCGAGCTGAGCAAGCATATCTACCTTTGAAACTAAGGCAAACATGCTGGAAATTTTCAAAAGCTTTCTAAAGATAACATCACAAACTATGAAGAACGGATGAATGTGAAACACGGGTAGTCCGTGACAACGTAGCATATGTCCAATCCACCGTTATGTGCAGTGACTGTAATGCACTTATCATACAGCAAACTGACCATCTACTAAGTTCTAACGGAGGATGAACATGGCAAGCAGCATTGACCCATAAGTACTACAGTAAATTCAGTGTGAGTGTGGCAGCAATGGATTTGAATCCATGGGTGAAGATGAAGTCATGACGTGTATCTATACTACCTTTACTATCTGCCTTCTACCTTTGCAATATTCCTTGGAAAGCGCACCTACCGTAAGCTGTTCTAACCCGTTCGTGTGTCCGTCCTCATGAGAGTCCTGACTAATCCTGTCCAATTGTCAAGAGACCCTATACTAATGCCTTCCAGCTCTAGTTACTTGAAGCTTGAGTAAACATTTCTGTCACGTGCTATCAATGCTCCCACTTTGCTCAATCTAACTCCTTCCAGTTTGTGGATGCAAGTTGGGGGTGCACGAGTATGCTGCAAAGTCATTCCTCGAGCTGAGCAAGCATATCTACCTTTGAAACTAAGGCAAACATTCTGGAAATTTTCAAAAGCTTTCTAAAGAGAACATCATAAACTATGAAGAACGGTTGAATGTGAAACACGGGTACTCCATGACAACGTGGCATATGTTCTGTCCACCAGTATGTGCAGCGTGGGGACTATAATGCACTTGTCAATTGGCGAACAGAACAACTACCACATTCTGAAAGCAGATAAAGGTGTTGAGAAGTCCATGATTTCCTGAAGTAGAGGGACAAATATTCTGCACCTGCTTGCGTAGTGAAGGAGTGGCCCACAGACAGTAGGTATGCATTCACATCAATTGAAAGGCTAACCTATTGGCAGCTCCAACTCAGTCAATTTCCCAGTATTTTGCTTTAGTGTGATACAACATAAAGCAAGTGGGAAAACAGAAGGCAGGCTTACTTGGGCACTGGGGACAGTAAACACGAGTCTCCTGCCTCTTTCCCTGCATCGAGCACACTTTACAACGACAACATGGTCGCTACTTTTTGGGTGTTGCAGGAATTTTATCAGCAAAGTGTCGCTCCTGCAGCCTTGCCACGTCCTCCAGAACACTTGAAGTGGAGGCTGCTACTTCTGTAGCAGTGAGACTTTCAATCACAGACAACTGAAAGTCAAGGAAAGACATGAGTCTTCCTGTGGTGGTCCGACGATAAACAACATACTTATTGTATGTTGCCATCTGGATCAGGTGAGTAAACAGTTTCTTATACCAAGTGCGAGTTTTACGACTCACCTTGTATGGCTGAAGAACCTGGTCGTTCTTGTCCACTCCGCCCATGTACTTGTTGTAATCAAGTATACAGGTAGGTTTGTGGACTTCGGCCATCTGACCCCAAACCGTGACAGGGGAAGTGCTCTCAGCATGAATTGTAGTGAGCACGTACACGTCACGCCTATCTGAGAACTTGACTGCGAGCAGTTCGTTGGAACGCAACGCAGTGCTCTGGGATTTCTGGAGCTTCTTGCAAACAAGCTCCTGCGGGAATCCTTTGCGGCGACAACGAATTGTACCGCAAGCCACGGTGCCAGCTTTGTAGAGCTCACTGAAGAGCTCTACTCCTATATAGAAATTGTCCACATAAAGGTTATAACCTTTGTGAAGAAGTGGCTGGACAAGCTCCCATACGATCTTTCCTGTGACCCCTAGCGTGGGAGGGCAACCTACAGGGTTAAGAGTTGTGTCCTTCCCTGTATACACTCTCAAGCTGTACACATAGCCAGTCGAGCTCTCACACAGCATGTACAGCTTGATGCCATAGCGAGCGTGTTTGCTCGGAATGTACTGCCTAAACAGCAGCCGCCCTTTATACAAGATCAAGGACTCATCAATGGCTATATTCTTTCCAGGAGTATAAACCTCTGGAAACCTGGTAGAGAAATGTTCCGCGACAGGCCGAATTTTGAACAACCTGTCATGGTCTGTATGGTCCCGGGGCAATGCAGCAGAATTGTCATTGAAATGCAGCATGCGCTGCAATAGCAAAAAACGATCTCTGCTCATGTATGGTGCGAAGATGGGGGTTAACCAAACCGTGCGAGTAGACCAGTAGGATAGCAAGATTGGTTTATGCACTACCCCCATTTTAAGCGTGAGGCCCAAAAATATCTTCAACTCCCCCAAAGAAGTGGGAGTCCACTTGCGTGCCCTAGAACGAGGCCCAAGAGTGCCTCCTTGCTCCCTCAGAAATTGTTCGGCACGCAAACTTGTTTGCTGCACAATTTCATCAAGGAATTCAACATCCAAAAAGAGATGGACGTAGTCAATTGGCAAAAAATTTGCTGTATCGACTTTACATCCAGCGTCACCAGTGAAAGGCGGAATTTGGGGCTGAACTAAATTGGGAGGCTGCCAAGACAGCACTCCGTCTGTGCTTGCTGCCGCACGTGCCTGCGCTCTGGGTTGCTCTAACCTGTTACTGGTGTCCTGCTGCACAAACTGTGCTGGCAAAGGGACAGCACGACTGACATCGTCTCCTTCAGAATCACTGGAAGATGAGTCATCGGATGGAACTGCGCCTACTGAAAAATCACTCCCAGATTCGGCTCCATTGTCCGTTCCCTCAGATGCTGTCTCAGTATCTGCTGTCTCAGACTCTGATCCTGCCTCAGAGCTGGACTCCAGAACCAGACTTAGGGCCTGGGCAGCATTCATCCAACGATATGCCATCTCTGCTAGTGCCTAAATCTATCCTTTTAAAACACTATCCTACGTCGAAGGCAGATAGGTTGTTGGTTTCAAAGTGTAGGTGGGTGTGTGCGTGAGTGAAGTGTTTAACAGTCAATAATGACGAAGTCACCCTACCTTTCCTTTGCAATATCCATACGCTCTCCAAAAAGACTAAGGGGCCGATTCCGATCTCGGCCGGTAGGGCACCGAATCGGATTCGGCTTAACCGGATCCGATTCGGAGCCCTCTTTCCTGACCGATTCGTACGTGCGTCCGGCCGAGCGAGTACGATGCGAGCGCACGCGAAATCGCTGTCCGACTCGTACGCGGGTCCGAACCGCTCCAACCGACTCGCACGGACACGACTCGCACTGCGCAATGGAGACGTTCCCCGGCCGGGCAAGTACGATGCGCACCGCGAGCAGTCCGACCGACTCGCGCCGTCCGGCTCGAAAGAGCAGTCGGAGCCGGACTTTGGGGGTCCGTGTCGGACCCCCGTGTACGCGTAGCTGCGCGAGTCTCACACAGGGGGGACCCATGGGTCCCCCCTACCTGTACATGTATGCCGCGAGTCGCATCGAGGTGTCACTGACCATGTCATGAGTGATGTAATATGTGACGTCATCAGCAGTGCATTGCGGGGGCGCGAGTTATAGTTAGCTGAACTAACTATAAAGGGGGAATTTCTCTGGTTTTGTACGAGTGAAATGTCCAACTAACTATAACGCCCCTGAAACCTATGGTTTTTTCAGTGAATTTCTAAGGTTTTTTAAATGCTAATTTCTAACTATAACGTGCCTGAAACCTATGGTTTTTTCAGTGAATTTCAAAGGTTTTTTAAATGCTAATTTCTAACTATAACATGCCTGAAACCTATGGTTTTTTCAGTGAATTTCAAAGGTTTTTTAAATGCTAATTTCTAACTATAACGTGCCCCGCCCCCTCCCTTTACCACTGTGCAAACGCGCCCCGTGGCGTGTTTTAAGTTGGGGGATTAAGTCCCCTTGAATCCTGAGGGTCCCTGAGGTCCAACTAGCCCACCAGGTACCTCCAGTAAGCGCCACAGAGCTGCGTTGCAGAGAGGTGTAAAAAGGGGCATGGCCTGGACCACCTCTCTGCAACGCAGGTCTGTGGCGCTTACTGGAGGTACCTGGTGGGCTAGTTGGCCCCCAGGGACCCCCAGTATTGAAGGGGAATTAATTCCCCATTGCAAAACGCGCCACAGGGTGCGTTTGCAGAGTGTTGCTGGGAGGGGGCGGGGCCTCCGGCACGATCGCAGTGTTTTGTATTATTATATTTTTTTAGAAGGGGGGCTGTGTGGCCCCTCTTTTTACTTTTTTTGGGCCCTGGGGACCCCATCCCCCAGGGCCTTACCCCCATTTAAAAAAAAAAAAAGATTTAAACGGGAAGGGGGCCGCGTGGGCTCCCCTCCCGTGGCCAATTTTAGCCCCGGGACCCCATCCCCCGGGGCATGGCCACATAAATATATTTTTTTTTTTATGGAGTGGGGCTGCGTTGCCCCCCTCCTGAGGCCTCTATTGGCCCCGGGGACCCCATCCCCCGGGGCTGGCCTTTATTTTATTGGTCCTTGTGGGACCCCCTGAGCAGGCCTAGGGGGTCAGGGTGTTTCTACCCTGCCCCCTTTTCCTTTTTTTCACATTTGTTTCCCTGTTTTCTTGTGCCTCGGTTACCGAGGCACAAGATGGCTGCCAGCACTTCCTCGTTTGGAGTGTTGACAGCCAATTAGAATAAAGCTCGTGGTCGGGAGGGTGCGCGGATCCTCCGTGCCTCTATATATCGAAACTTTTATTTTTTTATTTTCTCAGCAACTACTGAATGGATTTACACCATTTTAAAAAAAGGGCCCTTTCTGAACCAAGCACTACCTTTTTGCCAAATTTGGTGTAATTCCGTTCAGCAGTTCAAGCTGTAACCGTGTCTAAACTTTCCTATGGGAAATTGATTTTTTGACCTCTACTTTTTTAATTTCTCAGGAACTACTGAACGGATTTACACCATTTAACAAAAAGGTCTCTTTCTGAACCAAGGGCTGCCTTTTAGCCAAATTTGGTGTAATTCCGTTCAGCAGTTCGGGCTGTAGTCGTGTCTAAAGTTTCCTATGGAAAATAACATGGAGAAAACACGTTTTGGGACCCCCCTTTTTCTCGGCCTCCGCTTACCGAATCACCCCGAAACTTTCAAGACAGGAGCTGACCGGAGCGGGCTACAAGTTTTGAAAATGTCGCAAAGATTCGTCAACCGGCGCCAAAGATATTGAGAAAACAAAAAACGAGTTTCCTATGGAAACTAGATCCTAACTATAACTATCTACTGGCGACCGCCAGTAGATAATATATATATATATATATATATATATATATATATATATATATATATATATCCAACCAAGCCTCCCCTCCGTTCCGAAGGAAGGACGAGCACACGCAGGACTTCAGGGAAAGCTGCTCTTTATTTAAACATGGCATTGCACGACGCGTTTCGTAATCAAACTTTCTCAAGTGCTGCCAATTATTTCAAACGTTCTTCCAACCTCCTTTTTGAGCTGCTGACCTCAGTACGATTGGTTGAGGCAGTGCTGACATCATTTCACACGGAAAGCCCGAACCCAGGAATCCAGGTACGTGCGGAGCAGACACCAATTCGTAAGTACTTGCCCCAGTGGGCGGTGTCTGCTCCCATCTCCATGTGAATGGATTGTTTTGTAGAAATCACAATGTTATGAGGGTGGGAAAGCAGCCTCCGGAGTCCAACACCCCACCGCAAGGTTCCCAGTATCAATCCGTACACACCGCTTAAGTAAGCAGCGTGTCCCCCGCAAAGTTGCTGTCCATCAATGACGGCCAAATTGTGCTCAGGAAAGCGGCGATCCGGCGTTACTACAGAACCTGTAGTGCTTCCAAACTTGCCACCAAATCCGCCGGACACTTCAGGAGTGGGTGCTCACAAAGGTGCTCATGGCTTGCACCTAAAACATCCAACCAAGCCTCCCCTCCGTTCCGAAGGAAGGACGAGCACACGCAGGACTTCAGGGAAAGCTGCTCTTTATTTAAACATGGCATTGCATGACGCGTTTCGTAATCAAACTTTCTCAAGTGCTGCCAATTATTTCAAACGTTCTTCCAACCTCCTTTTTGAGCTGCTGACCTCAGTACGATTGGTTGAGGCAGTGCTGACATCATTTCACACGGAAAGCCCGAACCCAGGAATCCAGGTATGTGCGGAGCAGACACCAATTCGTAAGTACTTGCCCCAGTGGGCGGTGTCTGCTCCCATCTCCATGTGAATGGATTGTTTTGTAGAAATCACAATGTTATGAGGGTGGGAAAGCAGCCTCCGGAGTCCAACACCCCACCGCAAGGTTCCCAGTATCAATCCGTACACACCGCTTAAGTAAGCAGCGTGTCCCCCGCAAAGTTGCTGTCCATCAATGACGGCCAAATTGTGCTCAGGAAAGCGGCGATCCGGCGTTACTACAGAACCTGTAGTGCTTCCAAACTTGCCACCAAATCCGCCGGACACTTCAGGAGTGGGTGCTCACAAAGGTGCTTGTGGCTTGCACCTAAAACATCCAACCAAGCCTCCCCTCCGTTCCGAAGGAAGGACGAGCACACGCAGGACTTCAGGGAAAGCTGCTCTTTATTTAAACATGGCATTGCACGACGCGTTTCGTAATCAAACTTTCTCAAGTGCTGCCAATTATTTCAAACGTTCTTCCAACCTCCTTTTTGAGCTGCTGACCTCAGTACGATTGGTTGAGGCAGTGCTGACATCATTTCACACGGAAAGCCCGAACCCAGGAATCCAGGTACGTGCGGAGCAGACACCTATTCGTAAGTACTTGCCCCAGTGGGCGGTGTCTGCTCCCATCTCCATGTGAATGGATTGTTTTGTAGAAATCACAATGTTATGAGGGTGGGAAAGCAGCCTCCGGAGTCCAACACCCCACCGCAAGGTTCCCAGTATCAATCCGTACACACCGCTTAAGTAAGCAGCGTGTCCCCCGCAAAGTTGCTGTCCATCAATGACGGCCAAAATGTATATATATACATCGTATCCAAAGACCATGAGCAAGGTCTGTGGACAGACTGAAACGCGTTGGGTTTGGATTTGTCAATGAAATGCTGTTGCCGGAATAAAAACTGAAAATTGCAACATACATTTACCAGTGAGTGCGTGTGGAATTTCTTCTGGGAAAGGAACTTTGGATACGATTCAAAACGGCGGGCTCTGCCGTCTCCACTAATCGCACCATCAGAGAGCGCCGATGCCGAGAATAGAGCTGCTGCTGCAATAATAATATATATATATATATATATATATATATATATATATATATATATATATATATATATATATATATTATCTACTGGCGGTCGCCAGTAGATAGTTATAGTTAGGACCTATTTTCCATAGGAAATCCGTGACATTCTATTTGAAATAACTCTTGCGTCGGTTGACGAATCTTCGCGAAATTTTCAAACTTTATGGCCCGCTCCGGTCCGCTCCTACCCTGAAAGTCTCAGGGTGATTCGTCAAGCGGGGGCCGAGAAAAAGGGGGGTCCCAAAACATGTTTTCTCCATTCATTTTCCCATAGGAAACTTTAGACACGGCTACAGCCTGAACTGCTGAACGGAATTACACCAAATTTGGCAAAGAGGTAGTTCTTGGTTCAGAAAGAACCCTTTTGTTAAATGGTGTAAATCCGTTCAGTAGTTCCTGAGAAAATCAAAAGTTAAGTCACATATATATCTATGGCCGAGTAGGGTCCGCGTACCCTCCCGACCACGAGCTGCATGCTAATTGGCTGTCAAGTGGCTGTCAACACTCCAAATCAGGAAGTGTTGGCAGCCATTTTGTCCCTCGGTAGGAAACAAGTGCGCAAAGCATAAAAAGGGGGCAGGGTAGAAACACCCTGACCCCCTAGGTCTGCGCAGGGGGTCCCACAAGGACCCCCTGGGCAGAAAAAGCATTTTTTTTTTTTTAAATCGGCAGGATGCGCTCAGGGTGCGCGGATCCTGCCGATTAGAAAAAAACCCAGAAGAAACAAGTGCGCAAAACGCACAAAGGGGGCAGGGTAGAAACACCCTGACCCCCTAGGTCTGCTCAGGGGTCCCACAAGGACCCCTGGGCAGAAAAAGCATTTGAAAAAAAAAAAAATCGGCGGGATGCGCTCAGGGTGTCCCGCGCTTTGTTGTTAATTGGCCCCCGGGTGGGCCAAGTCCCGGGGGCATGCAGGGGTTTCTTTTTAATATGTGGGGGGGCCTCTAAGGCCCCCCCCAAAGCCCCGGAGACCGTCACCCCCGGGGCTTAAAAAAATAATGGTGCGGGAGGGCTCTTTGCCCTCCTGCTGCCCCGAGGACCGCCACCTCCCCGGGGCTTATTTTTCAAATGTTTTAACCTGTGTGGGGGCTCCAGCCCCCCCCACACGCCCCGGGGACCACCACCTCCCCGGGGCTTTCTAAATGTGGGGAGGGGGCCGCGCGGCCTTCCTCTTGGAGCCTGTGGTGGCCCTGGGGACCGCCACCCCCAGGGCCAGCTCCTGCAGTGTCCCGGGGTGCCTACCCCGGGACACTGCTGTTTGCAATGGCAGGACGGCGGCTCCCGTCCTGTCATTGCAAACTTGCTTTGGATATTGGAAGCGAGAGCAGGAAACCTGCTCTCGCTTCCAATATCCAAAGCAAATTGCTTTCCACATGGGGAGCAGCATCTTAGCTGCTCCCCATGTGGAAAGCAATGCCGGCTCCCGTAGGACACGGGAGCCGGCGGGACTGTGGGGGTTTGGGGACCCCCCACAGTCCCCAACGAGAGGCCAGGCCCCGGGGATGGGGTCCCCGGGGCCATAAGTGGCCAGGGAGGGGGCCACGCAGCCCCCTCCACATTTTTAATTAAAAAAGAGGGCTTGCCCCGGGGATGGGGTCCCCGGGGCCAATACAGGCCCAGGGAAGGGGGGCCACGCGGCCCCCTTCCCGTTTTTAAATTTTAATAAAAAATCCTCAGGCCCCGGGGGATGGGGTCACCGGGGCAAAAAGTGGCTGAGGGAAGGGGGGCCACGCAGCCCCCCTCCCAATAAAAAAAAAAAAAAGACCAGCATCGTGCCGGAGGTCCCGCCCCCCTCCCTGCAGCTCTCTGCAAACGCGCCCCCTGGCGCGTTTTGAGAAGGGGAAGTAATTCCCCTTGAATACTGGGGGTCCATGGGGGCAAACTAGCCCACCAGGAACCTCCAGTATGCACCAGGGGGCTGCGTTGCAGAGAGGTGTACAGAGGCCACGCCCCTTTTACACCTCTCTGCAACGCAGCTCTGTGGCGCTTTTGGAAGTACATGGTGGGCTAGTTGGACTCCAGGGACCCTCAGGATTCAAGGGGACTTAATCCCCCAACTTAAAACGCGCCACGGGGTGCGTTTGCACAGTGGTGAAGGGAGGGGGCGGGGCTTCAGGTGACATGTGTGCAAACAGGCCCTGTGGCGTGTTTTAAGATGGGGAATTAAATCCCCTTCAATCCTGAGGGTCCCTGGGGGCCAACTAGCCCAACAAGTACGTCCAGAAAGCGCCACAGAGCTGCGTTGCAGAGAGGTGTAAAAAGGGGCGTGGCCTCTGTACATGTCTCTGCAACGCAGCCCCCTGGCGCATACTGGAGGTTCCTGGTGGGCTAGTTGGCCCCAGGGACCCTCATGATTCAAGGGGACTTAATCCCCCAACTTAAAACGCGCCACGGGGCGCGTTTGCACAGATGTCACCTCAGGCCCCACCCCTCCCTTCACCATTGTGCAAATATTCCTCTAAAATCAGCCGAAATATGAATTCCGATTTACTCACCTGTTATCAGGAGAGACCTCAGTGCTGCATCTTTCAGCCCAGTACTGGTCCTGAAAAGTAATTCTAACCGTACTTACCAGTAACTTGAATTTCCTTCCATAGGCTAACATTGACTGGTTTCACTTGGAAATTCTTCTAAGTGTGCAGATTTGGAACTTTATAATATTCCTCTAAAATCAGCCGAAATACGGATTCCGATTTACTCACCTGTTATCAGGAGAGACCTCAGTGCTGCATCTTTCAGCCCAGTACTGATCCTGAAAAGTAATTTTAACCGTACTTACCAGCAACTTGAATTTCCTTCCATAGGCTAACATTGACTGGTTTCACTTGGAAATTCTTCTAAGTGTGGAGTTTTGGAACTTTATAATATTCCTCTAAAATCAACCGAACTACGAATTCCGATTTACTCACCTGTTATCAGGAGAGAACCCAGTGCTGCATCTTTTAGCCCAGCACTGACCCTGAAAAGTAATTCTAACCGTACTTACCAGTAACTTATATTTCTAGTAACGATAACACTACTTACCTGCTAAGTGAATTTCCTCCCATAGGATAACATTGGTGATTCTATGTGAAAAAGTTTCTAAGTGTCAACTTTTAAAATACAATAATATTCCTTAAAAATCACTACTGTAACCAAAACGCTTTTACTCAACTGTTTACAGGAGATGTCCCAGGACTGAATCTAGGATCCAGTCCTGTGGTTAGAAAAGTAATCCATAAAGTAACTAAATGCATTTAACTAGAAATTCACATTGAGGTCAATGTTGCATTGTGTTTGAAATTGTGTTGCCCATTGCAACAACTGTAACTACTGTACTTAAAACTCTATTGCCTATTTGCAAACTATTTAAACTAAAGTAATTCATTCTGAGAAAGTATATTTTGTAATGTAATGTATAATGTAATTACAATGTAATTTAATAAATAAAATATCTAAAAATAAATAGTTTAAAAAAATGTAGTAAATCAGTATCAAAAAAATAAATATAACAATTAATACATTTAAAAATTGTCATTTACAAAACCTTTGAAATTCACTGAAAAAACCATAGGTTTTAGGGGCGTTATAGTTAGAAATTAGCATTTAAAAAACCTTTGAAATTCACTGAAAAAACCATAGGTTTCAGGCACGTCATAGTTAGAAATTAGCATTTAAAAAACCTTTGAAATTCACAGAAAAAACCATAGGTTTCAGACACGTTATAGTTAGAAATTAGCATTTAAAAAACCTTTGAAATTCACTGAAAAAACCAAAGGTTTTAGGGACAGTTATAGTTAGTTGGACATTTCACTCGTACAAAACCCATGAAATTCCCCCGTTATAGTTAGTTCAGCTAACTATAACTCGCGCCCCCAAAATGCACTGCTGATGACGTCACATATTACATCACTCATGACATGGTCAGTGACATCACTGATGACATCAGTGAATATATATATATATATATATATATATATATATGTATCCTCGCTCGGTTTGCACCAAAATCGCGGATCACTCGAAAGTCGGTTGCTTGCATGCTGGTGGTGCCCAGCCTTACATTATGCTCCAAAACTCTCCTCCACACTTCAAACAGAGAGTAACAGCACTCGCGGGGGTGGCTTACCAAATTTAGTTACGAAAATAAATTTGGTAAGCCACCCCGCGAGTGCTGTTACTCTCTGTTTGAAGTGTGGAGGAGAGTTTTGGAGCATAATATATATATATATATATATATATATATATATATATATATATATATATATATATATATATATATATATATGCTTAAACGAGGTATCCCCTTGTGAGGACGCACTTGAGGAAACAGGCGAACCCTGCACATTGAAGCAGCTTTCTTTATTTAATAAAACCGGACATCACAGAGCTTGTTGGATGAATAGCCGTACGCGTTTCGGAGCTCCAGCTCTTTGCTCACGGGCTCAAGGCAATGTCATTGGGCTGGAAAGCAAGTGGGAAACGAGTCTCTCTTTTCTTCATTCTTTTAAACATCCTCAAGTGGGTCACGCCCTCTGGTGGGCTAATTGATGTTGACAGAATTCTGGGACTCGTAGTTTTACCACTTGAATAATCATATCCTCTGGTGGATTCCGCCAACAGAACATGAAATAATTTGCATAATTCTCTATATACATACATACATACATACATACATATATACAACAATTAATTCCCAATGTCAGCGCGCTCAATACCTGGTGCAGGCAGCAACGGGTAGAATCCTTACCCGATATTTAAATTCAGAAACACAAAGGATGCTGCACGCCAGAGACAGGTTTCAGAGTTGCTTTATTTTCACCACCACTACCACCAGTCGTGGTGAAAATGAAGCAACTCTGAAACCAATCTCTAGAGTGCGGCATCCTTTGTCTTTCTGAATATATATATATATATATATATATATATATATCCAATTGAAAATCCCGTATAGTACACTCTCAGGAAGAAACAGACAGAGCACAAGCTAGGTATCCAAGATTTAATCCACACAACGCGTTTCGGCAAAAAGCCTTGATCACGTGTATATATATCCAAGATAAACATATATATATATATACCATTCACGGTGCATCAAGGAGCATATATATATATATATATGTATATATATACACACACACATATATATATATACATATATGTAAGATTTTATCTCTACATATATTTATATATATGTATCTATATACATATATATACATATATGTATATAGATACATATATATCATTCACTCTGTAGACTTATGTATATATATGTATCTATATACACATATACCATCTACAGAGAGAAAGAGACTCTCTCTCTCTCTATATATATATATATTCACTGAAAAAACCATAGGTTTTAGGGACAGTTATAGTTACTTGGACATTGCACTCGTACAAAACCCGTGAAATTCCCCCGTTATAGTTAGTTCAGCTAACTATAACTCGCGCCCCCGCAATGCACTGCTGATGACGTCACATATTACATCACTCATGACATGGTCAGTGACATCACTGATGACATCACTGATGACATCTCAAATGACATCACTGATGACATCATCCAGTGACTGTGTGTTTCTGTAAAGTTTAAATATTTTTAAAATATATAGGAAAAGACGTATTGAAGAATGAGTGGGTGTCTAAGTGTCTGTATGGATGATTTAGTAGGTGCGTGACTGACTCTATAAGTGAGTGATTTAACGTATCTTACTGAATGCATGGGTTAGTGACTAAACTGGGTGTATGTCTGTATCCGTCTGTCTGTTGCTGTGTAAGTGGCTGCATGTGTTTGTGAATAGCTAAATGATTTTCTATATGAGTTATTGAATGCTTGTCTGAGTATCTGTATGGGTGCCTGAGTGTTTGTGTGGGAGGGGTGTGTGCAACTCTGTGCATAGATGTGTGAGTGGGTGATTCACTGGGTGGATGGTTTCAAGAGTGCATCTGTGATAGACTGTATGGGTGGGTAAGTGTGTGTAAGAGTGTGTTAGTGAGTGAATGTATGTCCCAGTGGTACATGTGTGAGTAACTACATATGTGAAAGGCAGTATATATGTGTGTTGGAGTATATAAATAGCTATAAGCAAGAGTGAGTGATTGTGATAGTGGCTGTATGGATGATTGTGTGCTTGTATCAGTGATTGTATAAGAGCATAACAATGTGCTACTATTTGTATGAGTAAGTGAGCTGGTGTGTGTATAACTGTATAGGTGAGTAAATGGCAGTGTGTTTAATTATTTGCATGACTGACTAGGTGTGTGAGTATCTCTATGGATGAGTGGCGTTGTTTGAGTGTCTATATAGGAGTAAGAGTGCATATGATAGTCCTGTACTGAGTGACCGTAAGTATGAGTGACTGTACGGGTGAGTGAGTGGATGTGTGTGTGTAGACCTAAGAATCAGTGAGTGGGTATGTAGTTATTGGTGTTGGAGTGTCTATGGTTTTGCGAATGGCAGTCTGTAATTTAGAGTAGGTGTATCAAAGATTATATTAGGGTGTGAGGAGGTGCATCAGATTATCACGTGGATGATGTCATCAGTGATGTCATTTGAGATGTCATCAGTGATGTCATCAGTGATGTCACTGACCATGTCATGAGTGATGTAATATGTGACGTCATCAGCAGTGCATTGCGGGCGCGAGTTATAGTTAGCTGAACTAACTATAACGGGGGAATTTCACGGGTTTTGTACGAGTGCAATGTCCAAGTAACTATAACTGTCCCTAAAACCTATGGTTTTTTCAGTGAATTTCAAAGGTTTTTTAAATGCTAATTTGTAACTATAACGTGTCTGAAACCTATGGTTTTTTCAGTGAATTTCAAAGGTTTTTTAAATGCTAATTTGTAACTATAACGTGTCTGAAACCTATGGTTTTTTCAGTGAATTTCAAAGGTTTTTTAAATGCTAATTTCTAACTATAACGTGCCTGAAACCTACGGTTTTTTCAGTGAATTTCAAAGGTTTTGTAAATGACAATTTTTAAAAGTATTAATTGTTATATTAATTTTTTTCATACTGATTTACTACATTTTTAGAAACAATTTTTTTTACATATTTTATTTGTCAAATTACATTGTAATTACATTATACATTACATTACAAAAAATACTTTCTCAGAATGAATTACTTTAGTTTAAATACTTTGCAGATAGGCAATAGACTTTTAAGTACAGTAGTTACAGTTGTTGCAATGGGCAACACATTTTCAAACACAATGCAACATTCAGCTCAATGTGAATTTCTAGTTAAATGCAATTAGTTACTTTATGGATTACTTTTGTAACCACAGGACTGGATCCTAGATTCAGTCCTGGTACATCTCCTGTAAACAGTTGAGTAAAAGCGTTTTGGTTACAGTCATGATTTTTAAGGAATATTATTGTATTTTAAAAGTTGACACTTTGAAACTTTTTCTCATAGAATCACCAATGTTATCCTATGGAAGGAAATTCACTTAGCAGGTAAAAACTGTTATCGTTACTTTTTCTTACTCAGTGTTGGATCCTGGATCCAGCACTGGTGCATCTCCTGTAAACAGTTGAAAGAATGCGTTTAAGTCATACAGGCGATTTTTAAGGAATATTTGTAGTTTGTGAAAATCAACACTTTGAAACTTTTTGCTGAAAACCAGTCAATGTTAGCCTATGAAGGAAATTCAAGTTACCGGTAAGTACGGTTAAAATTACTTTTGAGGATCAGTACTGGGCTGAAACATGCAGCACTGAGGTCTCTCCTGATAACAGGTGAGTAAATCGGAATTCGTATTTCGGCTGATTTTAGAGGAATATTTTAAAGTTCCAAAACTCCACACTTAGAAGAATTTCCAAGTGAAACCAGTCAATGTTAGCCTATGGAAGGAAATTCAAGTTACTGGTAAGTACGGTTAAAATTACTTTTCAGGACCAGTACTGGGCTGAAAGATGCAGCACTGAGGTCTCTCCTGATAACAGGTGAGTAAATCAGAATTCGGATTTCGGCTGATTTTAGAGGAATATTTGTATGTTTCAAAAATCAACACTTAGAAGAATTTCCAAGTGAAACCAGTCAATGTTAGCCTATGAAGGAAATTCAAGTTACCGGTAAGTACGGTTAAAATTACTTTTCAGGATCAGTACTGGGCTGAAAGATGCAGCACTGAGGTCTCTCCTGATAACAGGTGAGTAAATCGGAATTCGTATTTCGGCTGATTTTAGAGGAATATTTTAAAGTTCCAAAACTCCACACTTAGAAGAATTTCCAAGTGAAACCAGTCAATGTTAGCCTATGAAGGAAATTCAAGTTACCGGTAAGTACGGTTAAAATTACTTTTCAGGATCAGTACTGGGCTGAAAGATGCAGCACTGAGGTCTCTCCTGATAACAGGTGAGTAAATCGGAATTCGTATTTCGGCTGATTTTAGAGGAATATTTTAAAGTTCCAAAACTCCACACTTAGAAGAATTTCCAAGTGAAACCAGTCAATGTTAGCCTATGAAGGAAATTCAAGTTACCGGTAAGTACGGTTAAAATTACTTTTCAGGATCAGTACTGGGCTGAAAGATGCAGCACTGAGGTCTCTCCTGATAACAGGTGAGTAAATCGGAATTCGTATTTCGGCTGATTTTAGAGGAATATTTTAAAGTTCCAAAACTCCACACTTAGAAGAATTTCCAAGTGAAACCAGTCAATGTTAGCCTATGGAAGGAAATTCAAGTTACTGGTAAGTACGGTTAAAATTACTTTTCAGGACCAGTACTGGGCTGAAAGATGCAGCACTGAGGTCTCTCCTGATAACAGGTGAGTAAATCGGAATTCGTATTTCGGCTGATTTTAGAGGAATATTTTAAAGTTCCAAAACTCCACACTTAGAAGAATTTCCAAGTGAAACCAGTCAATGTTAGCCTATGAAGGAAATTCAAGTTACCGGTAAGTACGGTTAAAATTACTTTTCAGGATCAGTACTGGGCTGAAAGATGCAGCACTGAGGTCTCTCCTGATAACAGGTGAGTAAATCGGAATTCGTATTTCGGCTGATTTTAGAGGAATATTTTAAAGTTCCAAAACTCCACACTTAGAAGAATTTCCAAGTGAAACCAGTCAATGTTAGCCTATGAAGGAAATTCAAGTTACCGGTAAGTACGGTTAAAATTACTTTTCAGGATCAGTACTGGGCTGAAAGATGCAGCACTGAGGTCTCTCCTGATAACAGGTGAGTAAATCGGAATTCGTATTTCGGCTGATTTTAGAGGAATATTTTAAAGTTCCAAAACTCCACACTTAGAAGAATTTCCAAGTGAAACCAGTCAATGTTAGCCTATGAAGGAAATTCAAGTTAACGGTAAGTACAGTTAAAATTACTTTTCAGGATCAGTACTGGGCTGAAAGATGCAGCACTGAGGTCTCTCCTGATAACAGGTGAGTAAATCGGAATTCGTATTTCGGCTGATTTTAGAGGAATATTTTAAAGTTCCAAAACTCCACACTTAGAAGAATTTCCAAGTGAAACCAGTCAATGTTAGCCTATGAAGGAAATTCAAGTTAACGGTAAGTACAGTTAAAATTACTTTTCAGGATCAGTACTGGGCTGAAAGATGCAGCACTGAGGTCTCTCCTGATAACAGGTGAGTAAATCGGAATTCGTATTTCGGCTGATTTTAGAGGAATATTTTAAAGTTCCAAAACTCCACACTTAGAAGAATTTCCAAGTGAAACCAGTCAATGTTAGCCTATGAAGGAAATTCAAATTACCGGTAAGTACGGTTAAAATTACTTTTGAGGATCAGTACTGGGCTGAAAGATGCAGCACTGAGGTCTCTCCTGATAACAGGTGAGTAAATCGGAATTCGTATTTCGGCTGATTTTAGAGGAATATTTTAAAGTTCCAAAACTCCACACTTAGAAGAATTTCCAAGTGAAACCAGTCAATGTTAGCCTATGAAGGAAATTCAAGTTACCGGTAAGTACGGTTAAAATTACTTTTCAGGACCAGTACTGGGCTGAAAGATACAGCACTGAGGTCTCTCCTTATAACAGGTGAGTAAATCAGAATTCCTATTTCGGCTGATTTTAGAGGAATATTTGCACAATGGTGAAGGGAGGGGCGGGGCCTGAGGTGACATCTTTGCAAACGCGCCCCGTGGCGCGTTTTAAGTTGGGGGATTAAGTTCCCTTGAATCCTGAGGGTCCCTAGGGGCCAACTAGACCACCAGGAACCTCCAATATGCGCCAGGGGCTGCGTTGCAGAGACGTGTAGAGAGGCCACACCCCTTTTACACCTCTCTGCAACGCAGCTCTGTGGCGCTTTCTGGATGTACCTGTTGGGCTAGTTGGCCCCCAGGGACCCTCAGGATTGAAGGGGATTTAATTCCCCATCTTAAAACGCGCCACGGGGCCTGTTTGCACACATGTCACCTCAAGCCCCGCCCCTCCCTTCACCACTGTGCAAACGCGCCCCGTGGCGCGTTTTAAGTTGGGGGATTAAGTCCCCTTGAATCCTGAGGGTCCCCGGAGTCCAACTAGCCCACCATATACCTCCAAAAGCGCCATAGAGCTGCGTTGCAGAGAGGTGTAAAAAGGGGCGTGGCCTCTGTACACCTCTCTGCAAGGCAGCCCCTGGCGCATGCATACTGGAGGTTCCTGGTGGGCTAGTTGGCCCCCAGGGACCCCCAGTATTCAAGGGGAATTCGTTCCCTCTCTGCAAACGCGCCAGGGGCGCGTTTGCAGAGTGGTGAAGGAAGGGGCGGGGCCTGCGGGCTTGATCGTTTTTTTAATTTTATTTTTGGGGGAGGGGGGCCGCGTGGCCCCCTCCCGAGCCACTACTTGCCCCGGGGACCCCATCCCCCGGGGCTGGCCTCTCGTTGGGGACTGTGGGGGTCCCCAATCCCCCCACAGTCCCGCCGGCTCCCCGTGTCCTAGGGGAGCCGGCATTGCTTTACACATGGGGAGCTGCTAAGATGCAGCTCCCCATGTGGAAAGCATCGGCTTTGGATATTGGAGAGAGAGCAGGTTTCCTGCTCTCTCTTCCAATATCCAAAGCAAGTTTGCAATGACAGGACGGGAGCCGCGAGGCTCCAGTCCTGTCATTGCAAACAGCAGTGTCCCGGGGGTAGGCACCCCGGGACACTGCAGGAGCCGGCCCTGGGGGTGGTGGTCCCCAGGGCCATCAAGGGCTCCAGGAGGGGGCCGCGCGGCCCCCTCCCATTCAGTGCACAGCCCCGGGGAGGTGGTGGTCCCCGGGCTCTGGGGTCCAAAACGGACCCCCATTGTAATTTTTCTTAGTGCCCCGGGGAGGTGGTGGTCCCGGGACGTGTGGGGGCTGGAGCCCCCCACACAGGTTTTTAATTTAAAAAAGAAGCCCCGGGAGGTGGTGGTCCTCGGGGCTGCGGGAGGGCTCAGAGCCCTCCCGCACCATTGTACATAAAGCCCCGGGGGTGGTGGTCCCCGGGGCTTGGGGGCCCTTAGAGGCCCCCACACATAAAATTAACCCCCCCAGCATGCCCCCGGGACTTGGGCCACCCGGGGCCAATTAACATCGAAGCGCGGGAGACCGCGCTCGATTTTTTTCGGCAGGGTTCGCGCTCCCTGAGCGCATCCTGCCGATTTTTAAAAAAAAAATTTTTTTTTTGCCCAGGGGGTCCTTGTGGGACCCCCTGAGCAAACCTAGGGGGTCAGGGTGTTTCTACCCTCCCCCTTTGTGCGCTTTGCGCACTTGTTTCTGTCCCTCGGTTCTACCGAGGGACAAAATGGCTGCCAACATTTCCTGAATTGGAATGTTGACAGCCAGCTGACAGCCAATTAACATGAAGCTCGTGATCGGGAGGGTGCGCGAATCCTCCGTGCCCATAGATATATATGTACTTTTACTTTTTGATTTTCTCAGCAACTACTGAACGGATTTACACCATTTAACAAAAGGGTTCTTTCTGAACCAAGAACTACCTCTTTGCCAAATTTGGTGTAATTCCGTTCAGCAGTTCGGGCTGTAGCCGTGTCTAAAGTTTCCTATGGGAAAATGCATGGGGAAAACGCGTTTTGGGACCCCCTTTTTCTCGGCCCCCGCTTGACGTATCACCCCGAGACTTTCAGGGTAGGAGCGGACCGGAGCGCCCCACGAAGTTTGAAAATTTCGCGAAGATACGTCAACCGGCAAGAGAGTTATTTCAAATAGAATGTCGCGGATTTCCTATGGATAATAGGTTGTAACTATAACTATCTACTGGCGACCGCCAGTAGATAATATAAAGAAAGAGATATCTCTCTTTTTCTATTTTTTTTTATAGCTATGGCTTCCCTGGGGGCCGATTGTGGCCCCCAAGGAAAGTACATGGCTATAAAAAAAAATTGCCCCCACAGGAGGTTGGCCACTGAGCAGGAGGACCGACCCCCTGCCAATTTCGCCACCATTTTTTTAATTATTATTTTTTATTTTGTAACATTTTAGGGGGGCGAACGTGCCCCCCAAGGCAAGCCAACGTTCTGATAAATATGCCCGGGGGGGGCGACCCATTATCGCGAGGGCCGACCCCCCAAAGACATCCCTGGTGTCTAGTGGGGGTTTCCTGGCCGTGGATCGCAGCGCTGCTACGATCCACGGCCAGGAAACTCTTTCAGGAAGGCCTCGTTTGAAAGGGGAGACTTTCCCCTTTCAAACGAGGCCTCCCTGAAAGCTGGGGAGGCCGTTTTCGGCCTGATTTCCCCATCGGAGTCGAGCGCGGCCTTACCTGCGGCTGTCCTCGGCTCCGGTGGGGAAATCAGCGACGTCAGTGCGCCTCGCCACGCGCTGACGTCACAGATGGGCGGGAGGGGGGGGCAGGGGGAGACGCGGAAAGCCTTCCGTGTCTCCCCCAGGGGAAATAAAAAAAATACAAATCTCCGGTGCTTTGCACCGGAGGTTCAAAGGGGGCCCTCCCTGGTGACGGCCAATGGACGTGCGCCGCACCAGGGAGGTAGTGCTTGCATCGGCCATTGGCCGACGCAAGCACCAAACTGGTTAATATCAATCAAACAATTCAATTTAAATTGTAGCCCATTTGGCCACACATTAAGGACCTGGAATATGTAAGTAAGGTTAAGTAGGTTTTATTACAAATTAAAGGCCAAACTGATGTATATATATATTTCAAAAACATATTGTAAAGATACAAAATCACCATGGGTATGCCAAAGCCGCAAATGAAATTAAGTCTTAGTAGCATAAAGCATACAAGGAATTCAGTTGCAGCAATACAGAGGATAAGAAATAGGATTTGATTATATGTATACAGATTTCGATCCTTCAGCATGAATAAATCTAAAGTCACCTAAACCATTCCTAAACTAAAGGTGGCAAAACTGGGAAAAACTATTTCAATCAGGGATAGCAGGAAGGTGTCAGCATAGTTGTCAGAACTGGTAAATATAGTTGGGTTACTCAGGAGCAGTACCCTCAAGAAGCCCACCTTCCAGCAGCCTTGACTCAAGCTTAATTGCACTGAGGATCAAAGTGGCTAGACGGGGGAAGGGATTTGGGAAGGGTACTGCGGGGAGGGAGACCTGGAACGAGACGTTATCCTCAGTTAGCCTTCCTGATATACCATGTGAACTCTTGGACTAATCTAGCATGGTTAAATACCAATAACATACCTGTAAAGAAAAGCAGGTTACATATGAAACAGTCGTCACTCTAATACCTTCTTCACAAGGAATGGAATTGCTTGTTCCTATAATTCTCAAAACAAAATATAACAATATAGACCCTATGATCAATCTCGTGTTTACATAAACACTATGCTCCAGAGCGTGTTACACATTCATATAAAAGAGTCTGTTGGTTTTGTCAAACTCTCTTTCTTAAATTATGATTTGTATGTAACACTGTTTACGAATCACAGTGCTAATTCCAACAAGAGTATTATACTGCACAACAAGTTTCAAATACAAGGTTCGTTTCAACCTGTAATGCAAATATTATCTTATGCATATGCCCAAGAAAGCGCTTCAGCACGATGTGCCACGTTTAATATGCAAATGTTCTAGAAAGCGCTTCAGTGCTTTGTGCCAAAGTCAATATGCAAATGCCCAAGAAGTGCTCCAGCGCTATGTGCCATGTTCAATATGAAAATGCCCAAAAACGCGCTTCAGCGCGATGTGCCAATGTTCAAAATGCAAATGCTCAAGAAGCACTTCAGCGCGATGTGCCAATGTTCAAAATGCAAATGCCCAAGAAGCACTTCAGCGCGATGTGCCACAGTCCAATAAACAAATGCCCAATTAATCACTTCGAGGAAGAGAGCTCGAGTCAATATGCTCATCTCAGCATGTTGCTCCTCTAAATAAAATGGAACGATCCTACCTGTTGTAGGTCAAGGGAAGGATCTACAACCTGCATTAAATTGTCAAAGATCTTCTTACTGCAACCGGAGATCTGCTGCTGCTGCTGCTCACGCTCAGAGTTCTCAATAACCAGCAAGGAGAACAGGGTGTGGCCCCCTATTTAAAGGTTTTCTCAAGAAGTTTCCAGATGACAGCTCTCAGGTAAACTACTGGAGCTGAGGAGGGTCACTAGACCTTGGGCAGCAGACTATGAGTTTGAAGTCTGCAACAGTCTGCAACAAGCATTGGCACAAACAAGTGATATAAGTGATAGTGTGCAACCAATAAGCACTGACAGAACCAATAAACAAGCACTGTTGAAAACAACACTGGTAAAAACAAAACAATAGGTAATAACGAAAGACACATGATTGGCAGAATCATGACAGTCCACCCCATCAAAAGTGCTCGCACTCCCAGTTACGTAGGAGCCTCCGGATGTTGGGTGTGAAATTTACGTAAGAAACTTGGTGCATGAATAGCGTCACTTGGTTCCCAAGAGTCCTTATCCGGACCATAACCTTTCCAGGAAATTAGGTACCATAGTTTTCCTTTTATGCGCTTGCTACCTTTTATACTGTTTACCTCGTATTCTTCATGATCTCCGACAAAGAGAGGTGGTGGACGTGCTCGTTGTTTGTTCTTTGCTGGTTTCAACAAGGAAGTATGAAATACAGGATAGATTTTTATGGTACTTGGCAGTTTCAATTTAAACGCTACTGGGTTAATACATTTTTCAATTTCAAATGGCCCAATAAATCGTGGGTGAAATTTATATTTCCTTTTAAATTGAACATTTCTCGTAGAAAGCCAGACAAAATCTCCAGGCTTGTATTTTGGTCCTAGTTTTCTCTTTCTATCAGCAAATCTTTTGTAGTCTGCTTTTGCTTTCTGTACATTACGTTGTAAATGTTTCATGATAGTAACTATTCCTTGTAACCTTTCATTCAAAGAGGGTATATTTGTCTGAGGTTGTGATAACAGTAGTGGAGCGTAATGTGGGTGACAGCCATGATTTGCGAAGAACGGCGACATGTTTGTTGAAGCATGCTTTAGATTATTATAAGCAAATTCTACTTCCCAAAGAAGGTTCACCCATGAGCCTTGTTGTTTAAATAAATAGCATCGTAAATATTGCTTAAGTATCTGATTCACCCGCTCTGTTTGGCCATCCGATTCGGGATGGAAGCTCGTGGACATGTTTCTTTTTATTTGTAATGTTTCGCACCAAGCTTTCCATACTTTTGATGTGAATTGCGCCTCTCGATCGGAAGTTATAGTTCGAGGCAAACCATGTAATCTCACTACATTTTGAACCAATAAAGTCACTAACTGAGTTGCAGTTGGCATTTTCTCACAAGCAATAAAATGAACCATCTTTGATAGTCTATCAACCACTACTAAAATGGTAGTTTTCCCTTGATCTTTAGGTAAGTCAGTAATAAAGTCCATGGATATATCTTCCCAAAGACGCATTGGCGTAGGAAGAGGCTGAAGTAACCCTTTTTTAGCACCATGTTCTCCTTTAGCTTGAGCACAAACATCACATTGTTTTACATATTGGAGAACATCTTGTCTCCACGTAGGCCACCAGAAATTTCTTTGGACAAGCTCTTGAGTCTTTGCTATCCCAGGATGTCCAGCTAATGGTTTTGTGTGACACCATTGTAACACTTGTTTTTGTAATGGTTTTGATGGAATGTATAATAATGTTTTTTGAAACGGTAATCCTTGAATGATAGTTCTATCCTTGTCTTTTTGTTGCCACAATAGAATCTGGTTTAACAGCATACTTTTTCGTATGTCTTGAAAAAATTGTTCAGAGATTGTGACTCCAATAATTTGTTCCTTAGGAATTATGGATGGTGGTGTACTTTCCTTTTTATTTTTTCCTCTGGTGTTTCGCATCGAGATAAGGCATCTGCTTTATCATTATTTTTGCCTGGTCTGAAAGTTATAATAAAGTTGAATTCTGCAAAAAATAAGGTCCAACGTAACTGTTGAGGTGTCAAGGCTCTAGCATATCGTAAAAATTGGAGGTTACGATGGTCTGTATAGACAGTCACAATATGTTTTGCACCTAAGAGATAATGGCGCCATTCTTTAAAGGCGAGACGAATAGCCAATAACTCTTTCTCTGCCACAGTATAGTTCATTTCAGCAGGTAACATTTTTTTTGATAGGAAGGCAATAGGGTGTAATTGGTTATCTCGTTCATCCTTTTGAGAAAGAATTGCCCCAATTGCAGTATCAGAAGCGTCTGCTTCAATAATGAAAGGCTGATTGATGTCTGGATGACTTAGAACAGGGGCTGTCGTGAATGCTGTTTTTAGGGTTTGAAAGGCGGATCTTCTTTCTTCAGTCCATTGAAATGGAACATGTTTCCTTAACATTTTTGTTAAAGGACTTGCTTTGGTTGAAAACTGTTTGATGAAGCGATGGTAAAAATTTGCAAATCCTAAGAATCGTTGGATATCTTTAACTGAAGTTGGTTCTTGCCAATCTAATATTGCTTGCACTTTTCTGGGTGCCATTGTGATTTCGTAAGGTGACAATATAAAGCCTAAAAATTCCACTTGGTAAGTATGGAATTCTCACTTTGATAATTTGCAAAAAAGACCATGTTGGCGCAGAGTGGTTAATACAAGTTTGACATGTTCCGAGATAGATTGTGAATAGATTAACAAGTCATCTATGTATGCAATGACAAACCTGTCACGCAATATTCAAACAAGCCAAAGCGAGTTCGAAAAGCGGTTTTCCATTCGTCTCCAGCTCAAACACGTACAAGTTGGTATGCTCCTCTCAGATCCAACTTGGTGTAAATAGTTGCAGATCTTACTTGGTCCAAAAGAACGGGAATAAGTGTCAAAGGATATCGGTTTTTAATGGTGATGTTATTCAATGCGCGATAATCTATGCACACGCATAATTCCCCATTACTTTTGGGCACAAAGAAGAGAGGAGAAGCTGCCGGAGACTTGGAGGGTCGGATGAAACCATTCTTTAAAAATTTGTCTGAATATTCCCTGAGATGTTGGTTCTCCTGCTCGGTAAGCGTGTAGTTCCTACTACAAGGAATTTTAGCACCAGGTACAAGATTTATTTCACAGTCATATGCTCTGTGAGGTGGTAGGGTCTCAGCACTTTGTTTGCAAAATACATCTCGAAAGTTTTCATATATTGCGGGTAATTCTATGTTTTGCTCTGCAGCCGTAGCGATATAATGAGCAGTTGTTTTACTATGTTCTTGTACTATGGTTTTAGACATGGTTTCTTGTGAATGTAAACATTCCTGTTGACACCAATCTGATTGAAAAGTAACATTTTTCTTAGCCCAGTCTATGGTGGGATTATGGTCTGTCAACCAAGGCATCCCGAGGATGACACCAAATTGAGGGGCATCAATGATATCAAAGGATATTTCTTCCACATGAGTTTGGTCTTGAGTAAAGCAAGTTTTGGTTATCTTTATGGTGGAATGCGTAATTAATCCAGATGTTAATTGTTTGCCATCTACCGCATGAACCATTTCTGGTTTCTTTTTTTTACGGTTGGGATTTCCAGTTTTGTTGCGCAAGCGGCGTCAATAAAATTGCCAGTGGCTCTGGAATCTACCATGACCACTGCGGTTTTAGGTTCTTTTGCTGGAGAATTACGAATTGTACGTTCAATACTAAATGTGGGACAGAAATTTGTAATGTGTTGGCAACCGATTGTTCAGGAGTTAAAGATTTGCTACTCGAGGAAGTCTCCTGGCTATTCCTCGAGTATACTAGTTTCCCACCTTGGTCATGGTTATGTTTGGTTTTGCTAAGCAGTCTTTGACAAAATGTCCTTTTTTACCGCAATATAAGCATAAACCTTTTTTCCGATGAGAATCTTTTTCTTCGGTCGTCAAAGGTTTTCATATTCCTCCAATTTCCATAGGTTCACTAGTATCTGGGACTACAACCGGCGGTTTGTCTTTGGGTCGAAATGAAGGCCTAAACTCTAGACGTTGCCGGTCTCCTCTACGATCTGATACTCTATGATCCAATCGAAGACTTAGAGCAATTAAATCTTCACATGTTCTTGGCTGCGGATCTATTGGAGCTATCAAGTCTTTTAATTCGTCTCATAGACCTTGATAATATAGAGCGGCTCTTTTATCTTCCGGCCAATTCGTTTCTGCTATTAGACGGTTGAATTGAGTTAAATAATGGACCAAATCCTTATTTCCTTGTTTTAGTTCTAATAATTCACGATCAGCTGATCCTGTAATTGTCAGTCGGTCGAAAACCTTTTCAAATTCCGATTTGAAACGAGACCAACTGTAAAGCAATGGGTCATCCGATTGTACAAGAGGAACTGTCCACATAGCAGCGTCTCCACTCAAATAAGAAATCAGAAAGGCAATTCTAGATTGAGCGTCAGGGAAATATGTGGGTTTTACCATAAAGTGTAGCTGTACTTGAGTTAAGAATGTTTGAAATTTGTGTGGATCACCTGCAAATCTTTCTGGAGGTGCCAAAGGAACTGTCATTGGAACCGTCACTGATACTGTAGAGGTAGTAGCATTACTAGCAGCATCTACATCTGGGGAACGAGATGGCGCTATTTGTGTTTGTAACTGAGTGACCTTATTAGCTAAAGCCGCTGTCTCTTGTCTAGCTGCTGACAATTCTTTTTGCATGTTTCCCAACAGGGAACACAAGTCCTCCAAGGTGGCCATCCCGAAGATACTGCTCAGGAGGAACCAAAATTCGTGGGCTGGTTATTCTGTCAGAACTGGCAAATATAGTTGGGTTCCTCAGGAGCAGTACCCTCAAGAAGCCCACCTTCCAGCAGCCTTGTCTCAAGCTTAATTGCACTGAGGATCAAAGTGGCTAGACGGGGGGAAGGGATTTGGGAAGGGTACTGCAGGGATGGAGACCTGGAACGAGACGTTATCCTCAGTTAGCCTTCCTGATATACCATGTGAACTCTTGGACTAATCTAGCATGGTTAAATAACAATAACATACCGGTAAAGAAAAGCAGGTTACATATGAAACAGTCGTCACTCTAATACCTTCTTCACAAGGAATGGAATTGCTTGTTCCTATAATTCTCAAAACAAAATATAACAATATAGACTCTATGATCAATCTCATGTTTACATAAACACTATGCTCCAGAGCGAGTTACACATTCATATAAAAGAGTCTGTTGGTTTTGTCAAACTCTCTTTCTTAAATTATGATTTGTATGTAACACTGTTTACGAATCACAGTGCTAATTCCAACAAGAGTATTATACTGCACAACAAGTTTCAAATACAAGGTTCGTTTCAACCTGTAATGTGAATATTATCTTTATGCATATGCCCAAGAAAGCGCTTCAGCACGATGTGCCACGTTTAATATGCAAATGTTCGAGAAAGCGCTTCAGCGTGTTGTGCCAAAGTCAATATGCAAATGCCCAAGAAGCGCTCCAGCGCGATGTGCCATGTTCAATATGCAAATGCCCAAAAACGTGCTTCAGCGCGATGTGCCAATGTTCAAAATGCAAATGCCCAAGAAGCGCTTCAGCGCGATTTGCCTCAGTCCAATAAACAAATGCCCAATAAATCACTTCGAGGAAGAGAGCTCAAGTCAATATGCGCATCTCAGCATGTTGCTCCTCTAAATAAAATGGAACGATCCTACCTGTTGTTTGTCAAGGGAAGGATCTACAACCTCCATTAAATCGTCAAAGATCTTCTTACTGCAACCGGAGATCTGCTGCTGCTGCTCACGCTCAGAGTTCTCAATAACCATCAAGGAGAACAGGGTGTGGCCCCCCTATTTAAAGGTTTTCTCAAGAAGTTTCCAGATGACAGCTCTCAGGTAAACTACTGGAGCTGAGGAGGGCCAATAGACCTTGGGCAGCAGACTATGAGTTTGAAGTCTGCAACAGTCTGCAACAAGCATTGGCACAAACAAGTGATACAAGTGATAGTGTGCAATCAATAAGCACTGACAAAACCAATAAACAATCACTGTTGAAAACACTGGTAAAAACAAAACAATAGGTAATACTAAAAGACACATGATTGGCAGAATCATGACAATAGTGGAGACTTCACTAGAAGTTCTCCAAATAAAGGCAATGCATTACATAAAGCCACACACATAGAATAAAAGCAGAGAGGTCTGCACCCCTCAAAGTCCAAGAAAATCTGCCCTCAAGACTAATGGTGTGAACACCAATTAAACTCACAGAACAGTCGAGAATTCCATGTCATTAACTCCAGAATTTTCCACCTTCTCACAGAAAGAAAATTGGCAACTTCACTCTATTTTCCCATCCTATGACTTTTGAACGATAGGATGACCTTCGATGTCTCTCTTCTCCTGATACGACATGAATAGGAGTCTTCTGTTAGTTCGTTAGCGCCTCTCATTCTTGCCAAAGGTTCTCCTCACTATCTCTAATACACAATATGCCTTTCACTAACTATGAGATCATGTGAACACACCCACAAAAAAAAGAACATTGTAGCTCAAGTAAAACTTTCATGCTGAAGGTTAAACATTAGGGACCAAATGCTTAAGGCCTTTGGTTAAGCTAACTTAGTAAGGCAGTCAGTGTTCACTTTGAATACATGATTATATATGCACCTACAATTATAGACTATATGCAAAACATTAATAAATGAATACATAAGTGCATGAGAATGAAACCCCTGTAAAAGCAATATAACTTGAAATGCACAAGTGTAAATGTGAACGAGAACTACAATTTGTAATAGTATAATAAAAATACTAAATCACACACTTATAGGAATAACTACTTTCTACAGTGAATACACTCCAGCAGTATGTCTGGTGCTTCACTTTACGTTAATAGGGTTAAGACACACAGTAGATATATTGTGCTGATGCACATAAGTCTGCTCTTTGGTGAAGTATAGGGGTGGGGCTTAAATTGTGTGTCTCCAGTCCCTCCTGTGATGGGGACTTTAGCCACCACAATCAAGATATAGATCTTATCAGAAGGACCAGTTAAAACCTTGCAGTTTTCATTAATTTTCGAGACTCCTACAGATGTTCTCTAGAGAATGCTACACGCACACCCAGGTGATAGGTGCGATCTTGGCATCACGTGGATATATTTGTAGGATCCTCACCCACAAGTACCACGTGTGGCATGCTTTATCATGGGTTCCACACCCACTGCACCTAATGTGAGTGGGTGGGCTCAACGCACTTTGTAAGTGGAGCACTTAAACTAAGAACATGGGATAGTTGATGAGTTATAATTGCCTGCTGGATCCTGGCTTGTTTTTTACTTTGGAAATCCTAAGGCAAGGTTGAAAACAGTGGGATATCTCAGGGGTATGATGGCCTGCACATCAAAAGGTTGACATGTTTCAGCTTATATAATGTCCTGTTGGTCAGTAGGCTTTCTTCAGGACCAAGGTATGTATAGTATCCTTACGTAGTGTGGTTGTAGAATCCAACTATTCATACTTATGCTGTCATGCAGTATAAATGAAGCATTCACGCAACCATACAGACCATATTAGGACCTTTTCCTAGTTTCTCGTCTGTTTAGAAAAACAAAATATAATTTCATTTGTGATCTGTCTCATGTTTTTGCACAACCTTATTGTGTGTGGCAAAGCATGCAGGCGTGTAGATATCCTCTCCATATGCCAGACTATGTTTTGTGTTTTGTGTGTATATATATATATATATATATATATCTACCAGTCTCTCTCCCACCTCCTGGAAAAGAGTGTGACACTGCTCCGGGGGACTTGAAAAGCGGCTTTATTTGATGACAGTGCACAAGCATAAAAAAGGGTCCCTGAAACGCTCGGCAGACGCGTTTCATCCTTCAAATAGATTCCTCAGTGCCCGTTTCAGTTGTATCCTTGTGAGGGGTCCTTTGCAGTGGTGTTTTAACTGCTGTGACCACTCCCTGTCATGTGATCACGCCCCTCCTCTGCCTCACAGGTGTTAAGCTCCTTGTGCTGTGCCTGCTTCTCCACTGCATGCTGGACATCGTAGTTCGCCGCAGGGACCATACAGTGAAGGTACCCACTGAACACCAAGTGATGCTTCCAACTACCGCTGGTCGGCGTTCCACAGCCGCTGCAGTGCGAAAGCAGGTAACAAAGTTCTCCCAAGTCCCCCTTATCAGGCAGACAGTTCTGCCTACTCTCTCCCCATGCGCCGTTTCCAGCACCGGGGGGGCGACGCGACTGCCGTTTGCAGCAAAAAACCAAAGAGTCCACAGGAAGGTCGAGTAGCACCAGACTGAGAGGGAGGTCACAAAGCCAGCTCCTGCTAGCTGGCATAAACATAGCTACCATATATATATATGTATAAATTTACACAGTCCTGGCCCAACTCCTTCGCTCTATGGGACCATCCAGGTACGGACCACAAAACGCCAAAACTATGAAGTTGCTTGTTCACAAAAGTGCTCTAATTTGTTCCATCGCCTCAAAATTTACAACAGACCAGTGTCCGCCATATATAAAACCTACTAGTAGGTAGTTCTAGTTAGGACCTAGTTTCCATAGGAAAAGCGTTTTTTAATTTTTCAATATCTTTGGCGCCGTTTGACGAATCTTGGCGAAATTCTCAAAACTAATGGGGCGCTCCGGTCAGCTCCTGTCTTGAAAGTTTTGGGGTGATTCGTCAAATGGGGGCCAAGAAAAAAGGGGGTTCCCAAAACGCGTTTTCTCCATGTTAATTTCCATAGGAAACTTTAGACAAGGCTACAACCCGAACTGCTGAATGGAATTACACCAAATTTGGCAAAAGGTAGCTCTTGGTGCAGAAAGCGAACTTTTTGCTAAACGGTGTAAATTCATTCAGTAGTTCCTGAGAAATTTAAATATTTACAGATATCTCTATATGGACGCGAAGGACCCGGGAACCCTCCCGATCACGAGCCTTCGAATGTGATTGGCTGCCAACAGTTCCATCCAGGAAGTGTTGGCAGCCATCTTGTGACTTGGTTGAACCAAGTCAAAAGAAAAAAGGTAAAAAAATGTGAAAAGGGGGCAGGGTAGAAACACCCCGACCCCCTAGGCCTGCTCAGGGGGTCCCACAGGGACCGTGAGGGCCAAAAAAAGCATCTTTAAAAAACAAAATTGATGGGATTCGCGTAGGGTACGCGAATCCCGCTGAAAAAAACCAAAGCGCGGTCTCCCGTGCTTCATTTTCTTGAAGCCCCCGGGGGGCCAGGTCCCGGGGGCAATGGTAAATTATGGACCGCCACCTCCCCGGGCTATGCTAATGACATGCGGGGGCCACTCAGGCTCCCTGCAGCCCAAGGGACTGCCACTTCCCTGGGGAATTTTTTAAATAAAAAAAGGCATGGGGGACTCCTGCCCCCCCATGCTGCCCCAGGGACCGCCACCTCCCCAGGGCTTTAATTAGTATGGGCGGGGGGCCTTGTGGGCCCCCCATACCCTGGGGACTGCCACCTCCCCAGGGCTTTGTTCAATTAACTGGATTGTGGGGGGGCTCCTGCTTCCCCCACACTGCCCTGGGGACCGCCACCTCCCCGGGGCTACCTTTAAAAACTAAGGGGCATATTCTCAAGGAGCTATCGCCGAGTTATCGGCACTTTAACTCATCCAAAGTCGCGCTAAATTTATCGCCCCATTCACAAGCTGGTGCTAACAGCCCATAACACCAGTTTTCCTGTGAAAGCAGTCGCAAAAAACATCGCCACAGATGACCCCGGCAACTAACGCTAATGAGATGCAGAGTAGGCGTTCCCGAGCAAAAAGCCGCGACAACACCACAACGCAACATTCTCAACGACCAGCCACATCGGCGATAGGAACACAAAACAGGCAATATGGCACGTTACCGGCAGGAAATTAACACCTGGTCTGACCTGGTGCAAAGTCGGACGTCAACCTGCACAAGAAAAGGGAGCCCAGCCCACAGCCACACCTGAAGAACAACAGATGCCATGGAGCCACTCACCATGCACCCCGGAGCCCCGAGAGGGCAACAACACCCACCGCCACCACCCCCAGGACCGCCACCCCCCCAACGGACCCCCCCTGCCACCCCCCACCGGACCACCACAGAGGCAGCGCAGATAAAGACAGCGGACCTTCAGGAAATGCACCAGCCCCACAGACCTAACACCAGACAATGCCAATGCCCACTACAGGCACAAAAGGACGACCATCCTCCACATCCTGAACATCATTGCCCACAGGCTGACGGTACCAACACAGCAGACAACCAACATCCCTCCGCAGACAAAGCTGCTGGCTGTGCTGCACCTGTTGGCCTCTGGTATCCTCCCAAACAACAACCGCCCGAGTCGGAGGAGTCTCACAGCCAGCCCCATCCAAGTTCCTCACACCTGTCCTGGATGCCCTCACCAGCTTGGGACCCCAGCACCCATATGTCCCCCACAATGCGCAGGAACAGCTGAAGACCAAGCAAGGACTATACGCCATAGCTGGATCCCCGCACATGTCGGGGCAATCGACTGCACACTTCTCCCACTTGTGCCCCCTGCCAACACCGCACACAATTACCGCAACAGAAAGCACACGCATCCCATCAATGTGCAGGCAATAGTGGACCACCGGGGACTGTTCACCAATGTCATAGCCAACTACCCAGGCAGTGTGCATGATCCCTTCATCTTCCGACAGTCCAACATCAACCAGCGCTTCCAGGATGGCACCCATGGGAATGCACTGCTCGTTGGCAAGTACCAAATGAACACACCACACACTTCAACCCCACAATCATGCATCTCACAACTCTGGCACTGCACACGTCACAAAATCACATACAACATGCCAAACAACATGCCCCCCCACCAGACAGAACAGCACAACTTCCTGTGGCAACCTTGGTCAGCCATGTACATGAGCCATCAACGGCATGGCACCTCAGCCACACAATACCGGAATGTGGGGAGAGGTGAATGTAAACAATGCCAAGTGTGGCGGAGATGTGCTGGACAGACTGCAGTATGCAGACCAAAGACATAGCCATGTCTACATGCACTGCTGGTGTTTGGAGTGTAGTGGACAGTGGACGCAACCATGTCACCCCAGCCAGTGGGGAAGATCGCGGAAATGTAGCTTGTGACGTCCCCCCCTGTAAGCATGTGCGGAGTGGGCTGGCCTGGAGGACGCCAGGCCAGCGTAGGGGTGTGAATAAAAAGCACGTAGCTCTGGGCGTGGTTCTCTTCCGGAATGCCCAACGTGTCTGCCAGGGCGGCGCCTCCCACCCTTCCACGAGGCCGACGCGGTCGCCGTGAGCGGTGTGGCCTGCGATCCTGTGCGCCTGCTGCACCCCAGGCCGCTGGACCCCGAACCCGTCATGCCTGCCCCTGCGCAGCCAGGCCTCATTGCTCACCTGCCGACACCGGCGTGTGTCGAAGAGGGCCCACCACGTGCCGGTGCAATCTCCAAGCCCGATGCCCGCGACCTTGGCAGCCTCCTCAGACCATCATGGCCTCCACAACACATGCCCGCTTTACTCCTTTCTCGTTGACGTCCTCCACCGCTGCCTCCGGCCTACACTACGGTCAAGTAGGTCACACATTTGGAACTGAGTATTGATTATGCAATGGCAGAGTACACACCTTATGGCTGAGTTTATATCACTGTACTCCCTTCGATGTGGTGCCACCAACTCTGTGCATAGCATTCGAACTACACCTGTCTGTGGTCCCTTGCTGACTACTGCCTTCGCCCTACACTGCGGTCGAGTGGGTCACACATGTGGAACTGAGTCTTGATTTCTGCATGGCAGAGTTCATATCAATGTACGCAAGGAGACGAGTAAGAGGAAGACACGGTTCAGTCCGGAGGAGAAGAGGATCATCGTTACGGAGGTGATCGAACACTGCTGACAACTGCTCTGGTGTCACTAACTCTGTGCATCGCGGGCCAACGACACGTGGCTGTGGGCCCCTGCTGACCGCTGCCTCGGGCCTACACTGCGGTCAAGTAGGTCACACATCTGGAACTGAGTCATGATTACACAATGGCCGAGTACACATATCAATGCTGAGTTTAAATCACTATACCCCTGACCTTGACTGGTAGGTCGCTCCCCCACCACACAGCTCCGTCTGTGTGCCCTGCTGCTGCCCCTGATTGTGCTCGTTTTTCCTTTCTGTGCCCCCTTGCTGCCCCTGATTGTGCTCGTTTTTCCTTTCTGTGCCCCCCTTGCTGCCCCTGATTGTGCTCGTTTTTCCTTTCTGTGCCCCCTTGCTGCCCCTGATTGTGCTCGTTTTTCCTTTCTGTGCCCCCCTTGCTGCCCCCGATTGTGCTCGTTTTTTCTTTCTGTGCCCCCCTTGCTGCCCCTGATTGTGCTCGTTTTTCCTTTCTGTGCCCCCTTGCTGCCCCTGATTGTGCTCGTTTTTCATTTCTGTGCCCCCCTTGCTGCCCCTGATTGTGCTCGTTTTTCCTTTCTGTGCCCCCTTGCTGCCCCTGATTGTGCTCGTTTTTTCCTTTCTGTGCCCCCTTGCTGCCCCTGATTGTGCTCGTTTTTTTTCCTTTCTGTGCCCCCTTGATGCCCTGATTGTGCTCGTTTTCCCTTCTGTGCCTGTTTCCCGCCGCTGCGCCCCTGCGGCCCCGCCCCCTCACTGCCCATTCGCTGCCCAATTCCCTGCTCCTCCCACCCACCTCCCCATTTATGGCGGCCGCTGCGCGGCCGCGCCGCTGGTGCGCCGAAGGCGCGCCTAAGGCAAGCCCGTCTGCGCCCGTCCGCGCCGTGACCGCGCCCAGCGCCAGACCCCCTGGTCCGGGCATCCCCCGCGCCCGCCACATCAACAGACGCCGATACGACGCCAGCACCCTCCACGCACTCAACCCCGGAAAAGATCACGCCTGCTACCAGGCCACCCCGAAGCGCACCCAAGGGCCCTTCACCTGCCGGAACTGCAGCTTCGCCAGCACCCGCCCCGCCAAACCACCGCCCAGGAAAGAACCCAACTACCTCAGATGCATCCTCCTCAACACCCGCTCCGCCCGCAAACACGCCATCGAACTCTGGGACCTTCTCGACTCAACCTCCCCAGACGTCGCATTCCTGACGGAGACCTGGCTGAATCCCGCTTCAGCCCCCGACATCGCCATTGCCATCCCGGACGGATACAAGATCACCCGCAGGGACCGCACCAACGGAGTCGGAGGAGGCATCGCCATCGTCCACAGGAACACCCTCAGAGTCTCAACCAACACCGACGACACCCTCAGCACCGCCGAACACATGCACTTCCAGATCCACACCGATCCCAACACCACCCTCAGAGGAACCCTCATCTACAGACCCCCGGACCCCGACCACAGTTCAGCGATTCCATCGCTGACTTCGTCAGCACACACGCCATCGCCTCCACGGACTACATCCTCCTCGGGGACCTGAACTTCCACCTCGAGAACAACAAGGACACCAACTCCACCACCCTGATCGACAACCTCGCCACCCTCGGACTCAGACAGCTCGTGACTACACCCACCCAAGCCGCCGGCCACACGCTAGACTCCATCTTTTCCGCAAGCCCACACGTCTCCTTCAACCACACCTCCGAACCCCACTGGACTGACCACCACTGCATCCACTTCACCTACAGGAAGCCCACCACGCACCACCGCACCGAACAAATGCCCGCCGCTGCTGGAGCAGAGTCACGGAAGACCAGCTAACCACAACCCTCGCCCTGAGCCCTCCCGCCGAACCCTCCGACCCCGACACCGCCACCCGCAACCTCAGACAGTGGATCGACGACTGCGCCAACACCCTCGCCCCGCTCAAGAATCCGCCCAACAGCCACACCAGCAAGAAAGCCACCTGGTTCACCGAAGACCTCCAGGCCTCCAAACGAACATGCCGAAAACTGGAGAAGATCTGGCTCCACGAACGGACAGCGGACAGCTACGCCGCCCACAAGAGCGCCACCCGCAGTCACCATCACCTCATCAGATCCGCCAAAAGGGCCTCACTCAAAGACCGCCTAGACAACAACGCACACAACAGCAAAGAGCTCTTCAACATCGTGAAGGAACTCTCCAACCCCAGCTCCAACACCAACGACATCCAGCCGTCGCGAGACCTGTGCGACTCACTGGCCACCTTCTTCCACCGCAAAATTGCCGACATCCATGACAGCTTCAACACCACGACTGCCCCGGCAACCACCGAGACCACTGCCCCCACAACCACCAACCGCCTGCTCTCCTGGACCAACATCAACGACGAGGACACCAGCGAGATCATGAACACCATCCACTCCGGTTCACCGCTAGACCCGTGCCCTCACCACATCTTCAACAAAGCCAGTACAGCCATCGCGCCCCATCTCCGGAAAATAATCAACATCTCCTTCGAGACAGCAACCTTCCCGGAAAGCTGGAAGCACGCCGAGATCACCGCCTTACTCAAGAAACCCAAGGCAGACCCCAAGGACCTCAAGAACTTCCGACCCATCTCTCTGCTCCCGTTCCCCGCGAAGGTCACCGAGAAAATCGTCAACAAACAACTGACCCGCTACCTCGAGGAGAACAACATCCTGGACCCTTCCCAGTCCGGCTTCCGCAGCAACCACAGCACCGAAACCGCCCTCATCGCCGCCACCGATGACATCAGGACCCTGCTAGACAACGGAGAAACAGCAGCCCTCATCCTCCTGGACCTATCAGCCGCCTTCGACACGGTCTGCCACCACACACTACGAACACGCCTTCACGACGCCGGGATCCAAGAGAAGGCCCTGGACTGGACCACATCCTTCCTTTCCGGCAGAACACAAAGCGTCCGCCTCGCCCCCTTCCGATCCAAGGCCACCAAGATCATCTGCGGCGTACCCCAAGGCTCCTCCCTCAGCCCAACGCTGTTCAACATCTACATGGCACCCCTCGCCCACGTCGCCCGACAGCACAACCTCAACATCATCTCCTACGCCGACGACACCCAGCTGATCCTCTCCCTCACCAAAGACCCTCACACCGCCAAAGCCCACCTCCACGAAGGAATGAAGGCCGTCGCCGAATGGATGAGGACCAGCCGCCTGAAGCTGAACTCGGACAAGACGGAGGTCCTCATCCTTGGTTCCAACCCTTCAGCCTGGGACGACTCCTGGTGGCCAACATCACTGGGAACAGCCCCGCCACCCACCGACCACGTACGCAACCTAGGGGTCATCCTCGACCCCACCCTCTCCATGACTAAGCAGGTCAACGCCGTTTCCTCATCCTGCTTCAACATCCTCCGAATGCTCCGCAGGATCTTCAAGTGGATCCCCACCGAAACAAGAAAAACAGTCACCCAGGCCCTCGTCACCAGCAGGCTGGACTACGGAAACGCCCTCTACGCAGGAACGACGGCTAAGCTCCTGAGACGGCTGCAACGCATCCAGAACGCCTCTGCACGTCTTATCCTCGACATCCCCCGACGCAGCCACATCACACCCCACCTGAGAGACCTGCACTGGCTCCCTGTCAACAAGAGGATAACCTTCAAGCTCCTCACCCACGCACACAAAGCACTCCACAACTCCGGACCAGCCTACCTCAACAGACGACTCAGCTTCTACACCCCCACCCGCCAGCTCCGCTCGACCAGCCTCGCCCTCGCCACAGTCCCCCGCATCCGGAAAACGACCGCCGGCGGCAGATCCTTCTCCCACCTCGCCGCCAAGACCTGGAACCCCCTCCCCACCAACCTCCGACAGACCCAAGACCTACTGGCCTTCAGAAGACTCCTCAAGACCTGGCTCTTCGATCAGTAGCAGCACCTCCCCCCTCTTCCCCCAGCGCCTTGAGACCCTCGCGGGTATGTAGTGCGCTTTATAAGTGACATGATTGATTGATTGATACTCCCTTCGATGTGGTGACACAAAGTATGTGCATGGCATCCCAACCACACGTGTCTGTGGGCCCTTGATGACTACGCCTTCGGCCTACACTGCGGTCGAGTAGGTCACACATTGGGAATTCAGTCATGATTCATTTATGGCAGACTTGATATCATTGTACTGGCCTCATCGCAGACTGCATCCCCTTTCAGCTCCGGTGCCACTAAGTCTGTTCCCCGACATCCATGGACACTTTCTGGTTGAACTTTGGCAGCGACTGAGTCTATGGACTGGGGGTTGTCTTCATCATCATGTCGGTGATACTGACTTTGTGGCAAAAACGAGGCTGTAGCATTCCACTCCTCCATTTGCTACTTCTGGCCGGCTTCTGCCCTTTGCATCATGCCCTGGAGGACACCTTCCTCTGTCCCCCGCAAACCTCTGCTACATTCACCTTCGACATCGTCGAGGACCCGCTCACCTCGAGTGGTCCTATCTCACTGCACCGCAAGTCACCGTCCCGTGGCGGTGTGCCTGTGCCATCCGCAGTGCATCCGGGGCCACTAACTCTGTGCAGCTCAAGTCATGGCCCCTGTCTGATAGCATATTGAATGGCCTCTGGGTCGATGGACTGGGGGTCATCAAGGCCTTGTGTCTGTGGCCCTGCGCTGTCCGCTGCCTCCGGCCTCAACTGCGGTCCACCTGGTCTCACACATCAAATCGAATCCTGACCTGCCCGGATGTCGCATCACCGCAGGATGCACACGCCACCACCGCCAGGACCAACTCCAAACAACAGGTGCCAGAGTCGGAAGTGTCTTACTGCCAGACTATCAGAGCTGCTCACACCTGTCGTGGGTGCCATCATCAGCTTGATACCCTGCTCAGCTCTTCAGGTGCCACTGACTCAATGCACCACAAACCATGGACCATTCTGCTTGCATGTTGGGTGCACACTGGACTTTCTCCGGCTGCCACCATGATGCTTCACAGTTGTTTCTGTTATGCTGGTGTTTTCTGTTTCCGCGTTTATTGTGATCACTGTTCAAGTTGTCGCCAGCATCAACGACTCCATGAGGGCTGGCTTACACTCACCCCACACACATCCAGCACATGCGTCACTGTACATGTGACCATGCCAATAAAGGTGTCGAGCGCACGTGCCCGTAGCCATTTCAACGAACTATCTGAGTGTGTCCGTGTGCTCATGATGTATGCATTAGGGCCCCGGGCCCTACAACATTACATTGTGCCGTGTACAGAGGACGCAGCCCTGTCACCGCAGGCAGCGGGTGAGACATTGCACATGTAGCTTTGTCGTTCCCCACTCAATACGTAAGAGGAGTGACCTGGGACGGCGTACGCCAGTCCAGCGTGGGGGTGTGGATGATTATCACGTGGCTCTGGGTGTGTTTCAGTACTGGAAATGTGCAAAGGCATGTGTCTCTGTCGCAGTGTGGGTCTCCGTTGGGGGTGTAGGTGGTCCCTGATGGGACTTGGACACCCACGTATGTGATCTAGTTCGTCTTCCATGAGGTAGTACCCCACCCGCACCTGTTCGGCCAGCCCCTTCTGGCAGTCTGACAGATGGCCTTGGAAAGGGATGTGTGCTTAGGTGGGCTGCTGGGAGCCAGCCGGGGTGGTGGGTGCGTCCAGCTGTGTTGTCCGTGCAGGGGGTGGTGTATCCTAGATGCAGCGGTGCTGCCCAGCTCCTGGAGCTCTATTGCCTGGGATGTCCATGGACTGTTGTGGGGCGTCGGTGTCGGAAGTGTGGAGGTCCTCTTCAGCATCACTGATGGGTTGTCAGGTCTGCTCTGCTGGAGGTGTTGTTTGTCCCTCTTCAATGTGAAGGGGAGATGCTTGTTGACGTTGTGTTGGCATGTATGTTGACGCATTGTTCGAGTTTATATACAGACTGCATGACAATGTACATTGTGACTGTTTGGGAGGGGCGGACTATTTGATGCGTGATAGTGGACATTTGGACTACATGAGGTGGGTGATGTTGTACACGTACATTTTCATCTCACAGTTTCCTGCTTTGTCAGATGTGATTGGCCATTTTCTACGCAGAGGTGGACCCAGTTGTATCCTCTGTTCTGCAGTGTAAGTGTTGCACTGTGTCCCACATTGTCGTTGTTAGAAATGGGATCTCTAGTTGGCAAGGGCTTGCACCTTTGTCCAAGTAGGGACCCTTCTTCCTAGTCAGGGTAAGGGTTGTTACACTCGTGAAGTAACCCCTGCTCACCCTCGTGGTAGCTTGGCACGAGCAGTCAGGCTTAATTCAGAGGCAGTGTGTAAAGCATTTGCACATAACCAACAGTAATACAGTGTAAGCACTACAAACGGACACCACACCAGTTTAGAAAAATAACCAATATTTTATATACTCAAGACAAGACCAATTACGACAAAAATCCACAATACTATACTTTAAAAATGAATGCTTGATACGGTAACTTCTTCTTTGCAGGAATAGCACAAAAGCAAAGTTCGTACGAGTCGGTAGCTCCGTCCGAGCCTACCGTGATGCTGAAAACCACAGAGTCTAACAGTTCCAGCCGACCGCGTCAATACGGGCCAGCAGAGTCGTGAACAGACTCGGTTACAGTACCTTTCTCGTTGTGGCTGGTACGGAGTGTACGAGCCGGTCGGCGTTCGTCGCGGTTGCGGTGCAAGACGGAGCGATGCAAGGTACGGTGTCCCTCGATGCGGTGCAGGCAGCGGCTCGATGAGCGTCGTGCAGACGGAGTCGGTGAGTCCAAGGCGTGCGATGCAGGGTGAGACGATGCTCGATGCGGTGCGGACAGGTTGCGATGCAGGCGACCTAGCCGGGGTGCGGGAGCTGGCGTCGGACAGCGGTGCGAGTCGGAGCGGTGCGTCGCAGACGTGCGAGCGGTGCCCCAAATGCGGTGCAGTCTCGACTCTTGAGCCAGTTGCAGCGACAGTGTCGGTCTGGTCCGGCTGGCCCAGTGAAGCGATGCGATGCGAACTGCGGTGCCCACAGGTCACGGTGCAAGCAGCGGCTCGATGTTGGCGGCGTCGGACGTCGCCCACGGTGAGACCAGGGTTGCGATGCGAAGCGGGGCGATGCGGTCTGCGGTGCAAACAGGTCACCGGCCAGGGATGGATTCGGTTGACGGAGTCGGTTGCAGTTCCCTTCCTCTGTGGCAACTGAAACAGCGTTCCAGAAGCGGTACCCAGAGGCTTGTGAAGTCTTTGCAGTCCCTGAGACTTCTTAACAGGAGGCCAGCTCGGTTCCTGGCCCTTGGAGATACTCAGCACAAGTTTGTAGAAAGTTCAGTCCAGTCCTTTCACTGCCCAAGGCAGAAGCAGCAGCTGCAGGCCAGCCCAACAAAGCAACAACACAGCAAAGGGGCAGTACTCCTCCTGGCAGCTCTTCCAGCTCTTCGTCTTGGCAGGTTCCTTGATTCCAGCGAGATCTAAATTCATGGGGTCAGGGCCCCAATATTTATATCCCAAATTCCTTTGTTCTCTGAAGGCAGAGAGGCCTTCGCCTAGTCCAAACCAGTTCTGGAGCACTTTGTTGACAAGTCTCCGTCCCTTCTTTCAGTGAGTAGGCCAGGGACATCAGACGCACCACAGGAGGTGGAGCCAGCATTGTGGAGGGAAGGCACTGTCCTATTCAGGGCCCAGGTGCGACCCCTCCCACCCATCTACAGGTCGATCTGGCTATTCAGCCCTGCGCTGACTCACCCTGTCTCCTGGCATCCCCCAGCCCCTGTCACTCACATTCCAGACAAGGAATACACAATCTCGCAGAGGCAGGCTTGGATGGTTAGACAAGAAAATACCCACTTTCTAAAAGTGGTATTTTCAAACACAGAATGTTAAAACCAACCTTACTAAAAGCTGCATTTTATCATTCTGAGTCCAGGCATACTAAACTCGAATTTCTACCATGTTCCCGGGGTCAGTTAGGATTATAAGCTGTAATAATCAAAACTGCCCGTTCTGGCCTAGGGGAACAGGTAGCCTTGCAATAGTGAAAAACGAACTAGGCTGTAATTCACTATCAGGACATGCCGCACACACCCGGGCATGTCCTACCTTTTGCGTACAACGCACCCTGCCCACAGGGGTACCTTGGGCCTACCTTAGGGGTGACTAACATGTAGCAAAGGGAAGGTTTAGGGACTTGCAAGTGTGTGCACTTGCCAAGTCGACATGGCAGCCCCAGGCTGCGCACAGGCTCTGCGATGGCAGGCCCGAGTTACACTTTACGGGCTGTTTGCGTGGGTGGCACAATCCAGTGCTGCAGCCCACCAACAGCATTTGGTCTATAGGCCCTGGCACTCGCAGTGCACTTTACAAGGGACTGACACATAAACCAAATAGGCCAATCATGGAAACACCAATCCATAACACATTTTATACAGGAGCACTTGCACTTTCCCACTGGACCGCAGTGAGGAAAGTGTGCAGAATCATCACACCAGCAAAAACAGAGTCAAAACCGGGAGGTCAGAAAGCAAAAGTCAGGGGAAACACACCAAAAGATGCCAAGTCTAACACATGTCCCCTCCAGCTGAAAGTAGGGAGAACTACCCAACCCCATTGGAGTTCTCTTCACTAAGGCGGAAGAACCTGGACAGACCATCTGCGTTGGCGTGTTCTGTACCAGGACGGTGTTCCACCGTAAAGTCCATTCCCTGTAGGGAGATGGACCACCTCAGCAGTTTTGGATTCTCACCCCTCATTTGCATCAACCATCTGAGGGGCCTGTGGTCTGTCTGAACCCGGAAGTGAGTCCCAAACAGGTATGGTCTCAACTTCTTCAGCGCCCAGACCACAGCAAAAGCTTCCCGTTCTATGGCACTCCACCTCTGTTCCCTGGGAAGTAGTCTCCTGCTAAGGAAGACTACAGGCTGATCCAGGCCCTCTTCGTTCAGTTGTGAGAGCACCGCTCCCACACCATGCTCTGAAGCGTCAGTCTGCACGACAAATTCTTTGGAGAAGTCAGGTGCCTTGAGCACGGGCGCCGTGCACATGGCTGCCTTCAGGGCATCAAAAGCTTTCTGGCAGGACTCAGTCCAGATCACTTTCCTGGGCTGCCTCTTAGAGGTCAGCTCTGTTAAGGGGGCAACGATGGTGCCATAGCCCTTAACAAATCTCCTATAATAGCCGGTGAGACCTAAGAAGGCTCTCACCTCTGTCTGGGTCTTGGGGGTTCCCAAGCCAGAATGGTGTCAATCTTGGGTTGTAGGGGCGCCACCTGGCCGCTTCCTACCTGGTGTCCCAAGTACACCACAGAACCCTGCCCGATCTGGCACTTACTGGCCTTGATCGTGAGGCCTGCACCTTGCAGAGCCCTCAACACTTTCTCAAGGTGCTGTAAATGTTCTTCCCAGCTGGAACTGAACACAGCAATGTCATCCAGGTAGGTGGCACTGAAATCCTCCAGCCCAGCCAACACCTGATTGACCAACCTCTGAAAGGTGGCAGGGGCATTCTTCAACCCAAAGGGCATCACCCGGAATTGGTAATGACCTTCTGGGGTTGAGAATGCTGATCTCTCCTTGGCCCCATCGGTTAAGGCAATCTGCCAGTACCCAGACGTCAAATCAAACGTGCTGAGGAACCGGGCAGCTCCCAACCGATCAATGAGCTCATCAGCTCTGGGGATGGGGTGCGCGTCAGTCCTGGTGACGGCATTGAGCCCACGGTAGTCCACACAAAACCGGAGTTCTGGAGTGGCACCGGGCGCCGCAGCCTTTGGGATCAAGACCACTGGGCTGGCCCAAGGACTGTGGGAGGGCTCAATCACCCCTAACGCCAACATCTTAGAGACCTCCTCCTTGATGCTGGCTCTGACCCGGTCAGTCAACCTGTAAATCTTGTGCTTCACAGGATGGCTGTCACCGGTGTCCACATCATGGGTACACCAGTGAGTAACACCGGGGGTCAGAGAGAACAGTGGGGCGAACTGTCCCAACAACTGGCGACAGCCCCCTGCTGCTCCTGAGTCAGAGTAGGGGAGAGGATCACACCCTCTACTGACCCATCATGCTCCTTGGTAGACAGGAGGTCAGGAGAGGCTCGCTCTCCTCTTCCACCCCATCATCTGTCGCCAAGAGCATACTCACTTCGGACCTCTCGAAGTGGGGCTTGAGGCGGTTCACGTGAAGGACCCTCAACGGGTTCCTTGGAGCCTGCAAATCCACCAGGTAGGTGACGTCACTTTGCGCTCCTTTACCTCATATGGCCCAGTCCACTTGTCCTGCAAGGCACAAGGTGCCACTGGGGCCATTACCCACACTTTCTGCCCAGGTTGAAATTCGACCAGAGTGGCATTCTGGTCATACCATCTCTTCATTTCTTCCTGGCTTGCTTCTAGGTTCGCCTGAGCGAGTTTCCTGAAGCGGGCAGTTTGGTTTCTAAAGGCCAGCATGTAGCTAAATACATCCTGGGGAGTTTTCCTGGGAGCTGCCTCCCAGCCTTCCTTTACCAAACTCAGAGGTCCTCTGACAGGGTGGCCATACAGGAGCTCAAAGGGGCTGTACCCAAGAGACTTCTGAGGCACCTCCCTGTAGGCAAAGAGTAGGCATGGCAAGAGGACGTCCCACTTACGCCTCATGGGTTCTGTTAGACCCTTGATCATGCCTTTCAAGGTCTGGTTGAATCTCTCCACCAGACCGTTTCCTTGGGGGTGGTAAGGAGTGGTGAACTTGTAGGTTACCCCACACTCCTTCCACAGGGATGTCATATACTTCGATATGAAATTGGTCCCCCTATCAGAAACCACCTCTCTGGGGAATCCCACACGGGAAAAGATCCCCATTAACGCCCGGCCCACCACGGGCGCCGTCGTTGTCCTGAGAGGGATTGCCTCCGGGTACCGGGTGGCATGGTCCACCAAGACCAGGATGTACCTGTTGCCCATGGCTGTCTTGGGATCCAGTGGCCCCACAATATCCATCCCTACCCTTTCAAAGGGTGTTCCAACAACCGGAAAAGGTTGGAGAGGAGCTTTGACCTTCCTCCCACTCTTACCACTTGCCTGGCAAGTTTGGCAAGACCTACAGTGTGCATCTGACTGCCTTCGCATTTGGGGCCAAAAGAAGTGGGTGACAAGCCTGTCAAAGGTCTTGTCCTGCCCCAAATGTCCTGCCAAAGGCACGTCATGAGCCAGACCCAGTAGGAAGGTCCTGAAGCGCTGGGGTACCACCAGCACACGGGCTGACCCAGGCTCAGCAACCTTAGGCTCACTGTATAGGAGACCACTCTCCCAGTAGATCAGATGTGACCCGGACTGATTACCAGCTGCCTGGTCTGCAGCCTGCCGCCGCAGACCCTCCAGAGTAGGGCACTCGTTCTGCTCCCTGCAGAACTCCTCCCTGGTGGGACCCCTTTCTTGCTGCCAATGGGTCAGCTCAGAGATGTCTCCCAGTTCGGCTACCTGTTCCCCTGTAGGCACCGGGCGTCCCCCTCGAGGTCCGCCTCCTCCCGGTCCGTGGGAACTTCGGGGGCCGGTTTCGCGCCCCCTGCCCTTTCTCTTGGCAGGGACTTGGGCCACTGTTTCAGGCTCCAAGTCCTCTTGATCACCCTTTCTGGCTGCCATTGACCGAGTAGACACGCATGCCCACTCTGGCAACCCAAGCATCTCCAAGTGAGACCTGAGCTCAACCTCCTTCCATGAGGACTGCTCCAGGTCATTACCTAGCAGACAATCTACAGGCATGGTAGGGCTCACAACCACCCTCAAGGGACCTGAGACCCCCCCATTCAAAGGGAACCTGCGCCACCATACACTGGCGCTCAGAGTTGTCGACAGCAACTACTTGGTGGAATGCTCCTGGGACTACTTGCTTCTCAGACACCAGGTGACACCGGACTGAGGTCACACTGGCTCCAGTATCTCTGAGAGCCTCTACCCTGTTCCCATTAATGGTCACCCAGGTGCTATATTTCTTTGTGTTAGGGGGCACCTGGTTTCCTGGGACCATCTCACTGTCTCCTAGTGAGACAAGGGTCATTTCTGCGGGATCCCCACCCTCCTGTGGGCACCCCTCCTCCCCAAGCGCTACACTAGCCAACACTTTGGATTGTCCACCGGTGGGTGGCTGTGTCCCCTTCGGGCACTTGGGGTCCCCCTTAAAGTGACCTACCTGGTCACATGCATAACACTTGCGGGGGCCGGTCTCAACAGGCTTCCCTGTAGAGACCCCTTTCTTCTTATCACCGGGGGCTGGGAACCTTTACCCTGGGTACTAGTTTGGGGCCCTTTAGAGAACTCCTGTGCTTTACCCTTGTCCCCCCACCTTTCTGCTGGGGACCCTGCCCACCTTTGGCTGAGTCTCCCCCAAACGTTTCTTGTGGACCCTGGTACTCAACCAGCGGTCCACTTCCATAGCAAGCTTCCTGGGGTCAGTTAGCTTACTATCAACTAGGTGCTGGCGCAGATCTGCAAAACATAGACTAGACAAGTGCTCCCATGCAATCAAGTTGTAGAGCCCCTGAAAATCTGTTACACTACTGCCCTTCACCCAACCATCCAGAGACCTGCAGAACACATCCACACATTCCAACCAAGTGTTGGCATCAGACTTCTTACTGGACCTGAACTGATCCCTGTACTTTTCAGGAGTAAGACCATACTTCGTGAGAAGGGCATCCTTCATGTCAGCATAGGTGAGGTGATACCCCTTACCCAAAGGTATCAGAGCATCCCTTGCTTCTTCAGGAAAAAGTGGCCACAATCCTGCTCCCCAATTCTCCTCAGGGACCCCATTCATGTGTATGGCTGCCTCATAACCCTGAAACCACCTTTGTATGTCATCCCCCTTCTTGAACTCCTTGCCTACATTCTTGGGAATGTGCACAATCCTGTCTGCTTTTCTGGACGAATTGCGGCCACCATCTGAGCCTGACTTACTCCTAAGTTCTAGCTCCTTTAGTTCTCTCTCATGCTCTAAGAGCATCTTCCTCTCCTCTATGGCCAATCTCTTCTCCTCCCGCTCACTCTCCAGCCTGAGCTTCTGCAGCTCGAACTGCCTTGCCTCCCGCCTGTCCTCCAGCTCCTCTGGGGACAGACTGCTGCTGCCTGACCTGGCGGGTTCCCCCTCCCCAAAAGCACATCCACCCTGGAAATAGGCTCCTCCGCCTCCTCACTGAGATCACCAGGCTGCCCATTGGCATGTCTGGCTGCTACCCAGGCCCTCAGCGCCTTCTGTAGCTCCTCCTTCCTTGTGAGGCCTTTAATTTGGACTTTCAGGTTTTACAAATCGCTCGTAACTCCTTTACGGCGTAGGATTCCAACCTGTCCTCCTCAAAGATAACTTCCAGAGATGCAACGGATGATGCAATTGATTCAGGCATGACAAAAGTCGTGAGTTGAAAACTGGCAAGATCAAAAATAGGCCAAAGGAAAAGAACCAGTATGTGGTACGTAATGGTCTGCGATATGGTAGTAGTGCACACCAATCACTGTAAGTCAAGTGCAAACACAAGTCCTATCCTCACCGCTGACAACCAATGTTAGAAATGGGATCTCTAGTTGGCAAGGGCTTGCACCTTTGTCCAAGTAGGGACCCTTCTTCCTAGTCAGGGTAAGGGTTGTTACACTCGTGAAGTAACCCCTGCTCACCCTCGTGGTAGCTTGGCACGAGCAGTCAGGCTTAATTCAGAGGCAGTGTGTAAAGCATTTGCACATAACCAACAGTAATACAGTGTAAGCACTACAAACGGACACCACACCAGTTTAGAAAAATAACCAATATTTTATATACTCAAGACAAGACCAATTACGACAAAAATCCACAATACTATACTTTAAAAATGAATGCTTGATACGGTAACTTCTTCTTTGCAGGAATAGCACAAAAGCAAAGTTCGTACGCAGTCGGTAGCTCCGTCCGAGCCTACCGTGATGCTGAAAACCACAGAGTCTAACAGTTCCAGCCGACCGCGTCGATACGGGCCAGCAGAGTCGTGAACAGACTCGGTTACAGTACCTTTCTCGTTGTGGCTGGTACGGAGTGTACGAGCCGGTCGGCGTTCGTCGCGGTTGCGGTGCAAGACGGAGCGATGCAAGGTACGGTGTCCCTCGATGCGGTGCAGGCAGCGGCTCGATGAGCGTCGTGCAGACGGAGTCGGTGAGTCCAAGGCGTGCGATGCAGGGTGAGACGATGCTCGATGTGGTGCTGACAGGTTGCGATGCAGGCGACCTAGCCGGGGTGCGGGAGCTGGCGTCGGACAGCGGTGCGAGTCGGAGCGGTGCGTCGCAGACGTGCGAGCGGTGCCCCAAATGCGGTGCGGTCTCGACTCTTGAGCCAGTTGCAGCGACAGTGTCGGTCTGGTCCGGCTGGCCCAGTGAAGCGATGCGATGCGAACTGCGGTGCCCACAGGTCAAGGTGCAAGCAGCGGCTCGATGTTGGCGGCGTCGGACGTCGCCCACGGTGAGACCAGGGTTGCGATGCGAAGCGGGGCGATGCGGTCTGCGGTGCAAACAGGTCACCGGCCAGGGATGGATTCGGTTGACGGAGTCGGTTGCAGTTCCCTTCCTCTGTGGCAACTGAAACAGCGTTCCAGAAGCGGTACCCAGAGGCTTGTGAAGTCTTTGCAGTCCCTGAGACTTCTTAACAGGAGGCCAGCTCGGTTCCTGGCCCTTGGAGATACTCAGCACAAGTTTGTAGAAAGTTCAGTCCAGTCCTTTCACTGCCCAAGGCAGAAGCAGCAGCTGCAGGCCAGCCCAACAAAGCAACAACACAGCAAAGGGGCAGTACTCCTCCTGGCAGCTCTTCCAGCTCTTCGTCTTGGCAGGTTCCTTGATTCCAGCGAGATCTAAATTCATGGGGTCAGGGCCCCAATATTTATATCCCAAATTCCTTTGTTCTCTGAAGGCAGAGAGGCCTTCGCCTAGTCCAAACCAGTTCTGGAGCACTTTGTTGACAAGTCTCCGTCCCTTCTTTCAGTGAGTAGGCCAGGGACATCAGACGCACCACAGGAGGTGGAGCCAGCATTGTGGAGGGAAGGCACTGTCCTATTCAGGGCCCAGGTGCGACCCCTCCCACCCATCTACAGGTCGATCTGGCTATTCAGCCCTGCGCTGACTCACCCTGTCTCCTGGCATCCCCCAGCCCCTGTCACTCACATTCCAGACAAGGAATACACAATCTCGCAGAGGCAGGCTTGGATGGTTAGACAAGAAAATACCCACTTTCTAAAAGTGGTATTTTCAAACACAGAATGTTAAAACCAACCTTACTAAAAGCTGCATTTTATCATTCTGAGTCCAGGCATACTAAACTCGAATTTCTACCATGTTCCCGGGGTCAGTTAGGATTATAAGCTGTAATAATCAAAACTGCCCGTTCTGGGCTAGGGGAACAGGTAGCCTTGCAATAGTGAAAAACGAACTAAGCTGTAATTCACTATCAGGACATGCCGCACACACCCGGGCATGTCCTACCTTTCGCGTACAACGCACCCCTGCCCACAGGGGTACCTTGGGCCTACCTTAGGGGTGACTAACATGTAGCAAAGGGAAGGTTTAGGGACTTGCAAGTGTGTGCACTTGCCAAGTCGACATGGCAGCCCCAGGCTGCGCACAGGCTCTGCGATGGCAGGCCCGAGTTACACTTTACGGGCTGTTTGCGTGGGTGGCACAATCCAGTGCTGCAGCCCACCAACAGCATTTGGTCTATAGGCCCTGGCACTCGCAGTGCACTTTACAAGGGACTGACACATAAACCAAATAGGCCAATCATGGAAACACCAATCCATAACACATTTTATACAGGAGCACTTGCACTTTCCCACTGGACCGCAGTGAGGAAAGTGCGCAGAATCATCACACCAGCAAAAACAGAGTCAAAACCGGGAGGTCAGAAAGCAAAAAGTCAGGGGAAACACGCCAAAAGATGCCAAGTCTAACAGTCGTCCATGTGGATGTGCTGTGATTGCTATGTGTGTGTGCTGCATTGTGTGAGAGTCGCAGCTGTGATTTTGCTGCCCCTTATCCCTTGGAGGCGGTGTGCCTTTGGCTTTCGTGCTTTTGAGGTGCTGTGATGTTTACAACTTGGGTCATTTGTGCTCTTGGAAGGTTTTTGTACTCTTGTGCATTGTTTGTCTGCAGATGTATTGTTGAAGTCAGTGGTTGTTTGTGCACGTGGATGTGTCAGAGTGTGACCTGCTCCTTCCGGATGTGGTCCACACTCAGCCACCTCAGTCTCGTGGTGTGCACAGTGTCATGGTGATTGTACTCCGGTCATGCTGCTCGTCATGTGGTGTCATTTGAGTTGTCAGTGTGGCTCTCGCATACGCATCTTTGCTGTGTTTCGCACTGGTGCATGTGTGTGTTGTGAAATTGGTGTTGTGTAGGGTGGGACCCCTTTGGGCACATGGTGTATGGGGGCCTACTTGATGTTTGTATGTGTGCTGCAGTGTGCCACAGGGATCAGGGACATGACCCAGGGTCGTTGTGGGTGTGCGGTGTGCTACACGTGGTTGTGCATGTGTGCCATTGTGCCCGTCCCCCCAGTCCCTGTTCGTTACTCACCCTGTTGATGTTGTGTCAGGTCATGGCGAGCAGGGTCCGGACTCCAGACTTCTTGCACCGTCTCCACAGTAATGACTGTGGCCACCATTTGGTCCAGCTCCTCCTGTGGCGCAGGACTTCCACCTCCATTCACTGTTGCCGCCTTCCTGTTGGAAGCGGGTTTCTGCTTGGTTTGGCTTTTGACATCGTGCCAGCGCATCTTGGCCTCCTCGGCACTCCGACTGCATTCACGATGGGATGGCATTTTTCCATCTGTATTGCCAATGACACGGTGGTGGTGACGGATAGTTGTTGTTGGTGCTCTGTCACCTCCGTGACGACGATCGGGTTTTCCTGCGGACTGTACCCCGTCTTCCTCTTCTCCTTGGCCTTCCCCGACCCCGAGGTTCCTTGCTGGTGGTCTGTGGTGCTTGTGAGGTTCGCGTTGACCTGGGCACTAGTTCCGGGTGCATCCATGTTGCTGCGCAGTTTGATTTATTTATGGTATGTTTTTCTTGTTCAGCTTTTATGGTGCATTTTCCCGCGAGACGCATGGGTATTACAGGACTATCGCTGGTTGTCGCTGTTTTTTTTTCCGAGGTTGGCCTCATCGCAACTTTATTCACGTTGGTGTTTTGCATTTTTTCGGTGTTGCGTTATTTTTAACGCGGTCATTTGACGCGTTATCGTGGGACTATCGCATAGTGATGCCAGGTTGAGAATGCTACGTTAACACGGCGTTGTTTTCCCGCGATGGACTGCGATGTGCAAAGTTGCGTTAAGGTAAACTTGCGGTGGTTATCACACGTTCTTGTGAATATGCCCTTAAGTGTGGGAGGGCTGGAGCCCCCCACAGTGCCCCGGGGACCACCACCTCCTGGGGCACACTTTATTCAAATATGGGGGTCCGTTGCGGAATGGGGTCCCCGGGGCGGAAATCGGCCTGGGGAGGGGGGCTCGGCCCTCCTCCCTTAACATGTTTTTGTTTTTTTTAAATTGGCCAAGCCCCGGGATGGGGTATCCGGGGTTACAAATGGCCTTGGGGGGGTTAAAAAACAAAAAAACGATAGAAAGGCCCAGCCCCGGGGGATGGGGTCCCCGGGGCATATATTGGCCTCGGGAGGGGGGCCACGCATCCTCCCCTCCCATTTGAATTAAAACAAATGTTTTAAATGGGTCAGGCCCCGGGGAATGGAGTCCCCGGGGCCCAAAAGCACTACGGGAATTGGTCAAACTGGTAACTCACCGGAAGCCCCGCCCCCTTTCACCACTACGCTGCAAACGCACCTCCTGGCGTGTTCTTGGTTGGGGAATGAAGTACCCATCACTAATGAGGGTCCTTAGGGGCAAACTAGCCCGCCGGGTACCTCCAGTAAGCCCTACACAGCTGGTTTGCTGAGAGGTGGTACGAGGCAACGCCCCTTTTTACACCACTTTGCAAACGTGCCTCTTGGCGCACTGGTGGTGGGGCAATGAGGTCCCCTGGTGTCTTGAGGACCTCAGGACTAAACTGGACTTCATCCCCCAAGCAGCAGTGCGCCAGCAGCCGCATTTGCAGAGTGGTGTAAAAAGGGGGCGTGGCCTCTGACTACCTCTCAGCAATCCAGCTGTGTGGGGCTTACTGGAGGTAACAGGAGGGCTAGTTGGCCCCCAGGTACCCTCAAGAGGTAAGAGGACCTCATCCCCCAACCCAGAGCGCACCAGGAGGTACGTTTGCAGAGTGGTGGAGAAAGGGGGCGTGGCCTGCCACCACCATTCAGCAATTCCACTGTGTGGGGCTTACTGGCGGTAACAGGTAGGCTAGTTGCCCCCTAAGGACACCCAGCAGTGAAGGGGACTTCATTCCCCAACAAAGAGCGTGCCAGGAAGTGCGTTTGCAGAGTGGTGGGCAAAGGGGGTGTGGCCTTCTATCAGAACTTAGCAATCCTGCTGTGTGAGAATTACTGGAGGTAATAGGAGGAGTAGCTGGCCCCCAAGGATTTCCTTGAACCACCTACCCCATCTGTTACCTCCAGTAAGTCCCACACAGTGGGATTGCTAAGAGGTCTTTGGAGGCCACGCCCCCTTTGTCCATCACTCTGCAAACATGCCTCCTGGCACACTATTGGTTGGGGGATGAAGTCCACTTTACTCCTGAGGGACTTTTGGGGCTAAGAAGCCATCCTGGTGCCTCCTGTAAGTCCTGCGCAGCGGAATTCCTGAGCACTGGTCGGAGGCCCAGCCCCCCTTCTGCAACACTATGCAAACATGACTACTAGTTAAAGAAGCATTTGCAATGCAATAGGTCTTGAGAGTTAGAGCTATTGGAGTTGTAAAGGTAAAAGTATTTTACTAATGTTTTTGGAGTGGAGTGGATGTACGTTGTGTGTAGTGGAATTGTGTGGTATGTTGTGCAGTGAAATTATGTGGATAGAAAATATGTGGTATTTAGTGTATAGGAATTATGTAGAGTGGGATTATGTGTTATGGAGAGTAATTATGTGGTATGATAGTCTGTGTTGTGGAGTGGTCACCTCAGGTTTAGTCTTCCTCGTTTCCATAGAAGCTAAACTATTAACTCAATGAGACACAAAAAAGAAGGAACCATTGAGGAGCACTTCTGGACTTAGTCAAAGGTACGAGCAGGGCCACTGGAATTATGAGACTGTTCGGCTGTAGCGATTATCGTATAATTATACATTTTCTGTATTTGCCTCATAATCCATCATCTGCCGCATAATCTGCAGATTTGAAGAAAAAAAACCTTGTTTCTACCTCAAACGGCTCAAACATTACCAAAAATGCAGCGACAAGTCTTACAGTGTGGTGGAAGGCCCTTTGCAAAGCTGGAATGGTCACCTGTTACTTATTGCTAAATTTGGTTGTTAAATTGGTACTAATAGTACGCAAACTACTCTTGCTTCTTTCTGCACCTCTCTTGCCTCTTTCTGTATTTCTCTTGCTTCTTTCTGCACCTTTCCTTCTCTTTCTGCACTTCTCTTGCCTCTTTCTGCACATCTCTTCTGCTTTCTGCACCACCCTTCCTTCTTCACCTCTCTTGCTTCTTTCTGCACCTCTCTTGCTTCTTTCTACTCCACCTCTCTTGCCTCTTTCTGCACCTCTGTTGCTTCTTTCTGCACACTCTTCCCTCTTTCTGCACCTCTATTGCCTTTTTCTCCACTTCTCTCGCCTCTCCATGCGCTTCTCTTGCCTCTTCTGCACCTCGCTTGCTTCTTTGTGCATTTCCCTTGCTTCTTTCTGCACCTCTCCTGCTTCTTTCTGCACCCCTCTTGCCTCTCTCTGCACCTCACTTGCCTCTTTCTGCACCTCTCTTGCTTCTTTCTGCACTTTTCTTGCCTCTTTCTGCACCTCTGTTGCTTCTTTCTGTACTTCTCTTGCCTCTTTCTGCACCCCTCTTCTCTCTTTGTGCACCTCTGTTGCAACTTTCTGCACTTCTCTTGCTTCTTTCTGCACCTCTCTTGTTTCTTTCCGCACTCGTCTTGCCTCTTTCTGTACCCCTCTTCCCTCTTTCTGCAGCTTTCTTTATTCTTTCTGCACCCCTCTTGCCTCTTTCTACACCTCTGTTGCTTCTTTCTGCACTTCTCTTGCCTCTTTCTGCTCCTCTGTTGCTTCTTTCTGCACTTCTCTTGCCTCTTTCTGCACCCCTCTTGCCTCTTTCTGCACCTCTGTTGCTTCATTCTGCACTTCTCTTGCTTCTTTCTGCACCTCTCTTGCTTCTTTCTGCACTCATATTGCCTCCTTCTGTACCCCTCTTCCCTCTTTCTGCACCTCTCTTGCTTCTTTCTGCACCCCTCTTGCCTCTTTCTGTACCTTTGCTGTTTCTTTCTGCACTTCTCTTGCCTCTTTCTGCACTTCTCTTCCCTCTTTCTGCACCTGTCTTGCCTCTTTCTGCACCTCTCTTGCCTCATTCTGCAGTTCTCTTGCCTCTTTCTACACCTCTTTTGCTTCTTTCTGTACTTCTCTTGCCTCTTTCTGCACCCCTTGCCTCTTTCTGCACCTCTGCTGGTTGTCTCTGCACTTCTCTTGCTTCTTTCTGCACACCTCTTCCCTCTTTCTGCACCTGTTTGTCTCTTTCTGCACCTCTCTTCCATCTTTCTGCAGTTCTCTTGTTTCTTTCTGCACCTCTGTTGCTTCTTTCTGCACTTCTCTTGTCTTTTTTTGCACCCATCTTCCCTCTTTCTGCACCTCTGTTGCTCCTTTCTACACTTCTGTTGCTTATTTCTGCACCTCTCTTGCTTCATTCTGCACACCTCTTGCCTCTTTCTATACCCCTCTTCCCTCTTTCTGCACATGTCCTGCCTCTTTCTGCACCTCTCTTGCCTCTTTCTGCAGTTCTCGTGCCTCTTTCTACACCTCTGTTGCTTCTTTCTACACTTCTCTTGCCTATTTCTGTACCTCTCTTCCCTCTTTCTGCACCAGTGTTGCCTCTTTCTGCACCTCTCTTGCCTCATCCTGCCGTTCTCTTGCCTCTTTCTGCACCTCTATTGCTTCTTTCTGCACTTCTCTTGCCTCTTTCTGCACCCCTATTGCCTCTTTCTGTACCTTTCCTTCTCTTTCTGCACTTCTCTTGCCTCTTTCTTCACATCTCTTCTGCTTTCTGCACCACCCTTCCTTCTTCACCTCTCTTGCTTCTTTCTGCACCTCTCTTGCTTCTTTCTTCTGCACCTCTCTTGCCTCTTTCTGCACCTCTGTTGCTTCTTTCTGCACACTCTTCCCTCTTTCTACACCTCTATTGCCTTTTTCTCCACCTCTCTTGCCTCTCCATGCACTTCTCTTGCCTCTTCTGCACCTCGCTTGCTTCTTTGTGCACTTCCCTTGCTTCTTTCTGCACCTCTCCTGCTTCTTTCTGCACCTCTCTTGCTTCTTTCTGCACTTCTCTTGCCTCTTTCTGCACCTCTGTTGCTTCTTTCTGTACTTCTCTTGCCTCTTTCTGCACCCCTCTTCTCTCTTTGTGCACCTCTGTTGCTTCTTTCTGCACTTCTCTTGCTTCTTTCTGCACCTTTCTTGTTTCTTTCCACACTCGTCGTGCCTCTTTCTGTACCCCTCTTCCCTCTTTCTGCAGCTTTCTTGATTCTTTCTGAACCCCTCTTGCCTCTTTCTGCACCTCTGTTGATTCTTTCTGCACTTCTCTTGCCTCTTTCGGCACCTCTGTTGCTTCTTTCTGCACTTCTCTTGCTTCTTTCTGCACCTCTCTTGCTTCTTTCTGCACTCATCTTGCCTCCTTCTGTACCCCCCTCTTCCCTCTTTCTGCACCTCTCTTGCTTCTTTCTGCGCCCCTCTTGACTCTTTCTGCACCTTTGCTGTTTCTTTCTGCACTTCTCTTGCCTCTTTCTGCACTTCTCTTCCCTCTTTCTGCACCTGTCTTGCCTCTTTCTGCACCTCTCTTGCCTCATTCTGCAGCTCTCTTACCTCTTTCTACACCTCTTTTGCTTCTTTCTGTACTTCTCTTGCCTCTTTCTGCACCCCTTGCCTCTTTCTGTACCTCTGTTGGTTGTCTCTGCACTTCTCTTGCTTCTTTCTGCACCCCTCTTCCCTCTTTCTGCACCTCTCTTGCCTCTTTCTGCACCCCTCTTCCCTCTTTCAGCAGCTCTCTTGTCTCTTTCTGCACCTCTGTTGCTTCTTTCTGCACTTCTGTTGCCTCTTTCTGCACCTCTCTTGCTTCATTCTGCACACCTCTTGCCTCTTTCTGTACCCCTCTTCCCTCTTTCTGCACCTGTTTGTCTTTTTCTGCACCTCTCTTCCATCTTTCTGCAGTTCTCTTGTCTCTTTCGGCACCTCTGTTGCTTCTTTCTGCACTTCTCTTGCCTCTTTTTGCACCCATCTTCCCTCTTTCTGCACCTCTGTTGCTTCTTTCTGCACTTCTGTTGCTTCTTTCTGCACCTCTCTTGCTTCATTCTGCACACCTCTTGCCTCTTTCTGTACCCCTCTTCCCTCTTTCTGCACCTGTCCTGCCTCTTTCTGCACCTCTCTTGCCTCTTTCTGCAGTTCTCTTGCCTATTTCTGCACCTCTCTTCCCTCTTTCTGCACCAGTGTTGCCTCTTTCTGCACCTCTCTTGCCTCATCCTGCTGTTCTCTTGCCTCTTTCTGTACCTCTATTGCTTCTTTCTGCACTTCTCTTGCCTCTTTCTGCACCCCTATTGCCTCTTTCTGCACCTCTGTTGGTTCTCACTGCACTTCTCTAGCTTCTTTCTACACCTCTCTTGCTTCTCTCTGCACCTTCTTACCTCTTTCTGCACCCCTCTTCCCTCTTTCTGCACCTGCCCTGTCTCTTTCTGCACCTCTCTTCCTTCTTTCTGCAGTTCTCTTGCCTCTTTCTGCACCTCTGTTGCTTCTTTTTGCACTTTCCTTGCCTCTTTCTGCACCCCTATTCCCTCTTTCTGCACCTCTGTTGCTTCTTTCTGCACTTCTGTAGCTTTTTCCTGCACCTCTCTTGCTTCATTCTGCACACCTATTGCCTCTTTCTGCACCCCTCTTCCCTCTTTCTGCACTTGTCCTCCCTCTTTATGCACCTCTCTTTCCTCTTTCTGCAGTTCTCTTGCCTCTTTCTACACTTCTGTTGCTTATTTCTACACTTCTCTTGCCTCTTTCTGCACCTCTCCTCGCTCTTTCTGCACCAGTGTTACCTCTTTCTGCACCTCTCTTGCCTCATTCTGTAGTTCTCTTGCCTTTTTCTGCACCTTTGTTGCTTCTTTCTGCACTTCTCTTGCCTCTTTCTGTACCCCTCTTCCCTCTTTCTGCACCCCTGATGCTTCTTTCTGCACTTCTCTTGCTTCTTTCTGCACCTCTCTTGCCTCTTTCTCTACCCCTCTTGCATCTTTCTGCACCTCTGTGTCTTCTTTCTGTAATTCTCTTGCCTCTTTCTGCACTTATCTTCCCTTTTTCTGCACCTGTCTTGTCTCTTTCTGCACCTTTCTTGCCTCATTCTGCCGTTCTCTTGCCTCTTTCTGTACCTCTATTGCTTCTTTCTGCACTTCTCTTGCCTCTTGCTGCACCCCTATTGCCTCTTTATGCACCTCTGTTGGTTCTCTCTGCACTTCCCTTGCTTCTTTCTGCACCTCTTCTGCTTCTCTCTGCACCCCTCTTGCCTCTTTCTGTACCCCTCTTCCCTCTTTCTGCACCTGTCCTGCCTCTGTCTGTACCTCTCTTGCCTCTTTCTGCAGTTCTCTTCCCTCTTTCTGCACCTCTGTTGCTTCTTTTTGCACTTCTCTTGCTTCTTTATGTACCTCTCTTGCTTTATTCTGCACCCCTCTTGCCTCTTTCTGTACCCCTCTTCCCTTTTTCTGCACCTGTCCTGCCACTTCCTGCACCTCTCTTGCATCTTTCTGTAGTTCTCTTGCCTCTTTCTGCACCTCTGTTGGTTCACTCTGTACCTCTCTCGCTTCTCTCTATACCTTCTTGCCTCTTTCTGCACCCCTCTTCCCTCTTTTTGCACCTGTCCAGTCCCTTTCTGCACCCCACTTCCCTCTTTCTGCACCCCTCTTGCCTCTTTCTGCACCCCTCTTGCCTCTTTCTGTACCTCTGTTGGTTCTCTCTGCACTTCTCTTGCTTCTTTCTGCACCTCTCTTGCTTCTCTCTGCACCTTCTTGCCTCTTTCTGTACCCCTCTTCCCTCTTTCTGCACCTGTCCTGTCTCTTTCTGCACCTATCTTCCCTCTTTCTGCAGTTCTCTTGCCTCTTTCTGCACCTCTGTTGCTTCTTTGCACACTTCTCTTGCCTGTTTCTGCATCCCTCTTCCCTCTTTCTGTACCTGTCCTACCTCTTTCTGCACCTCTCTTGCATCTTTCTGCAGTTCTCTTGCCTCTTTCTGCACCTCTGTTGCTTCTTTGTCCACTTCTCTTGCCTCTTTCTGCACCTCTGTTGCTTCTTTCTGCACTTCTGTTACCTCTTTCTGCACCTCTCTTCCCTCTTTCTAAACTTCTGTTGCTTCTTTCTGCACCTCTCTTGACGAATTGTCACGAAATTTTCCAAACTAATGGTTCACTCAGGTCAGCTCCTGTCTTGAAAGTTTCGGGGTGATTCGTCGAGCGGGGGCCGAGAAAAAAGGGGGGTCCCAAAACGTGTTTTCCCCATGTTATTTTCCATAGTAATTTTGAAACAGGCTACAGCCTGAACTGCTGAATGGAATTACACCAAAGGTAGGTCTTGCTTCAGAAAGCGCCCTTTTTTTTAAATGGTGTAAATACGTTCAGTAGTTGCTGTTCAGTAGTTGATGTCTGAGCACCAAGGAGGATTTGTGAACCCTCCCGAGCACGAGCTTCATTGTGATTGGCTGCTAACACTCCAAGCCAGGAAGTGTTGGCAGCCATCTTGTGACTCGGCAAAACCGAGTCACAAGACAGTGGAAAAAAGATTAAAAAACAAGAAAAGGGGGCAGGGTAGAAATGCCCTGACCCCCTAGGCCTGCTCAGGGGAACCCACAAGGACCCCCAGGGCCAAAAAAAACATTTTTTTTTAAACAGCCAAATTAGTGATGGGTGCGTGAATCCAGCGAGAAAATTTTTAAAAAATGAAGCACGGGCTCCCGTGCTTCGTTTTGTATAAGTCCCCGGGTGGGCCAGGCCCCTGGGGCTAAAATAATAAAATAGCGTGGGGGGGCTCCTGCACCCCACGCTGCCCCGGGGACTGCCACCTCCCTGGGGCATACACAAATTGGAATACGGGGGTCCATTGTTGACCCCCAGCCCTGGGGACCACCACCTCCCTGGGACTATACAAATGTTGGGGGGGGCCACCGGGCCCCCCTCCTGGAGCCCTCAATGGCCCTGGGGACCACCACCCCCCAGGGCCGGCTCCTGCAATGTCCCGGGGTGCCCATCCCCGGGACATTGCCATTTGCTATGGGAGGGTGGGAGCACGGCTCCCACCCTGCCATAGCAAACACTGCTTTGCTTCTTGGAAGCGAGAGCAGGAAACCTGCTCTCGCTTCCAAGAAGCAAAGCAGAATTGCTTTTGGGCAAGGGGAGCTGCATGTTAGCAGCTCCCCTTGCCCAAAAGCAATGCCGGCTCTCACAGGAGGCGGGGAACTGGCAGGGACCATGGGGGCATTGGGGCTCCCTCCACGGTCCCCAACTTGAGGGCCTGCCCCAGGGGATGGGGTCCCCGGGGCCAGAAGTGGCCCGGGAGGGGGGCCGCTCAGCCCCCTCCCTTTTCATTATTTAAAAAATAAATAAATAAATAAATAAGGCTGGGCCCTGGGAGATGGGGTTCCCGGGGCCATAATTGGCCACAGGAGGGGGGCCCCCTCCCGTAAAAAAAACATGCTGGCCAGGCCCCGGGGGTTGGGGTCCCCTGGGTTAGAAGTGGCCTAGGGGAGGGGGCCACATGGCCCCCATCCCTTAATTTTCTTAAATAAAAAAGAGGTATTGCCCCGGAGGATGGGGTCCCCGGTGCGAATACCGAATAATGGAATGCGGCATTTTTTTTTCTTCTATTTTGGAGTCGCGACCCCAACACGGCTCTCAGCGCGGTCCCCCGTGTAACGTCGCGTTGGATTCGCGAATCCACCTGAAATAAATAATTTAGTAGCATATACTTTTGAAGGTAGTGTTGTGTTTGTGCAGTTGTTTAAAAGAGGTAGTGTGATTGAAGTTAATGATAAGATTAAAATTGATAGAGTTAGTAAAAATATATAAAATTAAAAATTAATAGTTAAACTTGAAAAGTGTATTGTGTTGTAGTACATTGAATTCATGCTTTTGCAAATTCGAGTCGGGTTCGCAAATCCAGATTTTTTTTTTTTTTTAAATATATGTGTAAAATGTTTTTAGATTCACTGTTGTGTTATAGGGTGGCTCTAAAAAGAGCCCTTGTGTTCATTATGAGTTTGTTGTAGCTACATGTAAGTGCGGATGCACATCTTTAGTTTGTTGAGAAAGACTCTGTTTCCTTGATCTGTGAAGTGTTCTCCATCACTTCTGTAGATGTCATCCATATCAAAACATATATTGTTGTTATAGATGGAGCCCATCCTATGGTCTCTGAGGTAAGTAGAAACAGCTTTATTCACATTCTTCCTAGCTTTCTCAATCTGTAGACAGAATTGATTTGACCACTTCCATTTCTGTCTTTGGTATATATTAGAGTACACAAAGACAGTTTGAGGGAAAAGCAACATCAATTGTGCAAAGGTGTCCTTCATTAGCATTTCCAGACCTACCCCAGTCAATGTGCCTAGGTCATTGCCACCACAGTGCACAATCATGAGGTCAGGGGGTTGGAGATGCAAAAAGGTTTTAACCAAAGGAATCAATCGGTGCCACTTTAATCCTCTCTGTGCAATCCATTTAATATCCACATTTTGTAAAGCTAGGTCTTTGTCAATACCTCTGCGTTCAGCATACCTTTTGCACCAGAAAACTTAGCTCTGTCCAACAATCCACACTGTAAGCATCTTGAAGGGATGTCTGGAAGTAATAAAAAGATGTCTGTAGCTAAGGTAGTCAGTTGGTAGAATGAGAGGTATCTAAAATGGTGGACAAGATGCTGTTTTTAAAAAGTAGATCATTGATTGGCTGTTTATGAACATTGTACACTCAAAAATAGGGTGCATGTTACTTTCTTTAAAAAGCATGTTTCTTACTGGTTAGTAACAAATGTTTGAAATGTACAGCAGATAGGATAAGGTCATATTTTGCAAACGTCAACCACACCTGCTGTTTGCATTTGTAAGCTTGTGTGCTGAACTTGAAAATATGGTGAACTTCTGACCTGTCAGTTCTGTGCAATGTTCCATGAACTGTTGCTATGGAAACTGGCATTAGGCAGAATGAGGGAAGGGTTAAATGTTATCTGTGGTTTTAAAATATGGAATTGTAATTTATATATAAGTGATATGTTATAAAAGTAAGATTTCCGAAGTCAGTACTATCTTTAGAAGTGGTGTGTTCTTAAAAAATAGTGGTATTTTTATTTGTAATATATTTTTGAACTCCTGTATGGATTCGCGGCTCCATCGCGTTGATGCATGGTGGAATCGCTATTCCAAAAAAATCCCAGAATTATTTTGGGCACTGTTAGAAGTCAGTTGGTAAGGGTTAATATGTCTAACCAATAGAAATGTGTTTTTCAATTTGAAATTATGTAGGAAGCAATGTGAATTGTGACTTACATTTATTTGTGTGGAGAAAGAGAGGGAAAGTTTGCCATTACTGGTTTTACCTTGTTGAGAGCAGTGCATTACATAGATTATGTGCATAAGAAAATCTTTTATGAGTTTCTGATATTTCATATTCTACAAATCAATTTTTGAGGTGAGTTATAAATTTGTGAGGTGTATTATGTATTAGCTTTATTTTTAAACCTAAAAAATTATTCAAGAACTGTGATGTTTGAAATATATTATTAAATGTAGAGATGTGTATTGTAGTTTGTTTTATTGTACTTAAATGTTGTTTGAAAAAGATTCTGTATAGTCATATATGTATATTGGAAGATGGATCAGTGATTATGGCAGTTTGTTTTAGTGTGTGGATATGTACATTTGTAGTATACCGCATAATTTTAGGTGTTGCTTTCAAATTGGATGTGCAGTCTGTCAAGTTTTAAGGTGTGCATGGACTTGTGTTTGAAGTATGTCTCTACTTGTATATGTATTTTCATATAACTTATACATTTGAAGGTGCATGATGTATAACAAAGATGTGTTGTTGCTTTTTATGTGGTAGGCTCTAGATTGTGAGTAGTAGTAGAATGGTGAAGATGGAGCACAAAAGTGTGGTTTAGAAGATGTTGAGATAAGGTATTAGAGATTAGACTACTTTTTATAAGTCTCTAGAGAGGTACAGTTGAAATATGCCACATAATGTTTTGTGTTTGCTTGAAATTGGAAGTTTGTTCTGTGAATTTTTGAGGTGTGCATAGTGTTGTGGTACCGACTTATGCATGCATGTTTTCAGGAATATGATGAGACTTATACAAGAGAAATGTGAAGGGTTCCTGCTTTCTATTTGGCTAGGTGTAACCTTATAAGTAGTTGTAGAATGGTAAAGCAGCAGCACAAAAGTGAGGTTTGAGATATGTTTGTAGAGATATTATTTATTAGAGTAATTTGTATGAGTTTGTGGAAAGGTACATTTCAATTATACCACATAATTTTCACTGTCTGTTTGAAATTTGAAGTGTAGTCTGTGAGGTTTTAAGCTGTGGATGCTGTTATGGGTGAGGTATGTCTCTACTTGCATATGTATTATGGTACATGTTATGTGTCTGAAGATGATAGATGTAGAAAACATAGGTATACATTTATCTGTATATTACTTTTATATATGATGCTACTAGCAAAAGGTACAGACATATGCATGTATGCTTTTAGGAATATGGTGAGACTTACAGTAAAGACATCTCCTCCAATAACCCTGTCAGGATCTATGCACTCTTCCAATCACTTAGCCAGTACTAATGCACTTATAAAATCACCTAGGCACTTCCTATGTACTCCTGAAATCCCCAGACATTACCTGTGCACTCATCAATCAACAAGCATTAACTATGTATTCCTCTAATCCCCCAGACATTACTTCTGCAATCATGCAATCATGAATGCATTAGCTATACACTGGTTTAATCACCTAGGCACTACCCTTGCACTCTTCCAATCACCCTGTGAGGATCTATGCACTCCTCCAATCACTACCTTTACACTTCTCCAATCACTGAGGCATTACCACAGTACTTCTCCAATTACCCAGGCAGTACTTATGCACTTATAAAATCACCCAGGCACTTCCTATGTACTCTTGTAATCCCCTTGATATTACCCCTTAACTCATGCAATCACCCAGGCATTACCTATGTACTCCTTAATCCCCCAGACAATACCCTGCAGTCATGCAATCACCAATGCATTAGCTATACAGTGGTTCAATCACCCAGGTACTATCCTTCCACTCTTCCAATCATTCTGTCAGGATCTATGCACTCCTCCAATCACTTAGCCAGAACCCATGCACTTATAAAATCACTCAGTTACTACCTATGCACTTATGCAATCACCCAGGCACTACCCTAGTACTCCTCAGATCATTCAGGTACTACCCTTGTTCTCATGCAATCACCCAGGCACTACCCCTACATTTCTTCAATCACCCAGCCAGTCTCTACTTGTATATGTATTTTCATGTCTCATACATTTGAAGGTGCATGATGTATAACAAAAAGGTGTTGTTGCTTTTTATGTGGTAGGGTCAAGACGGTGAGTAGTAGTAGAATGGTGAAGATGCAGCATAAAAGTGTGGTTTAAAAGATGCTGAGATAAGGTATTAGTCACTACACTACTTTTTATAAGTCTCTAGAGAGGTACAGTTGAAATATGCCACATATTTTTTGGTGTTTGCTTCAAATTCGAAGTTTGTTCTGTGAATTTCTGAGGTGTGCATGGTGTTGTGATACAGACATATGCATGCATGCCTTCAGGATGTTGCACTTTTTCACTCACTCAGGCACTACCACATCACTACTCCAATCACCCAGGCAGTACCCATGCACTTAAAAAATCACCCAGGCACTTCCGATGTACTCTTGTAATCCCCCAGATATTACCCCTCAAGTCATGCAATCACCCTGGCATTATCTATGTACTCCTTATTCTCCCAGGCATTACCATTGCACTCATGCAATCACCAATGCATTAGCTATTCACTGATTCAATCACCCAGGCACTACCCTTGCACTCCTCCAATCACCCTGTCAGGATCTATACACTCTTCCAATCACTTAGCCAGTACTGATGCACTTATAAAATCACTCAGGCACTACATATGCACTTATACAATCACTCAGGCACTACCCTAGAACTCCTCCAATCATCCACGACCTACCCTTGTTCTCATGCAATCACCCAGGCACTACCCCTGCACTCCTTCAATCACCCACCCACTACCCCTGAAGTCCTTTGATCACCCAGCCACTACCTATGCACTTATAAAATCTCCCAGGCACTACTTTTGCACGTCCTTGAATCACTCAGGCACTATAATAGTATCCCTCAGACATTACCCCTGCACTCATGCAATCACCAATGCATTAGCTATACATTGGTTCAATCACCCAGGTACTATCCTTCCACTCCTCCAATCACCCTGTCAGGATCTATGCACTCTTCCAATCACTTAGCCAGTACCGATGCACTTATAAAATCACTCAGGCACTACATATGCACTTACGCAATCACCCAGGCACTACCCGAGTACTCCTCTAATCATCCAGGCACTACCTTTGTTCTCATGCAATCACCCAGGCACTACCCCTGCACTCCTTCAATCACCCAGCCACTACCCCTGAAGTCCTTCGATCACCCAGCCACTATATGTGCACTTATAAAATCAAAAACTGAAATATTGTGCCGAACCCGGCAACTGAGGGTAGGTCTAAGGATCTGTTGCGGAATTCGCAACCGATGTGAGGAAGTTCCTCATATTCTGATCTGCCGGGGATTGATGAAGCAAAAACTCATTTTTGATTGGGTAGAACCTACACTACTAGCCACTAGACAATGTAAGGTACGGTGGTCATGAATTTGTACTTAATATACTATTAGTCTAGGTCCACCATAATGTATATAGTGTAGATAGTCTTTTATTTTTATAGGTCCTGAAGAATCGCTTCTAAAACTATAGAAAAATGCGAAGAAACATGTTGACCGACTACATGGAAGAGCGCTGTATCTAAGACATTACCTTAGCAGTGCGCCTTTCAATTATTTTTAATCAGGGTAGGAGACCCCACAATTAAAGTAGTTCTTGTTGGTACTCCCAACCCTGTTTTAATTCACACTTCATATCACATATTTTTACATCTACACTCACTAGACCCCTCACCCCCACGGCACCAAACGGCTACTTGGAAAAAAGATCTTCGCCAAAGTGCCCCTCATTGGGATCCCATCAGGCATTGCAGCGCCGGCCAGACGAGGAGCAGCCCGATGATGAAGCATGACACCCTATGGGGTGTGTGAGGGCATTACATTCCAAATAAATGGATTCCCATCTATTTGGATGTAGAAAACTACTGTGACCTGCTTAACCATTTTTCTGGATTGTTTAGGAACAGCACAATATTTCAGTTTTTGAATAGCATTTGGGCATTTGTGCTGGACCTTGAAGAAAAAGCCCTCCTGTCCCCCTTTTTGTATACACTTATAAAATCACCCAGGCACTACTTTTGCACTCCTTGTATCACTCAGGCACTACAATATTACTACTCCAATCACCAAGACAGTATCCATGCACTTATAAAATCACATAGGCACTTCCTATGTACTGCTGAAATCCCCCAGATATTACCTGTGCACTCATGGAATCACCAGGCTTTAACTATGTGTTCCTCTAATCCCCCAGACATTACTTCTGCAATCATGCAATCATGAATGCTTTAGCTATACACTGGTTTAATCACCTACGCATTACCCTTGCAGTCTTCCAATCACCCTGTGAGGATCTATGTACTCCTTCAATCACTTAGCCACTGCCCATTCACTTATAAAATCACCCAGGCACTACCTTTACACTTCTCCAATCACTGAGGCACTACCAGAGTACTTCTCCAATCACCGAGGCAGTACCGATGCACTTATAAAATCCCCCAGACATTACTTCTGCAATCATGCAATCATGAATGCATTAGCTATACACTGGTTTAATCACCTAGGCACTACCCTTGCACTCTTCCAATCACCCTGTGAGGATCTATGCACTCCTCCAATCACTACCTTTACACTTCTCCAATCACTGAGGCATTACCACAGTACTTCTCCAATCACCCAGGCAGTACTGATGCAATTATAAAATCACCCAGGCACTTCCTACGTACTCTTGTAATCCCCTTGATATTACCCCTTAACTCATGCAATCACCCAGGCATTACCTATGTACTCCTTAATCCCCCAGACAATACCCTGCACTCATGCAATCACCAAGGCATTAGCTATACAGTGGTTCAATCACTTAGGCAGTACCCATGGACTTTTAAAATCACCCAGGCACTACCTATGCACTCCTCTAATCACCTAGGCAGTACATCTGCACTCATTCAATCACCCAGGCACTACTTGTGCACTCATGCAATAACCCAGGCACTACCCTTGCAGTCTTGCAATCACTCAGACACTATCACATGTCTTAGCTGTAGGACTTACCACATTCCGGCAATAATGTATACATATGTTTGTTCATTTTCCTAGCTAATTCATATATGAAAGTAATATACAAATAGATGTATAGCTGTGTTTTATATGTCTATCAACTTAATATGCATGATATGTATCAAAATATCTATGTAATTAGAGATATACCTCAGTCACAAGAGTATAAAGGTTTTAAAACTTGACAGATTGCACTTTACATCTGAAACACACACACCTATATTTATGTGGCATACTTGAAGTGTAAGTCTCACCATATTTCAAAAACCCTATATCTGTCTGTTTGTACCTTTTTAAATTGAAAGGTATTTCTTTAGTAATAGATGAGAATATTTGTATATAACTATTTTAATAATATTAAATAATTTTTACAATGGTTTTAATTTTTTTCCAGATATTCTCCATTATTATTAAGAAAGATTCAGTATGCCTAGAAAAGTTGAAAAGAAAAAACAACAAAGAAAACAGTGCTATTTAAATCCGAGAGAAAAGCAGAAATTAGTTGAAGTACAATATGTGACATTGAAGAAAAAGACTTCTGGTAAGAGAACTAAAGAATTTGTTAAAAGACTTTTAAAGAATGTAATGATTTTTCAAAATGGAGAAAAGAGAAAGAAAAGTAGTACAACGAAACAGAAGGAAACGAAAAAAGGACAAATTAATGGAAAATCGGGTTATGGGAAAACAATCTATGTTGAAAGAAGGATGAAACAATTTAAAGACATTAGAAAGAGAATGTATAAAAGTAGAGTACTACAAAATTTATTGAAAGATTGCAAAAAATATAAAAGAAGATCAGCATTTTACAAGAAAAAACAACAGATTGAAAGTGTAGTTGAAAAGGCTTTTGAATTGAAAAGAAAATTGTTTATATTAGTATTGAAGAGAATGAAAACATTGAATAAAATAATGCACTTCATGAAGAAGAAAAGTAAAAGAAAAAGACTGGTTAATAGAACTAACGTTTGCAAAATCTTTTCTGGTGAATGGAAGAACACTTCTAGTACTGAACCTTTTTTTAATGAAGAAAGCTATTTTCAACAAAATACATTAGTTCATGCAGTTGATACCAGTGGTCGTTGTTATGAGGTTAACAACGGTTGTCCAATTGAAAAAGAAAAGATGGTTCCTAGAAATGTGGAAGAAGTAATAGCTGAAGAAGTTCAAGGGAGACGTACAAAAGCTCCAGTGTATAAGTGGGATTGTAGTAGTATTTGTAGTATACTACAGGAATTTATTGATCTATTACAACATTTTTTACGAGATTATGGTAAAAAAAAGTGTTAAACAGAAGATTAAGATGTTGCAAGGACTAGATCCTTGTAAAGTGAGAAAATATACTAACTTGCAGGGTCATTCTCTGGCTTGTCTTTCTAGAAAAGTGTGTTGAAGTACTTTTCATCATTTAAGAATGTTAGCAGTACATCACTCAGAAATGCGGAAGTTAGTAAGAAGATTGTACTATGTAAAAAGTCCTGCATTATCTCTAAATGAAATATACACAGCTCTTTTGCATGGTTCAGTGTTGGATGTAAAGAAAGTTTCTGATGATATACAGTTTCATTTCTTTGGTCCTCAAGAGGAGTGTAGAGAAAGTGAGAGTTTGATAAGTGTAGGTGTTGAAGAAGAGGTGGAAGATAGTACTACTGTGAAGTTTGCAGAAGAAATTACAAAGTTTAAGGTAGTTTCTTATGAAAAACCAAACTATGTTTGTATTTGTTGTCGACGTACTCACTATAGAAGTCAAACTAGGAATGTAAATCTGTATTTAAAAAGTGAAAAGGAAAACAATGATAAATGGGAGCAATTTGGTGCTTATTTGTTGGTGGAAGGTCATTTTGAATTGGATAGTGATCAACGTATTTGTAAATATTGTTACAACAAATTAGAAGAGAACAAAATGCCAGCTAGAGCTGTACATAATAACCTAGAGTTGGTAGCTATTCCTCCGGAACTGGTAGATTTAAATACATATGAGTCCATTCTTATTCAATCTGTGCACCCGTTTCAGGCTATAGTTTGTATGGAGCCTAAAACAGGTAAGCTGCCTCCAACAGATTTACAAAGAGGTTTAAAAGGAAGAGTTGTGTATTTACCTTTAGATTTTAAGAAAAATATTGAAACTGTTGGTGTAGAGAGGAAAGTGAACCTGTAGTTATTCTAGTTAATGGTGTACCAACAAAGTGTCGGAAAATATGGCAAGAGTTAGTAGATGTCACCAAACTTCAAAAGGCTACATTATATCTTGTACAAAACAATATTTATTATAAAAATGTATATGTGGAAGAAGTAAAAATATCTTTAGAAGATGAAAGAGAAATTTCAACTAGCCAAATAGAAAAGTGGACAACTTGAGGACTGAAGAAATTTATGAACATTATAGTATACATCCTCTACATTCAAAAGAAGTGATAGGAAACGCTATTGAAATATTCCAAATGAAGAAAGCGATGGTAACTTCCATGAGTGTATGGGAAAAAAGTTTGGAAGCTCGTTGTTTCCCACAGCTGTTCCCCACTGGAAAAGGTGGACGATATGATGAACGACCAGTACAGATTCCAGCTTCAGAATATCATACAACAAGATTGTACTCAGAAGATCCAAGATTTCGACAGTGTATTCCATATTTATTTCATCTTCTGTTCGAAAGTGACTTGTTTGGACTTTCATATGCAGTGAACCACATATTAAAAACATGAGTTCATCTTACACATCTTTCTGCAAAGGAATTTTTGTACCAAGAGACGATCATTTAGAATCTCAGTTAATTAATTTGATGGCATGTCAACGTGGTACTAATGAGCATTGGTATCGTCGTCACGAAGAACTTAAATGATTGTTCAGGAACTTAGGAACCCCTACGTGGTTTGTTACGCTTAGCTGTGCTGAGTATGCATGGGGCGATTTACTTGAATTTCTACGACAAGCAAATTCAAATGTAAAAAACATTGAATTGAAGACAGCTGGAGATTTGTGTTCCTTGGATCCTGTAAATGTGTGCAGATATTTTAATCATAGGTTTCAAGCTATGATGTCTTTTATCTGCAATAAAAATAATCCACCTCTTGGAGAAGTTATTGATTTCTTTTGGAGAAAGGAGTACCAAGCCAGAGGTGCACCTCATATACACATGCTGTTTTGGATCAAGAATGCACCAAAATTTACTGATACTGATGAAAGTGTTTTGTCTTTCATTGAAGAGTATGTTACCTATGCCATTCCAAAAGACGGAGGATAAAACAAATTGAGACAACAAGTTTTACGGTTTCAAAGTCATCGATGTGGAAAATATTGTCGACGGAAATACAAGTCAAAGGGAAAATTTTATACAAAATGTCGTTTTGGATTTCCACGTCCAGTAATTTCAAAAGGAAGAGTCAATAGTTTCATGTCAGCAGTAAGGCATACTATAACTCAAAAATCTGCGAAGAATACTTACAACATAAAAAGAACTGAAGAATCAAAGTATATTAATGTCTACAATCCAGTGATTTTGACAATGTGGAATGCAAATATGGATATCCAGTATGTTGCAGATAATTCGATTGCTGTTGCTTGCTATGTTCCGTCATATATAACCAAATCTGAAAAGATGGAGTTGAAAGAAATGTGGGAAGAAATTTCACAAGAGAAGACTCTTAGTAACAAATTGTACAGCTTTAGTTTGAAGATGCTTTCCCATCGAGAGATTGAATCCTACGAATGTTCGGATCGGTTGACCTCTGCAAGTTTATATTCAAAGTCAAGAGGAATCATTTGGGTAAGTCTAGGTCTTGCTGCAACATGAAATCAAGTATTGAAATCTGTACAAGAAATTGAATACTTAGCATTGAATAAACCAGAAAGTACAGATATTGTTAAAACTAATATGTTGGATACATACTATCCTAAAAGAAGTCCACATCTGGAAAACATATGTCTCTATGAAGTACTGCAACATTACAGCTTTAAGAGAAATGTTACAGAAAATGTAAATGAAGAAAAATATGCAGTAATTGGATGTGAAGGTTGTTTGGTAAAACATGCCAAAGGAAATCTTATTAACCAAAGGAAAAGCAGGTGCGAAACTCCAGATAAAAGGGAATTTTTCTATTTAGCACTTTTGCAACTTTTCAAGCCTTGGCGTAGTGAAATGGAATTACTTGGAGATTTTGACTGCTATGAAGATTCTTTTAATGAATGTAAAGATAGTATTCAATGCATATTATTTCAAATTATCTACAAATGTTAAATGTAGAGATTGAACAAGAAACTACTATTGTAGCTAAAATAGCTAGAGACAGTTCTCAAGATAGTCAAAGTTCTGCTCCACTAAGTCAAGATCCATTAGGACAACCAATTCTTGAAAATGAAGCAGCAATAGCCATGAATGAAGTAGAAATGACAATGCAACAAGCACAACAGGACATTATTGAGTTGGGAAACTTGGAAGAAGAACTAAATATTGAACAAAAAGAAATATATCAGCAAGTGACACAACAGATACAGCATGGTTTACTGCATGAAAAAAAAGAATGACAATGTGCATCATTTAAACCTATTCGAATGTATATCAGTGGTCAAGCTGGAACAGGAAAAAGTTTCTTAATTAAAGTTTTGACCAGTTAACTACAGAAAACCACTGAATCACATTTATCTTGTGTTGTAACCGCTCCAACTGGGTTAGCAGCCCACAACATTAAAGGGTTTACATTACATCGATTACTCATGCTACCAGTTGAACATGAAAATAAGTTGGAATATCACAAGCTATCTGGAGAAGCTTGTTATGAAGTCTCAAGAGTACTAAAGAAAATAAAACTTCTGATCATTGATGAGGTGAGCATGGTCTAAAACTTAATGCTTGCCTCTGTACATTTAAGAATGCAACAGATTTTAAAAGCAAATATGATGTTTTATTTGGAGGAAAACATGTAATTGTATTCGCTGATCTACTACATCTTACTCCTGTGAAAGGACAACCAGTTTTTAAAACAATTGTCCATGAAGACACTAGGAAATCTTTGGGAAGTATTGGAAATGTAAACATTTGGTCTCATTTTGAATATAAAGAACTTATTAAGAATATGTGACAAGCAAGTGATGAACATTATGGAAACATTCTTCAAGATATAAGAATTGGTGTTTTGACAAAACATGGTAAAGAAGCTTTACAAAGTCAGCTACTAACGAACTTTGGGGCATATTATCAACGGCCAGCGATAATTATCGCTGGCAGTGCTTAGCGATAATATTCCTATCGCAGGCTATCTCTGGAATTTATCGCCCTGGTAGCGCGTTATTAACAACGCGTTTCTCCAGGGCGATAAAAATTCCAGAGATAGCGAGGTTATAGCCGTTTTGCAGGGAACATCGCTGGTTTTCCAGCGATGTTCCCTGCAAAACGGCGATGACCTTCCTGATACGACCCTGTGGTCGTATCAGCATAATCCACCCCCTATGTCTAACATAGGTAAGTCAGGATTTTAGCAGACGTTAGATTTTGGCGAAAACTGCAGTTTTCACCAAAATCTAACGTCTGCTATAATCCTGTGGGCTGCCTTGTAAATATCGCGTTGTGAACATCAGCGATATTTGCAAGGTAGTCCATCCGGGGTACGCCCAGTGACGCCCACTTTGCATCTCATTAGAGATGCAAAGGGGGGCGTTGGGAAAAAGAGTGCTAACATGCGAATATGCATGTTTGCACCCTCTTGTTAATAGGGCGATAGTTTTATCTCCGCTTTTTTGGCTTTTTAAGCCAAAAAAGCAGAGATAAAGCCCTTGTAGATATGCCCCTTAATTCCAAATGAAAACATTGCACCTGAAATAATATACAAAAAAAATGGAGAAAAGAAGTCTATAGTTTGCCTAATGCCAACACTGCAAGAGTGTTCTACATTCAATCAAGAACTTTTGAAACTGGAAGAACAACCAATAGTGAAAATGGAAGCCATTGATAAAATGGACCACGAAGGAGTTACTATTCTTCTCTCGGAGAAATTACAGTCAAAATTGGATTCTTTGGAGAAGTCTGTATCGAAGACTGCTGGTTTAGAAAAGACTTTATATGTATGTGAAAACTGTCGGGTAATTTTACGGCGTAATTTGGATGTAGAAAAAGGTTTAGTAAATGGAGCAATGGGAAAAGTTGTTGATTTTGTTAATTATAAGAACAGAGATGGAATTGAATTTTTGAAGATTAAATTTGATCAGATTGAAGAGGTAAAACAGATTGGACGTTGTGCTGTTCATTTTTTGCTTGTAAAAGACTTGTATGTTTGTAGAAAACAGTTTCCTCTTTCTTTAGCATATGCAGTGACCAATCATAAATCTCAAGGTTTAAGCGTAGACAGTGCTTTGGTAGATATTGGAAGTACAGTGTTCAAAGAGGGCATGGCATACGTTGCATTATCTTGAGTAAGAACATTATCTGGATTGTATTTGATTTATTTTGATGAGAAAAAGATTAGTGCTGATGCAAATTGTGTAAGAGAGTATAATCGGTTAAGAAGACTTTATGCTCCTAACTTAGGTGAATATCCCATGTATGAGAAATGTGCACTATGTCCAAAGCGGAAATATGACAAAAATTCTAGTGAGATTCAAAAAAGAAAACAATTCAAGATAATGATGAAGTTGCAAAGCAAATTAAAATGGACACTGTTGATGATATTGTAGGATACCAGTTAGAAAATAGTTCAGGTATCAACTGCTATGCTAATGTAATTGTGAATGTTGTCTTTTATCTAGAAGATCTTCATCATGAAATTATGGAAAATCGAAAAAAAAGATTCTGTTCTTTATTACATTATATTTTTCAAAAGTTGGTAACTGATAGAACTAAAATCCATACTACTGGCATTCGGCATCTTTTAGATATATGTACTGGTTCTTCGCAATTTACACTCAATATACAACAAGATGCACAAGAATTTCTTATGTTTATTCTTGCAGTATTGGAAGATGAAGGAATAGAAATTGAAAATGTGTTTGGACTAAGTTACAAATGGGATCATAAATGTGAAGAGTGTTCATTTTCTTCTACCACTGAAATAGACACTGAACGATTCATATATTTGACAATACCAGATTGCAAATCAGTGTATTTTAACAAATTAGTAAAAACAGCTAATCAAGATATGAAATGCTCCCATTGTAAATCAGAAATGCTGTCAACATTATATATAGAAAGATTTGGAAAACATGTCATTTTAATGCTACAACGTTGTAGAGCAAATGAAAGAAAATTGGAAACCAAAACTAAAAACTTTGTGGCAAATCAAGTATCAATTTCAGGAAGAACTTTTAAAGCAGTGGCTATTATTTTCCATGATGGACCTACTACAACATCTGGACACTATACTGTGTAATTAAAGTGCAATAAAGGATGGACACATTGCAATGATGCCCATTTGGAATTTAAATGTAGGTTACCTTACAAATTACCAAATTCATATCTGATATTTTTGACGCCAAAGTTTTGAAAACATCATTCGGCCTATTGGGAAGATGTGAACATGAATTAACTAGTTTATTTTTTGATATTTTCAATGCAAATGGATTTGGAAACATTATTCGGCCTATTGGGAAGATGTGACGAATTACTGTTTGGATTATTGTTTGTGCTAATTGTTATTGCATTTGCAAAATTGTGTTTGAAAATAATAGTTTATATATTTGATCTTTATATTATACGTGATGTAAATGAGAGTGTATATTTCAGAAAATGTACTTCAGATAAATAAATGATTTAATCTAGTTGAAGAATGTAATTTAGAAACTGTAGATAGGTAAACAGATAGTAGAACTTGTTGTAAATATTTTCAACGCAGATTTGTGTTTTTTTTTTACAATCTCATTGATTGTATTTTTTCCCCGCTGTTATATGATGATCTACATTGAAATTACTGTGTATGGTGAAATTCAGTAGAATCTGAAAACAGCAAAAAGGGAAACTGAATATGTAATGTAATTCTAAAATTATGTTGTGTTCTTAAAACTATAATATATGTAATAACAGTTTTTCTTCTTTTTTATTACAGAAAGTAATACTAAAGCTTGAAAAGATTATAAATTCAGTTGACAACAAAACTACTGTAAAATAGTTTCACTGAGTTTGGTATCTACTTTAATAAAGAAGGTAAGATGAAATAATGTAATAAGCAGAATAATAAGAAGTAATGTTTACAGTCACTTTTTTTGCACTCATCCATTTTTTCAAACACTACCCATGCACTGATCTATACAATTAGGCACTATTCCCACACTCCTGCCATCACCCATGCACTATCCATGCATTTCTCCAATCACCTAGCCTGTATCCATGCAGTTGTAATATCACCCAGACACTACCCATGTACTCTTCCAATCACCCAGGTACTATCTGTACACTCATGCAATCAGCTAGACATTATCCGTACACTCTTCCAATCACCCAGGTAGTACCTATACACTTCTCCAATCCCCTAAACATTATCCCTGCACTGATGCAATCACCCAGACACTACCCTTGCACTCTTTCAATCGTCCAGGCAGTATCTATACAATGCTCTATTAATTCAGTCAGTACACATACACTTATAAAATCAACCAAGCTCTATTTACACAGTCCTCCAATCACCCAGGTACTACTCCTGTATTCCTCCAATCACCCAGCCAGAACCCTTCAAGTTTTAAAATCACTCAGGCATTACCTATGCACTCCTCCAATCACCCAGGCTGTACCCCTACACTCTTGCAATCAGCAATTACCGAGGTATTAACTATGCATTCCTCTAATCCCCCAGACATTATGCCTACACTCATACAATCACTTAGGTATTAGCCATGCACTCCTGCAATGCCACAGACATTACCCCTGCAATCATGCAATCACTTAGGCATTACACATGCACTCCTCCAATGACCCTGACATTACCCCTGCACTCATGCAATCACACAGGCATTACCCATGCACTCCTTCAATCACTCAGGCACTACCCCCTGCAGTCATGCAATCACCCAGGCACTACCTATGTACTCATGGAATAACCCAGGCACCACCCTTGCACTCCTCCAGTCATCCAGGCTCTATCCATGCACTGCTCCAATCACCCAGCCACTACCCATGCACTTATAAAATCACCCAGGCACTACCTATGCACTCGTCTAATCACTCAGGCACTACCCATGCACTCCTCCATTCATCCAGACATTACCCCGACATTCATGCAATCACGCAGGTATTACCCATGCACTCCTTCAATCACTCAGGCAGTGCCCATGCAGTCATTCATGCACTCAGGCACTTCTGCAGCACTCATGCAATCACCCAAGCACTACCCATGCAGTCTTCCAATCATCCAGGCACTACTCCTGCACGTATGCAATCACCCTGGTACTACTCATGCACTCCTCCAATCACCCAAGAACTACCCATGCAGTCCTACATGCACCCAGGCACTACTCATGCACTCTTCCATGCATCCAGGCATTACCCATGCACTCCTTCAAACACCCAGATATTACCCCTGCACTCATGCAATCACACAGGCATTACCCATGCACTCCTTCAATCACTCAGGCACTACCCCTGCAGTCATACAATCACCCAGGCACTACCTATGCACTCATGGAATAACCCAGGCACTACCCTTGCACTCTTCCAGTCATCCAGGCACTATCCATGCACTCCTCCAATCGCCCAGCCACTACCCATGCACTTATAAAATCATCCAGGCACTACCTATGCACTTGTCTAATCACTCAGGCTCTACCCATGCACTCCTCCATTCATCCAGACATTACCCCTGCATTCATGCAATCACCCAGGCACTACCCATGCACTCATGCAATCACTCAGGCACTACCCATGCAGTCATACATGCACTCAGGCACTTCTCCAGCACTCATGCAATCACCCAAGCACTACATATGCAGTCTTCCAATCATCCAGGCACTACTCCTGCGCTTATGCAATCACCCTGGCACTACTCATGCACTCCTCCAATCACCCAAGAACTACCCATGCAGTCCTACATGCACCCAGGCACTACCCATGCACTCTTCCATGCACCCAGGCATTACACATGCTTTTCTTCAATCACCCAGACATTACCCCTGCACTCATGCAATCACACAGGTATTACCTATGCACTCCTTCAATCACTCAGGCACTACTCTTGCAGTCATGCAATCACCCAGACACTATCTATGCACTCATGGAATAACCCAGGTGGGTGTATAAGTGTCTGAATGGATGATTTAGTAGGTGCGTGACTGACTGTATAAGTGAGTGATTAAACGTGTCTTACTGAATGCATGGGTTAGTGACTAAACTGTGTGAATGTCTGTATCAGTCTGTCAGTTGGTGTGTAAGCGGCTGCATGGGTTGGTGAGTAGCTATATGAGTGTCTATATGGGTTATTGATTAGTTGTCTCAGTATCTGTATGGGTGCCTGAGTGTCTGTGTGGGTGGGTGGGGTGTGTGTGACTGTGCATAGATGTGTGAGTGGGTGATTCACTGGGTGTATGAGTTCAAGAGTGCATCTGTGAAGGGCTGTATGGGTGGGTGAGTGTGTGTATGGGTGTGTTGGTGAGTGAATGGATGTCTCAGTGGTACATGTGTGAGTAACTACATATGTGAAAGGCAGTATATGTGAGTGTTGGAATATATAAATGACTATATGTGAGAGTGAGTGATTGTGAGAGTGGCTGTATGGATGAGTGTGTGCTTGTATCAGTGATTGTATAAGAGAGTAAGTATGTGTTAGTATCTGTATGAATAAGTGGGTGTATAAGTCTCTGATTGGATGATTTAGTAGGTGTGTGACTGACTGTATAAGTGAGTGATTAAATGTGTCTTACTGAATGCATGGGTTAGTGACTGATACCGACATTCACAAAGTTTAGTTTGTCAGTTGGTATGTAAGCAGTTGCATGGGTTGGTGAGTAGCTAAATGAGGGTCTATATGGGTTATTGATTGGTTGTCTGAGTATCTGTATGGGTGCTTGAGTATCTGTGTGGGTGGGTGTGACTCTGTGCATAGATGTGTGAGTGGGTGATTCACTGGGTGTATGGGTTCAAGAGTGCATCTGTGAAGGGCTGTATGGGTGGGTGAGTGTGTGTATGGGTGTGTTGGTGAGTGAATGGATGTCTTAGTGGTACATGTGTGAGTAACTGCATATGTGAAAGGGAGTATATGTGAGTGTTGGAGTATATAAATGACTATATGTGAGAGTGAGTGATTGTGAGAGTAGCTGTATGGATGAGTGTGTGCTTATATTAGTTATTGTATAAGAGTGTAAGTATGTGTTAGAATATGTTTGAATAAGTGAGGTGGTGTGTGTATAACTGTATAGGTGAGTAAATGGGAGTGTGATTGATTCTTTGCATGACTGACTAGGTGTGTGAGTAACTTTATGGATGAGTGGCGGTGTGTGAGTGTCTGTATAGATATGTGAGTGCATATGATAGTGCCGTATTGATGGTTGACTGCATGTATGAGTGACTGTATGGGTGAATGAGTGGATGTGTGTGTAGACCTAGGAATTAGTGAGTGGGTATGTACTAACTGGTATTGGTGTGTCTATGGTTTCAAAAATGGTAGTCTGTATTTTAGAGTGGGTGTATCAAAGGTTATATTAGGGTATGAGGAGGTGCATCAGATTATCACGTGGATTATGTCATCAGTGATATCATCAGTGATGTCATTTGAGATGTCATCAGTGATGTCACTGACCATGTCATGAATGATGTAATATGTGATGTCATCAGCAGTGCATTGCGGGGGCGCGAGTTATAGTTAGCTGAACTAACTATAACGGCCGAATTTCTCTGGTTTTGTACGATTGAAATGTCCAACTAACTATAACGTCCCTGAAACCTGTGGTTTTTTCTGTGAATTTCTAAGGTTTTTTAAATGCTAATTTCTAACTATAACGTCCCTGAAACCTATGTTTTTTTTCAGTGAATTTCAAAGGTTTTTTAAATGCTAATTTCTAACTATATCGGCCCTGAAACCTGTGGTTTTTCAGTGAATTTCAAAGGTTTTTTGAAATGCTGATTTCTAACTATGCCTACAGAGGTAGGACATGTGCAGAAAGAGGAAGAAAGTAGCAGAAAGAAACAAGAGAAATGCAGAAAGAGGCAACAGAAGTCCAGACAAAACGATGAAAGGTGCAGAAAGAAGCAAGAGATGTGCACAAAGAACCAACAGAGGAGCAGAAAGAGGCCTTGTTAGAAAGTCATCCTGTGCCCCCAACTTTTTGCTGACGGGTACTGGTGGTAACTGACTGACTAACCAGGCCAGGAGCCAGTGCTATGCTGAAAGACACTTAGAATACAGTGAAAACACCTACATACACTAGAGTACACTATGGGTTGGGGTACCCCTGTGATTGGCATGGCCTCCCCTGTATGGCCCTAGTACATAATAGGGCAGGGGGATTAAACCTACCTCTAACTAAGAGGTGCAGAAGGAGGCAAGAAAAGTGTAGAAAGAAGCAACAGAGGTGCCGAAAGAGGCAAGAGAGGTGCAGAAAAAAGCAAGTGAAGTGCAGAAAGAGGCAAGTGAGCTGCAGAAAGAAGCAAGAGCAGTGCAGAAAGAACCAACAGAGGTGTAAAAAGAGGCAAAAGGGGTGCAGAAAGGGGTAGGAGAGGTGAACAAAATGGCAAGAGAGGTACAAAAAGAGGCAGGAGGGGTGCAGAAAGAAGAAAGAGAAGTGCAGAAAGAGGCAAGAGAATTGCTGAAAGAAGCAACAGAGGTGTAGAAAAAAGCAAGAGAAGTGCAGAAAGAGGCAAGTAAGGTGCAGATAGAAGCAAGAGCATTGCAGAAAGAACCAACAGAGGTGCATAAAGAGGAAAGAGGGGTGGAGAGAGAGGCAAGAGGGGTGCAGAAAAAGGTAGGAGGGGTGCACAAAGAGGCAAGAGAGCTACAGAAAGAGGCAGGAGGGGTGCAGAAAGAAGGAAGAGAAGTGCAGAAAGAAGTAACAGAGGTGCTGAAAGATGCGCAAAGGGTGCAGAAAGAGCAAGAGAAGTGCAGAAAGAGGCAACAGAGGTACTGAAAGAGGCAAGAGAGGTGCAGAAACAGGCAGGAAAGGTGCAGAAAGAGGGAACAGGGGTGCAGAGAGAGGCAAGAGAGGTGCAGAAAGTGAAAAGAGGGGTGCAGAAAGAGACAAGAGATCTGCAGAAAAAAGCAACAGATGTGCTGAAAGAGGCAAGTGAGGTGCAGAAAGGGGCAAGAGATCTGCAAAAAAAAGCAACACACGTGCTGAAAGAGGCAATTGAGGTGCAGAAAGAAGCAAGAGAAGTGCAGAAAGAGGCAATGGGAGTGCAGAAAGAAGCAGCAGAGGAGCAGAAAGAGGCAAAAGCGGTGCAGAAAGAGGCAACAGAGGTACAGAAAGAGGCAAGAGAGATGCAGAAACAGGCATGAAAGGTGCAGAAAGAGGGAACAGGGGTGCAGAAACAAGCAAAAGAGGTGCAGAAAGAGAAAAGAGAGGTGCAGAAAGAGGCAAGAGATCTGCAGAAAAAAGCAACAGAGGTGCTAAAAGAGGCAAGTGAAGTGCAGAAAGAGGCAAGAGATCTGTAGAAAAAAGCAACAGAGTTGCTGAAAGAGGCAAGTGAGGTGCAGAAAGTAGCAAGAGAGATGCAGAAAGAAGGAAGAGAAGTGCAGAAAGAAGTAACAGAGGTGCTGAAAGAGGCAAGTCAGCTGCAGAAAGAAGCAAGAGAGGTGCAGAAAGAGGCAATAGAAGTGCAGAAAGAAGCATCAGAGGTGCACAAAGAGGCTGGAGAGGTACAGTAAGAGGAGACAGAAGTGCAGAAAGAAGCAAAAGAGGTGCTCAAAGAGGCAAGAGGGATGCAGAAAGAGGCAAGAGCAGTGCAGAAGAACCAAGAGAAGTGCAGAAAGAAGCAACAGAGGTGCTGAAAGGGGCACAAAGGGTGCAGAAAGAGTCAAGAGAAGTGCAGAAAGAAGCAACAGAGGTACAAAAAAGGCAAGAGTGGTGCAGAAAGAGGGAAGAGAGGTGTAGAAAGAGGCTAGAGAGTTGCACAAAGAGGGAAGACGGGTGCAGAAACAAGCAACAGAGGTGTAGAAAGAAGCAAGAAAAGTGCAGAAAGAGGCAAGTGAGATGCAGAAACAGGCAAGAAAGGTACAGAAAGAGGTAAGAAGAGTGCAGAAAGAGACAACAGGGTTGCAGAAAGAAGCAAGACAGATGCAGAAAGAAGCATACAAAGTGCAGAATGAAGCAACAGGGGTGCAGAAAGAGGCAAGAGAAGTGTGGAAAGAAGCAACAGAGGTGCAGAAAGAGGCAAGAGAACTACAGAAAAAGGCAAGAAAAGTGCAGAAAGAGGCAAAAGAGGTACATAAAGAGACAACAGGGCTGCAGAAAGAAGCAAGACAGGTGCAGAAAGAAGCATGGAAAGTGCAGAATGAAGCAACAGGGGTGCAGAAAGAGGCAAGAGAAGTGTAGAAAGGAGCAAGTGAGGTGCAGAAAGAGCCAACAGAGGTGCAAAAAGAGGCAAGAGAGGTGCAGAAACAGGCAAGAGAAGTGCACAAAGAGGCAAGAGAATTGCTGAAAGAAGCAACAGAGGTGTAGAAAGAAGCAAGAAAAGTGCAGAAAGAGGCAAGTGAGATGCAAAAACAGGCAGGAAACGTACAGAAAGAGGGAAGACGAGTGCAGAAAGAGACAACAGGGGTGCAGAAAGAAGCAAATGAGGTGCAGAAAGAGGCAACAAATGTGCAGAAAGAGGGAAGAGAGGTGCAGAAAAAGGCAAGAAAAGTACGGAAAGAGGCAAAAGAGGTACATAAAGAGACAACAGGGGTGCAGAAAGAAGCAAGTCAGGTGTAGAAAGAAGCATGGAAAGTGCAGATTGAAGCAACAGGGGTGCAGAAAGAGGCAAGAGAAGTGTAGAAAGGAGCAAGTGAGGTGCAGAAATAGCCAACAGAGGTGCAAAAACAGGAAAGAGAGGTGCAGAAACAGTCAAGAGAAGTGCACAAAGAGGCAAGAGAATTGCTGAAAGAAGCAACAGATGTGTAGAAAGAAGCAAGAAAAGTGCAGAAAGAGGCAAGTGAGATGCAAAAACAGGCAGGAAAGGTGCAGAAAGAGGGAAGACGAGTGCAGAAAGAGACAACAGGAGTGAAGAAAGCAAATTAGGTGCAGAAAGAGGCAACAGACATGCAGAAAGAGGGAAGAGAGGTGCAGAAAAAGGCAAGAAAACTGCAGAAAGAGTCAAAAGAGGCACATAAAGAGACAACAGGGGTGCAGAAAGCAGCAAGACAGGTGCAGAAAGAAGCATGGAAAGTGCAGAATGAAGCAACAGGGGTGCAGAAAGAGGCAAGAGAAGTGCAGCAACAGGCAAGAGAAGTGCACAAAGAGGCAAGAGAATTGCTGAAAGAAGAAACAGGTGTAGAAAGAGGCAAGTGAGATGCAAAAACAGGCAGGAAAGGTACAGAAAGAGGGAAGAAGAGTGCAGAAAGAGACAACAGGGGTGCAGAAATAAGCAAATGAGGTGCAGAAAGAGGCAACAGACGTGCAGAAAGAGGGAAGAGAGGTGCAGAAAGAGGGAAGAGAGGTTCAGAAAAAGGCAAGAAAAGTGCAGAAAGAGGCAAAAGAGGTACATAAAGAGACAACAGGGGTGCAGAAAGAAGCAAGACAGGTGCAGAAAGAAGCATGGAAAGTGCAGAATGAAGCAACAGGGGTGAAAAAAGACGCAAGAGAATTGCTGAAAGAAGCAACAGACGTGTAGAAAGAAGCAAGAAAAGTGCAGAAAGAGGTAAGTGAGATGCAAAAACAGGCAGGAAAGGTACAGAAAGAGGGAAGACGAGTGCAGAAAGAGACAAAAGGGGTGCAGAAAGAAGCAAATGAGGTGCAGAAAGAGGCAACAGACGTGCAGAAAGAGGGAAGAGAGGTGCAGAAAAAGGCAAGAAAAGTGCAGAAAGAGGCAAAAGAGGTACATAAAGAGACAACAGGGGTGCAGAAAGAAGCAAGACAGGTGCAGAAAGAAGCATGGAAAGTGCAGAATGAAGCAACAGGGGTACAGAAAGAGGCAAGAGAAGTGTAGAAAGAGCCAACAGAGGTGCAAAAAGAGGCAAGAGAGATGCAGAAACAGGCAAGAGAAGTGCACAAAGAGGCAAGAGAATTGCTGAAAGAAGCAACAAAGGTGTAGAAAGAAGCAAGAAAAGTGCAGAAAGAGGCAAGTGAGATGCAAAAACAGGCAGGAAATGTACAGAAAGAGGGAAGATGATTACAGAAAGAGACAACAGGGGTGCAGAAAGAAGCAAATGAGGTGCAGAAAGAGGCAACAGACGTGCAGAAAGAGGGAAGAGAGGTGCAGAAAAAGGCAAGGAAAGTGAAGAAAGAGGCAAAAGAGGTACATAAAGAGACAACAGGGGTGCAGATATAAGCAAGACAGGTGCAGAAAGAAGCATGGAAAGTGCAGAATGAAGCAACAGAGGTGCAGTAAGAGGCAGGAGAAGTGTAGAAAGGAGCAAGTGAGGTGCAGAAAGAGCCAACAGAGGTGCAAAAAGAGGCAAGAGAGGTGCAGAAACAGTCAAGAGAAGTGCACAAAGAGGCAAGAGAATTGCTGAAAGAAGCAACAGATGTGTAGAAAGAAGCAAGAAAAGTGCAGAAAGAGGCAAGTGAGATGCAAAAAGAGGCAAGAAAGGTGCAGAAAGAGGGAAGACGAGTGCAGGAAGAGACAACAGGGGTGCAGAAAGAAGCAAATGAGGTGCAGAAAGAGGCAACAGATGTGCAAAAAGAGGGAAGAGAGGTGCAGAAAAAGGCAAGAAAAGTGCAGAAAGAGGCAAAAGAGGCACATAAAGAGACAACAGGGGTGCAGAAAGAAGCAAGACAGGTGCAGAAAGAAGCATGGAAAGTGCAGAATGAAGCAACCGGGGTGCAGAAAGAGGCAAGAGAAGTGCAGAAACAGGCAAAAAAAGTGCACAAAGAGGCAAGAGAATTGCTGAAAGAAGCAACAGAGGAGTAGAAAGAAGCAAGAAAAGTACAGAAAGAGGCAAGTGAGATGCAAAAACAGGGAGGAAAGGTACAGAAAGAGGGAAGAAGAGTGCAGAAAGAGACAACAGGGGTGCAGAAATAAGCAAATGAGGTGCAGAAAGAGGCAACAGACGTGAAGAGAGGTGCAGAAAGAGAGGTTCAGAAAAAGGCAAGAAAAGTGCAGAAAGAGGCAAAAGAGGTACATAAAGAGGCAAGAGAGGTGCATAAACAGTCAAGAGAAGTGCACAAAGAGGCAAGAGAATTGCTGAAAGAAGCAACAGATGTGTAGAAAGAAGCAAGAAAAGTGCAGAAAGAGGCAAGTGAGATGCAAAAACAGGCAGGAAAGGTGCAGAAAGAGGGAAGACGAGTGCAGAAAGAGACAACAGGAGTGCAGAAAGAAAATTAGGTGCAGAAAGAGGCAACAGACATGCAGAAAGAGGGAAGAGAGGTGCAGAAAAAGGCAAGAAAACTGCAGAAAGAGTCAAAAGAGGCACATAAAGAGACAACAGGGGTGCAGAAAGAAGCAAGACAGGTGCAGAAAGAAGCATGCAAAGTGCAGAATGAAGCAACAGGGGTGCAGAAAGAGGCAAGAGAAGTGCAGAAACAGGCAAGAGAAGTGCACAAAGAGGCAAGAGAATTGCTGAAAGAAGAAACAGGTGTAGAAACAAGCAAGAAAAGTGCAGAAAGAGGCAAGTGAGATGCAAAAACAGGCAGGAAAGGTACAGAAAGAGGGAAGAAGAGTGCAGAAAGAGACAACAGGGGTGCAGAAATAAGCAAATGAGGTGCAGAAAGAGGCAACAGACGTGAAGAAAGGTGCAGAAAGAGAGGTTCAGAAAAAGGCAAGAAAAGTGCAGAAAGAGGCAAAAGAGGTACATAAAGAGACAACAGGGGTGCAGAAAGAAGCAAGACAGGTGCAGAAAGAAGCATGGAAAGTGCAGAAGGAAGCAACAGGGGTGCAAAAAGACGCAAGAGAATTTCTGAAAGAAGCAACAGACGTGTAGAAAGAAGCAAGAAAAGTGCAGAAAGAGGTAAGTGAGATGCAAAAACAGGCAGGAAAGGTACAGAAAGAGGGAAGACGAGTGCAGAAAGAGACAAAAGGGGTGCAGAAAGAAGCAAATGAGGTGCAGAAAGAGGCAACAGACGTGCAGAAAGAGGGAAGAGAGGTGCAGAAAGAGGGAAGAGAGGTGCAGAAAGAGGGAAGAGAGGTTCAGAAAAAGGCAAGAAAAGTGCAGAAAGAGGCAAAAGATGTACATAAAGAGACAACAGGGGTGCAGAAAGAAGCAAGACAGGTGCAGAAAGAAGCATGGAAAGTGGAGAATGAAGCAACAGGGGTGTAGATAGAGGCAAGAGAAGTGTAGAAAGGAGCAAGTGAGGTGCAGAAAGAGCCAACAGAGGTGCAAAAAGAGGCAAGAGAGGTGCAGAAACAGGCAAGAGAAGTGCACAAAGAGGCAAGAGAATTGCTGAAAGAAGCAACAGAGGAGTAGAAAGAAGCAAGAAAAGTGCAGAAAGTGGCAAGTGAGATGCAAAAACAGGCAGGAATGGTACAGAAAGAGGGAAGACGGGTGTAGGAGAGTAGGATCTGCTTCACATGGGTACCCCCACGTTTTGCTGATGCTTCACTGTTTTTCGACTTTAGTCTGGCTGGGGCCCTGCTAATCAGAACCCCAGCCTAGCTGCTTCCTCTCTAAAATGGTTTCCATGTGCCCTAGGCACATCTCTGATTGGAATCTGGAGTGCCCTTGTAAGTCCCTAGTATATGGTATACTATGTACCCAGGGCATAGGTACCTCAGAGGCCTGCCAGGGGCTGAAGCATGTATTATGCCACCCCTGGAAGGCCAGCCAAAATGACACCACAGGCCTGCTACTGCAGCCTGAGTAAGGTGGTGCATGCACCCCTTACAGTGGTATAGGCTACCTATATCACTACCATTGCACACACCTATAAACCTATAAGTCACTCCTATGGCAGGCCTTGACAATCCTGAAGGCAGAGTGCTTGGTTTTTATGTGAGAGGGTGCCCCTGCATGAGCAGAGCCCCTCTGCAGCATTCGGAGTACCTCCTCTGATGCTGTTTGCAGTGCAGCCTGACCATATACTCTTAAGTGCATTATATCCTCGCGGTAGAATGCTAACTTTGGACTGGCTGCACCAAAACATGTCGAGTTTGGTGTCAAACATCTTGGAATACTACCCCCCGCCAGTTCTGGCGGCGGGGGTAGCATTCCACCCTTCTAGAGGGAGAGACATGTACCCACCGGCCTACCCGGTAACTTCTTTCCAGAGCCCTGGCATCACAAAATGGATGCCGCTGCCACAGACACGAGTCTGGCCTCCTGCTGCTGACCGAAACTCCGGCAGGGGAGGCCTGGACAATAGGTTTCCTGTCCCAGGGAGGTGTAACCACCTCCCCAGACAGGATAGTGTGTATTGGGGCTGGGCGGGAGCACTCTCTGGTGCTTTGAAGTCCTGCACTGGGGGCACATTTGGTGTCCCTGTGCATACCCCAGTTCAAACCGGCTCAGGGGCTTCCAGCCCCTGCTCTGGAGTGAAACTGGACAAAGGGAAAGGGGTGTAACCACCCCTCTGCCCTGACCCTCCCATAGGTGGGTCCCCAGAGTATGTCCAACCCCTAACTTGGTATAAGTATGGGACCCCAGTCCTTAGGACTTTAGATTTACCTGGATGAAACTCTGACACAGAATCCTGGACCTTCGACGCTCTACTTTAAGATTAGAGGACTGAAGAATCTCCCTTGGGGTCAAGGAGTGACTCCCCTGCTTGGCAGGCACCAAAGAAGCAATTGTCCGGTCTGCATCGCTGAAGCTCCCGCCGGACGCCGAAGTCTTTGCATCACCAGAGGTGGATTTCCAGACTTCACCGAGGCTGCCCTGAGTCCCCAGCAAAGCTGAGGCCTGTAGCTGTCGTGGGTAACGTGGAACCGTGACCCCTGGACACCAAGCACATTTGCAAGTGCATCCTCTTCCTGGGTCTCCCACAAAGTTGTGCTTTGGGCTCCGAGTAGCTCCCACCTCCAGCACCAACTGCACCGAAGATCACTGGCCTCCATTCCACGAGTGTCCCGTGAGCCAGCTCTAAGTGCGTCCACTTGAGGCTCCTTTGCGGTCGCTAGTCCGTTGGCTAGTAGGCCCTCCCGAAGGCCAATCTTCTTCTGCTTGGGCTTCCCTGGTTGCTCCAGGCGTGCCCTGACTTACCCTCGCTGGGTGAGTCCCTCAGACCTTGCTGGTCTGCACCACCGTCCTTCTTCTATTTCCACAAGACTTGCCGTTGCCAAGGCTTGTTGGGTCCAATCCGGTCGCCGACACCTCAGCAATCTACAGACCTCGTGGGACAGCTCGAATCCAGCTCCTGGTTGTCGTCGACGCCTTCTGAACCTCGTGGCTGAAGAGTCAAGACGACTGTCAACCTACCTGAAGCACCCGACATCGGTGGGCATCCGCTCATCGCCTTCCTGGTCACTGGCTAGTGACCCAGACTCTGTCCCCTCTGCTTTCAGGTTCTTCAGATCTTCGATCCACCTTTGGATCCACCCGAACACTTTCGACTTGGCCGCCAGCAGCACTTTGCAGCAGATCGCCATTGAAAACGACGACGAAACCCGACCCCGAAAGACACCTATGCACCCGGCTTCCCTGGGTGAGGTAACTCGAGTACTCCGGTGCTCCCGTGGGTATAGACTCTAGAACGACCCAGTTCTAAAAGGGTTTGCTCCAAGTCCTCCTCTAAGTGTCCCTTTTCTTTAAAATTCCAACCGCGACTTTCCCCATAGAAGTCAACGGCGATTCGCGGCTGTGTTCTCACACTGCACGCGTCCCCCGTGGGTCCCCTGTGTCACTACCTTGGGTGGTTCCTTGTGGTCCAAGCACTTCTACAGGCTCTAGGCCTTGTGTCTAGCTCAGTCGTGGTTCTTATACCACTTTATTGGTATATGGTTTGGTACGCCCCTAGGGCTCAAACGTGTATTTGTGCTATTACTGTTGATAACTAACTTATAACTTATGTACTTCGAACTCTAGCCTCATAAAGAGACTAGAGGGGTGTGTTTAGCAATAAATACATATATTTTGAATATATACCTGGTGTGGTCCTCTTTCATTTGGTCACTCAAGAGATTATAGACTGGTAAAACAAGCTGCTTTACATTCCTTCAAGACTTAGCCTGAAGGCTGCTCTCCATAGCTACCACTAGGATAGCTTTCAATAAAGGTTGTCTTTAACCTATCTCCAATAAGGGGTTGTTTGGACTGGTGCAAGGTGCCCACTATAAATAGTGGACAGCATATACCAGGCCAACTTCTCACATTGGTGTGCAGCGTGTGGGATTCCAGCTTGCTATTGTTTTACCAGATAATCTCAATTGAATTGATCAACTGAAAACCACTAAGGGTACCTTAGGTACATATAAATCAAGCTTAGTATACAGTAAGTTCTACTGAACTTAGAGTTGTGTGTTAAGGGATAGCACACCCTTTCTACAACTCAAGAGAGTTTAGTAGGCCACACTAGAGTAGGTAGTGCATACACCACACCTCACTAGTAATGTCTTCAAAGCCAGGACCCAGTGAGTCCTTGCCAGAAGCCAGTGGGCTTCTTCCCTCCAAGTATGATAAACTCCCATTCTTGGAATTGAGAGCATTATGCAATACTAGGAAGTTGAAGGCAGGCAAAAGTGCCAGCACCCAACACCTCAGGGAGGTGTTACTGGCTGATGATCTCAGCAGACCCCTAGGGTCTGAAGGGGTAGGCAGAGAGGGTGGGGCAGAAAATGAGGAAGGGGTCAGGGGTGAAGAAACCCAGGCCCCCCCCTCTGAAACTGGCCAGGAAGGTGACAATGACCTTGACCTGGAAAACCCAGCTATTCCTGTGGATGAAGGGGAGGATCAGGATGACCTCACCTTTGTCCCCCCAGGAAGAGTTGAGAGTGTGCCAAGAAGGGCTAGATCTCCTTCTCAGGAGTCTAACCACTCTGACACCTCAATAGGGACCTCTGTCTCTTCTCATAGGAGAGAATCCTCTCATGACAGGAGAAAGAGACTGATTCAGTATGAGCAAGCCCAGCTTGAGCTCAGAAAACAGCAGTTGGCTATAGACAGGGAGTCCCTAGATCTCTACAAAGAGAGAAAAAAGATGGGACTAGAGTCCCATGGTGGCAGCAATTTCCCCAGAGATAGGGAAAGGTCTTATGACCATAGAAACCTGAGCAAGATTGTCCCTCCCTACCAGAGTGGGGATGACATCCACAAATGGATAACTGCACTGGAGAGGGCCTGTAAAGTACAGAGGGTCCCTCAGGAGCAGTGGGCAGCAATCTTGTGGCTCTCCTTTGCAGACAAAGGTAGAGATAAGCTCCTCACTGTTAGAGAGGAGGATGCTGATAATTACACAGTCTTGAAGAGTGCTCTGATTGATGGGTTTGGCCTAACCACTGAACAATACAGGTTAAAGTTCAGAGATACCCAAAAAGCACAGACTCAAGACTGGGTGGACTTTGTTGATTGTTCTGCCAAGGCTCTGGAAGGTTGGTTATTGGGCAGTAAGGTATGTGACTTCACAGGATTGTACAATCTTATCATGAGGGAGCAGATTCTTAATAATTGTCAAAATCAGCTGTTGCATCAGCACCTGGTGGACTCTGATCTGACCTCTCCCCAAGAATTGGGAAAGAAGGCAGACAAATGGGTCAGAACCAGGGTGAGGCAGAAGGTACAGAACCAAGGTGGTGACCCAAAGAAGCAAGATTCTAAGAACTCTGATAAGGGTGGGGAGAAGGGTAAAGACCAGAAGTCTTCACAAGGCCCCCAAAAATCTTCTTCAGGTGGGGATTCACAGTCTAACAAAGGGAAAGGCCAAAAGAAACCATGGTGCAAGGTCTGTAAGCAAAAGACCCACTGGACCAGTGATTGCACCAAGTCCAACGACTCTACTCCAGCCCCCACCAATGCCCCTAAGGCACCTGCTCCCCCTAGTGCAGTTACAGTTGGTGGTGGGACTACACAAGCCAAGGGTTTAGTAGGGTTGACCCTGGGTAAGGAGATGAGCTCTGACCTAGTCAGAGAACTCACTCAGGCTGTCCTAGTCTGTGATGGAGGCATGGATGTGACCTCCTCTGTGAGTCCCAGTAATCTGGGCAAGTACAGGCAACAGCCTTTAATCAATGGAAAAGAGGCTTTGGCATTTAGGGACACAGGGGCAAGTGTCACCATGGTGACACAAGACCTTGTGAATCCTGGGCAGATTATACTTGGTGAAATGTACCAAGTGACCAATGCTAGCAATGTCAGAACAGACCATACTCTGGCAGTTGTTAACTTCTCCTGGGGAGGGGTAACTGGCCTTAAGAAGGTTGTGGTAAGTGCAGACCTACCAGTTGAATGCTTGCTTGGCAATGATTTAGAAACTTCAGCTTGGGCAGAAGTGGAGCTCAGGACCCATGCAGAAATGCTGGGCATCCCTGCAGATGTGTTTGCTGTGACCAGGTCACAAGCCAAAATGTCTAACACTGAACAGGCCTTGGATTCTGGAATAATGGACCAAGTGCCCTCCAAGAAGAGGAGTAGTAGGGTAAAGGCAGTGCCTTCCCCCTTGGCTCAGAAGGAAGATCAGTCTCTTGAGGGGGATGATCTCAGTCCTGAGGAAGGAACTGTCCCAGAGGAGCTTGAACCTGACCAGGTTGAGTTCTTGGGGACAGGGGCCCTTCCAGGGCAGATCTGAGCCAGGAGCAGCAGAGCTGCCCCTCTCTTGAACCCCTCAGACAGCAAGCTGCTGCTGAGGCTGCTGGGAAAGCTGGTGGTCCCCATACAGTGTATTGGGATGATGGACTCTTGTACTCAGAGTGTAGAGACCCCAAGCCTGGTGCCACCAGGAGGTTGGTTATACCTCTGAAGTTCAGGGGCTTCCTATTGACCCTAGCCCATGACATTCCCTTAGCAGGTCACCTGGGCCAGAACAAGACTTGGGACAGAATTGTCCCTCACTTTCACTGGCCCCACATGTCTGAAGACACCAAGGAGTTTTGTCGCTCCTGTGTAACCTGCCAGGCCAGTGGCAAGGCAGGTGGCACTACAAAGGCCCCCTGATACCACTACCTGTGGTGGGGGTTCCCTTTGAAAGGGTGGGGATTGACATTGTTGGTCCCATGGATCCCCAGACAGCATCTGGGCACAGGTTTATCCTGGTGGTAGTGGATCATGCCACCAGGTACCCAGAGGCTATTCCCCTTAGGACCACTACAGCACCTGTGGTGGCAAGAGCCCTCCTGGGAATTTTCTCAAGAGTGGGCTTCCCTAAGGAGGTTGTATCAGACAGGGGTGCTAACTTTATGTCTGGATACTTGAAAGCAATGTGGAAGGAGTGTGGAGTGACTTACAAGTTCACCACACCCTATCACCCACAATGCAATGGTTTAGTTGAGAGATTCAACAAACCTTGAAGGGCATGATTAAAGGGCTCCCAGAAAAGCTTAGGCGAAGATGGGACATACTCTTGCCCTGCCTTTTATTTGCATACAGGGAGGTGCCTCAAAAGGGGGTTGGCTACAGCCCTTTTGAACTTTTGTTTGGTCACCCTGTCAGGGGCCCATTGTGCTTGGTGAAGGAAGGATGGGAGTTACCTCTCAAGCCCCAAAGCAAGACATAGTGGACTATGTACTTGGTCTCCGCTCCAGGATGGCTGAGTACATGAAAAAGGCAACTAAAAACCTTGAGGCTAGCCAGGAACTTCAAAAAGCCTGGCATGACCAAAAGGCTGTACTGACTGTTTACTAGCCAGGACAGAAGGTGTGGGTGTTGGAGCCAGTGGCCCCAGCAGCTCTCCAAGACAATTGGAGTGGACCCCATACCATTGTTGAACAGAAGGGTGAGGTTACCTACTTAGTAGACCTGGGAACACCCAGGAGTCCCCACAGGGTTCTCCATGTCAACAGATTAAAACCATATGTGGACAGGGCAGACATGGGCTTGCTCATGGCTACTGATGAGGGACAGGAGGAAGAGAGTGACCCACTCCCTGACCTGCTCTCACAGAACCCTGATGATGGGTCAGTGGATGGTGTAGCCTTGGCAGGCAGCCTCACTGCCCAGCAGCAAACGGATTGCAGACAGGTGCTCAATCAGTTCAGGCACATATTCTCACTGACACCCAGTCAGACCACCTGGTGCACTCATGAAGTGGACACTGGGGACAGTCTGCCTATTAAAAATAAGATTTATAGGCAACCTGACCATGTCAGGGACTGTATCAGGACAGAAGTCCAGAAGATGTTGGATTTGGGAGTTATTGAACCCTCAGATAGCCCTTGGGCTAGTCCAGTGGTCCTTGTGCCAAAACCTCACACCAATGGTGGGAAAAGAGAGATGAGGTTTTGTGTGGACTACAGGGGTCTCAATGCAGTCACTAGGACTGATGCCCATCCAATACCTAGGGCAGATGAGCTAATAGACACTTTGGCCTCAGCCAAGTATCTAAGCACATTTGACCTGACAGCTGGCTACTGGCAGATCAGACTAGCTGATGATGCAAAGCCAAAAACAGCATTCTCAACCCCTAGTGGGCATTATCAATTTGTGGTGATGCCCTTTGGTCTGAAGAATGCACCTGCCACTTTTCAGAGGTTGGTGAATACAGTCCTTACAGGTCTGGAAGCCTATAGTGCAGCATATCTAGATGATATTGCTGTCTTTAGCTCCACCTGGGAGGATCACCTGGTCCACCTCAGAAATGTTTTACAGGCCCTGCAGAAAGCAGGCCTGACTATCAAGGCCACCAAGTGCCAGATAGGGCAGAGTCAGGTTGTGTACCTGGGCCACCTTGTGGGTGGAGGCCAGGTTCAACCCTTACAGAGCAAGATCCAGACCATCATGGACTGGACTGCTCCCACTACCCAGACTCAGGTGAGAGCCTTTTTAGGCCTGACTGGGTACTATAGGAGATTTGTCAAGGGGTATGGATCAATAGTGACACCCCTGAATGACTTAACTTCCAAGAAAATGCCCAAAAAGGTTCAGTGGACAGTTAGCTGTCAAAAGGCATTTGATGACCTAAAGCAGGCCATGTGCACTGCTCCCATTCTACAGAGTCCTGATTACTCCAAGAAGTTCATTGTCCAAACAGATGCATCTGAATTGGGGGTAGGGGCTGTACTGTCACAATTGAATGATGAAGGTCAGGATCAGCCAGTAGCTTTTATTAGCAGAAGGCTGACCCCCAGAGAGAAACGTTGGTCAGCCATTGAGAGGGAGGCCTTTGCTGTGGTCTGGGCTCTGAAGAAGTTGAGGCCATACTTGTTTGGTACTCACTTCCTTGTTCAAACAGACCATAAGCCCCTCTTATGGCTAAAACAAATGAAGGGTGAAAACCCCAAACTGCTTAGGTGGTCCATTTCCCTACAGGGGATGGACTTCACAGTGGAACATAGACCTGGGAGTAACCATGCCAATGCAGATGGACTCTCTAGGTACTTCCACTTAGAACATGAAGACTTAACTGGGCAAGGTTAGTTTAATGTCCCTACGTTTGGGGGGGTTGTGTAGGAGAGTAGGATCTGCTTCACATGGGTACCCCCACTTTTTGCTGATGCTTCACTGTTTTTCGACTTTAGTCTGGCTGGGGCCCTGCTAATCAGAACCCCAGCCTAGCTGCTTCCTCTCTAAAATGGTTTCCATGTGCCCTAGGCACATCTCTGATTGGAATCTGGAGTGCCCTTGTAAGTCCCTAGTATATGGTATACTATGTACCCAGGGCATAGGAACCTCAGAGGCCTGCCAGGGGCTGAAGCATGTATTATGCCACCCCTGGAAGGCCAGCCAAAATGACACCACAGGCCTGCTACTGCAGCCTGAGTAAGGTGGTGCATGCACCCCTTACAGTGGTATAGGCTACCTATATCACTACCATTGCACACACCTATAAACCTATAAGTCACTCCTATGGCAGGCCTTGACAATCCTGAAGGCAGAGTGCTTGGTTTTTATGTGAGAGGGTGCCCCTGCACGAGCAGAGCCCCTCTGCAGCATTCGGAGTACCTCCTCTGATGCTGTTTGCAGTGCAGCCTGACCATATACTCTTAAGTGCATTATATCCTCGCGGTAGAATGCTAACTTTGGACTGGCTGCACCAAAACATGTCGAGTTTGGTGTCAAACATCTTGGAATACTACCCCCCGCCAGTTCTGGTGGCGGGGGTAGCATTCCACCCTTCTAGAGGGAGAGACATGTACCCACCGGCCTACCCGGTAACTTCTTTCCAGAGCCCTGGCATCACAAAATGGATGCCGCTGCCACAGACACGAGTCTGGCCTCCTGCTGCTGACCGAAACTCCGGCAGGGGAGGCCTGGACAATAGGTTTCCTGTCCCAGGGAGGTGTAACCACCTCCCCAGACAGGATAGTGTGTATTGGGGCTGGGCGGGAGCACTCTCTGGTGCTTTGAAGTCCTGCACTGGGGGCACATTTGGTGTCCCTGTGCATACCCCAGTTCAAACCGGCTCAGGGGCTTCCAGCCCCTGCTCTGGCGCAAAACTGGACAAAGGGAAAGGGGTGTAACCACCCCTCTGCCCTGACCCTCCCATAGATGGGTCCCCAGAGTATGTCCAACCCCCTAACTTGGTATAAGTATGGGACCCCAGTCCTTAGGACTTTAGATTTACCTGGACGAAACTCTGACACAGAATCCTGGACCTTCGACGCTCTACTTTAAGATTAGAGGACTGAAGAATCTCCCTTGGGGTCAAGGAGTGACTCCCCTGCTTGGCAGGCACCAAAGAAGCAATTGTCCGGTCTGCATCGCTAAAGCTCCCGCCGGACGCCAAAGTTTTTGCATCACCAGAGGTAGATTTCCAGACTTCCCCGAGGCTGCCCTGAGTCCCCAGCAAAGCTGAGGCCCGTAGCTGTCGTGGGTAACATGGAACCGTGACCCCTGGACACCGAGCACATTTGCAAGTGCATCCTCTTCCTGGTCTTCCACGAAGTTGTGCTTTGGGCTCCGAGTAGCCCCCGCCTCCAGCACCGACTGCACCGAAGATCACTGGCCTCGACTTCACGAGTGTCCCGTGAGCCAGCTCTAAGTGCGTCCACTCGAGGCTCCTTCGTGGTCGCTAGTCCGTTGGCTAGTAGGCCCTCCCGAAAGCCAATCTTCTTCTGCTTGGGCTTCCCTGGTTGCTCCAGGCGTGCCCTGACTTACCCTCGCTGGGGGAGTCCCTCAGACCTTGCTGGTCTGCACCACTGTCCTTCTTCTATTTCCACAAGACTTGCCGTTGCCAAGGCTTGTTGGGTCCAATCCGGTCGCCGACACCTCAGCAATCGACAGACGTTGTGGTACAGCTCGAATCCAGCTCCTGGTTGTCGTCGACGCCTCCTGGACCTTGTGGCTGAAGAGTCAAGACAACTGTCAACCTACCTGAAGCACCCGACATCGGTGGGCATCCGCTCATCGCCTTCCTGGTCACTGGCTAGTGACCCAGACTCTGTCCCCTCTGCTTTCAGGTTCTTCAGATCTTCGATCCACCTTTGGATCCACCCGAACACTTTGCAGCAGATCGCCATCGAAAACGACGACGAAACCCGACCCTGAAAGACACCTAAGCACCCGGCTTCCCTGGGTGAGGTAACTCAAGTACTCCGGTGCTCCCGTGGGTATAGACTCTAGAACGACCCAGTTCTAAAAGGGTTTGCTCCAAGTCCTCCTCTAAGTGTCCCTTTTCTTTAAAATTCCAACCGCGACTTTCCCCATAGAAGTCAACGGCGATTCGCGGCTGTGTTCTCACACTGCACACGTCCCCGTGGGTCCCCTGTGTCACTACCTTGGGTGGTTCCTTGTGGTCCAAGCACTTCTACAGGCTCTAGGCCTTGTGTCTAGCTCAGTCGTGGTTCTTATACCACTTTATTGGTATATGGTTTGGTACGCCCCTAGGGCTCAAACGTGTATTTGTGCTATTACTGTTGATAACTAACTTATAACTTATGTACTTCAAACTCTAGCCTCATAAAGAGACTAGAGGGGTGTGTTTAGCAATAAATACATATATTTTGAATATATACCTGGTGTGGTCCTCTTTCATTTGGTCACTCAAGAGATTATAGACTGGTAAAACAAGCTGCTTTACATTCCTTCAAGACTTAGCCTGAAGGCTGCTCTCCATAGCTACCACTAGGATAGCTTTCAATAAAGGTTGTCTTTAACCTATCTCCAATAAGGGGTTGTTTGGACTGGTGCAAGGTGCCCACTATAAATAGTGGACAGCATATACCAGGCCAACTTCTCACAACGAGTACAGAAAGAGACAACAGGGGTGCAGAAAGAAGCAAATGAGGTGCAGAAAGAGGCAACAGACGTGCAGAAAGAGGGAAGAGAGGTGCAGAAAAAGGCAAGAAAGGTGCAGAAAGAGGCAAAAGAGGTACATAAAGAGACAACAGGGGTGCAGAAAGAAGCAAGTCTGGTGTAGAAAGAAGCATGGCAAGTGCAGAATGAAGCAACAGGGGTGCAGAAAGAGGCAAGAGAAGTGTAGAAAGGAGTAAGTGAGGTGCAGAAAGAGCCAACAGAGGTGCAAAAAGAGGCAAGAGAGGTGAATAAACAGTCAAGAGAAGTGCACAAAGAGGCAAGAGAATTGCTGAAAGAAGCAACAGATGTGTAGAAAGAAGCAAGAAAAGTGCATAAAGAGTCAAATGAGATGCAAAAACAGGCAGGAAAGGTGCAGAAAGAGGGAAGACGAGTGCACAAAGAGACAACAGGGGTGCAGAAAGAAGCAAATGAGGTGCAGAAAGAGGCAACAGACGTGCAGAAAGAGGGAAGAGAGGTGCAGAAAAAGGCAAGAAAAGTGCAGAAAGAGGCAAAAGAGGCACATAAAGAGACAACAGGGGTGCAGAAAGAAGCAAGACAGGTGCAGAAAGAAGCATGGAAAGTGCAGAATGAAGCAACAGGGGTGCAGAAAGAGGCAAGAGAAGTGCAGAAACAGGCAAGAGAAGTGCACAAAGAGGCAAGAGAATTGCTGAAAGAAGCAACAGGTGTAGAAACAAGCAAGAAAAGTGCAGAAAGAGGCAAGTGAGATGCAAAAACAGGCAGGAAAGGTACAGAAAGAGGGAAGAAGAGTGCAGAAAGAGACAACAGGGGTGCAGAAATAAGCAAATGAGGTGCAGAAAGAGGCAACAGACGTGCAGAAAGAGGGAAGAGAGGTGCAGAAAGAGGGAAGAGAGGTTCAGAAAAAGGCAAGAAAAGTGCAGAAAGAGGCAAAAGAGGTACATAAAGAGATGACAGGGGTGCAGAAAGAAGCAAGACAGGTGCAGAAAGAAGCATGGAAAGTGCAGAATGAAGCAACAGGGGTGCAGAAAGAGGCAAGAGAAGTGTAGAAAGAGCCAACAGAAAAGAGGCAGAGAGATGCAGAAACAGGCAAGAGAAGTGCACAAAGAGGCAATAGAATTGCTGAAAGAAGCAACAGAGGAGTAGAAAGAAGCACAAAAAGTGCAGAAAGAGGCAAGTGAGATGCAAAAACAGGCAGGAAAGGTACAGAAAGAGGGAAGATGAGTACAGAAAGAGACAACAGGGGTGCAGAAAGAAGCAAATGAGGTGCAGAAAGAGGCAACAGATGTGCAGAAAGAGGGATGAGAGGTGCAGAAAAAGGCAAGAAAAGTGCAGAAAGAGGCAAAAGAGGTACATAAAGAGACAACAGGGGTGCAGAAAGAAGCAAGACAGGTGCAGAAAGAAGCATGGAAAGTGCAGAATGAAGCAACAGGGGTGCAGAAAGAGGCAGGAGAAGTGTACAAAGGAGCAAGTGAGGTGCAGAAAGAGCCAACAGAGGTGCAAAAAGAGGCAAGAGAGGTACAGAAACAGTCAAGAGAAGTGCACAAAGAGGCAAGAGAATTGCTGAAAGAAGCAACAGATGTGGAGAAAGAAGCAAGAAAAGTGCAGAAAGAGGCAAGTGAGATGCAAAAACAAGCAGGAAAGGTGCAGAAAGAGGGAAGACGAGTGCAGAAAGAGACAACAGGGGTGCAGAAAGAAGCAAGTGAGGTGCAGAAAGAAGCAACAGACATGCAGAAAGAGGGAAGAGAGGTGCAGAAAAAGGCAAGAAAAGTGCAGAAAGAGGCAAAAGAGGCACATAAAGAGACAACAGGGGTGCAGAAAGAAGTAAGACAGGTGCAGAAAGAAGCATGGAAAGTGCAGAATGAAGCAACAGGGGTGCAGAAAGAGGCAAGAGAAGTGAACAAAGAGGCAAGAGAATTGCTGAAAGAAGCAACAGAGGAGTAGAAAGAAGCAAGAAAAGTGCAGAAAGAGGTAAGTGAGATGCAAAAACAGGGAGGAAAGGTACAGAAAGAGGGAAGAAGAGTGCAGAAAGAGGCAACAGGGGTGCAGAAATAAGCAAATGAGGTGCAGAAAGAGGCAACAGACGTGCAGAAAGAGGGAAGAAAGGTGCAGAAAGAGGGAAGAGAGGTTCAGAAAAAGGCAAGAAAAGTGCAGAAAGAGGTACATAAAGAGACAACAGGGGTGCAGAAAGAAGCAAGACAGGTGCAGAAAGAAGCATGGAAAGTGGAGAATGAAGCAACAGGGGTGCAGAAAGAGGCAAGAGAAGTGTAGAAAGGAGCAAGTGAGGTGCAGAAAGAGTCAACAGAGGTGCAAAAAGAGGCAAGAGAGGTGCAGAAACAGGCAAGAGAAGTGCACAAAGAGGCAAGAGAATTGCTGAAAGAAGCAACAGAGGAGTAGAATGAAAGCAAGAAAAGTGCAGAAAGTGGCAAGTGAGATGCAAAAACAGGCAGGAATGGTACAGAAAGAGGAAAGACGAGTGCAGAAAGAGACAGCAGAGGTGCAGAAAGAAGCAAATGAGGTGCAGAAAGAGGCAACAGACGTGCAGAAAGAGGGAAGAGAGGTGCAGAAAGTACAAGAGATTTGCAAAATGAGGTCAAGAGAAGTGCAGAAAAAGAAAGAAACGTGCAGAAAGAAGCAACAGAAATGCAGAAAGAGGCAAGAGAGGTGCAGAGGGAAGCAAGAGTGGCTTGCACACCATTAGTACCAATTTAACACCCACATTTAGCAATAAGTAAGAGGTGACCATTCTAGGTTTGCAAAGGGCCTTCCACCACGCTGTAACACTTGTCGCTGCATCTTTGGTAACGTTTGACCCGTTTCAGCTAGAAACAAGGCTTTTTTTGTTCAAATCTGCAGATTAGGGTGCAGATGATGAATTATGTGGCAAATGCAGAAAATGTATAATTGTGCGAAAGTCGGTGCAGCCAAACAGTCACATAATTCCAGTGGCCCTGCTCATGCCTCTGACTAGGTCGACAAGTGCTCCTCAGTGATTCCATCTTTTTTTGTCTCACTGAGTTCATAGTTGAGCTTCTATGGAAACGAGGAAGACTAAACCTGAGGTTACCACTCCACAACACAGACTACCATACCACATAATTACTCTCCATAACACATAATCCCACTCTACATAATTCCTATACACTAAATACCACATACTTTCTATACACATAATTTCACTGCACAACATATCACATAATTCCACTACACACAACGTACATCCACTCCGCTCTAAAAAACATTAGTAAAAAACTTTTGCATTTACAACGCCAATAGCTCTAATTCTCGCAAATGTGAAACCTATTACATTGCAAACACTTCTTTAACTAGTAGTCGCGTTTGCAGAGTGGTGGAGAAAGGGTGCTGGGACTCTGACCAGCGCTCAGGAATTCCGGTGCGTAGGGCTTACAGGAGGTACCATTGGGGCTTCTTGGCCCCCAAAGTCCCTTAGGAGTAAATTGGACTTCATCCCCCATCCCGTAGTCTGCCAGGAGGTGCGTTTGCAGAATGGTGTAGAAAGGGGGGCAAGGCCTCCGAAGACGTCTTAGCAATCCCACTGTGTGGGACTTACTGGAGGTAACAAGAGGGGTAGTTGGGCCCCAAGGACATCCTTGGGGGCCAACTACCCCTCCTATTACCTGCAGTAAGTCCCACACAGCAGCATTGCAAAGTTCGAAAAGCAGGCCACGCCCCCTTTTCCCACCACTCTACAAACGCGCTCCGTGGCGCGCTCTTGGATGGGGATTGAAGTCCGCTTCGCTTCTGGGGGTCCTTTAGGGGCCAACTAGCCTACCTCTTACCTCCAGTAAGCCCCACACAGTGGGATTGCTGAGAGGTGGACAAAGGCCAAGCCCCCTTTCTCCACCACTCTGCAAACGCGCCCCCTGGTGCGTTCTAAGTTGGGGGATTAATTCCCCTTGAATACTGAGGGTCCCTGGGGGCCAACTAGCCCACCAGTTACCTCCAGTAAGCGCCACACAGCTGGAGTGTAGAGAGGTGGTCTGAGGCCATGCCCCTTTTTACACCACTCTGCAAACGCGGCTTCTGGCGCATTGCTGCTCAGAGGATGAAGTCCACTTGTGTCCTGAGGTCCTCAGGACACAAGAGGACCTCATCGCCCCACCAGCAGTGCGCCAGAAGCTGCGTTTGCAGAGTGGTGTAAAAAGGGGCATGGCCTCGGACCACCTCTCTGCAACGGAGCTCTGTGGCACTTACTGGAGGTACCTGGTGGGCTAGTTAGCCCCCAGGACCTCAGGATTGAAGGGGACTTAATCCCAAATAACAATGGGCCAGGGGCGTGTTTGCACACTTGTTATATCAGGCCCCGCCCCCTCCCTGCACCACTGTGCAAACGTGCCCCCTGGTCCATTGTAAATTGGGGGATTAAGTCCCCTTGAATCCTGAGGGTCATTGGGAGCCAACTAGCCCACCAGGTACATCCAGTAAGCGCCACAGAGCTGTGTTGCAGAGAGGTGTAAAAAGGGGCGTGGCCTCGGACCACCTCTCTGCAAAGCAGCTCTGTGGCGCTTACTGGAGGTACCTGGTCGGCTAGTTGGCCCCCAGGGACCCTCAATATTCTTTTTTTTTTTTCTTTTTTTTTAGTCCTCATACCACCATTATATGCAAATAACAGCCAGTCAACCGATCTATTCCTTCCCAGACTTTTGAGATATTTCAATAGTTCATGCGCTCGTGCCCCTTCCAGTATCCTGGCAGCACAGCCCACGCAGGTGTAATCATTGGACAGATGGGGTTACACACTTATAAAACCATTCCAGTCCTGGAAGGCCACCCAAATCTTAGAATATATATTGGACTCCAGGGCAGTATCCATTTTAGCCGTTCTTCTTACTGCTTGTAACCAGTCCTACCCTTGTGGTGGGGCGGGTTCAATCCATTTTTTACAGATTTCCCGCCTAGCGAGAAGAATTAGATAAAATAGCAAAGCCTGTTTATCCCGAGTAATAGCACTACATGGCTTATCTTCTACCCCCAGCATTATCAATAAGAGGCTAACTTTGATATTTGTGTCAAAAATGTCGTTGATTATCTTTTCCACCTCGGACCAATACTCCTCTAACTGAGGACATTAAAAAAACATGTGCTTATCATTAGCGCTCAATGCTCCGCACCTGCGACATTTGGGGGGGGGTAACAATTACAAACTTTGCTAATTTTTGTGGAGTCCAGTAAAGTCTATTTGCCGTAAAGAAGTGATTCCTCTTCAAATTCGATGGTTTAACCGTTTTGTAAAGCAACTTGAAAGAAAGCTGCCATAATTTTTGTGGCTCAGGAATCTGCATAACTTCGTCCCATATTTCGTAGGGGGCTTTGATTTTTTCCTCCTCGGAAGTCAATAGTGCATGGTACCATCGCTTATTTCCTTCTTCGCTATAGTTTCGTTCTTTAATTTTTTTTTCAAACTCCCAAAGACTCTTAGGGGCATATTATCAAGCCGGCGATAAAAAATTATCGCCGCTTTAGCGTCTGTTTCCGGACGTAAAGCGGCGATAATTTTATCGCTGTATTAGCAAGGTCACGCTATCGCGTGAATCCTTGCCCTATCGCCCTTTTCCATAACGCCCACCTTTGCATCTCTAATGAGATGCAAAGTGGGCGTTCCGTCCCAAAATAACTGGAGAAATGTCGTTAACCGACATTTCTCCAATTATCAAGGGAATCGCTAACAAGCATAGCGATAAGAAAAGTAGCACTAACCTTGGTTAACGCTACTTTCCTAACGCATGCTTTTAGTTCGACTTTGCCATGATATCCAATGGAAGGTGGATATCATGGTTAAGTATGCCCAGCCCTATCCACAAGCTATCGCCAAATGTCGTGCGATTATCGCTGGATTTCCAGCGATAATCGGACATTTGGCAGCTTGCGCCAGGAATTTTATCGAGTCTGAGATAAGCGTTGCTAATAGCATGCTATCTCAGCGATAAAATTCATCGATAGCCGGCGATAAATGTCCTAGCGCTAAGTGCGCTTAGCGATATTTATCCCCGGTTGTTGATAATATGGCCCTTAGTCTCATGCCTATTCGCCTCCCCCCAACACTTTAACTGAAGAAATTTAAACCGAGACAGGGATCTCCCTGTCTTGCTCCATAATACTTCCCATGGGACCACTTCATCCATCACTATCAGGTCCCCCCAGACCTCTATTCCTACCCTCCTCAGTGGGATGCTCAGTTGGTCCAGCAAACATTCAGGCATACCAGGTGAGTCCCATATTGGAGCCTCTCCTGAATAATATCCAATTCCTAATATGTTCCTGATCTTTACCCACAAAATCAAAGCTGCCTTCAACATCTTTAGTTTTACTTTTTAAAGAACTTCTTTGCACCAAACTTAAACAAAAATCCCTTCCCGCCCCACTCTTTAATCATCTCTTCACACAAACCCCCCCCACACCCTGTGCCCTGGCGTGCATAGTAAAACCCTACCGTTTTTAAACTGGAATGCCATACAGTATAATTTTATGTCTGGTAATGCAAGCCCTCCGTCTGCCAATTTTCGCCTCAACTTCTTCCAGGACATACGTGCTCCCCTATCTGCCCAAACAAAACTGCCCAATTTACCCTGTATTTTATCGATTAGTCTACTCGGGAACGTTAGAGGTATACAATTAAAAGAAATGTAAGCTTTGGCAGAATCACCATTTTGATCAAATTAACCCTTCCATATACCGTTAACGGAAGATTCTTCCACCTAGTTAGTGTTCTCTCTATTTCCTTTGTGATTCTTTCGAGATTATGCTGTGGAATATCCTGCACTGTATTGAGAATGTTTATCCCTAAATACCTAATCTCTTTTTGTACACTCCCCCTCCAGTCTGGGATGTTCCAACTCATAACCCCGGTTTTTTCTCTATTTACTAGATATCCAGACAGGGCCCCAAATTCATCCGCCAATTGCTCTATCCTTGGAATTGTTGCAGCCGGGTCTGCTGTATAGATGATTAAATCATCTGCGTATAAGAAGATGTTTTTTTCAAACAGACCTGTATGAAAAGCCTTCACCTGGTTATCCTGGCGAAGCGCCTGAGCAAATGGCTCGATATATAGATTAAATAACAGGGGTGAAATTGGACAGCCCTGTCGTGTCCCTCTCGTGATCATAAAACTCTTAGTAAGGACTCCATTTAAAAGAATCCTAGCTGTAGAACAGTTGTATAATGTTTTTAATGTAATTATAAAGTCTAGCCCAAATCCCATATGTTCTAAGACTACCCATAAATATTCCCAACGAACTCGGTCGAACGCCTTAGCGGCGTCCAATGTGACCACCGCCAAGGGAGCAGATCTTTCTATGGCTATGTCAATGCATCCTATTAGTTGTTGAGTCAACTCACACATTTGCCTTCCGGGGATAAACCCCTTCTGGTCCTCATGTATTAGTTGAGGTATTACTCTGGATAGCCTCCCTGCCAAAATGCTGACAAAGATTTTATAGTCAGCATTTAGCAGGGATATTGGCCGATATGATTCAGCCTTAGCCGGGTCCTTAGCAGGTTTCAGTATTAAGACTATAGAGGCTTCACGCCATGATTCTGGGGCCTGCACCCCCTTTATATATCGAATTAAACAACTTCTCCCAGATGGGTAATATTTCTTCAACTATGTTTTTATATACTTCCGCCGGAGAGCATCAAGCCCTGCCGCCTTCCCATTTTTAGACTTTTTTATTGCTCCTTTTATCTCTTCCTTTGTGATTGGTGCTTCCAGTATTTCTTTCCCTTCTTCGCTCCAGGAACGGAAGATCAAGCGAGTTAAGCCAGCATCTGATCTTTGTGGTATCAGAGATACCATTTTCCGTATAAAGCTGTGAGAATAATGTAACTATGTGCTCCTGCATGGAGTCCCAACTATCCAACTTTCCTCCTGTTTCACTATTAAGTTCTTTTATTTCATTCCTTGACCTTTCCACTCTCGCTTTCCAGGCAAGCAAAGCACCTGCTTTTTCACCATATTCAAATTCCTTTATATTCGCCGCTTGCCATCTAGCTTTACACTTTTGCTCTATTTTTATTTTAAATTCTAGTTGTGCCTCAATTAATTTCTCTTCCGTCCTTGTTTTTTCTTCCCCATACACATGGAGTATAGAGCCTCCTCTAAAATCCCAATCTCCTTTTCCATATTCTCTAGTTCTATACGTGCTTTCCGGTTTTCTGCTGAAGTTAGGCTTTTTAGAATTCCCCGGATATATGCCTTGAAGGCATCCCAAACAATACCCAAGGGGGCAGTGTCTAGATTATTAACAAAATATTCAGTTGTTGCTTCCTTCAGAGCTATCTCAACCCCCTCTTCTAGGAGCAATGCACGTCTTAAAGTCCATCTCCTAGGTGGTTGCGGCCCCAGAGCTTGTATGGTTATCATTACAGGTGAGTGATCTGAAATATGGGCAGGGAAATGCTTGATCTCCTTGATATTTGCTGCAAAAAATCTATCCACTAAAAAATAGTCGAGTCTCGAAAAGTGGTGATGTTTTTTGCTATGGTACGTGTACCCCCTTGTCTTGCCCTTCAAATATCTCCATACATCCACTAAATTAAAATCACGTATCATGCTTTTAGGGCGTTTCTCATTCTGGGGACATATACACTCTCTCTTCTTGTAGACCGATCTAACACAGGGTCTAGCAGGACATTAAAATCCCCGCCTACGAATACTGGTACAGAAATTGCTGCCATCTTCAATTCTAAATCAACAATATATTGGGGATTATCCTCATTAGGTCCATAGCATCCCATACATAAAAACTCTCTGTCTGCCCATTTTAAACAGGCCGAAGCCCACCTACCCGAGCTATCTGTGCTAAACTCTTTCATTTCTATTCCACAACCACTCCTAATCAAGATAGCCACTCCCTTACTGCAACATAGTTGATCTGAGACAATAAAGTTTTGGACCCAGCCGCACCTCCGAAATAACTCCCTACTCTCATTAGCCAAAAGGTTCGTTTCCTGTAACAGCATTACTTGTGCCTGACTATTTTTTAAATATTCCAGTATTTTCCTCTCCCTAGGTTTGATTTCAAACTATTCACATTCCAAGTAAGAATTTTGATGCTTGGTATGTTAGTCGAAGCCATCTTTCTTAATACATTTCCCTTACTGTTTTCAATCCTGAGCTAAAGAGATATTCCTGCATAAAAGGTGTTGAGGCTTTTTTTTTGTTTTTTCTCCCACTGCTCCCCACCCGTGCTCCCCCACCACCTCCCCCCCCTCTCCCTGATGCACCGACCCTGAGGAACCCTCCCTATGTTATTAGGCATAATAATGCCTATAGGTGTATCATCAGGGGGAATTTGCTGGCAAACTACCAATGTATACATTACTAGAGAGCATAAGAGCTTTTTTACTTTGCAGTATTCTCATTGCTCATTCTGTTTATTAATGCTTCAACATCATCCACTGAGCAGTAATTGTACATTTTATTATTCCACATTATGCGGAGCGTAGCAGGGAATTTTAACTGAACTTTCGCTCCTAACTTTCGAAGCTCCTCCATCTTCCCACCTAGCTCCCACTGCTTTTGTTCTGTAACCTTACATACATCAGATCCAACCAAAAAGGAATAACCATTGACCACGTATGGGCCATTTTTTAAAGCACTGCTAAGTATCTCCTCCTTGATATTGTAGGAAAGGAAGTTTACCAAGATCTTTCTAGGTTTGGTTCTCTGTGGGTTACGTCGAAACGGCTCTCTATGCGCCCTCTGTATTTCGCTCTCGAGATTTATCTCTTCCTTATCCTTCAGGATCGTTTTCCGAAGAAGGGAGATTATAAAAGCCTTCATCTCTGGCCCTTCCTCACTTTCAGGAATATTTAAGAATCTTATATTATTCCTGCGGGAGTGATTCTCAATTCTCTCTATATCATCTCTTAGCATTTGGTTTTGTTTGCCAAGATTAGAAATCTCGATTGCGTTCTTCTCAACATCCTGCTTCACAGCATCAACTTCTTCCTCCAGAATTTTTGTGCGGGAGGTAACCTCATCTAGCTTCTGGGCTAGTTCAGAACAGGATACTTGTATGCCTAGTTGGTTAGCCTCTGACACCTCGAATCGCTCTTTTATGTCATTTTTCAGTTCCAGTAACATCCTGGCCAGTGAAATCTCTGTCTCTACGTTTATTACAGGTGCACTTTCTCCTACACTGGTTATGTGTTTCTGGCTACCCCCGTTTGTTTCTGATGGTAATGCTTCCAGATCCTCGGCTGCTGTCAAAGCTAAATATCTATTGCTCACTGGGACTGTTATTATATCCTGCTGCGAGGCCCTGCTCTGATCTCTCAATGTGCTCGAATTGCTTGAATTACTTTTTCTAGCATCATTGTCTTTTCCCATGTTACTAGCAGAGGCCATTGTATTTTCAGAATTATACTCTTCTGGGCTAGAACTTGTGCTTGCTGCATTATCTTTCTGCATGCTTGGCAACACACGAAAGAAGGATTTAAGTGAAGGGGTTACCTTAACTCTCGCAGTTGGGAGGCAAGATTTCTTTATACTCTTTCCCTCACTGCTTTTCTTAAGGGGCCCCCCAGCTCCTCTACCTTGCGAGGACACCCTTTGTCGCCCCCTTTTTGCTTTAATTATAGTCTTCACCGCTTGTGGTAAGTCAGGCAGGGCGTCTGGTAAGGGAAAAAGAAGACTTGCCTTACCTCCAGTATTTCTATTCCTCAGCGTATACATGGAGAGGACTTCGCCTTCTCTGTAGATCCCTGTCTCCATATGCGAGAGCCTTCCTCCCCACTCTCTCAGCCCTTGCGTCTGTTTCTCAGCTCCTGACCGGCCTCTCTCCTCGGCCCCCACCACTTCCACCTGCTGGATACAAGCCCTGCTTGTTCTGCCTCTGCCCCCGATTCCAGGCCGCCAGATCCGTTGGAGGCTTCCGGCTGCCTCTCTCCAGCGCGTCAGCTGCGCTCCGCTCTGCACTCCCCGGCGTCTTCCCAGCGCAAAACCGGGCTCCGTAAGCATCGCCCAGGTACGTGATTCTTTTTTTAAAATAGCAGGCTGGAAGTTCCTTTTTTCCCTGCCGAATTCCGTTGTCGTTCTTCCGCTCCTCCCGCTCCTCCGTACTCCGCTCTCCAGCTCTACTGTAAGAAAAAAACCCCGGACTGGCGCCCGCATCCGCTAGCGTCTAGCTAGTGGCCGCCATGTTCCTCTCGATGAAAGACAAACAAGCTGTGCCCTATCGGGACCCTCAGTATTCAAGGGGACTTAATCCCCCAACTTACAACGCGCCAGGGGGCGCGCTTGCAGAGTGGTGCAGAAAGGGGCGGGGCCTCCGGTTCGATGCCAGCTTTTTAAAAAAAAGAAAATTGTTAGAAGGGGGGCTGTGTGGGCCCCCTTCTTTTAATCTATTTTTGGGCCCTGGGGACCCCAATCCCCAGGGCCTGCCACATTAAAAAAAAACGTGAAGGGGGCCGCGCGGCTCCCCTCCTGAGGCCGATTTTGGCCCCGGGGATCCCAACCCCCGGGGAATGGACTTTTTTTTTTTTATTGTTATATGGGAGGGGGGCCATGTGGCCCCCTTCCCTGGGCCACATTTGGCCCCGCGGAACCCAACCCCCGGGGCCAGGCCTTCCGTTTTTTAAATGTAATTACGGGAGGGGGGCCGCATGGCCCCCCTTCCCTAGGCCACTTCTGGCCCCAGGGACCCCATCCCCCGGGGCCTGGCCACCCTTCATTTTTAATTATAGAGGGGGGCCGCGTGGCGCCCCTCCTCAGGCCACTATTGGCCCCGGGGACCCCATCCCCTGGGGCCTGGCCATTTTTTTTTTTTAAATAAAGGGGAGGGGGGCCACGTGATCCCCCTCCCGGGCCACTTCTGGCCCCTGGGACCCCATCCCCTGGGGCCAGCCCTTTGTGTTGGGGACCGTGGGGGGAGCCCCAATGCCCCCACGGTCCTGCCGGTTCCCCGCCTCCTGCAGCAGCCGGCATTGCTTTTGCACAAGGGGAGCTGCTGACATGCAGAGCAGAGTTTGCTATGGCAGGGCGGGAGCCACATGGCTCCCGCCCTGCCATAGCAAACAGCAATGTTCCGGGGGTGAGCACCCCGGAACATTGCAGGAGCCGGCCCTGGGGGGTGGCGGTCCCCAGGGCCATCAAGGGCTCCAGGAGGGGGGCCGCGCAGCCCCCCTCCCAACATTTGCAAAGCCTCGGGGAGGTGGTGGTCCCCGGGGCACCGTAACGGACCCCCGTATTTAAATTCAAAGTGCCCCGGGGAGGTGGTGCTCCCTGGAGCAGTGTGGGGGGCTCGAGCCCCCCACACACATTATTTAGTACAGCCCCGGGGAGGTGGCGGTCCCCGGGGCTTGGGGGGCCTGCAAGGCCCTCCAAACTTATTTCATAATGCCCCGGGGAGGTGGCGGTCCCCGGGGCTGCGGGGGGGCCGGGGGAGGTGGCAGTTCCCAGGGCTGCGGGGCACCCGCGGGCCCCCGCAACATAAGTTGACATGCCCCCGGGACCTGGCCCACCCGGGGCCTTAAATACAACGAAGCGCGGGAGCCCACGCTTCGTTTTTTTTTTAATTTTGTCGTCTGGATTTGTGCATCCTTGTGGGACCCCCTGAGCAGGCCTAGGGGTTCAGGGTGTTTCTACCCTGCCCCCTTTTCTTGTTTTTTAACCTCTTTTTCACTGTTTTCTTGTGACTCGGTTCTACTGAGTCACAAGATGGCTGCCAACACTTCCTGGTTTGGAGTGTTGGCAGCCAATCAGAGTGAAGCTCGTGCCGGGAGGAGTCGCGAACCCTCCTCGGTGCTCAGATATCGATATTTTTCTTTTTCTAATTTCTCAGGAACTACTGAACGTATTTACACCATTTAAAAAAAAGGGCTCTTTCTGAACCAAGGGCTACCTTTTTGCCAAATTTGGTGTAATTCCGTTCAGCAGTTCGGGCTGTAGCTTTGTCTAAAGTTTCCTATGGAAATTAACATGGGGAAAATGCATTTTGGGATCCCCCTTTTTTCTCGGCCCCCACTTCACGAATCACCCCAAAACTTTTAAGACAGGAGCTGACTGGAGCGCCTCCATGTTAATTTCCATAGGAAACTTTAGACAAAGCTACAAGCCGAACGGAATTACACCAAATTTGGCAAAAAAGTAGCTCTTGGTTCAGAAAGCGTTCTTTTTTTTAAATGGTGTAAATCCGTTCAGTAGTTTCTGAGAAATTTAAACTTAAAAAAATATCGATATCTGGGCGGAGCCTAACCACACATCTCATTGTGAGATCTGATTGGCTGTCAGCACTTTATCCAGGAAGTGCTGGCAGCCATCTTGGGACTAATATACACGATAGCACCCCATTAAAATGCATTGCAGTGAATAGAAGGTTTTGAGGGTCACCAAAAGGAGAACGTATAAAGGGTGATAACAGACTTTAGTTACATTATAATTCATTTGTTGATGGTACCATACTAATTTTAGGAATTGTGGTGTGTTCTAAGGTGATTTTACCCAGTGAAAAAGCCTTCTGCTGGGATATCATGAATCATGTTTGAGAGAAAACTATTTTCTCATGCTTTTCCCATAGAGGTTTGGAAGGTGCTCCAGAAGCTAAAATGTGAGCATATTTCCTGTAAATTCAAATGATCTTTCTCAGTCATTTCAGAATGAAGTCTGACATTCTCAGTAAAACATGGACATCCAACAAGGGCAGAGACTGTCAGTCGATTCCTTTGTGTTCTACTGCAGCTACCCAGAGTGTTCTAAAGAACAACTAGAGCGCTAACAGTCTTATTTATGACAAAAGTATGGCACACATGAAGCCATCTTGATTGGAATAAACTGGTAACACTTAAAACATTTAATCTAGAAAGGTACAAAATGAGGGGGTTCATGTTGCCATAGAAATTATGATTAGTGCTGCAGAAAGAAAAATTAGGGCTCATTTTGAGTGACTTCTGAAATCCTCTTCTATTTCATTAAAACATTCTGACATGCAGACGGAAACATGTACTTTCAATACCAGCAGCAGACTTCCAGTTACCTACCTGGTGAGCAGTAGCTTTACTACAGTGATCTAATGAGCAACTAGAGTGCTAACATTCTGAATTTATGGAAAATGTGTGACTCATCTGAATGCCTTCTTGATGGAAAGTAAAAAACTGAAAGCATTTCCTACTGAGGAGACTGCAGTAAATGAGGAAATTAGGAAATTTCATTACAAATAATTCTCCCAAGATGGCCACCAGAGAAAAAAGAGCCCAAATGTAGCGCAAATATCACTCAGATGTAGCCCACATATAGCCCAATGAAAGAAGTGTGCAAAACACTTTTTATTTTTTTGCAGTTTTATATAGTTCAGACTGGTCAGGTATTGGAGCGTTGCATCTTACTTGGACCCCTTATTGCATATTTTGCACGAAGTACTTGAGATTGAGCTTGCGAAAGATTGAACTTTACTATTCTGTTAACCTGAAGTTGCTCTGAGCCGGGGTTTGTAACACCCGTTTTTACCTACTGGTTTTAATTAATTCTCATTGTATTGTATTAAGAAAGAGGATTTACTGTTTTTATGTACACTTTTATGATCTATGTTTCTAAATCGGATCGAAAAAAGTTTATTGAATTGAATTGAAGTCTCCCAAGATGGCCACCAGAGAAAAAGGAGCCCAAATGTAGCACAAATATCACCCAGATGTAGCCCATGTATAGCCCAATGACAGAAGTGTGGAAAACACTTTTTATTCTTAGTTTTTTTGCAGTTTTATATAGTGCAGGCTGGTCGGGTATTGGAGTGCTTTACATGAGCATTGGTTACATCATACAAGGACAAATTCATTTTGGGTGTAGGCATGGGGAGATTAAGTGATTTGACCAGAATCACAGAATGTCGAGCTGAAGCAGAAACTCCAACCTGGTTCCCCAGTTGCAAAGTCTGCAGCTCTGGAAGTAACACCACATCCTCTCCCCTAAGCTTAACATTTAATCAAGTGGTCAACTGGATAAAAAAACATAAAGATAACAAATAATTTAAAAGTGCTTTGTCCCTATTTGAAAACTAATCAGAAAATATGTCCTCAATTTAGTTTTTTAGAGCACTAACCATAATTTCTATGCAAATAAGACCCTCTCATTTCTATAATTTCTAAAGGAAATGCTTTAGGTATTACAGTATTACAGCGGACACAGCTGAGTGGGAAGCAGTCCCTGTCATCCATTCGTGCACCGTAGATCTATTGAGCTCTTACTTCCAAGCACCTGGTAGGCATAACAATTTGCGTGTTTTCAAAACAAAACAGCATCCATGGTACACTAAGGACTGCAAGCTCAAAAGACAGGCTCTGACTCTAGCAATCAGAACCAAAAACTGCCCTACGGTTAAAACGGCCAGGAAGGAATATAAGGTTGGTTTGCACAAAGCTAAGATTGAGTGGGATGAACTGCATTGGCAGGAATTGAAGAATGCGAGTCTTGGGAAGAACAGGAACCACTTCTGGTCATTAGTGAGCCGGGGCAATAACAGGGATTTAGGCATTCTGCCTAACCACATCACTAGCCATGAATGGCATGACCACTTTGGGAAACTATATTCCACTGCAGAGGACAGATGTCTGGAGGAGCCATGCGGTCCCACAGACGTCTCTCCAGTAGGGAATGCTAGCGATCCCTTTTCGTTAGTCGAAATAGAAGCAGCAATTAAGAAATTAGTCCCTGCTAAAGCTCCTGGACCAGACGGACTTCCAGGAGATCTATTCCTGTCTGACTCCAGAAGCTGGTCGCGTTATCTTCAGCTATTGTTCAACGCTATAGTCGTAGGTTGCCCAGTCCCAGAATCCTGGAAAGGCGCTGAAGTGGTCCCAATTTACAAAAAAGGTGATAGGGAAGATCCCTCAAATTACAGGCCCATAAGTCTGATTGACGTAATGCAAAAGGTGTTAGGCAGGGTCCTCTTACAGAGAATTCAAACATGGTCCGATGAGGAGGATGTCCTTTCTCAATACCAGGCTGGCTTTAGGGCCAGTACTGGGACGATAGACCAGGTATTTAGGCTAATGCTTATACACTGGAAAGTCGTGTTAATTGGCAAGGGCACCCTTTACCTTGCATTTATTGACCTAAAGACCGCATTCGATCTGGTACCTAGGTCCAGATTGTGGCAGATCCTCAAAGATATGGGCATTCCACCCCTAATCCTTAACCTATTGATTCGCCTCCACGAGGATAACTACGCCCAGGTGAGATGGGGAGCCCAAGGTCAGCTGCTAGAGCAGATTCCCGTTGGCAAGGGAGTGCGCCAGGGTTGCGTCATGGCCCCCACCCTGTTCTCTTTATATGTGAACGGGGCAGGGCCGGACTGGCCATAGCGGGCACCGGGCGTTTCCCCGGTAGGCCGCTAGGGCGGGGGCTGGTTTTGGGCCCCTGGGGGCCATTTTTGTTACCGGGGGTCGGCAATATCGGCCCCCTGTAACAAAATCATCCGAAACCGGCCCTTGCAAACTGCTCGGCTGCACTCCCCCTCACCCCAGGGGGGGCCGGCTGAGCAGTTTGCCAGGGCCGGTTTCTGTTCCCAGTCCGGCCCTGGAACGGGGTGGTGAGGTTCCTCCAAGAAGATCCAGCTGACGCCCCAATCCTGGCGGGTGATAAAGTGCCAGCGCTCCTGTTCGCTGACGACACCCTGTTGGTGTCGAAGACCCCGGTTGGGCTACAAAAACTAATGAACAGATACCAATCTTTCTGTGACTCCCGGGCCTTAGTCATTAATACCTTAAAAACAAAGCTCATGGTTTTTAACCCCCACAAATCTTTTAGGAACAATCTCACACTGAATGGTACCCCCCTGGAGAGAGTCGGGACCTTCGAATATCTTGGCATTCGACTTTCAGACAAAATGCTTTGGAGGCCCCATTTAGCAAAAATGCTTATGAATCATAAACGCGTGGTCGGGGCACTAACTAAAGAACACCGTTCCTCGTATAGTAGGCCAGTTGCCCCGGCCCTCGTAGTCTATGACGCAAAGGCAGTTAGCTCGGCTCTCTATGGAGCCGAGCTATGGGGGTTTGAGAATGTAGACGAAATCAGTAGGTCAGAGCATAAGTTCTTGAGGGATTTGGTGATGCTCCCCCGTAATACCCCGTTAACACCTTTAATGTACAATTTGGGTAGGCGGCCGTTTAGAGACATTGCTAAGCTCCGTCCATTGCTCTTTTGGGCTCGCCTAAGGTGTACCGCAGAGCTCACTAACTATGCCACAGCTCTAACGGAAGTAATTAACTTAGATGGGGACCATAGGGTCAAGTGGATATCAAATGTGAGGAAATCAATGATACTGCTTGGCCTTAATGAATCGTGGGACACCCAAAACCCCCCGAGCAAGGCGGAACTCAGGCGCCAATATTGGGATTGGATTGACAGCTAGGATCTTAGAAAAACGAATTTGGGGAGACACACAGATGAATTTCTTACGTTTAAGCAGATCAGAAGTCTGGCGCCATACCTAGATGTGATCCAGGTCCCACGGGATAGGGCACTGTATGTTCAGTTTAGGTTTGGCTCGCTCCCTGTTAATGCCCTAACATCAAAGTGGCACTTAGCCGGGAATACAATAGAAAGTTGCCCTTGTTGTGGAGCCCCGTTGGAGTCTGTTGCCCATGTCATGTTCGCTTGCCCTGCCTACAACAACGCAAGGTCTAAATGGCTAAAACCAATTTGCAATGACATGGGCACCCGTGACCACCGGGTTGCTCTGTGCATTCTAAAATCCGATCCAAGCGTTCTTTTCTCTTGCGGGGTGGCTAAGTTTCTAAGCCAAGCTTGGATAATTAGGCATAAAGCCCTGCGTGGGGTGATCTAACCATAGGCCTCGCGGGACATCGGAGGCAGCCAAAAAGCTTTGTGTTGCTGCATTCATCAAATTACTGATCACATCCGGATGTCACCACAAATCTAGAATGTCTCTTCAGTAGGACAAAGCACCTGCACTTTATATAAATACTGTTGCGATGATCTGTGCTTTTTTTAATCTTTTTTATTTTTTATACTTCTTTTTTAACTGATGTGCACATGCCATGAAATGAATTCGCAGTAACTTGCATGCACACTTTTTAGACAAATGTTTTTAACGACAACTGTTTTATGTTTTGTAATATAATACAATGCTAAAAAGCTGTGCCCGCACACTTTAGTGAATTTCTGTATTCAAAGATTGATCACCTTCGATCACATGTTTTTATTTATTGTACAACTGTCGAACAATGCTTTTATGATACATGTTATCGAAATAAAGCTATTGATTGATTGATTACATCAAGATGACGTCAGGCGTGCCACACTTTTGTAATAAATATAGAATGTTAGCAATCTAGTTGTTCATTAGGATACTGTTGGGAGGCAGAGGTCAGGGGCACGGACTTGGAAAATTAAAGGCAGGTAGGAGGGTACAGAGGCAACAATTTGACCACACTGGGCAGGCAGGAAGGGCAGTGGCAGCACAACACGGAGGGCAGTGGAAAGGGGGGCGCGTGCAACAAACCAACAATGCAGGACAGGCAAGAGAGGCTGTGGCAATATAATAGACCATTGAGGGCATAAGGAAGAGGCAGTGGTAGTACAACCATACATGCCAACAGAGCCGATTCAGGCAGGAAATGTCCAATGTTTTTAAGCCCAAAAGGGCTTTATTTTATCTGTCTCTTGTCAACAATCTCCTCTTTTTCAATGTAAGTCAATGGGGAAAATCAATTCCCCAGTTGTTTTTTCAAAATCTCCCTCTTACTAAGTTCAAAATGTTAGCAAGTATGATACATTGGATCATGGAAGGCAGGAGGAATTGGGGTAGGGACATGGACTCGGATAACAGAGGACAGGAGGGACATGGACAGGTGCACCAAACTGACCATACAGGGCAGGCATCAGGGTTTGCAGCAGCACAATACACCACACAGGGCATGCGGGACGGCAGTGCAGCACAACAAACCATGGAAAGCAATAGGGAGGGAACAGGACCATGCACATGGACAACAGAAAACAGAGGGGAAGAGGCAATGCCAGCAAGCTGACCATACTGGACAGACAGGAGAGAAAGCTACAGCATAACGGACCATAAAGGGCAGGAGGGAGGGATCAGGTGCATGACAATGGAACAGACAAGCTAGGAGGGAGGGATTAGGGGTCTGAACATGGAAAACGGAGGGCTGGGGGCAAGGGGGCAGGGCAGGACCAGCAAGCTGACCATGGGGGTCAGGCAGGATGGGCACTAGAAGCACAACACACCATGGAGGGCAACAGTGATTCTATAATGGCATACAAACAGACCATGGAGGGAAGGTGGGAGGGGGTCAGGGGCAGTTAGCTGACCACACAGGGAAGGTGGGAGGGGCCGTGGCAGCACAGAAGACCATGTATGGCAAGCGAGAGGCTTAGTGGCAGCACAATGGCCATGATGGGCAGAGGGGGCAGGGGAATGCACAAAGGGCCATGGAGGATAGAAGGGAGGGGTAGGAGCTGGGCACAGACAAGAGAGTTCAGGGGAAGGCGCCTCACAACAGGCCATGCAGGGCAGGCAGGAGGAGCAGTTGCAGCACAACAGACCAGGGAGGGCAGAAGGATATGGCGGTAAAATGGACCATGGAGGACAGGAGGAAGGGGATAGGGGCATGGAAGGCAGGCAGAGTGGGGGTGGCAGGGAAAGGTTACAGTCAACTGACAATGCTAGGCAGGTGGGAGGGGAGTGGCAGCTCAACAGAACACTCAGAGTAGATAGGAGGGGCAGGTCCATGGAACATGGTGGATAAAAAGGATGGATCAGGGGCATGCACACAGACATCAGAGGGCAGAGGGAAGGAGAGTAGGGGGCAGCAAGATAAGCACAGAGGCTAAGCCGGAGGGCAATGATGGGGCATAGAATTGGGCAATGGAGGGCAGGAGGAGTGGACTGGGACATCATGCTAAATGGAGGGCAGTGGCAGCACACCAGACCATGCGTGGCAGGAGGGAGGAGGCTAGTGCATGGATTCAGACAACAGCGGATAGGGAGGAAGTGGATGGGGCAGCAAGCTAACTGTTCAGAGAAGGCCAGTGGCAGAACAACGGCCACACAGGGCTATAATGAGGGAGCAGGGTCATGGACTTGGACAATGGATGGCAAGGAGGAGGGGAGGCAGCAGCAGCAAGCTTGGGTGGGGGCAGCACAATGCCAGGCCAGGCCCTGCTTCCAACCCCCCACCATCCATTGTGATAGGCATCTTACTTAACATTAAAAAAAAACTAGAAATTCGCTGAAAAAAACAAAGATTACAGGGACGTTATAGTTAGACTCAGATTTCACTCGTACAAAATCAGTGAAATTCAGCAGTTATATTTACCTGAGCTAACTATAACTTACGCCCCCACAATGCACTGCTTAGGACCTCAAACATTACATCGTTCATGACATGGTCAGTGACATCACTCATGACATCTCAAATGAGCTGTAAATGGAATGGAACTATAATCGCTAGAACTTTATTTAGGGATAGTGTGTGTATATTAACACCCCTTTTTTTTCTTTTCTTTCGTGTAAGAGCCACTATAATACGCAATGTGCACAGATCAATATGGCCGATAGCCTTTCACTTTAAAGTAATGTGTAGTCCATTGTTTATGTTGATGTTTGCAATCGTAAGTATGTTTATTATGAACAAGTCACATTGACGAACCTACAGGTATGGCAGTCACGGGGCAAGATATGCTAAAATTACATTGTGTGCATATTAACACTTGTGTTCTTTTCTATATTGTATGAATTTATGAATTTTCGCATCGTGACCAGGCCAATATGGCAGACAGCTTTTTGGTTTAATGTAACATGTAGTCCTTTGTTAATGTTGGCAACTGGAGGCATTTGTACATTTAAATAAAGAAGCTACAATGATGTCTTGTATCGTGATCAAGGTTTGGATGAGCCGAAACGCGTGGATTGGGTCCTTTGCAAATTAAACACTTCCAAACTACAACCTGAGTGCTGATTCCTTCCTTGTAAGAGTGAGAGGAGATTGAATATATACATATATATACCTCTCTTGCCTCTTTCTGCAGCTCACTCTCTTCTATCTGCACCTCTCTTGCCTCTTTCTGCACCTCTTTTGCCTCTTTCTGCACCTCTATTGTCTCTTTCTGTACCTCTCTTGCCTCTTTCTGCACTCCTCTTGCCTCTTTCTGCACCTCACTTGCCTCTTTCTGTGCCTTTCTTCCTCTTTCTTCACCTCTCTTACCCCTTTCTACACCTCTCTTAGCTCTTTCTGCACCTCTCTTGCCTCTTTCTGCACCTCTCTTGCCTCTTTGTGCACCTCTCTTGCCTCTTTCTGCACCTCCCTTGCCTCTTTGTGCACCTCTTTTGCCTCTTTCTGCACCTCTCTTGCCTCTTTCTGCACCTCTCTTGCCTCTTTCTACATCTCTCTTGCCTATTTCTGCACCTCTTTTACCTCTTACTGCATCTCTCTTGACTCTTTCTGCACCTCTCTTGCCTCTTTCTGCACCTCTCATGCCTCTTTCTGCACTTCTCTTGCCTCTTTCTGTACCTCTCTTGCCTCTTTCTGCATCTCTTTTGACTCTTTCTGCTCCTCTCTTGCCTGTTTCTGCACCTCTCATGCCTCTTTCTGTACCTCTCTTGCCTCTTTCTGTACTCCTCTTGCCTCTTTCTGCATCTCACTTGCCTCTTTCCACACCTTTCATCCTCTTTCTTCACCTCTCTTGCCTCTTTCTACACCTCTCTTACCTCTCTATGCACCTCTTTCCTCTTCCTCATCTCTCTTGCCTCTTTTTGCACCTCTCTTGCCTTTTTCTGCACCTCTCTTGCCTCTTTGTGCACCTCTTTTGCCTCTTTCTGCACCTCTCTTGCCTCTTTGTGTACCTCTCTTGCCTCTTTCTGCATGTCTGTTGCCTCTTTCTGCACCTCTCTTGCCTCTTTCTGCACTTCTCCTGCTTCTTTCTGTGCCTTTCTTCCTGTTTCTGCACCTATCTTGCCTCTTTCTGCACCTTTCTTCCTCTTTCTGCACCTCTCTTGCCTCTTTCTGCACCTCTCTTGCCTCTTTCTGCTCTTCTCCTGCCTCTTTCTGCACCTCACTTGCCTCTTTCTGCACCTTTCTTCCTCTTTCTGCACCTCTCTTGCCTCTTTCTGCACTTCTCTTGCCTCTTTCTGTAGCTCACTCCCTTCTTTCTGCACCACTCTTGCCTCTTTCTGCACCTCTCTTCCCTCTTTCTGCAGCTCACTCTCTTCTTTCTGCACCTCTCTTGCCTCTTTATGCACCTCTCTTGCCTCTTTTGCACCTCTCTTGCCTCTTTCTGCACCACTCTTGTCTCTTTCTACACCTCTCTTGCCTCTTTCTGCACCTCTCTTGCCTTTCTGCTCCACTCTTGCCTCTTTCTGTACCTTTCTTGCCTCTTTCTGCACTTCTCTTGCCTCTTTCTGCACCTCTCATGCCTCTTTCTGCACCTCACTCTCTTCTTTCTGCACCTCTCTTGCTTCTTTCTGCACCTCTCTTGCTTCTTTCTGCCTTTCTCTAGCTTCTTTCTGCACCTTTCTTCCTCTTTCTGCATTTCTATTGACATTTTCTGCACCTTTCTTCCTCTTTCTGCACCTCTCTAGCCTCTTTCTGCATCTCTCTTGCCTCTTTCTGCATCTCTCTTGCCTCTTTCTGCACCTCTCTTGGCTCTTTCTCCAACTCACTTGCCTCTTTCTGTGCCTTTCTTGTCTCTTTCTGCACCTCTCTTGCCTCTTTCTGACCTCTCTTGCCTCTTTCTGCACTCCTCTTGCTTCTTTCTGCACCTCACTTGCCTCTTTCTGTGCCTTTCTTCCTCTTTCTTCACCTCTCTTACCTCTTTCTACACCTCTCTTAGCTCTTTCTGCATCTCTCTTGCCTCTTTCTGCATCTCTCTTGCCTCTTTGTGCTCATCTCTTGCCTCTTTGTGCACCTCTGTTGCCTCTTTCTGCACCTCTCTTGCCTCTTTCTGCACCTCACTTGCCTCTTTCTGCTCCTCTCTTGCCTCTTTCTGCTCCTCTCTTGCCTCTTTCTGCACCTCTCTTGTCTCTTTCTGCATCTCTCTTGCCTCTTTCTGCACTCCTCTTGCCTATTTCTGCATCTCACTTGCCTCTTTCCACACCTTTCTTCCTCTTTCTTCACCTCTCTTTTTCTACACCTCTCTTACCTCTCTCTGCACCTCTTGCCTCTTTCTGCACCTCTCTTGCCTCTTTCTGTATCTCTTTTGACTCTTTCTGCTCCTCTCTTGCCTCTTTCTGCACCTCTCATGCCTCTTTCTGCACCTCTCCTGCCTCTTTCTGCACTCCTCTTGCCTCTTCCTGCATCTCACTTACCTCTTTCCACACCTCTGTTACCTCTCTCTGCACCTTTCCTCTTTCTGCACCTCTCTAGCCTCTTTCTGCATCTCTCTTGCCTCTTTCTGCATGTCTCTTGCCTCTTTCTGCATCTCTCTTGCCTCTTTCTGCACCTCTCTTGTCTCTTTCTGCACGTCTCTTGGCTCTTTCTGCACCTCACTTGCCTCTTTCTGTGTCTTTCTTGTCTCTTTCTGCACCTCTCTTGCCTCTTTCTGCACCTCTCTTGCCTCTTTCTGCACTCCTCTTGCTTCTTTCTGCACCTCACTTGCCTCTTTCTGTGCCTTTCTTCCTGTTTCTGCACCTATCTTGCCTCTTTCTGCACCTTTCTTCCTCTTTCTGCACCTCTCTTGCCTCTTTCTGCACCTCTCTTGCCTCTTTCTGCTCTTCTCCTCCCTCTTTCTGCAGCTCACTCTCTTCTTTCTACACCTCTCATGCCTCTTTATGCACCTCTCTTGCCTCTTTCTGCACCTCTTCCCTCTTTCTGCACCACTCTTGCCTTTTTCTACACCTCTCTTGCCTCTTTCTGCACCTCTCTTGCCTTTCTGCACCTCACTCTCTTCTTTCCGCACCTCTCTTGCTTCTTTCTGCACCTCTCTTGCTTCTTTCTGCCTTTCTCTTGCTTCTTTCTGCGCCTTCCTTCCTCTTTCTGCATTTCTCTTGCCTTTTTCTGCACCTTTCTTGCCTCTTTCTGCACCTCTCTTGTCTCTTTCTGCACCTCTCTTGCCTCTTTGTGCACCTCACTTGCCTCTTTCTGTGCCTTTCTTCCCTTTCTGCACCTCACGCTCTGCTTTTTGGAACTCTCTTGCTTCTTTCTGCACCTCTCTTGCTTCTTTCTGCATCTCTCTTGCCTCTTTCATCACTTCTCCTGCTTCTTTCTGCACCTTTCTTCCTCTTTTTGTACCTCTCTTGCTTCTTTCTTCACTTTTCTTGCCTCTTTCTGCACTTCTCTTGCTTCTTTCTGCACTTCTATTATTTCTTTCTGCGCCTTTCTTTCTCTTTCTGCACATGTCTTACCTATCTAGGTGTAGTTAGAAATTAGCATTTAAAAAACCTTAGAAATTCACTGAAAAAACCACAGGTTTCAGGGATGTTATAGATAGAAATTAGCATTTAAAAAACCTTAGAAATTCACTGGAAAAACCACAGGTTTCAGGGACGTTATAGGTAGAAATTAGCATTTAAACAACCTGAGATATTCACTGAAAAAAACACAGGTTTCAGGGACGTTATAGTTAGTCTGGCATTTCACTTGTACAAAAACCAGAGAAATTCAGCTGTTATAGTTAGCTGAGCTAACTATAACTCACGCCCCCGCAATGCACTGCTGATGACGTCGCATATTAAATCACTCATGACATGGTCAGTGACATCACTGATGACATCACTGATGACATCTCAAATGACATCACTGATGACATCATCAACTTAATCTCTGATGCACCTACTCACACCCTAATATGACCTTTCATACACCCACTCTAAAATACAGACTACCATTCTCGAAACCATAGACACACCAATACCAGTTAGCACATACCCACTCACTGATTCATAGGTCTACACACACATCCACTCACTCACCCATACAGTCTCTCATACATGCAGTCACTCAGCAATACAGCCACTATTATATGAACTCATACACCCATACAGACACTCACAAGCCGCCACTCACCCATAGAATTACTCACACATCTAGTCAGTCACCCAAAGAGTCAATCACACTGCCATTTACTCACCTATACAGTTATATACACACCACCTCACTTATTCATACAGATACTAACACATACTTACTCTCTTATACAATCACTGACACAAGCACACACTCATCCATACATCCACTCTCACAATCACTCATTCTCACATACAGTCACTTATATACTGCAACACTCACATATACTGCCATTCACATATGCAGTTACTCACACATATACCACTGAGACACCCATTCACTGACCAACACAGCCATATGCACACTCACTCACCCATACAGCCCCTCACAGACGCACTCATGAACCCTTACACCCAGTGAATCACCCACTCACACATCCATGCAGGTAGTCACACAACACACAGACACTCAGGCACCCATACAGGTACTCAGACAGCCAATCAATAACCCATATACCTATTCACCAACCCATGCAGCCAGTTACACACCAACTGACAGACTGATACAGACATTCATACAGATTAGTCACTCACCCATACATTCACTGAGACACGTATAATCACTCACTTATACAGTCAGTCACACACTGACTAAATCATCATATATATCACATTCTTAAACTTTTTAGAAACAGTCACAGTCAGTGGATGATGTCATCAGTGATGTCATTTGAGATGTCATCAGTGATGTCACTGACCATGTCTTGAGTGATGTAATATGTGACGTCATCAGCAGTGCATTGTGGGGGCGTGAGTTATAGTTAGCTCAGCTAACTATAACGGCTGAATTTCTCTGGTTTTTGTACGAGTGAAATGTCAGACTAACAATAACGTCCCTGAAACCTATGTTTTTTTCAGTGAATATATATATATATATATATTCACTGAAAAAACCATAGGTTTCAGGGGCGTTATAGTTAGTTGGACATTTCACTCGTACAAAACCATAGAAATTCCCCCGTTATAGTTAGTTCAGCTAACTATAACTCGCGCGCCCGCAATGCACTGCTGATGACGTCACATATTACATCACTCATGACATGGTCAGTGACATCACTCATGACATCACCGATGACATCTCAAATGACATCACTGATGACATCACTGATGACATCATCCTTGTGATAGAGTGGCAGACCTCCTCTCACCCTAATATAACCTTTGATACACACACTCAAAAATACAAACTAACATTTTCAAAACAATGGACATACCAATACCAGTTACAACACACCTATTCAGTAATTCCAAGATCTACACACACATCCACTCATTCACCAACAGTACCTATACAGTCACTCATACATGTACTCACTCATCATATGTACTCATACACCTATACATCCTGTTACACACTGCCACTCATCCATAGAGTTACTCACACACATAGTCACACATGCAAACAAAGTATCAAACATCCATTTACTTGCATATACAGTTATACACACACTACCACACTTACTTCTACAGAAACTTACACATACTTACTCTCTTAAACAATCACTTATAGAAACACCTACTTATTTATACAGGAACTCTTCCAATCCCTCACTCTCACATATACTCACTTATATACACCAATACTCACATATACTAGTTTAAAACATATGTAGTTACTCATAAAGACACTATTGAGACAGTCATTCACTCACTAACACACCCATACACATACTCATCCACCTATACAGTCCTGCACACATGCTGTCTTCAACACATACAAACAGTGAGTCACTCATTCATGCATCTATGCACTAAGTAATACCCCCACCGAACCATACAGACACTCAGACACTCATACTGATACTCAAAAAACCAACTAATAACCCATATAGACACTCATGTAGCTACTCACCAACCCATGCAGCCACTTATACACAAAGTGAGAGACTGATACAGATATTTTCATATTTAAACATTACTCACTAACCCATGTATTCACTAAGATACACTTAATCAGTTATACAATCAATTTTACAAAAAGAAATCATCCATTTAGACACTTATATACCCATTTATTCTTCCATCGACCTTGAGATATACATATATAAAACATATTTAATTTTCAGAAAAACACACATTCACTGAATGATGTCATCAGTGATGTCATCAGTGATGTCATTTGAGATGTCATCAAGTGATGTCATGAGTGATGTCACTGACCATGTCATGAGTGATGTAATATGTGACGTCATCAGCAGTGCATTGCGGGCGCGCGAGTTATAGTTAGCTGAACTAACGGGGAATTTCTATGGTTTTGTATGAGTGAAATGTCCAACTAACTATAACGCACCTGAAACCTATGGTTTTTTTCAGTGAATTTCTAAGGTTTTTTAAATGCTAATTTCTAACTATAACGTGCCTGAAACCTATGGTTTTTTCAGTGAATTTCTAAGGTTTTTTAAATGCTAATTTCTAACTATAACGTGCCTGAAACCTATGTTTTTTTCAGTGAATATATATATATTTATTATACTATGTATACATGTGAAAATGTCTCGGTCCCCTGTTTGCCTCGGTGGCACGGAAAAAATGGGTGGAACTGACGTCAGAACGCCGACGAGGTCCTCTTAGGGCTCCGATGACGTCATACGGTGTCGCGAGCGGAGCCGTGCTCGTTGACGTGGGAGAGCTAGGAAAGAATTTCCGTGGAATGCTGGTGCAGGGGATATTCACCTAAGTGTTCAGGCTAGTCCTTTGGGAGCAACTGTTTATGTTGCCACTCCAGAAACCAAAACCAGTGATCCGAGGGCAGAGGCCCTGCAGATGGCACACGAGGTGGGGTGCCCAGTCGTGTGCACCGGCGGGGCAGCGAAGTGACAAGCACCACAACCCACAAAAAAGGTAACGAGGGCACTGAATAACACAGGATCTTCTCTTTGTATCTGGCAGGAACAACGAAGTTAAAATGCCCTAGTACCAAAATGTAGAATTAGTGCTACAACGGTCTTCAAGAGGACCTGTGATGCCGCTTCTGCCTCCCGTACCCTGGAGGCGGCACATGGGTCACGCGGTACGGTCATACTGTGGTGTGACGCACACTCGTTGACCTCTCATGGCACTGCTCCACACTTCAGGGAGGACGCTTTCCATTAGCTATGTTTTCTGATGACATGTCGCGCCGGCCCCGTCCAACAACAGAACTCCTTTAGATCCAAACAGACTCTTCCACTCTCTCACCGGAAGTGAAACCAGGCCACGCGGACACTTTCACAATACAACAGCCGGGAAAGCACTTTTCGGTAAAAAAAACCACATTCCTTCCTCCTAATTAATCAAATAAACGCCTCACTGAAGAACAGGGGCCAGCTTCGATCGGTAAACAGCCGTTATAACGACTTTTTTACTTTGCGATACCATTACAACGCATGCATTACCACGCATGCGTTGTACATCACGAAGTCATTACTACGCATTTTTTTAGAACGCATGGTCATTTACCACGCATGCCTTTACAACAAATTTTGTTGTAAAGGTATGTATGGTAAATGACCATGCGTTCTAAAAAACATGTAGATGATCCATGTCGTTGTAAGGAAACAGAGGCTGTTCCGTTTCCTCTCAACGACGTGCACCGCCCCTCAGAGATGACATGAAGCAGGAACCACGATGAGAGAGGAACTGTGAGGAGTGAGAGGTAAGGAGGATTGGGCATGGGGTGGGGGTTTCTTTTCTAGGGTTTAGGGTAGTGCAGTGGTGTTTGGGTGGTGTAGGGGGTCGTGCTGGGGGTAGTGTTTTAGGGTTTAGGGTAGTGCAGTGGTGTTTGGGTAGTGTAGGGGGTCGTGCTGGGGGTAGATTTAGGGTTTAGGGTAGTTCAGTGGTGCTTGGGTAGTGTAGGGAGTCATGCTGGGGGTAGTGTTTTAGGGTTTAGGGTAGTGCAGTGGTGATTGTGTAGTGTAGGGGGTTGTGCTGGGGGTAGTGTTTTAGGGTTTATGTTAGTTCAGTGGTATTTGGGTAGTGTAGGGGGTAGTGCTGGGGTAGTGTTTTAGGGTTCAGGGCAGTGCAGTGGTGTTTGTGTAGTGAAGGGGGTCATGCTGTGGGTAGTGTTTTAGGGTTTAGGGTAGTGCAGTCGTGTTTGTGTAGTGTAGGGGGTTGTGTTTTAGGGTATAGGGTAGTGCAGTGGTGTTTGGGTAGTGTAGGGGGTCATGCTGGGGTTAGTGTTTTAGGGTTTAGGGTAGTGCTAGTGTAGGGGGTCATGCTGGGGGTAGTGTTTTAGGGTTTAGGTAGTGCAGTGGTGTTTGTGTAGTGTGGGAGGTCATGCTGGGGTATATTTAGGGTTTAGTGTAGTGCAGTGGTGTTTGGGTAGTGTAGGGAGTCGTGCTGGGGTAGTGTTTTAGGGTTTAGGGTAGTGCAGTGGTGTTTGGGTAGTGTAGGGAGTCGTGCTGGTGGTAGTGTTTTAGGGTTTAGGGTAGTGCAGTTATGTTTGGGTAGTGTAGGGTGTCGTGCTGGGGGTAATGTTTTAGGGTTTAGGGTAGTGCAGTGGTGTTTGGGTAGTAGAGGGGGTAGTGTTTTAGGGTTTAGGGTAGTGCGCCCAACCAGCCATAATATCCGTGGACAAAGGGGATCCTGACTCTTTGGAACGCTCCGTCAATTGAATAATTTGTGTCAAGGGCCCTACCACGTCCAAGACCTATCAATTCCTTTCTTGGGATCCCTCATATACTTGGAGAAAAAGGTACATAGTTTCTCATCAATTTCAGGCGTGTGTGCCACCTTCCCCTTCAGTGAGGGCCTGGGGCATTCTCCCCTCATCCTATTCCTGACCTCCCTTTCAAGGGGTTGATGGATTTTCCCCACCACATACTCTGCCACTTTGGCGTCAGGTGTCCACTCTGCCGACTTAGGATGGTAAATTTGGGTAGGCTCGAACATGTCCGAGTGGACCCCGTCCCCAACCGGGGACTGAGAGGAGTGGGACTCTGGACGCCCTCCGATACACCCTCTCCCTCTAAGGGAAACCCGCCGTCGGGGTCTACAATAGTGGTGACAGTGTCGCAATTTTCTCCGGGCCCCTCCTCCTCCCGGCAGGGTGCATGTTTTAGCATTCGCACACTCTTGAGGAAGGTCTCCGTAAGTTTATCAAATCCTTCCAAGTGCCCCCCGTTATGCTTAACGGCCCTTTTATTCCCCATCTGGGAGCTACTTGTACCCGCCACCACCAGATCTGGGTCACTGAACACCCCAGGGATGCTTTTCGCCAGCTTATAAACCTGATCCCTAAGAGGAGCCAGCGCCCTAGAAATAGCCAGAGAGAGGGCTTGGTCCACTGCTGGAGGGAGAAGTTGGGGGGCCATTCCTCCTCCACTTCCTGGTAGGAGGAGTAAAAATGGTCTTCTGGAGAAGACATGATAGCAGAGGGTGTGAGCACATAACAAATGCCCTTAAAATCCTTAAGACAGCCCCCTCGCCGGTGCTCCAACAGCTGGGCTTTCCCCGAAGCTGTTATAAGAATAGACTGAGGCGCAATACCAATTACCACCACCAGGTGGCGCTGGTCACTAACGTGGCCGTGTGGGGAAATCACCGCGTAGCGGTGTCAAAATTAGGCGAGGGTTGGTCGGCAATCAAGCGGACACTAAAGGAGTGACCGGATTCCCAAACGCGCGTAAAGACCAGCGGGTGCGCTCGACGGAGCTGCCTCGCTCGGACCAGACGCGCCTGACAGGATCTCACCGCGCGCAGAGCACACAGCGGGAGAAACTGCAAGGGGGAGAACACGCTCGGGCAAGAGCCTGCTGCGCAGGGAATATGAAACAATACCAAGGCAATAATGCTAATAACGTGCACAAGAAACCGCTATACAAACAACAACAATGTCAGATTAAGCCAAGAATGTAAGGAATGCACTTAACTGACGAGCAGTGAAGAAAGAGGAAGCGGAAGAGACGTCACGATATTATATACGATGGACTGTGATATGATTGGACTATAGTTGCCTTGGAGACTACCCCCTAATGATTCATGGGTTGTGTAGTCTTTTGTTTAATGATTGTTGTGTTACGTTTTCTTTGAACTGCTATGCAAATAAAGTGAGGAAAGATATGCATAATCCTCGCCTCCGTCCTGCCATAGAATTCATTAAACTTTATTTGATCTGATTTAGAAACATAGATCATAAAAGTGTACATAAAAACAGTAAATCCTCTTTCCTAATACAATACAGTGAGAATTAATTAAAACCAGTAGGTAAAAACGGGTGTTACAAAGCCCGGTTCAGAGCAACTTCAGGTTAACAGAATCGTAAAGTTCAATGTTTCGCAAGATCAATCTCATGTACTTCGTGCAAAATACGCAATAAGGGGTCCAAGTAAGATGTAACGCTCCAATACCTGACCAGTTTGCACTATATAAAACTGCAGAAAAACTAAAAATAAAAAGTGTTTTGCACACTTCTGTCATTGGGCTATATGTGGGCTACATCTGGGTGATATTTGTGCTACATTTGGGCTCTTTTTTCTCTGGTGGCCATCTTGGGAGACTTATTTGTTATGAAGTTTCCTAATTTCGTCATTTACTGCAGTCTCCTCAGTAGGAAATGCTTTCAGTTTTTTACTTTGATTCCATCAAGAAGGCATTCAGATGTGTCACACATTTGCCATAAATTCAGACTGTTAGCACTCTAGTTGTTCATTAGATCACTGTAGTAAAGCTACTGCTCACCAGGGAGTTAACTGGAAGTCTACTGCTGGTATTGAAAGTGATTGTTTCAGTCTGCATGTCAGAATTTTCTAATGAAATAGAAGAGGATTTGAGATCTCACTTAAAACATGCCCTAAATTTTCTTTCTGCAGCACTAACCATAATTTCTATGGCAAAATGAACCCCCTCATTTTGTTCCTTTTTAAATTAAATGTTTTAAGTGTTACCAGTTTATTCCAATCAAGATGGCTTCAGGTGTGCCATACTTTTGTCATAAGTAAGACTGTTAGCGCTCTAGTTGTTCTTTAGAACACTCTGGGAAGCTGCAGTAGAACACAAAGGCATCAACTGACAGGCTGCTCCTGTTGAAATATAACAGGAAGATATTTGAGATCTCACTTAAAACATGTCCTAATTTTTCTTTCTACAGCACTAACCATAATTTCTATGACAAAATGAACCCCCTCATTTTGTTCCTTTTTAAATTAAATGTTTTAAGAGTTACCAGTTTATTCCAAACAAGATGGCTTCAGGTGTGCCATAATTTTGTCATAAGTAAGACTGTTAGCGCTCTAGTTGTTCTTTAGAACACTCTGGGAAGCTGCAGTAGAACACAAAGGCATCAACTGACAGGCTGCTCCTGTTGAAATATAACAGGAAGATATTTGAGATCACACTTGAAACATGTCCTAATTTTTCTTTCTACAGCACTAACCATAATTTCTATGACAAAATGAACCCCATCATTTTGTTCCTTTTTAAATTAAATGTTTTAAGTGTTACCAGTTTATTCCAATCAAGATGGCTTCAGGTGTGCCATACTTTTGTCATAAGTAAGGCTGTTAGCACTCTAGTTGTTCTTTAGAACACTCTGGGAAGCTGCAGTAGAACACAAAGGAATCAACTGACAGTCTCTGCCCTTGTTGGATGTACATGTTTTACTGAGAATGTCAGACTTCATTCTCACATGACTCAGAAAGATAATGTGAATTTACAGAAAATATGCTTTCATTTTAGCTTCTGGAGCACCTTCCAAAACTGTATGGGACAAGCATGTGAAAATAGTTTTCTCTCAAACATGATTCATGATATCCCAGCAGAAGGTTTTTCACAGGGTAAAATCACCTTAGAACACACCACAATTCCTGAAATTAGTATGGTACCATCAACAAATGAATTCTAATGTAACTAAAGTCTGTTATCACCCTTTATAGTTCTCCTTTTGGTAACCCTCAAAATCTTCGATTCACTACAATGCATTTCAATGGGGTACTATCATTTATATTGGTCCCAAGATGGCTGCCAGCAATTCCAGGATGAAGTGCTGACAGCCAATCAGATCTCACGATGACATGTGTGGTTAGGCCCCGCCCAGATATATATGTGTTTTCTTTTTCAAATTTCTCAGGAACTACTGAACGGATTTACACCATTTAAGCAAAAGGCACGACTCTGAACCAAAGGCTACCTTTTTTCCAAATTTGGTGTAATTCCGTTCAGCAGTTCGGGCTGTAGCTGCGATGAAAGGTTCCTATGGAAAATTGCATGGGGAAAACACGTTTTGGGACACCCCTTTTTTCTCGGCCCCCGCTTGCCGAATCACCCCGAAACTTTCAGGATAGGAGCGGACCGGAGCAAGCCATAAGTTTTGAAAATTTTGCGAAGATTCGTCAACCGGCGTCAAAGTTATTTTAAATAGAATGTTGTGGATTTCCTATGGAAAATAGGTCCTAACTATAACTATCTACTGGCAACCGCCAGTAGATAATATACATGTATATATAAAACATACTTAAACTTTCTAGAAACACTCAGCCACTGGATGATGTCATCAGTGATGTCATTTGAGATGTCATCAGTGATGTCACTGACCATGTCATGAGTGATGTAATATGTGACGTCCTCAGCAGTACATTGCGGGGGCGCGAGTTATAGTTAGCTCAGCTAACTATAATGGCAGAATTTCTCTGGTTTTGTACAAGTGAAATGTCAGCCTAACTATAACGTCCCTGAAACCTGTGGTTTTTTCAGTGAATATATATATATATATATTTATATAAATATATATATATATATAGATAGATAGATAGTTTAGATAGATAGATAGATAGATAGATATAGATATACATATAGATATAGATATAAGGTAAAATATAATACATTAAAATAAATGACAGAGAGTGAATAGCATGCACACACAGGAGTCAATAGAAATCGTTTTGTATGTAACTTACATGCCCTACATAATAGTTAGGCTCCATAAGGTTGTGGGGGTGAACGATCCCTGACTACAGAATACAAAAAAACAATTAGTACTACAATTATGACCATTAATATTCCTGTTAATATCTACCTATGTCTGCTGGAGTTAGGGTGAATTTCCATTACTTCTCTAAAATCAGACCGTCAGGTGGAATTCAGCACCAGCAGGGTCTTCTCTTTTGGTTTCCACCCGTGCAAATTGCAAAAACAAATTGACATGAATGTGACAACATTTATTTACAAAATCTTCATTAGACTTCCTAAGCCCTATTCCATGTTCTTCTAAAATGACACCCTTACATACCTTCAGCAGACTTTGGCCTAGGTACTCTTCTTGCTTCTCTTACAAACCTATACAAATGTCTCTAATAAATGTACAGTTCAAATTCACTGATAGTCACATCCAGAATGAAATGTCACAGTCTGTTTGATGGTATGACAAATTCAAAATGCAGTTCGAGCAAAATGTTCAGTTCAAGGATGTTTAATAGGATCTGCAACTTTATCCCAAAATTCCCAGAACTCTCTCTCTGTCATTGGCAGCAAAGTATGTGCATTCAGGGATGAGCACCTCCGACAGGGCACTCTAGCTCTTTTTGGTCTCCTTGGTGCAAGTCCTTCACCTTCTCCGTCACTCAAATCAGAATCCTCAGTATCCTCCGATATGGGTTGGAGCCCACATTCATCTGGAGGATACAGTCTCCTCTCTCTTGTCTTCCCAGTCAACCTTCTCCAGCTGCCACTCACAGTTATACAGCACTAGGCCCTTCATGAGGGTCTGGATCTCGCTCCGTTGTCACCACAGGACAGGCCTTGCCTGCTTCAGCTCCAACTGTTGACTCATCAAGGCCAAACAAGTGCTGTTTCTGAATCTTGCTAGTCCCCTACAGCTTGACTAACCTGCTCTTGTGGTCTCTCAACCACCACAGGCACTTCTGGGAGAGGTGCTGTTACATTATCAAGGGGATAGAAACTCTTCTAGAGTGAGAAGCATACACCCAGCTGGGGAGACCACCGCATATCACAGCAGTTATGGTGACAAGTGTCACCTGGTAAGGGCCACACCAACGGAGATCCAGACAACTCCTCCTCACATGTTTCTTTGCCATGACTCAGTCACCAGAAGTAGGGACATGGCACTGCTCCTGGTGAGGCAGGGCTGTGGCTGCTTCAACCTGGTGAGACACAGAATGCACCACATCAGCCAATCCTTTGAAGTAAGGAAGAATCATGTCATAGGTAATGTTCACAAGCTCATTTGCAGGTACAGCTGGCAGTTTCATTGCTCTATCAATGATAATTTCCTGGGGGGACAATCCTGTCCTCCGATCAGGAATGCTGTGCATACTCATCAACACAAGAGGGAAAGCATCAGGCCACTTCAAGGAAGCAGAAGCACACACTTTTGCTAGTCTGGATTTCGGCATGTCATTAATCTGCTTCAACAGGCCTGAAGCATCAGGTCCATAGCTACAATGCAGACTCTGTTGAACTTATAAAGCTACAAATAATATTCTCAGTACCTCATTGTTGAAGTGTTTTCCTCGGTCTGAAGTCGGGAACCCGAAACAAGGTATTAACTCCCTCATTAACAGGTTAGTTACTGTGAGACTGTCATTTCTCCTGGTTGGGTAAACCTCGACCCAACTTGAGAAGATGCACAAAATCACCAGCATGTTTCTCAGACAATTGCACACAGGCATCTCGATAAAGTCCAACTGCATCCTGTTGAATGGACCTCCTGATCTCCGTATGTGACTCAATGTTACTGCAGTTCTCTTCCATACATTCATCTGTTGATATGCAACACATCTGTAACAAAATCCTTAAGCCTTCAATCTGAATCTTTAGTTAAACCAAGTCTGTTTAAACAGTCGCACCATGGCATCCCTCCCCACATGAGCAGGACCGTAATAATGCCTGGCCATTAGTGCCAAAAACTATTTTGCAACACAGGTCTTCCATCTCCTGAAACCCAAATGTCATCATCTCTTTTGAAAAAGAACAATTGATGGATGAAATGCTGAACAGTGTCCAACATTCACCCCCAATACAGAGATCTGGGCCTAAATCCATTGTTTTTGTTTGTACACCATGCCATTCCAGTTCAGACCCTGCCATATGCAAATCAGTCTTGACCCTGCTCCCCATGGGAGCAGTCCAGCCTGAACTGCCTGGCCAGATCCTCCCTGGACCGGAAACAAGCATCCTGGGAAAGGTTTTGGGGGATCACCCCTCATCAGCCAGGCAAGCTTGACTCCAGTGGCATGGTGTGCACGGGTCTTCCAGAAACAAAACCAGTAGAGTGGGTTGTCCTGTAGCCCGACCCAGGAAACTGACAGATTATGTATGTGAATAGATATGTTTTTATCTTCTGTGGTTTCCTCTCTGGTGCCTTTCAAGCACTCCTTGGGGAACATGTTTTCTTCCCTTACAGGATTCCCCTCCTTCTTCAATAGCAGGAAATGTTTCTTATGTTCCCGTAACATGGTGGATTCCTTGCATTATAGTTCTTAGTGCACATACTTGTATAAGCCTTTATGGTTTTGCTATTTGTTTTTTTTTCTTTTGTTTTTTTGTTTATTCTGAAAGAGGAAGATGTGTTGTGATTTATGATGCTTGTGTCTGCTCAGGGTTCACTGTACTCTCTGTTCCCTGTCAAGTCATCAGCTGTACATTCTGAATGCTGCCAGATGACGGCTGATCACTTACCCGTATGGACACACAGCTTGTTCCCCAAGACCTGAGCATTATTTCATGTATTGGAAAAACCTTCAATTAATACTTTATTCTCTGCAATCCGTGTGGAATCATCTTTACACTCAGAACAGCCAGTCAAGGCAAAATGGCAATGCTTACAGCACAGCAGTCTTCACTCCAGCAGAGTTCTTCCCAGGTCCAGTAGTGTACTGATTTGGTAGGGTCAGAGCCCCAATACTTATACCCAAAGGTGCCTTTAAAGTGTATGTGGGGGGGTGACTTCAAAGCAGCTTCTTGAAGTGCACAGGTCCCCTGTCATCCCAGCCCTGTATGACAGACTATCTGTGGTGGGTAATCAGACCTTTGTGTGGGGACAGGACCAGCCTATTCAGATGTGTGTTAGCTCCCTCTCCCCCTTCCTGCCCAGGACGTTTATCAGAATGCAGCCTTCCTGTGTTTGTGGCTGTCTAGAGGAAATGCACATAGTGTACCTCTCTCCAAGCCCAATGCGTATTGGAGACAGGCTGCAGGCACACAGAGCAAAGTTAAGAGCAGAGAAATGTCCACTTTCTAAAAGTCTGAATCCAGTTGGATCCCGTGATCTATGCTCTTTAGACCCACTAAGCTAAGCCATGGGGAATCCTTCTCCTTACTTGGGGACCCCATTTGTGCAGCAGCTAACCTTAATTTGCTCACAGATACATCCCAGTAGGCAGACAGTACCACCATGGCCAACAATATAATGTGGACCATTCCATCCCTTGGTCTGGCTTCTGTCCCCAACCCAAGGAAAACTCTGTCCACAAGGACAGCAACCAACAGAGGCCACTGATAGCTGTCAGTGTCAAGAGCCAGGCCCTGGGACATCCAGAGTCCTCTGTGGTTTCTCAGAGTGGGGGCAGTAGTCCCAGGCATCTTGGACCCTTTATCCACTCCAGTTCAGGGGTGGTATCCTGAATCTGGTCTTCCAACCTAGGGTCTGTACCCTTGGACTGGACAGGAGTCAGGGGTGAGTCCTTCCCCCCCTGACCCTATATCTGGGGTTCTGTGCCCTCCTTTTTGGAGTGGTACTCCCAGACAACTGAAATGTCAGGGCAGAAGTGGTGGCCAACCCTCTTTGTTCTTCATACACGGGGGTAACTCATTCCCCAGAATGCAGTCAAAGGGCATCTGGGGAATAACTATGACCCTTCTCTGGGTCACCTCCCCTCCATTCTAGGGACATCTGTGCCATAGAGCGGAAAGAATCCTGGCAATGGGCTAGAGTCACTCTACGCACCTCACCAGTGTACGGCTCTGGGGAAACTAGCTCTTCCACAATCATGGTCCTGCTAGACCCAGTATCCCTCAGAGCAGTGGTTGGGACCCTATTCACTCCCACCTGGTAGAAGTGATGACTCCCACCCTCACCCTTACCAACTCACCCTCTAAGTCTATCTGCTAGCTGAGGAAGTTCATGGCATGTTCAATGCCCTGCCCCTGAGGACTACCTTCCCCTAAGGCCACATGGGCCACCCCAGTAGGATTCCCACAAGTGGATGGACAGACAGAGTCCCCCTGCTTCTGTCCTAACAGGGAACAATCAAAGCAGTATGGTTGGAAATGGGGTGCCATGGGCCACCGCCTACCTGAACCCCCCTCCTTCTCAGTAGGGACATGGGAACTTTTCCTTCTCCCTTTCCCTGGGACCTGTATGGGTCTCTCTTGACCGCCTCCTCACTCTCTTGAGGGGAAACTGAACCCACCCTTCTTGGGGCCATTACCAGTACTTTTCTGGATACTTTGGTGTTGACCCAGATTTCTACCTCCTCTGCAAGTTTCCTGGGGTCAGTTAACTTGCTATCAACTAGGTGCTGGTGCAGCTCTGGAAAACAAATATCAAGCATGTGCTCCATCCAAATCAAGTTGTACAGCCCTGAACAATAATCATCCTTGCTGTCCCGCACACAGCCCTTCAGTGCCTTGCTGGCATATTCCAAGAAATCCACCCATAATTGTGAAGGGATCTTGTGGCTGTCCCTGAATCTGAGCCCATACCTCTCAGGGGTCAGTCTAGACCTACTGACTAGTATGGCCTTCACTGCAGTGTAGCATGTCTGGTCCTCTACCTCTAGTGTCAGGAGTGTGTCCCTCCCGGCTGTGGGCATATACCTCCACAAACTACCACCCCTAGAATTCCTCTGGGACCTGGTGTACTTTCAGAGCCACTTCATAGGCAGCAAACCATTTGTCTATGTCATTAACCCCACATAACTGAGCTCCAAATCCTATGGGAGCCTGACTCTGGACTCACCAATGGCCACTGTATGCTGCCACCACCCTTCGCCTCTGCTCATCTACTATCAGCCATCTTGTAGCGGTATTGGTCATGAACTTGTGTTTTCCCTCAACTGAAAATCCTCATCTCCTTTAGATACTGCTTATCACCTATAAGCTTCTTGGAACCTCTGTTCAACCTAAGTTGGTAACATCCTCTTTGCCACTCATAACTCTGCATTTTTCTGTTCAGCCTCCCACTCCCCTGACTCACTTATAAATAGAAGTAAGTCTCTGGAGATCCCGCCCACACAATATAAGTATTATGATCTCTACACCGTAGAGCCTCTTCTATGTTATGATCCTTTTTGGTTTCCTCAGGCGAACCACATCTCCATCTACCCCACCAGTCCTCCCTGCCTGCGTCTTTCACTGACTTAATTTCCATATGTCTTCAACTCCACCTGTTTGTGCGTCTTGCCTGTGACCTGCTTCTAGCCCTCGGTAGGTCTACTCTATACTCTATACCCTATCAGGCGACCACTCACAGCTACACAATAAAGCCCCGAGCCTTCATCCCCTCCTGCCGACACCCTCCACCCTTCCTCTAGCCTCCTTGCAGCTTGTTTTTGTCATGGATCCACAAAGAAGAACCTACGCCAACCTGGAGCCATTGAGCTGCTTTGCTTATAAAGTTAAGTTAAGTACCCTCCGAATCTGCAAAGAAAAAGTATCCAAGGGCCAGATGCGTCAAGCAGTTTTTGCCCTCACAAACGGCCGATTCTACCGGCCGTTTGCGAATGCAAAAAAATGCTCTTCTGATGCAGGAAACCCTATTTTGCGATTCGGTAACCTGTTACCGAATCGCAAAATGGGTTTGCGATTTGCTATTAGGAAGGGGCGTGTTTAGGGCGTCCCTTCCTAATACCGAATCGCATCGGTATGCATGAATGTTTTGCGACTGAAATGCGGTCGCAAAACATTCGCGTTTTACCACCTACTTCAAGTAGGTGGTAATCAATTCGCAAATGGGAAGGGGTCCCCAAGGGACCCCTTCCCCTTTGTGAATGTCTGTAAATGGATTTTCTAAGAGCAGGCAGTGGTCCCACGGACCACTGCCTGCTCTTAGAAAATGAAAGGAAAAGTTTTTTCTTTCTCTTTTGTAAAGCATCCCGTTTTCCTTTAAGGAAATCGGGCAGCTTTACAAAAAAAAAACATTGCTTTATTAAAAAGCAGTCATGGACATGGTGGTCTGCTGACCCCAGCAGGCCACCATCCCCGTGATTTTTGCGATTCCTAGGGGGTCGCAAATTGCGACCTACCTCATTAATATTCATGAGGTAGGTCATTTGCGATCCCCTAGGAAACGCAGAAAGTGTTATACACACTTTCATGCATTCCGTTTTGCGATTTTCTAATTGCGAATCGTAAGGATTCGCAATTAGGAAATCGCAAAATGGTTTTTTGATGCATCTGGCCCCAAGACTTTAAAACATTAACTCCTCAAATCCCACCCAGAAACCCTCAATTCTGACCCCTACTTCTGCACAAATAAAGGAGTTTTAATAAGCGACCTTGTCTTTCTTACGAATAGATGAGCACAATAGAGGAAAGCCTGAATCTCAATGCTCCTGGTTTCAGCATCCAGGAAAGCTCCCTCATCGGTTTCCAGAGGAGAAGCAACCATCACCAATTACAATAATGGGATTATACTCATCCAATCTTCAGATCGCAATCTAGAAATATATGAGGAAATTTTACCCCTCATCAAAAAAGCTGCATTGAATACTGAATCCACCATCGCTCTAGATCTTCCTAACTCTGCGTGCTACACTATCTCACCACCATCACCCAACGGGTCTGAGCTCCCATCCATCAATCGCCACACTAGACTGCAGTCACACCCCACTCCCAAAGCAGATATCTGTGAGCTACATAGCCATGGTACTCACACCCTCTCCTCGACTATGCCTCTGACCCCCCCACATGCCTCTACCCATCTCTTGAATTATCTACCACCTAACCTCAAGCTTACCTCCGCCTCCAACCTATCCTCTCCTCCATTGGCTCCCCCAGGAGCACTCAGCACTCCAACACCACAGACATCGACACCCTCACACCTCCTTGCCCCCTGCTCCAATACCTGACAACCCGCTACCTGACCTCACTTGAATCCAGACTTGATATCACATAAAGCCTACATGAACTCAAAGCACACTAATAAAGTCTCATTTGCATCATCGTAGAGACAACTAAAAATCAGTGGCCCATCAGGAATCCGAGGATGAATACTCTTATTCATGACCAATCCTACAACCTCATACCTCCAACACACCTCCCTGCCAACTTGACTTCACCTTCTATGAAGCCCATGCACCTGAGATGGAGGACCCCACCCTATCCTAATGTGCCCTTCTGGCCGATTAGATGGAAACCCCCTCTATCCGACAAAGATATCCACTCCCTCCTCCTATCATATTACTCCTCACACCTGTATAACGTTGCCTAATCCAATCCATTCCTGTGAACCCACACAGAGCACCTAGGCTCACCCACAGAGCGGTAAACAAACACAACCTTAAGCGAGTTACCCTCACACAGACTACCCCAGCGAATTCCAACCCCCATCTGAAATGCATGCTACTCAGTTGCAGATCAGCTGAAAGACATGTGGTGGATATTGCTGACCTTATCCTCACACAGGATCTTGACCTCCTAATTTTGACTGAAACTTGGCTAAATTATTCCTCTGCTCCCATCCTTGACATACTTGTCTCTCCTAACCATGACATCACTGGACTGGATCGACCCAGCAGACCAGGTGGAGGCATTGCCTGCATACACTGTAACACCCTATCAGTGAAGCATTCACAATCCCCTGTTTTATACACATGCGAATACTTATGCCTCGATATTGCATGAAACAACAGGCCTCTCTGCAAATTACACACTATCTACCACCCTCCAGGAGACAACCTTTCTTTCATAGAACAAATTATGGAAATTATGGGACAACACTGCACCCAAATCTTCCTCTGAGACTTCAACCTACCCTGAAAGGATTTGAATGACCCTGCAGTCAACAGCTTTAAAAACGTTCTTGCCAATCTCAACCTGACCCAAATCTGTGACAGTCCCACACACAACTAAGAAATGACCTTAGATCTTATAATTACGAAGACTAATTCCATTCAACTTGAATCTATCCTCCCCTGTAATTGGTCTGACCATCATCGCATCACATTCCACATCACTGAATCGGTGAGATCAAACCCAGTTCAACTAGCAAAATCTAAACTCTGGAAAAGGAACATGCAGATTATCTACCTAAGTGAATTTACAGCTCTCAGTAATAACATTATGTCAGATGTTCATGATCTCACAAACCACTATACTTATTCTAAGGGGAATATTCTAGACTTGATCCCACCGTTTCAGCTCAAAAGACTGCCCACCAAAGACTTCAAACCATGGTATAATGGCAGCCTCAATACAGAAAGACGTAACCTGAAACTTGCTGAATGACTGAGGAGATCATCACCGTCCCTTGAACACCTCAAACATTTGAGATCACTGAGGAACAGATACTACAAAGCATTAGCAGCTCAAAAGCAAATTTCTTCAGAAACCAACTGGATCAAACTAGGACCCGACCTAAAAAAACTATTTGAACTCATTAAACTACAATCAAATGGCCTACCCAACCCTTCCCTAGCCGGATCCAGTCTGCTACTATACTGCAAGGAATTTGCCTCCTTCTTTCTTGAGAAGACCAAAAACATGAGAAATGACTTGCAGATGACTTAGGAGCATCGTCCACTCCTACCTCATACCAACTTCTCCTCTTCCCGGACTGTTGTTCCCTCACTTTTACCAAGGCACATCCCCAAAAACAATGCCTCATGGAATACTTTCAAAACCTTTGAGGAAAGTGCCATCCTCAAAATTCTAGCAGTGCTGAAATCCTCAAACCACTCAACAACCCTCTTCCCCCAATTTCTTAAATGAGATCAAACCATTGTTACTCCCACTTTGGACCAAGATTGTTAATGCCTCCCTACTTCAAGGCCCTATTCCTGACTGCCTAAAGTCTGGGCAGGTTTCCCTATTCCTTAAAAAACCAACAGCAGATCACACTGACCTAAACAACTTCCGCCCTATCTCCAACATTCCTACTCTGGCGAAGCTCCTTGAAAAATGTGTACATGTCCAACTCTGTAACCACATTGAACAATTCCACCTTCTAGACCAATTCCAATCCAGCTTCTGTCCAGGGCATAGCACCAAATCGGTGCTTACATACAGGAGCAGGACGAATCTTGCCTTCTAATCCTCCTTGAGCTATCTTATGCATTCGCCATGGTTAAACACGATAACCTACTAGACCTATTGGAACATAGAATGGGGCTAACGTGGACTGTCCTAAACTGGTTCACCTTGTTTCTCCAAAACAGAACTCAAAGATTCAAGGTCTATCATTCCCTATCTCAGACCATTCTAGACACATTAGGGGTTCCACAGGGTTCCTCCCTCTCACCCAATCTCTTTAACTTGTTCATTGATCCTCTAATGGAAATCCTGAGTTCATCCAACATCCACTATCACATGTACGCCGACGACACTCGATTATACCTGAAAATCTCCTTTCCCGAAGACATCAGATCCCTCAACTTAACTCTACAAAAAAAACAAAATTGGCTGGCATGCAACCACCTCAAACTAAACACTCTAAAAATTGAATGCCTCCTAATTGCCTCACCCAACCAGTCACCGGTCATTGAGGAATGATGGAAACAACTAATAGCCCTCAACTGTGTGAGCAAGTTATTGATTCAGCGAAAGCACTGGGAATAACTCTCGACAAGAACCTTAACATGCAGAAACACATCAGTGCGACCACCAAAGGAGCGAACCTCCAAATGAACATCCTAAGACAATTGAAACCCTTCCTCCCCCAATGACTTCAAGTCTGCAGTGCATGCCCTAGTGATTCCCAGGTTGGACTATGGAAGTGCAACCCTCAGCAGCTTGGCGAGATCCAAAACGGCTCCTCTAATGGCCTCTCTTAATTTTGCTGCAATGCTCATTACTGGATCAAAAAGAAACAACCCCCGATTTGAAACCCCTCAACTGGCTACCTTACGAAGTAATAATTCAGCCAAAAATTGCCTGCATGACCCATGAAGCCCCACATTACAATACTCTGAGATACCTCGCTCAGATGCTGGAACTGTCTGGCGGCTGTAGATCCTCCAGAAGCTCGAGCACCTTAGTGCTGAAACCACAGAGATTAATAAAAAAGAAAACCTAAAACTGAGCTTTCTTGGGTATCGCCCAGAGAATTTGGAATGCCTTGCCCCCTGAAATCAGACTGAATCCTTCAACAGCAGCTTTCAAGCCACTTCAATTACACTAATGACTATTGCTCTCCTCTTATGTTATTGTGTTTGATCTATTGATTCTGACATTGTGTTGTACCCTCCCTTATCATGGGTGCTGCTTTATCCTGTATTGTTATCGACTTTGATATTATTGATTACATTTGCCTCTGAACTATTGTAAAGCACTCTGATACTGCAAGGGTCATGGTCACGCTATATAAAACTTTCTAAACAAAATAAATAAGTACATTGCTGTTGATACAACCCGCTTGTAGGGTTTTTATATCCAGCACTCTGAGGTTTAGCTCATGGGACATCTTCCTCTCCTCCAGAGCCAACCTCCTTACCTCCAGAGCTTGTTCTTTCTCCATTTTTAGTTTGGCAAACCTTTCTTCCTGCTCTTACTTGGCAAGCTCAAGTTTAAGTTTTCGCTCCACCCTCCTTTCTGCCAGCTCCTCTGGGGACAGGCTCTTTAAGGATACACTGCTCCCTCCTCTGGTAACCACTACTGCTCCTGGCAAGTTGTTGGCCCCTTCCACAGGCAGTTTCAGAATAATATCAGATTCCAGAATCAGGCCGCCCTCCTCCTCAGTAATCTGCTGCTCCTTCGAGTACAAGAGGACCGGACAGACTGATCTAGTTGCGGCTGCACTAGGGCGCGTAGCGGGGTGCTTTTACTGAAAATTACGGATTTACCCACTTCGAAGCAAGGATACTAGACTCACCCGCAGTCTTAAGCGTGTGGGATGGAATTATCACCACATGGAAAGTTGCTACCAATGACATTGAAGCCTTGAGAAAGTCGCGGGACGATTTCCCAGTTTGTGCGACGAAACACGTGTTGACTGATCAGAAAGAAAAGAATAAAAGAAAGAGAAGATTTCTGAAACTGTGTTTATAATTTGTGTATACTTGCATTGATATTTAATATCACTCTACAGACGTGTGCTGAGGATTGTGTGAATTTCTATGTTGACTTTAGCCACAACTTTGGGGGAGGTTGGTGGTTCTCCTCACCTTACAGCACCGTAACTCAATACTATCCTGAACTGATATATGTGCGATTGTTCCTAAGGCACTGTATAACCTATAACTATACCACTGTCTATTAAATTTGATACTTTTTCATCACCAATGGCAATGGACCTTTAGTCATTGGATTTCTCATCTGCTTCTTCTTTGGCCATTCTGTGGCTATTTTACATTCTGCCCACAAATCACTTGGGACCACAATATCAAATAAAGTATTCAGATCAACCCACAAAACCTTTGAGATTTTCACAAAAATTGGAAAATCATTTGTGAATGACACAAGATCACTTCCACTCCAAGGCACATGAACATAATCTCTGCTGGGCACTTCCCTCAAGGGGGAATTTGAAGCACCCGTTCCGCCTTCTATAGAAGTAGGTGGTTCTCCCATAGGTGAAATCATGAAAATAAGGACGGTGCACCAGAAACGAAGTCAAAATGAAGCCTCAGAATTGTTCAAATATGTCCTTTATTCTTTAAATTTATATAAAATTCAACCACAGCCAACGCGTTTCGTTCCATTGGAACTTCGTCAGGGCTGAAAGAGCACAAAGATAAAAACACTAAATACATTGAACCCAACACAAAAATTAATACAATCAACATGCATATTATTACAAATATATATAGAAACAACAGCATCATGATTCCACTACAAAGCTTCAGAACGACACAAACATATACATATATATACAAATATAAACCAACAAAGTAACCTTTCTCAACACAACAGAATGAAACAGAAAAACGAAAAAACGAAAAGAGGGGCAAAAAACAAGCAAAAAACATAATATGTATACAAACAAATATACAAATATACATAAATTATATAATACTGATAATACAAACAACAAACACGAAAATACATTATAAAAATACAGCACTAAAATATTGAGTCAAGCTTAGAAATGCCTCTCAGAAAAGTTAAAAAAGCAAGACACAAAAAAGTTTAGGAGAAGAAAAAGAAGAGAGAAAAAAGAGAGAAAAGGATGTAATACAAGCAGATCAGCGTTGTAGATCTTAAAAACCTGAGTCTTGAACAATCAGAAATAATAAATAACGCAAAAAACCAAATCACCAAGTAAGATAGCCATGGGACAACCTCCACCATGTTGTTTTCAAAATGACTAGCAAACAGTAACAAAAGTCATTTATATAAGCAACATAGCACGGTCCTAATAAATCCTACATATCGAGAGTCGCTCCATATTAATATAACCAAACAGCGAACATTCCATATCTCACCTCTGTAATAACAGGTAAGTAAAATTGTGTGGAAAATTCCCGCATATGTCGATAATATCAAGTGGCTTAAAAAACCAGCCCGCACTCCTCCGTACTAATCTAGAGGTTCGCTCGAAGGGGTACAAATCACCCCTAAATAATAATTTTGAAATAACAGGACCAGTGTAGCAGCCTGTCGTCCTAAAATAGAGAAATAAAGAACTATAAGTGGATAAACACTTATTCCCATAGAAGACGAGTATTAGCATAACACAGCACACTAGCACAAAAGAGGGCTTGACATAGAAAGAATATGGTAAGAGCATCATCTACCTCCGTATTAAACTGGAGGTCCACTCATAGGGAAAAAGTCACCCCAGGATGATAATAGATAATTGGTCGGCCAGTGTCGCGGCCTACCACCCTAAAATGTAAAATAAATAACTATATGTAATGATCCTTCTTATTTACATCACAAACCGTTAACAGTTTAATTTTTTATCACATAGTGTGAAATAACAGTTAAAGTTAAAAATAAAGATAAAGACAAATTCAGAATCCACCCGGTAGTCACCCTATACACCCAAACACGTAACGGCAGTCACATTCATAAACGCTATAACGCCCAGCCTGGTGTTTAGCCAGTAAAACTCAATAGATCCACCCGATCATGTCTCCATACACCCCACAAAGTGTGGCCGTCACACACATCCGTGTTACAAAGCCCCGACCACACAAACCTTCCAAATGTACAGCAATACCTGCAAAGTATAAGAATCCAAATTACCTTATTCAATAAGGCGCGCTCCTCGTATCCCGCTGTCAAACCGGGCGCCATACTATTTCAACTTTAAATAGCAGTCTCGCGTCCCGTCATGAAACTCGTACGTAAGCATGCTAAATCACATGTGTCCCCACATACAGGACCAGCGCCATATTTAAAGGGAGTATATCTCATTATCAGCTCAGATATTTATAACGCAAACACTGTTTACTTGGATATATGTCAAAAAACAAACATCAAGACACCCCCTATGTGAACTTGGAAAATATCAGGTAAAATGTCATGTGAGCTCAGGAATATTTCAAAATTGACGCCGATTCAATACCATTTGGATTAAATTCAAAATTAACAAATATATCAAACAAATACACTGATTTGGTTGTGATTTCTAAAAATCGGGGATGTTAACGTCATTTCAAAGATACCCCGAGGCATTACCATTGATATCGCAGTTCAAATCACACCAAATAAGTTCACTTATTCCATTATGTGCCCCAAATAATGAGAGAAAAAACCCGATATGAGCTGCAGACCATGATCAGGTGTCCCAAAAACGAAAACCAAAATATAAAATCCAGTTTTATCACAGAAAGAATGATATTGCTCCGCAACATTACAGAAAGCTCCAGTTTTTTCACAAAAAATGATATGACACCCAATTCTATTATAGGCTTTTACGGTTCTCCCATAGGTCTCTTTGGGTCTTACTGTTTCACCAATCTACCTTCCCATTTATCTAGCTGACTCCATTTTCAAATGTTCTGAACCAGCTCTCTAATCTGTATTTTCTTTCCTTACGTTCTGATGCTGGTTATGTCCTCCTCATTAAAACATACATGGCAGCTCTTCTGCAAGGCCTGGTCCTATTAAAATCGACCTCATATTTCTGGGATAACACATATAATCTCATTAGCATATTATCTCATAAACTTGTCCTGCACATCAGGTAACATCCTTACACATGAACACAAGTTTATTTTCTTGGTAGGAATCTAATCGAGCCAATTCAAGATTTCCACTAATCTTTTCGTACAATTCTAACTTTAATCTACCAAATTTACTCTTACTGGTGACTGAACCGTTCCTAGACTCAATTCTGAGCTTTCCCTTTCACTCGAGGGATCATTGAAAACCTTCATCCATTCATCTATTTCCTGAGCGGTAAGACTATGTTGCGCTACAGGGGCAACAGATACTGTCCCTTCTCTGGGGGTGCTACGGTTAGCATTTAGGGGTGGCACCCAAACAGGTGCACTAAGATTTGGCGGTCTCTGGAATGACCCTATGAGGCCAAATCCCGTCTGACTCATAGTCAAATCTGCACTCGCACCACAAGGAGAACTCATGTTTGCTTGAATCAGAGAAACAAATTCTCCCATATTCTGACTCAGAGGAGTATTACCTGGGGCACTTAGTCCAGTAGGGAAAGTCAAATTATGTGTTGTATTTCCTGTTGAACCAGGTTTATATATATATGAACCTCAGGTCCAATGGTAACTGGGACAGTGACAGCATCGGTGGCATTTAGGGCTGTGGAGTTAACAGGGGCACAAATCTCTGAACTCTCTCCCATTGGGTGTAGTTCACACTCACTGGGGTAACTTCCATCAAGCTAGAATTTGTGTTTACTGGTGCAGTAACCACTCCAAAGTTCCCACTAACACCAGTGCCACTTCCTCCTTCCACTCAGGCCTTGCTATATGGAGGTGGGCATTCTGACAACAGTGCATTCAAGAGACAATCACTAGAATCACTTTCTCTAGCCTCACTCATATCGTCTGGCTCCTTTGCCCTTCCCTATTTCCCTTTCCTTCTCTTCTCCTTCCCTTTGTCAAATTCTTCACTTATTAAGGCAGGGTATAATGTGACTTCCTATATCGTGTCAGTTCTCTATTTCTTCTGTTCTGCAACCCACCTAGCAACAGTGTAAGTGCGCACTGCCTTTCAGGCTCTTCCATGATACTTTTCCTTTTCCCAGGTATGGGCTGCACTAACTATGAGCTCATGTGAATGCACCTGAAAAAGAAAGAGCCTTGCACCACAAGCAAAACTTTCATGGTTAAACATTATGGCCCAAATGCCTGAGGCCTTGTTTAAGCTATGTTAGTAAGACAGTCAGTGTACACTTTGAATACATGATTATATATGCAGCTGCGATTATAGAATATATGCACAACATTAATAAATGAGTATACAAGTACATGAGAATTAAATTCCTGTAAAAGCAATATAAGTCAAAATGCACAAGTGTAAATGTGAATGAGAACTTCAATTTGTAATATTATAATGAAAATATAAAATCACACACCTGTATAGGACTACTTATACAGTGAATACACTCCAGCAGTATGTCTGGTGCTTCACTTTACATTAATAGGGTTACGGCACACAGTAGATATTTTGTACTAATGCACACAACTATTGCTCTTTGGTGACGTATAGGGATGGGTCTTCAATTGTGCATCTCCAATAGTTAGTGTGTCTAGATTGGTGAAACGATAGATGACCCTCAGACTAGCATTATGCAAAACCTCCTTTATTGCCATGACTTACAGGAGCTCCTTTAAAGACCACAATCCTCATTATCATCAAAGAGTTCAATAAAAACACTGAACACACAGCCATCTCCCGTCTTTTATTGCTGCTGTTCCCTAAAATAAATGTCAGTACTTTTGCTGTTTGAAAGGGCCCTTATGTATGCTTATTTTTGATAGGCAGTCTGTGAAGTCCTTACTGAATCATTACTTTATGGATAATATGTTTACTGGGGGACGTGTTTTAAACTGAGCATATGAATTTGAGGGGAAAAAGTCATCAGTTTCAGGAAGTATGAGTTTGTTGGAATCGTTGATGTTTCACTGCTGCTTTGTACAAACCCACTTTATTTCCTCCTCTCCTACCTATGTGCCCGGGATGGCCTGCAGCTCTTCTCTCCAGCCTTTACGCAACTGGAATAGTCACACCAAGGGGCATATTAACAAGGCGGCGTTAATGAATTATCGCCGCTTTAGCGTCTGTTTTCGGACGAAAAGCGGCGATAATTTTATCGCCGAATTAACAAGGACACGCTAGCGCGTGATTCCTGACTTAGCGTCCGTTTTCTGCACGCCTCCCATCGCATCACTAATGAGATGCAAAGGGGGCGTGCCTGTGTAAACAACAGGGGGAAATATCGCTAACCCAGGTATCGCCATATTAGCAACATGGGTTAGCGATATTTTAAATTGCGTTAAGTATGCCTTAACGCAGGAATTTAACGTCTGCTAAATTCCTGACTAAGGCATACCTAACATGGGGGTGGATTGTGTGGCTAAGACCACAGGCCCTATCGCCAAGTATATCGCCGTTTTCCATGGGACATCGCTGGAAAACCAGCGATGTCCCATGGAAAACATCGCTATCACTGGAAAATTATCGCCTTTGCGCTAAGCGTTGTTAATACAGCGCTAGCATGGCGATAATTTCCAGCGATAGCCGGCGATAGGATTCCTCACGCTAAGCACGGCCAGCGATAATTATCGCTGGCCGTTGTTAATATGCCCCCAAGTTCGTACTCGGTGCTGGACTTTTTTTTTACTCTGGTAAACACAAAAAGCAGTCTCCATTTTGTGGAAATAACGCTCTTTTACTGCTGCACATAGAACAGCCTTCACAAAACTCAAAGTTTGGAGAAGTGAAAGCAAGGGCAGAGTTACACCTTGTACACACACCACACCTTAGACTAAAAGCATGGGTGGTTCCATAAAAGTGAATGGTAGCTGTCAGCGTCTTTCATTATTACTGTTTTAGAGGCAGTCACTCAGAACAAGAACTCACGCAACAAGGTGACAAATTGCAGTGAAGAAGGTTGGAAAATTGCTTCGAAAGCAGGCACTGTTATACAGCGACTATAAACAAATGGAGGGACTAGGAGCTAATTACCAGGTCCAGCACCCATGCTTCTTAAATGTAATGAGTAAATATAGAAGGATTTAATTCTTCCAGGGTAAGGAAATAGGGAGAGGAGAAGTTGTTGGTAAGTGCTGGTCAACTAGATCAGGGGATCAGAAGTGAATGCCATCACACACCCAGAAGTGTGTCATGCTTTATCATTGGGCTGCACATGGTTGGGCCGGTGCTGCAATGTCCAATGGGCCCTCAAGGGGGCTCTTTGTCAGAGGTCTTCTGATTTGATTGTTGTAATGTTAAACACAAGTGACGATATTGTGAGTGCACGGTGGTGCAGTGAGTGGTTAAAAATGTCTAAGGGGTACCGAAGACGGTTTAATAAGGTGGTCCCCTTGACAAGTAAAAAAAAAAAATGCTGCCTTAGGGACAAGTCAGACATTCCAGGATTTAGTGGCCCCGGATGGCAAATTTTGCACCAAAAAAAGCAAATTTAGCAACCCCGATCACAAAATTTGCTGTATTTTTGCGGCATGCAAAACATTTGCTTGTCACAAAAAAATACCGCACCAATTGCTGGAGACTCTGACAAGTCATTTTCTGTGACCTGGCAGAGTGCCCAGCAGCAATGCACCTTAGAACAAGAGGGTATCTGCTGTCAGAGAGTGCATATCCAAATTTAAAAAACTCTGCGCTCTCTGGCATCTGACAGTCACTATTCCTAATGTGCGTGCACAGGGCAGCAGGAGGCAAATGGAGTTCCAGGTATACTGGTGACCTGAAAATGGGAGCTCAATTAGGGTGAGGAGAGGGGGGCCATGAGTGGCCTGGGATTGTTGGGGGATGGGTGTTTACCATGGGGGTGAGAGAGGAGGTTCGGGGTGACATTTTAGAGGAGAGGATGTGATGTTATGAACAAAGCTACCGACTTTGCTACTGGGGAAAAAGGTTTTAGTCCCAGTTTCGAAACAATATCCTGTGATTCTGGGCAAATTAGGAAACCTCACCAACTCCCCAAATTTATTTACAAACAATGGTTACGGGGCAGCAGGCCCCAAGAAACAAAAGGCGGGGATCTCTCAGCACTGGAGGAGGGCCCAGTGCATTTTAGAGGCAGACGACAGAGGCACTTAACACTTCTGCCTCATGCTAACTTGTTGCTCACCCTCATTTTACTGGCTCAGCACAGAGCAGATCCAATAAAAGGAGGAACAGCCTCAATGTATTTAGAGTGCCACTTTTTGCAAGCCCTTCTGTAAAAATCGCAGGATTTTTACAAAAGTGCTGATGTCGCATTTTTTTGCTAATCACGAAACGCGATATCCTGGGGAGTCTGACTAATGACCCTTGACAGCTTAAAATATGTAGAAGAGTCAACATGTTTCTTGCCATTGTGGCCCAACTGGATCTTAGGCAATTCGTCAGTACCTAAATAGATGATGCCTACCATACACCTGAATGGGAATGCAGGTGGGTATTAAAACAATTTCATCTAATATCTGATCAATATCTATTGTCAACTATACCTGCTCAGTTACAGGACTTCTGAAAACCAACCCTTATTTAAGAAGTGTTTGTGCCCCTTAGAAGTGGGCAGAGACCTACGCTTTGCTGCAGAAACAAACCGCTCCCAAGCACTAATTCACCCATGACCTACCCTCCTCTGCTGGCCTGGAGGAAACTGTTGTACGGGGTCCATCTATTGTAGAACAAATTCATACACCACAAAAATGTTGCTTTCTTTGGAAGGCATTAAGAGGAAAGAAGCACATATCTCTTCTAAAAAGACATTCTTTTCCTGAAGGATGCACAGGGGTGTGTGAGTGGGAGAAAAATCATGTAGACACTCAAAAGATACTTCTCTATCCAGTGGATGTCCTATGTGATCCTTTTTTCATCTAAACTCTTCTCTGATTAATTGAATGTTCTAGTAGTTGCCAGTAAATCTGCCACCAAGTTCCATTACAAAAGCAAGTTGCTAAGACTTTGTCATTCGGTTCTACCCAAGGACATAAAAAAGATACACGAAGAATAATACACATGAAAAGTTAACTTCACCTGTCAATGGTTCCACAATATCAATTGTCACCTTGATCGATAGTCCATCAAGATGCTGATGGCAATACATGGGTGGTTTTATTTCAATCAACACTTTGTCACTGTTACAACACTAGAAATACTCCCTTACTTGCCCACTCTTCTTTGACCTTCCCAAAAATCTTAAGTGCTCCCACCCTTCTTCTTCTCGTTTACATCCATTGGTAAGCATATTGTTTACTTTCACCAAGACCTGGCCACTAACTAACACTTCTTTACACTCCTCCTCCGAAACTACACCCTCAGTGACTACACACACATTCTCCATAGACCATTATTGCTCCTATTGCTAATCAGGAGTATCTACCTTTCTGTAAGAATCACACACCACTTGACCAAGCCAATGTACAGCTAATGGCTCCTTCTCTATAACAGAATACATTTCTCCAGAACCATGCAGAAATCTAGAAGCAAATGCTATTCCTCAGTCACACTCTCCTGAACTAAAACTGTTCTCAAATCTTTTGAGCTGGCATCAGTTCTCACCACAATCTAGTGACCTGGAATAAAGGCTTTCAGCTTGGGTTCATTAGCTATGTCATTAGCTGGATGTCATTAAATTCAATTTCATGAGCTTTGTTGCATTTAAACACAACCTTGTTTTCATCAAGTTCTACATGTTAAGCATTCTCCTAAATATTTTGTCAAGAAACTTGCTATAGAATTCCACCATCCCCAGTGTGAAAATCATTCTTACTTTTAGGGGCAACAATCTTCACTATTGTATCTACCAGCTATCTCTTGGGTTTAATTCCCTAAGATGTCACATAATGCCCAAGATAATTGATCTCTTTTCATCCAAGCTTATATTTCTCTGCCCTGACCATTAATCCATACTCCAAGAATTTTCTTAACACCACCCTCAGTGACTTATCATTTTGTGTTTTACTTCTACACACCAACACATCATCTTGATAATGACACACCAGGTATAGATGTCAACATTGATGACATAGCTCTATGGGAAACGAAGGCTGCTGATATCTGTTCTAATGGCGTGGGTTTAAATCTGTACACCCCCTGTGGGTGTGATGAAGGTGGTTAGCTCCTGGGACTCAAGATGTAGATGAACCTGATGATAAGCAGACACCCAGTGCAATGTTGAGAAAAACCTGCAACCAATTAGAGATGTTATCATCTTTGAGATGTAAAACAGAGGAAGTTTTCTACTACAACCTCTTTATTTAAGACACTCAAAATACACATATAACCAGACCTACCCATAAGACTTACAATTCTCATTTTGCATAATTTTTTCAACTCCTCCTTCACTTCTTCTTGCAATCTAAGAGCCCGCTTCACAAAGGCAAACTTAGACGTTTGGTCTAAACTTAGACCAAACGTCTAAGTTTACGACTTTGGGAATTCACAAAGGGCATTTATGAGTAGTATCTTTATGTCCGCACTCAGGCCAAATCTCCGCCCGAGTGCAGACATAAAGATACTACTTGTAAATGCCCTTTGTGAATTCCCAAAGTCGTAAACTTAGATGTTTGCTGTAAATTTAGACCAAACATCTAAGTTTACCTTTGTGAATCGGGCCCTAAGTGGTAATTTTCTTCTTTGGGACACTACAGGAACCACTTCTTTTCTAAGTTTAATTTTGTGTATGTATGTCTTAAAGCACCCCAGCATCTCTTGGAATACTCTTTGAAATTCTTTTCTCAAATGCTAACTGTTCTTCTAGCAATTGTGTTTGAACTTGTAGCTCAGCATTGGGATCTAGAAACACTGCTAAATCTTTTTGTACTGGCAAACATAAAATATTCTGCTTACATATCCATTTTTTAAAACGTCCCTTCCCTTCCCTCCAAACAAACCTTTGAACACTTGTTCTGAGACAATGCTCAATCGAGAACAGGAGTCAAACAATTACCTCTACCTCAACATCTTCAGTCCTCACTCTGTCCCTAGGATTACCTGAATTCATATAATCCATCTGGGAGAACTATTTCATCACACATTTCAGTTACTGTTCTGTTATTTTATTAACCATTTTACTACTCCTGGAGCAAACCACATAATTCCCATTCTTCCCATATTTGTTGAAGGTAGTTCTGATAGCAGGACAATCTTTGGAGAGGGCCATATGTCTGCTAGTCCACAAAGAAAACACTAACCCCTGAAACTTTTTTCTGCTTCTTTGTTGGTTTCCCACTTTTTCTCTTTTGTGGTATTTACTAATTCATTGTTTGGTGAATCATTTCTAATTTCCTTCACACAAAATATCATGTGTTCTATTTTTTCTGCTACCACCAATACTTCACTAAGAGGAGGATTATATTTTAGCCAGATTTCCTCCCTGATGTTTTAAGTACTACAAGTAGAAATTGATCTCTGATACACCATCGCATAACCCACCACGCTTGCAGGAAGCAGTTTGTTCTCTAAAAAGCAGACACAAACTCTTCCACCGGCTCACCTTTTAATTGTGTCCTTTTACCAAATTGGTGGTGTTCTAAGATGGTACCAATTCTTGGTAGATAATGAATATCTATATTTTTATACATTTCTCATATGCATTCACATCTCAAGATTCCTCTACCTCTGATTCAAGCAAATGCTCTAACAGTTCATGTTCCTCTATGCCCTAACAATGGGATAGCAAAGAATCTTTTCTCTCAAGGCCTGAGTTTGGAGCACAAACTTCTGCATAATTCTGGAACACGTTCTTCCATTTACTCCAAACACAATGGAGGTTCTCCTGGATGAAACTTAGAAAATGGTGCTGTTGTTGAAAGGTCAAACTTGTACAAGAACTTTTGTTTTAGGGTAGTGAGAAAGAAATCAAGACACTTTTGATGTTCAAATTGTGTCAATAATACAACCTTCTAAATTATCCATACACCTATGAAGAAAGAAACAATATCAAAATAATTTATGGTCAACACCCTGTCACAAGATGACCCACAGTAGTATCTCTAGCTGTAATGTAAATGAAGAGTGCATGGATCACCTTACAGTAATATTTTCTTTTAGATCTTTAACATGATCCACTATAAGTGAGCAGGTCACTGTTTTATGCCGGAGATTAAATGGGCATTTTGTCTAAGACTCCTATTCCTTCTTATGTTTTCTTTTTCTCCCAGCAAATGGCATTGTAGGAGTTAGCACCCAGGAAACTGAACGAAAAGACACTAAACTAGCAGTTGGAGATGTCAAACGTGATGATCAATCAATCAATCAATCAATCAATCAATCACTAAAAACATTTGAGCACTTGTTACCTGTGAGGGTATCCAGGTGCTAGAAGGGTCCAGAGTATCAGAGCCAGGTTTTCATCCTGTTTCAGAATTTGTGTAGAGTAGGGGATATCCAGAGGTGCATGTGGAGGCCGTTGCAGGCCCTGGCTGTGAGATAGGAGTAGGAGAATTCTCCTGTTCTGCTGCAGCGTATGCTGAAGTTGTGGGCCAGAGCGAAGGAAGCAGAGCAGAGGTGTCTGGCAGGTTTGTGAAATCTCAGGCAGTGGTTGATGTAGGCGGGGCCGGAGTCATGCAGGGCCTTGTACGCATGGTTAAGGAGTTTGAACTGGCTTTTGTTGTGCGCTGGGAGCCACTGGAGTTCTCTGCGGTGGGAGATGATAGGGGCACGATGAGTCAAGCTGTGGCTTTCTGGATGGTCTTCAGTTTTTGAGCCAGGTGGAACTCGATTCCAGCATAGAGGGTGTTTCCGTAGTCCAGTCGACTGGGAAGGAGGACCTGGGTGGCGGTGCATCTAGCATTTTGGGGAAGCCACTTGAAGATCTTGCGTAGCATGTGCAGGAAGTAGAAGCAGGTGGATGATACAGCATTGACTTGGGACCTCATGGTGAGTTTGGTGTCAAGGATGATGCCAAGGTTCCTGGCGTGCTCAGCAGGAGTTGGCCCCAGTTGGGTGGGTTACCAGGAGGCACCTAGAAGGAGTCATCTCCGCCAAAGATCAGGACTTTTGACTTGTCTATGTTGAACTTGAGGCAGATGTCTCTCTTCCAGTTGGCCTCGCTGGTCATGAATTCATGGAAGTTGTGTCTGGCAGCGGTGGAGTTTTTGGAGAGGGAGAGGATGAGCTGTGTGTTGTCGGCGTGGAGATGATGTTGAGTCCATGGGATCAGACTATGTTGGCCAGGGGTGTCATGTAGATGTTGAATAGGATGGGACTGAGTATGAGCCTTGAGCGACTCCACATATGATTGCCTTGGGTTCGGAGGTGTAAGGTGGGAGGTGGACTTGTTGTGTTCTGCCAGTGAGGAAGGACGACATCCATCTGAGGGTGGTTCCTTGGTTGCCTGTATCATGTAGCCTGGGGATGAGCATGTGGTGAACGATGGTGTTGAAGGTCGCTGAGAGATCGAGGAGGATGAGAGCGGCTGTCTCTCAGTTGATGAGGGCCCGGATGTCCTCGGTGGCCACATTCTGGGCTGTCTCTGTGCTGTGGTTGCTGCGGAATCCGGAGTTGTGCAGGAGGTGATTGTGTCCAAGATAGTCTGTTAGTTGATGGCAGATGGCTTTTTTGATGACTTTGACCGGGAAAGGGAGCAGGGAGATTGGTCTGTAGTTGCTGAGTTTGTTAGGGTCTGCTGAGGGTTTTTTCAACAGAGGTTTTACCTCTTTGTGTTTCCCGTCTTCAGGTAAGGTAGCAGAATCTAGTGAGGTGTTGAGTAGGGTGGAAAGTTCGTAGCCAATCCTGGAAGTTCCTAGGTTGAAGATGTGGTGGGGGCATGGGTCAGGAGGGGCCCCCGAGTGGATGGATCCCATGATAGTGATGGTATCCTGATTGCTGTTTGTCAGTGGAATACACCTGGATGGTGAATCCTCGCTTCTGACTGAGGTAAGGTTCCCAACCATTTCTTTACAAATCAGCTTTTAATTTTAATTTAATGCGATACTACTTGCGTTACCTAATAGACATGCTAACTGTGGAGGAATCCAGCTGCGGTCTGCAAAGGGTGAGAGCTTGGGTATACAGATTCCTTAGCTCGTGTCAGCCTCTTCACACAGGTGTGCAAGCTCAGTCTGCTTAAAGCCATGTATGCCACCTCAAAACAATTACACAAGCCAACAAGAATGGTTATATAGTTGCAGATGGCAAGAAACGCCCTCAAAACTGTTATTTTTCACAAGAGTAATTTTGAAAACAAAATAAAATTAAACATAGTACCGTAAAGCTTCCACAATAGTTCCAAATGAGATGGCACACAAGATTCAGTACCTTAAGAGTCCCACGAGAGTCTCACACAGGGCCTGTTTACCAGTTGTGCCAAACTGAATTGTTGCTCATTACATTTTCCAAATACTACCGATTCTGCTTTGTTGAATCAGTGATATACTTCATGTGCATCACTGTTCCCCGACGTGTTAAGGTGTCTTCTATGTCTTCTAAAGTTGCTCATGTAAGATCCTCTAACTAAGTAATCCATAAAGACAATCCAGGAAAGTTGCGAAAAGGTTCATTTATAAAGACAGTCAAGCCACAGCAGCAATTCTGCCAGAATATTCTAGTCCACTCCTTGAGTGCACTCCAGGGGTGGTGGGGCCTTCTCTTCTAAATGAGTTAGTGGCGAACATCTGCTTTATTCCAACTGTGGGGCATCTTGGTACATTGTTGGCTGTTTCCTACAGCATAACAGCTGTTCTGTAGCAGTCCTTACTAAAACATTTGTCTTTATTAACTGGGCGATGCCAACCCAAAGCCTGTATCTTAGCGAGGATGCATCTAGATGGGTCCTCGCCATAGCCATCCTCCTTGTTAAAATGCTTCTAATCTTTATTTTTACACTGGTTTAAGGTTCATTTGTTTCTCTTTGGAATATAATTAGGATGTTTTTTTCAAAATGGAAATCTATTATATTTGACCCATAAATTTAATGAAATGGATTATTTTTAAATTTTATTTCAGCACCACCACCCATTCTTTCTAAAATGTAGATAATGTATCTTAGATTACAGTAAAATTAATACATTTCACTCCTTTACGCCCATCAAATGTAAATCCTTTCCCCAATAATTGTTGGATTAAAGTTAGAGTGGATGAATAGTAAGTGACACCCTCCTCACCCTCACCCTCTCCCCCACCTATTCACTTTCCCCAATGTTTGTGAGACTGGAGTGAGAATAAAAGATCTTGCGCTCTTTGTATTATTCACTTTCTCTAATTACTGCAGGACTGGAGTTTGAACAGTAAATATTATGTGCTTTCCCCAGTGTTTGTTCGATTGCAAATGGAATAGTAAATTTCACCCCCTTTAATGTTTTCACTTTCTCCAATTAGTGTTAGAATGGAGTTAGAATAGTAAATCAAACCTCTCAACTAGCACACTTTCCCCAATGTTTGTAGGAAAGGAGTTAGAATATTAAATGTCCCTCCTTTTATTTTTGCACTTTCCCCAATTGCAGTTGGAATGAAAGTTAGAACAGTAAAATTGTGTCACTATATTTAAACATTTTCACCAATGTTTGCTGCTCTGGAATTCCAAAAATATTTTAACGCCCCTATTTGTGCATGTTTACCAATGGCTGTTGTACTGTAATTAATATTTATAATACTAGCTCGTAATTTAATGTTTTTAGTTTTTATTTGAATTTAAACTGTTTCAAAATATTTATGTGCTTTATGGAAAAAGTAAAATGTTTACAGAAATGTTTGTCATTTTAGATATAACATTTGTAAATATTTCCTTTTAAAATAGTTTTAAATTACTAAAGCAACACCAAGGTCGATTTTGTTTTCAATGTATACATTTACTATAAAACACTTTTCCATAAATTATTCTTTAAGTTAAAATACAACTGTGCTCAAAATTATTTTCTTTTTCTGTTAATTGAATTTTGTATACAAAAAAATTAAAACATGATCATTTTTTTTTATTTGGAGATATTTTTGTATAATTAGAAACTGTAAGGAATTGTTTGAATTTTATATACAAAAATATAACTTATTCTTAAATATATTTTTTGATATTTTTGTATGCTATATTTTTGTATGAGGTTTTGGTGAGGTATAGTGTTATTTTTAAGATATGCTATATTTTTGCAGTCTATATATGATGGTGGTAGATGTGTCTGCACCTTCTATATTTTTTATTGTTGACATTAATGTGGTAGATATTATTGACTTTTATATTGTAGGTATATTAAGTTGATAGATTTGATGTATATATTTTTGCATCAATATGGTAGTATATTGATATTTTTCTGTTTTAAAATAATGCCATACCAGTTCAGGATCTGATGGTGGGGAATGAATGAGGTTAAAGCATGCAGAGCTGGGAAGTCTTGATATTTTGTCAGGAGTAATGAGATGTGTTAGGTAATTGCGAATTTTGCTATGGCTTAATGGGTTAACAAAAGAATTTTATTGAAAATATGAGTTTACTCTAAAATGACCTTTAGCTCATTAGAGGAGATAAGACTGCAGTCACATTCTGTTACCAATTTTAAAACCCTACACTTTGTTTACAGACCCTGCTTGATCTCCAGTTTTACCAGTTTACAGCTTTTGCTTTACTGAGAATTTTACAGGTACTATACTTGTTCCTGGCATGTGGCATGTTGTTGACCTGTTGTTGACCTGTTGCAGAGCGCGGCTGTCCAAAGAATTTAATATACACTAGGGCCCGATTCACAGAACTAACTTACAACAAAATCCTAAACTTACTACCATTTTGGTATTCACAGAATGAACTTACTCATTTTGGTATTCACAGAATGAACTTACTCATTTTGGTATTCACAGAATGAACTTACTCATTTTGGTATTCACAGAAGGCACTTACACATTTTGTGTGAACTTACATATTTTGTGTAACTTACTCATTTTGTGTAACTTACAAATTTTGGTATTCACAGAAGGCACTTACTCATTGATGAGTAAGTGCCTTCTGTGAATACCAAAATGAGTAAGTTCATTCTGTGAATACCAAAATGGTAGTAAGTTCATTCTGTGAATACCAAAATGGTAGTAAGTTCATTCTGTGAATACCAAAATGAGTAAGTTCATTCTGTGAATGCCAAAATGAGTAAGTTCATTCTGTGAATACCAAAATGAGTAAGTTCATTCTGTGAATACCAAAATGGTAGTAAGTTTAGGATTTTGACGTAAGTTAGTTCTGTGAATCAGGCCCTAGGGGCCCGATTCACAGAACTAACTTACGACAAAATCCTAAACTTACTACCATTTTGTTATTCACAGAATGAACTTACTCATTTTGTTATTCACAGAAGGCACTTACACATTTTGTGTGAACTTACACATTTTGTGTAACTTGCTCATTTTGTGTAACTTACACATTTTGGTATTCACAGAAGGCACTTACTCATTGATGAGTAAGTGCCTTCTGTGAATACCAAAATGAGTAAGTTCATTCTGTGAATACCAAAATGGTAGTAAGTTCATTCTGTGAATACCAAAATGGTAGTAAGTTCATTCTGTGAATACCAAAATGGTAGTAAGTTCATTCTGTGAATACCAAAATGAGTAAATTCATTCTGTGAATACCAAAATGGTAGTAAGTTCATTCTGTGAATACCAAAATGAGTAAGTTCATTCTGTGAATGCCAAAATGAGTAAGTTCATTCTGTGAATACCAAAATGAGTAAGTTCATTCTGTGAATACCAAAATGGTAGTAAGTTTAGGATTTTGTCGTAAGTTAGTTCTGTGAATCAGGCCCAACGGCCATCCAGTATCCCCAAGATCATCCGGTTGCAAAAATATAAGCAATTCTCTAGAGTCAATCAATTGAGTTAGTCAACTCTTTAGTTTGGAATAATGTTCAGGATAATCTTCATTTCATATTCCCAAAATATGGCATTATTATCGAGGCGCAGGTACTGATTATTTATGAATGACAAAATCTCTGTTGCAGAACTGCAAAGGTGAAGTAAAGGTACAAAATGTACACATAATGCTAATCTTAAAAAGAGGCAGGATTGCTACATGCTTCAATCAATTACCTTGCTACAATAACCAAAATAGTCAACATTTTAATCCTGCTTTAGACGTGGTTTATTATCAGAATATATTGTTCTGGTGCATCCACAATTAATTCTGACATACCCTAGTTGAAAGCCGCTCAGTAAGTCTAGTGTGCCCACACACCTGAATGACCATTTTAATTATTGTTTGATAGAGCAGGCGAGTGGCTAATTGTTCACATTGCCAACATTATTGGTAAAGCATCATTCTTGGACAAACATAATTTTAGTGTTTTCAAAATTGCGAAAGCACACACTAGAAGTGATGCCCGATCCAACCCCAATCAATCAATCAAGAATTATAAAGCGCGGCTAATCACCCGATAGGGTATCCAGACCCTTGCAGGTCCCAGAGGCTTATTCAAACATCCAAGTCTTGACAGCCATTCGGAATTCCGGAAGTGAAGTGATGGTCTGGAGGTGCTTGGGGAGGCTGTTCCAGATCCTTGCTGAGATGTGGGAGAAGGAGTGTCCTCCACTTCTGATTCGGTAGATGCGGGAAGTATGGGCAAGCGAAAGGGAGGCAGAGCATAGTCTTCTCAATGGTTGGTTGAAGTTCAGGCGGTTGTTCATGTATACGGGTCCCTGATTGTGTAGAGCCTTTTGTGCATGGGTCAGCTGCTTGAATTGGCATCTCTTCTGTACAGGGAGCCAGTGGAGTTGCCTGAGGTGGGGTGGGATGTGGGTTTATCAGGGAAGGCAGAGGAAGAATCTGGATGCAGTGTTCTGTATGGTCTGAAGTCTCTGTAAGAGGTTGAGGCGATTCCTACGTAGAGGGTGTTGCTGTAGTTGAGTCAGCTGGTGATGAGGTCCTGGGTCACGGTGCATCTCGTGTGTAGGGGTAGCCATTTAAATATCTTACGTAGCATGCACAGAGTGAGGAAGCAGGCGGAGGAGACAGCGTTGATCTGTAATTTCAAGGTGAGCTTGTTGTTAATGATGATTCCGAGTTTTCTGGTGTGGTCGGAGGGAGTGGGTGCGGATCCTAGGTCTGATGGCCAACAGGAGTCATTCCATGTGTTGCTGCTGTTGCCAAAGATCAGTACTTCCATCTTGTCTGTGTTCAGCTGCAGGCAGTTGTTCTTCATCCAGTCAGTGATGTTTGTCATGCATTTGTGGAAGTTGGTTATGGTGGTGGTGGGGTCATCGGTGAGAGAGAGGATGAGTTGGGTATCATCTGCATAGGAAATTATGTTGAGACCATGGGATCTATTGATGTTGGCCAGCGGGGTCATATATGTGTTGAAGAGCATGGGGCTAAGGGATGAACCCTGGGGGACACCACAGGTGATCTCCTTGGGTTCAGAGGGGAAAGATGGGAGGTGGATCCTCTGGGTTCTTCCGATGAGGATGGAGGTGATCCATCTGAGGGCACCCCCTTGGATGCTGATGTGGTGGAGTCTTTAGACCAGCGTGTGGTGAGATACGGTGTTGAAGGCTGTCAAGAGGTCAAGGAGGATCAAAGCTGCTATTTCTCCTCGGTCGAGAAGAGTTCGGATGTCGTTGGTGGCTGTGATAAGGGCAGTGTTAGTGCTTTGATTGCTGCAGAAGGTGGATTGGGAGGCATTGAGTAGCTGATTCTGCTCCAGGTGTGTCATGAGTTGATTGTTAATAATCTTTTCCAGTACCTTTGCTGGGAATGGGAGCAGGGAGACTGACTGGTAATTTTTGAGTTTGCTGGGGTTGGCAGAGGGTTTTTTGAGTAGTGGTCTGACTTCTGCATGTTTCCAGGCATCGGAAAAATGTTGCAGTGGTGATAGAGGTGTTGAGTAGGCTAGTGAGTTCATGGCCAATCCTTTGGTTTCCGAGGTTGAAGAAGTGGTGCGGGCATGGGTCTGTGGGAGCTCTTGAGTGGATGGATTTCATGGTGGAAGTGGTGTCCTGGGTAGAGAGGATGTTCAAGGTTGTCAGTGTATGGTTCATGTTGGTTACGGTGGTGGAAGTCTATAGGTGTTGGTTGGGCTTAGAAGTTTCTGTATATGGTTGTGATCTTGTTGTGGAAGAAGTGGGCAAGGTTGTTGCACAGCTCCTGTGAGGGTATGATGTTGTTTTCACTGGCAGTCGGGTAGGACAATGTTGAAAAGTTCCTTGGTGTTGTTGGCGCTGGTTTCGATGTGTGCAGCAAGGGCTGCCTTCTATGTTGCCCCCAGCAAGTGGTGGTAGAGGTTGAGGGAAGTCTTGAAGGCTGCCCTGTCAGAGGTGCCCTTGCTAGGGCGCCATCTCCTCTCCAACTGTTTGCTGTCCCGTTTCGCTGTTCTGAGTTCTTGGGTGTACCAGCTAGCCTTTTTGGAGGATTTTCTCTGGATCTTGCTCTTGATGGGGATGATGCTGTCTTCACAATTGGTGATTCAGGTTTTGACGTTTTTCACTCCCTGTTCGAGGTTGGTGCAGTAGCAGGGTTGGAGGTGTTGAGGGCGTTCACTCAGCTGGTCTCTGAGACTTTGTTCCACCTCCCTGGGGGGCATTGGTCATCTTGGGGGTGGCGATGTCGGGGCTGGAGATGCTGAAGTGGACGATGGAGTAATCGGTCCATGTGAGTTCTGTGACATGGCTGTATTTGATGTGGTTTCTGGAGGTGAAAAGTGGGTCCAGCGTGTGTCATATGGTGTGTGTAGGCTCGTGGATGGTCTGGGTTTATCCGAGCCTGCTCATACTGTCTAGGAGGTGTGTGGTGTTTTTGTTGTTGGGGTCATCGATGTGGAAATTTAGGTCACAGAGGAAGATGTAGTCCTCAAAGTCTAAGGCTAGGGGTGCAATGAAGTCTGTGATGGTGTTGCAGTAGCTGGAGTGTGGGCCTGGGGATCGGTATGCAAGGGTGCATCTGATGTTTGTCTTGTTGTTCGTGAGGAGCTTCAAGTTGAGATGTTCCATGGGGGTGGTGGGGTTGTCGGTGGTGGTGGTACACTGTATGGTCTATTTGTGGATGATGGCTGTTCGTCCTCCGGGCTTGTTAGGTGCAGTCCTAGTGAGTGATTTTACATCCATCAGGGATCGCTGTGGGAATGTCTGGGACAAATGTGGGGTTCAGCCAGGTCTCAGTGAGGAAAATGATGTCGGGTGCGAGGGTGGCGATGAGGTCCCATAATTCAGTGGAATGATTGCATAGTGAGTGTGTGTTGAGAAGTTTGCATGTGAGTAGGTGTTTTTTATTAGGTAGTGTCTGTGGTGTGTTTTGGGTGGGTCTGGTAGGTGGGCTTGTGTGTGTGCAGTGGCAGGGTGTGCAGGTGAAAGGTCCTACTGTGGAGCATGGGTCAGCACAGTGGCAGTGTTTGTTGCGGCGTCCAGGGTCGAGGGTGTGGAGCACCGCAATGGTATATCTTCAGGGGCGGGAGAACTAGGGATCATGGGGCTGGGAGCAAAACAGGCACGGATGGGTGCAGACGGGCTTGGTTGTGAGGTGGGTGGGGCTTCTGTTGGTGGGAAGAACAGTGAGTGGGGAAACCTGGTTAGGAAAACCCCAGAGTGAAACCCAGGCAGCTGTAGTGACACTGGATCAGTCTGGAACAAGCAGGAACTGGAGATCACAGGCAAGTGGCAAGCTGGGTGTCCAGGTGCCAATGGAACTCAAATCCAACCCAAACAGAATGTTGTACACAATCCAATATGTTACCAGCTTGGATTTCCTTATCTAATAAGTAGAGCTTTCAGTGACAATCTTTCTTGGCAACTGACTGGCTGGTTCATCAAACACTCACTTTTGTACCTAAGTGATTTTTTTGGCGCAGTAGCCCAAGCAAGTCATGAGTTGTGGATAATTCTTTGGCAGCTACTAATTAGTGTTGCTCAAAGACTTTGGCACTGCTTGGTCTAATATAATGGTGTAAAGACTATAATATAATATATTGCAAGTACAACATAAATATTACAATATGTGGTAATTCTGTGTACTTTTTAGATAGTCTCAAAAGATTTACAATACAAGCTTTCTGGAGGAGGTTGAATGATGCACAACCAGGGTGTACAAAATACAAGGTGAAAGACTGCCAGCATGGCTGCCATACTGACCACCAAACAATTCATCATTACAGGTCCACCCTCAGCACAAGCTCTGAAGTTGAAACTATGGGTAGATCATCTTGGTATGGACTTTGCTTAAACAGCAATAGAGGACAACCTCTCCTTCTTCATCTGGCAGGGACAAACATCTATTAACTGTCACAGAGTCTGCTGGAGGTTGGCCTTCAACTTACATACATTTACCATTGTAGAGGTGCTGAATGCACACTTTGCGCTCATGGTGAACCCTGATTATAAAAGGTTCTTGCTGTGACAGGCTAGACCCCCAAAGAGATAATTGACTTCTTCAACATCTGACTCAAAGAGCTAGCCAGTACTTGCACTCTCTAAGACGAGAACAAAGAAATCCACGCACAGGTCATACAAAGGTGTGCTTCAGCGAAACTACAGGTGCAGATATTACAGGAGCCTGGCAAACCATTGCGAGTCATCCTTATACTCGGGCATTCCAGAGATCTATCCGAAGCTACAGTCAAGTGCATGGAGTCAGTCCTGAATAAACCTATCAAGAGCTACCCAGTCCTCCCAATCACCAAAGGAGCTGCCACTGGGAAAAAGAGTAAAGGGCAGGGAAAATTCTGCCAGTCCTGCAGGTGCTGTGGGAGACATTTTTCAAACCAAAGAGAATACTGGGCGACTGGCAAGCGATGTTCAGAATGTGGGAAACCCAACCACTTTGAGAAGATATGCAGGGTCCTTCCTACAAAACCTTGTTAAGAAAACAGGGAAAACCCTTGCCTCTTCAGAAAGAGAGGCCAAACCCCAGATATGGATGGCAATATGGGTGAGGGAGTGGGGTGTGTGGTATATGCAGTAGACTCAAGCTCTGCCCTGAGGTTTCAAGTGCTGATTTGGGAACAGGCCGCTGACAGCAATCATTGGCACCAACACATTCATGAACATGATGGTCCAGCAGTTGTTTAATATCTTGGAGGAACAACCACAACTGTAGCTCGGGCAAATAAAATTCTGTGCCTATGGACATCGGAAGCCCTTGCTGTTAGCAGTCATATTCCTCATTGACATTAAGCACAAGGATAATGTCACAAGAGTCAAAGTATATGTCATAAAAGGAAACCAAGGAATGGTGCTGAGTTGCCGAATAGCAGAGGAGCTTCAACATGTCAATTTCATGTGCATGCTACAGACTTGAAAGAGGTACTTGACAAGTTCCAAAACTTGTTCAGAGGAATTGAGAGCCTGAGAGGAAAGCAAATACAGGTACATATCAATCTCACAGTCCACCTGTGAGAAATTGGATTGTTGGTTGAGTGGGGCGTTAACCCTGCTTAAGCAACAGCCACATTTCCTGTGAGGATGAACCACTCAAGCCCCTAAATTAACCTCTGCTTAACCCGCTGGTAGTTTGGCACAAAAGCAGTCAGGCTTAACTTAGAGGCAATGGGTGAAGTATTTATGCAGAACACAAACAGTAATAAAGTGAAAATACACCACAAAAAATCCCACACCAATTTAGAAAAATTGAGTAAATGTTATGAGTTTTTAAAATTTAAGGTAAAAACTAATGCCTAAAAGATCAAAGCACGAACCGTTGAAAAATGTGGCTGACCACCATAGAGCACGAGTCGGATACAAGAAGTGGTGGTAGGCACCAAATAGCTAGGGCAGGAAAATGCCAACTTTCTAAAAGTACTGAACGAGAAAATGAGCAACTCAATAAACCCTTGGAGGCTTGGGCAATATAAACTCAATATCAGGTAACAATGCCTACAAGGGATTCTTTTTAGTATCAAAATATTTGATGGTTTCAGAAATGAATTATCTTAAGCCCTAAATAAGTAGCTTATTACAACTGAATTTCAAAATGAATTATTTCCCTCTAAAGCAGATCAATTGCAAAACAGAAAAAAGCTCAACAGGAATAAACAATACAGAAAGGGTGTATACTTGTTAAAGTACAAATTTATGTAAAACGCTGTGTTGTATCAAGAGGTACATAATACAATTCAAATATAAACAAAAGTGACTGAGATGAACATTCTTCACTACAACTCTTTTCTCATGAGCACTTTTTCCATAACCCATTTCACATATTAAAAAACTGGGAAATCATCATTGACCATACAATGAACAATTCCTGAAATGATGGCTACAAAGAAAATGGGTTGAATTGTCGGTGTTTCGGTCTTTCCTGTGATAAGATCTATAAGACCATCTTCAGGACGAAATGTGGACTGGAGACCTCTATGTGGATGGAGTAATCCAGAACATTGTACATCAATTAAGGATATTATATATTGAAAAGTAATACACCCGTGATGTGAGAAAAAAGAAGAAAAAAGAAACAAATATTTTAAGGTTATTGAAAGAACACCAAATGAGAAGAAGAACCAAATACAAAATCTTACCGGAGAAGGTGATAAGCTAAAAGGTGGAGATCAGTGGAACCTGCTCCAGCTTAATACTAAAAGCAAGTTACAAGAACTTACTAGAAGGCTGAGAACATAATTATAAGTTCCAGAGCAAAGAGCGATTCAATGCAGCAACAGAAATTAATGGTACTCGAAGAATCTAAAATGAAAGAGTAGAATTTAGAAAATAATCCTGCTCTTGACTAAGATATCAATGACTCTAAATGAGTCCTGCCTTCATGTGTGGGGTAGAGGGAAACTTTCAAAGAAGTTATAAATACTTCTACTAGACGAGTGCAAACTCCTTGTCAATTATTGTCCACTTCTCACAATTTAAAGAGAATGCTGAATCTAGGTCCAGTTATTTAGAGGGCTAAATCGAGTTATCCATGGTATAATGAATACCCATTTAAGGTTTTCATTACGCTCACACCAGGAAGTAAAGGGACATTTTCCGCTTATCTAACTTTATCAACTCAAAAATTGTTTCACTCCAAAATATTTACGTTGTTAAAAACTTAACAGTCCATTGAGAACTGACCCCCTATTGAAGAGAGGCCAGTGTTGGAAAGAAGGGGTTTGCTCATTATACTCAGCACTTATATAACTAGGCCCCCACTGTGTGCATTGATATGCTTACCAGGTCTCATGTAGTAGTGATCTTCTTTGGACAATTGCTCACCACAAGGTTCTATTAGTCTCTTTTTTGAATTAGCAATCTCTCCAAGTTGAAAGAGAATTGCTGCAAAACAGGCAACTCTAGCACTGCGGGACAAGATTAGACAATACAGGGCAAGCCACGCAACTATCACACTTCATAGTGAACTTAAGCAAGTCAAGTGTATATACACGTGGCTCAACTGATTTAGCGTGTACTTACTAAGTCACAAGTCACCCGGGTCCTCCTCATTGCCATTGCTTCTCGGGTCGAAATAAAAGAAGGGTATGAGAGCCGGAAGTATATAAACGCTTTTGGACTTAACCAGCGTCGCTAATTAGGGGCGAGGTGTCTTAACAAGAACCAACGGCCATCTTGGCCAGGTTCAACAAATACGTAAAAAAGGCTGTAAAGACACACTGTGTCCCTCAGGAAGCAGCAAATAAGCATATTACTTAAGACCCTTTTCCATCATAAAAATGGGGACCTAGTTGTAAAAAAGAAAAAGACGAGCAGCAAGTTGTAGAAATTTTGTAGAAGCCGCAATCAGTTAGAAAAATCGTCAGCCATCTTAGAATGGTCAGTCGAGTCATCTAACCTTAAGTCTTGAAAGGAGACTTTATTCAGAAAATAGTCAGACAGCAGTGTATAAAAACGTGACAAGTTATTTTATTGGAATCAGCGGCCATCTTGGAACGGTCACTGGATTGAGTGACCACAGATTGAAAAGAGACCACAGGAATGTGAGAAAAATGGCCTGATTCATTGCAGGCATGGCCAGATTCATTGCGGCACTGCCCTGCGCCAAAACCTCGTTAATGAGACCCTATGTTTTGAGACAGGATTTTCATCACAAAACATTAATACAGACCTTAAGAAATTGATATTTAAAAGGAACGCTCTTAGAAAGCCGCTTCCGAATAGAGATTCCCTGCCAACCCTAGCTGTAGGTCCTGCCCACAGTTGGGTCTTACCATTGAGCACTATGCAGCACAGCAGGGGAAGACAACATTAATAGAATAGAGGAAGAGCCCAGAAGCCCTGTACCATATGAGACGCAGATCTACGACACACCCCAGAGTCCAAAGGACATCAAGGTAATCTCCTGGAATATAGCAGGTCTTAAGCAAAAAATGAAGGAACCAGACTGGCAAAGATATGTGGAGGACTTTGACCTCTGCTTATTTCAGGAAACGTGGGCTAGGGAACAACACCATAAAGCAGGATATAGAACCTTTAGCATTGAGGCATTACAAGCAAAAAAAAAAGGAAGAGCATCGGGTGGCTTGACAATATGGGTAAAAATTAGTTTAAATGCCACCATAAGAATTTTGCCCACACATTCGCAGGACATCCTAGGCCTGAACCTCAAGTTTGCTAATAATACTCAGCTGAATCTTTTTAACATATATATTAGACTGAGGGAATGTTCCAAAGAATCCCAGCTGCTTGAACACTTTAAGGAGGTCCTAGAGCCCATTGACACAATTTTTTTTAGCATCATAGGGGGCGACTTTAACTGTTGCTATGAACCTATGGGGGGGACTGGAAGTAGTTACTGAAGAGGAAGACCAAATTAGAGGGATTCCACTACTTCAAACAAAGTGTATAGCAAGGAGTAACACTTCTGCCCTGCAAATGCTTCATTTCACTGTTGAGAAAGGCCTTAGAGCATGTAATGGTCACTTTACTTCAGACCTGGCCTGTGCAAACACCTTCTCAAGGGGAAATACAGGCTCTAGAATAGACTATATACTTATTTCTACCTCACACTGGGCTTATGCAAAAGACTTTAAAGTCGACACAAGAGCAGAAAGTGATCATTTTCCTCTATGCCTATTTCTGGATGGGACTTATTTTCCTACTCATGCACTATTAGAATCCCACCCCCCGCCTGAAGCAATGTATCCTCTAATATTTAACAACAGAAGGGCAGTTAGATGGCCTGTTGTCCTAGATCGCGTGGAACCCCTAACCCATATCTACAATGCCTTTAGTGAAATTGTAGGTCCTTACCTAGAACAACATCCTAAACTAATCAAGATAACAGATATCCATCAAAAATTGGTAAAGGAAATACAAGCACACTTAACGAAACCACAGATAAAAAAGGACACATTAGATTTAGGGGTACATACACCCAGTATCTGGTACAACAGGGATTGTAGGATGGCAAAATCTCGGCTGATTGAGGCCATTAAAAACAAAAATCCGTCTGAGATCAGAAAGGAAAGATCTAACTACAAGAAAATCCAAAAGGAAGCACAAAGGAAGTGGGAAGATAACACTTGGGAAGAGCTTATTGTAGCTGCAAAGAAGGGGGACCAAGCCTTGTTTTGGAAGCTAATGACGCACGGAACCAAGCATGGCGTGACGCCCTCTGACCATTTTCTAGATCCCATAACCTGGCAGAGCCACTTCTCAAAACTATATCATAGTGATGATATCCTGGACCCAGTCAGTCATCCTAGGAAGAACCCCTGGGGACCTCGGTCCACGAGCCAAACGTCTTTTTTAAACTTTAGCCTAGAGGATACGGCGCTGGCTGTAACAGCGATTAAGCCAGCAAAAGCACCAGGTCCTAATAGAATACCAGGGGATCTATTTAAGCATAGTGAGGAAGTCTGGGTACCATATATAAACAAACTTTCAAATGCTATAGCCAGGGAACAGCCGGTGCCATCCTCCTGGAAGGGAGCAGAAATAATTCCCATTTACAAGAAGGGCAAAAGGGAAGATCCGGCAAACTACAGGCCTATAAGCTTGATAGACGTTTTACAGAAGGTTTATGCTAAACAAATTTTAACTAGGCTCACAGACTGGATAGTTGCAGAGAATATATTATCACCATGCCAGGCTGGATTCAGACAGAAGACCAGCACAATAGATCAAGTATTTAGACTCTTTATCTTGGGATGGAAATACACCAGACAAAAATTGAGTCACCTATATGTCGCCTTTATAGACCTAAAGGGGGCATTCGATTCCATCCCTAGAGCCCAGCTGTGGGAAAACCTGAGTCAGCAAGGTGTACTCGAGGAGATGTTAAACCAAATCATTAGGTTACACCAAGACAACTATGCCAAGGTACGATGGGGCAAAAATGGCGAGCTCACAAAGGAAATCCCTGTTAGGAGGGGAGTGCGCCAGGGCTGTGTCCTGGCGCCAACCCTGTTCCTCTTATATGTAAACGATTTGGTAGAACACCTCCAAAACTGTGCACATGACTCACCAAAATTAGGGGGCAATCACATCTGTGCCTTAACTTTTGCGGACGATACCATCTTGTTGTCCCAGACACCCAACGGCCTGCAGAACCTACTCCATAGTCTTAATAGCTACTGCAAAGGAAAAGGACTGGAGGTGAATCCAACTAAAACTAAATATATGACGATAAGGCCTCATAGAAGCTTTAAGAGTAAAATATATTGGAATGGCACTGAATTGGAACGGGTATCAAATTTCGTATATCTAGGGGTTACCCTAGACTCTAGACTCTCTTGGTCTACCCAGACGGAGAAGTCAAAAGCCATATTAACGCAAAACTCTATCCCTATCGTCAAAAAAATGGCGGCAACATCCACAAAAGCCATTACACCGGCACTGGAAGTGTACAAAGCAAGAGCGCAATCTGCAGCGTTGTATGGAGCAGAGATCTGGGGTAGTGGCAACCTTAAGCTCTTAGGCACTAGGGAGAACAAAATATTGAGAATGTTTGTCGCCCTTCCCCAACATACTCCATTGATCCCTCTGACATATGATTTGGATATAAAACGTCTGGAGCCTCTTGCAGTCTGGAGAACTCTGACGTTTTGGATCAGAACCTGGACAACTCCGGAGCTAATTGTGTAAAGAGAGTCACTAGCTGAATTACAGGCACTTGACACTCATCTCACGTTTCCTTGGCTAAAACATATTCGAGGGTGGCTTACTGACTTAGGATTGAGCAGGTACTGGTCGAACCCGGGTCTGTTGACCCGTGAATCCAAAAGCGAGATCAAGACTATACTGGGATTTTATTAGAGATAGGGAGATCATGAGTGGCATACAAGGTAGGCTCACTGCCCAATTCCTCCAGCATAAAATGTCCCCTAGTTTTGAGCCTTTCCTCGATGAGATAGAACCGCAACAGGCAAAGAGTTTATATCTGAAATTCAGATATGGAATATTGCAATTAAACACCTTTGTTGCTAAATGGTCCTCCACCCCGCCTGAGGAGAGGGAGGTACATTGTATTTTATGCCAGATGGGGGTCGCAGAAGATATCCCACATGTCTTGTTCTTCTGCCCAGCATATAATAGTCCCAGAAGTAAGTGGATAAAACCATTGGGTAGGTGTCTTAGTGTTAGGAGAATGGAGGATATGATGAGAATTCTAAGAACAGACAACTCCCACCTAATAGTATTTGGAGTTAGCCGCTTCCTATTGGCCACAAACTTTATTAGGAAAAAGAGAGGGCAAAGATTATAGATCTGTATATGGGCTGTGACTGAGAAAAACGTATTTCAAGCAAGGGTATAGGTTTGGGTTAGAGAAGTAGCGTTCAGACGTGAACTCAAACAACCACATTAGACCCAAAGCAACTAGTAAAATCTATCTTAGCAAAGTATTGTCCTGTGAGGTTTTAAAGGTGATGTTGTACCTAACGCAGAACAACAAAGGATGTGTGGGGAAGTTTCTTCACTAAGAAATGATGGGTACAAAAGGGAAACCGCTTCGTCTGTGTAAATATTGAATCATTTTTAAAATAATAGGAGTTCTTTTAAAGCCTTACGGTTTTAACAGTAGTTGACGATTTTAAGATTTGATAGACTTAGTTGAACATATATCTTATCGATTTCTTGTATGAATAGTTCATTTTATTGTGGAAGATTATAATAATTGCGATTTTGCACATCTGATTATATATGCGCCTCTTAAGGAACGGCCATCGATCAAGAACAAGTGGTGTATCCTGTTGCCCTATTAGCCCTAATCACGTTTCTTTGAGAAGAACAATCAGCCAGGGAAGTAACTGGACTGTCAAAACTAACCCTTGGAATCTCCTGTAATTAATGTCGAGGCATATAGATGAAATGAAATGACCAATGGATGAGCGCATTTTTATGAATTGTAAATATAGGTAATGTATTTTAATGTGTTTTGTACTTTAATGGTCTTGTAGGCCGAAATAAAGTATATTGAATAGAGATTCCTTTATTTTTCCTGAACCCATTTAACAATTCAAAAAATATTTTCCGATTTTTTAAATGAGTAATATTCTTGCTGATAATCCTGGCCACATCCCGGGTTTATATTTGCTAAAATTATGTAGCAGTGTTGTAAGTTTAAGCACTGTTTCTTATTATGAAAGGGAATGCAAGTTAAGGGTTTCACAGGTTTGACATGTTCGCCACCTAGTGGCTTTATTGGGTCACCGCATCCATGTTATTTATTGCACTTTGACCAGACCCTGCAGGATTTCGCGATTTGCAAAAAATCGCAAAATTGGCAGTTTTGTAAAAATGCTACGATTTTTGCAAAACTGCCCTCGAAATTTATAAAATATGATCATTTTTTTTTGTCGAGGCTGACAAAGGGCTGTGAAAACACAACAGGTATTTTCACCTCCCAATTCCCAACTTTTGGGAAACGGGGACCTCTTGTGGCCATCTTATGATTTCCACAATATATTTACATGATTAAAAAGGCGGTTGATTCTGCAATGGCAGAACCCGGAGCAAAGAGCTCTAAAGATCAAGATGATGATTTTGAAAAGGATCAAAAGGGAAAATATATGTAAGGCTCTCAATTGCGAGAACTATTGTTTCACATCAGAGAAACCCTGGATTGTAAAGGCAAAGGCCGACAGGAAGAGGGTTTTTTTCACAATATATGAGTCATGATGCGGGTGACCTAATTTTCCACGATGTCAAAGGAAATTCTATATAAACGGTGGAAAGATCAAGATAAATCTGCCATTATGCGATTCTTGAACAAGAGATATTAGGTCAGAGATTTTGAAAAAGATTTTCCTCAAACTCCTAAGGTTAACACTATTTTGGCTTCAATGTCATCGGCATCTCAGCTTTTTTCAGAGAATTCCAGCCTGCCCGATGTCGTGGAGGCTTCGCTTAGTAGGTCTGATATCGCTTCTAATTTTTCAGAGAGAGCAAATACATATGAAGACTATGCCACAAGCAAGTGTTACTTAAACACTTTCAATACCTATATGACTGCATATAGGAAAATGAAGACCCCCCACTAATATTCTAGCAAACATGGAACTGGCATTCAAATTAATCTCGGATGTCACAATTGATAGCTTGTGGGCAGCCGCAGCATTGGTTAGGGTTCAGTAGCTGGTCCCAGACTGCTTTGGATGAAGTCATAGAAACTAGACTCCAATCAGAGAGGCCTACTTAAAAAATGTAATTTTGGAGGATCAAAACTATTTGGTAATGAACTTGATGACATGGTGCAAAAATCAGTGGAAGAGTAAAAAATTCTCAAATCTTTTAAGCTGGGGTCTAGAAAGTAATCCTTTATGTTCAAGCGTCCTCTCCAAACTCTTCAGGACAAGAGTCCCTTTCGAGGCCAGGCTATGTTTGGAAACAAAACCCAACTTAGCATTAACAGTCCCAAAAATGACTACCACGAAGTTGGGGAAAAGTTAAGACGTTTCTATCATGTATGGAAGAACTGTAACATGGACCATTGGGTGCTCCAGATAGTGAAGACCTGTTATCGAATTCCATGTGCCCAAAATCCTCCCCGTCTTATTAGACCTATCCTGTGGATAAAGAAAGAGTTGAGAATTCAAGTAAAGATGATAGGGGTTCAAGCTCTTCTAGAGAAGAAGGCACTCATACTTGTGCCTTTGGTTTAGAGAGGAAAAGGATTCTATTCTGTCCTGTTTTTGGCTGCCAAATCTGACAGGGAATAAAGCCTGTTTTGAACCTGAGGACCCTGACCAATTACATCTCAGTAGACATATTCAAGATAATTTTTCTCCAGGAAATCACCTCCTTAATGGTGGGAACAATTTCCTGGTGACGTTTGAGCTTCAAGACTCATACTGTCGCATCTGGATTCATCCCTCCAATCAACAAGTTCTGTGGTTTGCTGTAAGGAACCAACATTTCCAATTTCAAGTCCTGCTTTTGGTCTGGCAACATTTCCCAGGATCTTCAGCAAGGTACTAGCTCCTGTTGTTGCTCATCTTCAATTGTATGGTGTCACAATATTCTCATATCTTGATGATTGGTTGCTTTCTGCTCTGTCTTTTTTGAAGGCTCAAGAAAATGTTGAAATGGTGACTAGAGTTCTGCACCAACTGGGTTTCATTATCAGCAACGAGAAGTCTTGAGCCAACTCAGAAGAAAATATTTATTGGGGCCCAAATCAGCGCTGTCCTGGGCCATGTCTTCCTGCCTTCTCTAAGGATTGTGGCAATTCAACATGTTACTCATCTTTTGAGTCAGTTTGCTTCAACAGCGCTGGGGTGGCTGAAAATCCAGGGGCTACTGGCGCCCACAACAGCTGTTGTTCCTTGGGCAAGGATGGTATCATTTGAATTTTGTTGTAAACACATTCTAAGCTGGTGCTCCCTGACCATGCAGGATTACGATGCCCTTAATCCTGTGACTCCTGACATATCTCAAAAGTTGGGTTGGTGCATGGTTGAGGGTAATTTTTCTGAAGGGGCAGTACGGTTCTAGGAGATTTTTGCCAGTCCTGAGTGATAGCTGGTGTGTTCCTTCGTGGCTTACTGCAAAAGACCCAGCAGGTGCAATTGATTGCAACTTGGTATTCTGCTTCACACTGACAACTGCCTCTGTGTATTATGCACAAGGAATAGTACCAGGGTGTTAGGTGTATGTTCAAGTTGACTGATTAGGACTAGACCAGGTAGGCAGGAGGTGACCTCCCTATGCAGTCTGTCTCACTTATTTGGATCAGCCACTACGATCCTGCGCCCTAGGGTGGCTGAAGAAGAGGTGTCCTGCCTCACGGATCCGGAGGCAGCGGTGCCCCGGCAGGGTTGCATACATGGGAACTAGAACTTCCCAGGGAGAAATACAGCTCCCTCCATAGAGCTGCAGACACTTTAAATATGCCTATTTCAAAGTGCAATACTCTGCTAAAACAGTTTCCATTGATTTCAGGCTGAAAATGAATGATAATGAGTTAAATAATGTGCCACAAAAATGTAGCTACATTTCCATATTTGTGCTGCAAAATTTCCATTTTAGTGCTGTAAAATTTGCTAATGCATGCCACAATATCCTGGGGGGTCTGTTTGACACAAGGAATAAAGGCCCTGCTCCACCTGACCAACACTAGCTAACTTAACTGAATATTAACGGGATTCTGCTGCAGCAGTGGATTTTTATAGACGAGAAGGAATATAGCATGTTACAACGCATGCTATTATAGTGCGTGTTTTTACAGCGTGGTCTTTACAACGACCGCGTTGTTAGTGCGCAATACCTTTACATCGCAAGTCATTAGAACGACTTGCTGTAGGGGGCGCGCTGGACTGAGGAATAGTATTATTTAGTATTCCTACTCCAGTTTGCGCAACAGCAGAGAAGGTGTTGGATTTCATATCCAATACCTTAGCGCCAACTACAGCAAGTCGTTCTAATGACTTGCGATGTAAAGGTATCGCGTACTAACAACGCGGTCGTAGTAACCACCGTGTTGTAAAAGCACTGCGATGTGATGACAGCGTTGTAAATGCTGTTTCCCACGAGAAGCAGTGCAGATTCAATATACAGAAATTCCTGTTGTTCTGTAGCTGTTAGCAATACAGCAAAGGACGTCTGGGAGTAGAATTGTATTTTAGGCAGAGCCTTTCCCAAAAATGCCAAACAGAAAGCTTCCTGGGATGTGTGCCTGAAACTTGTTACTAGCCCCATGCATGAGTTATTTCTTTTTCTGATCTGACTTGACAGCTGTCCCCAGACAATTATGTGAGATTCACCAGGAAAGGGGCTTTGGCTCCTCCCACAAGTTGGGAGTAAAGGATTTGATTGGGCAGAAGGTATGTGCTTGTCTTCCAAAAAAAGTGCTTCTTGTTTCTGTGCTGGTAGAGCACTCCAACCCTCATGGAATGGAGAGACATGGATAAGCACCTCTTAACTGTAATCAATAAAAGGTACAATGTAGTAGAAGGCTTGTTGGTGAAAGAGAAAACTATCGCTGAAGTACAGAGCTCAGAACCTCTAACTTTTGATTTTGCATGCTCAGATCACTTAAACATGCCTTCTGCTGACATCTCCTGGCAATTCTAAGAATGAGGAGGGAGCTGGGGTAGTATCTCCTGTGAATGTTCAAGGGCTAAACATGCATTACCTTATCTCCAGGTGGAATCTGCTCAAAAATCCTGTCCAACTGAAGTGGACTCACCTCCCATGATCGCAATGGTCTTGCCGGGTAGAGTGCATCCTTAGCACCAGCTGCGGTCTCATCCATTTCCTTCTACCAAGCACAAAGGCTATGTGTTTTTAATAGACAGTGGCTCCAATTATTGGTCTTGTAACAAGTTGGTCCTGCGTGGGTGTTTTGTTTTGTTATGTGTGGTGTTGTCGAATATAGATTTGTGTCCTCCTGGGTGATGGCTAGAGCGTGTGCCTGTTTTACCCCTGATGTTGGTGTGCTCCATAGTTTGGTCCAGTGATGTACCAGAGAGATTAAATAGGCTGGCATGATGAGCATAAGATAACAAAGTAACTAAGGACTTGATGTACAAAGAATGCATTAGGTAAAAGGGGTCGCAAGTTGCATATCAAGTTTTACAGAATGCATTCTTATTTTGCGAACTGACCTATATAGTATTAGGCTGATTCACAAAATACAGACTCGTAGTGGGTCACAATTTGGCCTACCTCAGAAATATTCATGAGGTAGGTCCAAAACTGCAACCCACTACGATTGGCTCCAATCAAAGGAATGGTGGCCTGCTGTGGCCAGCATACCACTATGTGTCTGATTGACTACGTTTAAATAAAGCAATCTTTTTTTTTTAAATGCAGCCCGTTTTCCTAAAAGTAAAATGGAATGCATTTAAAAAAAATGAAAATGTTTAAATGCATTGTTTTAAGAATAGGCATTGATCCATAGAATCACTGCCCATCCTTGAAAAAAATGGCGCTATTCATGAAGGGGAAATTCCAGTTTGCGAAAACGTTGCCATCTCCTATGGGTTGGTGGGAAAATATTATGGGCCTCATTAACGAGGCACCCAGCGGCACTTTTGTGTTACTGTAGCATCACTTTTTTGACAATCAGGTGGCGCAATGTGCCACAGCATATTTACAAGGCCATGCAAAGCCACTTTGTGTGGCTTTTCATGGCCGTGTACATATGTGCCCCTTTCACGCAGAACACTGCGTGAAAGCGGCATTCCATGCGTGTTGCTGTGGGTGTTCCCAATCAACACTCATGGAATCTGAAGCATTCCCAGATTTATGAGGAATCGTAATCCCTGGGAATGCGTCAGATTCTAACGCCACCCCAGGGGTGGTGTTAGGGAGGCGCAACGTGGAGAAATATCCTTATTTCTCCTTGTTTTTTCCTCTTTCTATGTGTGCTGCATTCTGCAGCACACATAGAAAGAGGAAAACACCTCTTGTGATTGTTTTTGTGCAGGAAGGTGGCACCCTACAACACAGACACCCTTGCACCATAGAACAACAGTGCATGAGTTGGTGCATGGCAGCCCATTGTGAAACCAGCGCTGGGGAAAAGGACAGGAAATTTGCTGAATCTCATCAATACGGCACATTCCTGACCTTTTTTTTTTACGCAGAGCAGTGCGGCCAGATTCATTGCGGCGCTGCCCTGCGCCAAAACCTCATTAATGAGACCCTATGTTTTGAAACAGGATTTTCATCACAAAACATTAATATAGACCTTAAGCAAATGATATTTAAAAGGGACGCTCTTAGAAAGCCCCTTCCAAATAGAGATTCCTTAATTTTTCCTAAACCCATTTAACATTTTCCAAAAACATTTTCCGAATTTTAAATGAGTTTAGTACATTTTAAAAGGTGTTTTAGCAGTCACAAAATCTCATATTTACTGAATCTGGGGATTTGTTACCAAAAAACTCTTTGTACATCAGGCCCTAAGCCTGAATCTGTTGTCTCTGCATCAGATGTATGTTTATGGGGAGGCCTATACCACGACATAAAATATTCTTGCTGATAATCATGGCCACATCCCGGATTTATATTTGCTGAAATTATGTAGCAGTTTTGTAAGTTTAAGCACTGTTTCTTATCATGAAAGGGAATGCAAGTTAAGGGTTTCACAGGTTTGACATGTTTGCCACCTAGTGGCTTTATTGGGTCACCGCATCCATGTTATTTATTGCACTTTGACCAGACCCTGCAGAATTTCGCGATTTGCAAGAAAATTGAAAAATCAGCAGTTTTGTAAAAATGCTGCGATTTTTGCAAAACTGCCCTCGAAATTTGGAAAATATGATACATTTTTTTTGACAAGGCTGACAAAGGGCTGTGAAAACACAACAGATATTTTCACCTCGCACTTCCCAACTTTTGGGAAACTGGGACCTCTTGTGGCCATCTTATGATTTCCACAATATATTTACATGATTAAAAAGGCGGTTGATTCTGCAATGGCAGAACCCAGAGCAAAGAGATCTAAAGATCAAGATGATGATTTTGAAAAGGATCAAAAGGGAAAATATATGTAAGGCTCTCAATTGCGAGAATTATTGTTTCACATCAGAGAAACACTGGATTGTAAAGGCAAAGACCGACAGGAAGAGGGGTTTTATTCACAATACATGAGTCATGATGCGAGTGACCTGATTTTCCACAATGTCAAAGGAAATTTTATATAAACGATGGAAAGATCAATATAAATCTACCATTCTGCAATTCTTGAACAAGAGATATTAGGTCAGAGATTTTAAAAAGATTTTCCTCAAACTCCTTAGGAGTTTAACACTGTTTTGGCTTCAATGGCATAGACATCTCAGCTTTTATCAGAGAATACCAGCTTGCCCGATGTCGTGGAGGCTTCGCTTAGTAGGTCTGATATCGCTTCTAATTTTTCAGAGAGAGCAAATACATATGAAGCATATGTCACAACCAAGTGTTACTTAAACACTTTCAATACCTATATGACTGCATATAGGAAAATTAAGACCCCCCACTAATATTCTAGCAAACATTGAACTGGTATTCAAATTAATCTCGGATGTCACATTTTATAGCTTGTGGGCAGCCGCAGCATCGGTTGGGGCTTCAATAGCTGGTCCTTGTTAGAGCCGGGATTCCCTAGTTGGCTTAGGTAGGTACCTGAGGCCAAATAGGGGCCCTTGCTTCTAAGTCAGGGAAAGGAAGGACACCTTCTCAGATAGCCCCTGCTCACCCCCTCGGTAGCTTGGCACGAGCAGCCAGGCTTATCTTCAGGGCAAATGTGTAAAGTATTTGCAACCACGCTCTCAGTGACCCAATGATGGCACCACAAATGGACTCCACACGAGTTTCATAAAAAAAACAAGTATATGTTTATATAAAAAGATATACGATGAGACCACACGATAAAAATCCAATATATGCGTACTTGTAATAATTCACCTTGCTGGTTATTAGGCCAGCAAGCCCTTGTAGGTTCTGACGGTATTATTGAGCAATTCTAGATGATCCAATGCAGTCCTAATGCAATGCTATGCAGTTAGTAATGCAAGAATCAGGCACTTTACAATGTAAAAGTAATGCAGTTCTTTATGCAACAATCAAGCAGTTCGTAATGCCAAAATAATGCAATGCGTAATGCAACAATCAGGTAGTTCGTTATGCAAAAATAATGCAATGCGTAATGCAACAATCAGGCAGTTCGTAATGCAAAAATAATGCAATGCGTAATGAAACAATCACGTAGTTCTTGATGCAAACTAATGCAATGCGTAATGCAACAATCAGGTAGTTCGTTACGCAAACACAATGCAATGCGCAAGGCAACAATCAGGCAGTTCGTAATGCAGAAACAATGCAATGCACAAGGCACTCCGGCATCAATCACGGTGCTTTAGACGGTCTCTCCGCCACTCGTACTGACTCGCGGTCAGCTTCCGCCAACCTATGCCCCCAACACGGGTATGTTGTAAACCAAAGTACAGCTTCACACTCCGGTCCCGGTACTGCCACTCCTTTGGCAAGTACGGGCCGCAATACGAGCTTGAGCAGAGTCTCGCGCTGCAATAATGGGAGAGGCCGAGAGCGTCTCTCTCCGAGCCCGAAACCCCGCCCCAGGCGGCGACACACGTTACCTGGGGGGTGCGACCTCGCTCTCCTCTCCTCCTCTAGCGACTTCGGCCTCCGATGCGACTTGGTTGATTCCGGGAAGTGGAACTCGGGCTCTCCCCCGACGGGGTTGCTTCGAGGTCCTGCTTCTGGTAACGGCAAGCTCAGGCCGGCGGCACAGCTCCTCTGGGGATGCCAGTCCGGGCCGATGGCGATAACGAAGATCTCAGGCTGCAACAGGCCACACGCACACAGCGTCGCTGAGACTTACTTGAGTTCCGTGTGCATACGATCACAGGGCAATCCTCACGAAGGTCTCAGGATGCACAAAGCACACACACACAGGGTCGCTGAGACTCACTTGGACTCCAGGTGTGCACGATCACAGGGCAATCCTCACGAAGGTCTCAGGCTGCACGAAGCACAAGCACACAGCGTCGCTGAGACTCACTTGGACTGCTGGTGCCCACGATCACAGGGCAATTCTTACGAGGGTCTCAGGCTGCAAAATGCACATGCACACAGCGTCGCTGAGACACACTTGAACTTCGGGTGTGCACGATCACAGGGCAATCCTCACGAAGGTCTCAGGCTGCACAAAGCACACGCACACAGCGTCGCTGAGACTCACTTGGACTCCAGGTGCACACGATCACAGGACAATCCTCACGAAGGGTGCAGGCTGCACAAAGCACACGCACACAGCGTCGCTGAGACTCGCTTGGACTCCAGGTGCCCAGGATCACAGGGCAATTCTTACGAGGGTCTCAGGCTGCAAAAAGCACACGCACACAGCGTCGCTGAGACACACCTGGAAACTTTTGTGTTCCTGAGTTTCCACAACAGGGAGCCAGCTCTCCTCGGGCCCTTGGGGATAAGTTACTTCAGGACACAGCACACAGCAAAGTCCTTTCAAGCAGGGGGACACAGCACACAGCAAAGTCCCTTTAGCCTCTCCTTGGTTAAATCAGCAAACTGCAGGCCAGCCCCAGAACACACAGCAAGGGTCATTCCTTTCATTCAGTCTCTTCAGCTGCTTCTTCCTTGGCAGAGGTTCCTCTTGACCACGAAGTAGTTTCAATCCTTTACAGTCTTGAACAGTTCCATTCCAAAGTCCAGGGGTTTCAGCTCTCATAGTTATACCCCTAAATGTCTTTGAAGTCTTTGTGTTCATGGGGGCACTGACCCCTGTCCAAACCAGTTCTGCGTGTCTCCCTGCCAGTGACACCTTCTGCCTTTGATAGTGGGGGTCTGGATCCTTAATCACTCAGCAGGAGATGGAGCCATTGTTTTATGGCAGCAACCCAGGCCTCTTCACCTCCGGGGGCTACTCCTCCCCCCTACACTCCAGATGCAGGTCAGCCTGTTGCTGTCTCACCTCCTCCCCTGGGTCAAGACATTCCCCAGAGCCTATCACATTCAAATCCAGACAGTCAATCCACAACCAGACAGAGACACACAGAAATGTAGAGCACAGAAACCCAGCCACTTCTAAAAGAGTGGTTTCTAAACCCGCAATTCAAAAACCACCTTCACAAAAAGATGTGTTATTAAATTGTGAGTTCAGGCACACTAAACTTCACCTCTCCATCTTAAGCCTTTGGGAAGATAGGCTGGAAACATATTACACAGCCTTCCCCATTCTGTCCTATGGGCAAGATGGCCTTTCAACAGTGAAAAACGAAATGGAGAGTATTTCACTGTTAGGACATGGTACACACCTCAGTACATGTCCTACCTTTCAGATAGACTGCACCCTGCCCAGGGGGATACCTTGGGCCTACCATAGGGGTGTCTGATGTGCATAGAAAGGGAAGGGTAAGGCCTGGCAAGTGGGTGCACTTGTCAGGACAACAAGGCAGTTTAACAAACTGCGCGCAGGCGCTGCAGTGGCAGGCCTGAGTTCTCTCTTTAGGGCTACTTGTGTGGGTGGCACAATTAGTGCTGCAGGCCCACTAGTAGCATTTGCATTACTAGCCCTGGCACACATAGTGCACTTTACTAGGGACTTTACTAGTAAGGCAAACATACCAATCATGGACAACCAATTACCATTACACTTTATACAGGGAGCACTTGCACTTTGACACTGATCAGCAGTGGCAAAGTGCCCAAAGCATCTAAGCCAGTCAAACGAAATCCATCACAGCATCAAAAATAGAGGAGGTAGAGGCAAAAAAGTCAGGGGTAATCACACCAAGAAATGCCAGGTCTAACACGTGTCGCCTCCAGCCGAAAAGTGGGGGGAACTACCCACCCTCATGGGAGTTCTCATCACTAAGGCGGAAAATTCTGGACAGACCATCAGCATTGGCGTGTTCTGTTCCAGGTCGGTGCTCCACCGGGAAGTCCATTCCCTGTAGGGAGATGGACCACCTCAACAGTTTTGGGTTCTCACCCCTCATCTGCATCAGCCATCTGAGGGGCCTGTGGTCGGTCTGAACCAGGAAGTGAGTCCCAAACAAGTAGGGCCTCAGCTTCTTCAGCGCCCAGACCACAGCAAAAGCTTCCCTTTCAATTGCACTCCACCTCTGTTCCCTGGGGAGTAGCCTTCTGTTAATGAAAGCTACGGGTTGGTCCCAGCCCTCGTTGTTCAATTGTGAGAGTACTGCTCCCACACCATGCTCTGAAGCATCTGTCTGCACTACAAATTCTTTGGAGAAATCAGGCGCCTTGAGCAAGGGCGCCATGCACATGGCAGTTTTCAGGGCATCAAAAGCGGTCTGGCAGGCATCAGTCCAGATCACCTTCTTGGGCTGTTTCTTTGACGTCAGTTCTGTCAAGGGGGCAACAATGGAGCCATACCCCTTCACAAACCGTCTTTAATACCTTGTGAGTCCTAGAAAGGCCCTCACTCCTGTCTGGGTCTTGGGGGGGTTCCCAAGCCAGAATGGTATCAATTTTTGCCTGTAGGGGCGCCACCTGGCCGCTCCCGAACTGGTGTCCTAAGTACACCACGGAACCCTGCCCTATCTGACACTTACTTGTCTTGATAGTCAGGCCTGCCCTGTGCAAGGCCTTCAACACTTCACAGAGGTGTCGCAAATGTTCCTCCCCACTGGAGCTAAACACAGCTATGTCGTCCAGGTAGGCGGCGCTGAATTCCTCCAGCCCACTCAGCACCTGGTTAACCAGTCTCTGGAAGGTGGCAGGGGCGTTCTTCAACCCAAAGGGCATAACTCTGAACTGGTAGTGCCCCTCTGGCGTTGAGAACGCTGACCTCTCTTTGGCCCCCTCGGTCAAGGCAATCTGCCAGTACCCAGATGTCAAATCAAATGTAGTGAGGTACCGGGCAGCTCCTAGCCGATCCACGAGCTCATCAGCTCTGGGGATGGGATGAGCGTCAGTCTTAGTGACCGCATTGAGCCCACGGTAATCCACACAGAACCGCAGTTCTGGGGTGGCACCTAGTGCAGCAGCTTTTGGCACAAGGACCACTGGGCTAGCCCAGGGGCTGCTGGATGGCTCAATCAGCCCTAGCGCCAGCATCTTGGAAACCTCCTCTTTGATGCTGGCCCTGACCTTATCAGCTACCCTGTAAACATTTTGTTTTACAGGCAGGCTGTCTCCCGTGTCCACATCATGGATGCACCAATGGGTTATTCCTGGGGTCAGGGAGAACAGGGAGGCGAACTGACCCAATACCTGGCGACAGTCCCTCTGCTGTTCCGGGGTCAGGGTAGGCGAGAGGTTCACCCCATCCACTTACCCATCCTTCTCCTTGGCTGACAGGAGGTCAGGAAGAGGTTCACTCTCCTCTTCCGCCCCGTCATCTGTAGCCAAGAGCATGGTCACATCAGACCTCTCAAAGTGTGGTTTGAGGCGGTTCACATGGAGGACCCTCAAAGGGTTCCTAGGAGACCGTAGGTCAACCAGGTAGGTTACCTCGCTCCTGCGCTCCACCACCTCATAAGGCCCAGTCCACTTATCCTGGAGCGCGCAGGGCTCCACTGGCGCCATCACCCACACTTTTTGCCCAGGTTGAAACTCGACCAGAGTGGCATTCTGGTCGTACCACCGCTTCATTTCTTCCTGGCTGGCTTCAAGATTCGCCTGAGCGAGTTGCCGGAAACGCCTAGTTTGGTTCCTGAAGGCCAGCATGTAGCTATATACATCCTGGGGGGGTTTACTAGGAGCCTTCTCCCAGCCTTCCTTCAACAAACTCAAGGGTCCTCTTACAGGGTGCCCATACAGGAGCTCTAAGGGGCTGAACCCTAGGGACTTCTGTGGCACCTCTCTGTAAGCAAACAGCAGGCATGGTAAGAGGACGTCCCACTTACGCCTCATGGGTTCCTCAAGACCCATAATCATGCCCTTCAGGGTCCGGTTAAATCTCTCAACTAGACCGTTACCCTGGGGGTGGTAAGGCGTGGTGAACTTGTAGGTTACACCGCACTCCTTCCACAGAGATTTCATATACCTAGATATGAAATTAGTACCCCTGTCGGACACCACCTCTCTGGGGAACCCCACGCGGGAGAAAATCCCCATCAGTGCACGGCCCACCACGGGGGCTGTCACCGTCCGGAGAGGGATGGCTTCCGGGTACCGGGTGGCATGGCCCACCAAGACCAGGATAAACCTGTTGCCCATGGCTGTCTTGGGATCCAGAGACCCCACGATGTCAATGCCCACCCTTTCAAAGGGGGTGCTGACTACAGGGAATGGTTGGAGAGGAGCCTTGCGCTTCCTCCCACTCTTACCACTTGTCTGGCAAGTCTGACAGGTCCTGCAATGAGTATCAGAACTCTTGCGCATTTGAGGCCAGTAGAAGTGGGTGACAAGCCTCTCAAAGGTCTTGTCCTGCCCCAAATGTCCTGCTAAAGGTACATCATGAGCCAACCCCAGTAGGAAGGCTCTGAAGCGCTGGGGTACCACCAGCGCACGGGCTGTCCCAGGCTCAGCAACCTTAGGCTCACTATATAGGAGATCATTCTCCCAGTAAATCAAGTGGGACCCGGACGGATCACCTGGTGCCTGGTTTGCTGCCTGTTGCCGCAAACCTTCAAGAGAAGGGCACTTCTTCTGCTCCTCACAGAATTCCTCCCTGGAGGGCCCTCCCTCCTGCTGCCATTCGGTCAGCTCAGGTAGGTCCCCCAGTTCAGCTACTTGCTCCCCCGTAGGCTCCAGGGCATCCCCCTCAAGGTTTGCCTCCTCCTGGACCATGGGAACTTTGGGGGCCGGTTTCCCGCGCCTCCTGCCTCTTCTCCTTAAGGCAGGCACTTGGCCACTGTTTCAGGCTCCAGGTCCTCTTGAACACCTTTACTGGCTGCCACAGACCGAGTGGTCACACAAGCCCACTCAGGCAGACCCAACATCTCCAAATGCGCCTGGCGCTCCACCTCTTTCCAGGGGGAACTCTCCAGGTCATTCCCCAGCAGACAGTCTACAGGCATGGATGGGCTTACAACGACCTTCAAAGACCTTCAAAGAACCTGAGACCCCCCCCACTCAAAGGGAACTAGCGCCACCTTGCAGAGGCGCACGAAGTTGTCTGCTGCAACTACAGGGTGAAGTACATTGGGAATTACCTGCTCCTCAGACACCCACTGACACCTGACAGATGTCAAACTGGCTCCTGTGTCTCTCAGAGCCTCCACCCTCCTTCCATTGATGGTCACCCACTGCCTGTACTTCTTAGTATTCTCAGGCAGAGAGACTTCCTGGACCATCTCTCGATCTCCTAACAAGACCAGGGTCATAACTCCTTGCTCCTCCCCATTCCAAGGACTCAATTCCTCCCCCAACACTACACTCACTAAACCCGGTGTTGGAGCACCAGTGGGTGCAGGTGACTTCTTGGGGCATTTAGGGGCAATATGACCCACTTCTTTACAGAAATAACAAGTAGGAGGACCTCTGTTGTCCCGCTTGCCCTTATGGGGCCAGGACCTCTTAGCCTTGGGGGACTGGGACCCTTTTACCTGGGAACTACTTTGGGGCCCTTTAGAGAACCCCGTGTGGTTACCCTTGTCCTCCCCCACCTTCTGCGGGGGGCCCTGTACACCTTTGGTAGTGGTACCTCCAATCCCTTGTGGACCCTGGTGCTGGTCCAGCGGTCCGCCTCTTCAGCAAGCTTACCGGGATCAGTCAGCTTACTGTCCAAAAGATGCTGCCACAGCTCTGGAACAATATTACAAAAAGGGGTATGCTGTTCCCCAGGGCGGACAACGTTATGAGGGGGGAATTCCCCTTATAGGAACTAAAGTCCTCACACACCCAGCAAGCTAGGTGTCATGCTTCATCATCTGGACTTGCTCCTCGTCGGGTCGGCGCTGCAATACCCAACGGGCACCCGTAAAGGGGCTCTTTCACGGAGATCTTTTGTTCCAGCCGTATGGTGCATGGGTGTGAGGGCCCTAGAAAAATATATGGTGTAGATGTGATGTGGGTGGGTGATTTAAAAAGGTTGGATAATCCAAAGGAAATTTATTATTTATTGTTAAGGTGGTTATCCACCTTATTAAAAAACAGAGTGGCCGCTTTCTGGCTCTATGGTCCAGTGGAGCTAGCTCATCTCTCACAGTGTGGTCGACATGTTTCATGCATTTTGGTCACTACTGATCCATTGCATTTCATCAGGACCTATTATTAATACTATCTACACGTGGTGATGGGACGGAAAACTCCTACCTACCACACTTCAAGGGTGCGAGCGCAAGGTCCCGCCAATCATAGTGATAACCTAGCTGGAGGGTAAAACTCACTCCATTCGGTATTATTGGCTCCAGACACCAATATCGTGGTGTCCTGTCCACGCTGGACGTGCGCCGATAAACCTCCCGCGCGTCGAGCCGCAAAATGCCGGATCCTGATGAAATGCAATGGATCAGTAGTGACCAAAATGCATGAAACATGTCGACCACACTGTGAGAGATGAGCTAGCTCCACTGGACCATAGAGCCAGAAAGCGGCCACTCTGTTTTTTAATAAGGTGGATAACCACCTTAACAATAAATAATAAATTTCCTTTGGATTATCCAACCTTTTTAAATCACCCACCCACATCACATCTACACCATATATTTTTCTAGGGCCCTCACACCCATGCACCATACGGCTGGAACAAAAGATCTCCGTGAAAGAGCCCCTTTACGGGTGCCCGTTGGGTATTGCAGCGCCGACCCGACGAGGAGCAAGTCCAGATGATGAAGCATGACACCTAGCTTGCTGGGTGTGTGAGGACTTTAGTTCCTATAAGGGGAATTCCCCCTCATAACGTTGTCCGCCCTGGGGAACAGCATACCCCTTTTTGTAATATTGTGACTGGGCATGTATGCTGGACCCCGCTAACAAGCCCTACAGTCCCCCTTATTTGTTAGAGACAGCTCTGGAACACACAGACTACTCAAGTGCTCCCAACTAATTAAATCGCATAAGCCCTTAAAATCAGTTACCTTGCTGCCATTCACACACTCAACCCAAGTACTGGATTCCAGCTTCTTGAAGTTCCTGAATTTCTGCCTGTACTGTTCAGGAGTGAGCCCATACCTGAGGCATAAAGCCTCCTTCATATTGTCGTAGGTCAGGGTTCCCGCCCTCTCTAAAGGGGGTAAAACATCCCTCCCAGAAGCCTCAAAGTGTTTCCATAGGCCCGCCCCCCAATGCTTCTCAGGCACCACATTCATCCTCAGTGCGATCTCATATGCCGTGAACCACGCATAAATATCATCACCCCTCTGGTAATCTCGCACTCAGGGGCATATTCAAAAGGAGCTATCGCCGAATTAGCTGCACTTTATCGCAGCCAAAGTCGTGATAAATTTACCTCCCCATTCACAAGCCGGTGTTAACAGCCCACAGCACCAGTTTACCCGTGATAGCAGACGCAAAAAACATCGCCACAGAGGACCCCCGCAAATATCGCTAATGAGATGCAGAGTAGGCGCTCCTGTGCCAAAAGTCGAGACAATGTCACACCTCAACATTCACAACGACCAGCCACATCGGCGATAAGAACACAAAACAGGCGATAAGGCGCGTTAGCACCAGGAAATTTACACCTGCTCTACCCTGGTGTAAAGTCGGACGGCAGCCAGCACCACAAAAGGGAGCACAGCCCAGGGCCACAACCGAAGGGCAACAGATGCCATGGAGCCACTCATCATGTGGCCCGGACACCCAAGAGGGCCACAACACCCACCGCCACCACCCCAGGACCCCAACCCACACCCGGAACAACCCCCCCCATGGACCACCACAGACGCAGCGCAGACAAAGACAGCGGACCCCCAGGAAGCTTACCAGCCTCACAGACCCAACATCTGACAATGTCACCGTCCACTACAGGCTGAAAGTGACAAACATCCTACGCATCCTGACAATCATCACCTAACAGGCCTACGGCACCAACACAGCGGACAACCAACATCCCACCCCACACAAAGCTGCTGGCTTGGCTGCACCTGTTGGCCCCTGGTACCCCCCCAACCAACACCCACCAGAGTCGGAGGAGTCTCACAGCCAGCCACATCCAAGTCCCCCACACCTGTCCTGGACATCACCATCACCCTGGCACCCCAGTCCCCATACGTACAACACAATGTGCAGGATCCGCTGGAGACCAAGCAAGGACCATACGCCCAAGCAGGATGCACGCACGTGTTGGGGGCAATACACAGCACACATGTACTACCTGTGCCCCCTGGTGACACAGCACACAAACACCGCAACAGGAAGCACACGTCTCACATCAATGTGCAGGCAACAACAGAACACCGTGGAACCCCCAACAATGTCGCCTTCAAATACACAGCCAGTGTGCATGATACCGTCATCCTCCGACAGTCCATCATCAACCAGCGTTCCCAGGATGGCAACAAGGGAAATGCACAGCCCCTTGGCAATATCCAAATGAACACCCCACACACCTCAACTCCACAACCATGCAACTCACAACTCTGGCAATGCACACGTCACAAAATCACATACAACAGGCACAACAACATGCCCACCCACCAAACACGACAGAACAACTTACAATGTTCACATGGGCAAGCCCTGAACATGAGCCAGCAATGGCATGGCACCACAGCCACATGATAGCCAAATGTGTGGAGAGGTGGCAACCAGGCATGTGTGAAGGCTGCAGTAGAACCATGATTGGGAAAGTACACAATGCCATGGGTGGCGGAGATGTGCTGGACACACCGCAGTATGCAGAATACACCCCTATCCATGGCGACATACACCGCTGGTGTATGGAGTGTAGTGGACAGTGGACGCCACCATGTCACCCCAGCCAGTGGGGGACCTCGCGGAAATGTTGCCTGTTATGCCCCCCCCTAAGCATCACCTGAGTGGGATGGCCCGGCGTACGCTACGCCAGCGTAGGGGTGTGAATAAAAAGCACGTAGGCCTGGGCGGGGTCCTCTTCCGGAAAGACCCACGTCTCTGCCAGGGCGGCGCCTCCCACCCCGCCACGAGGCCGACGCCGTACTCGTGAGCAGAGCTGCCTGCAATGCTGTGCACCTGCCGGACCCCGGCACGCTGGACCACGAACACGAAGGCCCGCCCCTGCGCAGCCAGGCCACACTGATTACCTGCCGACACTGGTGTGTGTCAAGGAGGGCCCACCATGTGCCGGCGCAAGCTCCAAGCCCGAGTCCCACGAGCTTGGCAGCCACCTCAGACCATCACGGCCTCCACGACACAGGCCCGCTTTATTCCTTTCTCATTGACGTACTCCACTGCCACCTTAGGCCTACTCTTCGGACCAGTAGGTCCCATATGTGAAACTGTGTCGTGAGTCATGAATGGCAGTGACCCCAAATCCGGGCCAGCGGCCACAGCACCAGACCCCTCCGATCAGTGAGGCATAGTTCCATATGAGAATCTTGCGACACGTGGTGCCACTAACCCTGTTCAACGCCAGCCGGCGACACGTGGTGCCACTAACCCTGTTCAACGCCAGCTGGCTACACATGGTGCCACTAACCCTGTTCAACGCCAGCCGGCGACACGTGGTGCCACTAACCCTGTTCAATGCCAGCCGGCTACACGTGGTGCCACTAACCATGTTCAACGCCAGCCGGCGACACGTGGTGCCACTAACCCTGTTCAATGCCAGCCGGCTACACGTGGTGCCACTGAACCTGAACTATGCAGGCCGGTGGGGCCATCCAACCTATGCCGGCGACACTCGGTGAATGGGCCGTGCTGACCGCTGCCTCAGGCCTACACCACGGTCAGGTAGGTCACACATTTGGAACTGAGTCTTGATTACACCATGGCAGTGAACATTATTGAAGGCAGAGAACAATTCACTATACACCCTTCGATGTGGTGGCAACAAGTCTGTGCATGGCATCACAACCACACGTGTCTGTGGGCCTACGCGGACTACTGCCCTCGGCCTACGCTGCGCACGAGTGGGATCACAGATTTGGAACTGAACATCGGTAATTCAAAAGGCAGAATACATTTCATCCCACGCACGGAGAGGCATAAGAGGATGAGTCGTTGCAGTCCGGAGGGAACAGGATCATCGTTACGGAGGTGATTGAACACTACCGACAACTGCCACTGTGTCACTAACTCTGTGCCTCGCGAGCCAACGACACGTGGCTGTGGGCCACTGCTGACCGCTGCCTCCGGCCTACACTGCGGTCCAGTAGGTCCCATGTGTGAAACTGTGTCCTGAGTCATGAATGGCAGTGACCAGACGTCTACTGCAGGGGTGATATCACTAAACTCCCTGCTATCAGTGAAGCAAACGAATGCATCACAAGCACACGACACGTGTCTGTGGGCCACTGCTGACCGCTGCCTCCCGCCTACACTGTGGTCCAGTAGGTCACAGAGTCTTGATTTGGCAATGTTGGAGTTCACATCTGTGTACCGACATCATCGCAGACTGCATCCCCTCTCAGCACCTGTGCCACTAAGTGTGTTCCCTGACATTCATGGACACTCACTGGTCATACATTGGTGGTGTTTGAGTCTACGGACTAGGGGCTAGTTTTCATCCTCATGTAGCTGATACCGAATTGTTGGTGTAAACGAGGGTTGAGCTTTCCACTCCTCCATTTGCTGCTTCCAGATGACATCAGACCTTCCGCATCATGCCCTGGAGGACACCTTCCACTGTCCCCCGCAACCCTCCGCAACATACACCTCGGACATTGATGGGGACCCGCTCAGGTCGCATGGCCCATCTGACTGCACCGCAAGTCACCGTCCCGTGGCTGGGTGCCTGCGCCAGCTGCAGTGCATCCGGGGCCACTAACTCTGTGCTGCTCAGGCCTGGGACCCCTTCTTCTGAGACATTGAATGGCTTCTGTAGCGATGGTCTTGGAGTCATCAACGCCATGTGTCTGTGGCCCTGCGCTGTCCGCATCCTCCGGCCTCAACTGCGGGCCACCAGGGCCCACACATAGCATCGCGTCTTGACCGGCCCGGACGTCGCATCACCGCAGGAGGCACATGCCACCACCGCAAGGACCACCTCCAACCGCCATCTGCCAGTGTCGAACCGGTGGTCCTGACAGACCTACGGAGTTGCTCAGACCTGTCGTGGATGCCATCATCGGCCTGATACCCTGCTCAGCACTCCAGGTGCCAGTGACTCAGTGTACCGCAAGCCATTGTCCGTTACTGATTGAGTTTTGTGCTGTTGTGAGGTTGCGCAGCAATGTCACCTCATGCAGTGGGGAAGACCTGGGACTATGATGAGGAAGATGTGTCAAGTGTGCGGACGGGAGAAGGCACAGACAATGGGAGGGCAGGAGGCAACAGCCCCAAGGCAGGAATGCAGACTGGTGGTGGTATTCAAGCTACACACCCGGATCTAATACTGGGTATTGCGCTGTGGACTGTTAATGCAACTGTCACCTCAGGTAGTGTGGGAGACCTGGGACGTTGATGAGGAAGTTGATGCAGGTGTAACACACCCCACTGCATCTGCATCAGGACTAACCCGAAGGGACACAATCCTAGCAATTTCTTCACATGAGCGCGCTCTTCTCTCGTGCCCCTACCTCAGTGCACTGCAACTCATGGAACCTCCTGACTGAATATTGGGTGACCTCTGTCCTTACTCCGGATCCCTCCATGTTGCTCTGCAGTTGACTCTGTTATGCTGGTGTTTTCTGTTTCCATTACACTGGTGTCCACTGTTCAGGTTGTTGCCAGCACCAAGCACTCCGTGCGGGCTGGCTTATACTCACCCCACACACATCCAGCACAGGCGTCACTGTACATGTGCCCCTGCCAATAAAGGGGCCGGGTGCACGTGCCCGTAGCCAGTTCAACATGATATGTGCATGTGTCCCTGTGGTCTTGTTGTATGCATGGGGGCCCTGGGCCCTACGACATTACATTGTGCTGTGTACAGCGGACGCAGACATGTCACCGCAGGCAGCGGGCTAGAACCTGGACATGTAGCTTTGTCGTCACCCACTCAATTCGTAAGGGGAGTGGACTGTGCCGTCGTACGCAGAGCCAACGTGGGTGTGTGACTGATATGTGCATGCCCCTGGGCGTGGTTCTGTACTGGGTATGTGCATCTGCATGTGTCTCTATGGAAGTGTGGGTCTCCTTTGTGGGGTGTAGGTGGTCCCTGAAGGGTATTGGACACCCACGTATGTGTTCTAGTTCGCATTCCATGGGTTCGGCAACATCCGCACCTGTTGGGCCACCTCCTTTTGGCGTTCTGGCACCTGGCATTGGGGTGCCATGTGTGGGTCGTTGAAGTGTTGTGAGCCAGCCGTGATTGCGGGTGCTTCATGCTGTGTGGTCTGTTGCAGGGGCTGGGTTCTCCTCTGAGTAGCTTGTCTGCCCTGGTCCTGGTGGTGGGTTGTGTGGGATGTCCATGGGCTGTTGTAGGGCGTCGGTGTCGAAGGTGTGGTGTTGGTCTCCGGCATCACTGATGGATTGTCTGTTCTGACCTGCTGGAGGTGTTGTTTGTCCCTCTGCATTGTGAAGGGGAGGTGCATATTGGCATTGTGTTGGCGCCTTGTTCTTGTCGACATGCAGACTGTGTGACAATGTACATTGTGACTGTTTGGGCAGTGGTGGCTATTTGAGTTGGGACAGTAGACATTTGGCCTACATGGCTGATGTGGGGTTGTAGCCGTAGATATGCATCTCACAGTTCCCTGCTCTGTCCAATGTGATTGTTCTGTTTCTGCGTCTGGGCGGACCCTGTTGTGTCCCCTGTTCTGCAGTGTGGGTGTTGCACTTTGTGCCACATTGTCATGGTATGTGCTGTGATTGCTATGTGTGTGTGCTGCAGTGTGCCACGGGGATGGGGGACATGTCCCTGGGTTATTGTGGGTGTGCAGTGTGCTACACCTCATTGTGCATGTGTGCCATTGTGCCCATCACCCCCCGTCCACCCAGTCCCTGTTGGATCCTCACCCTGTTGTTGTTGTGTCAGGTCCTCTCGAGCTGTGTCCGTACTCCCTACTCCTTGCACCGTCTACACACTGATGACTGTGGCCTGGGTTTCCTCAGGCTCCTCCTGTGGCGATGGACTGCCACCTCTTGTCGCCGTTGCTGCCTTCCTGTTGGCAGCGGGTTTGTACCTGGTTTAGGTTGTCACGTCCTGCCGGCGCCTCTTGGCCTCCTGGGCACTCCGATTGCATTCCAGGTGGTCTGCTTGTGGGTCAGTTGCTGGTAGTGTTCTGTCACCTCCGTGATGCTGGTCTTGTTTTCCTGCGGTCTGCACCCCGTTTTCCTCTCCCTTTTCTCCTTGGCCTTCCCCGACCCAGTTGTTCCTTGCTGGTGGTCTGTGGGGGTTGTGGGGTTCGCGTTGACCTCTGCGCTGGGTCAGGGTGCATCCATGTTGCTACGTGCTTTGGCTTGTTTCTGGTGTGTTGTTTCTGTGGTTTTTATGGTGCAATTTCCCACCAGACACGTGGGATTTGCAGGCCTGTGGCTACTTTTCGCTACTTTTTGTACCGCGATTGGCTTCATCGCATGATTTCTCGCGTTCCGCGTTTTTCCGGCATGGCGTTGATTTTCACGCTGACATTTGACGCGTTATCTGGTGACTATCGCATGCTACCGCCTTGTTGTGAATTCCACGTTGACACGGGGTTATTTTCCCAAGATAGGCTGCGATATTGAAAGTTGCGTTACGCTACTCTTGCGGTAGTTATCACACGTTCTTGTGAATATACCCCTCAGTCTTTGGGAATGTACACCTTACCCACTGGCACTGGTTGTGTGCTGCCACCATTTGAACTGGACTCCGCCTGTTTAACCTTCATGTCCAGTTCCCTCATGCTTAACTCATGAGCTAAGAGAATCTTTTTCTCTTCCAAGGCGAGAGCGTTCCTGCTCTCCTCGGCTCGCTTTTCACTTTCAATGAGCAGCTTCTTCTCTTCTGCTTGAGTTTTAAGTTTTAAAACCTCCAACTAATGCTCTCTGACCCTTTGGTTTTCCTCCAGCTCCTCTGGGGAAAAACTCCTCCCTGAATGGTTACTACCAGCCCCTGAGGCTGGTCCTTCCACTGGCAAATCCTGTGGACCAAATCCATTCCCTGGGTCATCCTCATCCACCTTAACATCACCTGTCTCCTGAGTCCCTTTGGCTTCCCACCAGGCCCTCAAGGCCATTTGCAGCTCCTCCTTCTTGGCGCTACTTTTCATGGGACATCCCAAAGCTCTGCAGAATTGCCTCAATTGATCAACTTTGTAGGTAAGCAATGCCTCAATGTCGAACTCTAATTCTGCAGCCTCACTGGCTACTTGACTCCTCTGAGACATGATGTGTGGCTTAAAGGTCGCTCAAAAATAGAATCAAAAAATCAAAACACACAATATGTGGTTACGTCGTGGTCTGCGCTAAACTAGTGATGTACACCAATCACTGTGAGTGAATTTGCAAATACACGTTCAAATTCCAAACCGCTGACCATCAACGGTAGATCCCAACTGCTGCTGCCAAATGCTAGAGCCGGGATTCCCTAGTTGGCTGAGGTAGGTACCTGAGGCCAAATAGGGACCCTTGCTTCTAAGTCAGGGAAAGGAAGGACACCTTCTCAGATAGCCCCTGCTCACCCCCTCGGTAGCTTGGCACGAGCAGCCAGGCTTATCTTCAGGGCAAATGTGTAAAGTATTTGCAACCACGCTCTAAGTGACCCAATGATGATACCACAAATGGACTCCACACGAGTTTAATAAAAAAAAACAAGCATATGTTTATATAAAAAGGTATACGATGAGACCACACAATAAAAATCCAACATATGCATACTTGTAATAATTCACCTTGCTGGTTATTAGGCCAGCAAGCCCTTGTATGTTCTGACGGTATTAATGAGCAATTCTAGATGATCCAATGCAGTCCTAATGCAATGTGATGCAGTTCGTAATGCAAGAATCAGGCACTTTACAATGTAAAAGTAATGCAGTTCGTTATGCAACAATCAAGCAGTTCGTAATGCCAAAATAATGCAATGCGTAGTGCAACAATCAGGTAGTTCGTTATGCAAAAATAATGCAATGCGTAATGCAACAATCAGGCAGTTAGTAATGCAAAAATAATGCAATGCGTAATGCAACAATCAGGTAGTTTGTGATGCAAACTAATGCAATGCGTAATGCAACAATTAGGTAGTTTGTTATGCAAACACAATGCAATGCGCAAGGCAACAATCAGGCAGTTCGTAATGCAGAAACAATGCAATGCGCAAGGCACTCCGGCACCGATCATGGTGCTTTAGACGGTCTCTCCGCCACTCGTACTGACTCGCGGTCAGCTTCCGCCAACATGTGCCCCCAACACGGGTATGGTGTAAACCAAAGTACAGCTCCACACTCCGGCCCCGATACTGCCACTCCTTTGGCAAGTACGGGCCGCGATACGAGCTTGAGCAGAGGCTCGCGCTGCAAGAATGGGAGAGGCCGAGAGCGTCTCTCTCCGAGCCCGCACCCCGCCCCATGCGGCGACACACGTTACCTGGGGGGTGCGACCTCGCTCTCCTCGCCTCCTCTGGCGACTTGGGCCTCCGATGCGACTTGGTTGATTCCGGGCAGTGGAACTCGCGCCCTCCCCCGACGGGGTTGGTTCGAGGTCCTGCTTCTGGCAACGGCGGGCTGGGGCCAGCGGCACAGCTCCTCTGGGGATGCCGGTCCAGGCCGATGGCGATAACGAAGATCTCAGGCTGCAACAGGGCACACGCACACAGCGTCGCTGAGACTCACTTGAGTTCCGGGTGCACACGATCACAGGGCAATCCTCACGAAGGTCTCAGGCTGCACAAAGCACACGCACACAGCGTCGCTGAGACTCACTTGGACTCCGGGTGTGCACGATCACAGGGCAATCCTCACGAAGGTCTCAGGCTGCACGAAGCACACGCACACAGCGTCGCTGAGACTCACTTGGACTCCTGGTGCCCACGATCACAGGGCAATTCTTACGAGGCTCTCAGGCTGCAAAAAGCACAGGCACACAGCGTTGCTGAGACTCACTTGGACTCCGGGTGTGCACGATCACAGGGCAATCCTCACGAAGGTCTCAGGCTGCACAAAGCACACGCACACAGCGTCGCTGAGACTCACTTGGACTCCGTGTGTGCACGATCACAGGGCAATCCTCACGAAGGTCTCAGGCTGCACGAAGCACACGCACACAGCGTCGCTGAGACACACTTGAACTTCGAGTGTGCACGATCACAGGGCAATCCTCACGTAGGTCTCAGGCTGCACAAAGCACACACACACAGCGTTGCTGAGACTCACTTGGTCTCCAGGTGCACACAATCACAGGACAATCCTCACAAAGGGCTCAGGCTGCACGAAGCACATGCACACAGCATCGCTGAGACTCGCTTGGACTCCAGGTGCCCAGGATCACAGGGCAATTCTTACGAGGGTCTCAGGCTGCAAAAAGCACACGCACACAGCGTCGCTGAGACACACCTGGAAACTTTTGTGTTCCTGAGTTTCCACAACAGGGAGCCAGCTCTCCTCGGGCCCTTGGGGATAAATTACTTCAGGACACAGCACACAGCAAAGTCCTTTCAAGCAGGGGGACACAGCACACAGCAAAGTCCCTTTAGCCTCTCCTTGGTTAAATCAGCAAACTGCATTTCAGCCCCAGAACACACAGCAAGGGTCAGTCCTTTCCTTCAGTCTCTTCAGCTGTTTCTTCCTTGGCAGAGGTACCTCTTGACCACGAAGTAGTGTCAATCCTTTACAGTCTTGAACAGTTCCATTCCAAAGTCCAGGGGTTTCAGCTCTCATAGTTATGCCCCTAAATGTCTTTGAAGTCTTTGTGTTCAGGGGGGCACTGACCCCTGTCCAAACCAGTTCTGGATGTCTCCCTGCCAGTGACACCTTCTGCCTTTGATAGTGGGGGTCTGGATCCTTAATCACTCAGCAGGAGATGGAGCCATTGTTTTACGGCAGCAACCCAGGCCTCTTCACCTCCGGGGGCTACTCCTCCCCCCTACACTCCAGATGCAGGTCAGCCTGTTGCTGTCTCACCTCCTCCCCTGGGTCAAGACATTCCCCAGATCCTATCACATTCAAATCCAGACAGTCAATCCACAACCAGGCAGAGACACACAGAAATGTTAGAGCACAAAAACCCAGCCACTTCTAAAAGAGTGGTTTCTAAACACGCAATTCAAAAACCACCTTCACAAAAAGATGTGTTATTAAATTGTGAGTTCAGGCACACTAAACTTCACCTCTCCATCTTAAGCCTTTGGGAAGATAGTCTGGAAACATATTACACAGCCTTCCCCATTCTGTCCTATGGGCAAGATGGCCTTTCAACAGTGAAAAACGAAATGGAGAGTATTTCACTGTTAGGACATGGTACACACCTCAGTACCTGTCCTACCTTTCACATACACTGCACCCTGCCCAGGGGGGTACCTTGGGCCTACCATAGGGGTGTCTGATGTGCATAGAAAGGGAAGGGTAAGGCCTAGCAAGTGGGTGCACTTGTCAGGACAACAAGGCAGTTTAGCAAACTGCGCGCAGGCACTGCAGTGGCAGGCCTGAGTTCTCTCTTTAGGGCTACTTGTGTGGGTGGCACAATTAGTGCTGCAGGCCCACTAGTAGCATTTGCATTACTAGCCCTGGCACACATAGTGCACTTTACTAGGGACTTTACTAGTAAGTCAAACATACCAATCATGGACAACCAATTACCATTACACTTTATACAGGGAGCACTTGCACTTTGACACTGATCAGCAGTGGCAAAGTGCCCAAAGCATCTAAGCCAGTCAAACGAAATCCATCACAGCATCAAAAATAGAGGAGGTAGAGGCAAAAAAGTCTGGGGTAATCACGCCAAGAAAGGCCAGGTCTAACAGTCCTAGACTGCTTTGGATGAAGTCAAAGTAACTAGACTCCAGTCAGAGAGGTCTACTTAAAAGAATTTCATTTTGGAGGATCAAAACTATTTTGTAATGGACTTGATGATGATGGAGCAGGGTTTTGCAAAAAGAAACCTGCTCGAATTAACTCCCCCATAATACTTACTAACAGTGTGCAGTGAAAACTAACACGCAAATCACATGAGTTACATGGGAAACCGCTTTGCGCATGCGTGCACTAATGTGAACTAATGCATGAAAGAACTAGACCGCATTTTATACTGCGTTTCAAAAGAAACAAAATTAATGCACGTTGAGGCCGCATTTCGCATCTTGCATCTTGCTTTAAAAATGATAATAAATAATGCAGCTTTGCATGAAGTGTATGCTAAGAAAATATTAACAGGGAATAGTGTAAAGGTGGGTGGTAAACAGTGAAAAGTGCATTTCCACGTAAATAATGAATGTATGTGTTTAATTCATCATAGTGATCCGAATGGGCCTGTATTTTCCTAAATTGACCGGATAGATGAGGGGCTGAAAAAATTAGCAAAAATGACCTGACCAGACAGACAGAAGTGCTGAGCGCTGCGGATGAGGAATAAAAGTTCAAGGTTGATCAGCTCAGAGAACATTGTTTGCCTGCCAAAAGATGAGACTGGCCGTGGGACTCAAGACTTCTTCCACAGACGTGGCTGAGAAATTTGTGTGAAATTAATGAAATGTAGCAAGAACAAAATTGTATGGGCTGGTCAACAAATATGCAATGGGAAAGGAACTAGAACAATGAGCATGAAGAATTTTGAATGAAATCACGGTGGTGTGATACACCACCTCCCCAAGCATCCAATGAGCAGTCGAATTCTGTGTAATATTTCAATTTATGTGGGTTGGACATGTAGGTTTTAGGGTATAACTGGGGTGCTTTTGGGGGTGTGGTTTGTGCTGCAGCGGTAGGAGATTGAGAGGGGAGATGCGTCGCAGTCCGTCGGTTTGCAGAGAGGCCTAGCTGTTCCTGTCCTTGTCCTGTCCCGTTCCTGAAATGTTTGTTTCCTGACTCTATTTCAGGAGACCTCCACTACTCCCTTGGCCAGGGGGGTGGTATTTCATTGATCTTTGGGTTTGTATTATCTTCTGTCTCGTAATTTGCATAATTATTGCAAAATGAATTTTTGTCTCTGAAACCTATGTCTCTTCATCTATCCACTCCGTTATAAGTATTATATTGTTTCGCATTATTTTTGCTGAAACTTATGTCTCTTCATCTATCCACTCCGTTATAAGTATTATATTGTTTCACATTATTTTTGCTGAAACTTATGTTTCTTCATCTATCCACTCCTTCATATGCATATCGTTCATGGATGATGAGTATGACACTGTTTGCAATTTGTTAATTGATTTTCTCTCCTTTTGTGGGATTCATTGTTTGCATTGCAACCTGTATGCGATGAGCATTTATCAATTACAATTATCTTAGATAAACTTTATTAATTTTATCGAGAGCCTGTGATTATTTTGCTAGTTAGGTAGTTAGTTAAGTTCTATTATTACCATCAACTACTCAACTAATTGGTCCGTCGACCGAGAGGAAGAGAGTTGATATATAGGTCTAGTTATGTATTTAGAAATGGTAAACATGAATCTGTGAAGGAAATAATTTTTCATGACATATAAGCTTGACCTCCAGCGCAACAGGGATTTATGAGTTGGGTGAATGTGTATAGGCCATTTGTATGAAATATTGATGAGTATCAATCCCTGATAAAGTGTAGCGCTGGATCAGGTTTTCTGGTAGCAGAGGACGGTTCAATTATTGATTAGTTTGGTAATAATTATTGATTATTGATTATATGGTTCTAACAAGAAAAAGATAGTGTCCTGTTCTATGTTGTCTAGAAGTACAGGTACGGAGGTACCTGAGAAATCATGGGATGGAAATTTAGCCTGAAGTAGGCAGAAGAAGAGTGTGGATAAGATATCACACTGCGGAAGTGCTTTGTCTGTTGTTATAATACTGTACAGCGGAAGGCTGTAGGTGTTATATTAGGGATAATTTCGTATATGAGTAGAGTGTCTGAAAATAGCGAAGGGTCCACTTGAAACTCTGGTCTTATCCCAAGAGGAGTACCAAGACCTCTTTTATACCAAAAAGTCCTCTTGCGAAACTTTGGCCTTATCCCTAGAGGAGTACCAAGTCCACCTGTAGCTTGTTTGGGTGTAAAATAATGCTGGTCGTTATTTTACTGGAAGTGAAAGAATTACTCGTTTGAAGTGAAGAACTATCTTTTTATTTAGAGGAACAGACAAGGTAGCATTGTTTTGTGTTGTTACTAACAAGAATTTTGATTAAGAAAACTTAGGAATACATCGCCGTATTATTTTGTAAAGGGAGGGTCAGTAGAAGGAGTAATACTGACGTCACAGAAAGGCCGCGCTGGCATTGGTCAGGCAGCGAACGTGAAGTAAGCTCTGATTGGTCGGTTGGTGTGAGCCGTGCTGGTATTGGTTAAGATAGCAGATATGTAGAAAGCTGTGATTAGACGGTTGGTGTGAGTCGCGCTGGTATTGGACGAGAACTGACAAATAAAATAAGTAGAATTACGGAAAGGTTTCCTTGTTTGTTTTGCTGAGATACATTAGCGTAAAAAGTCGGAAAATAAAGTTACTTAAGAAAATAAAGAATTACTTTAAAAAGGACAAATCAATAGTTACTAGAGAGGGAATTCCTATTCCACCACCGGGAACACCTGCTTCCTATATGATGTTGGAGCGAGGATACCATAAGTGTACTTGGTTAGAAAATTGGGTGAAATACACAAAGGATGATGGTGTTATAGCTTTCCCACAACATGGTTAGTTTAATGTAAGGATTTTGCAAAATTTGAGAAATCGAATGAATTCGTTAGAGCCAAATCCCAGACCTACCCAGTATGAAGCGCTCGAGGAATGGGAAGTAGAAGCATTTGAAAGGGAGAAATATCGAGGTGGTAGGAGATATAGAAATTTAATGACTAGGGGCCTGATTCACAGAACTAACTTACGTCAAAAACGTAAAGTTAGTACTTTTTGGTATTCACAGAATACACTTACTCATTTTGGTATTCACAGAATGAACTTACACATTTCGGTATTTTACTTTTCACTTTAGGACTCCTAAATGCCTTCTGTGAATACCGAAAGTCTTAAAGTTAGGATTTTTCTCAGTTTAGGAGTAGTAAAGTTAGGACTTTCTCAGTTTAGGAGTAGTAAAGTTAGGACTTTACTACTCCTAAACTGAGAAAAATCCTAACTTTAAGACTTTCGGTATTCACAGAAGGCATTTAGGAGTCCTAAAGTTAGGACTACTTCTGAGTAAGTTCATTCTGTGAATACCAAAATGAGTAAGTGTATTCTGTGAATACCAAAAAGTACTAACTTTACGTTTTGACGTAAGTTAGTTCTGTGAATCAGGCCCTAGATATCCTTTTGAGAGAAGAGAAGATACAATGAAAAGATGGAGGAGAGCTGTGGTAGCTGAGGGTTTGTATCCAGTTTTAGTTGCTGAAGATGAAACAGGAACAAGTGTAAAGAGAAAAAGAAAAATATAGAAACTTCAAGTTTAAGACCCGAACGAATCTGATGATGAGTTGTTAGAGGACATTATGACCAAAGGACCTCCACCATATCAAGAAAATTCAGGTGAGGTGACACCAAGTGCACCATTAATGGGAACCCCATTAGCTCCACAGATTTCGGCAATAGCTAGAGTAATACGTGAAAAAGAATTGGACATGTTAAATAAGGCAAGAGTAGAGCAGATCCAGAAAATAAATCAGTTAAGTCTAAATGCAGAAGCATTGACGGTACCGGTAACAATTGGTTCCGTAGTTCCTTTGTATGGAGAAAAACAGAATATATCAAAATACATACGTTGGCAGTTCCAAGGAGTTCCAAGGAGTAGCGTCAGGAGTGGAATGGAGACGGTAGTAGATGAGGATGGACAGGGTGACACGAATACTACATTGTTAGATCTTCCAGTTTGTGTGAGATGATAACAGAAACCCATAGAAGAGGTATACAACTAGATCCAAGGAGAATAGGGACAAGTGTCATTCCAACAACAGGGAGTTCAGCAGGTCCTTCACCAGAGGAATTGAATGATTGGATAAAGGGAATGGAAAAGCAAAAACCTCAACCACAGAGTATAAATGTGAGCCAATTGAAAGTAGATTTGGAAGAGATGATTATTGGTACAATAAGTCCAGATAGACTAGGGACTTACCGAGATGAAGAGCTGTTGTTTTTGTGTAAAAGTATCACTTGGAGAGCGAGGAATCTTCATGAGAAAATAGCAGAGGCTGCTAGTGAATATGGATTAGATATAGAGAAGTCAAAGGTGCTGCAGAAATCGTACAGATTGGCTTTTACCGAAAAGGATTTGGAGAGTTTGAATGCGGATGGAAAAAGATTACAGATCAAAGAGTTGATGAATATTCTGAAAAAATGGGGAGATGTGGAATGATGGAAAGGTAGATGGACGAAAAAGAAAGAGGAGGCAGCTGGCAAAGGAACAGGAGCACTGAGAATGAGGGTCATTTGAATTTTCCAAAATATGGTACATATGAATTGAGAATTATTGAGAGACTGAAAGAGAAGCTATATGGGATGAAGCCACTACCTAGAACCAGACAGACAAACCATTAAATATTTGGAAGAAGACAGCACGCAAAAAGGAAAGAGAAGAATAGAGTAAGACTAGAAGAGCAGAGCGTAAATATGCAGATGCTCGATGGGATGAAGAATAACAGAGATGGAGGAAAGTCAAAGTTGTGGGGACTAGACTATACCTAGCTATCACTAATGAGAAAAAGAGAAGCAACAAATAAAGAATAAAACACAGGGAAAAGAAGGCGAAAAAAATTAAAAAATGTCAAATACAGATAGTGATTCAGGGGATGAAATATTGGATGCATTGTTAGCCATGAGTCCACAAGCTTATGTGATCCCTACAACAAATGCTGGTAATACTAACACAACAACTAGTACTACAGGGGCTACTGCTCCTATTGAACAGAATATAATCCTGATTGACAGACTATTCTAAACATTTCAGATTAATCCTGTACCTGTTGGTATAACATAAACTGTGACAATGTCATGTGTTATCAATCAATCATGTCACTTATAAAGCGCACTACATACCCGCGAGGGTCTCAAGGCGCTGCTTCGATTATGACTGTTCACATACCAGTACCACAGGTTGCGACAGCCCAGACTATGGCAAGGCCAGTTACAAATGCCCCAATAAATATTGCCCCGACCCCTTGAGCTCAAGGAGCTGCAGGAGGAGTGACTGCAACATGGTTCATCCTGACATTGCAAAATTCACAGATTGTTACATGGACTCCACCTCAAATAATTCAATCATTGGGAGAATGATTATCCTTACAACTCCAATAGCCCATGGAGAGAGACATTTTTGGGAAGATAGAATATTTCCACCGTGGTTTGAGGAAGCTGCAGGGTTTAGAGGCAAAGAGTGTAGAACTACAAGTTACCCCGAACCTGAAAAGGAGAGACTGATTAATGTTTCGAAGTTAAAGGTTGAATTGGAGGGAATAATTAGGGGATGGTTCGATCTTGAGCATTTGAACCAATATCAGGAAAAGGAACTGATTTATCTGAGTAAAGAAGTTACAAGGCATTCAGCAACTAGAAATGATAAATTACCTGATCCAGCCCAAAAATATGAAGTTGATCTTTCAAAAGGTTTTCCATTGCAGAGACGTTTCAGGGTACAATTGGACGATGAAGCTATTGAGACAATGCGTTCTTCAGGAATGTGATTACACATTACAGAATGTTCCCTGGTCTGACCACTTTTTAACCTATTTCTCCTGGGTGGTAACCAACGCTGACCCCCCAGTACGATGCAACAGCAAACCAGCGTTCCGCAAAATTGACCCGATGGCGCTTAGTCAGGCCCTGGAGGTCTCTAGGCCCATTCTTCCTGGGGATCTTGAGGGGGGACTCACTGGGTTCACGAGTTGGATTTCAAATACTATGAACACGTTATCCTCAGCCCCCCCCCTTAGACTTTCTAGGGAGTCACCCTCCAAACCATGGTTCACGCCCGACTTGAAAGCGCTAAAACATGAGTGCAAGAAACTAGAGCGGGATTGGAGGCGCAGTGATTACTGCCCTTTGGCTAAGCATAAGCTTAGACTAAAACAAAAAACCTACTTCTCTGCCATAGTCCAGGCAAAAAGTCTATACTATTCGGCCCGTATTGACCTTGCTAAAAACAACACTAAGGACAATTTTGCTATCGTCCAGAGCTTCATGGCCCCCACAGCCCAAGCGAGTACGTCTCCATCCACAGAGGCCTGGTGTGATAAGCTCTCTAGCTTCTTCATGGACAAAATCTGCACTATTCAGGCGGCTTTTACCTCCTGCAGTGGGGCTACAGCTGGTTCCCTGCCGCTGGTGCTTCCACCAGCCTGTTCTATTCACTCCCTGCCTGCCTTTACTCCCATTGATCTGCCCAGCTCTCTTAAAATCCTGAAGGGCTTGAAATCAGGCTCTCCATCTGACCCCTGCGCAGCCAGATTGCTGGCAGCTGCTGCAGACACTATCAACTTTGAAGTCAATAGCATCATTAATATGTCCCTCCAGGAGGCCCGGGTCCCAGAAGTCTGGAAGCAGGCCAAGATTCTTCCCCTATTAAAAAAGCCTTCTCTTGATCCTCTCAGCCCTGGGAACTACCGTCCCATTTCCCTTCTGCCTAGTCTGGCTAAGGTGTGCGAAAAGGTGGTGACTAAACAACTCACAGAGTTCATCGAAAACTTGGGCCTTTTGCATCCGGCCCAGTCAGGGTTTAGGGCTTCTTATAGCACCGCATCAGCCCTGGTGGAAATCTCAGAAGCCATTCGGGAGTGTCTGGATGCCGGCGGGAGGGCAGCATTGATTCTGCTTGACCTGTCGGCGGCGTTCGACACGGTTCCACACTCACTGCTGCTCACTCGACTTGCCGAGATTGGTGTTTCTGGCACTGCTTGGGGCTGGCTTAGGTCCTTTCTGGAAGGGCGGATGCAACAGGTCTGGCTTCCGCCGTCCTCTTCATCCCCTCAGACAGTGGCCACAGGCATCCCCCAGGGATCTTCCCTTAGCCCCCTTCTTTTTAATATCTACGTTACCCCATTGGTCCAACTAGCTGAGGGCTTGGGGGCTAAAATCATTGCCTACGCGGACGACACCCAGATCCTTTTCACATGGGGTAAAAGCGTTGACTCCGTCTCCTCCGCAAAAAAAACTGTTTGACCTCTGTATTTAAGTGGCTAGCCGCTGCTCAACTTAAGTGCAACGAAGAGAAGTCTGAGATACTCCTTTACGGAAAATTCCCTCCTAACTTTAGAGATACGATCTGGCCATCTGAGTTCCCCATGCCCTCTTCAATAGGGAAACCCGCTAAGAACCTGGGTGTTTGGTTTGAGGAGAACCTATTATTATCCACTCAGGTCAAGAAGCTTGCCGGTAACTGCTTTGGGCTACTCAAAACCCTCAGGAAATGTCTTCCCCTCCTTCCTAGGGCTGCGAAAGAAACGGTTATCCGTGCTCTTATCCTATCCTGGCTAGACTATGCCAACGCGCTGTATGTTGGCATCCCTGGCTACCTGTTGAATAAGCTACAGGTGGTCCAAAATGCTGCAGCCAGGCTTCTTCTTGACATCCCTATTAGAAGCATCGTGAGACAACACCTTCGCTCACTGCACTGGCTTCCCGTGGCAGAACGGGTCAAATTTAAATCCCTAGTCATTGCCCATCTCGCCCACCATGGCCTAGGCCCTACCTATCTACAGAAGCGGTTCTCCTTCTATGCCCCTATGAGACATCTGCGCTCCACATCTCAACTTCTAGCCCAGGTTCCCCGCTTCAAACGACAAAGGCTAGGTGGCAACTCTCTTGCCTTGAAAGCTGCCCTGGCCTGGAACGCACTGCCTCTTGCGTTACGCAGCATTCAAGACCCTAGGGCCTTCAAGAAAATCCTGAAAACTTTTCTCTTTGCCTAGTGCATCCTTATCTACCCCTCTTGGTTCGCGCCGGGACACTCATTGGAGTATCTGTGCGCGCTATAAAATAAAATAACATAACATAACATAGTAAAATGCATTCATACGTGGAGTAATTTTGAAAGGTTAGAGAGCAAATAGGCAAAGAAACATGAGAAGAAAAAGAAAAAATCAGAAGTAAGTTGGAAAAATAAAAAGTCATCAACAGGTTGCCAAGATGAGGGAGAAGCATTAGCTTATCCATTAAGAGGAATAGCAGGTGGAGTGTATGTTCATGTACATTGGAGCAGAGGCGATCTTGCAGCATTTATGAACAATTTTCCAAATTTGAGAGACAAGCCTGTACACTGGTACACACAAGTTGACAGATTTTTCAAAATTTAAATTTTTCAGTTTGCTGTGTGAAGAGCCAACGAGAGATGTTCACACTCATGCACCATCTCCTGTAGTCATGAAGAAATATGAAGCAGTGATTACATTCCTGAACGTCCAAAAGATATTGATTGGGTAAAGATTAAAAGAACCTCACAGGAACCAAAAGAATCAATGCATGATTACTATGAGCGGTTGCTTCAGTTGTTCCAACAACATAGTGGAAAGGAATTTCCTAAACTGAGTGACATGGGATTTCTTGTGTCTCAGTTTGTTACTGGTTTAACACCAGAGAACAGTATGTGTATACAATAGATGGAAAGTTCGTTATTCAGCACGTAGATAAGCGAGAGCCAGAATGTTGAATCTTCAAAAGAATTGTATTCCTCATATACAAAAACCCAGCCTAGCCTGGCTATAGAAGAGCGGTATACCGTGTGAAGAGGGAGCACTTTTTGACGGATAGTTTATTGGTGACTATATTTTGGCATGGTGGTTGTGACAACCCCTCCATATCTGTGCAAGAGAGAGTTTGTGATTAATGACAGTAATATGTTTATCCCTGATGAAGTCCTTTTGTTGGGACAAAACACATTGGATTTTTGTATATGAAGAATAAAAATCTTTTGAAGATTCAACATCATGGCTCTCATTTATCTATGGACTGAATGAAGACCTTTCCATCTTGATGGACTGATTGATGATGAATTTAATGATCATATAATTGAATTACTCAAGTGCCCTATTGTTATTTGGTAGCACTCCCTGCTCTGTTGAGAATCAATTTCTAATATCCCTATGGGTCTCCTTGACTTTCTCCAGAACCTCTGTTGTTGGGTGGGAGTAGGCTGGTCTTGGAAAAAGGAGGCTTGGCCCCCTGCGGTGACTGTGGCAATGGATATACCTTCTAGGTTCCGCCAGCTGGGCTCTAGAGGAAGCAAAATCCCTTCCTTCTCTTCATCATTCTGAAAAATCACCTGCCGACGAAGGCCACCGATATGGCTTCCATCTTTTAGCAGTGCAGCTAAGTGGTTATCTCCCGCCCTGTCCGCCTTATGCCAGCATTCCAGGGCAAAGCCTCTAACAAGGACAGCTGGATGGTCTGAGGAAAGAAAACTAACTATATTGCCCTCTGAAATCACCTACTGTGTAATAAGATAGGCTCACAGCATTGCTGGTTCTCTAGGAACACTGGAATATTCTGGGATTCTATGTCTCTGAGCCATTTTTTAAATGTATAATTCGCATAACTCTATTTGCAGTGCAAGGCATTAATTAATCCATGATCACCTGCATAATTACAATTCGTTTTTTACTCAAATAGATTAAACGTTTAAATAATGGAATTGATAAGGTGACACTTATCATGACACTTATTGCATAAGTTAAAAACACAAGACCTAACAAATCCCATATTATTGCTAGACAAGGATTATTTCTGCATTTTAAAAATCAGATACTCAAAAATTCAAAACCAAACTGCCCGGTATTAATGATGGGGGGGATGGCTAGGAAAAGATCAGAAAACAGTGGCTAAAGGAAGTGGAACGGAAGTGAGAGGAGACAGGTAAAAGTGGACATGGGGAGAGGTTGCTATCACAGTAAGACAAAAATGGGGAAAAGAAGAGACAGGAGAAAGTAGGCAGCAGAAACAGGATGGAATACACATGGAAATACAAGGAGGTGTGTGGGTTTAACATGGACATGAAAGTAAAAAAGGTGAAGTTAGGAAAAATTAGGGAACATACAAAAAAAGAAAAATACAGAAGGCCATGATGTATATTAGGTGTTTACTGCCTATAAAGCTTATTTCAGAGCAGTGATGCGTTGGTGCCATTCACATAAATAAATTCACTTATGACATTAAAGTGCCCACGTAAACTGTTGTTGTTGCAGAAAAGTAGTTCATTAAATAAATACCCCCCCCTCAAAAAAATATGTTGTGTGGTGTCCCACCTATGTGGCACCTTCAAGAGCTGGTAGTGGAGTCTGAGACCCTCTGCCTGTCTTTGCCGTGACTGGGGAATGCAGAGGGGTGACAAAAACAAAACAAAGATAGGAAAAGGAAATAAAAAACCAAAAACCAAAAACACAACACAGGGGAGAGAAAGTAAGCAACGAATGAAAGACAATTTGGAAAAATGGGAAAGGTGGATAGGAAAGCGTCAATCTGGAGTGGGGTGGTCGGGGGAACACGAGGGAACAGGAAGGCTGGAGTGATGAGTACCATACCCTCATCAATATGGCTGCTCGCATACATCACGTGTCATGCTTTTTTGCAGTATTTTTTTAGAGTGAAATACATTCTTGCATCATTTTTTGTATGAGACCATGGAGATCCATTTTGTATAATTGCTCAGAGTTTTGTGTACTTTTTTGCCAATTTAGCGTAATTATTTTTGCTGACACGCCCCTACTTACAAGCCTACCCATTCCTTGTTCCACCCTTTGTCTAGTCAGTGGTTGCTCACTGTGCAATTACTGCTTACAGTGCAATTCAACACAACTGTTGTGTAGAATTACTCAGACGTTAAATCTTTTATGCATGCTTGGAAATCTGTGCTGACGGGTGAACAAATACATTTTTTCGGCTTTTAACAGATATTCATAGATGTAAATACCTTTGTAAATCTGGCTTAATGACTCATTCACCATTGGCTACCTGTGAGATGTTGACTATGGCTCTGTGTGCCGGAGGTAGTATAGCGGAGATATATGTTGTGCCAAAACATTTCCTTTATCTGTTACTCACTGGTACCTTCATGTTGTTCCACTCACCCATTCGAATAGAATAACGGTATTTCAAGTGAAAATATCACTTCCATATGTGAAGATGCTGCAGGTCAATACGACCCAATCGCGCTCTTATTAGCATTGCTAAACCTGACCTTCTTTTCGCACTTCAAATGGCAACTGTGAATGTGTTTATTTTCTTTTTAAAAATGTTTCTCATTTATAGGGAAGTATGTCAACAAACAGCAAATATATGCACATCAGCAATTAGGCAGTGTACACATCCATCAGCAGCTATGGAAATTGCATGCACAAGTACAACATATTTACATATAGCGAGCAGTGAAGAGACAGGTAAGGACACATAATCAAGGCGAGATTGTCAAAATCCCAAATCTCCGATTACACCCGCCCCGGTGTATTCCTTTAACAGCCTCGTTTTACATCATTCTGTGCGGAGCAGATTAGCGAGCTGAGCGCGTTACCCAGGATTCACCGGGCAGCTGCAGTCGAATGATCATATTTGCTATCTGAAATGCAAGTCTTGAGGTGGAGAGTAAGGATTTGCAAATGTTCACAACCAAAGTCCCCAAACTTATACGTAAGTATTTCAGGAGTGAGTGTGTGTGAGGGGGGGAGGAGTGGGGGCGGGGGGGGGGCTTCGAAAAATTCATGAGCACAATTACAAAGTCAGAACTTTGTGGGTATTTAGAGATGTCCACTGACTTCCTATCCTTGAGGCATACCAAAACACTACCGCTGTCTGCAAACAGCGGGAGCGTATGTGGACGTAGAGGGGAAATGAACAGGAACATAGCTATGTTTAATGGTTTTCTTTACTAATTCTAAATTATGAAAACAGGACTGTGCAATAGCACTAATGTTGAAATGGTAAAGATATACCCCTGACCGTCGGGAAGAAAAGATTGGGGGAATTATCTATTTGTACACTGTGAACCTCATGGTGGCATGTTAAAAACCCTGTAGAATAGGTATCTGTGATGTCCCATTTTACAATGCATTCACTGTCAAAAGGAAGACATCGGGACTCACTGACTGGCCACTTCACGCACCTTATGCAAAAGTCAAAGATGAACGCACTGTAGTGTTCCTCCTAAAATATGTATACATTTCCAACTCGCACGAGGTTCATAATAATACTCAAAAGTATAGATGTACTTTCACACAAAGGATGTGTTTTCACCTGATATTCGGGAGAGGGATGGGGTGGGCTAACACTTTGGTAATTTTGGCAAGGTTAGCATTTTAAGCAATGAGGGCAGAGCTAACCACAGAGCCAATATGAGAGAATGTAATTACAAACGGAGCCTTTTAAACGTATTAGAGACCTACCCAATAGGATTAGGTCAAACATAGTTTTGTGGATTTTATACTTTATAGGCCACAAACAGTGATCTTTGGAAAGGGGATTGAGTGCAATCACAACTAAAATGCAGCTTTTACAGATTTCAATAAAAAGTACATAGAACTGGAGTTATGAAGTTGTAAGTTTATAGTAAAAACTAGCACCTAAAAGATCAAAGCGTCAACTCCAGCCATCTACTCGTGCGAGACCGGGTCAAAGCCCAAAAATATGGCCAACCACAATGGAGCATGAGTCGGTTACAGGAAGTAGTTCAATGCACACTCCCATACACCAAATTAGTGGTAAAAACTACACTCCCCATGATCCATGGGGAGGCCAAATGGTTAAATATCTTTAAACAAGCCATGGCAACTCACATGCACCACGACATGGTCCCTGAAATATGGCAATGTCGTAATCCTGGCCGTCCCCTGGAAATATGGTAACGGCCACGCTGCCCTCAGGATTTAAGATCCGATTCGACCACATGAGTGCGGCAAATTCATTGGATGGGCTTCCGTCCAAACATATTACGACCATAGAGACGCAGGGCAGCTGAGTCACACAGGATAGGCCAAACTAGGACAGAGGCAAACAGACTAGCAGGAGGTGGGTTTTCTGCCACTCACCAATGCCAGAAACGGGGTTCATGGCAACATATGAGCTATGCACCAGAGGCTTGTGAAACGAGCCGTGCACAGGCACTGATCTCACGTATACCGTTCCTCCCCCAGCAGCCACAAGTGTGGCTATAGACTGTACCGAGGAGAGCCATTTGCGGTGATCTATCCAGTGCCTGGCCTCAAAATTAAAAACTATTAAAGAAGTATACCGGGTATGACGTAATTTGCCCTAACTGCCTATAAATGCAAAGTTTTGTGCACAGCATGGTGGATTTTATAGATTGCGATTCAGAAAAATACCATTCTCTTCTCATCAGAATCAGGCACCGTTTGATTTTCACCACATATGGGACACTTTGAGCTTGCTGTTTTTCCTTTGAACATTAAGAAAAGAGCATGGTATATACTGGACACTTATGTTGTTTTTGTTAAATAATCTAAGAAAAAGTATTAATATATGTACAGAAAAGTTATGTCATCTATATGAAGTACAGAAAGGCTGAAGCATGTCGACCTATCGGATGCCTGGGAACATTAATTCCTAAAAGCATCACACTGATCTTTTTTAACCTAGCCCTAGATTACAGAAAAATTAATTTGTTACAAAGGATTTAAAGACTATCTTAACGAACTCAACCCTGCCTTCACTCACTGCTACCACTCAAAGAGCTCCACTTACAAATGTAGTCGAGCCCACCCATTCACGTTCAGTGTCTGGGTGAGGGTCCAATGATGAAGCATGCCACAGGTGGTGCCTGTGGGTGAGGACTATATATATATATATATATATATATATATATATATATATATATATATATATATATATATATATATATATATTAACAACAACAAACCCAACGCGGTCCCAATCAATTGAACCAGAGTCTCCACGGCACAGAGGGAATCCACAATTAATTTCTTCGAGGTATTTTTATTTTCTTCTTCTTTTCAAAACCATTAGTGCAAACGTGCAAGGACGGTCAACGCGTTTCGGCAAATGCCTTCAACTGGACCATAGAGTCCAACCGTCTAAACTGTCTATTTAAAGTGACACAGTGCATGAATCCCTTGTTTGTTTCTGTTAAAAATAGACTAGACTGTTAACCCACATTTGTAAATATTTACATTGGCTATTAGCTGTTGCCATTTTTTCTCTTATTTACAACTTTCAACATTGCCGGTAAAGTACCTTGGTATAAGAGGAATTTCTAACCAAGAAAGCCTGTTAAAAACATGATAAAAAACATAATAAAAACCAACTGCATCGGGAAAAGAGGTGAGCAGGGAGTGTGGCAGGGGAGTGCTAAAAATGGGCGAGAAAATTTCATCAAATGGATGTAAGAGGGGATATAAGAGGGGATATAGAACCACCATTAGGTACATATTAAAAAACATATTACAAAGAACATGACCATTAGAATTCTGTAAAGTACATTTTTGAAAGAAGGTCAAAATTCAATATGTTTTAAAAGACAAGGTGGATAGGAAGTAGAGTAAAAAAGGGGGGGGGCACATTAAGACAATAAAGAGAATAAAAGGGTAAAAGCTCAACATGCCTTATTAATATAAGGAACCCCCTTATGAGTCATGGAGAATATAGAGAGGAGGAAAGTGACATATGCATTGTGCAAAATACAATGTGCAAAAATAGTCGTACAAGGTTAAATTCCCAACTATTTACTCCACAAATCTTAGTCCATCTAAGATGGATTTCAGATTTAAGGAAATAAAGTGACGAGTGCATTTGTGCAAATATATTGTGCAAAAATCATTTTCCTAACATCTTTCTCCATGAACCTTAGTATCTCTCATTATGGTCATAACTGTTCCATACTACCACATGTGCTATACGTGTCCCTTTGCTCTTTTTCATCTCTTCTGTTACTTATCTCTAAAGTCCCCAAACTCCATCTGTTTCCATAATGCACCATCTCACAATTCCTGCTCCTTGATTCATATTGTGGTTATATCTTTACTGAATAATACACTGTCCCATAATTCTCCAAGGGTCCATTAATATAGTGTTCTTCCTTCTTTATTCTCATAATTATCGATTAATCTCATATTGTTACAGATGAACATGCAACTCAGCATCCAAATTGTGCCCAAATGGATTTTCCGTTCCAAGTGCTAAAATGAACCTCGATTCTGCTCTTCTCAGGTCGAGGGTTCTATCCCCTCCTCTTTCATCTTGTTTTATCATTTTAGCTCCGAAGTATTTTAGTTCTAGATTATTACTCGAATGTTTTTCTGAAAAGTGCTTTGCCATTGGGTATGAAAGATCTTTGTTTTTTATAGCCCTCAGATGCTGTAATATACGTAATTTTAATTTGTTAATGGTGCTCCCTACATAGAGTTTTTTACATGGACATTCTAAAACATATACCACATACTTGGATTCGCATGTGATATGTTCAGTGATTCTCTCCCTCTTTCCATTTTGCAGTTGATACGACTGTGTGTTATATCCATGTTCACAGGCCTTACATTTGGAACATTTCCAAAAACCAGGTGTTGTTAGCCAAGTAATTTTTCCTTTTTCCTTATTTGATACTTCCAGGTGACTATGTGTTAAAAGATCACCCAATGAGGCCGTCTTTCTATATGTGATCTTTGGAGTTGATGGTAGTGTCTTTTTCAATGATTCATCAAGCATCAAGATGCTCCAATGTTTTTTTATGATGTTTCTTAAGCTCTTATTTTCCACATTGAAGTCTAAGATTAGGCGGGTTACATCTTCTTCTTCCGGTCGCTCATGTTTTGCCAATAATTCAGATCTCATTCTTCCTGTTGTTTTGATCTTGGCACTTTCAATGACACTCGATGGATAATTCCTAGCCAGGAATCTAGTACTGGTTTCTTCCAGATGTTGCTCGATATCTATGGCTTCAGAGCAATTCCTCTTTACGCGAAGCATCTCTCCATATGGAATACTCCACTTCAGATGTTGAGGATGTCCGCTATTCGCATGGAGGATGCTATTAGTGGCAGTTGGTTTCCTATAAATTCTTGTACAGAGCTTCTGTTTTTGTACAAATACTTCCACATCCAAATATGTCACTTGTATTTTGCTGCACATCGATGTGAAGGATAGATTATAATCATTTTGATCCAAACTTTGAATGAATTCATCAAGACCGGACGAGTCTCCTTCCCATATCACGAATAGATCATCGATATATCTCATCCAGGTCTTGATATTCAATTTGTGCCTGCTCTGTAATATACCTTCCTCCCACACTGCCATAAATAGATTCGCATAAGTTGGAGCAAATGATGTCCCCATTGCTGTGCCTTGTCTTTGGAGAAATATCTCCCCATTGAAAAGAAAAACATTGTGCGTTAGGCAGTAACTCAGCATTTCCATAATCATCTCAGAGTGTTCCAAGAAACTCAATGATCTTGTCTTCAGAAACCTTCTGACCGCTGTTAGGCCATCTTCATGGAGAATTGATGTATATAACGAATTTACATCTATTGTAATCATGGTCTGATGATTATTCCAATTAATGTCTCGTATTCTGTTAAGAAAAGCTGTTGTGTCCTTCAAATACGAGGGAAGGGTTGTCACAAATTCCATTAAGAACACATCTATGTAGTGGGAAGTCTTCTCCAATAGAGAGCCCATAGAACTCACTATGGGCCTGCCTGGGGGATTAGTGAGTGACTTGTGCACCTTAGGCAGAAAGTATATAGTTGATGTTATTGGATTCTCCACCTTAAGATACATATACTCTTCAAAGTCTATTAATCCCCTTTCTTTCCAAGTTAACAATTGCACATGGTATTCTTTAGTCCATTGCTCCATTGGATTCTTCTCCAGTCTTTGATAATGTTCTTGTTTCCTCAATTGCCTGTAAGCCTCAGAGATATATTGTTCACGATCCTGAATGACAATATTTCCACCTTTATCGGCGGCTTTTATAACAATTCCTTGATTTTCCCTTAAATCTTTCAATGCCTTTTGTTCGTTCGGTGTCAAATTCCATGACCTTTTATTATTTCTTTTTTTCATGGACAATTGATTTATCTCTTCCACGACAATTTCTTGAAACAGGTCAATTTTATTGCCTGGTGGTAACTGTGGGCAGAATTTGGACTGGGATCTTAGTCCACTTTCTCCACCTTTGTATGTGATGATACCTTCTTTCTGACAAACAGCTATGTCATTTTCAAATGTTGGAGTAGAGGATAAGTCAGTGTCTAAAGTGTTTGACCCCAGATCTGACAAGGTTCTTAAAGTTGGTAAGTCATTTTGGTTTAGTGGGCAAATTTCCATTGATGTTAAGTTTGTACCTCCTATTCTGGCAGGTTTTTCCTCAAAATATTTCTTTAATTTTGCTTTACGACAGAATTTATAGAGATCAATACGAAAGTTTGGAATGTCCATACTGGAATTAGGACAAAAGGTGAGTCCTTTATTCAGGAGGCTTATATGGTCAGCGTTTAAGATCTTCCTAGAGATGTTTATCACCAGATCTTTTTGGTGTTCCATCTTTTTCATTTTTGCTTTTTCTTGTCTTCTCCTTTTTTGGATCTTGCTCCTTCTCTTGCTTCGTCTGGTTGGGGTGGGTTTTGCCCTCTTCCCCTCCCCCACGTTGTTCCTCTTGATCTCCCTCGCTGTCGCGTTTCCATTTGTGCCAATCTCATTTCCCCACAAAAATCCAGTTTAGAAATATTAGTGTCTTCATCTGCAGAGCTTAAGTCAGAGCTATCATTTGTGCCCTGAGTATCATGACTGATACATCTGTCCATTGCTGCTCTGTTCCTCAGGGAATCATATTTCCTCGCAAATGTATATATCCGACCATTGGCATAGTCAATGCGGTCGCGATTAAATTTGCTGGCCTTCCTTTTCTCCACATCAATTTCATGTTTGAGGATCTTCTTTTCCATCATCTCCAACAGATCCTTTTTCTCATCATTGTTTGGGAACTTCTCCAGTTCCCCCTCCAGATCTTTGATTTTTTCCAATATTCCTTCAAGTTTCCGTTCTGCATGTATAATTAATGTCCTCATAAGTTTCATTGAGCATTCATTTGTATCCATTTGCCACTGCTTAATCAGGTCCATATCCAAATCATTCAATGTGGGCATAATTAAAATTCGCAGGCCCCTAGGCACCCTCTTGAATTCAATATATTTTTCTAGCGTGGTCTTCTCCCACCATTTATTAATCTCTACAATTTTGGCTTGTTGTAATTCTTTGATAAGGTTCTGGATCGTTTTTCTCCTTCCTTCTGAATACATGCTCCAGGAGATCTGTGAATCCTTAGTCACCATGTTGTCATCAAGTAATTCGTTGGCTCTCTGTGCTCGGCTAGAACTTCTTTCAGCCATATCTTTTAATGTGTTCTTCAATTGCTGGGGTTAATTACTTCTATTAGCAGTTTGCACTCGGTTTGTTTTATTTTTGCTTTTATTTCCTTTCTTCCCGAAATAAATAACCTCTTAAGTGATTTCCCTCTCCTTAGTACACTTATTATTTAAAAGTATACCGGTCCACCAAAATTAACACCGTTTTTTCAATTCGTCACTATATTTCTCTTATACTGCATCAGCGGGACGTAGCACAGGAATCGGTTTTGTATTCAAACCGCAAAAAGCTTCCCGGAGCAGCTACTGGCTGAGACGGCTTTCGGAAGGACGGAATCAGCTACAGGACACACCTACCCTGCCGCACCAGCAGCGTGGCAAGCGGCCCCGCAATACCTCCCCCACTCCCCCGTACTCACCGCCCAGCTCTCGCTGCAGTAGCTTGCAGCTTCCGCTTCGTCCCGCGTTGTAACTGCCTTCCTTCTTCACTGTGGCAGAAGCGTCGGTCCAAATATTCCGTCACTCAAGAACGGGGCTGAGTCAACGGCACGGATCCGCTTCGCTTCAATGGTGGCGTGCTCGTGGTGTGCAGATCAGCCGCTGCACCAACATTAACAACAACAAACCCAACGCGGTCCCAATCAATTGAACCAGAGTCTCCACGGCACAGAGGGAATCCACAATTAATTTCTTCGAGGTATTTTTATTTTCTTCTTCTTTTCAAAACCATTAGTGCAAACGTGCAAGGACGGTCAACGCGTTTCGGCGAATGCCTTCAACTGGACCATAGAGTCCAACCGTCTAAACTGTCTATTTAAAGTGACACAGTGCATGAATCCCTTGTTTGTTTCTGTTAAAAATAGACTAGACTGTTAACCCACATTTGTAAATATTTACATTGGCTATTAGCTGTTGCCATTTTTTCTCTTATTTACAACTTTCAACATTGCCGGTAAAGTACCTAGGACAGAGGCAAACAGACTAGCAGGAGGTGGGTTTTCTGCCACTCACCAATGCCAGAAACGGGGTTCATGGCAACATATGAGCTATGCACCAGAGGCTTGTGAAACGAGCCGTGCACAGGCACTGATCTCACGTATACCGTTCCTCCCCCAGCAGCCACAAGTGTGGCTATAGACTGTACCGAGGAGAGCCATTTGCGGTGATCTATCCAGTGCCTGGCCTCAAAATTAAAAACTATTAAAGAAGTATACCGGGTATGACGTAATTTGCCCTAACTGCCTATAAATGCAAAGTTTTGTGCACAGCATGGTGGATTTTATAGATTGCGATTCAGAAAAATACCATTCTCTTCTCATCAGAATCAGGCACCGTTTGATTTTCACCACATATGGGACACTTTGAGCTTGCTGTTTTTCCTTTGAACATTAAGAAAAGAGCATGGTATATACTGGACACTTATGTTGTTTTTGTTAAATAATCTAAGAAAAAGTATTAATATATGTACAGAAAAGTTATGTCATCTATATGAAGTACAGAAAGGCTGAAGCATGTCGACCTATCGGATGCCTGGGAACATTAATTCCTAAAAGCATCACACTGATCTTTTTTAACCTAGCCCTAGATTACAGAAAAATTAATTTGTTACAAAGGATTTAAAGACTATCTTAACGAACTCAACCCTGCCTTCACTCACTGCTACCACTCAAAGAGCTCCACTTACAAATGTGTCGAGCCCACCCATTCACGTTCAGTGTCTGGGTGAGGGTCCAATGATGAAGCATGCCACAGGTGGTGCCTGTGGGTGAGGACTATATATATATATCAGGATTGAAGGGGATTTAATTCCCCATCTTAAAACGCGCCACAGGGCCTGTTTGCACACATGTCACCTGAAGCCCCGCCCCCTCCCTTCACCACTGTGCAAACGCGCCCGTGGCGCGTTTTAAGTTGGGGGATTAAGTCCCCTTGAATCCTGAGGGTCCCCGGAGTCCAACTAGCCCACCATATACCTCCAAAAGCGCCACAGAGCTGCGTTGCAGAGAGGTGTAAAAGGGGTGTGGCCTCTCTACACCTCTCTGCAACGCAGCCCCTGGCGCATACTGGAGGTTCCTGGTGGGCTAGTTGGCCCCCAGGGACCCCCAGTATTCAAGGGGAATTCGTTCCCCCTCTGCAAACGCGCCCCCGCAGAGTGGTGAAGGAAGGGGGCGGGGCCTGCGGGCCGATCGTTTTTTTTTTTTTTAATTTTTTGTCCCCTGAAGGGGGCTGTGTAGCCCCCTTCCTTTTTCCTGTTTTTAGGCCCTGGGGACCCCATCCCCCAGGGCCTTACCCCTTTTTTTCATTTGTAATTTAAAAAAACCGGGAAGGGGGCCGCGTGGCCCCCTTCCCTGGGCCTGTATTGGCCCCGGGGACCCCATCCCCGGGGCATGGCCTCGTTTTTATTTATATTCTTTGGAGGGGGCTGCGTGGCCCCCTCCTCTGGCCATTTAAGGCCCCGGGGACCCCATCCCCGGGGCCGGCCATTCCGTTTTTTTTTTTTTAATTTATTTATTTTTTGGGGGAGGGGGCCGCGTGGCCCCCTCCCGGGCCACTACTTGCCCCGGGGACCCCATCCCCCGGGGCCTGGCCTCTCGTTGGGGACTGTGGGGGTCCCCAATCCCCCACAGTCCCGCCGGCTCCCCGCGTCCCTAGGGTGCCGGCATTGCTTTTACACATGGGGAGTAGCTAACATGCTGCTCCCCATGTGTAAAAGCCCCATGTGTAAAAGCAATCGGCTTTGGATATTGGAAGAGAGAGCAGGTTTCCTGCTCTCTCTTCCAATATCCAAAGCAAGTTTGCAATGACAGGACGGGAGCCGCGAGGCTCCCGTCCTGTCATTGCAAACAGCAGTGTCCCGGGGGTAGGCACCCCGGGACACTGCAGGAGCCGGCCCTGGGGGTGGTGGTCCCCAGGGCCATCAAGGGCTCCAGGAGGTGGGCGCGCGGCCCCCTCCCATTCAGTACACAGCCCCGGGAGGTGGTGGTCCCCGGGGCTCTGGGGTCCGTAACGGACCCCCATATTAAAATGTTTAGTGCCCCGGGGAGGTGGTGGTCCCGGGCGTGTGGGGGCTGGAGCCCCCACACAGGTTTAATAATTTTTTTTAAAAAGCCCCGGGAGGTGGTGGTCCTCGGGACTGCGGGAGGGCTCAGAGCCCTCCCGCACCATTTTTAAAAAGCCCCGGGGGTGGCGGTCCTCGGGGCTTGGGGGCCCCTTGAGGCCCCCACACATTAAATTATCCCCCACCATGCCCCCGGGACTTGGGCCACCCGGGGCCAATCAACATCGAAGCGCGGAGACCGCGCTTCGATTTTCGGCAGGATTCGCGCACCCTGAGCGCATCCTGCCGATTTAAAAAAAAAAAAAATTTTTGCCCAGGGGGTCCTTGTGGGACCCCTGAGCAAACCTAGGGGTCAGGGTGTTTCTACCCTCCCCTTTGTGCGCTTTGCGCACTTGTTTCTGTCCCTCGGTTCTACCGAGGGACAAAATGGCTGCCAACATTTCCTGAATCGGAATGTTGACAGCCAGCTGACAGCCAATTAACATGCAGCTCGTGATCGGGACGGTGCGCGCAGGGTGCGCTCAGGGTGCGCGAATCCTCCGTGCCCATAGATATATATGTACTTTTACTTTTTGATTTTCTCAGCAACTACTGAACGGATTTACACCATTTAACAAAAGGGTTCTTTCTGAACCAAGAACTACCTCTTTGCCAAATTTGGTGTAATTCCGTTCAGCAGTTCGGGCTGTAGCCGTGTCTAAAGTTTCCTATGGGAAAATGCATGGGGAAAACGCGTTTTGGGACCCCCTTTTTCTCGGCCCCCGCTTGACGTATCACCCCGAGACTTTCAGGGTAGGAGCGGACCGGAGCGCCCACGAAGTTTGAAAATTTCGCGAAGATACGTCAACCGGCAAGAGAGTTATTTCAAATAGAATGTCGCGGATTTCCTATGGATAATAGGTTGTAACTATAACTATCTACTGGCGACCGCCAGTAGATAATATATATATATATATATATATTATGTCGACATTTGGCAGACAGGAAGCGTTACGAGATATATATATATATATATATATATATATATATATATATATTTTTTTTCACTGAAAAAACCATAGGTTTTAGGGAAAGTTATAGTTAGTTGGACATTGCACTCGTACAAAACCCTTGAAATTCCCCCGTTATAGTTAGTTCAGCTAACTATAACTCGCGCCCCCGCAATGCACTGCTGATGACGTCACATATTACATCACTCATGATATGGTCAGTGACATCACTGATGACATCACTGCAGGGCGCGTTTGCACAGTGGTGAAGGGAGGGGGGGCCTGAGGTGACATGTGTGCAAACGCGCCCCGTGGCACGTTTTAAGTTGCGGGATTAAGTCCCCTTGAATCCTGAGTGTCCCTGGGGCCCAACTAGCCCCCCAGGTACCTACAGTTAGGACCACAGAGCTGAGTTGCAGAGAGGCGTTCCAAGGCCACGCATCTTTTTTCACCTCTCTGCAACGCAACTCTGTTGTGCTTACTGAAGGTACAACACGACGACACCTTCACAGCCGGCGAACACCTGCACTTCCAGATACACACCGACCCCAAGACCACCCTCAGAGGCACCCTCATCTACAGACCCCCAGGACCACGCACACAATTCAGCGAAGACATCGCCGACCTCATCAGCCCGCACGCCCTCCCCTCGGCTGACTACATCCTCCTTGGGGACCTCAACTTCCACCTAGAGAACAACAACGATCGCAACACCACCACCCTGCTGGACAACCTCGCCAACCTCGGACTCAAGCAACTGGTGACCACCCCCACACACCTCGCCGGCCACACGCTTGACCCCGTCTTCTCCTCCAGCAAGGACATCTCCTTCAGCCACACCACCGGACTCCACTGGACAGACCACAGCTGCGTCCACTTCAGCTTCAGCAGGATCACCACGCACCACCACCCGCAACAGTTTCCGCGCAGAAGCTGGAACAAGATCACCACCGACCAACTCACCACATCCCTGAGCCAGAACCCTCCCGCCAGCTCAACGAACCCCAACCAAGCCGCCAGCAACCTCACAAGATGGATCACCAACTGCGCAGATGACCTCGCCCCATTGAAGACCCCCCAGTCAGACCCGGCAACAAGAAAGCATCCTGGTTCACCGACGAACTCAAGATATCCAAGAAGAACTGCCGGGCCCTCGAGAAAGCATGGCGCAGAGACCCGACTGCAGACAACATGACCACCCTCAAGCACGCCACCCGAAAACACCACCAGCTGATCCACACCACCAAGAAAACCGCATTCAAGGAACGACTGGACAACAACGCCCACAACAGCAAGGAACTCTTCATCATCGTCAAAGAACTCTCGAACCCCAGCGCCGGAAACAACGACATCACTCCCTCGCAAGACCTCTGCAACTCGCTCGCCTCGTTCTTCCACAGCAAGATCGCAGACATACACTACAGTTTCAGCACACAGCCGACGTACCCTACGACCGTTCCAACGCCCCCACCTCCACCCTCCGAGCCTGGACCCCTATCAACACCGAAGACACTATCCGCACGATGAACTCCATCCACTCCGGATCACCAACCGACCCCTGCCCTCACCACGTCTTCAACAAGGCCGACGCCGTCATCGCACCCCACCTCCGGGACATCATCAACACCTCCTTCGTCACCGCCACCTTCCCAGAGAGCTGGAAGCACGCCGAACTCAGCGCCCTACTGAAGAAACCGTCAGCAGACCCCACCGACCTCAAAAACTACCGCCCCATCTCGCTCCTTCCTTTTCCTGCCAAAGTCATCGAGAAGACCGTCAACAGACAACTGGCCGCCTTCCTCGAGACGAATGGATCCTCGACCACTCGCAGTCCGGCTTCCGGGCCAACCACAGCACCGAGACCGCCCTCATCGCAGCTACCAACGACATCCGAGCCCTGCTCGACAACGGGAAACAGCGGCCCTCATCCTCCTGGACCTCTCCGCAGCGTTCGACACAGTCTGCCACCGCACCCTAGTGCAACGCCTGAACAACGGCGGAATCCAAGAGAAGGCACTGGAGTGGATCATCTCCTTCCTCGCCGGAAGAACCCAGAGAGTCCGCCTCCCCCGTTCAGTTCCGAGGCCACCGAAGTCATCTGCGGCGTACCACAAGGATCATCACTCAGCCCCACCCTCTTCAACGTCTACATGAGCCCCCTCGCAGCCATCGCACGCCAACACAACCTCAACATCATCTCCTACGCCGACGACACCCAGCTGATCCTCTCCCTCACCAACGACCCCACAACCGCCAGAACCAACCTACATGAAGGGATGAAGGACGTAGCCGAGTGGATGAGGAACAGCCGCCTGAAACTGAACTCAGATAAAACGGAAGTCCTCATCCTAGGATCATCACCCTCCGCCTGGGACGACTCCTGGTGGCCCCCTGCCCTGGGCAACGCACCCAAACCAACGGACCACGCACGCAACCTGGGCTTCATCCTGGACTCCTCCCTCTCAATGACCCGACAAGTCAACGCCGTCTCCTCGTCTTGCTTCAACATCCTACGCATGCTGCGCAAGATCTTCCGGTGGATCCCCACCGAAACCAGGAAGACGGTCACCCAGGCCCTCGTCACCAGCCGACTGGACTACGGCAACTCCCTCTACGCCGGAACCACAGCCAAACTTCAAAAAGACTCCAACGCATCCAGAACGCCTCAGCTCGACTCATCCTGGACATCCCCCGACACAGCCACATCGCCGGACACCTGAGAGACCTGCACTGGCTCCCCGTCAGCAAGAGAATCACGTTCCGACTCCTCACCCACGCACACAAAGCTCTCCACAACCAAGGCCCCAGATACCTCAACGACCGTCTGACCTTCTACACTCCCACCCGCCAGCTACGATCGACCAACCACGCCCTCGCCGCCGTCCCCGCATCCGAAGAGCCACAACAGGAGGAAGATCCTTCTCCTACCTGGCTGCCAAGACGTGGAACTCCCTACCCATCCACCTCCGCCTTACCCAAGACCACCTCTCCTTCAGGAAGCAACTCAAGACCTGGCTGTTCGAACAGTAGCGGACCCCCCTCCCCCAAGCGCCTTGAGACCCTCCGGGTGAGTAGCGCGCTATACAAATGCTTGATTGATTGATTGATTGATTGATTGATCTATGTGTTTTTTGTCTTGTGTTTGTTGAATAATACACAATTAGAGACGGATAAGTCCACATGAAAAAGCTTTTCTGTATTTTTGAGTGTACAGTTTCCTTTTCTTTTTCATTTAATTTGAGCATTCAACAGTGGCGGCTCGCACAGGTAAGAACAGTGGGTTGGACGGGGTGGGGGGTGGTGGAAGTCGACAGACGACGAGATAAGTAATATTAAATAAAGAAAGAAAGAAAACCACTTACTTTGCACTCGCCCCATCGCCGACGCGGCGATACGGCGAGCGCAAAGTAAGTGGTTTTTTCTTTATTTAATATTACTTATCCCACTGTCTGTCGACTTCCACCACCCCCCACCCTGCCCCCGCCCCACCCCACCGCCTCACCGCCCTTCCCTGTGCGAGCCACTACTGGCATTCAATGTCTTTTTGAATGTTGGTATTTATATGTTATGTTACCATGTGTGATATAATAGTGAGAGGATATGTATAAATAAGAAGTGGAATAAGATTTCCAACCTATGTTGGTATTGAGAGGTGTGAAATAATTACGCAGCCTTAGAAAACATGTGACGAATCCATTGTGCAAGGGGTCCACGGTGCATATTTTATATTGATTGACTCTGCCCCTTACTACCTCAACAGGATCTCTCCCCGTCATGATATACAATTTCTAAAAGTGGCATTTTCAAACACGGAATTTAAAAACCAGCTTCACTAAAAGATGTATTTTTAAATTGTGAGTTCAGGGACCCCAAACTCTATCTCTTCCCAATTTGAGGTTATACTTATAAGAGATTACAAGGAAGCTCCAATGATAACCTATGAGAGAGATAGTCCTTGAAATAGTGAATAACGAAATTAGAAGTATTGCACTATTAGGACATGTAAAATGCACCAGCACATGTTCTACCTTTTAAATACACTGCGCCTTGCCACTAGGGTTACCTTGGGGGTGCCTTACATGTAGTAAAAGGGAAGGTATGGGCCTGGCAAGTGGGTGCAGTTGCCAGGCCGAAATGACAATTTAAAAGTGCCCACACAGACGCCGCAGTGGCAGGTCTGCAATATGGTTGCTGAGCTACTCATTTGGGTGGCACAATCAGTGCTGCAGGCCCACTAGTAGCATCTGATTTACAGGCCCTGGGCACACACAGTGCACTTTACTAGGGACTTACTAGTAAATCAAATATGCCAACCGTGGATAAACCAATCACCAATACAATTTATACATAAAGCATATGCACTTTGGCACTGATCAGCAGTGGTAAAGTGCCCAGAGTCCTAAAGTCAACCAACACCGGTCAGAAAAAAATAGGAGGAAGAAGGCAACAAGTTTGGGGATAACCTTGCAAAAAGGGCCAAAGTCCAACAGCTATGTTCAAAAAAGGAATCACTCATTAGTAGTACACAAAGTATACTAATTTAACTTTTGTGTACCTTATTATATATGTTTAACACACAAAAACGTTTAGAAAACACTGACAATCACTGGATGATGTCATCAGTGATGTCATTTGAGATGTCATCAGGGATATCACTTACCATGTCATGAATGATGTAATATGTCGGATCACAAGCAGTGCATTGCGGGGGCATAAGTTATGCTTAGCTCAGATAACTATAACTGCTGAATTTCACTGGCTTTGTACGAGTGAAATCTGAGCCTAGCTATCATAGACAATAAAACCATAAAAAATATAAACAGTTGAATAAGAAAAACTATATTAATTAATGTAGACAATAAATAAAATATTGAAAATTGAAAAATACAAAAAACACATTTACAAAAAATACTATAAATATTCAAATTAATTTATAAATTAAAACACATATAAAATAATAAAAATAAAACAATTAATAAAAACAATTAATGCTATAAAATCTATTTAAACAATATTATGACAACTATTGGAGTGTAAGAAAATTAAATATACTACTCCCACTCTAGTTCATATAACAGTAGGAAAAGTGCTGGATTTGGAGGGATTAGATTTACAATTCCTACTCCAGTCACCACAATAGTCAGTGCAACAGTAGGGAATGCATTGGACTTCGAAGGTGTGAACTTTACTATTCTCACTCCAGTCTAAGCAACAGTAGGGAAAGTATTGGACTTCAGAGGGGTGAAATTTACTATTCCCACTCCAGTCTACACAACAGTAGGGGAAGTGATGGACTTTGGAGGGGTTAAATTTACTATTCCCACTCAAAACAACACAACAGAACCGTAGGGAAAGAGTTGAGCTTCAGAGGGGTTAAATTTACTACTCTCACTCCAAACAGGGTAACAGAGAAAGCACAAAATTTCGGAGGGGTAAAATTGACTGTTCCCACTCCAGTCCCTGCAGCAGTAGGGAAAGCATTTGATTTTGGAGGGGTGAAATTTACTATTCCCACTCCAGCCTATGCTAGAATTATTGTACTAGACTTTTGATTCACTGGCTGATACTTGATGTGTTAAGCAGGCAAAGACAATAAATCACTGCATTGAAGGATAACATGCATTAAAGTTTGTGAGATACAATCACAAAAAGTACATGCAATAGTTTTGACCTCTCCTGCCCACAAAATTAAAGATTAGTGGAACTCAACAGATTTTTTTAACCCCCCTAGTGGCAAACAGGTCTACACCTACGAACTCAACAGATTTTTTTAACCCCCTAGAAGTAAACAGGTCTACACCTGCCCGGAGCTAGCCTCAGGGCATATCATCCTCTATATATCTGCTATTGATCTCCTTCCTTCCTTTGGTCTTCGCAATCTTCCCCATTCCCAGCACCTGGAGACTGGCGGCCTTGTAAAAAATAAAGAGATTCATCTCTGCTGATGTTGCTGGGGTCGTTTGATAGTGTGGGTTGACCGACAGCATGAGACAGCTTGATCCTGGGGTGTGGAAGAATTAAGGGGATAGACATTACAATTTAGGTTGTTGTCGTTAGTGCCATCTTCAACTAATTCTTACTCTCCATCTTCATTAAGAAACCCAGGCTTAGATATTGGTGCCAGGCATGGGTATTTCTTGAAATGTGATATGTTCTGAGCGATAGAGCCTTTCTCCAAATTGACAAACAGTATGGCCCCTTTGATGTGTGTGACTCCAACTTGCATTCAAGTGTTCATCAACCTGGCATTAAACTTCAGTGTCCATCTCTGGCACATGAGAACCATGTCCCCAGGACTTATCTTGGTGGATGTAGCTAGATGGCTCTGGTCTGCCTGATTATTCATTCGAAATTTTGCAGCACAATCAATTGTGGCAATGTTGTCATGCCCTTGAAGCAGATTGTTACCCAGCTGCCTGTTCACCTACGACACAGCTTGTTGTTTCTTAGAGTGACAGGGTCCGCTCAGACATTAAGTATAGGTAGCACTGCAGCCGCTGAAGTGGAAGGTATCTTCAAAACTAATAGGAAACAGAACTATTTGTCAGTGCAGTCCAGCACTCAACACACTTATGTGGTTATATTTGTCAATGAGGTATAGGAGTACAGACGTGAGTAGCTGCCCATACAAGAGACATGGTTCTTGTGTTTTAGCTTAGGTTACATGCTTTGAATTTGTTGTTAGTATCATATCGAGATTCAGGAACCAAAACGTATCTCTTATCATTCCCAGGTGACTCTCATGAGCAATGTTTACACATTTTGATAAAGAGATCTGGAGATGGTCGCTCTTGAATTTCACAGCAGGATTCCTTGAGCTATTTTGAAAAATGTCCCCTGTAGGTACTTTAAAGTGAGCAATTCTTTTCTGCTCATATTAGCCACATGGCAGCTCCCTGCATTGACATGACTCCTGTAGGTGTCTGAGGAGCAGCAATTATTTTCTGCTCACATTGGCCACATGTCAGCTGGCCACATTGGCATGGCTCCTGTAGGTGTCTTAGGGCCAGCAATTCTTTTCTGCTCACATCCGCCACGTGGCAGCTGGTTGCATTGAAATGCCTCCTGCAGGTGTCTGAGGGCCAGCAATTTTTTTCTTCTCAAATTGGCCATGTGACAACTGAAATGCTAACATGCCTCCACATCTGAAGTACTTTATTTTCCACACTTCACATAGCGCCAGGTTTTGCAGGAACTCCTTGGCAATTTCTTTTATGGAGACCCTCCTGGATGCACATTGAAACAGAAGAAAGTTGATCTATTCTTCAGCTGTAGAGTGCTAAATTTTCTTGACATTGAGAGGATATCTCAAATATAGAACAACACATTGTAAGCTTTCCCTCAATTGTGATTATTTTGAAATCATACACACAGTACTGTGGGCATCTGGAAACCCCAGTATGTAAAGCAAACTTATGAGAGATTCAACCATTGCAAAAACAAATTGAAAACAAAACAAGCAGCACTGGAACACAGCATTAAAGTCCTGTCACGTAGTTATTACAAAAACCCATCAACCAATTGGAACATAAAACATAAGATTTGAATGCGGTCTTTGCAGCAAAATCTGAATATGCATTTGTAGGAAAGTAGGATCTGCTTCTTATGGTTACCCCCACTTTTTGCTTGATGTTACACTGTTTTTGACTAGTCTGACTGGGATCCTGTTAATCAGGACCCGAGTCTATCTGCTTTCTCCCTAAAATGTTATGCCATGTACTTAGGTACACTCCAGATTGGATACTGGGGTACCCTTGTCAGTCCCTAGTATATGGTACGCATGTACCCAGGGCATAGGTACCCCAGAGGCCTCCTGTGGGCTGAAGCATGTATTATGCTACCCATGAGAGGCCATGCAAAATGGAACTACAGGCAGCCTGTGTAAGATGGTGCATGCACCACTTACTTTAAATATAGGTTTACTATATCTATAGGTCACCACACTTAAAACCTATAAGTCACCCCTCTAGCAGGCCTTGACAATCCTGAAGGCAGGGTGCTGGGTTTTATGTGAGAGTGTGCCCCTGCATGAGCAGAGCACCCCTGCAGCCTTCGGAGACCATTCTCCCGGGTTGTCGGTGGTGCAGCCAGACATATAGGTAGAGGTGCATTATATGCTCGCGTAAAATGCTATCTCGAAAACGGCTGCAACAAAGCATGTCGTGTTTGGTATCAAACACCTTGGAATCATACCTCCACACCGGTAACCGCTGTGGCAGGTATGATCCCACCCTTCAGAAGCGAGCTTCGTGGGGTCCCTGGTCTTCCCGGTACCAGCCTTCTCGACCTGGACAGCACAAAATGGTTGCTGCCGACCAGAGACACATTTCTGCCCTCCTGCTGCTGAGCCAAGCTCGAGCAGAGGAAGGCAGCACAATAGGCATCCTGTCACAGGGAGGTGTGACCACCTCCCAGACAGGATTTAGTGTATTGGGGCTGGGTGGGTGCACTTCCAAAGTGCCTGAAAGTCTGCACGAGGGGCACACTTGGTGTCCCTGTGCATAGTCCAATTCAAACCAGTCCTGGGAGCCGTTGGCTCCTGCTCTGGCACGAAACTGGACAAAGGACGGGGGTGTACCCTCCCAACTGTCCTGACCCTCCCCTGGGAGGATCCCCTGAATCTGTCCAACCCTCTCCTGTGGGTACTTAAGGGCTTACCTGGCTGTAGGACCCTAGATTCGATGTGGATAAGATTCTGATCAAGAAACCACTGACCTTTGACCGTCTGGACACTCTGGACTTCGACTGGGCCCGACTTCGTCTCCCTCTCTGTCCAAAGCATTGTCTGTGCCCGTGCACCATACAGGCTCCGTGCAGGACCTGTGGAGCATCAAGGACAACTGAAGTTATCTCCCTTGGGGTGAAGGAGTCACTCCCCTGCATTTGCAGGTACCATAACGCAACTGACCAGTCTGCTGATCCTGAGCTCCAGCAGACTCCGAAGGCTCCAGCAACACAGGAGGCGGGTTCCTACGTTCCTTGAGGTTGAGCTGCCCTATCACCAAGTCTGAAGCCAGTATCCCTTGTGGGGACCGCATAACCCGAACCTCTGTGCACCGTGTACTTTTGCAAGTGCATATGCTTGTTGGTATTCCCCAACTAAGTGCATTGGGCCATCGATAGCCCCAACCTCCTCGCACATTTCATACAAAGGACTTTGGCCTCCTCACACTCTGTGCCCTGCAAGCTGTTGCTTTGTGAAACTGCTAGAGGTCCCCCTGCGACTCCAGTGCCTTTGGCCTGTGGGTCATTTGAGGGACAAAATTGCTTTACTTGGGCTCCCCTGGTTGCTACAGGCCTGCCCTGACTCCCCTTGCTGTGGTGAGTCCCCTGGTCCTTGCTGGGCCAGACCGTAACCTTCCTTGACCTTCTTCGTGGGTTGCCGCTGCCAAGGCTTGTTGGTGCTCCCGCAGGACACCGACCACTCAGCACCCGACATCCTTTGTGGGACAGCTTGTATCCAGCTCCTGGTTGTTCTCGACATTTCCTGGTCCCTGCAGCTGTAGAGTCAATGTCTCCATCTTCACACCTGAAGCACCCGACATCGGTGGGCATTCGTCTACCGAGCCCCTGGTCACTCCTGAGTGACCCAGACTCTGTCCCCTCTGCTTTCAGGTACTCTTCAACATGAATCCACTTTTGGATGCCGACGGACATTTTCTTCTTTCCCGCAGTGGCATTTCCTTGAAGTCCTCCATTGAGATCGACGGCGGTTTCCGACACCACTTCAGCCCTATGCACCCGGCTTCCCTGTGATAGGTAACTCTGGTACTATGATATCCATGGGTGGAGTGGCTCTTGAACCTTCTATGATCCAAAGGGTTTCTTCATAATCCACTGGGAAGGGTCCTTAAACTGTAAAACTGCAACCGCGACTCTCCCATTGAATTGTACGTAGCACGCGGTCGTGTTCTCACACTGCACCCATCCTCCGTGGGGTCCCTCCTTACTCACCTTGGGTGGTTCCTTGGGGTCCCAGCGATTCTTCAACTTCTAGGCACTGTCTTGACTTGAGTTGTGGTTCTTATACCACTATTTTAGTATATGGTTTGGTATCCCCCTGGAGCCACTGTGTATTAGTGCTACTTACGTTTGTTTCTGTGCTACAGTATTGTGTGCTTTGTGTTTATCTGCGTGTAGCAGATACTGTGAGGTATTTAAGGTGTGTTATAATAATAAATACATATTTTTATAACTACTGTGTGGTTCTCCTTTCATTTAACCAATACAATAAGGTTGCATTCTGGTAAAAAATAAGCTGCTTAACATTCCTTCAAGACTAAGCCTGAAGGCTGCTCTCCACAGCTACCACTTGGATAGCTTTCTAAGGTTATCTTTGACCTCTTAAATCACCATAAGGGTTGTTTGGACTGGTGCAAGGTGCCCACTTTAATTAGTGGACATCATATACCAGGCCAACTTCTGACAGCATTATCCTGCATTAGACATCATCACAATAAACAAGGATTGAGACAAAGAAAGGCAACCATAGCATTACCTGTCATTTTAGAAGAACTCACCAAATATCCAACAGCAACCGCCAAAGTATTTGCCTGATACTTCAAAACAATGTCTAGCTCGGACTCCAGCGAGTCAGAAGGGTTGTAGAAGGAATTCCTATCAACCCTAAAACTACCCAAAATATCAGAGGTAGGTAGAGCCCTCCTACAAGGTGAAAAAACTCTGAGGCAGATTGAGGAAGCCATTTCAATGCCCCTATACAACAAGGCACTAGGAGATGAGAGGTTACTGGGCAAATACTGGACAATGAATGCAAATTTCAATATAGATTTTGAGAAGAGATAGTGGCTGAGGCAGTCCATGCCAAAAAGGCTTTCAACTGGGTTAAGTTGGATTATCTTTTTGGGACACTAGAGAGTGGGAGTCGGGACTAACTTTAATGCTGAAATGCAAAGGTTGCACACAAACCCCAGAGTGCAAATAGAATGTGGTGGATTCCTATCACAACCCTTTCCAATATGTAGGGGAATGTGACAGGGATGCCCTCTGTTCCCTCCACTATTACGTTTGGTCTGGGAGTCACAATCGGAGGCAATCCGCCAGTCAAATAATATTATAGGAATAAGTGCTAAATGAGGATACTCCAAACTCATGCTGTATGTAGAAAATATTCTACTTACTTTAAGAAATGCAAGAATTTTTAATATCAAAATATTTTCAGACATAATTACTGTCTCATCCTTCTTGGGATACAAAATAAATTGGAGCAAAAGCAAGGTTCTTCCTATTGCTACTTGAACCACAAAAGCAGCAGAGGAAGACCTTGGGTTTAACTGGGTATCCACGAATCAGAAATATCAAGAAATAACATTCAATGAAAGTTAGGAAGGGAAGGCACAATATAACCTCAAAGCACTACTAACGAAAATTGACAATGACTTCTCAAGGTAGGAAAAACTAATGCAACTTTCAAAGAGGGGTGGAGTGCAGCTGGCGAAAATAGTAGTGGTACTGTGTTAGAAGTATACCCTGAGGATGCTACTTATCTTGATTCCCACCACCATAATACGACAAATTGATAAAGATTTTGAAAACTGGGCCAGGAGAAAGTTGTGGTTAAAAGTGGACAAACTAAACAACGCTCTATTTCAGAACGACCCGGTTTATGAAGAATAGATTATTACCTGTTAATACACAAATAATCATAAATAATGTACTTGTTACTTGACAGCACGATCCCCCTAATGTGGGCAGGCATACAGCATGCATACATGAAGGCATCACCAGGTCCTATAAATACATGAGAGAGGGTGCACAAGTGGCTACAGGTTATCAGATACTGCTTGTAGCAGCACAAATATAGCATAATGTAGGTCTCATAATTGATAGTGATACCTTCTACAAGTCATCCTGGGCATTATATGGCATTGAAAAGTTGGAAAATATAATAGATGAAGACCAGCCTACATTTTTTGATACAATTCTGGATCAGTATGGATTACCATGCATTGAAGCCTGGAGACATAGGCAGTTAATCCATTGCATAATAGGAAGGGCGGGGAGGGGAAATTGCACACTCCTAGTGCCCTAAATATTCTCATATATAGTTAATCGGGAAGTGAAAATAAGCTCATTACTGGCATAAACAACTCTGTCATTATAGAACTAAAAAAAGTGGATGCAATTCTCAATTAGACTGGTAGGAACAACTATCCGTTCATTATTCTGAGGAAGTGCATTATTAAACACACGAGACAAAGAACTGCGAGATGCAAGACTCAAATTCACATACTTTAAGCTGTTGTGTGGTTGGTATTAGACCTTTCTTAAACTGCAGAGTGCAAAACTGTCGAACAATACATTATGTTTGAGATGTCAAGCGCCATTGTGCAACTTAATACATATATTATGGTTTTGCCCGAACATACATAGCTCAATATAGGACAGACATATGGCAAGTATTGGCAACGGCTAGAGAACACGCCTTTCAGGCATTCTCCAGATTAGCTATGTTACATGTGACCACTGATACAGAAACTACTCAATCAGACTGGAGACGCTAGATGGAAACATGATTATCTGTGGCAAAATATGTATGCTAAGACCTTGGAGAACAACCACAGTGCTCACACTGGATGGATGAACAATAGAACTTATTTGATTAGCAAGGCAGAAATGTATTATATAAAGCAGGGTTCTCCAGCCTTTTCTATAATGAGAGCTATTTCTGACCAGTAAAATAGTCCTGAGCTACTAATGGTTTAGAACATTCTTGCAGGAGTGACAACATCAGATACAACCAAAATAGTGACCACACATTTGTTGCAGCGGAAGCTCAAATGATTTTTATCCACTGGGCCTATTACATACCATTTGACAATTTTGCTGAATATCTCACCTAATCTAAATTGATCTCCACTTACACCCAAAAGACTTTGGTTTTACGTAGGACCTTGCTCGTCGCATTGAGGGGTGAGGAACTAGAGTGTCTCCTGTTGGCTACCCAATGAGAACCAACTTACAGATTGGAAATCAAATTCAAATATATTACCCTCAAGATCATGTTATAGATGTATAGGATGAAAATGGGATCCCACACCTCCTAAAGAAGTTCAGTCAGGCCACATCATACAAACCAATAGTTCCACTGTACCAGAACAGAACAATAACAATAGAATCTGGTGTTCTATGCAGAAGCCAATATTTAGTCTGGGAGAGTGCAGGGGAGATCTTGTGGGAAACGACTGAGTTCCAAATAGGTTCCCAGTTATCCAGGGGGATGGTTCCATGGCTATTCCATTTTTCTAATACAGCTTTCATGGAGGATGTGGATTTAGGTAATAAGAGGTGATAGAACTTAGAGGCTTGGAGGCCTGATTTGTTAAAGGCCATTATTGTCTTGATGATGGAGGGATCTTTATCAGGAGGGTTTAATTTGGACAGGCTTGCTTTGAGTTTAAGAAAGTCATAAAAGTCAATGTCTGAGAGGTTGTAGTGCTGTTTACATTCTCTGAAGGAGAGAGGGGCACTCAAGGAGCCAAGATGTCTTGGGAAGTGGATGCCTTTTAATGGCCACGATTTCCAGAATATGGATTTCCCTTTGATTTTGATCTTTGTGTTGTTCCATAGCGATATCATGTTGGAATGAATGAGAGGGGTCTCTAGGAGTTTATCAATTTTTGTCAGAACTCTTTTTGTATTGGAGATAATGTATTTTCCGTCAAGGCTCCACAAAATGTCTCTTAAAGATAACCCTCTATGTTGGAACTGTAATGCTGCTACAGGGGACCTCTGTCATGTTCTATTCTAGTGCAGCAAGGTTTCCTCCTTTTGGGACAGTGTGTTTGACTTCATCTACACTATCTGTGGGGTCCGCCTTAACAAGGATTTTCTATCACTAATCCAAGGATTTCTAGATCCTCAAATCCAAACACAGAATGATAGATTTCTAGTGGATATTTTACTGACATCGGCATGTAAATTGATACTAGCCAACTGGAAAAATACAGCCGCCTCCTCCTTTACGGCATGGCTCAACTGGATCTCTTTCTTAAGAGGTGCAGATAATATCTCTCTTCAGAACTCCCCATGGAAACGTCAAAATAACAGGGTATGGTCATCTCTGGACACTTATTCTCTATGACAAAGCCTCCCTGAACCCCTCACATTCCCATTTTCTGTGTGCCCACTTTATATCTTTGTAACCTTATGTTCTTCAAAGATGGGCCATCCAAGTGCCTACACATGTTTGTCACCGGTAAATGTGTTATTCTCTGGTTGTAATCCCCCTATACTTGACCATTGGAAACTGTTCCTAATATTGGACGGCATGAGGTCCCTCAGTGAACCACTTTATAATTTTCCTTCTGGTTTATTTTGTATATTTGCAGTACTATGTATAGTCTATATTGTTTTTGCCTTGCAGTTTGTTTGTTTCCTTATCATGAGAGAATTTAGAGAGAGTCATCGGACTTTGCACATGTTGTCTGAACACTAGGTTTCTGGCTACAACTCTGAATGGCATTTGTTTTCCCTTCCTTTGTTTTGCATTGTTTTGTTTTGTTTTGTTTTGTCTGTTGAAAACCTAATAAAAAACCTTTTGAACAAAAAAGAATCTGGTGTTCTGAGAGTAATCTATGGCTATCTCCGTTATGCATTAGAAATGTAGTTATTGTATGCACGGTCGATGTGGAAAGAACATTTCAGGTTACAATTTGAAGAAGACTCAGACAATGAGGATCAAATTTAGTTATTGTATTAACAATTTTAGAATTCAAAACAGTAATTCGCATTTAGGCAATAAGTCTAGATAAGCAAGTAACAAATGTAGTTTAAAACCACAGATTTAGCAAAGATAAATCAAAAGGCAATCTTACAAGAAAGACTGGAATTTAGTATTTATCCACAGAGTTCATAAAGTTTGCTAAGGAAAGGGAAATTCCTTCCACCAATAAAGGCAGGAGGATGGTTCAGGACAGTTCTTTAGCATAGGCATATGGCTCGATCAGAGTTCAGAATTAGGAAAAAATAGCAAAGACTGGTGAACCAGTAATGTCAGCGAGCCTCACTGACATAAGTTCCAAAGGTAGCTAGGGAGAGAGAAGTCATCATCAGCAGCCTCAGCATCAGGAAAATTAGGGTTGCCAAGGAAAGAATGTCTCAGTCCGAGAGTCTGAAAGCATGTCTCTGAGAGCCAGCACCTTCAGGTGTCCGAAAGTCACAACTGCACCCCAAAAAAATGCTCCCCCTTCTAAGTGTCCTTTCAATAATAAATTACTTGCTGCATCCGGAGGTGATATCAACCATCACCCCACAAAGATCGGCCACCCATGTGACCATCTTCCGCTCACAAGGTGCAAAAGAAGTTACTTTAGAGAAATTTCCCATACCATCCAAGGGAACTGATTGCCTGTTCGAGGCACACAGGTCAGTCCACAAAGAACTATTCAGTATGTTGCTTTCGATGTACTAGTGTCAAGTGTTCAGGTTTTCACACAGAAAACCGTGTCAAAAGGGATTCTTTAAACATTAGGAATGTTGTGTGAAAGAACAGAAGAAGATACATGAATAGGCAAGCAGAATACTTCCACATCAGTCCATGAAGTAAAATGATGCAATCGTAAAGGGAAAATCATTTATTGCATATAAACGAATGCGATTATTATTAGTAAAAGAATGGGCAATTAGATCAATGCATAAAAAACTCAATTAAGTATTCATGTCAAATAAGCAAGATTTATAAGTTGTCATAAATAATTGCATAGAAATGTTCAGTCCTAAGTACTATTACTATGAGCCACAAAGTACCTATATGTAAAATAATACTATAAAACACATAATCATTGACGTTTCAATAAAGGGTCGTTTTATGCACTTTGCACACGTGCTTTACTATGTAGCTGATTGCAAAGGTTTTTATTAATCATGCAATAAAGAGATTACTTACTTAAAAATAAAAAAATAAAAAATTAAAAAATCTAGGGGGCCCATTAGGATGGCGGGCGGTAGCACCACCACCGTGCTGGCGGATGCAAAAACCACCAGTTACCGCCCGCATGCCGCAGCCCACACGCCCGCCAAATTACGATGTGAAAAGGCAGCCAAACACTGCCGGCAAGCCAGCGACGCCGTCCGCCATCAAAGTGCGCCCGCTCACGTAGCGGCGCAGCCCAATGGAGACACACCGCCAGACGAAACCACGTACCGCCCGGCATACAAATTACGATGCCGCAAACAAACAGCTCCCACGGCTAAGAGACACCGCACGTGAAAGTGAGGCGGAAACCCGAACGCCGAGCACAGACACCGAAGAGGCGACCCCCCCCGAGCATGAATCCAGCACTGCAGGCCCTCCCCATGCTCTACCTGATGCAGCACCCAGGAGTCAACGCACCGCGGCGACGCAGGTAGGCAGACACACAACAGGGGCACGCAAACAGCGCACACAGTGCAAGTGCGGAAAAGGAGGACATGGCACCCCCCCAACACCCCTGCGTGGACAAGACACATCCACCACTGCACCCACAAATGTAACACAGGGCAAAGTGCAACATCTCGCAACTATCATGGGCACACCACCTGGGACCAGGAACTAACGACCCCGTCACGGCACCGCAGCACAGCGGCGATGACGCAGCCACACATGCGCACAACTCAGCGCCCAACCATAACGCCATGTATGCGTCGCACACAAACAACACAGGGACACAACCAAGCACCACACACACCAGCCACACCCAGAACGCACATGACACGTGACAGGCCTGCCACAGTCATGTCCCCAACGCCCAATTCACGGACAACACCCAACGTCACACAACCGACGCCCACATGTCAGTGAAGTCACGCAACATCAGGACACACCCCTGTGTGACAAACATGGCGAAGCACACAGCGGCGGCAACACCACCCAGTAGAACATGGGCCCCGTCGGGAAGAGGTACGCCAGTACCACACAGAAACACCCATACCACCCTGCACCCATGAACCAGACATACAAAACGGAACACCAAAGAGCCCGGGGACCGACAACAGGTGGACTCAAGAATGACACCCACACACAAGGCCCAACGCATAGCGGAAACACAGCCTGCCGCCCACACACGGGAGAGCAGACAGCACTGAATGACCTTCCATTCCAACTCCGAAACCACATCCCGACTAAACAAGCCGGCGAATACAGCCATTGTCCCAAAAAAAGACCAACACAGGCATGCAGAGGAAACCGACCACAGGGCAGATAGCGCATATCACCTAAGAACATACCGAACGGGAAAGAAGAAAGTATAAAACTCCCCCATGCCGTTCCCATGCAAGTTATCTGGAAGGAGTCACACACCACTGACCTTGAACATTCAGAGAAGCACGTGGGATGAGGGCCCGTGTCCTCCGCACAAGCTAACAGAACACAAGTCCTGCCCCCCTACGACCATCACAGACCTCACAGCAACCTCGGAGCTTGCACACTGCAGACTGCACACACAGCCGGAGCACGCCACCACATCGCCCCGCAGCAAAATGGCACCTACAACACACCTACCCAACTACGCCAGACAGGTCAAGCTGTACAAACACAACCTGATACAGCTACTGGGATGCGAACCCCTATCCCTGCTGAACGTAAGTTACCGACTGACTTACCGCATCGCATTGTTCAGCTGCGTCATACCCGTCTTCTACTGTCGGAGGTGTCCCTTCCACCATCCTGTGGAGTTGTGCCTCTCCAACCCGGCATGTCCAAGGGCGGACCTGCTACCACTATTCCACCCTCTGGACGCACACGACAGGGTCTGTTCAGCCTATGGGGGCATGGCGTATGTGGCGTACATCGGACCCACACTGCAATGGGACCACTGTGCCTCCACACGACGGATCATGGATCACAGCTACATCGAATGTCACCCAGCATGCCCCATCATGCTCCTACAAGGGACAACTTACGGACAACACCGTGACAGCCACCATCCGCTACATTGGCTGGCAAACATGTATACCACCAATGAAATGGAAGCCCTGCAGGAAGCCATCGCATACCTGTCAACCTGTCAATTCGTAGGACCCCGACGCAATCCCCCAATTGAGCCATGATGTCCGACACTGTACCCATGCTTAGCTTCCGCACGGACTGGCCAGTAACCACCACAACAGCCATACCAAACGACCTGCAACTGATACCACACCATCAACGACACTGCCATGACATCGGATGTGTCCGGGACATGCACTCCGTTCCCCATCACATCCAGGAACTCTGCATGTATCCGGGGAGGCAGTGGCATGGGATATGTGTATCGCACCCACATGGACAGAACTGCACGTACAACTATGCCATGACATGGATCCTGCGCCCATGGACATATGCACCGCACAGTGGACAGGAATCGCCCGGCTGGAGTATGTGAGAGCTGCACCCCTTCTCCCCCTCCCCGGAATTCCCGTAACAGGACCTTTGCATGGACGACAAGTGCATACAACAACAACACGACCCCAGTGACTGTGACATGTCCAGTATCCACCATATGGCAACAACAAGTGGGACGCCGTTGCATGCACGTAAGCCCATGCCCTGATGTCAACTCACACGCACGCGTGCATGAGTAACAACAGCAGCACACCTGTCACATGGAACTGAGATGGACTGTGCCCATGATGCCAAGCGGTCTGGTAGGCTAAATGTATACCGTCTGTGTCAAAGTCCGCAGCACCGCAGCTACTTGCAAATGAACATTAGCACAGCAACGGCCAAGCAGATGTAACTCTGAAGCCCACATCCCACATGCAACAGCTAATCACATGTACCCCTACACCCTTAGCTATGTGTAATCATGCTCAGTATATCCTCCACATGCATACCGCTGCCAGTAGTGTCCACTATACTGCATCACAGAGGACATAAGTCACAATACATGGTTTGAAGAAAGAAACTGTCTCTGCTGATTCCTTTCACAAGTACGAATGTGAGATGATGAGAGTGTGTGATGTATACGGCAGTCGTGACATGACTATGTAGTCCACTGTCATTCGATGTCAACGCAAATGAGTAGCACAACTGTGGAAGACACACATGTGTTGTGTGAAGCGGGAGTGACGCCTCGCTCAGGTGGGTGGGTGTGACGGGTAGATGCGCACATGCACAGTTGAAACACGCTGTGTCGGGAGGGGTCCGGAACCGCACATTACCGCTTCCATGGGCAATGTTAAAGGCCACCCGTCGGGGGGGGGATGTGAACACGTGTGTGCACAGCAGCCGGGCACACGAACAATGCGGTATCAGGCGTACACGTCAGCCCACCCTCTGTGGACAAGCTGGATCCTGTTGTGCGCCCGCCAGGCCCTTGACAAGGCACACACAGCCCCTGCCGACCAGGTGTATCCCCAACATTGTCAACCTGCACAGGCAATCCAGGGCACGGGATGGCAGTGGAGCATGGTGGGGGAGAGGACTCGGCGCGCTTCTCCGGGACACATCACGCAGGCAAAACATCCTCAATGTGCAGCATGGCTCAAGTCATATGGAAGTATTGGGGGACGCACACATCACGAGCAGGAGTGACGTCACGGAAGGTGGCTCGCACCATCCCACCCATTGCCTACATCCCCACACACGTCACATGCCGTTGCAACAGAGAAGCCAGCGCGTGCGCAAGCACCTCCGAGCCCGCCCCAGTGAGGCAAAAGAGTGAATGTGTGGGTCCATCAGCCCCAGATGGACGCGGCATGGGCCGCTAGGGCAGCTACAGCCTCTGTGTGTCGCAGGTGGTGTATCCGGACTGCGGAGACTGCAATGCATTGTCTAGGTTGCCCGGGTCTCGAGTCGGGGCACCACGCATGTGGACGGCGTAACGCCACTAATCATACCGTGAGACAGACCACATGTACAACTGGACCCACACATACACTCCTTGGCCTCTCTGGGGCGAGCTTGGAGCTGCTTGTGCATGCGCTAGCTTCTCATGTGCAAATGCATATAGGTGTGAGCGAGGGGAGGCCATGAGGACAGTGCAAAAGATAACTGTTTGACTTTCAGTTAGTTTAAGGAATGCCCCTGATGTGGTCAGAAAAAGACATGTCTCGTGTGCATTGCAACTAGTAGATAAGCCGATGACCTACCCATGTCTTGCATGTAGCCCCGCACCTAGCCCCGCACACTCGACACAGCGAAATGAGTACCAGCACCACATACTTCCCATTCGAAGCACTGACTGGGGGTGATAACCATTGGACAGTCTTGTGTAGTCCACCCACGCGTACATGTGGGCCCTCCATGAACCATGTCACCTGCGGCAAAGTGATGTCATGGGCAATGACGGAACTGAGCAGAGCTGTCTGCCCCACGCACAGACGGTGCATCAGCTCAACAGGCCCAGCACAGAGTGCAGCAGGGGTCACATGTGCAGGGGCAGTTGTGCCTGGTGTGAATGCACATGCACATAGACAGCACATCGAGCAATGTGTAGCCTGCCCACATCTACTGTCCATTGTCAGGCTGACCTAGAAGAAGATCACAAGGCAACACATCTGTGTGGGTGTACCCACTGTGACCAACACTGCGCAACCATCAGCGTACTCGCCCTGTGCATGGCCCACCCCGCAACGAAGGTCACATTCAGTGCCACTATCTCTCACACACATCCCTATCACGAGTCATGGTGTGTCCAATAGACAGTGCAGAGTAAGCGCTCATCCGGGGTGTCCTGAACAGGAGACACATGTAACCCACTAGGCAGTCGGTGCTGTCACCTACTGGCATTGTGCAGTCAATGTGCAGGCCAGGCTTGCTGGGACTGAGAGGGGCAGCATGGCCCAGCCTGACATTCACACGAGCAACAAGTGCACTGAGACCTGCACTGGCAATTGCAGACGTTGGCCTGCACCCAGCTGGCCCGGGACGCCTACCTCCATAGTGGAACACGCAGGGTGCAACCGCGAGGGTCATCGGAGTTGGCCGTAATGGCCTGGCCCATGTTGGTGACAGTCCGCTGATGCCATGTGCACCACACAGTATGATGTGCGCACTGCATCTGCAGGTGTGGCCATGATGTGCGTGTGGGTGCAGGTGCACAATGGACGGGGCCACAACATGCCGTGTGCATAGGCAGGGACGGCCAGTGGCCGGCCCCCACATGTCTGTTAGCATGTCATCATCTGCACATTGGCATGGGTGCATGGTATACGCATATGCACACGCATGTCATCTCTCACTATGTACATCTGCCACTTGGCACGTGCAAGGTTACGTGTCACATGTGATGTGTATTTGCAAGCACACAGCCGTGTTGGCATGGGGCTGTCAATGTGTACACCTGACAATGCTTCTGGAGGTGTGATCCGTACAGTGCTGCACATAGGGTGCAGTGGTGACACCAATGACTGTCTCATATCCCCTCGTGCCACAGGTCCCACTTGTCTTGGCCGCTCAGCCTGTGCCCACATCGTCGTTGGTGTGTGCCATACTCATCCAGCCTCGGAAGCAGTGTGATGCACAGCAGCCAGTCATGTTGCCGTGGTGTTGTCGCTTGCCGGATATGCAGTCAGTCCCCATCAGCACGCCTCACAGGTCATTGAGGCCTGGATCCCCATGTGCATGCACATAGCAATGGTTTGTGTCACTGCCCATTGCTATTGGTGGGAGACCTGTGTAAGTGTATTGTGGCTGTGCTGTCCCTGCATGACAGCTGTTCTGTGACTCATGTTCTTGCTCTGTCATATCAGTGATGTGTATGTGAAAATGCCATGTGGCGTGTTGCTTTGACATGTGTCCACTTCCATCTTTCCTAGGCGGAGACCAAACATTTACCGCCCTTACCAATTGTTGGCGGACATGGAGGATTCTGAGCTCATCCGGAAATTTCGTCTGGATCGACCAACCCTGCATCGACTATGTGCCATGTTGGAACCCCACCTCCGTCCTCGCAGGGTGTATCCGACAGCATTCACCCCCACGGCTAAGGTGATGGCTGCACTGCATTTTTTCGCCACTGGGTCATTCCAGCACACAGTGGGCAGTGGAGGTGGGATGTCCCAGCCCATGTTCAGCATGGTGCTGAGGGATGTACTGGCAGCCATGATGCTGTACAGGAACAGGTACATCAGATTCCCCAGGGCACGTGAGTTGGCGGCAGTGAAGGGTGCATTCTATGCCCTTGGACGGATCCCACACGTCGTTGGTGCCATTGACTGCACCCATGTTGGCCTTGTCCCACCACAGGCCACTGAGCAGCTCTTCCGCAACCGGAAGCACACGCACTCCCTGAATGTGCAAGTGGTGTGCCTTGCGGACATGGTCATCTCCCACGTGTGTGCAAAGTTCCCAGGCTCGGCCCATGACGCGCACATCATGCGAAACAGCATATTACCACGACTGATGACCAATCTGCAACAGGACCGTGGCTGGATTGTCGGTGAGTATGTGGAGTTGTGTAGCGTGCTGGCTTAAGGATGCTGTCTACTGTCCTGTTTGAATTGCAACGGTTCTCTGTGTCCCCCACGCCCAGGTGACTCGGCTTACCCGAATGGGCCCTGGCTGCTCAGTCCATTACGAAATCCTCGGACCCCAGCAGATGACCGCTACAATGAGGCACATGGGAGGACCAGACGTGTGGTCGAGCGTACCTTTGGCCTCCTCAAGTCCAGGTTCAGATGCCTGGACCGCACCGAGGGGCGCTGGCGTACTCCCCACAGAAGGTGTGCCAGATAGTGGTGGCTTGCTGCATGCTGCACAATCTGGCCATTCGAAAGCAGATCCCCCTAATTGTGGATGACGGAGATCAACCAGGGCCCCAGCCTGCACACCAGGACAGCTCCAGTGAAGAGGACAGTGGAGAGGATGAAGCTGTGAATGTGCGTCAGCAGCTCATCGCCCGCTACTTCACTTGACGGTGAGTGACCATGTACGACGGCTGATGTGGCTGTAGTTGTGCAGGTGTATGTGTGCTCTGTTACTGGGGCCTTTTGTTCACTGAGTGCTGTGTGTCAATGGTCCATGTCCAGGTTGGTATGCCACTGTCAGTGGCTGTAGCATTGTGCCCTGTTGCTCTCAGAGATGTGTGTGCATTGCTTGTAGTTGGTGACAAGTACTGTGTGATGAGTGTGTGACACACTCATTGAATGTACTCTTGTTCTGTTTTTCACCCCTAGGTCCCTGCAGCCTCTCCTGTCCCATCGACATGCCACACAGCAGATGCTATTCTGCTCATGGTGGCGATTGCACATCGTGGAATAAACACAGGACACATTAAGCCGATTGTGATCAAGGTGTATTTATTAACAGCGGTGACATGTGATTGTGTGCAAGGTGATGACAAATGTGGTGCATGCTGTGACAATGAGTTGACGGTCATGGCTGCGTGATGGTCAAGGTGTACCCATGGAGTTCTATGTCCACAGTCCAACAGACACATGCCATTCACATGGCAGTGTGGGCTAGGATCGTATTCCAAGTCAATGCAGTAGGTGGTCAAGGTGGCTGGCTGACTCACTGGCGTTTGGTGCGGGCGAAGTCCTCTCTGGACACCTGTTTCCACTTCGGACGGCCCCTTCCACGTTTGGGAGGGGGGTGTTGATGTTCCGCTGGTGGTGGCTGAGGAGTGCTCACTCGCTGTGGACGCAGGGGAACGTGATGCTGCACGACCCAGCGCCACAGCAGGTGGTGGCGGAGGTGGTGTTGCTGGCCTTGCTTGTGCCCTCCCCCACCACCAGCTGGCCCATGAGGTCCGCGATTCGGGCCATGTGGGCGTCCATGGACCTCAACACCGCAAGGACCTCCCGCGTGTCGCTTGCCGACCTGGCCCATTCGCCTTGGGCCTCCTCATAGGCCCCAAGGACTCTGTCTATTGGCGGCAGGGCTTGGCTCCCAGGCACAGTTGGCGTTGGCCTGGCCCTGCTCCTCCTACCAGTACTGCTGCCACCGACCTGCCCACTAGCCACATTGCTCACCACGGGCCTCGCTGTGGCTCCCAGGGTGGACCCAGTCGGCCGGACCACCACTTGCGCTGGGGCTGGGGCCAGTGATGACGTGGTGGTGGTTGCGGCAGTGGGAGTGGCCGCAACGAGCGTGGGGGTGGCCGCCACAACAGTGGTAGTGGCCGCTACGACAGTGGCAGCAGGGGGCTGTGAGTGGTCATCAGCCCTGGATGATGGGTTGGTGGGTGGGAGGGTGCCTGGGGTGCGGTTGGGCCCTGCCACACCAGATGGGCCTGCTGGGTGGTCCGTGTCCGGATCGGAGGACAGATCCTCCACATCCGTGAGTCCTTGTTGGGGGCTTGCAGGCTGGCTGTGCTGGCTGCTGTCTCCATCTCCAGCATCCAGCAGTTCGTCACCTGTGGGGGGAATGAGATATGTTATTGTGTTGCACATGACAAAGTATGTATAGGTTGTCTGACATCCACAGTTCGTGCACAGTCGTGCACAGGTTTCCTGGAGCCGTGTGTGTGGCTGTGCTATTTGTTGTTGTGTGGGCATGCCAATGGGACTGTGTGCTGTGGACATGTGGCATGGGACGGATTGGCAATGCCGATGGGTGTGTTGCTGTGCTCCTGCTTTTTGTGGCTCTGGTGTATGCGGACTCCAGACCCATCGTGGAGGTTGGTTTGTACTATGCTCTTGGGGTACATATGGAACGCTTAGAAACGCAGATGGCATAATGGGGGTCAGCCCCCTGAAACGCATTTGAGATGAACTATGCTTTGGGGGTTCATATGGAACGCTTAGAAACGCAGATGGCATAATGGGGGTCAGCCCCCTGAAACGCATTTGAGATGAACTATGCTTTGGGGGTTCATATGGAACGCTTAGAAACGCAGATGGCATAATGGGGGTCAGCCCCTGAAACGCATTTGAGATGTACTATGCTTTTGGGGTACATACTGTGTGCCATGGGTGCAGAACGTGACATGTGTTGTGGCAACATGACAGTGCATGGTCTGAGGTGTGTGTATGTCTGACATACCCTGCATATTTGCTGTCTGTTGTGATTTCTGGCCATGTAATTGGACGCATTGTTATGAGTGAGTGATGGTTGTGTGCCACACGACGTATTGCAGATGGTCCAATTCCTTGGTGTGCGTGCTGCCCTGTGCCATGTGCATCACTGCAGTGCTCGGGGGTGTGTGGCCCATGTTATGTGTGTAGTTGCTCACAGTGTGACGTGCGCTTCATTCACTTCTGGCACATGAGTTATCATGGGCATGTTTCTTTGCGTGACTACTGTATGTGGACCAGCTGTTCGGATGACATACCTTTCATGTGACTGGGGCTGACGGATGAGATGGATGGTATGTTGTATGTGCATTGTGTGTCTGTGTGTTTGATGGGTCCAGTGGTGTTCGTGTGCATTTCTGTTGTTCCACGCTGTTGCGTCTAGTGTGGTATGTCTTACATGGGCATAGTTGTGGGATGTGTGGTTGACAGGCAGTGGGGGCTACATGGACAGGACTTCGATGGTGTTGCAGTTGTGTGTGATGGGTTGCACTGTGCCTGCCGTGTGGTTCTGTTATCAGTGTGACTTGTGCATGCAGACGTGGCTCCTTGGGTGTTGCTGTGTCTGTGATGGGTCATGTGGGGTGTGACTCTGTGGTTCATGTCCGTGTGCACATTGTTCACATGGTTGTGGCAGGGAGCAGTGCTGCGTGTTCCTCTGCTACTTTGCATGTCCCATGTGTTAGTCGTAATTCAGTCCTCATGCCTCCAGTCACCCCGCCCTGTCCAGTTTCCCACCTGCAGGTTGTTTTTGAGCGTGCACTGGACTGGATGCAACATGGTTATGGGCAGGGGGTGCTCCATGTTGCAGGTCTGTGGGGGTGGGGGCGGTGTTATGGGTCGTGGTGATGGCTGGACACCCACTGACACCGTTTGTCCTGGGGCGGGATGTCTACCTGTCGGCTGCCGGTGTGCACTGCAGTGGCTGCTACGTGGGTGTGGGGTGTGGGCTGTGCTCCTCCTTGCTGTGCTGTGGGACTAGGGGCCTGGTGGGTGTTGTACTTCAGCTGTCCCCCTCCCACCCACTGCGCTTTGTGTTGCTGCTACTTACCTGTTACTTGTCGGTTAGTGCAGCTACGGCTGCCACATGGGTGTGGGGGGTGCTCCGCCTTGCTGTGCTGTAGGACTAGGGGCCTGGTGGGTGTTGTACTTCAGCTGTCCCCCTCCCACCCACTGCGCTTTGTGTTGCTGCTACTTACCTGTTACTTGTCGGTTAGTGCAGCTACGGCTGCCACATGGGTGTGGGGGTGCTCCGCCTTGCTGTGCTGTAGGACTAGGGGCCTGGTGGGTGTTGTACTTCAGCTGTCCCCCTCCCACCCACTGCGCTTTGTGTTGCTGCTACTTACCTGTTACTTGTCGGTTAGTGCAGCTACGGCTGCCACATGGGTGTGGGGGGCTCCGCCTTGCTGTGCTGTAGGACTAGGGGCCTGGTGGGTGTTGTACTTCAGCTGTCCCCCTCCCACCCACTGCGCTTTGTGTTGCTGCTACTTACCTGTTACTTGTCGGTTAGTGCAGCTACGGCTGCCACATGGGTGTGGGGGTGCTCCGCCTTGCTGTGCTGTAGGACTAGGGGCCTGGTGGGTGTTGTACTTCAGCTGTCCCCCCTCCCACCCACTGCCTCTGTGTTGCGACTACTTACCTGTTACTTGTCGGTTGGTGCAGCTACGGCTGCCACATGGGTGTGGGGGGGCTCGTTGTGGCGCTTCTGGAGTACTAGGGGACCTGTTGGTAGTTACGTGGCTGGCTGGGTGTACACATGCCCCCATGGTTTTGTTAGTTGATATGTTTGGGCTGTGTGTGGGTGGTGGTGCCTGTTGCATGTGTGAGTAATGTGTTGTGTATTGTGTACTGGACATGGGGGTGTTTGTCCCTCGGAGCTATGGCATGGTGGTAGTGCATGTGAGTACATAGCGGTGTGCTGGTATACATTTGTTTGTACTTACCGGCCTCCACTCCCCCTGGTAATCCGGTGAGGATCTCCGGATGGATGATGACTCGCACCTTCTCCTCCCACGCTTTGAAGGTCTTGTAATGCGCGGGATTCCCTCCGCCAGTCGTGGCAGCCAGCTCTCGGTTTTTGCTCTCCTTCTTCTTGACCAGGCTTTTGATGTCGTTCCACCGTTTGTTTATCTCTCCTCTGTTTCTGGGTACGGTCCCGACTGCATTGACCTGGTCTACAATTCTGTTCCACATTCTGTTTCTGGTGGCTAGTGGTGTGTGCTGGACCTGGTTGCCATAGATTTGTGTGTGCACCTTGACGATCTCGTCGACCATGACCGTCAGCTCAGTGGAAGTGAACTTGGGCATTCTGTGTGATGCCATGGTGTTTGTGGTGCTGGTGCGGTGTGTGATGTGTGATGTGCAGGGGGTTTGTGGTGCCGGTGTTTGGTGGTGGTGGTGGTGGTGGTGGGTGTGATGTGTGCGTATCTGTGGTGTGCTGCTGTCCTTGCTGTGTCACTGTGTCCTCTCCTCTCCTCTCTGCTTTGCAATGTTGCAAGGGGTTGTGGTCTGTGGAGGGGCTGCTTTTGTACTTACCTGTTTGGGTGTGTCCTGATGGTCTGTTGTTTTCAGGTGTGTTGTGGCCGGTGTTCTAGGCTTTGTGTTTATTTGTTTGTCCAGGGGTGGTGTGTTTTCAGGATGTGTACTTTGTCTGTGTATTTGTGCGTGGATTGCTGTGTGGACTTGTTTGCCTTGTTGTGTGTGTTTGTTTGAGTCCGGGGCTGTTTCTGTGCAGGGACGTGGCCGCCATGGCTTCTGCCGTGTCCATTTTCTTCAGTGTTGTTTCCGCTGGCGGGCGGTGTATTTGTTGTTTTTCCGCGCTCATGTCGGTGCGATCGTAATTTCACGTGCGGTGTCTCGACCGTGAGGGCGGGCGGTTTTGTGTTGTCGTGCGTCTTTCCGTCCATGGCGGGCGGTTTGACTCCGACTCGGGCATGGGCGGGCGGTATTTTGTGTGTTTTTTCCGCCGCTGGCGGTTTTCGGTTCGAGGCATCATAATTGCTGGGTCGGTATTCAGAAGGTGTAGGCGGGCGGATTTTTGCCGCTTTCATGGGTGGCAGATTTTTTTACGCCCGGTATCGTAATGGGCCTTTAGGTTCTTATAAATGTAAAGCAGCTACATGGAAAGTTTCATTCATGTAAGACGTATTATGGCACTTTTGTACCAGCTTTTCGTTCTCAATGGTGCATTACAATGAAAACATTAAAGATGGCTTTTATATTTGATATACACACTGCAAGTTTAAATCGAGACTCATAAGCATACATATATGTTTACATTAGTTTGCATATGATCAGTGTATATTTTTATGAATTTTCATTTCAACACTGTTAAGCCATCAATAAAGATGATTTATAGACATGTTAAATATGCAACATATGAATTCTTTCTATTTCTACAGCTCAAAGCACTCTTTTGCGGTGCTTGTATTCTCGTCTACACTTAGTATCATTGAAATACACTTAACGTGTGCTAGGTGCACATTTCTTTTCGTGTGTGGTTTTGTTGTCGCATCCAGTGTTTATTAAAAGAAACTAGTTGACAGCGTCTGCACTGCATCAACCCCCCCTCTGATGGTGAATTAAAGCATCACAAAAATTAACTTCTTATGTCACAGATCACAGTTTCGTTGTTTTTAATCTCTTACATCTGGACTCTTCCAGAGCTCTCATTTCATCATTATATTCAAATTGTTTGTCCTCAAGTTCAACCTCTGATCTTTATCTTTTCACTCCTTGTCTATACTTCTTTTGCCTACAGAATTCGATAGTCGCTAACATCAGCATAAGGAACAAAGAAATTGCCACTACAGGTCTCAAGATTTTAATCACCAACCCACTTCCTAAGTAACCCAACCAGTTACTAATAGTTGACAATCCTTTATCAATCTTTTCCCAGGCACCATCAGTCTTTAACCCTTTCCGGTCTTTGTATAAGTCAGTGGTATTTTCAGGTCATTGCTTTTATCCGGTATGGAGGTGCGACATTGTTGGCCCTCTAACTACCGACAGACTCCGCCCTCCTTCACAAGACAGATGTCTAGGGCAAGGCGATTTTGTATCACCATGGAGCTTATCGAAATCATTTCTGTATCTACAACAGAAAATCCTCCAGCAGTAATAGTCGCTAGTCTATAAACTACAGTAGAAATCTTTCTAATTTTATGAGTTTAGCACTACTCCTACTGAAGGTATTAAGGCACCAAAAATATATACCACTATCTCACTTGCACCTCTCTTCATTTCATTCTCCCTGGCCGCTCCTTATTCACTTCCTCAATCTGTCCCACATGATATATTTTTGGAAAAACAACTCCCATACTACAAGTTCCATACTACCTTCTAGGCAATCTATAAAAAGCATTTTTCCTGCAAATATAATACACACCAGGGAACACAGGATCTACCCCTTCTAAATATCGTCCCCCGTTTTCATAGAATTCAAATATATGCTCACATTCACTAATACCTAAAATATTTGTGTTAACAGATTTCGGCCTGTATATATAAAGTTTACCATTATCATTGCCAGTCTAATGCTGAAGCAGCCATATTTCCTACTACACTATGCTCTTCTTCTTGCAATATCCAAGGGTTTCGTTTTGATGATGCAGTACCTCTAATAGTTGAAATTCTACGCCTGTCTTTTACTGAGTTTATACATTTCTTTTCTGCTTCTTCTATAATAGAAGTTAAGTTATTTCTATGTGCATAAGCCATGTCCAGTGATTGAGTTGGCCTAAATAAATAGCCCATAGTCTCAGCTAGGGAAACTTCAGGATATGGATTTAAGCGTTTCGACACTGGAATTTCAGAGAAGACCAGATCATATTTTGAATAATAATATTGAAATTGATCAGTACCATAAAATAGACTAGTTAATAAGCTACATGAAACAACATACGTTAACGGAATACCATGATATGTTATTCCCTCAGCTACTGATGCAGGCAGTTTCATACGTAGCAATTACTAGCATCCATTGTATTTACATACTCATATAACAATCTAGTATATACTTTTAGGGAATAGTCCCCCTTAGAAGAATCTAAATGAAAAGATTTGTCATCTAAAGCAAAAGCACTTGCAGTGGTGGATGGAGACATTTTGAAAGGATTTGTAAGTTTAGAAACTTCAACAAACAAATTCAAAATTATAAGCAAAGCAATCAGCATTAAAGTAATACCAGCAAATACTTGTGCGTATATGCGTTTGCGTCTAAGAGAGATTCCAGTGGCAGGCTCCATACTCCTCGAGATTCAGACCATTTAGTTTAAAGATTAGCAACAAATGGTTTGAGGAATGTTTAGCAAAGTTCAGCACAGATACAAAGGCACCATTCAAATGTTCGATTTCAGGCAGAATAAATTCACAGATCAGCTTCGTTATTGAAAATATTCAGGATAAATTGAGTTAGTCCATTCAAAGGCACACCAAGTTCAAACCTCAACTCCACAACAAAATTTGATTCAAGGAGGTTCAGATGGACTTGAATTGTTATAGCAAAATGAATAAAATGCTCTCTCACAGTCATTGGCTGCCAAATAAGTCCATTCAGAAGATGAATACTTTTGACTTGGTACTCTTGCTCTTTTTGATCTCCTTACAGCTGGGAGTTCATCATCACTGTTGCTCAGTTCAGGATGTTGAGACCTTTCAGGAATTGTTGGAGGCACTTGCACTTCTGTTAGACAACATCTCAGTATCTCTTGTCTTCTTGGGCAACAGTCTGCAGGTACTACTTGCATTCTTACTGCACCAGGCCCTTTGTTGAGGTCTGTTTCTCTCGCAGTTAACTCTACTGGCAGAGAGCCTTCGTTATCTACAATAGTTGACTCTCTCTGAACTCTCTCAGGCCTAGCGGATGCTGTTCCAACTGCTTGCTTGTACCCAACAGCTTGATTAACCTGATCCCTGTGTTTCATTGCAACCACCAGCACATCAGGAACAGGTGCTGTTATATCATCAAGGGGACAAGGGACTGTGCGAGTATGAGCTGCATGTACCCAGTTAGGGAGACCCCCACACTTCACAGCAGTATTAGTTGTCAGAATCACCTGGTAAGGTTCACACCAATGAAGTTCCAAGCACAAATTCTGCATGTTCCTCTTCACCATTACCCAGTCACTGGGACTAAGGTCATGGCACTGCTCCTGTTGAGTTGCATTAGCAGCCTCTCTGACCTGGTGAGACACAGAACACACTACATCAGCCAAACCTTTGCAATAATCCAAGATCAAGTCATCTGTGATGTTCATGAGAGCATTAGCAGGCACCGCTGGCTGTCTCATCACTCTTCCCATGATAGTATCATGGGGTGAAAATCTTGTTCTCCTATCTGTTGTGCTTCACAAGCTCATCAACACCAAAGGCAATGCATTGGGCCACTTCAACGATGTCGAAGCGCACACATTCCCTAATCTTGATTTCAATGTACCATTTATGAGCTCCAGGAGACCAGAAGCCTCTGGACGGTACCTGTAATGTAGCTTCTGCTCAACTTGTAATGCTGCACCACAACATTTTCATGACCTCACTATTAAAGTGAGTTCCGCGGTCTGACTCCAGAGAAGTTGGGAATCCAAACTTAGGAATCAACTCTCTCAAAAACAATTTAGCTACTGTAAGACTGTCATTCCCCCTTGAAGGCTAAGCTTCTACCCATATGGAGAAAACACACACAATCACCAAAACGTATTTAAATCCATTGCAAAGGGGCACTTCAATAAAACCCATTTGCAACCTGTAAAAGGGACCTGCTGATTTCCCTACATGACTCATAATAAGAGGTGTTCTCTTTCCAGCACTTTGTTGTTGGCATACTACACATCGGTGGGACAGATTATCAGCCACAAATGTAAGTCTGGAATTGAACCACGTCTGTCTGAAGAGACACATCATTGCATCTCTTCCAACATGAGTGGGTCCATTATAATGTCTAGCCATAGATGGTAACAAACTGTCAGTTAATACAGGTCTGCCATCAGTATGGATCCATACATCATCCAGTCTTTTTGAAAATCCTGCTCTGATCCAACCCTCCTCTTCAGCTTCAGTAACTCCTTCCTGTAATTTATTACCTCCTCCCAAGTGCCAACAGTCGTTAACAACAGGTTGCAATTTGTGACATCTGAAGTTTTGTTTAATAGATCTTCATTAAACGTATGTGCATTTAAGGTACAGTACTTGGAAATCTCATCAGCATCTTTGTTTCCAACAGTTACATAATCAGTAACCTGCCTGTGGGCAATGCACTTGACTACTGCAATTTGGGCAGGCAATTGTAGGGACCGCAATAGGTTCCTCACACTCTCTCCATTGCAAATAAGCGAACCGGAAGATGTCAAAAGACCTCGCTGTGACCACAATTGCCGAAGTTATGCACGACTCCAAAGCCTTACTGTCTAACAGCGAAGATTGTCACTCTGAGTTGTTCTGAGACACTTTTAGCCCTTGTCAAAGCAATAAGCTCCACAACTTGCTCAGAATGCACTCCTTGCAACCATGATGCTTCAACCACACCTGCAACCGTACAAACAGCATAAGCAGCTCTCAAATTTCCTTCTTAAACTCGCAAACAAGAGCCATCAATAAACAACACATGATCTGATTCGGGTAAAGGCACGTCCTGTATTTCAGGTCTGGGTTTGGTGCATAGCTCAGTCACATCAAGACAATCATGTTCAACTTCTTTACATTCTCAGTTTCATTTCCAGTAAGAGACAATAAAGACGATGGGTTCAAGAATGTACACCTCTTAAGGGTAATGTTTTCCGCACCCAACAAAATTAGTTCATACTTCATAAGTCGACTATTAGTCAAGTACAGTGTTTGAGTATGAGTCAACAGCACTTCAACAGAATGAGGAAGAAACACGGTGAGAGATGACCCATCACTATACTTTCACACTGCTCAAGACACACAAGTTGAAGCAACCACTTTCAAGCATACAGGTAAGGCTGAGCAACAGGATCCAGTGCAGCCGAAAAATAGGCCACTGGCCTGTGGGTACTTCCATGCATCTGTGTCAACACTGAAAGAGCACAGCCTTCTCTTTCAATGAAAAATAACACAAAGCATTAGTTGTAATCAGGCATTCCCAGAGATGGGGTACGACAGAGGCTTTCTCTCAACTCTGTGAAGGCACTCACACAATTGTCAACCCAAGGCACCGGATCAGACACATCTGTGTGCGCCAACCTCTGGAGAGGTTTAGCTGTTAATGAAAAGTTTGGAATCAATTGTCGACAATAGCCCACCATTCCTAAGAATATGAGGGCTTCCTCTTGTTTAGCTGGCAAACTCATGCTTAAAATTGTAGAGGCTCTTTACTGTGACACTTTCCTTGCTCCTTTTTCAATGTGATATCCTAAGTACAGGACATCAGTTTAGCCAAACTGCAACTTTGTAGGAGGCACCTAATGTCCATTTTTGGTGAGGTGATTCAGTAGTACAATAGTATAATCTCTGCATATTTCTTGCGTATTTAGCCAATAGGCCGTTGATGTACTGCACTAAGACTGAATGGTAAGGCATTACCAAAGACTCCAGATTCCTTTTGAGTATCTGAGTAAAAATCGAGGGACTTTCCGTATACCCTTGTGGGACTCAGCACCATGCCAAAACATGACTGCCCGAAAAGAAAAGCAAAGAGATATATTCTATCCTCATGCAAGAGGATAGAGAAGAAGGCCTGGCAAAGATCAATGACAGAAAACCATTCTGCTTCACAGGGAATTTGAAATTGGATCACAGCTGGATTCGGTACCACAGGAACACAAGGAACTACGATGGAATTCACCTTTCTCAAATCATGCACAATTTGATACTTGCCATTCGGCTTCTATAAGCCCATTATGAGGGAGTTACATGGACTTCCCATTATCTCCTTCAAGATCCCTTGCTCAATCATTGAGTCAATCACACGAGAAATTCCAGCAACAATATCTGGGGTCAAATTGTAGAGTGGGATTCTTGGAAATTCGGCATTTGTTTTCACAGTAGTACGGACTGGTTCTACACCTTTGATTAGTCCGATATCGTTACCTGTAAAGTCCCAAACTTTAAGTGTCTCTCAGTTCAATGGGCAAGTCTTCTTTAGTCAGAAGAGGATGCATCCCTACATTTGATCTCTGTGTTGCAAGCTTAAAGACATATAATCAACTATAGAGGGTATTGGCCCTCAATCAGTAAGGCTAGGCCAATATTATAAAGCTCACAACAACACGCATGCCAATACTGAGAGTTAATCAAACATCATTCCATGAGATCACACGTGACACTCATTGTGACCGAAGAACATTTCTTTTTTATTCTTTCATTTCCATAAAATTGAATTTCAAATTGCAAAATCAATTTTTGAGAATCTCAATGGTTAACACAAAAATACATTGAACAAATTTTACATAAACCACACATATTTGAACACATACATTACATATATTGCATATATTATTGATCACACTTATTGGACAACACAAAACATGACGTAAACAACAAATGATACATTTAAAAAATGAACAAGCTCAATTTCCAAAATTCAAAAACATGAACGTGATAAAGGAAAAATTCAAAGGTGAAACAGAAAAAAGAAGAAGCCCAAAATGGTTGCAAAATATTTGAAAAACAGTTTTTAACAACCTTGGTCTGGGCAGTGACCAAACAGTGTACTATTCAGGGTACCCAAGCAATTTCATCAATCTTTCACCAAAAATTATTTTCAAAATGCAAAGGAGGGTTAGCCTGATAGTGTACTTTTACACACTTGTGTGGTCATATTGTGGTCAAAGCGTTTCAAACCCAAAAAAAGAGATTTTGTAGGGTTCTCCTCAGGACCTAGAACTCAAAAGAGCTGAAATGAAAAGAAAAGAGAAAAAGTGCTTGTGTTATCACTTGTAACACAACTTTTATACAAGCCACACCTTCCCTGTGGATCTAGCCTTGTAACAAATTACCTTGGTTTGAGATCTACTGATCTCTGCTGTGTGGTCGATCCTATCTTTATCCTATTAGTCCCATTTCAAAAACTGCATAGCAAAAAAGAGAAAACAAGAAAAAAGAGGAAGCAAAATCAGTCCTGTGTTCAGACACGTTCTGTTGGTGTACGGTCCTAGCTTTACTAGACGTCTTGTTTAGCACGTGATTGAACAAGTGGGGAACACTTACTTCTGGTATCTGGGATGATTTGGTGTGATGTGGTTGGATGAAGTGTGGTCTTTATCCCTGAATAATCTGAGGAAGAGAAGAAATTTTTTGGGGTGGAAAGGGTCTCCCGTTGTATAATTATTGGGCTTGATCGATGAGAGGAGGACTCACTTGCTTTTAGGTTGATGGCACTTATGAACGAGGACGCTGTTATGTTTATGGAAGGCTGAAAGAAATAAGGGGGCATAGAAAAACTTAATCAACCCACTGTCCATTAGTGTTGGTTCTGTTTTGGAGGCGTGTATTCTCAAAATACCTTATGTTTTGAGCCGTTTCGGTGGGCGGGCGTGAAATTTAATCTCAGAAAGTTTGTGGATGAAAGAAAAAAATACATTAAAATTCGAGTCTGTGAATTGGAGGCCACAATCAATTGGGTGATAGTGTTGTTGTTAGCCCTAAGTCCAAGTTCTTGCGCTGCTGACTGCAAACCTTGCTTGATAGTTCCATGTATGCTAATTATCATACAGCTCCATCGGGCGTACTATTTTTAAACAAAGGGATTTCCATTACGCTTGCATGTGGCATGAGCCAAGCCTCAGGTCCACCGTGTTATTTAAAAAAACGTCTGTGTGCCATGCATCCGAGCATATTGATTAAATTGTGTGCATCTTTGGTTGGAGTTTGACTGTGTTCATTAGTTTCGCCATATGTTTCGGCAATAATTATGTCTGGAAAATCAACTTACATCATGCTCGCGGGCAACGCGAGCTATGCTTCATGTTCGCTGTACTGTTCGAGCGCCTTACCAGGCATAAACTTTACAAGGAAAACCTATTTTTTCTAATGTTGGCAGTGTTTGCTAATTTTGCTACGCTCACACTTCAAAAAGTGAAAATATCAGCTTTTATCTTGCTCGTGTGTGGTCGTGGGCCAAACTTCTTGTACTCCGTAATGGTGAAAATTAACTTAGTGCCATGCATCCAAACCTATAGAAAACAAAGGAAAGCCTCCTGCCTAGTAGTTAGCGGTGTACACGCTAAGTGTGGGCGGCCTCCGAGCAAATCATACGCGGCCGCCAGGCGGTCAAACCACCTACCTTTCGGTTTTCTTCTTTAACTTCAAACGTCCGCGTTCATTGAATGGAACCGCTCCCGGGTGGTTGCCTGTTCTCATTCTGCCGCCATTATTAAATGCGTGATTACGTTGTACGTGGGGGCGTGGCCCGCACTCAGGTGTTCTGGTCTCTGTAGTTTCTGGTGCTGTCGGTCAGCCCCTTTCCCCATATTTTGTTTAATAAAGTTGTGTGAGTCCATAATTTGGAAAAAGGGGTAATCTTAAAAGGTGAAATGCCATAACTGCTAAATGCGTTGATCATTTTATTAACTTGTGAATCGTTGCAAAGTGTGTTATCCATTATGGCAATTATATAAGTCGTGAGTGAATTTGTATTCGTGGTTAGTGTCCCAGCCATTTCTTAGTCACGAGTGCAAATACATTCATAGTTAGTATCCCAACAGGATTTTATTTATCCGCTTGGTCTGTGCATAATCCAAAAGAGGATGTTTAGGGATATGTCCAAGTTCGTGGTTGGTAAGGAAAATCTCTTATAATGAAGCTGGTGTGCGTGATTATTGAGCCAGCTTATAGGGTATATGTCGTTCATGATAGTGTCCATGGTACAGTCTGTGAAGGTGGTGTATTCCCTCTGTTTACTGTATCCACTGCGGATAGTGGAAATGGCCTGCTCATGCATACTGCAGAGTGAGGAATTCAAGGGATGTGTGTCTCTGTTGCAGTAGTGCTGTTAGCTACAAATTGTAACATTTCGGATAGCTCATTTAATCCGTCGACAGCTGTGTTAAACTTGACGATAAGCATTGCCTCTCTTTGCATTAGTTTCCTGTCCAAGTCTCCACCGCGAGGGTCTCTCTCAACTTTTAGTAACACAGTCCACCTCAAATCATTTTCGGTGGGGTTGTTGTCCATCCAATGATAGACTAGTGGGGCTATAACAATTTTTCTGCGAATCCTTGATTTATGTTGTGATATTTGCTGTCTTACTTCTTGATTCGTTTTGCCAATATATAGTTTTGGGCACGGGCACAGTATACCATAAATTACGTTTTTTGTTTCGCAGTTGGAAAATAAGTCATGTTTCCATTTTGTGCCCTTGAATGTGAATAGAGATCCTTCAATGGTTTGGTGACAACATACACAGGTTCCGCATTTATGGTGACCAACAATGGGTGGTAAACATAGTTGTTCTCTAAGTGTGCTCTTGTTTAATGTTCTAGGCAATGCTGCGCGAAGAACCTGATCGCCAATACTGCTCTCTTTTTTAAGAGCAAAAAGTGGTCTTGTAAATGATCTATCTAGATTTTGAACTAGATGCCAATTTTGGTTGATCACTTTTTTCAAAAAGTTTGTGCGTGGACAAAATGTGGTCACACAAACAAGCCCTTCCATCTTGGGTTTGTCTTTTTTCTGTAGAAGGACTTCTCTTGGTGTCCACCAGGCCCTTTTCATGGCATGTTTTAGAAGTCTCTTTGGGTAACCCCGTGCTTTTAGTTTCTCAAGTAGATTGTTGGCATGAAGCATGTATTCTGTTTTATATGAACAGCTCTGCTTAATCCTCAAGAACCGTCCGAATGGTAAATTATCGCGAAGACTTCGCGGATGATGGCTTGTGTAGTGCAGTGCTTTGTTTCTATCTGTTGGTTTTTTGTGAAGCATCGTTATTACTACTCCTTCTGAAAGATATACCTCAACATCTAAAAATGTCATCCTGCATGAGTTGTAGTTTAAGATTAATTTAATATCTGTTGTACGTGCATTCAGCCAACTATGAAATTGAAGCAGATTGCCAAGCTTAAAGATAACACCCTTATCATTTGTGTGAAATTCGATACCATTGGGAGTACAATAAATGGAACAATTTAGCTTGCATAATAAATCTCATTCAAGGAGATTCACTGGACTTGAATCGCACAGCCCAAATTGATATAGATCCTCAAAGGAACCTATTTTTACAGGTACTGCTTCAGTAATTGGGTTGGACATTTGTTTGTTTGTGACTCTTACAATTCAGATTCTTTTGCTAGAGAGGGATGGTTAGGAACCTCTGCTGTTCTCACAGAAGAGCAGGTAGCACCAGTGTCAATGAGGATTGATATATGATTATCATTTACCTCTCCATCCACACAGGGACCACCATGGTCTACCTCTAAGGCAGTGCCAAGCACACAGGGCCCGATTCACAGAACTAACTTACGACAAAATCCTAAACTTACTACCATTTTGGTATTCACAGAATGAATTTACTCATTTTGGTATTCACAGAAGACACACATTTTGTGTAACTTACACATTTTGTGTAACTTACTCATTTTGTGTAACTTACACATTTTGTGTAACTTACACATTTTGTGTAACTTACACATTTTGGTATTCACAGAAGGCACTCATTGATGAGTAAGTGCCTTCTGTGAATACCAAAATGAGTAAGTTAATTCTGTGAATACCAAAATTGTTGTAAGTTCATTCTGTGAATACCCAAATGTGTAAGTTCATTCTGTGAATACCAAAATTGTTGTAAGTTCATTCTGTGAATACCCAAATGTGTAAGTTCATTCTGTGAATACCAAAATTGTTGTAAGTTCATTCTGTGAATACCCAAATGTGTAAGTTCATTCTGTGAATACCCAAATGTGTAAGTTCATTCTGTGAATACCAAAATTGTTGTAAGTTTAGGATTTTGACGTAAGTTAGTTCTGTGAATCAGGCCCACAGTCCTCCTCCCCCCCTCAGGCATCGTCATGCTAACAAGTCTAGGTCAAAATCATCTGTCTGAATCAAATACTGTTGTGATGCATTCTGAATAGGGAAAGAGTTTCTATTCTGTTGTTGAACCTGATTTGTATTATATCTTGGTGTCTAGACATCCTGCTGTGGCATCAGGCTTGTGGTATTTGCATTGTCTGATTCTGAGGCACATTAGAATTGGAATTCTCTGTCTCTGTAATTTCTTAGTCTCAACCATGTTGTTTCCCTGAGACTGTGCATACCCTCTATTCTGTACCTGATTTCCACTATTATTTATATTGAACCTTCACTCGCGTTTCCAATGTCCCAGCCTCCCACACACTTGACAAGGATTTGTTTCTTTCAGGCAGACACATCAACATCCGTTCGAGTACCAACTGGAAAGCCATGACCTCTACCTTGTGTCAGGAAAGTCTGCTGCTGTTGAAAACCATATCCACTCTTCATCACAGAAGCCAAATTATATCCTCCCTGTGCTGGAACTGCGTTGTCAAAACCCAAATGATTCTGACCTCTCTGTATAGCTTTCATCTAAGCTATCATCAATTTCTCCTTCAATTTCTTGTGTTTTACCTCTAATTCATCTCCACAGTATTTAGAGTAGCACAAAATTTCATCAATTGGCCTGTTCTGCCAGCATAGTAAATTGATCATGGAAGAAATTTCAGGTCTCAAACACTTCACAAATCTGTAAACAATGTGTCCCATATCCTTTTCTGCCATATTTTCCATTCCACTATGCTGTTGGGAAACCTGAATCCATCTCTCATAATAGGCATGAACATTTTCTTTGAGTTCTTATATTGACCTGTCAATTTTTAGTCAATCAATTTCTTTAGGAGAAATCTTGGTTTTCAGAAAAGTAATCACTTGCTGATATTTCTTCAATACCACTGGAGATGGGTCACCTCTTCTAGGATCTCTCCCAGGTTCTGTTTTGGGCCAATTCACAGACACTTTACATTCTGTCCACAAGTCTCCAGGAACCGCAATGCCAAACAAGGTATTCAAATCTATCCACAGAACTTTCTAAATTTTCACAAACTGCTCAATTTGTCTGTACCATCTACTGGATTATCTCTCAGTTTCGGGAACTCATTTGTGAATGACAAAATATCAGTTCTAGACCATGGCACATATACTTATCCTCCTTCAGGTACCTCTCTCATGGGAAACCTTAATACTTTGTCTCCATCAGTGATTACCACTAAAGGTGCATGTACTCTTACTTTCTTTGCTTCCTTTTTCTTTGACTATGTATCTTCCCATTTGTCAAATTTATCACATTTTATCATTATCTCCTTAATCTGCAGATTTATTCCTGATGACCTCATATTATCAAGGTCTTTGTCACTAAAATCTATTCGGTAAGTTCACTGCAACACTTTAGACTTTCGTACACCAATCTCATATTTTTGTGCTAATTCAGTTAATTTTTCATGAGTCTGTTTAGCTTGTCTCATAATGTCTTTAGCAAGGAATAATAATTCCTGTTCCTGGTAGGTACTCAATCGGGATGTACTAAGTGTCCCATTGATACTTTCTTCCAATTCAACTTTCAATTTGGCCACATCTATTATCTTTTCTTTTCTTGGGGATTGCATATCCACTGGATTTTTATTAGTAACTGGATTTTTTCAATCTTTTAGCCAATCATCAAATTCTTGAGGCTTAAGACCTGGCTTCTCCTTTGGCACATTTGTATTCAATTCCTGTCCATGAGAATTTCCACTTACTCCTGGTAATGCATGCATTAATATTGCAACAGGATTTGTGGTTTCCAATTTTACTGTCACATCTGAGGCGGAATAATTCCCATGTGGAGGTTCACCCATTCTTGCCATGTAAAATGGTGATGTAATCTGTACTATTCTACTAGTTGGATTGAAGTACGTTTGATTCGAATTAGTACTTGCACTCCTCAGATTCACAACGCTTCCTCAAGTCGAGACCATAGGAGTTGGCAGAACTTGTCTTCCTGTTAAATCCGTAGGGGCATTAAATGAATTGTTCATTTCAATAGGAATGACAAAGGTAGGAGTAGTATTACCCTATAATCCAGGTTTGTAAAGTGGTACAACAGGACCAATGGTAACAGGAAGTGTTAGAGCATCCCGAGCATTTAAAACACTCGTATTTAAACGAGCTGTCATCCCAGTCTCTACTATTATAGGGGAAACAGACATTTGATCATTTGAAATCACAGGCACAGTAGGTGTATTTGGAATTGTCTCTGGCTCTACAATTTTCGGTACTTCAGGTTGTATGGTGATGGACGACTTAAAAATAAATCACTCAAGAAATCATCATCTAGGTCACTATGCCCAGCATTTGCTACGATACCAGTGTTTTCTGTCTCTAAATGGTTTTTCTTTTCTTTGCGCTTTCATCTGACTTCTTCTACTGTTAGAAGTGAATGCAATCCAGTACCTACAGTAATGTCTGCTCTCCATGCTTTCAGTTCTGCATCCCACCTAGCATCTGCATATGTACTTATAGCTCTTTTATATTTCCCTCAGTATTTTTCTTTCTCATTTTGCTGTTCTTTGTATTCTCACACATTAAGTCCTTCAAATTGGGCAGGTCTAGGAGGTAGTCTTAATTCGTATAAGTTCCTCCTTACATTTTCAATAATCCTCATATTTTATGGTTCCATAACGAGAAAACTGTAAAGTATTGTCATCTTCTGTATATTTCTGCCAATGTGCGAGCCAAAGATGTGTGTGCAACCCTTTGTCCATCATGACAGTGTATCCTGGCGTACCCTCAGGTGGTAAATCTTCTCCCTCCCTAACGGGTATAGTGACATCTTTTTTCATTAGTTTTTGTAAAGCTTTGACAAATTTCATTTTTTTAATTTAATTTGTTTTCACAAATGACCCTAAAATCGGAAATAAATTCTCTTCCCACAATTCTCCTGTTTGACACTGATGACCAATACCAGCACGTCTCTTGTGACATGTCCAACAATACCAGCGCAGCTTTACACCAACCGACCAATCCCAGTGTGGAACATTATGACGTGAACCTTACTCCTTGCAGCAGTTCACCCTCCTATGCAATTTTTGGCGCATTCTTCTAATCAGGTACACAATACAATGCAAGTGTTTTCAACAACTGAGTCTGTCTGCTCCACTAAAAGAAATTTAAGATTATCCTTTTCACTCAAAAAGTAATACGAAACAAGCTTATTTCTATACCTATCATTAACATGCCCTTCAAGTGTGACCTCTACCAGCGGAATCTCACCTATGCTGATGCAGTTATTCCCTATGTACTAAAGATCAACTGTACCAACTACTTCTTACAAGTACACCAAGAAAAGAATCCCTATACATAAGATGTTGTCGACAACACCTCACGGCCAACACCACAACACAGTAGACAACTACACTCAGGCCCTAATTACAATGAAGTCCGCCCGACACTGTTTCAGTGTGGGAACCGACCGACCGTAGTTCGGCAGTTCCGAACACCTTAGGATGCGACCGCTCATGGTGCAGTCGCAAACTTCTATTTCTCTATGGGAGCTTATGCTGCGGGTGGTTTCTACCCGGGGCATAAGCTCCCATAGAGAAATGGGAGTTTGCATAAATCCGTGAGGTGCCTGTCACACGGTGCAGGGATTTACAGGGGGCAAAATAGGTGCCCCTCGGCACCCAACCAGTGGCCGATGGGAGAAGGAGGTGCTGCTAGAGGCCCCCAAAGTCACTTTCCGACAGGCTTTCCATGTCAGAAAGCCCGACATGGGAAGCCTGTCCGAAACCAACATCATAAACCCGAAGGCGGAAACACCATCCATAGGGATTATGACACGGTGTCCAGCTGGCCGACAGGCTCCTTGAGCCCAACGGAAGCCAGCCGGAATGACCAGCTGGTTTGACTTCCGACCGCCCACATTGTAATTAGGCAGTCGGAAGTCAAACCATGTATGTCATTCGGAAAGCCGTCGACATGCGGTCGGAGGCTTTACGACTGACATCCTAATGAAGCCCTATGTGTCTTCTATACTGAGACTACCATGTAAGTATACTTTTCCTATCCCGGGATCTTAGGCCAACGACGGACCCGATAACCACTTCAACTTCCTTGCATTAAGAGAGACATTCACACAAACATTTTACTTTGCATAACATCACAAAACCATTTCAAAACCCTAATTTTAGCAAAAGCAATTTCAACGCCTATCCCTATTAATACTCACACTCCTTTGCTGCTACAAGTCGTCTCCACTCCATCTGTACTCCATCAATCCTCCTGCTGAAACATGGGAATTTGGGCTTTGGACTGGACAAGGTAAAAAACTTATTTTGGGCACCCTAAACTCCTCACGTCAATAAACAAAACCATCTGAAGTGCTACCAAAGTTTTGTTGCAGCAGAAGCTCAAATCATTTTTATCCGCTGGGCCCATAATATACAATTTGACAATTTTTCTGATTATCTCACCAAATCTAAAGTAATCTCCACTCACACCCACAAGGCTTTGGTCCTCCGATGGACCTTGCTCATTGCATTGAGAGGTGAGGAACTAGGGTGTCTCCTGTTGGCTACCCAATCAGGGCCAATTAATTGGCAACCAACTCAAAGATTGGACATCAAATTCAAAAATATTACTCTCAAGAACATGCTATAGATGTATGGGATGACAACGGGGATTCGGAACATCCTAAAGAAGTTCAGTCGGGCCAAAATCATACAAACCAATAGTTCCACTGTAGCAGTGCAGAACAATAACAATAGAATCTGGTATTCTGGGAATAATCTATGGCTATCTCCTTTATGCATTAGAATTTTAGTTATAGTATGCACGGCTTCGGTGGAAAGAACATTTCAGTTTACAATTTAAAGCAGACTTAGACAATGAGGGTCGAATTAAGTTATTGTATTAACAATTTTAGAATTCAAAACAGTAATCAGCATTTAGACAATAAGTCATGAGTCTTGTTACAGATGTAGTTTACAATCATACATTTAGCAAAGATAAATCAAAAGGCAATCTTACAAGTCTGGAATTTGGTATTTAGCCACAGAGTCCAAAACGTTCGCTAAGCAAAGGGGAATTCCTTCCACCAATAAAGGCAGGAGGAAGGTTCAGGACTTTTTATTCGCATAGGCATATAGTTCAATAAGAGTTCACAATTAGGAAAAATAGCAAAGACTGGTGAACCAGTAATGTCAGAGAGCCTCACTGGCATAATTTCCAAAGATAGCTAGGGAGAGGGAAGTCAACATCAGCAGCCTCAGCATCAGGTAAAAGAGGACGGCCAAGGAAACAATGTCTCAGCCAGAGAGTCTAAGAGCATGTCTCTGATAGCCAGCACCAGCAGGTATTTGAAAGTCGCATCTGCTATAAAAGAATGCACCCCTTCCAAGGGTCCTTTCAATAATGTATTACTTGCTGCATCTGGAGTCGACATCAACCGTTATCCTACAATGGTCCGTCACCCATGTGACCATCTTCCGGTAACAAGGTGCAAAAGAAGTTACTTAAGAGAAACTTCCCATACCATCCATGGGAATCGATCGTCTATTCCGGGCACAAAGGTCACTCAACAAAAAAACATTAAATATTTTGCTTTCCAAGTACTAGTTTCAAGAGTTCAGGTTTTCACACGAAACACCATGTCGAAGTGTCGAAAAAGTATCCTTTAAAGATTAGGAATGTTGCGTGAAACAAAGCAAAAAGATACATGAATAGTCAAACAGAATACTTTCACATCAGTCCATGAAGTAAAGTGCAATCCTAAAGGGAAAATCCTTTAATGCATATAAAGTAATGCAATTATTATTAGTGAATAAATGTGCAATTAGATCAAAGTATAATAAACTCAATTAAGTATTCATGTCAACGGAGCAAGATTTATAAGTTGTCATAAATGATTGCATAGAAATATTCACTCCTAAGTATGGCCTATTACTACGAGCCACAAAGTACCTATATGTAAAATAATTCTATAAAACATATAATCATTGTTGTTTCAATAAATCTAGGTTCTTAAAAATGTAAAGCAGCTACATAGAAAGTTTCTTTCATGTAAGTCATGTTATGATGCTTTTGCAACAGCTTTTCGATCTCTGTGGCGCATTACAATGAAAGCATTAAAGAGGCTTTTACATTTGTTATACTCACTGCAAGTTTAAATTCAGACTCATGTAAGCATACATATATGACTTATCTAGTTTAGTTTGCATTAGTTTGCATATGATCAGTGTATATTCTTATGAATTTTCATTTCAACATTGTTAAGCCATCAGTAAAGATGATTATTAGACATTTTCAACACGCTATAAATGTGAATTCTTGCTATTTCTACATTGCAAAGCACACTTTTATGGTGCTTGTACTTTGTCTTCAATCATTATCATTGTCATTTAATTAACATGTGCAAGGTGCACATTCTCTTTCATGTGTGGTTTTGTTGTCATATCCAGTGTTTATTGTCATGAAACTAGTTGACAGCGTTTATGCGGCAATAACCCTCCCTCTGATAGCGAATCAAGCCATCACATCAATTTATTTCAAATGTCACAGATCACAGTTTGGTTGCTTTCAATCTCTTGCATCTAGATTCTTCTAGAACTTTCATTTCATCATAATATTTACATTGTTTTTCTTCCAGATCAACTTCAGAGCTTGATCATTTTACTCCTTTTCTATATCTCTTATGCCTACAGAATTTGATAGTCACCTACACCAGCATTATGCACAAAGATATTGCCACTAAGGGTCTCAAGATTTGTATCACTAACCCACTTCCTAAGTTACCCAACCAGTTGCTAACAGTTGACAATCCCTTTCCAATCATTTTCCAGGCACCATCACTCTTTAACCCTTTCAGGTCTTTGTTTAAATCAGTAATGTTTTTGATGTAACTTTTCAGGTTATTGCTTTTATCTGGTACATAGGTGCAACTTGTTGGACCTTTAACAACCAACAGACTCCGCCTTTTTTCACGAGAGGGCAAGGTGATTCTGCATCACCATAGATCTTATAGAAATAATTTCCGTATCTACAGCTGAAAATCCTCCAGCTGTACTAGTTGCTAGTCTATCCACTGCAGTAGAATGTTTTCTAATTTTATGAGAGTTTAGTACTACTCCTACAGAAGGTATTAAATTAAGGCCCCAAAAATATCTACCACTATCTCACTTGCACTCGCATCTCTCTTCATTCTACCAGGCTGCTCCTTTGCCACTTCCTCAATATGTCCCACATGATATATTCTTGGAAACACCACTACCATAGTACAAGTTCCATACCATCTTGTAGGCAACCTATAGAAAGCATTTTTCCCACAAATATATTATACACCAGGGAACACAGGTCCACTCCTTCTAAATATCATCCCTAGTTTTCATAAATTTATGTTCACATTCACTAATACCTACAAGTTTTGTGTTAGTAATAGATTTCTGTCTATATATACAAAGTTTCCCTTTACATTGCCTGTCTAAAGCTAAAGCAGCCATATTTTCCACTATTCTATGCTCTTCTTCTTGCATTATCCAAGGGTTTAGTTTCGATTGAGCAGTATCTTCAATAGTTACATTTCTATGCAGGCACGGCCGGCACAGGTAAGAGTAGTGGGGTGGGGGCAGGGTGAGGTGGGGGGAAGTCAACAGATGAATAGGTAAAATTAAATAAAAAAATAAATAAAACCACTTACCTTGCGCTCGCTGTATGGCCGACTCAGTGGTTACAGTGAGACAGAGGGAGCAGGTCATTAAAGCTGTTGGGAACAAGCAAGCAGCTGGGACAGCACATATTTGGCCTAAGGGAGGTTCGAGAGAATCTACTATTGTAGGTACCGAAGGATTGACAGTTGACTGCGAGAGAAACACACCTTAACGAAGGGCCTGGTGCAGTAAGAAAGCGAGTAGTACCAGCAGACTGTTGCTCAAGAAGACAAGACATACTGAGACGAAGTGCAAGTGCTTCCAACAATTCCTGAAAGTTCTGAACAATCTGACTTGAGTGACAGCGATGAGGAACTCTCAGCTGTAAGGAGATCAAAAACAGCGAGAGTGCCAAGCCAAAAGTACTCATCTCCTGAATGGACTTATTTGGCAGCCAATGACTGGGAGAGAGCATTTTATAACTTTTGCTATAACAATTCCAGCCCGCCTGAACTTCCTTGAACTGAACTTTCTTGTGGAGTTGAGGTTCAAACTTGGTGTGGCTTTGAATGGACTAACTCAATTTATTTTGAATATTCTTATCAACTAAGCTGATCTGCACATTTATTCTGCCTGAATTCGAACTTTTGAACTGTGCCTTGGTATCTGTGTTGAACTTTGCTGAATTGCCCTAATCAAAACCCACAGGCACATCAGGAACAGTTGCTGTTATATTATCAAGGGGACAAGGGACTCTGCGAGTTTTAGCAGCATGCACCTAGTTCAGGAGACCGCCACAATTTACAGCAGAAGTGGTTAACAGGATCACCTAGTAAGGTGCACGCCAACGAGGTTCCAAGCATGACTTCTGCACGTGCTTCTTCACCATTACCCAGTCACTGGAACTAAGGTCATGGTACTGCTCCAATTGAGTCGCAGTAGCATCCTTTCTGATCTGGTAGGACACAGAAAGCACTACATTAGCCAAACATTTGCAATAATCCAGGATTAGGTCATCTATGTATTCACGATGTCGAAGCGCACACCTTCGCCAATATTGATTTCAATGTGCCATTTATTTGTTCTACGAGCCCAGAGCCTCTGGACGGAAACTGCAATGTAGCTTCTGTTCAACCTGTAGTGCTGCACACAACATCTTCATAACTTCATTGTTAAAATGAGTCCCAGGGTCTGACTCAAGAGAAGTCAGGAATCAAAACCTTGGAATCAGGTCTCTCAGCAACAATTTAGCTACTGTAAGACTGTCATTTCTTCATGACAGATAAGCTTCTGCTCATTTTGAGAAAATGCAGACAATCACCAAAACATATTTCCAACCATTGCAAACCAGATGCAAATGGACTTCATTGCCCTTTCAATGAAATCCATTTTCATCTGGTTAAAGGGACCTGATGATTTTCCTACATTACGCATTATGACAGGTGTTCTCTTTCCAGCATTTTGTTGTCGACATGCCGCGCATTGGTAACACAGAGTTTCAGCGATCAATCTAAATTTGGGTTTTAAACCACGTCTGTCTAAAGATGCACATCAGTGCATCTCTCCCTCTATCCGCAAGACCATGACAATGTCTAGCCATATGTGGTAACAAACTGTTAGGTAATACAGGTCTGTCATCAGTATAAATTCACACATCCTCATCCCTTTTGGAACATCCTGCTCTAATCCAACAATGGTGTTCAGCTTCAGCTACTTTTTCCTAAAATCTTTTACCTTCCTCCCAAGCATCAACAGCAGTTAACAATAGATTGCATTTTGTGAAATTCCCATTAAATGTTTGTGCAATCAAAGTTCATTATTTGGCAACCTCATCAGCAAATGTATTGCCAACGGTCACGCAGTCAGTACCTTGCCTGTGGGAAACGCACTTAACTACTGCAATTTGGGCAGGCAATTGTAGAGACTGTAATAGGCTCCTCACACTCTCTCATTGCGTATAGGCAAACCGGAGGATGTCATAAACCCACGCTCTGACCACAATTGCCCGAAGTCATGTACAACTCCAAAGCCGTACTGACTATCATTGAAAATTGTCACCCTGAGTTGTTCCGAAATGCTGCAATCCCTAGTCAAGGCGATCAACTCCGCAACTTGCATTGAATACACTCCTTGCAGCCATGAAGCTTCAACCACACCTCCAACAGTAAAAACAGCGTAGTCAGCTTTTGAATTTCCTTCATGATCTCACAAACAAGAGCCCTCAACGAACTGCACATGAACAGATTCGGGCAAAGGTACATCCTGTATATCAGGTCTTGGCTTCTTACACAGTTCAGTCACATCAAGGCAATCATGCTCAACTTTATCATTCGCAGTTATATTTCCATGAAGAGGCAACAGAGTCGATGGGTTCAGAATCGTACACCTCTCAAGGGTAACATTCTCTGCACCCAAGAGAGTATGCTCGTATTTTGTAAGTCAACTATTGGTAAGGTACTGTGTTCGAGTACGAGTTAACAGTAACTTCGTCAGAATGAGACACGAACACAGTGAGTGGATGATCCATTACTATGCTTTCAAACTGCTTAAGACTCACACACATTGAGGCCACGGCTTTAAAATATCCAGACAATGCTGTGGCAACAGGGTCCAGTGTAGCTGAAAAATAGGCCACTGGCTGCAGGCACTTCCATGCATTTGTGTCAACAATGAAAGAATGCTGGCAGCCTGGATCCGACAGGATCCTAGGTTGCGAGGTCTGCGATGGTCCTCAGACCTAGAAGACCGCATCTCGCTTTATGCGGATGACATTTTGCTCTATTTGGCTTCCCCCAAGAAGTCCCTCATAGTAGTGTTGGATATCCTAGCTGTGTTTGGCAGATTCTCTGGTTTTACTGTCAATTGGAGTAAGTCCCTATTGTTTCCTCTCCGGGGGGATCCGCCCATCCCCCCGAGGGACTGCCCAATACAGATTAACACTACGGGCTTTAAATATTTGGGAATTTTTATCTCTCTTGATCCTACAATCCGTTACGCCCAAAACCTTCTTCCGCCCCTGCGTAAGCTTAAAACAGACATTGCCAACTGGAAATTACTCCCCCTCTCGCTCCTGGGCAGAGCCGCCCTATTCAAAATGATGTCCTTACCTAGGTTCCTCTACGTATTGCAGAACACTCTAGACCCTGTACCGACACGCTACTTTAAAGAAGTTGAAGGTCTCCAGAGGGACTTGTTGTGGGACGGCAAACCTCCCATCGCCCTAAATAAGTTGACACTAAACTGGTACAACAGGGGCATTAGCCTCCCAGACATTAAAAAATATTACTGGGCTGCACATTTAGCAGCCATCAATCATGGAACATACAGCAGTATTGATGACCCCGGCTACGCCATGGATAGATGGCTCCTTCCCGGAGGCAACTATAACAGGGCATTATATTCACGACCCAAAAGGAACACCTTGACGGGCCCCACCAACCATGCCGTCCGCATTTGGCATGACGCCACTAACTCTCTCGGATGGGGACAGAAATTGACTCTGGCCACCCCGCTTTGGGATTCTGAGAAGCTGGGCAACCTATGGAAGTCTAAAGGGTTCGATAGGTGGGACCTTATCGGCATTTCCCACATTAAAGACATTTGGGGAGAGGGAGGGGTCAAATCCTTCCCCGCACTACAGACGGAATACGAGCTCGCAGGCACAGAATGTTTCCGATATGCACAGATCTTACATTCACTCCAGTCTCATCTTCCTAAGGGAACCCCACTTCCCGAAGCCTCACCCTTAGAGGACAGAATTTTAGATGGTCACCTACCCGAAAAAACTATCTCCTTAATATACAAGAAACTAATTAACAACATGGCGGATCCCCTCCAATCACTGCGGGAGAAATGGAGGCGGGATGGGGTTGAATTAGATGACGAGGACTGGCAAGAGGCAGTGTCCTCCCCTAGAGTGGTTGCTATTCCAGCGCGCCTTAGATTAGTGCAGCTTAAAATCCTCCATAGAATATACATCACTGGGCCCCGTCTGGTACACATGGGAAGATCCGATAATGGAGAATGTAGGCGGCGTTGTGGCCATATGGGGACATTCATGCATATCATCTGGAAGTGCAAATATATCAGCTCCTACTGGAGCAAGGTCCTTGACATAATCAACGTGGTGTTACATGTCCATCTTCGCCCAGAGGTGCGTAGGTGCCTCTTGAATATATGGGAACCCACGGACCTGAACACTCATCAGACTCCGTGGGCTACACTAGGGTTCATGCTTGCTAAAAGGAATATTGCACAATTATGGGGAGCAGCCCAATCACCTACACTTGTAGCCTGGAAAAGAGACCTTGATTGGTGTATGTATAGAGAGAAAACGGTGTACTCGGCCAGGGGATGCCCCAAAAAGTGGTCCCGTATATGGAGTCCCTGGAATACATACCGTGGAGAGATTTGTGTGCCACCCCGCTGTGCTGAACAAGATGACCCCCTGACCCCGTAGCATTCCCCTCCTATGCAATGCAATGATACTACAAGTCTCCTCCTGTGCCTCTCTACAATGTATAATTTGATTGATACCTCTGTATTGTTTATTGAAACCGATGTATGTTTAATAAAAAGATTTATAAAAAAAAACAATGAAAGAATGCAGCCTTCTCTTTCACTGCAAAACAACACAAAGCACTTGTAATCAGTCATTTCCAGGGCCGGGGCACGGCAGAGACTTCCTCTCAACTCTGTGAAGGCAGTCATACAACTGTCATCCCATGGAACTGGATCAGACACGTCTTTGTGTGTCAACCTCTGGGAAGGTTTAACTGTCAGGGAAAAATTGAGAATTTACTGTTGACAGTAGCCCACCATTCCCAAGAACATGCGGACTTCCTTTTGTGTGGTTGACGGACTAATGTTTAGAATTGTAGAGATTCTTTCCTGTGATACTTTCCTTGCTCCTTTTTCAATGTAGTGTCCTAAGTACAGCACTTCACTTTTGCAAAATTGTAACTTTGTTGGAGACACTTTATGTCCATTCCTGGCTAAATGATTCAACAATGCAATAGTATCATTTCTGCATGCTTCTCGTGCATTCACCGCCACCAGTAGGTCATTGATATACTGAACTAAGACTGAATGATAAGGCATTACCAGGGACTCAAGATTCTATTTGAGTATCTGGTTAAAGATTGAGGGGCTTTCTCTATACCCTTGCAGGACTCAGCACCATGCCAAAACACGACTGCCGAAACAGAATGCAAAACTGTACTGGCTATCCTCGTGCAACGGGATAGAAAAGAATGCTTGAGAAAGGTCAATAACCATTCTGCTTCACACGGAATATGAAATAAGACCACAGCTGGATTCAGTACCAAAGGACAACATGGAACAACAATAGAGTTTTCCTTCCTCAAATCCTGCACAATGCGACACTTGCCATTCGGCTTCGGTAAGCCCATAATGGGAGAGTTACTTGGCCTCCCCATAATCTTCTTCAAGATTCCTTGCTCAATCATTGTGTCAATCACAACAGTAATTCCGGCAACAGTATCTGGGGTCAAATTGTATTGTGAGATTCTCGGAAATTCAGCATTTTTTTTCACAGTAATCCGGACTGGTTCTATACCTTTAATTAGTCCGATGTCTTTACCTGTAAAGTCCCAGACTTTAGGTAACACCGTGTCACTTAGTTCAATGGGCAAATCCTCTTTGGTCAAAAGAGGATACATCCCCATATCAGTTCTTTGTTGAACAGGCTTAAAAACAACATCCTCATAATTTGGGTAAAACTCGATACCATTTGAAGTGCAATATATGGACCAATTTAGCTTACATAATAAATCTTGTTCAAGGAAATTCACTGGACTTTAATCACACACCACAAATCAATGTTGATCCTCAAAGGAACCTATTTTGACAGGTACTGCTTCAGAATTTGGGGTGGACATTTGTTTGTTAGTGACTCTTACGACTTGTATTCTTTCTCCTGAGAGGGGTAGGTTAAGAACCTATGCTGTTCTTACAGTAGAGTGGGTAGTACCAGTGTTAATGAGGAATGAGACATGATTCCCATTTACCTCTCCGTCCACATAGGGACCACCCTGGTCTACCTCTAAGGCTGCGTCAAGCACGCAGCTTCTTCCTCCCTGCGGCAGCGTCATGCTGACAGGTCTGGGTCGAAATTGTCTGTCTGAATCAAGTACTGTTGTGATTCACCCTGATTTGGGAAGAATTTCTATTCGGTTGTTGAACCTGATTCATATTGTATCTTGCCATCTGGACATTCTGCTGTTGCATCGGGGCTTGTGGTCCTTGCATTGTCTGATTTTGTGGCACATTAAAATTTAGAATTCTCTGTATTGGGAACTGTTGAGTGTGAACCATGTTATTTCCTTGAGACTGTGCATACCCTCCTTTCTGAACGCGCCTTCCACCATTGTTTACATTAAAATTGCACTAGCGTTTCAAATGTCCAAACACACATGACAAGGATTTGTTTTCTTCAGAGCGGACACATCAACACCCATTCAAGTATCAACTGGAATACCATGACATCTACCTTGAGGCAGGAAATTCTGTTGCTGCTGAAAACCATTAACACCCTGCATTACAGGAACCTGATTATATCCTCCCAGTGCTAGAACTGTATTATCAAACCTGATGGATTCTGACCTCTCTGTACAGCCTTCATCTATGCAATCATCAGTTTCTCTTTCAGCCTCTTGTGTTCCACTTCTATCTTGTCTCTGCAGTACTTAGCATAAGGAACGATTTAATCAATCGGCTTGTTCTGCCAGCGTATTAAATGCTGATAAATCATAGAAGCAATTCATTCATGAATCTGTAAACAAAATGTCCCATATCCTTTTTGCCACATTTTCCATTCCACTATACTGTCTGAAGACCTGAATCAATATCTCATAATAGGCATGAACCATTTCTTTCAGTTCAGGTGTGGCTCTTTTAATCTTTAGCCAATTGATCTCTTTAGGAGAATCTTGGATTTCGGGAAAGTAATCACTTGATGATATCTCTTCAACGCTACTGGAGATGGGGCATCAGTTCTAGGATCCCTATCTGGTTCTGCTTCAGGCCAATCTACAGACACCTTACATTCTGTCGATATATTTCCAGGAACTATGATGTAAAACAGGGTATTTAAGTCTGTCCACAGAACTTTTGAAATTTTCACAAACCACTCAATTTGTCTGTACCATTATACCAGGTTATTTCTCAGATTCGGGAACTCATTTGTGAAAGGCAAAATATCAGTTCTAGGCCAAGGCACATATACATATCCTCCTTCTGGCACTTCTCTCATGGGAAACATTAACGTTTCATCCTAGCCTTCACCAATTACCAATGAAGGTCCACATACTCTTACATTCTGTGTTTCCTTCTTCTTTGACCATCTACTTTCCCATTTGTTAAATTCACTCCACTTTCTGAGTAATGTCATTATTTCCTTAATCTGCTGCTTCATTCCTGACGATCTCATATTAACAAGGTCTCTATCACTAAAGTCCAATCTGTAGGTTCTCTGCAACACCTTTGATCTTCGTACATCAATCTCGTATTTTTCTGCTAATTCTGTTAATCTTTCATGAGTCTGTCTAGCTCACCTCGTAATATCTTTAGCAAAGAACAATAGTTCTTCATCCTGATAGGTATTTAATCAGGATGGACTAAGAGTACAATTATTCATTTCATCTAATTCTACTTTTAATTTGGCCACATCTCTTACCTTTTCTTTCTCTGAGGCTTGTGTAGTCAGTGGATTTTTATTAGTAACTGAAGTATTTAAATCTTTCAGCCAATCATCGAATTCTTGAGGAGTAACACCTATTTTCTCCCTTGGCAAATTTGAATTAAATTCTTTTTCGTTCAAATTACTTTTTATTTCAGACAATGAATGCAATAATGTCACATCAGAATTTGAGATTCCAATTGGCACTGAGGCAGAATAATTCAAGCGTGGAGGGTCACTGTGAGAGGCTGGCCTGGTATATGATGTCCACTAATGTAAGTGGGCCCCTTGCACCAGTCCAGACAACCCTTATGGTGATTTAAGAGGTCTTAGACAACCTTAGAAAGCTCTCTAAGTGGTAGCTGTGGAGAGCAGCCTTCAGGCTTAGTCCAGAAGGAGTGTAAAGCAGCTTGTCTTACCAGAATGCAATATTATAGTATAGATTAAGTTAAAAAGAACCACACCAAGTATTTATAAAAATATGTATTCATTATATAATACTGTCTAGTACGTTCCAATCTCTCCTACACGGAGATAAACACAATGCACACAATACTTTAGCAAAGAACCACAGTAAATAGCACGAAATACACAGTGCCTCCCAGGGGGACCAAACCATATACTAAGAAAGTGGTATACGAACCACAACTTAAGTCAAGACAGTGTCGAGAGGATGTAGAAATGCTGGGACCCCAAGGAACCACCCAAGGTGAGTAGATCTGGGCCCCACGGAGAGCGTGTACAGTGTGGAAATACGAACGCATGCTCGGTACAACTCTATGTGCAAGTAGCGGTTGGTTTTTTAAAGTTTAGAGACCCTCCCCAGTGAACCCTGAGGAAACCCCATTGAAGACAGAAGGTTGGAGAGCCTCCCCACCCGTGGATACCCTTGTACCCACATTTCTGACACCAGGGAAGCCGGGTGCATACGTGTGAAGTGGTGTCAGAAACCGCCGTCGAACCCAATGGAGGACTTCAGGAAAGTGCCACTGCTGGAAGAGGAGAAAGTGTCCGTGGGAATCCAAATGTGGATTCTTGAAGAGGAGTACCTGAAAGCAGGGGGACAGAGTCTATGCCACTCAGGAGTGACCAGGAGACTTGGAAGACGAATGCCTTCCGATGTCAGGTGCTTCAGGGAGGATGAAGATGACCTTGACTCTGCAGCTGTGAGGACCAGGCAATGCTGAGGAAGACCAGGAGCTGTGCACAAGCTGTCCCACGAAGGATGTCAAGTGCAGAGGGGTGGGTGTCCGACGGAAGCACCAACAATCCTTGGCAAAGGCAAGTCACAAAGGAATCAAAGAAGGAGCAACGTCGGGACCAGCAAGGTCCAGGAGACTCACCAAAGACAGGGGAGTCTCGGTAGGCCCCAAGCAAACAGGGGAGCCCAAAAGAAACAAGTGTGAACCTCAAGTGGACCCACAGGCCAGAGGCACTGGAGTCGCGAGAGGACCTCAAGCAGCTCACCAAAAGATGCACACCACGATGCACACAATGTGGTGTGGCTGAAGATTCTGATCACTGGAGGTGCTCGAGGTTAGGGCTACTTGGAGCCCAAAGATCTTCTTGCAAAGTAGCCAACAAGCCTTTGCAACTGCAAGTTGGACATGGTGTACAGGGGTTCAGTTATTTCAACCCTCACGAAGGATACTGGCCTCAAACTTGGTGAGAGGGTAGAGCAGGCCTCCGGAGCTGTGAAAAATCACCACCTGTGTTGCTGTGCCCACGGAGTCCGGAGGAGCTCAGGATCTGCAGACTGGTCGACTTAGTTGCGGTGCCTGCAAATGCAGGGGAGTGACTCCTTCACTCCGAGGGAGATTACTTCAGGTGTGTTTGATGCTTCACAGGCCTTGGAAGGTTCCTGTATGATGCACAGGCACAGACAATGCAGCAGACTGGAAGGGAGACGAAGTCAGGCCCAAACGAAGTCCAGCGAAGTCCAGAGTGCCCAGATTGTAGAAGTACAGTGATGTCTGATCTGAATCTTATCACACGACGAATCTAGCGACCTACACTCAAGTAAGCCCTTAAGTACCCTAGGGAAAGGGGGGGCATGGCTTAACCAGCCACGATGGCGGATGCGTTCCTCTAAAGCTCCGCTCACAGTCCCGACAAGCGGCATCCATCAGCCGAACCGGGGGCTCTAAAACGGATCGGAGGGCTTATGCCGAGTCCCTTAATCGACGAGGCACCATCAGACGCAGTAGCGGAGCAGCAAGGGGAGGCGATCGAGAGCACTCGGCCGTCCGCAAGGCCGGGTCGCCTGCCTGCAAAATGGCGGCTGCCAGGCATCCTCCAGGGTTGGCCGGGAGGCACTGAAGGACCCCGGGATCCTGGTGCTGTGCTGGACACGGCCGGCCCAGAGTATCGGTCGAGCGGCCTGAGCGCGGCCCCTGGGTGAGGAGCGGAGAACTGAACAGCAGAGACCCTCCCGAGAAGGAGCCACAGCGAGGTCCCAGTAAGCACGCGGAGAGCGCAGAAACGAGACAGAAAGCGGTTACACGCACCGGGGCCCGCGCATCGGCTGGAATAGGCCGCATTATTCGCCGGGGGGCCCCGAGAGGTGGACGCGGGGGGGCCCTCTCGTGGCACCGAGTGACCTGGAAAGCCCCAACAGTCATTGAAGTAGGCGGGAGAAGCTGTTCTGGGCCAAGTTCAGGTGAGTGGTGAGGCAGTTCAGCCCGCAGGCTACCGGTGAGTCAGAAACACGTCCCCCGCCGCCTCCCCGGTGAGCCCTGCAGTGGATAAAAGCCCCCCCTTCCTCCCTGCACCCCAAGGGCTAGAAGAACCTGAAGCCCAGCAAAAATAAACTTGGGGAGACCATGGGGGGGGGCCATCGGGCGCGCGGACGGTGTGAGGGAGGAGGGAGAAAGCGTGGCCCGCAACTCCCCATATCCAGAGCTTGCGAACAGCCCGGGGAGGCAAGGCCGCAATTACCAGCGCATAAAATGTGAACAGGTGGCAGTATACCGCAGGCCCGGTTCACCAGCGAGCACAGACAGCACAATCTGCTGAGAAGGGCCTGTGGGCGGACGGGTGGCGGTGGGGGGCATCCCTGAAGGTGCAGGGTGACCTGGTGGCCCTGAGCAATCACCACACCTGGTAGAGAAGGCCCCTCCAAGACCCAGCCCGGGGGCTCGACGTGCAGGCACAAGCGGCACGCAGCTGGAGCGCCCCAACAACGCTCCAACCATCCCACCGAGGGGCTCTGCATCAACAATCCCCCCCTTCCCCCCCTCCCCACGACACTGGGCGCCAACAGGACCAGAGCCCCAGCAACGAATAATCGAGGGGGAGACTTCAAAGGGGAGGGCCAGCGGCCACCAGCGAACCACTAGGAAGAACTAGCGAGCGCAAAAAACATGCGAAGAACAGACCATCAGGGTAACACACCCCAGAGCCCAAGCGCCAGCCAGAACGGGCCACGCAGTCAATCGAGCGGATCGGGAAGGGGGTGTGCAGTGGTGAAGAGACCCCATCCGATCATGCAAGAAGGGGGTCCCCCTTCGGGGTCCAGATCAAGAGAGCGGCACGAACAAGCAACCGGTAGGCTACCGCGAGTTGATCCAGACGCTCGGTGCCCCTGAACGGGAAACGCCCAAGAGCAGAAGAAGGTGTAGAACAAACACAGTCTTCTTCCCCCCCTCGTCACCCTTTCCCCCCCCAAGAACAACGGCATCCATCTATAGAAAGGGAGCAACTAACGCCCATGCTAGACAGTGGGAGGTGCAAGAGCAGGACAAGTGAGACACAAAGTAGACATGGCAGCGTGCCCACGGAAGAGTCGAAGAATGCAGGCCCGTCCCGCTCGTGGCTGCCGGAGCGAACTACCTTGGGACCACCATCCATCCAAGAAATCATTAGGGGAACTGCAGCGACCAGCTAGCGCCTGAGTTGGACCAACAACAGAGCGCCATAGACACCCTCAGACCACAGAACAAAAAGGGGGTCAGACGACTACGCAACAAGCCAAAGTCATGGGACGCCCAAAGACGACCGGGGGACCCCAGCTCCCCAACCAGACAAGGTCGAAGTCCCCAACCCAAGTAGCTCAAGACACAAACCCAGACTCCAATGCTACCATGTCAGACAAGCTTGACAGGGTCCTAGCGGCCGTAGAGCATTCACACGTCACCATGGAGGAGCGATTTGGTACTCTAGCCATGGATCTCAACCTGCTGCGGGACGACCACCAAAAGCTAGCGGACAAGGTGGCAGATGGCAAAAAAACCTTGTCCACACTGCAAATCCAAGCCAAAGCACAACAAGACTCCATGAAAGATTTGCAGGCTCCAGTAGCAATATTGGAGGACAGAACAGACGATCTGGAAGGGCGCTCCAGATGAAGCAATCTGTGTATTTTAAATCTGCCGGAGGGAGTGGAAGGAAAAGATCCCATCGAATATGCAGAAACCTGGCTCCAGTCCTTCACGCCACGAGAGGAGCTCACTCCTTATTTCTCAGTCGAAAGGGCGCACCGAGTGCCGGCAAGACGTCCGCCCCCGGGCTCACTTCCACGACCCATGTTAGTAAAGCTCCTCCACTTTCGGGACAGGGATGCCATACTTCGAGCTGCCAGGCAAAATAGCCCCATCACAGTGGAGGACAAGCAAGTCATGCTCTTCCCTGACTACTCCAAGGCCGTGCAGCGGAAGAGGGCGTCATTTCTCGAAGTGAAGAGGCTGCTGAGAAACCAGAATGTCCAATATTCCCTTTTGTTCCCGGCGCGACTAAAAATGATCCATAATGACGCTGCAATCTTCTTTACGGACCCGCAAGACGCTATGGACTGGATGGAACTGAACTTACAAACTAATCTAAGCCAGAGGAACATTTGAACACTCAGGCCAAAAACGTCCAGGCCCCCAAGGCGCAGAGCAAAGAGCGCCCAAAGCCAATCAGAAATGCAGCCGCAGAATAAGTCACTGAAACTACCGGATCTGGAGCAAAACATAGCAGAACGTTGAAAGGCTATCCAGGCGGCAGCGGAGCTGGGGGCGAACATCTCATCCTCGGACAATGAAGACACTCCACACATTTTCACGCCCGAAGAAGACCCCAATGATTCCAGTGGTTCAGACGGCAACTCAGGGACCTTGCCTAAAGTCACACCGCAGACAGCTGACACACTTATATAAAGTCCACTTGTAGTGGTAGGCACATCGCACTTCCACACTAGAAAAGCCTCAACGCCTAGCCCAGCAATACATAATGCATGCCACAACCGAACACGCCAAAAACCCACTTGTGCCTATAGCCCCCACCGACCATACACGTAGTCCTATGGGACCTACTTCTCGCAGCAGTCTCAGAGGCGCGTGCGAGTCAAACGCATCCCCCCTTACGGAACACTAGAGGGTACACGTTTGTACCGGTTTGGATGTGCTGTCCATTGCAGCAGATCCCCAGTATTGGGTCTTCAACCCTAAAGAGGTCTGGTTCAACCCCTTGCCATACCCCAACCCCATACCCACCCCGACATGAAGGGCTGAAACACTCGCAGGCGCACCCAGACCTCACACCGGGCACAACCAACCCTACCCATGGAGCACCAATCAGGACCCCTGGGACCCCCCCACCATTGTGCGACCTACAAGCTACCATGACCCCCTCGACGGACATTAAATTCCTCACTCTAAACGCACGGGGCATACACACAGCTCGGAAGGGCTACGCTATTTATGAGTACATCAAGCGCCAGCAAGCGCAGGTCATACTTTTACAAGAAACACACCTTACAAAGGGGGAACTCCAAAAGCTCCAAAAGAGATGGTGGGGCACATGCTGCGCCACGACCTACTCAGCGTACGCGCGGGGAGCACTCATTTGGCTCAGGCCGGGGATCTCCTTTTTAGAGACCAGCAGAAAGATAAACCCCGAAGGGAGATGCGCTCTGCTGGAAGGGTTATTAGACGGCCAGCCAATACTAATAGGCAGCATCTATGCACCAAACACAGAGCAAACAGTATTCTGGGAGACCTTATCGAATAGCTTGGCCCAATACACCACCTCACCGTGGATCTTGGGAGGGGACTATAATTGCACATTAGATCTCAACTTAGACAGATCCCACCCACCCGGCCCAGCCTCACACGCCCACGCACAAACAGCCCGCTTCCGAGCTTGGTCGAATCACTGGTCCCTGACGGACACATGGCGGCATGCACACCCGACAACTAGACTCTATTCTTTTCACTCTATCCCTCACGACTTGCAAGTACGGCTGGACCCGTTCTTGTGCACGCACACGATCCTCCCTATAATTCAACACTCGGACTACCTGGGCAGGGTGTTATCGGACCAAGATGCACATGTAATGACTGTCAAATGGCGCCCGCCTTCGCCACCGATCCCCACCTGGCAGCTCCCACAAGACTGTCTGGAGGACCCGGTGTTCCAACACGAACAAAGGGAAAACATACAGAACTATTTCTCTGAAAATGCAAACACCGCCGGCTCCAGGGCACTGGAGTGGGATGCCTTTAAGGTGGTCATGAGGGGAGCCTGCATTAGACAAATCATGGGAGTGCGGAAAACGCTGGAGCAGATGATACAAACAACAGAGCAGCGTTTAGCGCAACTATCCAAAGAAGCAGACAAACACGCAATCCCCCTACACAATTAGCAGAAGCTAAGACCAAGTATGCAGAAGCCTGCGAAGATCTGCGCAGATACAACTTCCGCACCTATGCCGCCAGAGCCCACAGAGAGGGAAACCGTGCTGGAACCCTGCTTGCCTGGCTTATCCGGTAGAATCTATGCACACAACCCATCACCAGCATAAGAAATGCAACAGGTGACGTCACCTACACGCAGGCGGAGATTATGCTAACCTTCCACGAGTACTACAAAGACCTGTATAGAGAACCGATTCCGGACAGGGAGGAACACATCCACAAACTTTTATACTCCATCACTATGACACAGGTGACAGAAGATGACCAGACCTCCCTAGACGAACATCTCATGCGGCAGAAATTAAACACGCGATCCATCACCTAGCCAAAAACAAAGCCCCCAGCCACAACGGCTTCCCACTAGAATACTACAAAACATTCTCCCCCCAACTAGCCCCGCAATTAGACATAGCCTACAAAGCTGCATTAGAAACGGGAACACTCCCTAAGTCCATGTGGGAATCTATACTAGTGACTTTCCCCAAGCCAGATCGGGATCCCTTGCTCAGGTCATCATACCGGCCGATCACTCTGCTCACAGCGGACTGCAAAATAGTGGGTAGGATCTTAGCAGATAGACTCACGGGGGTGCTTCCCCACCTAGTACACCCCGACCAATGCGGGTTAGTGCCCGGGAGGAACACCTCCCAGAACATATGCCGGCTATTCCACGTCCAGGACGGTGTGCCTTGTGCTGGACCTAGAGAAGGCTTTCGACACCTTGGCGTGGCACTACTTATTCGCGGATCTGTGGCGGGTGGGGATAGGCCCTCACCTCATGGCGTACATCAAACTATTATACACCGACCCCACAACCCGGGTCCGCATAGGCCGACACATTTCGCCCCCTCTCCGGGTGACCCGCGGAACACTTCAGGGGTGCCCTCTATCCCCGCTACTGTTCGCCCTCGCAATGGAGCCGTTGGAGATCAGACTCAGGGAGGGGGGTGAACTTTAGGGCACTTCCACTTGAGGGCCATAGCATATCCCTACACGCAGATGATCTCCTAATATATATTAGGGATGTCACCGCAGACCTCACACCACTCTGGGCCACACTCGATGATTTCGGGAGGGCAGCGGGACTGAAAGTGAATTGGACTAAGTCCACTATTTAGCCCCTTCACCCGGGCGCACCCCAACGGGAAATAAATGCGGGAGAGGCCAGGCTGGCGTGGAATGGGGACGCCCCAAGATACCTGGGAATCAGACTATACCACACCCGAGAGATCTCCTTGAGGGCAATCACTACAGGGCCCTAAGAGGGATTAAAGCCCAGATCAACTTCTGGCGAACGTTACCCTTAGCCCCCATAGGGATGGTAGCCTTATCAAAGATGGTGGTGGCGCCCCGTCTCCTATACTATTTCGCAAATGTCCCAGTGATCCCCCCGCAAGCCTTCTTCTGAGAGTTAAATTCCTCAGTCATATCGCTGATATGGGGAATAGGTCGCAGCAGAGTGGCTCAGGCGACATTGCAACTACCGCGGGACCGGGGCGGTCTTGGCGCCCCGTCCTTCGAGGCCTACTTCCTCGCGGTGCAGCTGCAATGGCTCTCACGCTGGACTGCCGGGCGTCACCTGGAAGAAACCGACACATAAACAGGGTCTCTGACAATCCCAGCGATACATCGAATCCTCCTCCCGGGTACCAAACCAAATCCAACCCATCCCATTCTGGTGAATGTGGCTAGATTCTGCATGCTGAGAATCCATCGTCTCTCTCGTGCTACACCGCCATACTCCCCACTGCTACCACTGGCGGGTCTCCCCAAGGGACGCGAACACTATACATCCAGGGACCTGCAAACCTGGACGGAATACGCGCTCACGGAGGTGGAAGCGATGTTCACAAAAGGACAGCTGTCTTCCTTTGAAAGCCTGACAGAGGGGAGCGGGCTCCCCGCTGGTCAGTTTCTGTTTCACAGACAGCTCATATCAGACTGTAGGAAAACATGGGACTTGGCGGACAGAGAACCCAAAACGCACCCCACACTGCACGCAATACTAAACATGGGTGCAGGGCGTCACCTAATGACATGGATATACAGATCCATCATAGACCTCACGTGTGCACCACTAACGCGGCTCCGATCAAAATGGGAGGAGGAATTCGGTCAGGCACTGCAGGACAACGAATGGCTCACAGCCTTAGAGCACCATAAAAAAGTGTCACCCAACCAGCTTTTCAAAAACATCCAGTTCAACATACTACACTGGGCGTATCTCACACCGGTGCGGCTCAAGCGTTTCTATCCCGCAGCGCAGTTCGAATGCCCACGCTGCCACATGCCCGACGCCACATTTGTCCATATGCTATGGACATGCCCCACATTGCAGATCTACTGGGCAGAAGTACACACCACGATAAAGACAGTCACAGGCCTGGCGGGCCTCGACACATGGGAAGCCAGCGCCTTGGCGATATTTAAACGTCACAAAAAGAAAAAGCTAGAAACCCATTTCACAATACTGGCCTTGCTCCTAGCGAAGAGAGGCATCACATTACATTGGCGTTCACCCACATGTCCCCTGATAGAAGCATGGAGGGGGGTAGTCACGAAATAGGGAGCCTCAGAAGAAGACGCAATCAGACTGGAGGAGGCGCACGGAACGCAGCGCCGCCCCATATCCATGGAGTGGTCGATGCTCCTACACATTTTCAACAGGTAAACGCATCCCCCACAGACACCCCAGCAGCTACTCAGACAGCGCCAAGCCCCACAACACCCCACACCCCACAAGAGGCCGCCCGAGCGGGTCCTACCCCCCCTCTACCCCTAATGGAGCTCCATGTTTGTCTCGGTGAAATGAAATGAAATTATGATTTCTAAAGCGCACTACTACCCGCGGGTGTCTAGTCGCTGACTACCAAAAACACGGTGGGCCAGGGTAAAGAATAACACCAGCCATCAGTGAAACACAAGAGAGATGGAAGAGCATACTAAACTAGTGATTAAATAGCCACGTTTTAAGAGCTTTCCAAAAAGTGAGCAGATTTTTGGAAGTTTTGAGTGTTAGTGTCATCGTATTCCAGAGTTTGGCAGTGGCCACTGCAAAGCTCTTGCCTCCCCAGGTAGCTCTTTTAAACTTGGGAACAACCAAGTTAGCCTGGGAGGCAGATCTTAAGGTTCTGGCAGGAATGTAATGATGGAAGAGTTGCTTAATAGAGGCTGGACCCTCAAAAAGGAGGGTCTTAAAGCCTATGTACACGGACTTGAACATAACCTTCTTTTTAACCAGGAGCCAGTGAAGTAGGGGAGAGACTTGGACACCGACTGATGTTTTGGAATTCCCAAATGCAACCTGGCGGCCGCGTTTTGGACCATTTGTAGTTTGTCCAGGGCTTTCTTATGGGCAGTCAACAAGAACCCATCACAGTAATCTATTTTAGAAAAGACCAGTCTTGTAATCACTGCTTTGCGAAGGTCCAGAGGGATAAAAGGGAAAACCTTCCTAATTGATTTAAAGATTAAGAAGCATGATGAGGTAATGGCATTGGCATGACCTACAAAGGAAAGTTTTTCATCGAACTGTACTCCCAGATTTTTCACCTTTGGCACCGGGATGGGGAGGGTACCCAATTCTTGAGGGAGATACACCTGGTGATACTCAGACCAGTGATAACAATGTGGTGCCATAAGCCCTGGACACCCTCACTCCTAGCCCCATCCCCTGAGTTATACCCCCAGTTGGTTTATCGAAATTGATTTCTTCAGATTTACCACAAGAACAGCAGTGGCACACTAATGAGACCCAAGAACCAAGCAGACCACTATAAGACCTAGACAGCCATTATGCACACATGCTGTGTGCGCTGGACAATGCACACCCAGACAATTAGTCACCTTATTATTGATTCTATACAATGGCAATGTAACACACTAAAAAGTTCAACAATCGCAAATGATGTTGTAAAGTGTATAGTCTGTTTGAATATAAAAAATCCAATAAAATGGTTTACAAAAAAAAAAGTACCCTAGGGAAAGATTCAGGGGACCCTCCCAAGGGAGGGTCTGGACAGGGGGGAGGTTACTCCGTGTCCTTTGTCCAGTTTTGCGCCTGAGCGGGAGCCATTGGCTCCCGGAACTGGTTTGAACTGGACTATGCATGGGGACACCAAGTGTGCCCCTCATGCAGACTTTCTGGCGCTGGCAAGCGCACCCACCCGCTCCCAATACACTAAATCCTGTCGGGAGATGGTCACACCTTCCTGTGACAGGATGCCTATTGTTCCACCTTCCTCTGCTCGAGCTTGGCTCAGCAGCAGGAGGGCAGAAATGTGTCTCTGGTCGGCAGCAGCCATGTTGTGCTCTCCGGGTCTAGAAGACTGGTACCGGGAGCACCGAGAGCCTAACGCATACCTGTTCCAGTTCCTTGGAATCATACCTCCCACACCGTTTACGGTGTGGGAGGTATGATTCCAACATGTTTGATACCAAACATGATAGGATTCGTTGCAGCTGTTTTCGAGAGGGTCACTGCGTATTTACTCGGTGCCCCTCTATATAGTATATGGCTGCTTCACTGACAACCCTGGAGAATGGACTCCATAGGCTGCAGGGATGTCCTGCTCATGAAGGGGCACCCTCTCACTTAGAACCAAGCACCCTGCCTTCAGGATTGCAAAGGCCTGCTATAGGGGTGCCTTATAGGTTTTAAGTGCAGTGACCCTTAGATATAATAAACCTATAGCTTTAGTAAGTGGTGCATGCATCAACTTACACAGGTTGCAATGGCAGGCCTGTAGTTCTATTTTGCATGGTCTCCCATGGGTGGCATAATGCATGCTTCAGCCCATGGGAGACCTCTGGGGTACCTATGCCCTTAGTACCTTAGTACCATATACTAGGGACTGATAAGGGTACCCCAGTATCCAATCTGGAGTGTACCTAAGTACTCAACACAACAATTTAGGGAGAAAGCAGATAGACTGTGGTCCTGATTAGCAGGATCCCAGTCCGACTAGTCTAAATACAGCTAAGCACCAGGCAAAAAGTGAGGGTAACCATAGAAGTAGATCCTACTTTCCTACAGTCACTCGTCCTAGCAGTGGCGGCTCGCAGAGGTAATGCTGTGGGGCCGTGGGGCGGGGCAGGGTGGGGGGGGAGGGCAAGGAGTAAAGTAAGTAAATAAATAAATAAAACTATTTACCTTGCGCTCGCTGTATCGCCAAGTTTTGTTCATGTGAGTTAATGCACAAATAATTTGCACCAGTTTTTCAATATCTATGGTGCATTACAATAGGATCAATAAAGATGGCTTTTCATTCATTATAAATGTTGCACAATTATAATGGAGACTCATGCATGCATACATATATGGCTTAGCATTTTTGCTTACATTAGTTTGCATATTATCAGTTAATACTTTTTATGAATTTTCATTTCCACATTGTAAAGCCGTCAGTAAAGATGATTATTAGACATGTTATACACACAATATGTGAAATCTTTCCATTTCTACATCTCAAAGCACACTTTTATGGTGCTTGTGCTTTGTCTTTAATCAATATCATTGTCATTCACTTAACGTGTGCAAGGTGCACATTCGCTTTCATGTGTGGTTTTGTTGTCATAGTCAGTGTTTATTGTCATGAAACTAGTTGACAGCGTTGGAGTAACTCACAGTTTAGATACCTGTGGCATCACAAGGGTTCTGTACTTGACCTCCATATTAGCACATAATGTATTTTTTCTTTTCCAAAGCGCTTCCATTGCAGCTAATTTTTAGCCCTAATATTATCCCCAAAGCAGTAGACCAATGCTATGTTTGGCCAGTTGGTGTCGCTTTTCCATTTTCAAAAGTGCCCTACTTACCTTGAATCCACATGCCAATGAATGCATTACTTTTACTATATGGTCTGTCATTGCATTAAAACCTTTGTTTTTATATAATTTGCTTGAATGAAAAATGCCATATGAAACTGCTATTCATTAATAACTGTTAATGAAAATAGCGGCAATTTATGGAATGATGGGAGAAGCCACAAATACAGAGGCAATTTATGGAACGAGTGCATTAGCCTTTATGACACCGACTACAGTGATTAACTTAGATCTGGAATTACATAATTTGTCACTAAGGGCTAGATGTAGGACGGTTTTCAATTTGCAAATCAGTCACAAATAGGTTAGTGAATGAAGAAATTGCATTTTGGTATGTACGAAAGCCATTTGCAAATTAAATTTATCGATGCAATCATTTAATGAATCTGTATTTTTTGCGAAATAAATCTGCAAGTTGCAATTACCGATTCAATAATTATGATTCGCAAACCTTATGTTTGAGGCTGTGGCAATTAGCAATTAGTCGCAAAGATGCCTGTTTGCACATGCAATTTAACACAAATTTGTATCAGGTGGTAACTGTGTGCAAACTATAAAAGCTGGCCCAGAATGCATATGGGTTTCCACAGTGGCTGCTCTGTATGTGATTGCAAGGAGGATGTGACTACTGGCTGCTCAGCAGAGGAGGAGGAAGAAGAGGAGACAGGAGAGGATATTTAGAGACAGGCTTACCACTTTCAACAGACAGAGGAGGAAATATTTTAGAAATATAGGCTACGTAGTGCATTGATATTAGATTTAATTGAAATGTTAAAACCACATCTTGAAAGCAGTACTCTGCGCACCAATTCCATCCCCACACATGTGCATGTGCCCGTATTGTGTTCATTATACCTTTTGGCGTTTGGCAGTTACTAGGGTGTGATTGCTTTTGCTGGTGGGGTGTTCCAAAGTGTGCTCGCGTGTTTTTTAGGATTTTTCTAGATGACATGCTCCAATATATCAACAGGTACATGTACTTACCCAGGAATACTGAGGAAATTGAAAGCACAAAATAAAAATTTGATAGGGTTGCCAAATTTCCCCATGTTATAGGGTGTATAGAAGGAACACATGTTCAAATTTGTCCTCCAGCCCATATAGAATACCTGTTTAGGAATAGGAAAAATACCCATTCCCTCAACATACAAGTTGTCAGTGATGCAAGCAACTTAATTACTCATATAGTGTCATAATACCCAGGGTGTACCCATGACTCCTACAACTTCATGCACAGTGGAATATACTGGAGCTCCCACAGGCCCATGCCCGCACCACATCTTCATCATTGGCAACCAAAGGATCGGCCAGGAACTCACGACCCTGCTCAACACCTCTATAACCACTGCAACATTTCCCGATGCATGGAAACGCGCCAAATTCAGACCACTACTCAAAAAACCCTCCGCCGATCCCATCGAACTCAAAAACTACTGCCCAATCTCCCTGCTCCCATTCCCAGCGAAGGTACTGGAAATGATCATCAACAATCAACTCATGACACACCTGGAGCAGAACCAGCTACTCAACGCCTAACAATCCGGCTTCCGCAGCAATCACAGCACCGAAACTGCCCTGATTGCAGCCACAGATGACAGGAAAACCTTCCTCGACTGAAGAGAAACAGCAGCTTTGATCCTCCTCGACCCCTCGGCAGCCTTCAACACTGTATCCCACCACACACTGATTGAAAGACTCCACCACATCAGCATCCAAGGGGACGTGCTCAGATGGATCACCTCCATCCTCATCAGAAGAACCCAGAAGATCCACCTCCCACCTTTCACCTCTGAACCCAAGGAGATCACCTGTGGTGTCCCCCAGGGCTCATCCCTCAGCCTCACGCTCTTCAATTATTATTTTATTTATTTTATTTTATAGTTTTATAGAGCGCGAACCAGACCCGTGAGGGTATCAGAGCGCTTTACAGGATTAAGGGTGGTATACAAAGCGTTAGGAAGGGAGGGACCAATTGTGTAAAATAGATGGATACATTATACAAGATAAAAGCACGCAGTCTAAGGTCCCAGCTACATATGGGATAAAAATTAAAACAGGTAGATACATTATAAAAGAAGGCACGCAGTCTCAACTCTTGGGTGGAATGCCCAGGAGTGCAGGAATAGGTATCATCCGTAGAAGCCGTGGATAATGCCGAGGTGGAGGGTGGAACATGTCGCTGAGGTGATTGTAATGTAATCGTTAGACGAGGTATTTGCCCATTAAGAAGGTTTTGGTCTCCTTTTTAAAGTGTGCCAAGGACGGAAGTCTTCTGATGGCGGGTGGGAGAGAGTTCCAAATTCTTGGAGCGGCCCCAGAGAAGGCCCGATTGTAGGTTTTTTCTTCCGGAAGCGTGCTGGTTGGAGCAACAGGTCTTTGGCAGTTCGGGAGTTTCTGGCTCCTCCGGATATCACGAGTTTTTGGGTGAGAAATGCAGGGTAATTGGAGTAAAGAGCTATGTGAGTGATGCAGGCCAGTTTAAATTGGATTCTGGCCTCTAGGGGAAGCCAGTTCAGAACTTTGAGGTGGGGAGAGATGTGGTTGAATTTCTTTGAGCCAGTTAGGAGTCTGGCGGCGGCGTTGAGGCAGGCTTTCAATGGGGCCAGAGAGTTCTTGGGTAGCCCTGCGAGAGTAGAGCATCCATATTCTAGTCTGGAAATGACTAGTGCCTGGATTGCCGTTTTAAGGTTGGAAACATCGAGGAAGGGTTTTAGGTTTCTTAGGTAACTCAGGTGGAATCTGGCCATTTTGGCCATCGAGTTTATATGGCCACGAATGTTCAGGCTGCCGTCAAGGGTTATTCCAAGGGATTTCGCAGAGTCAACAATGTTAGGAGGGCAGTTTAGTGCTGTGATGGGTGGGGAGATTAGAAGAAATAGTTTTATTTGCGTTAAGTTTAAGCTGGTTGGTGGTGAGCCAATGGACTGTCAGCTTCAGGGCCTCATTCAGGGAGAAAATGTCCTCAGGGGAAGAGATTTTGATGTAGATCTGTGTATCGTCGGCGTACATAAGGTAGGAGATATTGGCGGCACGTAGCACCTCGGTGAGTGGTTCAAGGTAAAGATTGAAGAGGGTAGGGGAGAGGGTTGATCCTTGGGGGACTCCAACCGTAACCAGAGAGGGAGCTGATAGATTACCGTTGATGAGGACACTCTGTGAGCGATTTTGGAGGAAGGATCTAAACCATTCAAGGACGGTGCCATCCAAACCCATCCTGAGTTTGAGGCGTTCAAGGAGAATTTCGTGGTTAACTGTATCGAAGGCAGAAAATAGGTCTAGGAGGATTAGGAGACAGGTTTTGCCTTGGTCGAGGGCTTGGAGGGCATCATCCACGATGTGGAGGAGGGTGGTTTCCGTGCTGTGTCCAGGTCTGAACACGTATTGGAAGTCATCTACAAAGTGGAAGTTGTTGATGTGTAGGCTCAGCTGCTGTTGCACACATTTTTCCAGAACTTTGGCTAGGAGTGGGATGTTGGATATGGGTCTATAGTTGTCAGCGGAAGCAGGGTCCAGCGTAGGTTTTTTTAGGATGGGGACAACTTGGCCACCCTTGAGAGAATCACTAATTGAGCCCTGTAGGAGGGAGGCGTTGATTATTGAGGTCCAGGAAGGGATGATAGCCTGAGAGGCGGCAGCTAGGCAGTTAGAAGAGAGAGGATCATTGGAGTGATTGTTCGGGTTTAAGGAGGCCAGAATTCTCGAGATAGAGTGTTCTTCATAGATTTTAAAGTTGGACCAGTGCGCTTGGTTTTTGGTTGAGGTTTGGGAAGACAGCGCGGAGAGAAGAGGTAGCGCTGGCAGATTTTGATTTTGGTGGTGAGTTGCGGATTTAAGTTCATTTCCTAGGGCAGAGATTTTGTCGCAGAAGAAGGATGAAAATTCCTCGCTTGATATTAGGGGTTTAGGTGTTTCTTTGGAGGTTTTCGCTAGTTTGTTGGATTGGTGTTTGACCAAGTCGAACAGCTTGCGAGGTCGATTTTTGGCGTTCTCAAATTCAGTTCTGAAGAATTCTTTTTTAGAGTTGAGGATTTTCTTATTGTAGGCATTTCTGGCCTGGCGGAGAAGTTTTAGATGGGCTGCTGATGGGTGTTGTTTCCAGTTTCGTTCAGTCTGTCGAAGGGATCTCCTCTCCTTGTTGAGAGATCCATTGAACCAGGGATTCCTGTCTTTGATCTGGGTTCTTTTTAATTTTAGTGGAGCCAGGTCATCGAGAATGTCGGATATAGTTGAGGAGTAATGATCCGCTAGGTTGTTGACCGAGGTGCACTGAGGGGGAGGGGGAGGTCGGTCTCACAACGCGCTGCCAGTTTCCCGTGATCAAGGTTCTTGGTGTCTCTAACCCATCGTTTGGGAATCACGGGTTGTGGTGACCATGTCTTGTGGGTGCTAGGCAGGAGGAAGGTGATGGCGTGGTGGTCAGACCGATCACAAGGGTCAATAGAGATAAGTTTGACTGCTGATTCCTTAGCAATGATCCAGTCTAGGGTGGCGCCTTTCGAATGAGTAGGGAGAGAGAAGGCTTGGGTAAGGGCTTGATCGGCCAAGAAGTCTCTGATGGCGTTGACCTGAGGGTCCTTAGGATCGTTCCAATGCAAGTTGAAGTCACCAAGGAAAATGTCATTAGAGTTTGGAGAAACCTTGGCTGTGATGATTTCCATGAGGAGGTCCGTGAAGGTGTCATTCTTGCCTGGGGGGTGGTAAAAGATGTGAAGTCTGCACAGTTGGGAGGTGTTGTTGGAAATGGAGAGTGCGAGGTATTCGCAGGAGTCTGTAGGGTCCACCGGCAGTTCCGTAACAAGGAGGTTAGAGCAGTAGATCCAGGCAATGCCTCCCCCTTTTTTCTTTGAGTGCCTGTCCATCCTTACGATGTTGTAATTGGGCGGGACTAAGAGGTCTAGGTAGGGCGATGAGGATTCCTTGAGCCAAGATTCAGTCAAGATCGCTAAGTCCGATTTATGTCTCAGGATGAGGTCGGCGACATCAGATGCATGCTTTACAGCTGACCGGTAGTTTATTAGGAGGCCGGCTAGGGAGGGGTAGGAGTGAGTGTTAAGGGTAGGTGCAGAGATGGGAACTCTAGCTAGGTTGCTATTGACCACCCCTCTGACGCGGAGGGTAGCAGATCTGTTAGGGTTGGTTGCAACCGTGCAGATAGGGTGTTCTTCCCTCAGGGGCATGGGGTTGTCAAGGCAGAATCGTAGCTAACGAGGAGTTCAACCACTTCTTCCTCCGTGAGATCTGACGGGTTAAGCGTGCCAGGGGTGGGTTTGTAGGTATGGAGGAGGGCAAGAATTTCCTCCTCCGAGAGGTGGCAGGGTTGCTTGCGGGGGTGCAAGTGTCTCAGGGATAGTGGTAGTGGGTGAAGGAGGGGCTTAGTGTAGGGGATGTGGGTCGCGTTCTGCGAGAGCCAGAGATTCGAGAAGAAGAGTTTGGTGAGGTGAAGGAGGTGCTTTAGGTCCAGAATGGACTTGTGGATGCTCAGTGTTAATTCGGTGGCTCTGCGGTGGAGATTATCAATATCTCTAAGAGAGGTAGGTTCTGGCAGGCAGGGGGCCAGTTGCATGCGAGTGATTCTGATAGAATGTGCTGGTAGCCTAGAGGTGGGTTCCGGCGGGCCGGGGGCCGGTTGCATGCGAGCGATTCTGATGGAGTGTGCCGGAAACCTAGTGGTGGGGCTAGGTCGATCAGTGTCCCTATGAGAGGGAAGATCTTGCGGGTAGGGGGCCAAAGGGGTGGGAGGGATTCTGTCAGACTGAGTTGGCAGCCTAGTGGTGGGGCTAAATCGACCAGAGCCATGGGCCCTAGTAGACGTCTCAATACCAGTGTTGTGGGCCCTAGTAGACGTTTCAGTAGCCCGGAGTGCTGGAAGATTATGCGGGCAGGAGGGTAAGGGTTTGGGGACGCTTCTGATGGCAAGTGCTGGTAGCATGATAGCGGGACTATGTTGTCTCGAGATGTGGGCCCTAGGGGAAGTTTCAGAAGCCAACGGAGAGGGGAGCGCTTGTAGGCCTAAGTTCAGTGGTATGGGCGCGCAGTGGTTGGCATGCGTTGGTGACAAGGTAGCAGGGCAGAGTCGCCCAATGACATGGTCACTGGCAAGTGTGGTTAGAGAGAGGCTAGGTACACTTGGCGGATTGGGCGAAAGGTGGCGCGGTGGGAGCGTGGACTGGGAAGGGTTGTGAACATATTTTTTAAGGAGGGTGAAGAGGTCCGCAAATTTGATGAGGTCTTTGGGAGGCCCTTGAATCAGGATAATGCCGCTGTTGTACAAGGTGATGGTGAGGTCAGCACGCAGGTTTGTAGATGGAGTGATCGTGAGTTTTTTCCGTGAGGGATGTTCCTGGCTTCCTGTACTTTGAGGAGGCTTGAGAAGGCATTGCGCCAGAGAGACGTTTTCCTGGAGTGGAAGATGAGGTCATTAATGACAGTGCCCTTGTCCATGCAGAGACGAAGATCAGATATCAGGGTCTCAGGATGACTTTTCAGGATGTAGTGTTTGAGGGATTTAGAGGCGGATTTGGAGAGATTAGGAGGATAGATAACGGTGTAGTAGTTGTCGCCCGTGGAGGTCAGGCAGGGCTCTGCCATGCAGGGGAGAGTGATGAGACTACCGCCCCAGCGGTCGGTTTGCGTGGTGAAATATATCAGCAGGTCTGCCCTACTATCAAGGTTTACTTAGGGAATGATCTACCGCGCCAAGATGCCCCATCTTAAATGAACAGCGAAAGAGCAAATGCAAGGGCTGTTAATCATATGCCCATGCCAAGGTGGGGGTTTACCAGGTCTCTTTCAGTAGAATAAGTTGAGAGGGCTGTTAAACATATGCCCATGCCAAGATGGCCGCTACAGAAGTCCTCTTTCTGTTATTATGGGGAGCTTCTGGCTCAGTCCTCTTTCTATTGTTGTGAAAGCATAGATCAGTCCTCTTTCACTTACTATGAATAGGGGCATGTGAGGACAGCTTCTATCATGCAATGCAAGCGTCTTCAAAATGGATGAGCCAGCACATAAAAAGTCAAGATGGCCATCTAAAACAGCAATACATCATTCAACACATATATGACCCCGCTGGCCAACATCAATAGATCCCACGGTCTCAACATAATTTCCTATGCAGATGACACCCAATTTATCATCTCACTCACCGATGACCCCACCACCACCAGTACCAACTTCCACAGATCATGACAAACATCACTGACTGGATGAAGAACAACTGCCTGCAGCTGAACACAGACAAGACGGAAGTACTGATCTTTGGCAGCAGCAGCAACACATGGAATGACTCCTGGTGGCCATCAGACCTAGGACCTGCACCCACTCCCGTCAACCATGTCAAAAACCTCAAAATCATCATTGACAACAAGCTCACCATGAAATCACAGATCAACACCGTCTCCTCCGCCTGCTGCCTCACTCTGCGCATTTTACGTAAGATCTTCTAGTGACTACCCCTACACACGAGACGCACCCTGACACAAACCCTTATCACAGGCCGACTGGACTACCTCAATGCCCTCTACATAGAAATCGCCTCACACCTTCTACAGAGACTTCAGACCATACAGAACGCTGCAGCTAGACTCATCCTCTGCCTTCCCCGACAAACCCACATCACACCCCACCTCAGAAAACTCCACTGGCTCCCTGTATAGAAGAGATGCCAATTCAAGCTGCTGACCCACATGCACAAGGTTCTACACAACCAAGGACCCGACTACATTAACCACTGCCTGAACTTCCACCAACCATAGAGAAGACTACACTAAGCTTCCCTTTCACTTGCCCATACTCCCCGCATTTACCATAGCACAAGTGGAGGACACTCCTTCTCCCACATCACAGCAAAGACCTGGAACAGCCTCTCCAGGCACCTCCAGACCATCACCTCACTTCCAGAATTCTGAATGGCCATCAAGACCTGGCTGTTTGAATAAGCCTCCGGTGCCTGCAAGCACCTGGATACCCTATCGGGTGATTAGCCACGCTTTATAAACCCTGATTGATTGACTGATTGACTGGCGCCTGGAAAGAGGGGAGTTTGGTGATGTCTATTTATGAGGTAATATGATGCAGTGCAATGACACATATGATTGTGTTCATCAAATGCAGGTGACAGTGCTTCTGCCTTAAGACATTGCATACTGACACCATACTTATCCCAGCATACCAAAACAAAAGGCCTTACAATATTGCTCAGCAATGCACCAGGGCTGTGATACAATGCACATTTGGCATGCTCAAATCTAGATTTCTGTGCCTTGACAAAAGTGAACACGCTCAACTGTATGCTCCTGAGACTGCCTGCAAAATTGTGACAACATGTGCCATATTGCAGAACATGGCTATCACGTGAGGACTATCCATCACTATGAGTGACACTGATTCTGAAGATGAGGATCCTGAGCCACCTCTTCAGAAGCCTCGAGAAAAGAGTACAGCAGTGGAGGGGAGATGCCGCCGGGACCACATTGCAACAAATTACTTTTCAAGGTAAGTTATATGTGACAGTAAACTTAATGAAACAATGAAAGTAGATTCGATAAAGCAAACTAAAACCTTTTTTGTCAGGCGGCTATTTTAATTGCAATAATATTTCCAACTCTATGACTTCCTAAAGGTTAGTAAAGTACAAAAGAAATGTTGGTTACATCACGAAAATTACAATTAAACAGCAAAACCTTAGCACGCTATTCCGTGTCCTTCAATGCCTCTTGCGGGTGTGTCTCACATTGGATCAACCTACTTATTTTCCAGCAGGAGTACGGCTGCTGCTGTGCCGCAGGACACATGCATCAGTGACAGAGACACTGCTTACACTGAGGCAAAAGAAACAATTGATGGACGGAATGCTGGACAATGCAAACATTCACCCCCAGTCACAAGGATCTGGGTTAAATCCATCATTCTTTTGCTCACCACACCACCCCAGTTTGGATCCAGCCATATGCAAATCAGTCTTGACCCTGTTCCTTGTGGGAACAGTCCAGCCCAAACTGCCTAGCCAGGTCCCTCCCTGAACCCCGAAACAAGCATCCTGAGACCGGTTTCAGGGCATCACCCTTCATCAGCCAGGCTAGCTTGAATCCAGTGGTGTAGTGAGCACGGGACCCACGTCTGGGCATACCCTTCCCACTTAGGGCAAAAAATGCAAAAGAAACAATTGATGGACGGAATGCTGGACAATGCAAACATTCACCCCCAGTCATAAGGATCTGGGTTAAATCCATCATTCTTTTGCTCACCACACCAACCCAGTTTGGACCCAGCCATCTGCAAAACAGTCTTGACCCTGTTCCTTGTGGGAACAGTCCAGCCCGAACTGCCTAGCCAGGTCCTCCCTGAACCCGAAACAAGCATCCTGGAACCGGTTTCAGGGCATCACCCTTCATCAGCCAGGCTAGCTTGAATCCAGTGGTGTAGTGAGCACGGGACCCACGTCTGGGCATACCCTTCCCACTTAGGGCGACAAATGCAAAAGAAACAATTGATGGACGGAATGCTGGACAATGCAAACATTCACCCCCAGTCACAAGGATCTGGGTTAAATCCATCATTCTTTTGCTCACTGCTCGGGGTCAGGGCTACAAGTAACCCAAAGCACAGCCTCAAAGATTGACAAGAAGCATATGCACTTGCAAATGTGCACGGTGTCCAGGGGTTCCGGTTCCACAGTACCCACGAGGGCTACGGGTCTCAGCTTTGCTGGGAACTCGGGTCAGCCTCTGGGAAGTTTGGAAACCCACCTCCTGGCCGCAGGACACATGCATCAGTGACAGAGACACTGCTTACACTGAGGCAAAAGAAACAATTGATGGACGGAATGCTGGACAATGCAAACATTCACCCCCAGTCACAAGGATCTGGGTTAAATCCATCATTCTTTTGCTCACCACACCACCCCAGTTTGGATCCAGCCATATGCAAATCAGTCTTGACCCTGTTCCTTGTGGGAACAGTCCAGCCCAAACTGCCTAGCCAGGTCCTCCCTGAACCCCGAAACAAGCATCCTGAGACCGGTTTCAGGGCATCACCCTTCATCAGCCAGGCTAGCTTGAATCCAGTGGTGTAGTGAGCACGGGACCCACGTCTGGGCATACCCTTCCCACTTAGGGCGACAAATGCAAAAGAAACAATTGATGGACGGAATGCTGGACAATGCAAATATTCACCCCCAGTCACAAGGATCTGGGTTAAATCCATAATTCTTTTGCTCACCACACCACCCCAGTTTGGACCCAGCCATATGCAAATCAGTCTTGACCCTGTTCCTTCTGGGAACAGTCCAGCCCGAACTGCCAAGCCAGGTCCTCCCTGGACCGGCAACAAGCATCCTGCGACCGGTTTCAGGACATCACCCTTCATCAGCCAGGCTAGCTTGAATCCAGTGGTGTAGTGAGCACGGGACCCACGTCTGGGCATATCATTCCCACTTAGGGCGACAAATGCAAAAGAAACAATTGATGGACGGAATGCTGGACAATGCAAACATTCACCGCCAGCCACAAGGATCTAGGTTAAATCCATCATTCTTTTGCTCACCACACCACCCCAGTTTGGACCCAGCCATATGCAAATCAGTCTTGACCCTGTTCCTTGTGGGAACAGTCCAGCCCGAACTGCCAAGCCAGGTCCTCCCTGGCCCGGAAACAAGCATCCTGGGACCGGTTTCAGGGCATCACCCTTCATCAGCCAGGCTAGCTTGAATCCAGTGGTGTAGTGAGCACGGGACCCACGTCTGGGCATACCCTTCCTGTAGGAAGGTGGAATCTGACTACATGGTTGCCCCCACTTTTTTCCTGGTGTTTTGCTGGTTTTCGACTTAGTTTGGCTGGGATCCTGCTATTCAGAACCCCAGCCTATCTGCTTTCTCCCTTAAATTGATTCCATGTACCTTAGGTACACCACAGATTGGATTCTGGGGTGCCCTTATAAGTCCCTAGTATATGGTATACTATGTACCCAGGGCATAGGTACCCCAGAGGCCTACCAGGGGCTGAAGCATGTATTATGCCACCCCTGGGAAGCCTTCCAAAATGACACCACAGGACTGCTACAGCAGCCTGAGTGAGGTGGTGCATGCACCCCTTACTGAGATATAGGTTCACTATATCTCACCCTATCACTGCACATATAAACCTATCAGTCACCCCTATGGCAGGCCTTATCAATCCTGAAGGCAGGGTGCTTGGTTTGTGTGAGAGGGTGCCCATGCATGAGCAGAGCCCCTCTGTAGCCTTCGGAATCTATCCTCCGGGGTTGTCTGTGAGGCAGCCTGACCATATACTCTTAAGTGCATTATAACCTTGCGGTAAATGCTAACTTTGGGATGGCTGCACGGAAACATGTCGTGTTTGGTGTCAAACACCTTGGAATCATACCCCCACACCAGTAACTGGTGTGGGAGTATGATCCCACCCTTCTAGAGGGAGAGCCATGACAGCACCGGTATACCCGGTACCAGCTAACAGAGCCCTGGCATCACAAAATGGATGCTGCCAGCCACAGACACAAGTCTGGCCTCCTGCTGCTGACCGAAACTCCGGCAGGGGAGGCCTGGACAATAGGTTTCCTGTCACAGGGAGGTGTTACCACCTCCCAGACAGGCTTTAGTGTATTGGGGCTGGGTGGGTGCACTCTCAGAGTGCTTTGAAGTCCTGCACTGGGGGCACATTTGGTGTCCCTGTGCATAGGCCAGTTCAAACCGGTTGCAGGGGCTACCAGCCCCTGCTCTGGCGCAAAACTGTACAAAGGAAATGGGTGTAGCCACCCCTCTTTCCAAACCCTCCCATAAGTGGGTCCCCAGAGTATGTCCAACCCCTTCCTTGGGTATAAGAAAGGAACCCCTGGCTACAGGACTTTAGATTACACCTGGACGAAACTCTGATACAGAAATCCCAGAACTTCGACGATCTACATGACTAGATGACTCAAGAATCTCCCTTGGAGTAAAGGAGTTACTCCCCTGCTTGGCAGGCACCAAAGACGCATCTGACCAGTCTGCATCTCCGAAGCTCCCGCCAGACGCCGACGACTTTGCAACCCAGGAGGTGGGTTTCCAAACTTCACAGAGGCTGACCCGAGTTCCCAGCAAAGCTGAGACCCGTAGCCCTCGTGGGTACTGTGGAACCGGAACCCCTGGACACCGTGCACATTTGCAAGTGCATATGCTTCTTGTCAATCTTTGAGGCTGTGCTTTGGGTTACTTGTAGCCCTGACCCCGAGCAGTGAATCCACTGAAGATTGCTGGCCTACCCACTCCGAGTGACCCGTGGGCCGCCATTTTGTGATTCCTCTTGAGGTCCCTTCGCGATCCCTTGTCCGTCGACTTATGGGTCCCTGAGAAGGACAACTGTACTTTAATTGGGCTTTCCTGGTTGCTCCAAATGTGCCCTGACTCTCTATCACTTGGGGAGTCCCCAGGACCTTGCTGGTCCACACCGAAGCATCTTTCCTCTTCCTGCGTGGGTTGCTGTTGCCAAGACTTGTTGTGTCCAATCTGGGCACCGACACTGCAGCACTCGACATCCTTTGTGGGACAGCTCGAATCCAGCTCCTGGTTGTCCTCGATGCCTCCTGGTCCTCGTGGCTGAAGAGTCAAGCTTCCCCTCCTTGCACCTGAAGCACCTGACATCGGTGGGCATTCGACTATTGTGCCCCTGGTCACTGGCAAGTGACCCAGACTCTGTCCCCTCTGTTTTCAGGTTCTTCACATCTTCGATCCAGGCTTGGATCTCTTCGGACACTTCTCCTCTTCCCGGTAGCCACACTTTTCCGCAAGCTGCCATTGAAAACGACGACGCGACCCGACACCATTTGACACCTATGCACCCGGCTTCCCTGGGTAAGGTAACACGAGTACTCCGGTGCTCCCGTGGGTGTTGGCCCTAGAACCATCTAAGTCCAAAAGGGTTTGTTCCCAGTCCACTCCTAAGTGTCCCTAAACTTTAAAACTCTAACCGCGACTTTCCCCATAGAAGCTAACGGAGCTCGCGGCTGTGTTCACACACTGCACACGTCCCCCTTGGGTCCCCTGTGTCACTACCTTGGGTGGTTCCTTGGGGTCCCAGCGATTCTACAGGCTCTAGGCCTTGTGTCTAGTCAAATCGTGGTTCTTATACCACTTTCTTAATATATGGTTTGGTTCGCCCCTAGGGCCTATCGTATATTGTGCTAATTTACTGTGATATTTGAAGTGTAACATATGTGCTTTGACCTCTAGCCTCATAAAGAGACTAGTAAGGTGTGTTTAGAAATAAATACATATATTTTATATATATACCTGGTGTGGTCTCCTTTCATTTAGCCATTCAAGAGATTATAGACTGGTAAAACAAACTGCTTTACACTCCTTCAAGACTTAGCCTGAAGGCTGCTCTCCATAGCTACCACTAGGATAGCTTTTAAATAAGGTTGTCTTAAACATATCATCAATAAGGGGTTGTTTGGACTGGTGCAAGGTGCCCACTATAACTAGTGGACAGCATATACCAGGCCAACTTCTCACACTTCCCACTTAGAGCGACAAATGCGAAAGAAACAATTGATGGACGGAATGCTGGACAATGCAAACATTCACCCCCAGTCACAAGGATCTGGTTTAAATCCATTATTCTTTTGCTCACCACACCAACCCAGTTTGGACCCAGCCATATGCAAATCAGTCTTGACCCTGTTCCTTGTGGGAACAGTCCAGCCCGAACTGCCAAGCCAGGTCCTCCCTGGACCCGAAACAAGCATCCTGGGACCGGTTTCAGGGCATCACCCTTCATCAGCCAGGCTAGCTTGAAAACAGTGGTGTAGTGAGCACGGGACCCACGTCTGGGCATACCCTTCCCACTTAGGGCGACAAATGCAAAAGAAACAATTGATGGACGGAATGCTGGACAATGCAAACATTCACCCCCAGTCACAAGGATCTGGGTTAAATCCATCATTCTTTTGCTCACAACACCACCCCAGTTTGGACCCAGCCATATGCAAATCAGTCTTGACCCTGTTCCTTGTGGGAACAGTCCAGCACAAACTGCCCAGCCAGGTCTTCCCTGGACCGGAAACAAGCATCCTGGGACCGGTTTCAGGGCATCACCCTTCATCAGCCAGGCTAGCTTGAATCCAGTGGTGTAGTGAGCACGGGACCCAAGTCTGGGCATACCCTTCCCACTTAGGGCGACAAATGCAAAAGAAACACTTGATGGACGGAATGGTGGACAATGCAAACATTCACCCCCACTCACAAGGATCTGGGTTAAATCCATCATTCTTTTGCTCACCACACCACCCCAGTTTGGACCCAGCCATATGCAAATCAGTCTTGACCCTGTTCCTTGTGGGAACAGTCCAGCCCGAACTGCCATGCCAGGTCCTCCCTGGACCGGAATCAAGCATCCTGGGGTCAGTTTCAGGGCATCACCCTTCATCAGCCAGGCTAGCTTGAATCCAGTGGTGTAGTGAGCACGGGACCCACGTCTGGGCATACCCTTCCCACTTAGGGTGACAAATGCAAAAGAAACAATTGATGGACGGAATGCTGGACAATGCAAACATTCACCCCCAGTCACAAGGATCTGGGTTAAATCCATCATTTGTTTACTCACCACACCACCCCAGTTTGGACCCAGCCATATGCAAATCAGTCTTGACCCTGTTCCTTGTGGGAACAGTCCTGCCCGAACTGCCAAGCCAGGTCCTCCCTGGACCGGAATCAAGCATCCTGGGGCCAGTTTTGGCGCATCACCCTTCATCAGCCAGGCTAGCTTGAATCCAGTGGTGTAGTGAGCACGGGACCCACGTCTGGGCATACCCTTCCCACTAGGGCGACAAATGCAAAAGAAACAATTGATGGACGGAATGCTGGACAATGCAAACATTCACCCCCAGTCACAAGGATCTGGGTTAAATCCATCATTCTTTTGCTCACCACACCACCCCAGTTTGGACCCAGCCATATGCAAATCAGTCTTGACCCTGTTCCTTGTGGGAACAGTCCAGCCCGAACTGCCATGCCAGGTCCTCCCTGGACCGGAATCAATCATCCTGGGACCAGTTTCAGGGCATCACCCTTCATCAGTCAGGCTAGCTTGAATCCAGTGGTGTAGTGAGCACGGGACCCATGTCTGGGCATACCCTTCCCACTTAGGGTGACAAATGCAAAAGAAACAATTGATGGACGGAAGGCAGGACAATGCAAACATTCACCCCAAGTCACAAGGATCTGAGTTAAATCCATCTTTCTTTTGCTCACCACACCACCCCAGTTTGGCCCCAGCCTTATGCAAATCAGTCTTGACCCTGTTCCTTGTGGGAACAGTCCAGCCCGAACTGCCAAGTCAGGTCCTCCCTGGACCGGAAACAAGCATCCTTGGAACCGGTTTCAGGGCATCACCTTTCATCAGCCAGGCTAGCTTGAATCCAGTGGATTCAACCCAGATCTCTGACTGGGGGTGTGTCTCTGAAAAGTTTCAGAGCTCCGTCCATCATCTCCTTGTGTTTTCCTTGTTCGCCCTAAGTTGGCAGGGTATGCCCAGACGTGGGTACCTTGCTCACTTTGCCACTGGATTCAAGCTAGCCTGGCTGATGAGGGCTGTTAGCCCGAAACCGGTCCCAGGATGCTTGTTTCCGGTCCAGTGAAGACATGGCTTGGCAGTTCGGGCTGGACTGTTCCCATGAGGCCCAGGGTCAAGAATGATTTGCATAAAGCTGTGTCTGAACTGGGGTGGCAAAGTGAGCTAAAGAACGATGATGGATTCAACCCAGATCTCTGACTGGGGGTTAGTGTCTGAAAAGTTTCAGAGCTCCGTCCATCATCTCCTTGTGTTTTATTTGTTCACCCTAAGTTGGCAGGGTATGCCCAGACGTGGGTCCCTTGCTCACTTTGCCACTGGATTCAAGCTAGCCTGGCTGATGAGGGCTGTTAGCCCGAAACCGGTCCCACAATGCTTGTTTCCGGTCCAGTGAAGACATGGCTTGGCAGTTCGGGCTGGACTGTTCCCATGAGGCACAAGGTCAAGACTGATTTGCATAAAGCTGTGTCTGAACTGGGGTGGCAAAGTGAGCTAAAGAACGATGATGGATTCAACCCAGATCTCTGACTGGGGGTGAGGGTCTGAAAAGTTTCAGAGCTCCGTCCATCAGCTCCTTGTGTTTTCTTTGTTCGCCCTAAGTTGGCAGGGTATGCCCAGACGTGGGTCCCTTGCTCACTTGGCCACTGGATTCAAGCTAGCCTGGCTGATGAGGGCTGTTAGCCCGAAACCGGTCCCAGGATGCTTTTTTTCCAGTCCAGTGAAGACATGGCTTGGCAGTTCGGGCTGGACTGTTCCCATGAGGCACAGGGTTAAGACTGATTTGCATAAAGCTGTGTCTGAACTGGGGTGGCAAAGTGAGCTAAAGAATGATGATGGATTCAACCCAGATCTCTGACTGGGGGTGAGTGTCTGAAAAGTTTCAGAGCTCCGTCCATCATCTCCTTGTGTTTGCTTACACTGAGGGGCATCTGCAAGCCCACTTGCTATTTGTGCAATTTGCAGCAACTCTACTGCAAGGGTGATCTGCCCCAAACCCCTTGCAAAGACCCCACCAAAGCGTCCCCTTTCCACCTGCAGGGTTACTGTTTGCCTGTATAGGGTGGAAGTGGCAGTGGCCAATCTACTAATGGAATGGGCTAACCCACCCATTCTAGCTGCAGTGATCCTCGAGACACCTTTGATAGGCATGATCATCCACCATGTGCTGGCATAATTTTTCTATAGCAGTGGTGAGGCTGTCCATTTTTGTGTTCATGTTAGCCAATTCAGTGCCAATAGTGTCAAATCCAAATGATACACATTGCTGGTTGTTCTGCATGTTTTTGTTCATTGTTTTCATCTGCTTATGTTGCAGGCATTGAATTTGGATTAAGGACGCCTCAAGGCATCCAAATAACTGTGCATTTGCTTCAGGATCTATGGCATGATGTGCCTCACGGTGGTGACTGCGCTCACGCACTGGGACACGCAGCTGTCATTGCCTCACACCTGGATGCCTGATGGGACATATAGACAGAGTGACATCATCATCCTCCATTAATGGTGGCAGTGGTGACAATGTAGAGTGCTACATTTAGCAGGAGGTGTTCTTGGCTGGCTGGCTATGGTTATGGGTACTCCAGCTGCAATGTTTGAGTCCTCCGCTCCCTCCACATTGGTGTCATCAATATGTTCCTCAGGGAGCTCTTTGTAAAAAATGAAATTGTATTCAATCACTAATATGATGACATATGAATGTTTCAGTTTTGATAGTGTTAGAATAATAAACTTCTAACTGTGACTACAGTGCTACCTTTTTGACTACATGCCCCATATTACACTATGATGGCAAATTTTTTACTAACTTAAAAAACACCCATCTGATGTATTCTACAATTTTAGTGGACACTGGGTTTAGGTTCAGAGATGTGATAATAGTAAATATGTAACACTTATTTTGTGATATCCCAGGTGCAGAGGTGTCAATGTCTCCAAATCCGACAACAGCCTCAGGCTCCAGGGTGGTCTTAACCATGGACTCCAGTGCAGTGGATTGGGGTATAGTTGAGGGGACAGTTCCTGTTGTCTGGGACACAGACAGTTGTGTTCCCTCCTTCTCCTTTGGTCGCAACCTGAGGTCATACCATCTCTTACTGATTTTAGTGTCCCAGCTAGGCCTGAACGGACCCATTGCCATTTTAACATGTACACAGCTCTTATCTAAAGTTGCCTTCACTTTACTACATCAACTTTTGCCACACATTTGCATTCGTGACACTTGGGTTAGTTTCTTGGAAACACCGACCTTGCTAAAACGAATAAACTTTGCAAGAACACTATCACTCAGCCTTGGCATTATGTACAAGGCCCTCAATGTGCCTTGTGCAAATATGTTTGCTATTTATGTCCATATGACGACACAGATATCTGTGGAATACAAACAATGGCAGCCTGATCACAATCTCAGCCCAAAGCAAGGATGTCCTTTTCTATATATAATCTTTTGTTTCCGAGTATAATTAGAGGAGACACTTCGGCTGACTTTGAGAGGTCCCTGCATGCTGATGCTTTCGCACAGCAGCTGCCTGACATTTCTGTGAGGGGAGTCCAGTTCATGACCAAGACGGGGTCCTACATTCTTACCCACCAGGTAATGGGGTTGGATCATCCAGTAGGGGGTTTCTTGGCAAACATACATTTACACCCTAGAAACGTAGGCTAGGTTTTGCATAGTAGGAGTACGCTAGATTGTTATATTATTACATATGCTTGCATATATACAATGTCTCAGCAAGATGGTGGAACTCTTCGTTCTGTTTACTGTCCTGACACTTAGGGGTCGATTCCGATCTCGGCCGGTAGGACACCTAACAGTATTCGTCCGGAAAAAATACAAGCCGAATGCGTGTTTCCCGACCGATTCGTACACTTGTCCGGACGAACAAGTACGATGCGTATAACAACCCAGTTTCCGAGCGAGCCGTACTCACCCAATCCAGCTCCTGTTCCCCGCCCGAGCCAGATCCGTGAACGCCGAATCGAGCCGCACGGAAGCAAATACACAGCACCTTCCGGCCGGACTAGTATGATGCGCAATCCGTACGCGCCGAAGCCGTCGCTACGTCCGGCACGTTTGAGCATCCGGGCGAGCCGTACATAAGCTCCGTTTCGAGCCACAAGACGATCCACGGCTACGAGATGAACAAGCCAGCGACGAGTACGAGTCGAAGACACGAGAAACCCGAACGAGACGATCCAAGCATGAATCCCATTGCGCAGGTCCTACCTATACTCTACATCTATTACCGGGACCGGCACGGACGCGTACGGCGCAGACGGTAAGTCAAACACCAACAATACAAACAAACTACACGTACCCGAAATAGGTCACACACACATAGGGATGCACAAATAACGTACACTAGCAACAGCAGAACCATAGGGGTTGGATGGCCAACACCAATGCCATACACACCCATAGGGGGATGGATGCCTACCACCACCCCTACTCATGGGGGGCTAGATGCCTGCCACCACCACCACCCCTACTCAGGGGGGGCTGGATGCCTGTCACTACTACCATCCCCACCCTTAGGGGGCTGGATGCCTGTCACTACTACCATCCCCACTCATGGGGTGATGGATGCCTACCACTACCACCACCACTACTAATGGGTGCCTGGATGCCTGTCACTACTACCATCCCCACTCATGGGGGATGGATGCCTACCACTACCACCATCACTACTCAGGGGGGGCTGGATGCCTACCACTACCACCACCCCTACTCAGGGGGGGCTGGATGCCTGTCACTACTACCATCCCCACTCATGGGGGGATGGATGCCTACCACTACCACCACCCCCACTCAGGGGGGGCTAGATGCCTGCCACCACCACCACCCCTACTCAGGGGCCTGGATGCCTGTCACTACTACCATCCCCACTCATGGGGGGATGGATGCCTACCACTACCACCACCACTACTCATGGGGGCCTGGATGCCTGTCACTACTACCATCCCCACTCATGGGGGATGGCTGCCTACCACTACCACCACCACTACTCATGGGTGCCTGGATGCCTGCCACCACTACCATCCCCACTCATGGGGGATGGCTGCCTACCACTTCCACCACCACTACTCATGGGTGCCTGGATGCCTGTCACTACTACCATCCCCACTCATGGGGGATGGATGCCTACCACTAACACCACCTCCACTCAGGGGGGCTAGATGCCTGCCACCACCACCACCCCTACTCAGGGGGCTGGATGCCTGTCACCACTATCATCCCCACTCATGGGGGATGGATGCCTACCACTACCACCACCACTACTCAGGGGGGGCTGGATGCCTACCACTACCACCACCCCTACTCATGGGTGCCTGGATGCCTGCCACCACTACCATCCCCACCCTTAGGGGTATGGATGCCTACCACTACCACCACCCCCACTCAGGGGGGGCTAGATGCCTGCCACCACCACCACCCCTACTCAGGGGGGGCTGGATGCCTGTCACCACTACTATCCCCACTCATGGGGGGATGGATGCCTACCACTACCACCACCACTACTCAGGGGGGGCTGGATGCCTACCACTACCACCACCACTACTCATGGGGGCCTGGATGCCTGTCACTACTACCATCCCCACTCATGGGGGGATAGCTGCCTACCAATACCACCACCACTACTCCTGGGTGCCTGGATGCCTGCCACCACTACCATCCCCACCCTTAGGGGTATGGATGCCTACCACTACCAAAACCCCCACTCAGGGGGGGCTAGATGCTTGCCACCACCACCACCACCCCTACTCAGGGTGGCCTGGATGCCTGTCACTACTACCATCCCCACTCATGGGGGGATGGATACCTACCACTAACACCACCCCCACTCAGGGGGGCTAGATGCCTGCCACCACCACCACCCCTACTCAGGGGGGCTGGATGCCTGTCACCACTACCATCCCCACTCATGGGGGATGGATGCCTACCACTACCACCACCACTACTCAGGGGGGCTGGATGCCTACCACTACCACCACCCCTACTCATGGGTGCCTGGATGCCTGCCACCACTACCATCCCCACCCTTAGGGGTATGGATGCCTACCACTACCACCACCCCCACTCAGGGGGGCTAGATGCCTGCCACCACCACCACCCCTACTCAGGGGGCCTGGATGCCTGTCACTACTACCATCCCCACTCATGGGGGATGGATGCCTACCACTACCACCACCACTACTCATGGGGGCCTGGATGCCTGTCACTACTACCATCCCCACTCATGGGGGATGGCTACCTACCACTACCACCACCACTACTCATGGGTGCCTGGATTTTTGCCACCACTACCATCCCCACCCTTAGGGGTATGGATGCCTACCACTACCACCACCCCCACTCAGGGGGGGCTAGATGCCTGCCACCACCACCACCCCTACTCAGGGTGGCCTGGATGCCTGTCACTACTACCATCCCCACTCATGGGGGGATGGATGCCTACCACTAACACCACCACTACTCATGGGGGCCTGGATGCCTGTCACTACTACCATCCCCACTCATGGGGGATGGCTGCCTACCACTACCACCACCACTACTCATGGGTGCCTGGATGCCTGTCACTACTACCATCCCCACTCATGGGGGATGGATGCCTACCACTAACACCACCCCCACTCAGGGGGCTGGATGCCTGCCACCACCACCACCCCTACTCAGGGGGGCTGGATGCCTGTCACTACTACCATCCCCACTCATGGGGGATGGATGCCTACCACTACCACCACCCCCACTCAGGGGGGCTAGATGCCTGCCACCACCAACCCCCTACTCAGGGGGCCTGGATGCCTGTCACTACTACCATCCCCACTCATGGGGGGATGGCTGCCTACCACTACCACCACCACTACTCATGGGGGCCTGGATGCCTGTCACTACTACCATCCCCACTCATGGGGGATGGCTGCCTACCACTACCACCACCACTACTCATGGGTGCCTGGATGCCTGCCACCACTACCATCCCCACCCTTAGGGGTATGGATGCATACCACTACCACCACCCCCACTCAGGGGGGGCTAGATGCCTGCCACCACCACCACCCCTACTCAGGGGGGGCTGGATGTCTGTCACTACTACCATCCCCACTCATGGGGGGATGGACGCCTGCCACCACCACCACCCCTACTCAGGGGGGGCTGGATGCCTGTGACTACTCCCATCCCCACTCATGGGGGGATGGATGCCTACCACTAACACCACCCCTACTCATAGGACGGGTAATGCATGACACAACTAGCATACTCCCACATAAGGAATGACAGAAAATTACATCCCCCCAACACCATGACAAGTGTGTGTAGTCTGTGTCAAATGCCTACAACACTGAACATGACATTGAACATACAATGTGACCCCCTAGCACATGTGTCACACATAAATGTGTGTGGCCTCCACAATGCAAGCAGACCATGGCCACTGTGGCAATGGGCTCGAACACCCCATCACCACAGTGACCAAAAGGGAAGTGTGGTGTCCATAGCTGATGCACATTTTGAACAGTGTGGCAACGTGGCCCAAAGCCCCATCACCACAGTGACCAAAAGGGAAGTGTGGTGTCCATAGCTGATGCACATTTTGAACAGTGTGGCAATGGGGCCTAAAGCCCCATCACCACAGTGACCAAAAGGTAAGTGTGGTATCCATAGCTGATGCACATTTTGAACAGTGTGGCAATGGGGCCTAAAGCCCCATCACCACAATGACCAAAAGGGAAGTGTGGTATCCATAGCTGATGCACATTTTGAACAGTGTGGCAATGTGGCCTAAAGCCCCATCACCACAGTGACCAAAAGATAAGTGTGGTATCCATAGTTGATGCACATTTTGAACAGTGTGGCAATGGGGCCTAAAGCCCCATCACCACAGTGACCAAAAGGGAAGTGTGGTGTCCATAGCTGATGCACATTTTGAACAGTGTGGCAATGTGGCCCAAAGCCCCATCACCACAGTGACCAAAAGGGAAGTGTGGTGTCCATAGCTGATGCACATTTTGAACAGTGTGGCAATGTGGCCCAAAGCCCCATCACCACAGTGACCAAAAGGGAAGTGTGGTGTCCATAGCTGATGCACATTTTGAACAGTGTGGCAATGTGGCCTAAAGCCCCATCACCACAGTGATGAAAAGGGAAGTGTAGTCATGGTAAAAGCTGCCAAAGCCAAACTGCATGGATGAATCCTGGTCACACAACAACAAACACATCAGTGGCATAGTAGTGCTTGTGTCCCATAGCAACATATATTGGTCGAGGCAAACAGTGCAGTGTCACTGAAACATCGTTTTGGCCATGTGCATACAAACATCACCCATGGGGGCCCACATTGTCAACATTCACAAATAACCCAATGACAGAAGTGACCATCATAATGCTGACCCACATATCTGCACCAATGGACACACAAATGTAGATATCCTGTGGAGACTGTAGATGTCAGGTGAACAAATACCATACCATGGCATCAATGGGACATACAAACCATGATTATTGTGCTGACTGATGACCTAGGAGTCCCAGGGACAGCAGGGGAAAGCCACCAAACAACATACAGCCAATGGCACACTCAAGATATGCCAATGCAGTGGTGCAAAGGCACAAACACAAACAGGCAGACTCACACTGCATATCAAACACAACAGGTGATGGGGGGTGTGCCAGTGTCCCCAGGCAACCACACAACACATGAGGAGGCCTGAATTCCAACCACACAGATGTGTATACAGTGCCATACAAAAGTTACTCATGGATCGGATACCCCTATGTGGGCAATCAGGCATTGTTAGATGAGAGGGAGCCCAAATTACACATGTCACACAAGCTTGTAGGAACAGCAACTAACACAGTAAGAGACAGACCCACCACAGCACTACCCCCAGGGACCCCACATTGTGCTGACACTAGCCTGCATGATAATCCCACTGTGATGACAAAGGTAGATGTCATTCACACTGTGAACCACAGCCATGTGTCCTGAGCAACAAACTACCATCACACCTACACAAGCTCCAATCAATCAGCACGGCCTGCCAGCCAAGGCCAATATGGAGGTAGGGGTCTAGCCGTGCAACAACTCACTTTTGCACACACTCAACACCACACACCCTGATCTCCACCAATGTGCAGCAGTGAAGCTCACATGGACTGGTGACATTGGACATGCACCCATGACAATACCAGGGGTGGTGGTGGGAACTAAGGTGCAGAAACCCATCACACTTGGCCAGTCAGCAAGACTCGTGAATGTCTGACACACAGCACAGTATGCCGTACATGGGCATGATGTGAAATCCACCACAATCAATGGGATCCTGGCTATAGTCACACACCAACGAAGAAGCCAAGGTGACACACGAAGAACACACGTACACAACTTCCAACATTGCAGCTCTGACCCTGAGGAGTGGCAGCAGTCACACACACAACGTGTCACAATCACTGAAAGCTACCACAAACTGAAAATCACATGACTTGTGTAAACAGCAAGTGCCAAGGGGAATCCTGAATGTGTCCCATCTGCGTTTGCCCACATCCCCAGCCCTGACAACAAAGACAACCTGGTATGACAACCTCATGAACATTAGTTTGCCATGCACCCACATCACGGAGAAACCAGGTCCAAGATGCTGGATGAACACAGAACAACTCAGCAAGCATCACAAACAGGAACATCCCTAGGGATACAGCCTGTGTAGGAAAAGGGAAGGGAATACGCACAGACATGCTTACACAACACACAACACAGGCCCACGCAATGTCACGGGATTACACACTGCAATGAGGGCACTCCACTCCTGTGGAAGGTCCTCTGTGCCAAACCTTGTCTGTGCACGACCCAAACATGTCAGCAGAACACTCCGTCAGTGAGTCAACAACCACAACACACAGAAGCCTCTGCTCACATCAGCCTGGGTACGGGAGTGTCACGTCAGTCATCTGCATACACACAAAACACGTGTCAAACAAGTTGCACTGTATATACAGGTGAGTCCTTCGACATTGATGTGCAAAACTGCATGTCCAGTGGAGCTGGGCACACAGTCAGGGAAATCGGAACATTGAACAGTGGTAAGCCCACCAGATGTGCATCAGTGTAAGACAAAGATGTTCATTTACAAATGCAAAATGTACATCCCTGTGTCAAATGCAGAACATTACACCCTCAGACTGCAGCAAAGTATGCCATAGATCCAAACTACAACAGGACACATATCCCATGGACCACATGGAGTCCATCACAGCAACACTTCATTTTCCTGATATGAACACTATTACAACTGCAAATGCAGGATGCTACTCATCCACATCATGTACATCAAAAGAAAAGCCACAATTAAACAAAAAGAGGCTTTATTCAGCAAATGGCAAGGAAAACTCGGAAGTCCAAAAGAAACTAAGGCCAATGGCCAGTCCAAAATCACAGTCCCAACAGGGTGATAAGTGACAACTGGTCACCCATTGCTTGCCTGCACTTGTACGGACAGGGGTCATCCCCCTTGGAGGGGCATACAAGGGGCAGGCCAGGCACCGCAGGGACAGGATCAGGGGATGGCAGAAGGAGGCAGTGAAGGGGTGGTGGGTGCAGGAGTGTCACGGCAACTGCAGTGGAGGTGTCGACTCAGGGGGGCCGGCACCACTGTGGTACACAAGTTAGTTGGTGTGGGTGCTGCAACCACTGCAGTGGGCTGGTCTGATGTAGTGGACTGGGTCCCCACTGCAGTGCCCAAGTCAGACGGGGTGATTGTGGACTCCACTGCAGTGCATGACTCCAAGGGAGTGGAAGGGGGGGCAGATGAGGTGGGCAGGACAGAGGGGGGACCCGGTCTCCACACCAGTGGCACTAACAGGCAGAGCGTCTGGGTTGGGGGTGGAAGAGCAAGTGGCAGGGGGAGGGCCTAAGCAGTCTGGGGATGCGGTATCGGTGTGTGGGGGAACCTGGGGCAGGGTGTGGCGGGGGAACCTGTGGAGTGGTGGCCTGGGGGATGGAGGAGAGAGACTGGGTGGTGGAGCTGCGTGGTGGTGGTGGTGGGGTCTTGCTCTTCCTGGTCCGGGGGACTTCCGAATGGGGTCCTGTGTCTGCCTACGCCTGGGGGAGGGTGTCCGGGGGTGAGGGGCACTCCCTCTGTGTGGGTGGACTTCCTCTTCCCCCGGTATGCTGGATCAGCAGGATTGGAGGGGAAGAGGCCGAGGTCACACAGGAAGATCTGCTGTGTAGGTGGGGTAGCAGGTGAGGCAAGGGAAGGGGTCTTGGAGGGAGAGGATTTGGAGGACTGCGGAGTGACACTGGATGCCTGTGTGTGTGTCTGTTCCCCATCCCCTGTGTGTGTGGTATCAGTCCCCTGAGGATGCTTGTGTGCACGTCTTGCCTTTCTCTTGGGTGTGTCTGTGCTGCTCGTGTCTGTGGGCTTGGGTGATTGTGCAGGTGTGCATGTGCTTTGGACAGGTAGGGTGGCAGGAAGTGTGGATGGGGCAGAGGTGGGAGGGGTGAGGGACTGTTGGAGGAGGGACACTGCTGCCGTCAGGGAGGAGTCCATGGACTTATTGCTCCTCTGTAGGGCAGACATACCCATCGAGATGCCCTCCATGAACGACACCAGCTGTGTCAACAAAGTGGTGTGTGCATGGAGGACACTCAGCATTGCTGTCTGCCCTACATGGAGCTACCGAAGGAGGTACACAGACTCCTCACTCAGGGCAGCAGGGGACACAGGGGCAGGGGGTGCGGTGCCTGGCACGAAGGAGACACGCTCCCGAGCACGGGAGCCTCCACGGACCTCAGGAATGGGAGCCAATGGGAGGGCGGTGGTGGTGGTGGCGGGGCCAGACAGACTAGCTGGCCTTTGGTGGCTGCTGAGACCCGCCTCCACAAGGGAGTCATCCTCCGAGCTGCTGTGGTCCTCAGCTGAGGTGGATGGTGCTGAGGACTCCTCAGTGTGACTCCCCTCGCCCTCCGTGCCACTGGGTCCCTCTGACCACTCGTCGGATGCTGACCCAGTCTGGCTCCGCTGCTCCTCCTGGTCCGTGGAGCTGTCCCCTCCTGTGGCCGTGGATGTATCTTCAAACAATTAGGGAAACAGACAAACATCAGTCACCTGCACTGACCGCACACACCACAGTAAGTACAGCACATCACAGAGCAAGCCCTGGCATCCTTAGTTGAACATTGCCTAAAGTCCTCACACAGATTCGGGGAAGCCAATTGTCAGTCTGATGGTCAACAATGGGACTCACACCCCTCCTGCCCTTGCACCCATCTGTCTGGTGCCTGTCTGATGGTAAGACCCCAGTGTGGACACATGCAACACCTATACAGTTGTTGGACATTGCAGGGAACACGGTGAAGTATGTGAACATGCACACATCACATCTCTTGCCACTGAGTCAGTGCAGGTGTCCGGATGAAAGGGATGGCCAGAGTCTAAATAGAAATGCATGTGATGCATACCAGCACCAGACACCATGATGCACCCATGTCCGGATAGTCAATGCCACAATGGGGTGCATGTTGCACATGTCACTCCCCTGCAGGATCAGTCTCAGGAAGTTTAATGCCATGACACAGGAATGCGTGCAAAGTCATACATTACTGTCTCCAGTCACATGGCCATGGCAGCCAGCCAACATCAGTCTGCACTGTGTCACAATTCGAGGGCATGGGGAATGCAAGTTATGTGACTGACAAGTGCACATGTCCATCCCCCATAAACCACATCATCTGTACTACTATTTGTCCACGTCATACCAACTGGACATATGGGGGACATGAAACACAACTCTCTGAACATGAGCACCTCACAGTGTGCTGTGAATGAAAAACAGCTGCCTGAAAGTCACAGTCGCAAACACCTTGTGCACAGTCAAGTGATCAGACACCTATAAGTCACAGAAGTATCGTCTATCATGGTCACATCTCCGATGGCATGCTGAGCCCTAACCGATAAACATACCAGTAGTCCTGACAACGAAGACACAGCACAATGAGACAGAGGCAGACACCTGAGGGCACATTTCACTGATCACAACATGCCAGATGATACACGGGAGTGGGAGTGCAGAGTGTATTGTATGCCCTGGAGTAGGCATGACTGTCCAGCTCCACCTGTAAGAGGGATGAGTCCTGGACAGTAGGCAGGTGGCTAAGCATGTGTGACACACTTGATACACATACTCCTGAGGCCCAAACATTGTTCCCACCAGCAGCATGGGTGTGTGCCAAATTCCACAGGGACATGTGGTGATTCAGATCAGCAAGTGGACCACATATCACAGTTACACCCAGATTACATGTCAGAACTTAGGCATTGTGTAAGCAATTGACCCACCCATGAGCTTCACAACATAGTCACGGGAACAAATGCTGTCCCCCACCTTGAGCAAAGCTAAATGCAATGACACAGTCCCCAAATGACACAATTTCCTGACTATAAGGGCCACACATATGCGTATCAGAGGAGAAGTGGGCATGTCACAAATGAGGGACATAGGTCCTGGACCACATGACTGATGTACTGTGGAAGTTTAACCAGGCCAGAGCAGGGCACATAGCATGCCAGACAAAGTGCACAGTGCAGTCATGGACTCACCCCCTCCTTGCTGCTGTCTGCCCTTCAGCTGCCCATCCAGGTCAGGGAAGACCACCGCCAGGATCCGGAGCATGTGGGGGGTCAGGGTCCGGTGTCCGCCCCTCCTGCGAGGAGGCGACAGCTTCAGCTGGACCCTTGCGATCCTCCGGGTCCAGCCCCGAAGGTCCTGCCACCTCTTCTGCAGTTGCGGATCCTGCGCCTGTAGACCCCCATGGATCTTACTTCCCGGGCGATGGTCAGCCAGATTTCCTGCTTCTGGTGGGCATCAACCTGTGAGGATGACAAAGTGAAAAGGCCATTACTACACATGCAACATATACGTGCATCACACAGTTGGATATACATGTCTCAATCACAGGGGCATATGATGTACACAGGCAGTGCAACAATGGCTATGAACAGTTTGCCAGCAGTCACTACATGGTATCATTGCATGGGAAGTAAACCTAGTTGGAATGCACTGTTACTGCACTGTACCAGTTCAGTGCATGTAACTACACACTTTGGGGTGTGACAACTACTCAGTGGGCATGCTAGCCAGTGGTGTGCACACTGTAAGTCCTGCTAGTCAGACAACATGCACAATTAGTAAGGCAGTGGACAGCACACTCACCTGCTCCCCTGGTTTCCCATACAGCTTGCTGTACTGTGGAAGGAGGCTGTCCAGCAGGGCCTGGTTCTCCTCAAGGCTGAAGGCTGGAGCTCTCTCCACAGTACGTGCCATTGCAGTAGCCAGAGGATGCAGAAACAGCAGCAGTGTTGGTGGCAGATGTCGTCCTGGAGCATGTAGTGCAGGCAAGTGAGCTCTCAGGGGAACAGCCAGCATTATATGTGTGCTGCAGAGGCAGATACTGTCCCATGTGTCCAAAGTGATAGGTCCAAGTCGTTTGCATCTTCTGAATCTGACCAATCCATGGAATAGCAGCACTAATACACGCCCACAGCATCCTTCAAATCTTCAACTTCATGACACCCATGATTTTGCAACATTGTTGTGGCTGGCCAACTGAATTCACTGCATCAGACTCGTTGGAGCTTCGAAAACGCGTCTGTTGCCATGCCAGGCCCCAGCCAATGCGTGCACACCGATCGGTCCATTGCTGTACAACGCGTATTTCGGGATACAACGCGTACCCGCTCCCAACAGATGCAATGGGCCGGCCGGACACACCGATCGGTCCATTGCTGTACAACGCGTACCCGCTCACAACACATGCAATGGGCCGGCCGGGCACACCGATCGGTCCATTGCTGTACAACGCGTACCCGCTCCCAACACATGCAATGGGCCGGCCGGGCACACCGATCGGTCCATTGCTGTACAACGCGTACCCGCTCCCAACAGATGCAATGGGCCGGCCGGGCACACCGATCGGTCCATTGCTGTACAACGCGTACCCGCTCCCAACACATGCAATGGGCCGGCCGGGCACACCGATCGGTCCATTGCTGTACAACGGGTACCCGCTCCCAACAGATGCAATGGGCCGGCCGGGCACACCGATCGGTCCATTGCTGTACAACGCGTACCCGCTCCCAACACATGCAATGGGCCGGCCGGGCACACCGATCGGTCCATTGCTGTACAACACGTATTTCGGGATACAACGCGTACCCGCTCCCAACAGATGCAATGGGCCGGCCGGGCACACCGATCGGTCCATTGCTGTACAACGCGTCCCTGTACAGGTCAGTCGCATATGTCACCATGCTTGTCACTGGTGAAAGTATGCCAGCCACATATACCTGCCAGAGACCCAGGGCCACACCTACAACACCACACCCAGTCCACACTGTTTCCTAAGGCATGTAAGGCTGCATTTCCTTCTCTGTGTATGGGGGTTAACATGTGGTTTCTGTGGTGGCACTTGTGGGCAGCCACACCCAGGCTGTGCATGTGTTCATGGGGACAGGGTCCTTTGTGTGTTGTGCACATGACCACTGTGATGTGCAACAGTTCATTTTGGAGCATGTGGCATGGTCACATTTCCAGGTTGTGTATGTGTATGACATGTCACATACCCCCAGGGTCCCATGTGGGAAGGCATGTACGTCACAGGATGACCCATTGCCACAATAGTGATGTCCCTCCACAGTCTGTGTGCATGTTGTGTTTCCGATGTCTCTGATTCCATGTGCACGATGGGAGACAGTCTCCACATCAACGTTGTTTGTGCATGGACTTTGATGTTGTGCGTCACTGGCGTCCATGTCTGTCCTGCGGATGCGACAGGGGCCACTACCTGTGGGAGTCATGTTTCATTTTCTGACGTGTACATGATACACCATGTCATGCCAGTGTCCATGTGGCAAGACAGGGTCACTGGGAATCTACCTGTCAATGAGCTGTGATGCCTGTGGCACATCTGTCCAGACATGTCACTGTGGTGTGTGTGTGGAAAGTGACAGCAGTAAATGGGTACTGTGACACAGCCTAATGAGTTTCCCATAGCACAACCTGGTACCTGTTGTGCACACATGTTGTACTGAGAAGTTAGATGATGGCCATGTAGGTGCGAGTTATGTCCGACAGAACGGCACACACATCAAGTACTTGTGTCACGTAATGATGTTTCATGTGAAATTGTGTATGGTGAATGGCACATATGTGGGGTGACTGACAATCTTTTTTCCTTCAACCTATGCACTGCAGGGCTCCAGCTGTCCATAGACCATTCCCTGACCTGGCAACGATGGTGGAACGTGACAGCATCCGACGGTACCCCTTCACCAGGCAGCTGATTGAGGATTTGGCAGTGCGCTTGGCACCACATTTGCAACCTGGCCGGACGTACCCTACGGCGCTGACCCCCAAGGTGAAGGTAATGGCAGCCCTACACTTCTTTGCCACCGGTACCTTTCAACACACTGTTGCGACTGCCGGTGGGATGTCACAGACTATGTTCAGCCGTGTGCTACGCGATGTTTTGGAGGCAATGTTGAGATGCCTGAACCAGTACATCTATTTCCCTACACGTCAACAACTCACTGACGTCAAGAGTGACTTCTATGCCCTGGGGAGGATGCCACATGTCATTGGCTCCATTGATGGGACACATGTGGCTTTGATACCACCACAGGCACATGAGCAGGCATACCGGAACCGTAAACATTACCATTCGATCAATGCTCTGGTGGTATGTTTAGCAGATATGAGCATCACACATGTGTGTGCCCGTTTCCCTGGTTCAGCACACGATGCCTACGTGATGAGGAGTAGTCGCATCCCGAGGATGATGGCACAGATGCAGAACCAGAGGGCCTGGCTTGTCGGTGTGTACTGACTTTGTACCATTGTGTGTGTTCTGATCTGTAGTATTCCACCCACTTTTCCAAATCAGCTAATGTGCACTTGTCTGTCCGTAGGTGACTCCGGATACCCCAACATGCTGTGGTTGCTGACACCCCTCAGGAACCCTGTGACACCAGCCCAGATGCGCTACAATGAGGCACATGGTCGGACCAGGAGAGTGATAGAGCGGACCTTTGGTCTCCTGAAGAGCCGCTTCCGCTGCCTGGACAAGACAGGAGAGGCCCTCCCATATGCCCCAGCAAAGGTGTGCAAGATTGTCATCGTCTGCTGCATGCTACACAACCTGGCAGTGCGGAAGGAGTTCCTCTCATCCTGGATGACGATGACCAATGTCCGCCAACTGTGGAGGATCCTGGCCTGGACCACGATGCCAGTGATGATGATGATGATGATGGTGATGTCCGCACACAGCTCATCACCAACTTCTTCAGCTGAATGTGAGTATCCAGGGAGATGTAATGTGAATGACGTGAGTTTGCATGATATGTGTGGGTGGTGCTCTGGTGCTGTTTGAGTGTGGCCATGTGCTACCTGAGTGGATGCGTGCAGCAATGTGTCCTTCCAGGTAGTCTGAACTCCCCAACAGTTCTGACATGCTAACTTGGTTTTGTGTAGTTGTCTTGTGACATGTATTGGGCATGAGTATTGCAGTACTGTCCTGTTCTACAGTGATTTTAACTGTGTGTCATGTCTGTCCTTCACAGGGTGCGTACTGTGTACTTTGGTCAACTTGGATCCCCGACACCATGATTCAGCTTTCAGGGTGGCAGCAGTAGTTTCCCTACAAGTGATGTGCCACACACCCCTGGACTTCATATCTTCTGCACTTGTTGACTGTGTGGCCACTGCCACGTGGGTAAACCTTGTATTTGTAGTGGAAACAACATGTTGCTAATGTGTAATAAACCTGTGCTTCACTTTGGGATGTGCGTTGTCTGTGGTCACACATCTGACTGACATTTGCTTACTGCACCTGTGGGCTAGTTGACACAGACTCTGAATAGGTGTGGTGTCTGTGCATTCCACTGTATTTCCTGGCAACATCACTGTGGGCGATGAGTCCGATGGCCCTGGTGTCTGTGTTGTGTGGCCCTAGTGGTGTGTCTCCCTCATATGTGTCACGTCACCATGACTCACACAACGGTGTTGTACTTGCTGTAGCAGTTAGCATACACAGTGGGCCCGATTCACAGAACTAACTTACGACAAAATCCTAAACTTACTACCATTTTGGTATTCACAGAATAAACTTATTCATTTTGGTATTCACAGAAGACACTTACACATTTTGTGTAACTTACACATTTTGTGTAACTTACACATTTTAGTATTCACAGAAGGCACTTACTCATTGATGAGTAAGTGCCTTCTGTGAATACCAAAATGAGTAAGTTAATTCTGTGAATACCAAAATTGTTGTAAGTTCATTCTGTGAATACCCAAATGTGTAAGTTCATTCTGTGAATACCAAAATTGTTGTAAGTTCATTCTGTGAATACCCAAATGTGTAAGTTCATTCTGTGAATACCAAAATTGTTGTAAGTTCATTCTGTGAATACCCAAATGTGTAAGTTCATTCTGTGAATACCCAAATGTGTAAGTTCATTCTGTGAATACCAAAATTGTTGTAAGTTTAGGATTTTGACGTAAGTTAGTTCTGTGAATCAGGCCCAGTGTAATTTGGCAGAACATCATCACCATAACAGTATCCACATTTGAATAACAACAGTGGCAAGTATGGTGTACTAGTGATTTTATTTACAGAAATGTGTGTGTGTATAGTGCACAGGATGGTGGGTGCTGTACATTGGGATTGTGATCCAAAGTTCACAGATGAGTTGGAAGTCTTGGTAGCAGAAATGTCCTGAGTGAAGTCCACAGTCATATGATACATTAGTCCAACTTGAACTCCCCATGTCATGTGGGAAAGTACTGTTGCATTCGACAGGGTGAAACGTTTGCACACAAAGGATAATTTCCGGAACAGGTGTTGGCTTCCTGGGGGATGTACGTGGCCATCAACCTCTCAGTTTTCCTTCCTCGGATGACCCCTCTTCTTTGGGGGGGACCCTCACGTGCAGGCTGCTGCGGTGCAGGGAGTCTCCGCCAGAGTCCTCCTCCCTCCCTGTGGTGGTGTCAGTTGTTGCAGCACCAGATGTTGTGGGCACACAGGGAGGTGTGGCCATGTTGGTGCTAATCTGGCGGAGGCATGTCAATATGTCCCTATGCACCGCTGTGAGTTCTTGCAATGTGTCCCACTTGGACTCCATGCGAGACATGTGTGTCTCCACACGGGACATGTGGGAGTCCAAGCGGGCATGATGGGCAGCCTGCTGCTGTTGTATGTCCTTGAGGATCCCCACTACCTGTCTGACCTCTCCGGTGCTATCCTGGTACGCATCAGCGATGCGTGCCAGTTGTGGGTCATCATGCAGACCAGACCCCTCTGCAAGCAGCGACCTATGTCTACCACCCCTCCCACCACCCCTGGCGACACGTGCAGGACCTGCGGTGGCACGCACAGGTGACCCGAGGCCCACTTGGGGGTTGTTAGTGGTGTTGTCATCCGTTGCTCCACAGTGGGCCTGGGGCCCTGTGCTGTTGTCAGCGGTGGTCCTTGGTCTGTCCGTGTCGGCGGGGGTGGTCTGTATGTTGGCAGTTGTTGGAGGAGTGGGTGCAGGGGGTGCAGATGTTGGTCCAGCTGGTGCTGCATGATGACTCACACCAGAGGTGCCAGGTAGGTCTTCGCCATCCGAGGAGGGCAGAGGTTGTTCCACACCAGTGAGCTCTGTGTCCCCCGGAGCCTGGGACAGGGACTCCTCCTCGCCTGCTGCTGTGTCCCCATCATCATCACCTGTATTTGGAAGAGACACACATTGTATGTAATGTTTCTACAGGCATCAATGGTTCACACACCTGACAGTTGTGACTGTACCTCTGGATGCGGGCATGTACATTGCATTGTCCTAAGTTGTCACAGTAAGAGGTTGATATTGGTGTAGCACATTGTCATGCATAACTGGGGCATTTCAATATGAATGTTGAGGTGTGTGCATGGCCAGCATTGGTTGTATTTGGTGGACATCCGGCCATGATTCTCCACCTGGCCCAGTTATCCCACCATGAAGCATGCCACCCTTGCAGTGGGTTCAGGTTGACTCTCAGGATGTCATTCAGTGGTGTTGTGCTGTTTGTTGGTGCACAGTTCCCAGCAGGGCCTTGTGCTCCCCACAGCAGTAGCCAGTGTCAGCCATCTTGTCAGTCCTTACCACTCCCTGTGATGTGAGCATGGTTCAGAGTGGTGTTGATGGGCCAATTGTGAGGGTGAGCAGTATCTGTGACTCCAACTCCCATCATGCTATTGCCTACACCCCCTTCCCAGCATGCCCGTACTTCCTTCCTTTTGACTCTGCTTCCCTGTGGGGTAGTGTGCCTGTGCTGACAGGAAGGCTGACAGTGTTGTCCTTGCGTTAGTTTGGCTACAAGTCCCAGGTGTGTCCCTGTGCTTCACACAGCATTACCCAGGGTGGTGGTTCTTTGTGGGATCTTCATTTGGTATGTGAGGCATTGCATTCTCCCAGGTGGGTTATGTGGAGTTTGTGTTGAGGGTGTGTGAGGTGAGCTGCTTGTAACTATGGTCAGTGCTGTGAGTCCTCCTTCCCACCCAGCCAGATATCCCACCATGCAACGTGCTTGCATTGCAGAGAGTGCAAGTTGGCTTTCAGGATGTCAGGCAGTGGTGTTGTGCTGTTTGTTGGTGCACAGTTCCCAGCAGGGCCTTGTGCTCCCCACAGCAGTAGCCAGTGTCAACCATCTTGTCAGTCCTTATCCACTCCCTGTGATGTGAGCATGGTTCAGAGTGGTGTTGATGGGCCAATTGTGAGAGTGAGCAGTATCTGTGACTCCAACTCCCATCATGCTATTGCCTACACCCCCTTCCCAGCATGCCCGTACTTCCTTCCTTTTGACTCTGCTTCCCTGTGGGGTAGTGTGCCTGTGCTGACAGGAAGGCTGACAGTGTTGTCCTTGCGTTAGTTTGGCTACAAGTCCCAGGTGTGTCCCTGTGCTTCACACAGCATTACCCAGGGTGGTGGTTCTTTGTGGGATCTTCATTTGGTATGTGAGGCATTGCATTCTCCCAGGTGGGTTATGTGGAGTTTGTGTTGAGGGGGTGTGTGAGGTGAGCTGCTTGTAACTATGGTCAGTGCTGTGAGTCCTCCTTCCCACCCAGCCAGATATCCCACCATGCAACGTGCTTGCATTGCAGAGAGTGCAAGTTGGCTTTCAGGATGTCAGGCAGTGGTGTTGTGCTGTTTGTTGGTGCACAGTTCCCAGCAGGGCCTTGTGCTCCCCACAGCGGTAGCCAGTGTAAGCCATCTTGTCAGTCCTTATCCACTCCCTGTGATGTGAGCATGGTTCAGAGTGGTGTTGATGGGCCAATTGTGAGGGTGAGCAGTATCTGTGACTCCAACTCCCATCATGCTATTGCCTACACCCCCCTTCCCAGCATGCCCGTACTTCCTTCCTTTTGACTCTGCTTCCCTGTGGGGTAGTGTGCCTGTGCTGACAGGAAGGCTGACAGTGTTGTCCTTGCGTTTGTTTGGCTACAAGTCCCAGGTGTGTCCCTGTGCTTCACACAGCATTACCCAGGGTGGTGGTTCTTTGTGGGATCTTCATTTGGTATGTGAGGCATTGCATTCTCCCAGGTGGGTTATGTGGAGTTTGTGTTGAGGGGGTGTGTGAGGTGAGCTGCTTGTAACTATGGTCAGTGCTGTGAGTCCTCCTTCCCACCCAGCCAGATATCACACCATGCAACGTGCTTGCATTGCAGAGAGTGCAAGTTGGCTTTCAGGATGTCAGGCAGTGGTGTTGTGCTGTTTGTTGGTGCACAGTTCCCAGCAGGGCCTTGTGCTCCCCACAGCAGTAGCCAGTGTCAGCCATCTTGTCAGTCCTTATCCACTTCCTGTGATGTGAGCATGGTTCAGAGTGGTGTTGATGGGCCAATTGTGAGGGTGAGCAGTATCTGTGACTACAACTCCCATCATGCTATTGGCTACACTGACTTCACCAGCATACACAGAATTCCTTCCTTTAAGTGAGCTTCCCTGTGAGGTGGTGTTCTAGTGGTGGCAAAATATCAGGCAGTGTTTGTTGGTTATATTTGTGCCACTGCCTTGCTCTATTTGTTGTTAGGTTTGTACATGTCATGACACAGTTACATATCACTATGAGATGGCATGTATTGTGTTTATCTAACTGACATACACATCTTGGGATGATTATCTTTTGGTTGCTGTTGATTTACTAGGGGTGGATGGTTTGACTGTCCCCTTGACAGTGATGTGTGTGTATTGGCACACAATATTGTGTATATTAGTTGTGTACTCACCAGGCTCTGGGATGTCTGTTAGTCCATATACGCTCACTGGTGGTAGGATGGCCTGCACCTTCTCCTCCCAGGGCCTGAGGTATACTGGTTTTGCAGGAGGGCCACTGCCGGTGTGCTGGCTCAGGAGGTAATCCTTCTTGAGTAGGTCTCTGACCCTCCTGCGCACATCATACCACCTGTTCTCAATGTCTTCCTTTGTGCACAAACATGGTGATTGTGCGTTCACCCTGTCGACGATCCTCGCCCACATCATGGTTTTCTGCGACATGGGGGTCTGTTGTACCAATGTGCCAAACAACTGTGGCTCTACCCTCAGGATCTCGTCTACCATGACTTCCAATTCACTATCTAGGAACTTTGGATTCTTCTTTAGGGGCATGGTGATGGGTGGTGGTGATTGATGTGTGTGTGTGTGTGTGTGTGTGTGTGTGCAAGTGAGGGTGTGTGTGTGTGTAGGTTTTGCTGGGTGTGTGTGAGGGTGCTATTTGTTGAGGTGCTAATGGTGTGTTGCTTTTGTGTTGGATGAGCTGTGTGTGTGTCTGTGTTTGCTGTGTGATGGTGTTCTGTGCTGGCAGGTCAGTGGAATTTGCAAAGGATCATGGTAGGGATTTGTGGGCTTTATGTAGGTGGAGTTGGGGGTGTGTCCTTGTTCCATTTTTTTCACCCCCTGTATTTATTGGCTTTGTCATTGATTGTTTGGCCCTTTTTTTTTTGTATTTTTTCATTTGTGATTATTGTGCATGTAGGAGTCGTTCTTCTGACCGAGTAGGACGTTGCAGTTGTCTCGTGCGCGCCTCTCCGAGTCGTTCCCGCTGTGTTTCAGCTCAGTTTCATATGCGGCGTACGCATCGGTCGCGGAGTATTGTGTTTGTTCGGCTGGGTTTTGTATGCGTGTCGGTCGTCCGGCTTGGGCTCCGTACGAATCGGTCTGAATTTGCACCCATTGCATCGTACTGCGCGGGTCGGAGTTCGCGGGTACGTTTCGTTCGGGTTATTTCCTGATGCGTGTCGGTCGGTTCGATTCGCGTGGTTTCCCGGCCGGATAGCTTGTTTCCGTCCGGGTCGGTCGTTCGCCTTGTGTTCCGTACGAGTCGGTCGTGATTCCCATGCATTTCATCGTACTACCCGGGTCGGACGGCGCCGGTACGTGTCGGTCGGACTAAATTCCAGTACCGAGTTGGTCGGTATTTTTTCCGGCCCGAATCGGAATCGGCCCCTTATTATGACTTTTGTCTGTTTCTGTTTATTGATCATTGCAGCACATATTTTCTATACAAGAATCCCTTTGGTTCAATAAAAAATTGAAAACGCCCCTTCGTGTGTTCTTTGTATATTTCTCTGAGCGAATGAGAGCACGAGTGTCTGAGCGAAAGGTTTTAGGTCTGTCATCGTGGTTCCTGACGGAACAGGGTTGTCATGCTCAGTAGTTGCCGGAATTGTTCATTCCCTGTCTAGGTTAGGAGGACTTATTGTGGCACTGTGAGCTAGCGGTTTTAAGGGACAACACATCCTGCGGGGGAGCACGGAATCAGACTGGACCATTCTAAGTTTATGTTGTCCACAAACGCTTAGTTCCTACTGATTAGTGGAAACTACACGACATGGCACCGCCAATGTTGGTTGGTTTCTTATTTTGTATGGATCAACTGAGTAATTCAATCGTACTTCCTCAGAGATCCTTACACACATTTTAAACCGGAGACTTCCGTGCTGGTAGGGAAAATCCTTCTTAGAGGAGTAGGTATATCATATGTATTGGTTGTTGGTGATTTCAAGCTTGAAAGGATGTAATTACCACTGTGTTAACCGAACTCTATAATCCATTTCTTACATACCATGGCACAAAACAACTCTGAGAACTGCAGAAATGCAGTCACTCAAACGACAATAACATGGTCTCACACTAGACCGTAGGGACGGAGATGATACAAAATATCGAGTTGTAAATATCGACTTGCACAAATATCGAGTCAAAAATATCGTGACATGAAAATATAATCAGCAAGAATTTTGTTGTCAAGAATATCGATTTTAAGGTAGTAATATCGAAATTTAAATTATTGAGTTTATTAATATCGATTACAACAACATAGTTGTTCATATTATTGATTTTTAATTATTGTTATGTATTTTGGTATATATTTTAAATGTATATGATGCTTTTTTTTGTTTAATTATTGGTTGTTTTTAATGTATTTGTAAAAATTGTATTAGTTATTAAAATTAAGGTAAGTAATTTTTTTTATCTTTAGTATTGTAGCTGGTTGTGGGTTTATAGGGGTACAGAGTGGGAAGTAATTCAATTATAATAAATTAATGATTATTTTTTAATTAATATTATTTATTTAATTTATAATTAATTATGTTAATAATGTAATAAAAAATAAATTTAAATTTCATGTGTGGGTTATGGGGTTTATAGGGGTTTGGGTAGAAAGTAATGTAATTTTAATTAATTAATAATTAATTGTTAAGTAATATGAATTATTTAATTGATAATTAATTATGTTAATTGTGTAAGTTCATTTTTAACATTTTAGGTGTGGGTTTATAGGGGTACAGGGTGGGAAGCAAATTTAAATAATTATTATTAATATTATTTAATTGATAATTAATTATGTTAATTGTGTAATTCATTTTCTATTGAATTTTAGGAGTGTGTTGTAAATTTTGTGGGGGCATATTGTGGAAAGTAATATAAATTCATTTAAATAATAATTAATTGTTAATTATTGATGCTTAGTTTTTAGATAAATATTTATGTTAATAGTGTAAATAATTCGCTTTTAAAGTTTAGTTTTAGGTGTTGGTTGTAAGTTTTGTAGGGGTATATGGTGGGGTAACTCAAATAAAATATATGTTATAACTTGTTTTTTTGTTAATAAACATTTTTTACATAAATATATTTTTTGTATGACAATTATATTCGGATTTAATTTTTAATAAGGTTTGTAACTATTTATATGTATTTAAAATTATAATATGTATTTATTTTAAAAAAATGTTTATATGAATTATACTTGGTTTTTTTATATTTATATTTTAATTTGTCATTTTAGGGCCCATTACGATACTCGGCGTAAAAAAATCCGCCAGGCATAGAAGCGGCAAAAATCCGCCCGCACACACCGTCTGAACACCGACCACGCCATTACGATTACACAAACCGAAAACCGCCATCGGCGGAAAAATCACACAAGATACCGCCCGCCATCGTCCGAGTCGGAGTCAAACCGCCCGCCACGGACGGAAACACGCACGACAACACAAAACCGCCCGCCCTCACGGCCGACACACCGCACGTGAGATTACGATCGCACCGCCATGAGCGCGGAAAACTACAAATATACCGCCCGCCAGCGCAAACAACGCCGATGAGAATCGACACGGCAGAAGCCATGGCGCCCACGTCCCTGCACAGAAACCATCCGCTGACAAAACCAATCGCACACAACATGGCCAACAAGTCCACACAGCAAGGCACGCACAAATACACAAGCACAGTACACATCCCGAAAACACCCCCTGGACAAACAAAAACTACAAAGGCCAGAACCCCAGACACAACACACCTGAAAACAACAGACCATGAGGACACACCCACATAGGTAAGTACAAAAGCAGCACTCCCACAGACCACAACCCCTTGCAACATTGCAAACTAGAGAGGAGAGGAGAGGACACAGTAACATAGCAAGGACAGCAGCACACCACAGAAACGCACACATCACAACCACCACCACCACCACCACCACCAAACACCGGCACCACAAACCCCCTGCACATTACACAACACACACCGCACCAGCACCACAAACACCATGGCACCACAAAGAATGCCCAAGTTCACGCCCATTGAGCTGACCGTCATGGTCGACGAGATCATCAAGGTGCACCCACAAATCTATGGGAACCTGGTCCAGCACACACCACTAGCCACCAGAAAGAGAATGTGGAACCGGATCGTAGACCAGGTCAATGCAGTCGGGACCCTGCCCAGGAACAGAGTTGAAATCAACAAACGGTGGAATGACGTCAAGAGCCTGGTCAAGAAGAAGGAGAGCAAGAACAGAGAGCTGGCAGCCGTCACTGGCGGAGGGAATCCCGTGCTCTTTAAGACCTTCAAAGCGTGGGAGGAGAAGGTGCGAGTCATCATACATCCGGAGATCCTCGCCGGATTAGCAGGGGGAGTGGAGGCTGGTAAGTACAAACTAATGTATACCAGCACACCGCTATGTACTCACATGCACTACCACCATGCCACAGCTCCCAGGGACAAACACCCCCATGTCCAGCACACAATACACAACACATCACACACACATGCAACAGACACCACCACACACAGCCCAAACCGAACAACTGTAAGATACGTGGGGACATGTGTACACTCAGCCAGCCACGTAACCACCAACAGGTCCCCGAGTATGCCAGAAGCGCCACAACGAGCACCCACCACACCCATGTGTCCGCCATAGCTGCACTAACCGACAAGTAACAGGTAAGTGGCAGGAACACAAAATGCAGTGGGTGGGAGGGTGGACAGCCCAAGTACAACACACACCAGGCCCCTAGTCCCACAGCACAGCAAGGAGGAGCATCCCCCACACCCCACAGCCACGTGTCAGCCACCGCAGTGCACACCGACAGCCGAAAGGTAGACATCACGGTCCACAACAATCGGTGTCAGTGGGTGTCCAGCCACCACCACGACCCACAACACCCCCCACCCCCACAGACCTGCAACATGGAGCACCCCCGCTTAGAACCATGTGGCATCCAGTACAGTGCACGCCCGAACAACCTGCAGGTGGGAAACTGGACAGGGCTGGATTACTGGAGGCATGAGGACCGTAACACGACCAACACATGGGACATGTCACGTAGCAGACGAACACGCAGCACCGCCCACCGTCACGAACAAGTGAACAATGTGCACACGGACATGAACCACAGACTCACACCTCACATGACCCATCACAGACACAGCAACACCCAAGGAGCCACGTCTGCATGCACAAGCCACACTGAATATAGTACCACACGGCAGCCACTGTGCAACCCATCACACACAACCGAAACACCATTGAAGTCCTGTTCATGTAGCCCCTACTGCCTGTCAACCACACACCCCACAACTACGCCTATGTAAGACAAACAACACTAGACGCAACAGAGCGGAACAACATAAATGCACACGAACACCACTGAACCCATCAAACACACAGACACACCATGCACATACAACATACCATCCATCCCATCCGTCAGCCCCAGTCTCATGAAAGGCATGTCATCCGCACAGCTGCCACACATACAGCAGTCACGCTAAGATACATGCCCATGACCAACCATGTGCCAGAAGTCAATGAAGCGCACGCCACACTGTGAGCAACAACACACAACATGGGCCACACCCCCCGAGCACTGCAGTGATGCACATGGCACAGGGCAGCACGCACACCAAGGAGATGGGACAACTGCAATACGTTGGCTGGCACACAACCATCACTCACTCATAACGATGCGTCCAATGCCATGTCCAGTAATCACAACAGACAGCAAATATGCAGGCCATGTCAGACATGCACACACCTCAGACCATGCACTGTCATGCTGCCACAACACATGTCACGTTCGGCACCCATGGCTCACAGCATGTACCCCAAAAGCATATTCCCTCCCAAATGCGAATCTGGGGCATGGCCCCCATGTTGCCATATGCGTTCCTAAGCGTCCCATTTGAACACCAAAAGCAAAGTACAAACCAGACCCAGGATGGGCCAGGAGCCCGCATACACCAGAGTCACAATAAGTAGGGGCACAGCAACACACCCATCGGCATGGCCAATCCGTCCCATGCCACATGTGCACAGCACACAGTCCCATTGCCAAGCACACACAACTACAAATGGTACAGCCACACACACGCCTCCGGGAAACCCATGTACGAGATTGCACGAACTGTTAATGTCAGACGACAAATCCATACTTCGCCAGGTGCAACACAATAACAAATCTCATTCTCTCCACAGGTGACGAAATGCTGGATGCTGGGGATGGAGACAGCAGCCAGCACAGCCAGCCTACAAGCCCCCAACGAGGACACACGGATGTGGAGGATCTGTCCTCCTCTTCGGACACGGACCACCAAGCAGGCCCATCTGGTGTGGCAGGGCCCAGCCGCTCCCCAGGACCCCTCCTACCCACCAACCCATCATCCTGGGCTGCTGAACATTCCCAGCCCCCTGCTGCCACTGTCGTTGCGGCCACACCCACGGACATTGCGGCCACACCCACGGTCATTGCGGCCACACCCACGGTCATTGCGGCCACTACCACTGCCGCAACCGCCACCATCGCCGCACCGACCACCACCACCGCCACCACCACCACGTCTTCGCTGGCACCAGCCCCAGCGCAGGTGGTGGCCCGGCCGACTGGATCCACCCTGGGAGCCACAGCGAGGACCATGGTGAGCAATGTGGCTAGTGGGCAGGCCGGTGGCAGCAGTACCGGTAGGAGGAGCAGGGTCAGGGAAACGCAAGTCTCCCCTGGGAGCCATGCCCTGCCTCAAATGGCCAGAGTCCTTGGGGCCTATGAAGAGGCCCAAGGACAATGGGCCAGGTCTGCTTCAGACACGCGGGAGGTGCTGGGGGTGCTGAGGTCCATGGACGCCCGTATGGGCCAACTCGTGGACCTCATGGGCCAGCTGGTGGTGAGGTCACAGCCAGGGACAGCAGCTCCACCACCGCCACCACCTGCCGGGGCGCAGGGTCATGCAGCTGTGTCCAGTTCCCCTGCGTCCACAGCCAGTGAGCACACCTCAACCACCAGCAGGTCGCAAGCAGGCACCCCCCTTCGCAAACGTGGAAGGGGCCGTCCGAAGTGGAAACAGATCTCACGGGAGGACTTCGCACGCTCCAGACGCAAGTGAGGCAGCCAGCCAGCCTTCCTTGACCACCCACTGCATTGACTTGGACTACGATCCCACTCCACACAGCCATCTGGATGGCATGTGTCTGTTGGACCATGGACATAGAACCAGTGGGTACACCCTGAACATCACGCAGCCATGACCGACAGCTCATTGTCACTGCACGCACCACTTTTGTCATCACCTTACACACAATCACATGTCACAGTTTGAAATAAATGCACCTCTTACACAAACTGCTGTTTGTGCCCTGTGTTTTATTTGTACGGAATACAACGGCCACCTTGGGCGGAAAGGCACCTGATGCGTGGCATGGCAATGGAACCGGAGGGCCTGTAGGGACCTAGGGGTGGGAGACAGAACAGGAGCACATTCAATGAGTGTGTCACACACCCATCACACAGTACATGTCAACAACTACAAGCAATGTACACACATCGCACAGAGCAATAGGGCACAATGCCACAGCCACCAACAGTGGCATACTACCCTGGCCATGGAGCGCTGACACACAGCACGCAGTGAACAAACGGCCACCCTGACACAGCACACACACACCTGCACAGATACAGCCACATCAGCCGTCGTACATGGACACTCACCGTCAAGTGAAGTAGCGGGCGATGAGCTGCTGCCGCACATTACCAGCTTCCTCCTCTCCGCTGTCCTCCTCACTCGAGCTGTCCTGGTCTGCGGGCTGGGGCCCTGGTTGATCTCCGTCATCCACGATGAGGGGGATCTGCTTCCGAATGGCCAGATTGTGCAGCATGCAGCACGCCACCACTATCTGGCACACCTTCTGTGGGGAGTACGCCAGCGCACCCCGGTGCGGTCCAGGCACCTGAACCTGGACTTGAGGAGGCCAAAGGTACGCTCGACCACACGTCTGGTCCTCCCATGTGCCTCATTGTAGCGATCGTCTGCTGGGGTGCGAGGATTCCTCAATGGACTGAGCAGCCATGCCCCATTCGGGTACGCAGAGTCACCTGGGTGTGAGGGACACAGAGAACCGTTGCTATTCCAACTGGACAGGGGACAGCATCGCACAACCAGCACGCTACACCACTCCACATACTCACCGACAATACAGCCACGATCCTGTTGCAGATTGGACATCAGTCGTGGCAAGATGCTGTTGCGCATTATGTGTGCGTCATGGGCCGAGTCTGGGAACTTTGCACACACGTGGGTGATCACCATGTCCGCAAGGCACACCACTTGCACATTCAGGGAGTGCGTGTGCTTCCTGTTGCGGTACAGGTGCTCAGTGGCCTGTGGTGGAACAAGGCCAACATGTGTGCAGTCAATGGCTCCAACGACGTGTGGGATTCTGCTAAGGGCATAGAATGCACCCTTCACTGCCGCCAATTCACGAGCCCTGGGGAAGCGGATGTACCTGTTTCGGTACAGCATCATGGCTGCCAGTACATCCCTCAGCACCTTGCTGAACATGGGCTGGGACATCCCTCCTCCACTGCCCACTGTGTGCTGGAATGACCCAGTGGCGAAGAAATGCATGGCGGCCATCACCTTAGCCGTGGGGGTGACAGCTGTCGGATACACCCTGCGGGGACGGAGATGGGGTTCCAACATGGCACACAGTCGATGCAGGGTTGGCCTGTCCAGCCGAAACTTCCTAATGACCTCTGTATCGTCCATGTCCGCCAGCAATTGGTATGGGCGGTCAATGTTCGGTCTCCGCCTAGGGAAAATGGCAGTGGACACATGTCAAAGCAACACAACACATAGCAATTTCGCATACACATCACTGACATGACTGAGCAAGCACATGAGCCACAGCCCAGCTGTCAAGCTGGGACGGCACGGCCACAATACACTTACACAGGTCTCCCAACAATGGCAATGGCTAGTGATACAAACCACTGCCATGTGCATGCACATGGGGATCTAGGCCCCAATGACTTGCGGGGCGTGCTGATGGGGACTGACTGCATATTCGTCAAGCGGCAACGCCACGGCAACATGAATGTCTGCTGAGCATGGAACTGCTTCCGAGGCTGGATGAGTATGGCACACGACGACGACGATGTGGGCACAGGCTGAGCGGCCAAAACAAGTGGGACCTGTGGCACGAGGGGATATGAGACAGTAGTAGGTGTCAGCACTGCACCCTATGTACAGCACTGTACGGATCACACCTCCCGAAACATTGACAGGTGTCCACATTGACAGCCCCATGCCAAGACGGCTGTGTGCTTGCAGTCACACGTCACAGGTGAGAGGTTACATTGCACGTGCCAGGTGGCAGACGTACATAGTGGGAGCTGGCATGTGTGTGCATGTGTCTCCTGTTCAGGATCCACCAGATGGGCGCTGACTCTGTACTGACCATTGGACACAGCATGTTCCGTGGAAGGCTTGTGTGTGTGGGATGGTGGCACTGGATGTGCCTCCGTTGGGTGGGGGCCATGCACAGGGCGGGTACGTCGATGATTGCGCATTGTTGGTCACGGTGGGTGCACCCACTAAGATGTGTTGCCCTGTGTTCAATTCCTATGTCCGCATGATGATGGACTGTAGATGTGGGCAGACTACACATTGGTCGATGTGCTGTCTATATGCATGTGCCTTCACACCAGGCACAGCTGCCCCTGCACATGTGACCCCTGCTGGACTCGCTGCTGGGTCTGTGGAGCTGATGCACCTTCTGTGCGTGGGGCGGACAGCTCTCCTCACTTCCCTCATTGCGCATGTCATGACTTTGCCGCAGGTGACATGGATCATGGAGGGCCCACATGTACGCGTGGGTAGGCTACACATGATTGTTCACTGGTCGCCACCCCCAGTCAGTGTTTCGAATGGGAAGGTTGTCGTGCTGGTGGTATATTCGATGTGGCGGATGGGCGGGCCTAGGTGCGGGCTTACATTCCGGACATGGGGGGTAGTTGGATTGGCGACTAGTTGCAGTACACACGGGACACGTCTCTTCCTTTCCACATCTGGGTCATCCCTTGTACTCACTGACAGTGATACAGTCATCTTCGCCCCAGCCCTCATGTCCTCCCCTCGCTCCCCCAATATGCATGTGCACCTGCGAGGCTAGCGCTTGCACAGGCAGCCCCAAGCTCGCACCAGAGAGGGCAAGGAGTGTATGTGTGGGTCCAGTTGCACGAGTGGGCTGTCTCAGGGTATGATGTGTTACGGGACGCCGTCCACCTGCGTGGTGCCCCAAATGGAGACCCGGCCTGCATGGACTATGCATCACAGTCTTCGCCTTCCGGATCCGCCACCTGCGACACCCAGTGGCTGTGGCTGCCCTTGCGGCCAGGCCGCGTCCGTCTGTGACTGATGGCCCACACATTCACTCTTTGGCCTCTCTGGGGAGGGCTCGGGGGTGGTGGCGCACGCGCTTGCACTTAGTCGCAATGGCATGTGTCATGGTTGGTATGATGGGCAATGGATGGGATGGTGCGAGCCACCTCCCGTGACGTCAGTGCTGCTCGTGCTGTGGTGCGTCCCCCTACACTTCCATCTGACTTGTGCCATGCTAGACGTTGAGGTTCTATTGCCTGCGTGATATGACCAGGAGGAGCGCGAGGAGACCTCTCACACACCATGCTCCACTGCCATCCCGTGCCCTGTATCGCCTGTGCGGATTGACTATGTTGGGGTTACACCTGGTCGACTGGGGCTGTGTGTGCCTTGTCAAGGGGCATGGCGGGCGCATAACAGGATCCAGCTTGTCCACAGAGGGTGGGCTGAGGTGCGCCTGGTACCGCTTTGTACGTGTGCCCGGCTGCTGTGCACACACGTGTTCACTCCCCCAACAGGTGTCCTCTCACAATGCCCAGGGAAGCGGTGGTGTACTGTTCATGACCCCTCCCAACACGGCGTGCTCCAACTTGGCATGTGCGCATCTACCCGTCACACCCACCCACCTGAGCACTGCGTCCATACGACTTCACACGACACATGTGTGTCTTCCACAGTTGTGCTACTCATTTGCGTTGACATCCAATACCAGTGGACTACATGGTCATGTCACGACTGCCGTGTACTTCACATACTCTCATCCTCTCTCATTCGTACTTGTGAAATGAGTCAGCGGAGACAGTTTTGGTTTCAAACATTATATTGAGTCTTCTGTCCTCTGTGATGCAGTATAGTGGACACTACTGGCAGCGGAATACATGTTGAGGATATACTGAGCATGATTGCAAATGGGATAGGGTGTGGGGTTACATGTGATTGGCTGTTGCATGTGGGATGTGGGCTTCAGAGTTACATCTGCTTGGCCAAGGCTGTGCTAATGTACATTTACGTATAGCTGCGGAGCTGCGGACTTTGACACAGACGGTATACATGTAGCCTACCAGACCGCTTGGCATCATGGGCACAGTCCATCACAGTTCCATGTGACAGGTTTGCTGCGGTTGTTCCTCATGCACGCGTGCATGTGAGATGACATCAGGGCATGTGCTTGCGTGCATGCAGCGGCGTGCCACTTGTTGTTGCAATGTGGTGGTTACTGGACATGTCACAGTCACTGGGGTCGTGTTGTTGTTGTATGCACTTGTCGTCCATGCAAAGGTCCTGGTATGGGATTCCCGGGCGGGGGTGGGAGGGGTGCAGCACCCACAGACTCCAGGCGACCTATTCATGTCCACTGAGCGGTGTGTGTGTCCATGGGCGCTGGATCCATGTCGTGTCCTGGTTGTTCGTGCAGTTCCGTCCATGTGGGTGCGATACACAGACCCCATGCCACTGCCTCCCACGATGCATGCAGTGTTCCTGGATGTGATGGGGAACAGTGTGCATGTCCCGGTCATATCCGATGTCATGGCGATGTCGTTGATGGTGTGGTTACAGTTGCCGGTCGTTTGGTATGGCTGTTGTGGTGGTGACTGGCCAGATCCGTGCGGAAGCTAAGCATGGGTGCGGGGTTGGACATCATGGGTCAATCGGGGAACCTGCGTTGTGGTCCGACGAATTTACAGGTTGTCAGGTATGCGATGCCGCCCAGCAGGGCTTCCATGTCATTGGTGGTGTACATGTTTGCCAGCCAATGTAGCGGATGGTGGCTGTCAAGGTGTTGTTCGTAAGTTGTCCCTTGGAGGACCATGATGGGGCATGCTGGGTGACATTCGATGTAGCTGTTCTCGATGATCCATCGTGTGGAGGCACAGTGGTCCCATTTCAGTGCGGGTGCGATGTTGGCCACATACGCCATGCCCCCATAGGCAGAGCAGGCCCTGTCGTGTGCGTCCAGAGGGAGGAGTAGTGGTAGCAGGTCCGCCTTTAGACATGCCGGGTTGGAGAGGCACATCTCCACGGGATGCTGGTAGGGACACCTCCGACAGTAGAAGACGGGCATGACGCAGCTGAACAATGTGATGCGGTAAGTCAGTCGGTAACTTACGTTCAGCAGGGACAGGAGATCGCATCCCAATATATGTATCAGGTTGGTTTTGTACAGCTTGACCTGTCCGGCGTAGTTGGGTAGGTGTGTTGCGGTTGCCATTTCGCAGCGGTGCGTTGTGGTGGCGTGCTCCGGCTGTGTGTGCAGTCTGCAATGTGCACGCTCCGAGGTTGCTGTGAGCTCTGTGTAGTCGTAGGGAGACAGGACTTGTGTTCTGTTGGCTTGTGCGGAGGACACGGGCCCTCATCCCACATGCTTCTCAGACAGTTCAAGGTCAGTGATGTGTGACTCCTTCCAATTAACTTGCATGTGGCCGACATGGGGGAGTGTTTTCTTTTTCTTCCCCGTCCGTTGTGTGCTTCTGTGATATGCGCTATCTGCCCTGTGGTCGGTCTCCTCGGCATGCCTGTGTTGGTCTTTTCTTGGACAATGGCTGTATTCACCGGCTTCTTTCGTAGGGCTGTGGTTTCGGAGTTGGAATGGAAGGTCATTCAGTGCTGTCTGCTCTCCCTTGTGTGGGCGGCAGGCTTCCTTTCCGCTCTGCGTTGGGCCTTGTGTGTGAATGTTATTCTTGGGCCACCTGTTGTCGGTCCCCGGGCTCTTTGGTGTTCCGTTTTATATGTCTTGTTCATATGTGCAGGGTGGTATGGGTGTTTCAGTGTGGTACTGGCGTTCCTCTTCCCGAAGGGGCCCTGCTTCTCCTAGTTGGTGTTGCCGCCGCTGTGTGCTACGCCATGTTTGTTACACTGGGGTGTGTCCTGCTGTTGCGTGACTTCACTGACATGTGTGCGTCGGTTGTGTGGCGTTGGGTGTTGTCCGTGAATTGGGCGTTGGGGACATGTCTGTGGCAGGCCTGTCACGTGTCATGTGCGTTCGGGTGGGGCTGATGTGTGTGCTGCTTGGTTGTGTCCCTGTGTCTGTGTGCGACGCTTGCATGGCGCTGCGGTTGGCCTCTGCGTTGTGCGCATGTGTGGCGGCGTCATCGCCGCTTTGGGGCCGTGACGGGGTCGTTGGTTCCTAGTCCCAGGTGGTGTGTACACATGTGTTACGCGATGTTACGATTTGGCCTGTGTGTCATATGTGGATGCAATGGTGGATGTGTAGTGTACACGCGGGGTGGGGGTTGTCTGCTTTTTCCGCCCTTGCACTGTGTGCGCTGTTTGCGTGCACTTGTTGTGTGTGTGCCTACTTGCGTCTCCGCGGTACGTTGCGTCCTTGGTGGTGCATCAGCAAGAGCATGGGGAGGGCCTGCAGTGCTGGATTCATGCTCGGGAGCCGCTTCTTCGTTGTCCGTGCTCGGCGTCCGTGTTACCGCTTCGGTTTGTCGTACGGTGTCTCTTAGCCGTGGGAGCCGTTTGTTTGCGGCATCGTAATTTATACGCCGGGCGGGACGTGATTTCGTCGGACGGTGTGTGTCAATTGTGCTGCGCTGCTACGTGTACGGACGCACTTTGATGGCGGACGGTGTTGCTGGCTTGCCGGCGGTGTTTGGCCTACTTTTCGCATCGTAATTGGGCGGGCGTGTGGACTGCTGCGTGCCGGCGGTAACTGGTGGTTTTTGCATCCGCCAGCACGGCGGTTGTGCTTCCGCCCGCCATCGTAATGACCCCCTTTATTTTTTAAATTATTTTATTGCTTTGTAGAGAATGTGTTTGTTTCTCATTTAGTACTGACTGCAGTGGGAATATAATTTTTTTTCCTTCCGCAATCCAACACTTTCCCTTCTGTTTCACTGACTGGAGTGGGAATAGTAAATTTTGCCCCTGCTCAATCCAACCCTTTCCCTACTGTTTCACTGACTATAGTACATTTTACCCATCCGCAATCCAACATTTTCCCTACTGTTCCACTGACTGGAGTGCAAATATTAAATATTATCCCTGCGCAATCCAACACTTCCCCTACTGTTACAGTCAGTGGAGTGGGAATAGTAAATTGTACCCCCTCTGCAATCCAACACTTTCCCTACTGTTGCAGTTATTGGAGTGGGAATATTAAATGCTATTTCTCTGCAATCTAAAATTTGTACTGGTGTTGTATTCATTATAGTGGGAATAGTACATTTTAGTACCCTGCAACATAATGTTTTATCTAATTTTGTATTTATTGTAGTGAGAGTAGCAAATGTAACTTTTGTGTGATGTAACAATTTTTTTACTGTTGTGTTGTGTGAGGTGGGAGTAGTAAATTGTATATTATTAGTATAAGAATTTGTTTATTTTTGTTTCAATTGTAGTGGGAAATGAATATGTATTAATTTAAAGTTTTAATAATTTATTTTATATTGTTTTAATTTATAGAATTATGTGTTTGTTCATTTACAAGAATAACATTTATAATTTTGAATGTTTTTTGGTTTGTAAATTCTTTTTATTAAATTGTAAAAAAATATATATATATATATATGTGTGTGTGTGTTATATTATTATATTATTTAAATTATAATATAATTTAAAAATATTAGTTTCATTAATTTTTTAATTAGATCTATGTTAATATATATGTACGTATGTATGTGTGTTTAACTTCTTGAAAGTCAGTTTGTTATATATGTTAGAGTATATATTAAATATATTTTATTTTTATTAAATTAATGTTAGTTTTTAATGTATTTTATTTGTAATATTTTAATTTGTATATATTTGAAAATCTATATTTAATACAGCTATATTATTGTAAATTATATATTTTTTAAATATTTTTGTACTTACCTTTTTAAGTATATGTAGTCAATATTTTTGTAGTCAATATTTTCGTCTCAAGATTTTTGTAGGTCGTTGTTTTACTAGTCCCTATGGGGTCAGTGAACCTGTAGGGACGTTACCTTCATGGTAGAGGAACATGAAGCATATAGAACCGTGGTATTTTACTCCTGGGTTATGTTCCCTGCTGCATATGATGCAATACATGTATTTCACGAATACACTGAAGATGAAATACGAGACAAATGCACTCTATATGAGGCAAGAGAAGTTCCTCTCATTCACCAAGAACATATTAATTGGTTTAAAGGTGCCCTCCTCCGTACTATAAAAAACGTGAGACTGGGCCCACTAAACAATGAGGGGCAACATGGCCAGTCCTAGCCAGTTATATACCACATCCCAATATCAATCACTTGAACACAGCCCAGCTGCAAGGATAATTTAGTAACTATATACAGATGCCTTACACAGTTTGTGATGCGAACATTAACGCTTACTCCAGCGTGGACTGTTCAAGCTGCACCACCACAATTAGCTACACCTGACATCAACCCACAGAAGCTAAACGCAGTAATGGAAAAGATTTCCACCAAGAGGGAAGAAATTCTATTTAGGATTGCTCAAAAAACAAATCAGCTTGAAACAATATTTCCCCAGACAGACAAGCAGGAAAAGCACAGGATACTAACTATCTGCTTGCCAATGGGGATGGCTCCCCCGGTGGAGGACTTGGCTTAAGAAATTTACCTCCCGCACAGCAGGAGGGCGAATTGCCTAAAATTATTGAAGAAACCTACGCTACGCTGGGTAGAGATAATTTTGGAGCCAGACCTGGGAATCCACAATTGAAGAGTAATTCTGAAAAGGATAACGCTAAGCAAGAGCATGTGAAACCAAGGAAGGGCTCACAATGCTCGTCTGACTACATAATAAAACAGGAAGACATGCACGCGCAAGACGTACAACGTAGTGTTTTTTTCAATGAAGAAGGACACGAGGAGCAGGAAGGAGAGCGGCCAGGCAGGGGAGGCGGAAGAAACGCAGATAAGTGCCTTCTTTTATCATTTTTAAAGAATTTGGGAGGGAGAGGGAGCGAGGAGGGAGCGGAGCGAAGCATAGCTCCACAGAGTTTTTTTCAAACTCTGTGGAGCTACAGGTAGAGGCACTACGCCAGCGCCGCCCACCCTTAGTGAGTATATCATGGTGGAAACACCAGATACCAGGGTAAGCGTTCCACATCATTTATATGAAATTCAACTATGGTTGGAGGGGGACATGCCCAGGTTTATCAATTTCCTCTTTTGGGAGGAGCTCACTCAAGGATACAATATTCTACTGGCCGAAAAAGACTGGCCACTTGATTTCGTAATGGATTGCCCAAAGGGGAAAAGTGTGACTTTACCATCGTTTTTCGACCTAGTTCCAGAATCAATTAAATACTAGGCCTGGGCGGTAAATTCCGTTCCGCTTGCGGAATTTGCGGAACTTGAGTAATTTTGCGTTCCGCGAAGAATGCGAAATTGCCAAAAATTCCACGATCCGCGGCTTCGCGGAATTTTTTGCTTGTTCGCGCTTTCAAAATGCGTGTTCGCGAGATATTTCCCCCCGAGCACCCAAACAACGTTCGCGAACAGGAAAAAAGCATCGCGAACGGGCGGAACAAGCAATTCCGCGTGTTCGCGGAACTCTTGCGTGCTCGCAGAGATTTTTTACCGTTTCGCGGAGCTTTGCGTAGCGCGACTACGCAAATTCCGCCCACCCCTATTAAATACTCATACGCAAGGAATTGGGCTTTAGCACTAGGTTCTGCGTTATACCACAGCCATGTGGGGTGGGATGACAGTTCACCTTATCATAAAATACCATTGAGGACAACCCAACAACCTCAAATACAATATCCAATAAAAAACTAGGCTAAACAACAAGTTAGGGAAATCCTAGAACAATTTGAGTACCAAGGTAATACAAAGTTGCACCTCCTCAATGAATAATCCTTTGTTTCCTGTAATGAAACTAGATCAATCATATTGTCTAGTTTTAGATTACAGACACTTGAAATCAGCGACTCACACATTTGCAGTTCAAAATGCACACAGTCCATCACTAATGAATTATGTTGTGCGGAAGAAATACAAAGCAACATTAGACATCTTTAATGGATTCTTCTGCCAAAATATAGTGCCAGGATGCAGCTATGTAACAGCCTTCACCACGCTAGGGGGCTCATTACGTTGGCAGAGGGACCGCCACTGCCGGGCCGGCGGTGGCGGTCCCTCTGCCATCTGGCTCCCATTTTCCCCGCCACATTAAGATGGCGGGGGGAATCATTCCGCAAGCGTGGTGGGCGCAAAGAGTGCCCACCATGCTTCCGCCACAGGCAATCGTTGCGATTGCCTGGCGGAGCGGTTCAGACCGGGGATATGGTGGAGCTGCCTAGCAGGCACCGGCCACCCGATCACAATGCTGACGTCAGCCAGCCTTTGCATGGCGGTGGAACTGCCATGGAAAGGCTGGCGGAGGCAGGCTTTGGGCCGGCCCGTAACGGGCCCCCTCTGTGGTGGGGGGGCCAGGTGTGCACTGGGGGGTACCCATGGTCCCCCCTACATTTCCATGCACAAAGTGGCAGGCGCCACGAGGTGCCTGCCACGTTGTGCAGGGAAATGCATAACATGGCCATTTAACATTGCGGCGGGTGCTGCAGCCAGCAGCACCCGCCGCAATGTTAAATTGCTGGATGCGACCTCCGCGGTGGCGGTCGCATTGTAATTAGGGGTGCAGGACCGCCGCAGTACAGGCGGACGGTCCCGATCCCGCTACGAGTCCGCCAACCATCGTAATAGGCCCCTAGGTTCTAAAAAAAAAAATGCTATTTACCACAGGGGTATAAGACTAGCCCGGGCTGTTTTAGGCCAAAGTTACAGAATTACTTGAAAATGGTGATGATTAGGCATTTTCATATGTTGATGACATATATTTAACGGACGATGACCTGATAGAACACTTGACCAGGGTAGACCACATAATCCTGGGGTTTGCTCACATAGGCTATAATTCAATTTAAAGAAATCAAAGATTGCCCACATCAGTGTCCTATCTTTGGGATACGAGCTGTCAAGTGAGGGCAAGAGCCTGTAGACCCATTTTTTAGAAAAATGTGCATTGCTCCAACCTCCAACTACTCTAAAGAGGCTACCATCCATAGTAGGATAAAGTTTGGCATAACATACATACATTCCTGATTAAGCAGAAAGGGTAAAACCATTCTAAGACTTAATACAGCCAGACTTTTCAAGCACACATTGGACACAGGAACACACCGAAAGGTTATGTTGCTTTCAAGCTGATATGATAGCTTCCAAACACTTACACACAGGTTAAATACAACAAACCTGGTGATCCGTGTCATTGCGGGAGAATCAGGGTACACATACGTCACATTCAATGAAGGTGACACAGTACCGAGTGCATATAAATCGCATTTATACACAAATGCTAAAATGTGCTTTTCACCAACTGAAAAAATACTGACAGCAGTACAGACTGCCGTAGTGAGAGAGCGTGCCCTGGCTCAAGGGGCACAAATTATTATCGTGACCCAGTACTGACCTTAGAGGCGGTTACCAGAGCGAGCGTTTCAAACGGCAAAGCTCCACATCAAAGATGGATATAATGGGCAAACTCCCTCACTTCAACAGATGTAGATCACAAATTTGACCCTACACCATAAACACAAGCATTTCTGCAGTACGAGAAAGAATATACTCTACCTAATGAAATCATGCCTCTAGATCGCTATCACTTCGTCATTTAAACTGAAGGTTCTGCTCAGCCTGCCGTAGGGACAAATCACCAATATTCAGCTGCATGCACAGTTGTAAAAGGGCGTATGCATGATGGAGATTTCCATCCTGAGAGAACCTACATGCAGTCACTGGGTGATGGCACAGCGTAACTGGCAGAACTAAAGGCTCTAGTACTGGCATTACAAAATACGGATGCTGGATTCCCCATGTTTATAGTGTGTGATTTCATATAATGAGTACCTTCATTATTGGAGCCAGAATGGATTCAGGGATTCAAAAGGCTGCACAGTGATGTACAAGTTGCTTTGGGAACAGGTGGCGAAGCTGAAAGAATACTTTCTACAGGCTCATGTCATTCATATATTTAATCATCAACATGTTGGCGTTCATGTTGCAGGGAATTCACTGGCGATGAAGCCATGAAGGAGACGGTTTGCTCTGCTGCAGTTGCTGTAATCACTTAATTGAGTACAAGGATAGACAGAGACATCGTGGTGGCCGACAATGGCACACACCTGCCGAAAGCCTTTCCACTCAAGTACTACTACAAGTTAGATGCACAAAACACACCGAATGGTCAGATTCCAGGAGTGGAGGTTAGAGTAATACCTAACAGTGATAGCAGACTGGGGTTAATTTTAGCTGTGCATGAGGGTTTGTCTTCTGCACACGCAGGGGTGGCTGCTACAATTTCATTATTGCAGCAATGCTACTGGTAGCAAGGTCTTTATAAACAGACCAAGTGCTTTGTCCTGAGATGTGACATCTGTCAGCAGATGAAGGGTTCCACCGTGGCGCGTTAACCCCAGGCACCTCTTATGATTTCTAACAAGCCCTTGGCTACGGTTTATTTGGACCATTGAGGACCCCTATCATCGGACGGGGCCTATAAGTGTATTGTGTTGGCAGTGGATTTCTGCTCTCGCTTCATTTGGGTCTGGTCACAGTGATCAGCTGATGTCCAAACTGTTATAAAGGATCTGTGAGTCTTCATCAGGACATACGCAGTTGGCACACTACATTCTGACCAGGGTCCAGCGTTTAGCACTCGGGCTTACAAAGAGGCTATGGGAAGTTTGGGTGTGACCATGTGTTTCTCGTCTCCATACTATCCCAAGAGAAACGCAGTAGTGGAGAGGAAAAAACAGGACTTAAAGCAGTCTTTAACAGCAAGAGTATTAGGCTCTGGTCACAGTTGGGTCCATCACCTATATGGGGTCCACAGGGCTTTGAAAAATATGCCAAGAAAATCCCTGGGTGGTCGAACTCTTTATGAGATCCTGTTTGGGGTTAAGATGTGGGTCCCAGACCTCGACAATGTCAGCACAGTGGCAGAGGAAACACCATTTAATATCAATGAACGTTCAGCTGTTTTACATAAATTGAATGACTTCCGGGACGAACAAAGTAAAGTAACGTCCAAGTAAAGCGCACCGCCATTGAAGAAGTGAAGGTAGTTCTGGCAAGATCCGGTTGGATCCCAAAGGTTGGGGATCTGGTCTGGGAAAAGATTGTGGACAAGGAAGAAATTGGGCAATCTTACAGAGCGCCTGTGCCTGTCCTGTCTGTTGAAGGTACACAAACTGTACTTCTACGGCACCTTGCCAGACGTCGAGACAAAAAGTTTGTCTCTATTGATCTGATCAAACCACAGTATGTGACTGTTTCTCAACAATATGCCACGTGGGCTCCTGGGTAGCTACCAATCTCCTTTCGCTGCCATACAGGAGGTTCAGATTGGAACTTTAATTACAAATGTTCTTTTTGCACAAGATTTTACCTTGCGTTAATTTAATCATAAACAGAAAAGGATAAATCTAGTTTTGCATAAGGTAGAATCCATCTACCCTTAATCAATTATAGCAATACATTACTAATTTATTCTGAGAAGGAAGTAGCCCGAGGGATATGCTAATTTATGCTCACTTCAGCCAAAATGAGTAATACATTTATTCATGATTTCAGATGTTATATCACACCAATTTTATATTTACAATGTAAAAGCAGTGATTCATAGGCTTGTTAAAAAGGAAAAACAGTGGCAATTGTCCCTTCATCGCAAAATAAGTCACACGTCGCAATTCCACTATAAAACAATTTCGAGGGTTTGGCAAAAAGAGACCACATGATAAGCCTGAGGCTCATAACATGGAACGTGGCTGGAATCTTAAGCACAAGAAATAGTGTTTCCACAATGGAAAAGAGCCAGGAGGGGGACATTCTCTGCCTGCAGGAAACATGGGCCATTGAGGACATCCACCTACAAGGTTTTGCCGGTATCCACGTACCAGCCAGGAAACTACATGCTCACGGTAGGCCCTCAGGTGGCCTCTCAATCTATGTGAAACACGCAGTAAAGGTTTCAACTAAAGAGATTGGGAGACCAACGGACACTGCACAGTGTATTGTGATTAACGGCATATGGGATGGTAAATCAAGAAAAGAACTCTTAATCATTAACGTATACCTTAACCACAACGGAGTTCCAAAATTGTCAAACACCAAACGGATTATCGCAACCCTAGAGGAAGTACTCTGTGAATTCACCCATGTGGACTTGATTATTACTGGGGACTTCAATCTCCACCACCTGAGTCCGGACAACGGTCAAGGCTCACCGATGGAAAGATAATTCAATAACTTTCTACGGTGTTATGGTCTAATCTCAGTTCAGGCCTGGACTGAGCAACATAGCCCCAATGCTTCAACCCTCTTGACCTTCAACAATCAATTGATTATATTTTCATAAGGAAAAGTATGTGGAACAGAATTCTGGATTTCCAGATACAACAACACGATACAAGTGACCATGCAATGCTTATCGCAGAATTCAATCTCCAGTGCGATTGCCATGAAGAATCGGTGCCCATAAGTAACACACGTGGGTGGGAGAAGCACAAATTAGTGAAGAGGATTGGATGGAACCACTTCACGGTCTCGAATTGGGAATTCTGGAAGCTGGGATTAGCACGTAAGGGACAGAGTAAGCTTCTCTCCCCTGCCATCGGAGTTGGGACACCTGGATTGAAGAACTGCGGGCAGCCCTACTGAAAGGGGCAAGGAATACAATCCCCAAATCGGTGGGGCAAGAAGAACGAACCAGGAAGTACAACAAAAAGCTGAAGAACAGCACCCGCACCCTCAGACAGGCCAGACGGGGATATCAAAAAAGCGGGACTCCGGTGGCAGAGAGAGCTTATAAAGAGGCCCAGCAGAACCACAAACACTTAATATGGAATGCAAAATGCCAGATGATGGAGAAGGAATGAATCAAACTATTTGATTTTAACAAACCAAATAAACAGAAGCAATTCTGGGAGTATATAGCCAAGATGGAAAACACAAAAACGAACAGGCGGAACGCAGTCACAGCAGAAGCCTGGCTGGACCATACGGCAGAAATATACACAAGAAACCAGGAGGCCAAAATGTCAACATCTTCCCCAGATCAGAAGTGGCTGAAGTGGAGGGAGATGACCAGACAGACGAGGGGGCCAAGCCCAGGATCCGAAAGAAATTATAAAGTTTATAAAAAAAATAAAAAGGGATGGAGCCCCTGGTCCAAACGCCTTAACGGGCGGACTGTTTACGCAGGACCCTAAGGGGTGGGCTGAGTTGTTATCATCTCTGTACATGGAATGCAGATCCTTGGGAGACATGCCGGACGCCTGGCGCAGCTCGCTATTGCAGCCAATACACAAGAAGGGAGCAAAAACTGACCCAAAACATTATAGACTCATTGCCTTGTTAGATATTGAAGGCAAAGCATATGCCAGTACTTTGCTACAGGAACTAACAGCCTGGATAGAGGACAATGAAATACTACCTTTTTACCAGACTGGATTTCGAAAAGGCTGTTCCACTATAGACAACATTATGGCTCTCTCATTCCTGGCACAACAGGCAAACTCCAGTAAAAATCTGCAAGTATTTGCATGCTTTGTAGACTATTCGGCCGCCTTCGATGGGGTAAAATAAAGTAAGCTATGGCATAAATTGTCCAGCTGGAAGATCCTTGGCAAACTACTGAAGGCAATTATGTCACTGTACACCAATACTTGGGTGAGAATCAAACTGGCGGGGAATACGGTCACACACAAGTTGTCAACTGACTGAGGCCTAAAGCAGGGCTGTGTTTTAGCACCTACACTCTTCAACCTTTACACAGCTGACTTGAGGAAAGCTATACAAGGAGCAAGTTTGGCAATCCTGAAAATCGGACAGCAACGACTAAACATACTTCAGTATGCTGACGATCTGGTTATCCTCGATCACACCAGAGTAGGTTTGCAAAGAGGGTTGAATGCATTAAACAGCTACAACCAGGAAAACGAACTGGTGGCCAACCCCAGCAAAACGAAAGTCGTGATATTTGGTAAATATCTGAAGAAAACATGCCTAAAGTGGAGACTGGGCAACAACAACATAGCCACAGAAAGAGCATACCACTACCTAGGAGCGTGGCTGAACGACAAAGGCAAGGCAACCTTGCACCAGACCAAGACGCAAGCTAAAATACAAACCACCATCTACGCCCTGTGCAAACTTCAAGGTAAACTACACAGCCCTACTACGAAACCCATCATGAGAGTGACAAAATCGAAACTCCTCGCTGTTGCTGGGTACGCATCACAGCGATACCAAAGGGGATGATGGACGGAGCGTTTGAGCTAATCAAACACTCACCCCCAGTCAACTGATCTGGGTTTAATCCATCATCATTCTTTAGCTCACTCCACCACCCCAGTTCAGACATGGCCATATGCAAATCAGTCTGACCCTGTGCCTCATGGGAACAGTCCAGCCCGAACTGCCAAGCCATGTCTTCCCTGGACCGGGAAACAAGCATCCTGGGACCGGTTTCTGGCTATTCAGCCGTCATCAGCCAGGCTAGCTTGAATCCAGTGGCAAAGTGAGCAAGGGACCCACGTCTGGGGCATACCCTGCCAACTTAGGGCGAACAAAGCGATACCAAAGGGGATGATGGACGGAGCGTTTGAGCTAATCAAACACTCACCCCCAGTCAACTGATCTGGGTTTAATCCATCAGCATTCTTTAGCTCACTCCACCACCCCAGTTCAGACATGGCCATATGCAAATCAGTCTGACCCTGTGCCTCATGGGAACAGTCCAGCCCGAACTGCCAAGCCATGTCTTCCCTGGACCGGAAACAAGCATCCTGGGACCGGTTTCTGGCTATTCAGCCGTCATCAGCCAGGCTAGCTTGAATCCAGTGGCAAAGTGAGCAAGGGACCCACGTCTGGGCATACCCTGCCAACTTAGGGCGAACATCACAGGCATTCCCAGTAAAGACGGAAAAGATGATGGAAAAAGCCCAGTGCCAGTGTTACAAAAGGCTCTTTAGGCTCCCCAATTATACACGAAACGCCCTGATTCGGCTCGAGTTTGGCTTGGTACAACAAAAATACGAATGCAGGAGCACATTGGCTAAATTTTGGTACAAGACAGTAAAAGCCCAGAAAGGATCCCTTAAGGAGGTATTGAGAACTATATTTGAGGGGACTTCCAACCCATGGCAGAATTACTGTCTGGAGACAGTGGCTGAGTTGGGCTTATCCACAACATCCTGGTCCCAAGAAGAACTAAACTACCCTGCAATAAAGAGGGCACTAAATAATCACATCACCCAGCTATCAAGGAGTGAAGATATAGCAAGACTGAAGGATATCAGAGGGTTGGCCGGTTTAATTACAGCATACGAGTCGCACAGAATCCAGCCATATATGAATAATCCCCTAGGAAGGAAGTGCTTGAAAGAAATTCAATGGGCGCGCCTAGTCCCCCTGCCAATAAAAGAACTGAACCCGGGCTGGAAATCATTGAACAATATAGTCAGATGCAGGCTGTGCAACTATAGGGCAGAATCGTTGGTACACCTACTATGCTGCTGCCCCGCATTACTGCAATATCAACGTATACTGTTAAAACCAATGTTGCTAAGGCACAGGACCAGAAAATGCGCTGATGCAGTGGCACTGCTCCAGTCCAGCACGGAGCACTCGGACCTGGCCAAATTTGGCAAATTTATGAATATGACACGAAGGGTCCTAATCGAAAACAGCACAGAGGAAAAGTATGCGGTTGCAACTGTCGAGCCTCCTGTAGCAACAGAAGGAGACGAACGGTGAAGAGCCCCTTCCAGGAGAAAACTGCACGGCACTCACAAGACTCGTAACAAACTAAGGGGGTCATTACGATGGCGGTCGGAAAACCTTCCCGACCGCCATGGTAGCGGGAAAAGACCGCCCGCAAGGCCAGCGACATAACCGCCGGTCGCATTACGATGTTCCTTGCTCGAAATCTGACCGCGGTGGTCGGATCGCGGGCTTCAACATTGCGGCGGTTGCTGATGCACGCAGCACCGCCGCGATGTCAAAAGGAGCATGTCCTGCATTTCCCTGCACTGCGTGGCAGGCACTGCACAGTGCCTGCCACCTGGTACAGGGAAATGTAGGGGGGGACCATGGGTACCCCCCCAGTGCACCCACACCCCCCCCAACACATAGGGGGCCCGCAACGGGCCCCCGGAAGACATTCTCCGCCGCATTTCCATGGCGGTTTGACCGCTGAGGAAAGGCTGGCTACCGCCGACATCATAATCGTGCCGGCGGAGCCAGATCGGCACCGCCACCATTATCCCGGTCCTTCTCCATCCGCAAGGCTGGAGTGCGGATGGTAACTGGCGGAAAAGCGGCGGTCGGAATTACCCACCGCCGAGGTCACCACCGCCATCCTAATCTGACCGGCGGTTTTCTGGCTTGCGATCGCGGGCGGATGTCCGCCGCCGGTCTGGCGGTCGCCACCACCGGCCGGGCGGCGGTCATCCGCCCGCCATCCTAATAGGCCCCTAAGTGACAATTTCCCATGAAAGGATAAGGAACTGGGACTTTTCTAATATGTAATTTTAAAAACTAATGAATTTTAGAACAAAACCCATATTTTAGAAATGGTCGGTCACCGCTGATCAAATGACACTTTCAGTTTTTATACACGATCAGACATATGTATTATAATGACTAGTGTCGGAACTCCTTTTCTCTATAGATGGACTTTATAAGCAGGTTTATCAAGACTTGATGGTGCATAGCAAGATAACGTAGCGGCAGTGATGTCTATTTGTTTGCTCTGCTACAGGAAATATACCGCTACATATGAGTGGATACCCTTTACATGGAAGATTACGCGTCTTTTAAAAATTAATACTGAAATCGTGTTTTTCATTGTACTTGGCCTTGAGAAAGTCCTTTTGGACGAAACACGTGTCGGCTGTTCTGTTCAGAAATTTGATTTGGATATGAAATAAAGGATTTACCAAGGAAAAACAAATTTTGGATCTACGGACTTCTTTTTATACATATCTGGTTGTTCAAAACCAGTTGTACAACTTTCGGACTGTTTAGTGTGCCTCGGCAGTTTGTGCATTGTGTATTTTATCTCCAGGTGGGCAGCTGCTTCACCTTGAGAGTTGATTTTGCCTCCTATAGGCAGAGGGGGGTTTTCTTGCCTGGAGAGCACCAGAACTTACTAAATCTTTGGACAAGTTACTATCCGACGAACACAGTGTATTGATGTGCATGTGGAAAAAGGCATTTCTGCTGTGTTCTTTTGTGTGATGAGTATTATAATGACGTGAGACAAGTATTTTTGTGTAATTTTGATAATGTTCTGCAACTTTGCAATGATTTTAAGTAATTATGCAAAATAAAAATTCATTCATTCATTCATTCATTCATTCAGTGGCAATTGTGATCCCATTGAAGTGGCCATAACCAACGCTCTATTGAACATATAGTAACTTAAAAATCAAACAACAGATTATTGGAGTATTTTAAGGATGTCTTGTGTGTTTCTGAGTCAATAATCCAGACCAAGAACCAGATTCTTCTCTGGTGCTTTATTTAGACTATCCTTAGAAGTTGCCAATGATGATTCGACCCTACTTGGAATATGAGGGTCTCTTCAGGACAGGAACATTCTGGGGACTGAAAAAGCATTGATTCATATTCATATTAGTACGGTATAAATGGCAGTGTGTGAGGGCTACTTTTTGTGAATTTAAATGGGGTTACCTAGGAGCACCTAAGCTCCAAGTGGCAAGGGCAGAGGCAGGTGTTGAATTAATTCTTCTTCAATTCAATTGTCTGATGCCTTTCTGTCCTGAAGAGACAGGAAGGCTTGCACTGTCACCAGTAAAGAAAAATATGTTAACTGACACCAAGCTGATTTACTCTGCTTCTTTCCTTTCCCAGCTCTCTGTACAAGGTTTCGACTTTTGGAGGGCTACAGTAGAAGTAAAATCTATCTGGGGACTAGAGATTGGCAGGTTCAGGGAACTGAGGCTTTATCTAGGGCCTGTTTAATACCACCACATATGATTTTCTTGAACAAAACTGTGCAGTAGACAACATGCCTTGGCCTTGCCAAGATAAAAGATTTAAACACACCACGGGTTCCCACTCTTACACAATTTGAGAACTGGCCAATGGTGGCACCACATACAAAAAGTGGTGGGGCAGGTGGAGGGGGCACAGGTGGGGGCACGCGGGAGGGGGAGCGCGGGGGGAAAGGGAGTTTAATCATGTTTAAAAATGGAAGACCTACCTTAGCTGCCGGCCACCTCACGTGTTGCGCCTCGACACGTTCTTCTTCCTGGTGTCAAGAACACAACAATGCATGCTTACCTGTATGTTCGCACTGTTCGGTTCATAGAGACATTATGGACCAACCTCCTGGTCCCCTACCTTACTGCCTATGAGGTGAATGTAACACGAGGGAGATTCAGTAGGGCTCAGGGAGGAGGGCTGAATGGTGGACATCGTTGATGTCTTTACACAATTGTCGACCTGTGAGGCAATAGTAAGACCCGTAAATTCTCTGCCCCTCACTAAATAATCCCATCTCGCCTTTATGGTTCACACTGACACCCTGTTTGTACCGTCCTCCTACCTGTGAACAACTGTCTCAGTATTAGATGTTCGATGATCTGGTGCTGTGATGGGATATGTCGTCTGGAAGTGCTAAATCATCTGGGATGCTCCCTACTGTGGTAAGACTTTACTCAACCAAGGGCATAATGATGTAGGTAACCTGGTGCCTTAGTGAGATCTCTGTGTTCATGAACCACGGTATAGGGACTAGGGAAAGGCAATGGTCCTCTTTGACAATTCTGATGGTAAGTACTTGGCAGTTAGTACCTTGGTAGTCTTTACACAACAAAGGAAACACCTCCAAAATTGTAGAAACGGTATAAATTACAGATGTGTACTTGTCACCCTGTTGACATCACAAGGTGTCTCATACAAAGGTCAAGTGTTGCACACAACTCTTATAAATTAGGAACTGGCTGTTCCAAAAATTGTTCCATTGTCTTAAACATTCCAAAGTCAAATATAACTTGCTTTGGGTACTGGTATTTTGCAGCGTCTCCTCTGCACACCGGGATCTGAGATCAAAGAACAGCTACGTCGATATCGAGCAGGAGCCCAATCACCAAGCGGAGACTCCAGGGGAATCCCCGACACAAGATGAGGAGCGCGTAGAAACCGCTAACCCAGCGCGATGAACTCCGAAGGCAAAGCATCTTTTAGAAGCTAGGTTTGGCATTAAATACCTGTGCCACACCCAACTTGGCTGCCAGACACTCCTGAGATCCTGCGAGACCACGGCATCATGTACGTGCAGCCGTCGAGATCCTGCGAGATCTCAGCGGCATGTACATGCAGCTACATGGATAAAGGGAGAAGTGCAAGTGAGATACAAACGGGTCTCTTGGCAAAACGAAATGCGCTGCTTGGTGACAACAATGCAGTTCTGGTAATACGCAGAATAGCAAATGACACATGCACTCGTGTTGGTCAGAGAAGATGGTAACAATTAACACTTATACTGATACAAGGCAGTGCTGGTTACATTGGATAGTTGGTGGGCTTTTCAACGGGGGGAACCGGGACAGTTAGTTCCTGACCTGTGTGCACTCTGAGAGGGTTGGTGACTGAGGTATGTTCGGGTTGAGATTCATGACACTTGTTCCCAGCAGACACTGGGACATGATCACAGATTCTGTGTACAATGCCCGCCCTGCTCTCATGCTATGAGAGCCGTGTGTGGATTGGCCTAAGCAGGCTGAAAAAACATTTGCTCAGGCACAGGGAGTCTGTGCTGTTTCTTTAACCTGGCTACTCAATACAGCCGGGTTAGAGAAACCTAGGTGCTCATGTGTGTTTGGCCGGCCTGAGATGGCCGGCCAAACACACATGCACACTTAGAGAGTGCACTCATCTCCTACTCCCCCCTCCCATGGCCCAGCCCCACCCTTCCTCACACAAGCTGGCTGAGCCAGCTGCTGAAAAAAATAAAACGATAATGAAATATCGTTCTATTTTTTTATCTGCTGGCTCTGAGCCAGTGGGGCAATGCTCCACCGCCATTGCAGAGGAGCCGCCCCTGGAACTGGCAGCAGTTAACACCATATGATGATAATATTATTGACAGCATACTGGGTAAGGGTAAACATAACTCTATAAGGCCAACTTCCCTCCCCTTCTACGCCAGTTAAAAATTGACCTGGGTAAATGGAGTGCTGCATACATTTCCTGGCTGGGCAGGATCAATGCCATCAAGATGAATGCACTTCCCCGATTGCTTTACCTCTTTCAGGGGTTGCCCATTCCAGTGGAAGAGGGGCTCTTTCGGGAGCTGCGACAAATGCTTACTAAATTTATATGGTTGGGGAAGAGGGCTCGCTTACCTCACCGCCTGCTCACGCGACCACGTAAAGAAGGGGGCCTGGCGCTGCCGGATTTTAAGGGGTATTATAGGGCGGCGCAATTGCACGTAATCACAGAATGGTCGCTGCGGGCCTCAGAGAAGCACTGGCTTCATATGGACAGACAGATAACCGGTCGCACTATTTGGGACCTTTTATGGAAGCCAAAACAGGACAGACCGCCCAACGCTTACATCAGTACTCCCACATCCACCACATTACGGGTATGGGATGTTCTTACTAGGAGGCTGCAGCTCACTACCTTCCCCTCCCCCTACATGCCCATACATTTTAATCCTGCCTTTCCCCCTTCGCTTCAAGAGGGACCCCTCGAGGCTTGGCGAGTGGGAGGCTGTCACATGATTTCTCACTTATTTGATAATGGCGAGCTTCTCACCTTCCAAGAATGTAAGAGACAATTCGCACTGACTGCCAAGGAAGAGTACCATTATTTGCAGCTTAAACATTGAGTACAGCAACCCCTGATGCGACTGGCCGCCACCAGGGACTTGCTCCCTATAGAGAAGTTTGCCCAATCTGGGTCCACCTCCAAGGGATGCATTTCCTTTCTGTATGCTCTCATACAAACTCTGAGCCCCAGGTCGACTCCGCGTTATAAACGCTTTTGGGATGCACTTTTGGATTCCCCTCTAGCGGAACAGCAATGGGAGCATTTAAGTAAGGATGTAGTGAAATTTAATCGCTCGATGTACCTAAGGGAGGCGCACTATAAGCTCATCTATGATTGGTACTTACACCCTCAGAAAATACATAAGATCTTTCCCAATACTTCGGATAGGTGCTGGCGGGGATGTGGCCTGCTGGGTGACTTTTGCCACATCAGGTGGGATTGTCCCTCAATACAGTCGTTTTGGAAAGAAATTCTGTCCCAAATTAAACTCATCCTCGGCTACCCAATTCCTCTGTCCCTGGAACACACGTTGCTGGGTGTGAGAGACCCAACCCTGAAACGCCAAACACAGAGCGATCGATCTGTTATGTGGCTTTGCCTGGGGGCAGCTAAAATGGCAGTAGCCGCAGCGTGGAAAAAACAAGAGGCACCATCTTTAACTCAATGGCACGTGAGGCTGTGGAGGGCATTGTCGCTGGAGCGCATGGCCGACATAGTGGACGACACCAGAAAAGGCTTTGAATATATATGGTCCCCGCTGGTGAGCTACTTGTCGGAGGGGCTTCCACTGACGGCTTGCGCCCCACGACTTAGGGCCCTTAACCTGTTTCATATCTAATTCCACAGCAGCGCAGTTGGCAACCTCTTTATTATTTGCACCATGACATCACAGTTTTGTTAGTTTTTTTAGGTATGTTAAGTTCCCTTTTCAAGTTACTCTCTTCGGAGGGTGGATTGCAGGACAGGTGCGGGATACTAAATGCAACAAGTTAGCATTGTAATGATTATAAGTTTGCTATGCCTTAGACCTCATGAACGAACTGCAACCTACATGTGAGATCTGTAACTCTTGGCTTATTTCCGATAATAACTGTTGCACGTGTACTGCATTTCTGTATCAATCTCAAAGAAAAATCCAAATAAACAGAATTTGATATAAAAAAGAGTAACATTTATCACAACCTTTAAAGCACAACATGAAGCCTTTCCCAGGAACTTAAAGAGACATTGGCCTTGGTTGGTAGAGGTTCTGGGATTTGGGGAACACCTTACTACCAAACCACTGATTACTTATCGATAAGGGGAAACTATTAAACAAATAGTGACTAAGAACTATCCTGAACCAAATTACAGATCAAAATCTGGCTTCCTGATCCACCTAAAGGTTTTGAATATGTTCTGAGTGTAATATGTGTCAATATGGGATGCATAAATTGGAGGAATTTGGATACAATTCTGAGAGAAGGCTTATTGTTCATTAATTTATTAATTGTAATATCTCTTTTGTTATTTGTGAGATTCTTTGTATATGTTCAAAAATATATGTTGGCCCTGTTCCTGATTCATTCACGGCGGGCTGGCAGACTGATAATATTCGTTCAAGCGCTCCAGGGTACCTCATTAGGACCCTCACCTTCACTTGTCCATTAAGAACCCCCAGTGGTTTAATCCGATTGCCCAATTTGTGGGTTGTGTTTCCGTGACACCATTCAACATCAGATATCCGTATCCCTGTGATTTTGGACACATCGATGACTGATGCATAGACATCTGAATCTACTAACCCAGCTTGACTCTTTTATGTACCCACAATTCCTCCAGGCAGCGATCACGCTATATTGTGTTTTCCATCTCCTGATGATGACCTCAAATCATGAAGGTCGAAACACTGTTAACTTGCACAAGCAAAACATTTGGCTTGGAATTATGACATGATTTGATATTTCTTTACAACTGTACTGATTCATGCATAACTTCAGTTGGAATTTTGAACCAAGACGCTGTAGCAGTTTTTCTTTATATTTCTTCACTTGTTTCACTTGCTCCTTTTATATGTTATTCACGAGCACAAAGTGTTCACCATTCACTTTAACACATATTCATTAAAATATGGCAGAAGCTGACATTTAAATTATGCAAATCTGATTTGTTTGTTCTTTCTGACAATATTACTGTATTAAATGCTGTTTTGGGACTATGTTTGTTAGCATTTAATGTATATTATAATTACGTTATCTCATTAAGTTTATCTCCTTATTGATTCCCGTTGAGACATTGTTATATGTTACCATATTTACCCAGGTCTCCATAGGGACTACAGGTGTCTCCTGTAGTTGTTTACACACCACCAGCACTATTAAAGCTCTCAAGATTCATAGTCAAGAACACTGTAGAGCAATTAAGAAATTGGACTGTAATTCTCCATTAGCGAAACATATCAAGAAATGCCATCCAGATAATTGCGTTATTAGGTTTTATGGCATAGAAAGGTTGGTCAAAAAGTCTAGGAGTGGTGACCATGAACTATATCTCAGGCACATAGAACCAAGATGGATTTATAGGTTAAAAGCTGTGGTAAGGGGGCTAAATACTAAGAATGAATTACACTACTCCTTATGATTTGGGCATTAGTAAAACGTGTTGGTTGAGAAGCATTGCTAATCCATTTTGCTTAAAAAATATGTTAATTCTCAAGTGAATATGACTTGGTTGTGTATTGCATATGATTGTCAGTGAAAGGTATTGATCAATAGTAATGATTTAGACTGGTTGTCGGGCATTGACTAGTCAAATTATGTTGGGCTTTTTGGGGCAATGAGACATCTCTTATTGGTATAATAGAGAATTATGGTATGAATTGAGTTTGATGAGATGCTGGCTAATTATACTAATATTAGCTCTCCACAATGGTTTTGTTGAACTACTGATCACAAATTAGAGATTGAAAAATTGGACGAATATACATTTATTGAGCTGATTTTTGTTCGTCGACTGTTTGGTTTTATTGGGAGTACTCTTTATGAACTTTTGGTATCCTGTTGTTATGAACACTAGCTAACATGGCGGCATGGGGTTTCTGAGTAAGTAAGTAAGTAAGATGCATGGCTGTCATTGAACTGTAAATTGCATTTAATTAGATGGTGACTATGTGTGCTACCTTTAGCTGGTGGTGAACAGTTTGAAGAATTATTGCAAAAGAATGATTGGACATTTTGTTATGTATCATAATTTAATGATTTTTTTAAATGAGAACATAAACATTATTTTGACATGCTTACAGGTTGGATTTCCAATCACATGTCTGAGGCAATAACGTGATGGCAGTTATGTGTACTACCTTTAGCTGGTTATGATGGTTTTGAAGAATTATTGCGTATGAATAAGTGGAAATTTTTATACATCATAATTTAAAGAATTTTCACAATGAGAAGATATTGTAATATTTAAATTAATTTGGAAGTATAGCAATAATGCCTTTGATAAGATGACAGTCTTTAATCCAACACTAGTTTGAGACACTAACAGGTTGGATTTCTGATCACGTGTTTGGGGCAATCACATGATCTAAGGATTTGACTATTTAAAAGGACTTTTTTTCTAAAGTAATTTTTAAGATCAGTATTGATGTTTATGATGGATTTTAGAAAACTCCTTTGGTGCAATGGCCGAAAGGATGGTTTTGGCCCAGTCCAAGATGGCGGTGATATCTAGTCTATACCTCCTGTAAGGTTTGGTTTGTTTGAAGCTGTTCGTGTGAAGCATGATTGGAGGGCAGAATTACATTTTTGGCTTGACCAAGATGGCAATGATATTTAGTTTATGACTCTCATATACAAAGTTTTTGTAGCAATTTACTTATATACTTTTTAGAGCAATAAGGAAAACTAACTGTCAGATCAGGAGAGCTCATGTTGAGATATCAGGAGGAAATCAATAGATGTGAGATTATACAAGTAACTTTAAGACTGTATATTTTATAGATAGAAAACTCATGGTTAAGACTACAAAATGTACAGTGTTATCTTATCATAGGTCATTTGCGTCTCCTGAGTTAGCTTTCTATCTTTCACTTGATTTGATGCATTGGGAGAGATCTCTGCTTTTTTGCTTTAGATCTAGTACTGTATGGTGGCTACTGTGCTTTGTCAGGTTGTATACTTTATTGTTCCTGTGATGATACCTCAGAGCAGTCTATGCTACATTATAGGTTTTTTTGTATTTATTTTAACCACGCACATAAGCACTTTTTAAAACCGTGGCTTAAAGCCCTTGGTTATCGCAGGTATAAAGAAGCTCTGTATCACCCTCAATTGTTGAACACCTTGAACATTTGCTTCAGCGTATGATCTTTCCTGAAAGCTGCCATCATAGCTAGAAGAACCATGGTGGGTTAAAATACCTTCCAAGATATGGGATGGAATGCATTCCTTATTTCAGATATGTCTGCTTTGTGTAGCTTTTAATTATTTATTATTATATAAACTGGAATTTTAATGAATTTATTTTGATGATTTGGATATGTGGAATTTCAACAAAGTTGGATTATGTTTGTGATGTTGTTTCTTTTATGGCCGGATCGGCCGAATAAAGATCTTTTGCTTTTGAAACGTGTTTGCTGGGCTGAGTCTTTTTCTATGTTAAGAAGACACAAGAATGAACAATAAAAACCATTTTCCACCTAAGAAGACTGGTTATATTTTCTTGTGGTAAATTTGAAAGACTGGAGACTAATATTTGGGATACTAGTTGAGAATTTAAAAGACTAAGGGCCCAATTCCGATCTCGGTCGGAAGGCCTCCAGACGGGTTCCGGAATGAGCAAATCTGATTCGGAGCCTATGATCCTGACCGAATCGTCCCCCGTTCCGGACGACCAAGTACGATGCGAAGATCTCATCCGCGCTGACCGAATCGTTTCTGAACCCAATCCTGTCAATCCGACTCGTTCGCAGCCGAATCGTGCTGCGCAATGGAGCCGGCTTCCGAACAAGAGAGTACGATTCACGATTCGGACAGCCGTATCGACTCAGTTTTGCCGGGACGAAACGGCTATGGCAATCGGACTTCGGGGGACCGTGGCAGGTCCCCCTTCACTCAGGGCCCTTCGAATCAGTCACAGGGGGGTACCCATGGGTCCCCCCTTTCCATGCCTGCACAGTGTGGCGGGCACCATGGGGTGCCTGCCACAGGGTGCACGCTTTTCCCCACCCACCCCTTTTTGCAATGGGAGCCTGTGTACATGTGCGGTACACGGGCTCCCATTGAGTTCAATGGGAGTCCTAGCGAACCGAGTCCGTCACCATACGGGTGCATCGGAATCGGTCACTCGGACTCGCGGAGTGCAATTCGCTAGGAAAGCCCTCCGGATCCCAGCCGTACAGAGAGCTTTCCTAGCGAGAACGGAATCGGGCCCTGAATGTTAACGTGACTAAGTGACTATAAATGATGAAGACTGAATAGATAAATTACGATACAATTTGAGTGCCTCTCATTCTTTGTTTTTATAAAATGGGACATGTAGTAATTTAATTATGCCATGTCCCTGAGGTGACAAGCCACCAAAAGCTATTTCACTGTTGAAGGCCCTGGCTGCCATATTACAAAACTAGAGTACAGATTAAAATATTAATTCTTATCTCGGGTTTGGGACCAACGGGAAAAATAATTCACCCACTCTTTTTAATTTTCATTAAAATCCCAATTCAATGATGAAGTTGGATATTTCATAATATTTAGGAAGATTAACTTTAAGAAAGTTACCGTTTCCCTACCTGAGGCTCCTGGAGTTTAATTTACTTCAGCTCTCCAGCAGCTGCCAATCAAGTGCTGGACCTTAAAGAAGTGTGAAATTCCTCCCACGAGCTACACCATAGACCACTTTGATTGACAGGTCAACCTGAATAGGCAGGGATGACTCTTATGAGCTCAGCTGGACATTAACGGTGGGGGCTTCTGCCCCTCCTGTTGACACCAAAGTTTCAGATCCTGCCTGAGAGACTTATCTGGGGCACATATAAAAATGTTGTGCTCTTGAAAGGGATCAAACAGGACCAGAGCACAATTTGTGTGTATCCCAGTTCTGATTACTGAAGGATACTGCTTTGTCTTACCAGAAGCTTATCTAATTTTTTGTTGTGGGTCTAGGGCCTGCTTCATACTGGATCTTAGTGTTAGATGTGGGAGGACCCTAGTACTTTTCATAGTGTAGTGCACTCACCTACACACCCCCAGCTCTCAGAACCCTTGTTTATTGTATTGTATCCTGGACAATGAAGTGGACTTCAAGGGTCAATTGGCTAACCTCTTGTGTGACTGCAGTGAGCAGCCTCGAGTGCAATGGGAAACTTTCACTGTTCCTTATAATGCAGGCGGCCTTAATGCACCAGACCATGAGGCTTAGTATGAGGCGGCGCAACGCATGTGTGCCTATTATTGGTTGCATGGTCCACTGGAGTTACCACATCATTGACTGGAGTGTGATGGAGCATCTCCTCAACCGCTGCCCCTCTTGTTACTAAAAGCATAATAGATCCGGTATGCACCACATGTTACCTTCTAAAAAAATTGATGGCCAAGCAGCAGACAACCTTGCTTTATTCCCCATATCTTCCACTAGAGTGGTACGGGTGGTTTCCATTGGGCCAGGAACGGGAAGTAGCTTTTATGAGTTTGCGATACGAATATGGGCGAATGTTCTGCTAATAACATACTCCATGACTGGGCCCAGGTCAATATATAGAACAACACATGTTCGACATTAGCACAATTTCAGTACTATCGGGCATGCCATGCGATGAGGAATCTGCTGGGCGGCAACCAGGCGGAGCCGGCGGAGGTGCTCGCCCTTACCAATCTCATACAAATGACATCATCAGCAAGTGTCGTAGCAATGTTATATGCCTTCTCGCAAGAGGCCAGGCGACCTGGAATGCCTAAGACTTGCTAAGATTGGCAAGAAGATTTGGACTTAAATATCACTGAAGAGCAATGGAGTTATTGCTGTTCTGTAATACGCACCATCTCGCTGACATCCGCCGTCAACTTGTGCATTTTAAATATCACACTCCAGTCCGATTACTCATATAAGTTCTTAGAGAAGACTCATGATGCTTGCGTTGCAGAATAAATGATGCGGGCTTCGGACATATAGCATGGCATTGCCCTGGCGTACAGCACTTTTGGTGCATGATCTTTAAAAATTTGGGAGAAATAACAGAGGAGGTGCTGGTCTACATGCTGCTGTTGGCTCTACTAGGTTATGATTAGGGCTCCCGGTTTTATGGTATTTATTTTTTGGCCATTTCCGTCTGTATTTATCCATATTTCTTTTTTGCCCATTTTATCTGTATTTATCCATATTTATTTTGTGTTTTGCGTATAAATGACGTTATAAAACTGTACATTTCCATATCTTTTTAACTGATAGACGTGCACTCATACTTTGATGTCTGTCGTGTTTTAACTATTTAAGCTGCCAAATATTACATCCACTGGTAAATACTAGCATTATACCATAAGTGTATGTTGACATATGCTGTTATTTGAAGAAATTTCATCCTGTTTTTTAATTTCCCATGCTGTCCATCTGCTCAGATGCCTGCCTATAATTCATGAAAGACATCACAGAGAGTCACTTAAAAGAAGCACAATTTTCTGTATTTATCCACTTTTAAAAATAAATGCAGACAGAAAACCCATTGTTTTCTGTCTGTATTTATCTGTACAAATCCGTAAAAACGGAAAACAGGGAGCCTTAGTTATGACCTGGATGTTCCACGGACTAGCCGAAGGTTGGTGGCACTGGGTCTTTTGTTGGTACGGCGTAGGATTGCTATTCGTTGAATGAAGGGACCTCTCCCAACAATAGCAGAATGGCATACCGATATGACATATTGCAGTACACAATCTGATGCCTATCATGCTCTTTTGCCATCCCGTAGTCGCCCGAGAGATATATGGGACCCCTATCAGGAATATCTGACAAACCAGCAACATGTAGCTGATGATAGGGAGAATGGGGGGGGGAAGCTCCAGTTTGCCTAAAAATCCTACCTTCTATTTGATGTAAGAGGCCTGAGTTGCAGTGTACAGGAGGCAATGTAGAGTTTGATAGCAGTTTTTCACCTTGCTGTGTCGAGTGCCTCGGTGAACGCAATTGTTGCCAGTAGACTTTTTCAAGAATTTATGATTAATGTATACTTATTGCGAATTATTGGTGATTATAAAATCTGTGTTAGATTTTTTTTACATTGAGTGATTTACAGAGGAAGAGAATGAGGCACACTTAATTGCACCTATCACTTATAGTGAAAACACTGTTTGCAATATGGTGCTCTGATCAGGATGGACAATCCCTTGTCCTTCCTTATGGGGGTATGACCCTCAATAAAAATTTTTAAAGCGTGATCGGCACACACAGTTAATTCGTCAGAGTCAAATATCTCTTAGCTCATCATAGCATAGGCTGCACAACAGTTTATCCACACGAGTCCATGTTTCTTGTGAAAAAACTCTTTATTCAATTCTTCTTTTAAAAAAACTGTGGATTCTCAGTAGCCAACGCGTTTCGTCTAAAAAGAGACTTCTTCAGGGCTACAATGACAAACAATTAACATATAATTAAAACCATCTTACAAAAATTAATCTTTATCCATTTTAAAATATATTTACAAAGTGACATATGCCCAATTACATTATATCTTCAAAAATGTATATTGAAAGATATCATTACAGGTCATGCATCAATTAACTCCACCTCTTTGCAACCGAACTGTAAAGTGAAATGTTTCACCGTATGCAAAAACAACAATTGATGGACAGAATGCAGAACAATGTCATACATTCACCCCGGTCCTAGGATGCTTGTTTCCGGTCCAGGGAGGACCTGGCTTGGCAGTTCGGGCTGGACTGTTCCCATGAGGCACAGGGTCAAGACTGATTTGCATATGGCCAGGTCTAAACTGGGGTGGCATGGTGAGCAAAAGAATGATGGATTTAACCCAGATCTTTTGAATGTTTTGATTTGTTCTGCATTCCGTCCATCAATTGTGTGTCAAATGTTTCACCTTATACATAATAATCTTATGGAACCTACAAACTTATAAAAGAAGCCAGAAATGACTTGAGGGATTACTAAAATATTTTTATATATACAAATTTTCATAATTCAAAAATTCTCCATGTAAATCATTAGCTTGTTCGTGTTATTATGTATACAGTGAATTTATTTTAAAATCACAAATTTTCCTTTGACAAACAAGCTCAATTCATAATAAACAATACTTCAATTCAATTCTTGAAATTTTATATTTCCCATCTTTGCTCAAAAATCCCAATTGTTCAATTTAGACAATTCAGTTCCCCAGGCAGCTTTACATCGTCTAGATTATCTATACAAGACATGGTATACCTTGTTTAGTTGTCCAATCTCATAAACAGGCCCCCATGGTCAGTCAAGTTCCTGAAAGTAGTATATATGATCGCATTAAGATCTTAGTCATCAATCCACATTGTTATATCTTCAACATGATAAAAGCGTTCTGTGATTCACAACACATCATAAGCCTATGTTGGAATCCTAACCTGGTAAAATAAACAATGAACCTATTATATCAATATCCGAGTGGAACTAATTGTTAGTTCTCTGTTCTATAGTGATCTGATAAATTAAATTATGAGAAAGAGAGGTTTTTCCATGCCTAGGGGACATTTAATTAATAATTATCCATAATAAGATTGTACAACGTGTCCACAGTTAAGCCAGTAGATTTCCCAATGAAACCACCAATCCATGATTTCTTCCTTGTGTAAAACCTCATCCATTTAATGGGCGCTGAGGCTATGCTACATCGAATAGTGTTGCTATGCTTCTGTTAAAAAATGATACAATTAAGTTTGTTTCACAGACAGTTTGTAAACACATCCCTATACCATTACAAATTCCTCTAAATGGTAGTGATTATGATAAGCCAGAGAAGCATTTCTTTTTTTATTTTAAGAAATGTATATTGGATTTAGCCAACATGGTTTTATAAACAGTAACCACCATCTTATCACGTGCAAAACAAGCAAGCATGATGTCAAAATATTACATAGCCCCAGGTGCTGAACCTTGTTTTACCTAATTCTTCTATAGGTCTTTGTACAAGAAATCCAACAATCTCACTGGTATATCATTTACTCAAATTCAAAATATTCTATTCATTTATATTGCACAGGAACGGCATAAGAACGCAGATAGTCATTAGCGACCGCCATCTTGTAGTATATCATTTCAACATGAAAAAAGCAGATGGATCCTCAATACTCAAGATTCAACAATCTCTTTTGTATTTTAAGCATTCCTATATGTTAATAAACCCCAGTTGTGTTAGATGCATTATATATCTTATAAGATTGCATTAACTATACTATTAGAGATCGTTCCCGATCATAGCGGTTGAACCAAATGCAGATTGAAGTGACACTGATTAGGGCAAGTGGTCGCCATCCTGTAATTCACATACCCTTTATAAAGTGATATAGTTCTATATACTATGTGAATACTTCAAAGACTCACTGGTTTCTAAACTATTTATTCACACAATAATCGTTTCTTTGTAAGCATGCTGTTATTGCCCACCCGATTTTTGTCAAATAAAGACCGGAATTTGTCAGCCAACACTCTACTCGTACAAGTTAATTAGAATAATAACACAAATTACAATGTAACCGGCAAAAAGAAGGGAAGAAGTCCTCCTTGTCCCTACGTAGTTACCTCCAGTCCTGGTTAACAGCAAGTGTGGCATATTACAAGCAAAAGATTTGAGTTGTATACCGCAGCTAAATTTATAGTGTCCCTGATCACAATAACCTGTGCTATTGATCGACACTGAAAACGGGAGGACTGTTAAACCGCCGCCATCTTTTATCATGCATTTTATATAACTAAACCCTATAGTAGTAGCTAGCAGAAACCATTTATAATCTCTTTTCATATTGTAAAGAAATATATTGAAACTCAGAGAAATACAGTGTGGAAAAACGATTCTAGAAAAGATTTTATTCATATTTCGATTAAATAAGAAACATGTATATAGTCCATTTTCATTGAACATGGCTATGAGCACAAATCTAAAAAACAGCCACCATCTTTTAGTGTATAGTCCATATAAGAAAGCAGCTGCCATCTTTTAATACGTTGTTTATATACAAAAGCTGACTATTGACAAACCACAAATAGAATCAATCAGTTTGTTTCGCTTACAGAAGCGTAGTCAATAGTAGTAAATCTCATTCCATATTCATATTTCCCATTAAGAATTAAGAGATGATATTATTATATATCCTAAAAGAATAATGTTTTGATGACACATATGCAATCGCTTCAATTAATGGGCTCATGAGTTTCTATTTTAATTAGTTTGTACTACATTAAATCGTAAGACTGAAACGGAACAATCAACCCAGCCATGCAATGAATTAATTGGTGGTACATTCACGGGAAACTTCATTATTATTATTAGTTTTTTTATATATGTAAAGAGCTATGATTGAGCATTCATTTCCTCATTATTGTTTCACTTGAACTAGAAGTAAGAAATGATTTTGTCACATCAAATTTCCTTGTCTTACTTTAAACCTACAATCTGAAAAAATCTTTATTAGAGTCATTTTTCCACACTGCATTCCTCTGGGTTTCAATATATTTTTTACAATATGAAAAGTGATTATAAATGGTTTTTGATAGCTCCTACCATAGGGTTTAGTTATATAAAATGCATGTTAAAAGATGGCGGCGGGATTAACAGTCATGCCGTTTTCAGTGTTGATCAATAGCACAGGTGATTGTGATCAGGGACACTATAAATTTAGCTGCGGTATACAACTGGAATCTTTTGCTTGTAATATGCCACACTTGCTGTTCACCGTGACTGGAGGTAAGAACATAGGGACAAGGAGGACTTCTTCCCTTCTTTCTTGCCGGTTACATTCTAGTTTGTGTGATTATTCTAATTAACTTGTATGAGTAGTGTTGGCCGACAAATTTCGGTCTTTATTTGAAAAAATTGGGTGGGTAATACCAGCAAGGTTACAAAATAAATGCTTCTCTGGATTATCATAATCACTAACATTTAGAGGAATTTGTAATGGTATAGGGATGTGTTTACAAACTGTCTATGGAACAAACTTCATTGTATCATTTTTAACAGAAGCGTAGTAACACTACTTGATGTAGCATAGTCTCAGCGCCCATTAAATGGAAGAGGTTTACTGTGGACACATTGTGCAATCTTATTATGGATAATTATTAATTAAATGTCCCCTAGGCATGGAAATAGCTCTCCTTCTCATAATTTAATTGATCAGATCACTATAGAGAACTAACAATTAGTTCCACTCGGATATTGATATAATGGGTTCATTGTTTATTTTACAAGGTTAAGATCCCAACATAGGCTTATGATATGTGTTGTGAATCACAGACTTTCATCATGTTGAAGATATAACAATGTGGATTGATGACTAAGATCCCAATGGGATTATATATACTACTTTGAGGAACTTGACTGTGACCATTGGGACCTGTTTATGAGATTGGACAAATAAACAAGGTATACCATGTCTTGTATAGATAATCTAGACGATGTAAAGCTGCCTGGGGAACTGAATTGACTAAATTGAACAATTGGGATTTTTGAGCAAAGAGGGGGAAATATAAAGTTTCAAGAATTGAATTGAAGTATTGTTTATTATGAATTTAGTTTGTTTGTCAAAGGAAAATCTGCGATTTTAAAATAAATTCACTGTATAACTAATAACACGAACAAGCTAAGGATTTACATGGAGAATTTTTGAATTCTGATAATTTGTATATAAAAACAAAACTTTAGTAATCCCTCAAGTCATGTTTGGCCTCTTTTATAAATTTGTAGGTTTCAGAAGATGATTACGTATAAGGTGAAACATTTCACTTTACAGTTAGGTTGCACAAAGGTGGAGTTAATTGATGCATGATCTGTAATGATAACTTTCAATATACATTTGTGAAGATATAATGTAATTGGGCATATGTCACTTTGTAAATATATTTTAAAATGTATAAAGATCAATTTTTGTAAAATGGTTTTAATTATATGTTAATTGTTTGTCATTGTAGCCCTGAAGAAGTCTCTTTTGAGACGAAACGCGCTGGCTACTGAGAATACACAGTTTTTTTTAAAGAAGAATTGAATAAATATTTTTTCACAAGAAACATGGACTCGTGTGGATAAACTGTTGTGCAACCTATGCTATGATGAGCTAAGAGACATTTGACTCTGACGAATTAACTGTGTGTGCTGATCACGGTTGTTTAGATTTTTTTACATTTCTACTACCACTGTGTTTACCTGCTGTGCCTACCTACTATGCTGTATCAGTAATGTTCATATATTTGTCCAGCATCTGGTCTGAGATGGAAGTGTACATTTTCTGCTGTCAAATTTGTAATCAATGTGAAATGAAAATACATTTTAACAAAAAAAGTGTGGTACTGTTCATCAAACCTTATTGTGCGCCTTAGACCTGATGTGTCAGATTGCAAGGCTGATTTAGTGTAGGAACAGACGTATAGATGTACTGATGTGAATTGCAATAAATGTCTTCCTCACCTTTCATTTGATACTGTATAGGCTCTTAAGGCCTTTATCAGCCTGTCATGGAGAACTCTTGTTTTTTCATCTTTCCCTGATCAATATGTAGCTTTTGATTAACCATTGCTGTGATGCACTCATTCGAATTTTCTACAGTTTCAGCCTCCCCATTTAAGTGTAATGTATAGCTTTTTAGAATTTAGTTACAGGATTGGTTAAAAAATAATCCAGCCTGTAGTAAAATGCCTCTTTTTGCACAATAATCCCAATTATTGTTTTTTGGACTGAGGCTTCTGAATGTTTTTGCTCTGTGCACTGGAACTCTGCTAACCAGGCCACAGTGATTGTACTCTGACCCCTAATACATATTGAAATTGGCTATAACCCTAATTATCATATTTAATGAATGAATATGCCATTTATAAAGCACACAGCTGTCAGTAGATGTCCCAGCGCTCAGTAGCGACAGAAGGAAAAACGGCTATCTAACGAGACTCAGCACGACTTAAAAGACCAGGTTTTAAGCCTTTTCTTAGATGAGGATTCATCAGACGAGTACTGAATGAATAGAGAAAGAGCATTCCAAAGTGTAGGGCGTAGTTAGGAGAACGAATGGCCTCCTAGACAAGTACGCCTCACCGAACCACAAGCCTCAACTGATTGTGAGATGTTAATGATCTAGCAGGAACATACTGCAGAATACTGTTGTAGCGCAAAAGGTGGGCAGCAAACATTTAAAGGAAATGCGCTTCTGAACTGGAAGCCAGTGCAAGGATCTCTAGTCAGTGCCAATAGAGTTATGTCTGGGGATACCAAAAAGCAACCTGGCAGCAGCATTCTGGACCAGCTGTAAGCACTGAAACAGATAGCCAGGAAGGCCAAGGTACAGAATGTTCCCATAGTCAAGGTGGGAAGTGATCAGGGCGTGTAAAACAATTTTCCTGGCGTATTCAGGGACCAGGCTCAAAAATGTCTATAAACTTTTTCAAATGGAAAAGCAAGTACCAGACACATATTTCACCTGAGGGGCAAATGAGATATTGTTGAACCTGACACCTAGGTTCCTGACCTGCTCCACCGGAGTTGGGGGGGAAAGATCTGCAGGCCACCATGCACCGCTCCTAAGGAAAGGGGGGCAGCACAAAAGTATGACCTCAGTTTTCAATGCATTTAGTTCTAAGCAACTCTGATTCAACCAATTAGCGACTCGCACCAGACAAATTTGGACGGATTGTTGAACATTGCTATTTGCCTCAGTAAAAAGTCAGCACGGACTGCATATTGTCCACATAGGACACCACCTTAAACCCCAGAGGCTGAATAATTTCAGCCAATGGTGCCATCCAGACATTAAAAAGAGTTCGACTGAAGGCAGACCGCTGTTCAACACCATAAGGAAAAGGCTTTGATGAAGACAGGAAAGGAGGCATAAAGATAGATTGAGATTGATAAGAGAGGAAGGACCAACTCCATTGTAAGGTCAGATCGCCAACGCCACATTCATATAATCGCTGCAACAGGAGAAGCTGCACATAAGCATGATTCCAGGAATTTTGGACAACCACCTGACAGAAAGAGCTGTTCAGCAGATCATTAACCAAAAGATTAATAATATGCCCGTCCTTAGATAAAATTGTCAGGGGTCAAGGGTCTGACAGGGAGCCAGACTGGCATTTCAGTATGGCTGGCGCTGAGACATCTAAAGAGATAGACTCAAAAGCAGTAAGAGAAGAGCCTAATGAAGAGCTAGGCAATATACTACAACTCTCAGGCACAACAGAAAGTTTCATATACTGAAACTCATCATAGGTCTAATTAATTTTATCTTGAAAAAGGGGGAAATATTCTCACAGAGCTCTTCTGAATTTAACTTGCCTGTAAGTCCCTAGCATATTGTACAAAGTGTACCCAGGGCCTGTAGGTGAAAGCTCACTAATGGACTCCAGAACATAAAATTGCCAAAACTAAAGCAGCACTTATGACATTCTGCCACATGATGGCACTGTTTGATTAAATTAGAGACGAACACAACAATATTTGTTCATTGATTCAATATACATTAAAAATGACAAATACCTTCTGACCAAGCCATTCTTGCACCTTTTCTGGCCTGGATTAGTCTGAATTATCACACTTGTAAGGAGTGATGATTAATGTAGGAAACTGGGTTCCTGACTGAGGGGGGTAAAACCCTACTCAAGGAGCAACCACAGTCCTTGTCAGGGTGAAAGACAAGCAAACGCCAAATGAACCTGTGCTTAACCCTTTGATAGTTTGGCACATAAGCAGTCAGGCCTATCTTTGAGGCAATGTGTAAAGTATTTATGCAGCGCTTCAAACAGTAATAAAGTTAAAACACAACACAAGAAAAGTCCCACACCAATTTAGAAAAATAGAGTAAATATTAATAAATTATTTGACACCAAAATGATAAAAATCCAATTAGAAGAACCGTAAATATGCTATTCTAAAGATTTCAGATAGGTATAGTGGCTAAAAGCACAAAGCGCCTCTCACAGCTATCTGGTCGTGCGAGACCTCGTGAAAGTCACAAGTTCAGGCCAATCATGTTGGAACTCGCGGGTCTGATACAGAGATCAGGTTAGTCCTGCTGAAAGAGCTACCTTCACAAGTCTAGGTGAAGAATCCAGTTAGCAGTGGAGGGGGCTGCAAGAGGCAAGGTAAGCATTGCGGATGGTCAACGCTGTAGCGCGAAGAGCAGGCTGGGTGTCGCAGATGGCTGTCGCTGCAGCACGAAGATCCTGTTGAGCGTCGCGGAAGGTCATTACTGGAGATTCACTTTGGTGGTCCCGCAGGCTGTCGATGTAGAGAGAAGTGCAGATCTTGCGTTGCGATTCGTCGCTGGTGGTCGCTGTAACGCAAAAAAAGCCAAGTTCACTGGAGCTTCGTATTGGCGGTCGGAGCGGGTGGCAAGATCTGACCAGTTGCCCGCAGTTTGTGCTTTGTACTTTCTGGTGCTATTTTTATTTAAAACTATAAAAAATCATATGCTAGGTTCCCCTTTTTGGACTTTTGTCATTTTGGTGTAATTCTGTTCATTAAAATATTCTCTATGTTGATAAACTGGCATGTAATTTGTATCATGTAGTGTTTGAACCTTTTAATTGTTTTGGTACTTCTAAATATTTTACACATTTTCGTAAGTTTAGCCAGTCTGGTCTGTGCTTAAGCCACCAAATGATGACCTCAGGTTTAAATTATTGAGACCTTAAACCTGACCTAAAAAGATAGAGAGGCATTACTACATCTAGTGGACTTCCATCAACCCTAACTAATAATCCACTTTCTCACACAGCCTATCAGAATAAATGTAAGTACGTATTTGTGTACGCAAATAGAAACTAAAAATAAAGGAAATATAGAGTCCATTTCACAAATCCTTTTGCATGAGTGGAGATAAATGAACAGATCTCTTTCATAAGCAACAAAATCTTGCACTGTACTATATAAGACCAAAAACCTCAAATCCAGATATCATATTTTGTTTTCTAATTATTAAATATGGGGAAAAGAGCAGTTTTATTCAAAATCATTACAGCATCAAAAAAGCCTCCAGCGTTTAAGAATGATAATAGAATTTGTATTTATTGATTCATTTATTTTGTATTGACAGCTGACGTCACCACAGAGTTGTAGTTTGGATATATGAACTTTTAATGGTTGTCCCATAATACTATAGCATGTACAAGGGATGTTTCTAACAAGTCACAACCATTTGTCTCAACCGAGGTGCCAAAGGAACAGCCAGATATATTTCCTTGTTACTTACAAAAAACATGCATAATGAATAAGAACGATCGGAAACATCTAGATTTGTTCCGATTCGAAAACCAACATAAAAGCAACCGGCCTTTTAGCTGGAGGACGAGCATGGCTTGTGCGCCAATCAAATTCCAATGGCGCCCTCTGCTGCTTTCTTTTCGACGATGCTTATGTTGTCAGTCAGTCAAGAAACTTTATTTGGTCAGTATTGACCATCAAAGTGCAAAAGATACTGAGTAGTGGATTCGCCAACACATACAATGTCTAACGATGTTTCTGTACATAATGTTAGCTGACAGTAAGTAAGATAACATCATCATAAGAAAAGTTAAAATGGATAAAAAGGATAGATTAAAAAGAAATAAGAAAAGGCTTAACAAAGTGAGAAACCCACACATAAAGGAACCCATACTAAATGTTACGTTAAAATTAGATAAAAAGACGTACTGTCAATTAAACGTTATTGAAAAGGTGCGGCTAGTATCTATTGAGCACAGTTTCCACATTTCAGCTGAATAGCTCCTTGAATTAAAAACAGCTAAACTTACAAATATCTTAATGGAAAGAATCTTCATAAAAACAAAGTTAAAACTACACAAAAGTGAACTCCTAAAAAATACTCTCAGGCGTAAATCTTCCCAGAGAGGTAGAGACGGAAGAAAGTGCTGGTGCATATAGTGCAAGGGTACTTATGCATAATTGTTATATACCCGATACAGACGCTGCTTACAATTTTTAACACCGATGGAGAAGAAACAAGTGGTTGAATAGATTCAGCATAATACATAGATAAAAAAATTAAAAACGCCACATTTCCCCGGTACTAAAAGCCCATATAAATTTATATACATGTGGTTCGAGCACACAGTCATAATAACATGTTTACTGATACTGGTGCTATTTGTATACCATGCCCTATCAGTACATATAAACTAATGGGGCCACTTGAAACTTGGTATAGTTGAAGAACTGCAATGAATGGTTTACCCATTCTTCAATCTAAGTCTCCTGATAAGCCACATTCTCCCCAGAAATTTAGCTACTGCACAAGCTAGTAATGGCCTGGAGTCAGTTTTTTGGATACGTAACGCCTCTTGATGACATCGAGTACCCATCTGCCTGCAGACGGGAGCTAACCACTTAAGCCTCGGGAGTTTATACAGTGGGCATGCAAAGAGAACATGGTTAACTGTCTCGTGAGCCCCTAAACAGTGGGGACAGCAGCGTGATGCGTCATCAGATCCCCGCTGCCAAGCAGCAGTAAATGAATTCAGGGGGAGAGTGCCAAATCTAAACTGTATGTATAGCTTCCTATCACTTGGTATGGTGATAAGCTCCATATACTGCTCAGACATCCTAAATAACTTGAATTCTAAGAATTCTGTTGTAAGGCGGCCACCTGTTAATGACACATTTCTCTGATCTACCCAATTCCAGTAGCAGGTCTTAACGCACTCTCTGCAGGGTAACAAACTAATGTCAGACTCAGCCCACAGATTCCCCTGGCCAACCGCAGAGAGGGATGTCTGGATGTTACTAAACCACCAATTTTTTTTTTTAACGGTCTAGGCTACAGACTTCTTCAAGTGCAGCCACATAGTGGGAAAGCTCAGGTGTGTTTTTTCAGGCGTAGCCAAAAAAGGAGAGGGCGTAATCTAGCTTTGTCCACTATTGAGGGCCTGCCCATGTCGAGCCTTAGGGGGAGGAGTGGAGTACTCTGTGGGAGAGAGCAGAGGGACCTCAGAAATGCATTTTCTGTATGGAGAAGGCCCTCAAGGTTGTCGAACCCCCAAAGTTCAGCTCCGTAAAGAGCGGAGCTTACCACTTTCTGTTCGTAGATTTAGAGCAATGCTGCTATCGGCCTGGTTTGTGAAGCCCTGTCTTCCTTTAATAATGCCCCTGAGATTTTCCTCTGATAAAGGGATCGCTTCAAGATATGGTGTTTCCAGGATATTTTCTCCGCAAGCGTTACGCCCAAGTAATCGAAAGTGTCCACTCTCTCCAGAGGGATCCCCCCCAACAATAGTTTGCCCTTGAATGATTTGTGTGGATTTAGCAACATGAGCTTGGTTTTTGAGGTGTTGATCTCTAATCCTCTAGATCTACAGAAGGACATAAAACGGTCAAGTAGCAGCTGTAAGCCACTGGGGTTTTTTGAGACCAGCAGGGTATCATCCGCGAACAGTAGAGTTGTAATGTTCACTCCCCCCATTTTGGGGGCATCAGCGTAAACCTCTGCTAAGTACCTCACCACTCCATTTATGAACAGCGAAAAGAGGGTGGGCGCCAGGACGCAGCCCTGGCGTACCCCTCTAGCAACTTTTATTGGATCTGACAGCTGCCCTTGGTCCCCCCATCGCACCTTTGTGTAGTTTTCCTCGTGTAACTGAATAAGAAGAGCCAGAATTTCATGTGGGAGCCCCTGGTCACGTAAAACCTGCCATAATTTAGGCCTAGGTATAAGATCAAAAGCTGACTTTAAGTCAATAAAGGCAGTGTACAGACTACCCTGTTCTAACAACACTGCCTTCCAGGCTAGCAAGGTAAAACGGAAAACTTGATCAACAGTGCTCACTTTCTTCCTGAACCCCGCTTGGAAGGGGGATAATATGTTGCTTTCCTCCATCCAGTCTGTGATTTTGTTAAGTAGAGCGCGGGAGAAAACCTTCTGAACGACGTCAATTAGGCTGATTGGCCCATAGTTGGAGGGTAGCGAACAATCCCCCTTCTTAAATACTGGGATGACTTCGACTCCCTTCCATGACGGAGGTATCGGAGCCCCTTCAGCAATTCCATTTGCTAGAGCCAGAATATAGTTTTTCCAGTTCGGGATGTCGCTCAGAAAAACATCTCCAGGTATGCCGTCAGGGCCAGATGCTTTGTTTTTGACTATGGAGCAAATACTTTGCATTATCTCCGCTGAAGAAAACAGATTGGTGCATAGTTGGTTACTTCTATAATCCATGAAGGGGCCCCCCAGGTCTAACACTTCCAATCCTGTGTAGACTGCTGAGAAATGATCATACCAGGCAGCTTAGGAGATGTTACTTGTCAGTGATTTGGATTTTTCAGCATCACCCCTCGTGACTAGCAGCCAGAACAGCTGGGAGTCCTTCCTTTGGCAGGCGTCGCGAATTTGGAGCCAACGGTTCTCAGTCCACTCCTTTTTTGCTTCGGCCTGCGCTAATTTGTAGTGTTTCCTGGCCAGTCGTATCGCATCTACTTGGTTTGCTCTTATCGCGGCTGCTAACTCAAGCAGCAGCTTCTTACACTTCGGGGTGAACCAAGAGAAGTGAGAGTGGTCTGATGGCTTCTTGCGACGAGACATTGGAAGAATAAAATAAGAAGCTAACTCAGTAAACAAGGCCGTATGAGTGGTCGTTATTGCTGCAAGCTCGTCCTGCTTCGATAGTAGGTCACTAAGTTTGGTGGTACTGATCAAGAGTGCATGGTTTATAGCTTCCAGCTTGCGGTCATCAATAGCTACACGCACCCACTTAAGAGGCCTTTTGTTGTTTGTGGAACAAATCTCCTTGGTTGCGAGCTTTGCATCTGTGCTGCTGGAATGCTTGGTCCAAATACTGTTCATGGTAAGATCAAGGGGGTTGTTGTCACTGTCTGTGGTATGTCCAACTTTCATGTCCTGCACGTCAGGCCATAGTCTCAGATCTAGTAGCACATAATCAATCCGGCTCACATTGTCGGTTCTGTTGAATGTATTGGCCCCCTTCTTATCGGATGAGGTACGGCCATTGGCAGCCCTAAGACCGTACTCGAGAGTAAGTGCTTGAAGCTGTAGAGCAGTTTGGGTCCATTTTTTAATAGGTTGCAGATCAAGCGTAGGAACATGCCACAACTCATCTATATTGTTGCTGTCTGTTAGATCTTCTATGCCCAGAGGTTTATACGCAGTATTGAAGTCTCCTGCTAATAGTAATGGAGATAGGGACTGTCTTTCATCGAGGCAATCTTCCAAGGCTTGTATAGTTTGTGATCTGGAACCCATTTTGACACCACGGGCATAGACATTATAAATGTCCAACCCCTTGCCGTTCCTGCCCCGCAGAGTGATCGCAATAATATCAGGGCTGTTAGTCTTGATCTCCCTAACGGAGCATTGCAGATCGATCTTAATCCAGATCAACAGCCCCCCTGCCGGCCGTCCCGGTCTGCTTTTCGTTGCTGGGCGGCTTACCGTAACATAGCCGGGGATAAAGACCGGTGCAGTGGACCACGTTTCTTGTAAAATGCAGATAACAAAAAGCTCTATGTACTGAATCCAGTGGGGGAGTTCCACCTTAGGTCTTAAACCTGCCACATTCCATGACAGAACACGGAGTTTAAATATGGATTCTGCTGAACCGATGCGGGCTGATTGGGAGTCCTCCGATACATTGCACGCCAGAGGTAGAGTAGAGCATACTTCCTGATCTAAACTTAACAATGGTGTTATACCGGTCTTAGCCTGTGCCAAAACCGGCGTCTCCTTAGTTGAGTGCTGGGACTTAGGTGGCAAGACAATATGTAGAACCCCAGGCGTGCTGGACTCGATGGAAGGTGTCGATACCTTGGCTGAATGACTTGAGATGGAGGGGGTTTCGAAATCCTGCCCCACCTGTCAATCGATAAGGGCCAATGGTGAATTCATCCCCAACCGGGTATCGTGCCTTCTATATGCTTGAAACTGGAACATGGTAGAGGGATTGTATTTCATCTGTATGTTGGTGGAAGTGGGTGAGCAAGATCTTGCTTCCAACGCTATGAGATTATGTACCAAGGTCTCGTCTTTCAGATGTACTTCAATCGAATTGGTCGGTAGGGTATTATCGCTTAGTCATTTTGCCCAGATGATATCTTCCCTAATAACAGACCTACACCCTCTTATTTTTCGAATCCAATGGATTGTTTTATCAACCAAAGAGTTTTTGTCTTCGAATTTTGCTAGAGATGGCGAAACTTTTGGTACATTAATCAAAAAAATGCTCATAGAGAGGGATCGGTCTTGATCATACCTTTGACTACGAGAACGCTCTAACTCGACTAACTTTGCCTCGTTTGTTCCCGCTCGGTTTCGGACCTTTATGTTTGCTAGTCTTGGGTTCCGCGTTTGTATTGACATAAGTGGTACGAGAGGCGTTGCAATATTTAAAGACTTAGGGACAACACTAGTCCCTGGCATTATATCCTGTCTCGATTGCGGGCTCGGTGGCTCAATGTAGGTGTCTGCTCTTGGTCGTTCATTATCCATCAGTGTCTTGACCTGCATGGTAAGTGCTACGATTAACGATGTAAGTACGGTAACTTCGTCCCTGACATCGGAGATAACCCTATATGTATCCAACCCTACTGATGGATATGCAGCTGAGGATCCCTCCCCCCTCCTTTCATCGGCCTCTGCCTCAGGGACCTGATGTACTACAACTTGTGTTACAGGTGAGGGTATCCAACCTTCTTCTTCCTGCCTTCCCATTGTGCTTTCGGATAAACCATGTAGTGGAGAATAGCGATTAATTATGGGGACATTAAAAATGGTATTATTGATGTTACTGCTGGCTATCTCAGCTACTTCTACTTTGCTGTCACTTAGGCTTTTATCTGCCACTACAACAGACGAGGGGGCTAACCCTTCCTTGCTAATAGCTTTCTCAGAGTCAGGGCGGGAGCACTTGCCTGGCTCTAAGACTCTAGTCGTTGCGCTACACGTGGTGCGCTTAGAAAATATGGACGGAATTCTTTTAATTGGGTTAGAGGTTAGGCTAGGGGGAGGATTAAGTGTGCTAGGGGAATGCTGAATGTCTGAAGCAGCTGGAATCAAAGCCGGATCTAAGATGTCATGGCATTCATCCAGCAGCTCATCAATACGATAAAGAACACAACTAGTGGCACTAAATTTACGGGTCGTCTTGGTTTTACTAACTTTCCTACGAGGCCCTTCACTCTTCCCACCCCCCTCTTTATCAATGGACTACCTTTTCCCCATTGAGATAGGTCAGTAGGTGACAACACTGAAATGTACGGACCAGAGGACAAACCAGTACTACCAATCAAACAATCTAAGTAGCAATGGTTATAACTTTGGTCAAGATTCCTAAACAAAAAGGCGCTAGTTCAACAAGACTAAAGGGGGGGAGCCCAATGACAAGTCACAGGACTAGGACAGGATAGCAGACAGGAACACGACGAGTCTTGTATTTTAATTATAACTCACAGTTTTTAAGATGTAACAAAGTTCAGGGTCCCACGGAGGTCTCAGCTGGAGTTGGAACGCAAGGACCAAAGGCCAAGGGGGGTGGCCCTGCCCTGGCGATGACGGGCGCAGGATGGGCCCGCCCTTTGCCCGGGCGCGGCGCGGGCACGTCCCGGGCGCGTCCCGCGCCGTGGGAAATCTTCAGCGCTTTTGAGCGCGATGGCGGCTCCTCCCTCCTGGGAGACAGATAACAGCATTTGTGACTGCATGTTTCGTAGTAAAATATAGCAATATTTGGTGTTTAGAGGAGTTATGACAACATTTGGCACATGTGTGACTGCACCTGGTGCACCATTCAAATAATGATCCTTTTGCCTGCAAGGTAACTGCACTCTGACTGCCTGTTTAGTAGTAAAATATAGCAGTCTTAGGTGTTTAGAGGAGTTCTGACTACGTTTTGGCCCGGCACCACTGCACCTGCTGCACCATTCAAATCATGACCCTAGTGCCTGAAAGATAACTGCATTTGTGACTGCCTGTTTATTAGTAAAATATAGCAATATTTGGAGTTTAGCGGAGTTATGACAACTTTTGGCCCCGGTGTCACTGCACCTGCTGCACCACATAAATCAAGCCCCTTTCGACTGCAAGGTTACTGCAATTGTGACTGCCTGTTTAGTAGTAAAATATAGCAATATTAGGCGTTTAGAAGAGTTCTGACAACTTTTTGGCCTGGTGCCAATGCACTTGCTGCACCATTCCAATCACGGCCCTGGTGTCTGCAAGGTAACGGCAATTGTGACTGCACGTTTAGTAGTAAAATATAGCAATTTTAGGTGTTCACTGGGGTGCCTAGAGCTTTTGGTCCTGGTGTCACTGCACCTGCACCACCATTCAAATCAAGTCCCATTTAACTGCAAGGTAACTGCAATTGTGATTGCCTGTTTAGTAGTCAGATGTAGCAATTTTACGTGGTTAGAGGAGTTCTGACAACTTTTGGGCCTGGTGCTACTGCACCTGCTGCGCCATTCAAATCATTACCCTATTATCTACAAGGTAACTGCACCTGTGGCTGCCTGTTTAGTAGTAAAATATAGCAATATTTTTAATGTGCAATGTTTATTATAACATTTAGAACTTGATCCTAATGACCAAATAGATTAAGTTGAAAAAAATCTATCCAATAATGCCTACAAAGTGCAAAGAAAGGTACTGAGGCATGAATAGGAAATGTCACAACCATTCTAAGGCTAAAGCATCTCCTTTACACAACTAAGTAATAAAAATCAAGCATTCCAGCATAATGTTAGAAGCTGTCTGCCTTCTCCATGCGAAGAGATCTCATCTTGACAGTGAATGGGGCTTAAACAGTGTGAACAGCTTTCGTAAGTATCGTAAATGTGTGTAACCAGGGGAAGCTAAAAAAAAGGTCCACAGTAATTTGCCCATGGGAACTGATAAGAGCCCCCCTTTAAGTTATATTAAATACAAGAGATTGCACAAGCACAGTGCAAGCGCTGTGTAGGCAAAACCTAAATATCTAATCTGCTTCCTGGTTCAGAGAGATGACCCCTGAAACAGGAAGTGCAGAATTTCAGCAGCCAGGAAGGGAGGCAGAGAGAGGCTGGAGACCTGCAGAGCACAGTCAAGTGAACTGAGGACCCCAAACATCAGACACACAACATCAGGAATGGCGAGCGAGGAACAATTTGATCATATGCATTTCCTCATCATTCCTGGGCATATATATGTGGCGGTGGATGTTGAGAAGCATGGCATTGAGGAATGAGCCGAAGAAACGCGAAAGCGCACTTTGCGACACCCCACCTGCAATAGCTACCACATCCAGGTAACTGTAAGTGGATAATAGGTGTAACGAGCACAATACCTGGACATGGGTGGGGATGGAATTGCTGCATTTAGTACTGCTTTCTAGGTGTGGCTTTAAAAAGGCAATTAACTCCAAAGTGACAGTGCTACTTACCCTGTATTTGTCATATATCGCTTCCTATGTTTGGTTAAAAATGGTCAGCCTGTCTCCAAATATCCTCTCATGTGTCCGTCTCCTCCTCTGCTGAGCAGCCAATATATGCATCCTCCTTTCTCTCATGTACAGGGCAGCCATTGTGGACAGCCGTGGTGCATTCTGGGCCTGCTTTTATAGCTTGCACCCATTTACCACCTGGTTTGAATTGGTGGTAAATCGCATGTGTGCAAAGGGCCCAAATTGACACTAGTCGCTATTTGCGACTTCCTCAAATATCTCGTTTACGAGTCGCTATTTGTGATTTCCTATTCTCGAATCACTATCTCCGTTCTCAAAAAATGCTAACTCGTAAATGGGTCGTATCACTATTTTTGGTTTGCGAATGGCTTTCGTACATGGCAAACAGGCGTTTTTCTACTCGCAAACCACTTTGAAACCTTTTTACGAGTCACTATTCTTTTCTACATCTGGCCTATGATCCAAAGTGAAGTAAGGCAATTTGCATTGGATCACACAATTTGGTCAAGTAGAGAAGCAAGGATTTGAGCCCAGTTTTCCTGGTGCACAATGTGCGGTGTTTCGAAGAAAAGAGAGTGGCTGTTCACTGATCTTTACCCGCCATGTGCCTTTCAGGTCCCTTGCAGGAGTTCATTAAGAATGTTACCTGACCAGTCTTCCCACCCAGGTCAATTAAAATGCCTTCTGGGTACATGGAGTAAGTTTTTATCAAATAAAAAAGTCTAAATGGAATCAGTAGTCTGGCATACTCTCTCTCTCTCTGACCTTTACTCACTGCCTGCATTTCAGCTTCCAGGGTGGAACAGATTTCAGAGTTGTTATTCCAACTCTGCCCTTCTGACAAACTAAAATGCCCTCTTAGCTGCAGGGATTATTTTTATGCAAGTGAAAAATAGGGAGTGTAAAGCATGCTATCCTGGCACGCAGCTTGCCTCCCTTTGAACTCTACCCGGCAATGGCATTTCAGCTGTTCAGTGGTAGAAGATTGGGCATATCTCCGCCCCCCCCTTCTCCATTTGCCAACCTCTAGTGACCTAAAATACCCCTGGAATTCAGCGATCTTAGATTGTTAAACAAAAAAATTGAAATGAATGGAAAGTGGGCATCTGCCACAAGGCATGCCTTTGTCTGGTCTCTGTCTGGCCTCTTCCCAGCATCATACTCCAGATGTGACATTCACAGGGAACCCAAAAATCTCCTTTGGCAACAAGGGTCCTTTTTCTGAAGTAGTAAAACAGACATAGAGTGGGAAGCCAAACAGCCAGGTACAAGGCATATCTGTCTGTCAGCTGTCATTATAGCTACCTTGTAAGAGTAGATTGGGGAGGGGGAGATTGTCTACTATCTTCAGGGACCTTGAAATTCCCCTGAACCCCATTGTTTCTGAAATCATAAATATGGAAAAGAAGTAAGGGAGTCAACTATCCAGCAAGCACAAGGTGCCTCTCAGAGATCCCTACCCGCCATCTGCCTTTTTGCTCCCTTAGGCAGAATATAAGGTACTGCACACTAGGGGAGCTGAGACTCAATAGCTACAAGGATAATTTACGTGTTTTGAAACTGAGGATTTTGATGACAGCCACATATAAAAACTAACCATCCTAGGCAGCCCCCTCTACAAGCACACCCAACCATCATACTATAGAGCAGGGGGTATAGTTTATAACACCTTCTCGGCCTTGCCTTAAACATGGAGAAAGTTTTTTCTGTTTCAACCCCACAGCCACCTTGTTCAAGGGCAAACGGGTTAAAAAGTTCACAGCTGCCTTGGTGCTCTTAATAAACCCTACTGTGCCGCATTGTGTGGGGGTGGATTGGCAGACTCCACGCCTTGTAAATTTCACCCCTCACCTCTACGTTTCCCCAGGGGAAATATGTTAGTTACTACTATCATTCTGTTCAAGGCCTGGGGTAGTGTGGTACACTGGGGTAGTGTAAACACATATTGTCCTTTGTCTCACTGTTTGGAAGCAATAGACAAAGACCAACTGTCAGCTACACCTAGTCAGGTGACCCAGGAATAGGCTGCAGGCACCAAATGGTTAGAACAAGAAAATGGCAAATTTCTAAAATTGGCATTTTCAGAATTGTGACTTAGGGCTTGATTTAGATCATGGCAGGACTATGACAGAGTGGGCTTTCTTGGTGGTCTTCAAGCTCGCTGCCACTGAGGTCCGCACACCCGATTTAGATGCTGGCTGGCAATGGGAGATAAGATTGCTGCGGTCCCGCCGACTCCGCCAGGACTTCGCACCCCACCCCTATGGCAGAATGGGCTGCATCAGGTGGTGGCGAGATGCCAGCCAGGATTTCCACCCTCCAGATTTGGATGTGGGCTGTTTTGAAGGGAATTCCGGCAGGAATCCCTCCTTCTTCGAGTCAGCGGAATGGGATGAAAAGGGGTAAAAACTCACCTTTTTTCTGGATACAGCCTGCGACTTCATCCTTTACTCCTTCGCCCAGGTCCCCTTTTTGACGGACCCAAAGGTAGGTGTTTGTGGTGTGTGTGGGTATACATTGCATGGTATGTGTAGGTTGGTAGGATGCAATGCAGAATGTACAAAATATGCTCACTACACACAACCTACATACACATAAGTACACATACACAGCATATAATGTGTTTTACGTGAATAGAATATTTTTACTTACCTGTCTCATCGACAGGACACCGCCAGCCCAACGGGAACATCCAAATCTGCTCAGCTGGAACACGCCATCGAGACAGCAATGGCAGGCAGCACAGAAGGCCGCAGCGGTCTTCTGTGTATCTCGTATACATCTAAATATGGTGGGCGGAACACCATCAAGTCGGTGGAGTACTCAGTCCCGCTGCTGCGGCGTGCTGGCGGTCGGACTACCAAGATCTAAATCAGGCCCTTAATCTCCGACTTCACCATCAAACAGGGTTTTAAAATACCATTCTTTAGACACCAAACTCTACATTCCTTTCTGCTCCCAACTGAAAGTTATCATTTGTTAAATGTAATAAGTTAACCCAATGTTATCCAATGGGAGAGGCAGGCTTTGCAGTAGTGAAAAACGAATTAAAGAGCTTTTCACTACCAGGACTTGTGAAAGTTAGAGGTACATGCCCAAATGTTTAAATACACAGCACTCTACCTTATGGGCTGTTTAGGGCCTATCTTAGGAGTGACTTATATGTATTAAAAAGGAAGGTTTAGGACTGGCAAAAGGCTTGTTTGGCCAGGTCAAAATGGTAGCTTACAACTGCACACACAGACTGCAATGGCAGGCCTCAAACTTATTCAAAAGGCTGCTTAAGTGGGTGCCACAATACAATAAGTGCTGTAGGCCCACTAGTAGCATTCAATTTACAGGCCCTATGTACATGTAATACCACTTCACTAAGGACTTACAAGTAAATTAAATGTGCCAATTGGATGTAAATCAATTTCACCGTGTTTACAGGAGAGCACATAGCACTGGTTAGTAGTCGTAAAGTGTGCAGTGTCCTAAAAGTAAAAAAAAATAGGTTCAGAAAACAGGGTGGGGATGACCCTCCAGAAAGAGCACAGTCCAACAATCCCCCAGAGAATTGTCTCCACAATGAAGTAATCGGTACCCCCATCGTAACACTGCGGCTAGACCCAAAACAAATATGCTATTCAGACCAACTTTCAACTGAACAGCCCGGATCGCTGCTGACAATAACGAGTAAAATGTCTGCACCAGAGCACATTATACAATGTTCTAAGGCCATTTTTATAGGATGTTCCTTTGCAGGCCAAGTGCATTCAGAGAAGAAGAAAGAATTTTTCCTACATAGCAATACATTTTTACAGTTTCAAGAGTTTAATTCCCGACACCTTTGAGTCCATGTTGTATTTCTTTAAGAGAGGCCTTGGTCACCACCCATCAAGACATGATACCAGCTTGTAGTGTGCAAGGCTATATTTAGGCATGATAAATTGCATGGCATTCCCAAACCAAGTGACTTTTTCCAAAACGTCAGCCTGTAGACTTGGTCAAAACCCATAGAAACACCTTTGAAGGCTGCAGAGACAAACTGACATCTGGTATAAACATAATTTTTGTCAATTAATTGGAATATGGCAGCATTACCTAAGGTTGAAATATTGGCCCTAAACCTGCTTGTTCTACTAATAATATTGCTTTGTGAATTACCCAGCTTTGAAGATGTTCCAATAAACTTTTTGGAAACATTTTACTACTGAATCGAATAAAGTTACCTGTCTATAGCAGGGATCTCCAACAGGTCGATTGAGAGCCATTTCAGTAGCTTGGACTTTATTGCCTGACTTTATTCCTTCATATTTTCAAACCAGCTTCCCTTTCGCAAAGGCAGCACCACTGTGAGGCCTGGGAAGCTCACAGTGCAGAGTATCCTCATCTGAAAATATTCTTTATTTCTCTTTCTTTTTCTACTTCTTTCTTTTTCTCCTTTCTTTCTCTACTCCCCTTCCTTGGATTGCTCTCTTTCTTTTCTTTCTAGACTTTTTGATGTTTTAATTTACTTTTTCTTCCCTCTTTCTTGCTTTCTCTCCTTTCTCTTCCTTTCTCTCTTTCTTCCTATGTCTTTTGGTCTCTCCTACTTTCCTTCTGCCTTGACTTTCTTTTTCTTTTTCTTTTTCTTCCTTTCTTCCTCTTTTTATGTGATTTTCTATCTACCCTTTCCTTTCTTCTCCTTTCTTGCTCTACATCTCATTTCTCTTTATTACTTAGTTTAGTTTCTTTCTAGTTCTTTTTTCTTTTCTTTTTTCTTGCTTATTTCTTCTTTCCTTATTATTTTTTGCTTTCTTTTCTTCTTCCTCTCCATTCATTCATGCCATTTTGTTTATTTCTTCTTGTTTTCACTTCTTTTATTTTCTTTCTTTTTTTCTGCTGCTTTCTTTCTTTTTATTTCTTTCCTTTCCTGTTTCTTTCTTCCTTTATGCTTCAATGCTCACTGGAGCACAACTGGGGGTATTCGCTTCAGAGGGCCTCATTTACTATATTTTGACGCACAGCAGCGCAGCAAGCCTTCCTGCTGCGCTGCCGTGTGTCAAAATAAAAGGGCAGGTCTGCGCCGTATCTACAAGATATGGCGCATTCCTGTCCTTCTCCTCTGCGTTGGCGCACTGCTACTGTTTGTGCCATGGTGCAATGGAGCCTGTGTTGCAGGGATGATTGTTGTTGTGCAGGGAGGGACACCACAGGGCCTTATTTTCGAGGCCCCTTTAGCCACTAGAGCATAATTGTTTTGATGCTACAGTGGTGCAGTGTTCTGGCCCATTTTTTCCAGGCCACGTAAAGTTGCCATGCATGACTTTTCATGGCGTTGTAACTATGAACCCATTTAACGCATTACTCAGTGTGAAAGGGGTGTTATGTGGGTTTGCTGTGGGTGTTCCCACACAACATCCATGGAACCTGACACATTTCCAGATTTACAAAGGGTCGTGAACCTTGGAATGTGTCAGAATCCTTTGCCTGCCCAGAGGAGGCGTAGGAGGGGCACAACAAGGAGAAACACTTCTATGTCTCCATGTTTTTTGCTCTTTCTATGTGTGCTGCATTCTGCAGCACACATAGAAGGAGCAAAATGCCATTAATTATTGTTTTCGTGCAGGAAGATGTCCCTTCCTGCATAACAACAATCAGCCCTTGATCCAGCGCCAATCAGGGATCGATAATCGATAAAACACAATCACTGGCCCATACTCACACACAACACATAAATCCCTGTTGCAGTGTTTCAAGTTTAACGTTAAATCAGTTGTTCATAAACTACAGGCTCGTTCTAACACACAAAATGCATAATTGAACCTGTAATCAACTCTCTTTCCTCTGATCGATGGACCATTAGTTGAGAAGTTGATGGTAATAATTAGAACTAACTATCAATCTATATTACTAAATAAATCACAAACTCGGTATAAGGTTAATAATATTTATCGCAAATAATGTGAAGGTATATGCTCATCATGTACAGTTTTACAAGGCAAACAATGTATAAATCACAGAGAGAGAACATTTATCAAAGCAAAAGGTGTCAAACTCAAATCTCAATGTACAGTATGTAATGAGGGAGTGGATAGATGAAGATACAAAAGTTTCAGAGACAAATATACATTTGCAAATGATTATGCAAAATACAGATCTTAGCTATACTAAGTATTTTAGTGGAAAATCTACCCCCTGGCCATGAGAATAGATGGGGGTTCCCCGAGAAAGTTCAGGGAACAAAGAGTAGGACAGGAACAGGAAACAGGTAGGCCTCTATCTGCATACAGCAAACCGACGGACAGCGACGATCTCCCCTCTATAGTTTCTTCAAAGGAGCGCTCCCAAAACACCCCCCAGACACCCCAGTTATACTCAAAAAACCTTCCTGTCCAACCCACCATTGTAGCAACATTTTCAGAATCTTTGTCCCTCATTGGTCAGTTTAGGGGGTGCTCTATCACACCACCAAAGTCACGTCCATGTTTTCACAGCATTCTTTGTTTTACATTTCTAACAACACGTAATCCACGTCTCATGATTACACGTTTCCTTCAATTAGTAACATGTTACAAATCCCTACATTTTCATTGTCCGCCTCTGCAGCTTCCGCGGAAGAAGTTTGTACATTTGCTCTTGGTCCCACGGCCATCCTTCCGTTACTTGGCAGACACACAATGATTTCTTGAAGGTTATCAACTTTTGCCTTCTCCATTTTCTCTCAGAGCTCGATTTTCGGCTTATTTATTAGTTTTCTTTTTAACCCTCAACTCGTCATGCAATGATGTAGGCCCATGCAAGCATCACTACGATGAATAAAACACAGACATTATTAATTTCATGAAATATAATTCTCACTGTTTTACCGCCCACCATTTGCACTATCCCACGTTATTTGTCTAACAAAGCATTAATGTGCAGAAAGCAGCATTATTATTATTTTTATTTTTAAGCAGAACGCGAATACAGCCTAGTCTTTCATGCATTAGTTCACGTTTTAATGCACGCATTCCACTCTCCGTTTATTCACATCTATACTCTGTGGTTGATGTTTTCGCTTTTCCTTTCCCCTTATCCAATCATCTAATTTATCTGGTGATGGTCCCATTAAACTCCCTGATACCGGAGTGACATTCTGCACTATTCTCCTCGGATCCATTTGCGCACTTCTCTTAGGGGTTTCAGTTAACATCTCACAAACTGGCAGATCAATTAATGAAGTACTTGTTTCAGTTTGTTCAGCCTGATCATCTATCGTTACCACTTTATTCCTGTCTCTATTCATTGGGACTGTCAACACATGTGCTCTTGATATATTCTGTTTTTCTCCATACAACGGAACTATAGGTCCAATTGTTACTGGCACTGTTAATGCTTCTGCATTCAGATTCAACTGATTAATTTTTTTTTGTCAACTCCTCTTTTGCCCTATTCAGCATGTCCATTTCACTCTCTTGTACTTCTCCAGTAACTACTGGGACTTGTGAAACCTGCGGAATTAGTGGGGTTCCCATAAATGGTGCATTTGGGACTGTTTCACTTGAGTTCTCTTGATAAGGTGGAGGTCTTTTAGTCAAAATGCCATCTAACAACTCATCATCAGTATCACTTGGGTCAAAATCTATCCTTGAAATCTCTACATTTTTCTTCTTCTCTTTACATTTTCCTCCAGTTGCTTCTTCAGCAACTATAACTGGGTACAAACCATCTGCTATTACAGCTCTCCTCCATCTTTTCATTTTATCATCCCGTTTTTCAAAAGGATACCTAGACATTACACTCCTATGTCTCCTTCCACCTCTATATTTCTCTCGATCATACGCTTCTTGTTCCCATTCCTCAAACGCTTCATACTGTGTAGGTCTGGGATTTGGTTCTACAGAGTTCATTCTTCCTCTCAAATTCTGTAGGATCCTTACATTAAATGTACCATGCTTCGGAAAAGCTAAAACACCACCATCTTCCGCGTATTTCACCCAATTTTCTAACCAAGTACACGTATGGTAACCACGTTCCAACATCATAAAAGAAGCAGCTGTTCTTGGAGGTGGAATAGGAATTCCCTCTCTTGTAACTATTGGTTTGTCTTTTTTAAAGAAACTCTTTATCTTATTAATCAGCTTCATTTTTCCCAAATCTTCTCACTAAAATACAATTCAATAAACAAACAACAAACTTTGTGCTTCTGTTTATTCCATTTGCTAACAACCGTCCAATACCAGTGCGACTCACACCAACGAACCAATTAGAACACTCCTACGTAATCAGTACCTTGACCAATAACAGCGCGGCTCACAGTAATCAACCAATCGTAGCACTTCAAATGCCAACTGTCTGACCAATGCCAGCACGGCTTTTTGTGACGTCAGTATTACTCCAACTACTGACCCTCCCTTTACAAAATAATACGGCAATGTTTTTCTATACTTTTCTCAACTAAACTTGTTAGAAAACAAACATAAAACAATGCTACTTTGTCTGTTCCACTAAATAAAGAGATAGTCTCCACTTCAAAAGAAAGATTCTTTCACTCCAAGTAAAATAACGACCAGCGCTATTCTACACCCAAACAAGCTACGGGAGGACTTGGTACTCCTCTAGGGATACTAACCAAAGTTTCGGAAGAGGACTTTCACATGGAAAGAGGTCTTGGTACTCCTTTGGGGATGTAAGGCCAGAGTTTCGGAAGTGGACCCTTCGCTATTTCAAACAAAATCTACTCTCAAACGAATAGTCCCTAATATAACACCAACAGCCTCTCGCCGTTAAGTATTATGACAAAATACAAAGTACTTCTGCAGTGTGATGCCTTTTCCACACTATTCTTCTGCCTCTTCAGGCTAATACATTATCATCCCAGGATCTTAGGTAACTCCGTACCCGTACTTCTAGACAACATAGAACAAAACACTAACTTTTCATATTAAGTAAACAAATAATCAATAATTGATAATTATTACCAAACTAATCAATAATTAACCATCCTCTGCTACCAAAAACTGATCCAGTGCCAATCAGGGATCGATAATCGATAAAACACAATCACTGGCCCATACTCATACACCCAACACATAAATCCCTGTTGCACTGTTTCAAGTTTAACTTTAAATCAGTTGTTCATAAACTACAGGCTTGTTCTAACACACAAAATGCATAATTGAACCTGGAATCAATTCTCTTTCCTCTGATCGATGGACCATTAGTTGAGAAGTTGATGGTAATAATTAGAACTAACTATCAATCTATATTACTAAATAAATCGCAAACTTGGTATAAGGTTAATAATATTTATTGCAAATAATATGAAGGTAAATGCTCATCATGTACAGTTTTACAAGGCAAACAATGTATAAATCACAGAGAGAGAACATTTATCAAAGCAAAAGGTGTCAAACTCAAATCGCAATGTACAGTATGTAATGAGGGAGTGGATAGATGAAGAGACAAAGGTTTCAGAGACAAATATACATTTGCAAATGATTATGCAAAATACAGAATTTAGCTATACTAACCTAAGTATTTTAGTGGAAAATCTACCCCCTGGCCATGAGAATAGATGGGGTTCCCCGAGAATGTTCAGGGAACAAAGAGTAGGACAGGAAGAGGAAACAGGTAGGCCTCTATCTGCATACAGCAAATTGACGGACAGCGACGATCTCCCTCTCTAGTTTCTTCAAAGGCGAGCTCCCAAAACACCCCCCAGATACCCCTGTCCAACTCACCATTGTAGCAACATTTTCAGAATCTTTGTCTCTCATTGGTCAGTTTAGGGGGTGTTCCATCACACCACCATAGTCACATTCATGTTTTCACAGCATTCTTTGTTTTACATTTCTAACAACACGTAATCCACGTCTCATGATTACACGTTACCTTCAATTAGTAACATGTTACAAATCTCTACATTTTTATTGTCCGCCTCTGCAGCTTCCGCGGAAGAAGTTTGTACATTTGCTCTTGGTCCCACGGCCATCCTTCCGTTACTTGGCAGACACAAAATGATTTCTTGAAGGTTATCAACTTTTGCCTTCTCCATTCTCTCTCAGAGCTCGATTTTCGGCTTATTTATTCGTTTTCTTTTTAACCGTCAACTCGTCATGCAACGATGTAGGCCCATGCAAGCATCACTACGATGAATAAAACACAGACATTATTAATTTCATGAAATATAATTCTCACTGTTTTACCGCCCACCATTTGCACTATCCCACATTATTTGTCTAACGAAGCATTAACGTGAAGAAAGCAGCATTATTATTATTTTTAAGCAGAACGCGAATGCGACCTAGTCTTTCATGCATTAGTTCACGTTTTAATGCACGCATGCGCATAAGCATTTCCCCGTGTTTTTGTGTTTTTGCATGTTAGTCTCACCCCACACCGTTAGTAAATGTTACCGAGGAGTTAATCCGAGCAGGTTTTATTTTCTCAAAACCCTGCTCCATCTTCCTGCAACACAGGCACCCTTGCACCATGGCCTGTTTGTGCGCCAGGGCAGGGGAGAACGACAGGAATGCGCTGTGTCTTGTAGATATGGCACATTCCTGCCCTTTTAATTTAACGCACGGCAGCACAGCAGGAAGGCTTGCTGTGCTGCAGTGCATCAAAATATAGCAAATGAGGCCCACAGTGTTTAAGTTGTGTACCCTTTTGAAATCCTTATGTTGGACAGTGGCTCAGGAAAGTTTTCAATCATCTAAAGTAGCTCTCACTATATAAAAGGCTGGAGACCCATGGGGCCGCATTATTTCCCTTCATTCCGCTGGACGCACCTTTTCCAAGGTGCGCCCAGCGCAATGAAGGAAGATGCGCCATATTATGATGAACGCGCTGCCCTCAGGGCAGCTGCGAACTTGCTGCCCTGGGGGAAGTGCATTCATGTGAAAAATGGAGCTGCTGCTTTAAAGCCACGCCATGTTTTCACATTGCAGGCGGCAACCCGTCGGCACTTTTAAAGGGGATTAGAGATCCCTTTGCAGGCGGATGTAGTCAGTGACTCTACCTGCCTGCAAGGGAATGTCTGGGGGGGTCGTTAGAACCCCCCCTCTAGAGGGCTGCTGTCAGTGTGCCTCCTGAGAGCTTCTTTGCCTCTGCGCCCACATCTGTTTTACGGTGCAGGCACACATGCAAAGGGATTCCCTCATTTTCATGGGGCATGCCCCCATGCAAATGATGGAATGCCTCCTGAAGATTGCGCTGGGCCTTTATGAGCACCAGCACTATCGGTATTACAGAAGGGGATGCGTAAGTGTCTGTGGCCCCTCTGTAATACCAAAGTGTAGCAGGGCGCGCAAAGCGAGTGCAAACGCCTTTTGCGCCCCCGGGGCCCTTTGTGTAATACGTCCCCTAGTCTATTGTTACTAGGGATGCTTCGTGATCCCTATTTGTATATAGGAACAAAAATTCTTCCATTCCAAGAATTTGGGAGTTCTCCTTGTTGATAGCAATAATTAAATAGAAGAACTAGGAAAGTGGACCAAACGTTTGTTCTCTTTTAATGATGGTAATGGGAATTTATTCAGGATCCATAGCTCCTCAACATATAGTCTTTAATGTATGTTCCTTAATCTGTTCTAAATAGGGGGGGGCATATTCTCAACTGTTGTCCAAGGGAGGGGAGAAAAGTGTTATCTACCAGATCGATGGAATTTACGGCGTACAATTCAAAAAAAAATGTAGTCCATTTATAATCGCTAATTGAGATTCAGTTTGACTCAATTCGATGGCCACTAGACTCAGCAATCAATTTCCAATACCTGGTACTATAATTTGTATTTGCAGCCTCTTGAACCACAGTCAATCTGCCTGAAAACTTTTAACGAGAGTTCAATGTCTAATTCTTCTTCTTTTCATCAGACTAATTATTTTACTTCTCACTGGGGGGAAGTACATAAATTGATCAACTTTGCCTCAGAAGCCTGTGTCACTGGAGATCTTTTCCCCTTAAAAGATCTCATATAAAATTCATAGTCCATGAGAGGATTTGTAATTGATTTAGCCATTTCAACAGTTGCCATTTTCAGCCATTTACTTGCTTTCGCTTGAGAAAGGCAGGTACCTGCAGAAACTCCCACTGTCTTGACTTTCAGTTTCTTTCAAATGTATCTTTTCCATTGCTGCTTATGAGTTAAAAATGCACAAAAGCGAGTAAATTATTGTTGAATATCACAAGAGGTGAAGCGCTGTTTCTTTGAGTGTTTATTTGATGATATTTTTTCCTCAATAAACATGTAAATGTGTGGCACTATTGATTTTATTTCACAGGGTGAACGGAGGCCATGATCTCTCATAGATCTTTTGCTGGCCTGTCATCATAATCAAATTCTAAATTTGGTTATTAAAACCATACCAGAGACAATAATTAACAAGCTTTTGCAATGCAATAGGTCTCGCATTTGGGAGAGTTAGAGCTATTGGAGTTGTAAATAACAATGTCTTTACCCATGTGTTTTGTTTTCGAGTGTAGTGGATGTATGTGATGTGGAGTGGAATTATGTGGGTTGTATTGGAATTGTTAGTTGTGGAATTGTGTGGGGTGGAGTGTATTTGTGTAGTGGAATTATGTGGCATTGTTCTTAGATGGGGTGAGAGTTGCATAGAATAGATAGAAAGGAAGATAGAGAGGGATAGGTATTTTGTGCAGGAAGTGGTGAATGAACTCTAGACAGAGGAGCAGAAAGAGTGTGTGAGAAAGGGAGAAAGAAGGGGAGAGCAGGCCACAGAAGTATAAAGAGGGAGGACCTGTGTACGCAGAAGACACCCTAAGAAGAGGAGAAGAGCGTGGGTTTGAGGGACAAAAACCTTGAAAAGGCACGAGAAAGAAACTGTGCTTAGTATGTGTGAGCAGGTAGTATAAGAGGTGATAGGGAGTGTGAGGGAGAGATGAGAGGGGTCAGTGGGATTGCGAGAAGAGGGATAGTAGTGGTAGTCTGAGGGAGAGATGAGAGGGGCAGTGGGATTACGAGATGAGAGGGGGTAGTGGCACTGTGAGGGAGATGAGAGGGGAAGTGGGTGTGTGGGGGAGAGTTGACAGGGTTGGTGGAAGTGCAATTGCTTGTTGTGGAATTGTGTGATGTGGTGTGAAGTTGTGTAGTGGAAATATGTGGAATGTCAGTGACATACATTTGAATGTTTCTTAGAATGACTAGTCATTCAATGCTCAAAATGGCAGCCATGTGTTTGCTACTGCTACTTATTATTGTACTTTCACTTATGACCAAATTCCCTCATTGATCAGTGAAGGATTTTATAGGGTATTGTGAAGATCCTCATTGTTATTGAGCCCTAGTGGTTGTTTACAGTCTAGTTCCAAGATCATACGTGACTCTAACTGACGTAGTAAGCGTTCTCTATTGCCGCCTCGTTGGAGAGTCGGAATGGCATCAATGACAAAATATCTAAGGCAGTTTAGGTCATTGTTATGTTTGATTTTAAAGTGAATATCTTCATGAAGAAGCCGTCAATTAGAGAACAAGAAATGCTATGAAAAAACGAGTATGAAAGAATACAACAAGGCAAAAGAAAGCCTGAAAAAGGATTTACTACAATGGAAGAGGCAAGGACTGATTTCTAAAGAGGAACATAAATTTATGCATAATGAATTCCCTGTGCTCCCCACGATTTATTTCATACCCAAAATTCACAAGAAGTCCACACCTATTCCTGGCAGACCAATCATCTCAGCAAATAATGGCATATGCGAGAACATAACACAGTATGTGGATTATTATCTTCAAGAGCATGTTCAAAAACTCCCCACTTACATCAAAGACACCAGTGACTTTTTGACCAAATTGAATCAAATCGTAAGGACAGTGGGATTACTGCTCATTACGTTAGACATTGAATCGTTATATACGAGTATAGATCATCAAGTGGGTCTGACAGCAGTAAAGCATTTTTTAGACACCGGATCCTTGACTAAATACAATCACAACATTATGTTGTTAGAGCTGATCAGGTGGTGTCTATTCAACAACTTCTTCATATTTGGCAAAGAATTATTTAGACAAAAACGGGGAGTTGCTATGGGAGCCTGCTTCTCCCCCAGCTATGCCTGCTTGCATGTTGGCTGGTGGGAGGAGCAGGTCCTAAGAACAACTCACACAGCGATGTATTCCACACACGTTATGTATTGGTTTAGATTTATTGATGACGTTTTCATCATTTGGAAGGGTGATCGCGACAGCGCAGTGAGGTTCATCCAGGAAATCAATAATAACACTGTGAATCTTAAATTTACATCACATATCAGCGAGCACAGTGTAGATTTTTGGGATGTGAGAGTGTATGTGTCAGACATGAAACTAGAGACGACACTGCACCGTAAAACAACTGCAGGCAACTCTACGCTGCATGTGAGAAGCTCCCACCCCAAACACCTGGTTAAAAGTATCCCGTTTGGGGAATTCCTTAGACTGAAAAGAATCTGCAGCACAGAAGCTGAGTTAGATAAATGCTTGCATGAAGCCAAGGAAAGGTTCAGGATGAGAGGGTATAGTGATAAGATCTTGAATGAGGCCACGAACAAAGCGAAGGCCAGAACGAGGGAGTCCCTGCAACAACAAAAGAGGAAAGAGACAGAATCTGTTCAGGAACCAATTACATCACAAATATTCACAAGTTTAGATGAGTATACTCCTAGACTCATCACTACATTTAACCGTCAGGAGAGGCAGATAAGGTCGATTATCAAGAAAAGTTGGCCAACGATACTTACTGATGGAGTAATGGCACCCAGATTGCCAGCGTCACCAACTTTTACATTTAGACGAGCACCATCCATGAGATCAGTAGCCCAGATATCAATCACAGTACCTCGTGGCTCAGACCTAAGAATGGGTTTTACAAATGCTCATCTTGTAGGGCCTGTAAATTTGGGGTCAATACTACACATTACTCGACACCCTTCAGTCCCAATAGCTATCAAAGGTAACTTTAATTGCCGGACTGAATATGCGGTGTATGTGCTGACGTGTACCTGCGGTTCTGAGATACGTTGGAAGTACCAAGCTGCAGGTACATGTGAGAATTCTTCAGCACTTACGGGCCATAGTGAACAGCGATGCCACATATCCTGTGGCACGTCACTTTAAAATCAAACATAACAATGACCTAAACTGCCTTAGATATTTTGTCATTGATGCCATTCCGACTCTCCGACGAGGCGGCAATAGAGAACGCTTACTACATCAGTTAGAGTCACGTATGATCTTGGAACTAGACTGTAAACAACCACTAGGGCTCAATAACAATGAGGATCTTCACAATTTCCTTTAAACATCGTCCACTTTACGCTGCATTAGTCAAAATCTGTATGATATAATTAATAAGGAATATCTAGTAGTATATCGAATAGATATGCCTTTGCTTACAAAACACGAGACACTGAGTCACAATAGTCTCTGCAAACGTGCCCTGTATCCAACTAGCCTAGATGCAAATAGTTTAGGATTTTCACATATTGAAATGTGATTTTATATTTATGCTAACAAGCACCCGAGAGCCTACAGCCTATCAATTTATTTTAATAATAAAAACTCGAAAAAACAAGAAAAGATTTTATAGATGTGTATATCATAAGTATTTACAAATTTAAAATTGTGTTCCACTTTGTTTATGTTTGCACTATAATGCACTAGGCACTTTTAAGCATTATACACTAATAGGGTAGCTATGAAGCACATAAGCACTTTAACCAGGACATGCAGGCTCTATTTGCACATATGATGTTTCGAATGCTCATATTTTGGCTTCTTAATGAAGGTTTTTAGATATGTTAATATTGAGGATGCCATGAATAATGTACTGAATCAAATATGGGATGACTATTTGCATTTAGGCAGTAAGTAATGAAATACTATTTTGTCCCAGTCGGTCACATATCATGTGTATAGTCTCAAGTTGGATTAATCAAAATGAAACATTTTTTAAATTCCACCGGAGTATTTATCTATCTATGTATTTATTTAAACATATGTTTTAAGTATACATAATGTAATTTATATTTATCATTATTGTATTAGAAGTCTGTCTTCACATGTTGGCTAAAATTCTGAGCAAGTACGCATTTAAGCTAAAAGTACAGTCTGTTTACTATGTCCGTTGTTAAAGCTATCACGTGACACAAAAAGGTTTGTTTAAATGTAATTACCGTGTAGCGTTTCACTGTGTGATCAAGGTCACTTGTTGACCGAAACGCGTGATGACTACGGATTGTGAGAAATAAACCAAGCGGAAAGAAAAGAGGAGTTTGTGCTCTTTGTGTTCGCTCCAAGGAGGTGGAAGGGCGTTTACTGTGAATGTATATATATATATATATATATATATTGAATCAGAAATGACAAATGCATCTTGTTAACAGGGCAGCATAAGGGCAACCAATGTAAGAAATTGTTAAAACTTTTTTTGCAAAAGTCCGTTTTTTTTAACTTTGAAATATAAATTTAATGCAGCAAACACATTACGAAACCAGTTCAAAGGTATTTGAGCTAGTCTGGCTTCTGCTAAATGATTATTAAAGCAAACAGACACAGAATCAGCATATTTAAAAAGATTAGAGGATTTTACCAAATTCTGAATTAGAGCTGTCACGTTTCCTGGGTTCATGGGCGAGTAGCTCATCCAGATCATATTTTATCTTGGCATTCTGGAACTATTGCTACTATTTATCACATTACAAAATCAGGACTGCAGGTCCCATAAAGCATAACAAAAACATGGACTGGATGAAGTGCTCAGGCTTGGATCTTGAAAAGTTGAAAGCTCTGTCTTAATCAAGTGCCAGATTATGGCACTTCCGGACACGGAAAACAGTTACAAAGGACTGGTATTTTTCTATAAGAAGGGTGTAACATTTGTATCTGTAAAGAATATTAGCATTGTGCGGTGCCCATATATAGTATTTCATTTTTCAAAACAGTTCCCGTGAATCATTTTTGATTGAATTACACTTGGCCAATTATAGCTAGCATATAAATATGTAGCGGACGTCATTCATGTAGCCTATATTGGTCAGAACTCTTGGAACATCAATTTAGAAATAAAGTTTTGTCTTTCCCTTCTATATCACATGGCACCAAAACATGCCTCAGAAAAGAGGTGTCAGAGAGGAGTCTCTACTTTGAATATGGGAGCCAGTGAAGAGGAGATGCAGGCTTCACATGAGAAGTGACTACAGAAGTTAGGGGCTGAAGAGGCAGAGCACACACAAATACATATCTGTGATAAAAAATGAGTTAAGAAAATAGCAAAGCATGTTAAAGTTGAGGCGTCTCATTGCCCACAGTGTGCATACTAGCTCTTTGAAGCAGCCATCTTTTTAAATCACGCATTCTGTGCGCGTGCACAAACTAATATCATCCATCTAATAGAGAAGAAGAATATAAACATTACAAAACTAGAAGATTACTCTCCGTTTGTTAACCGCACAAACAACAATAGCAGAAACAAGAAAATGGACAAGGACATGAAGTGGGCTGGAGAAATGGAAGATAAACCTAACTTGTTTGATAGAGTACTGAAACGAGCGCATACCGTGAATGCAGCCAACGTCGAGGCAGAGGACAGAAACAGGTGTGATGTACGGTTTGGTTCTAATGAAGATGATAAAGTAGGACATACAAATGACCTTTTATTTTCAGATGAGCTATCAACGGGGTTGCTCTTGTCAAAGTGTTTGGTGACAGGGACTGCCTACCCTCCTCCTGTGATCACCAACTCCACCCCCACTCAAAGATGTAATTAAAGGATGCCGTCCATAGCCCCCACTCATAGAGGCTCCCAATGACATGGACCCCACTCATAGAGGCTCCCAACGACATGGACCCCACTCAGAGAGGCTCCCAACGACATGGACCCCACTCATAGAGGCTCCCAACGACATGGACCCCACTCAGAGAGGCTCCCAACGACATGGACCCCACTCATAGAGGCTCCCAACGACATGAACCCCACTCATAGAGGCTCCCAACGACATGGTAGCGATGTGGGGATCAGCTTGAGTTCAGAGTAGGCTGAACTTCCTCCTGCTCAAGTGGTTGGGAAGCAAAAGACAGAATTCACACAACACCTCGAAGCCTGAGGCAACAAGAAATGTGTTTCTGGCCTAAAAAGACACATACGTTACCCAGCATCAATGAACATGTCCCTAACACGTCAATGAGAAGCATGTCCAGAATGAACGACAGAAAGTAACACCCTCTGACATAATAAACAACATGGCATGTCCCTAATATGGAAAAGATACCCACCAAATACAAATGCGCCCCCTATCACGCACTTTTCTTCACAGCAACACATACAAAAAAAACCTCTACATGACTGAAACGAGACTGAAGGGCAGATCTGTTTTTTAGAACTTTCCGCCTAAGGAATGCAAGAACCTGGGGTGCAGAATGAATGTGTCTACTGTCAGTTCGACAAGGGGGGGCTGAAATATCAGCTCAAGGACTTACAAATTTTAAGTAGAAATCGCACCTTCTGGTTTTTTTGGGCTGTTTTATATACCGCGAACTTGACCCGAAGGTATTGGTGCACCAGTTACATTACACAAGGACATGTTCATTTTTGGTAGGCATCGAGAGATTAAGTGATTTGCCCAGAATCACAGGATGTTGAGCCAAGACTCGAACCTGTTTCTCCAGTTCCAAAGTTGGCAGCTCAGGCCGTTATGCCCTTTTTTATTTAAGAAAAAATAATCGGAAAACAAAGCTTTTGAAACAAGTATCTCCCCACCCCTCTTTTGATGCAAGTGGCACAGGAAGAACAACAATGGCCAATCACAACATGTCACTTGTATACCTGTAAACTTGATTGGTCCTCCACTTTTTTGTTTTTCAAGGAATGGGGATGAAAAAATATATAAAGTGTTGCTCGTTAGAAAGCAAGGACTGATTGAATGTGACATCGTACCCTTGACCACTTTTATGTGCATTATGTATATGTACCTTACTCATTGACCCATGAAAATCGTCATACTGATAGTCTCATGCATGCCTTTTTGATCCTGTCAACTCCCTTGCACAATTTTTGTCCTACACTGCAAAGTCGACCATCAAGAGCCCTGGGACATGTACTAGGAGCCATTGAATGTGCACTGTCAGCTCAGGGACGAACACTGGAAGGCCTGGTATGGGCGCTAGTAGCCCCGGGTGTGCACTGTTGAAATCCTGGGGTGTACAATGGAAACCCTGTGATGTGGACTTTTACCAAGGTATGTCACTGGAAGCCCTTTTATAGGCATTAGGAGCTCTTGGGTGTGCACTGGAAGCCCTATTTTTGGTGCTGGCAGTTCTAGGATCTGTAGTGGCAGCACTGGGACGAGCAGTGGAAGCTCAGTTATGGGCAATATGTGAAGTGGCAGCCCTAGGAAGCACACTGGAAGCTCTATTACAGGCGCTGCTACTTATGGGATGTGAAGTGGCAGCCGTGTGATGGGCACTGGCAGCCCTGTGATATGTACTCTTTGTGCTTGCTTTATTCGCCCTACGTTGGCAGGGTATGCCCAGACGTGGGTCCCTTGCTCACTTTGCCACTGGATTCAAGCTAGCCTGGCTGATGAGGGGTGTCCCCCCGAAACCGCTCCCAGGATGCTTGTTTCTGGTCCAGGGAAGACCTGGCTTGGCAGTTCAGGCTGGACTGTTCCCATGAGGAACAGGGTCCAGACTGAGTTGCATATGGCTGGGTCTAAACTGGGGTGGCGAAGTGAGCTAAAGAACGATGATAGATTCAACCCAGATCTGTGACTGGGAGTGAGTGACTGAAAAGTTTCAGCGCTCCGTCCATCATCTCCTTGTGTTTGCTGTGTGCACTAGAAGCCCAGGCATAGGCATTGGCACTGGCAGGTTCACTGGCACCCCTGAAATGTGCATTTCTAGCTCTGGGCTGTGCACATAGTGTAAGGTGCTAGCTTAGCACTGGAGAATTCAGCATTCTGAGTAGGAAGGATGTCCTCCTGTCACGCTCTCTGTGGCCTACCATGCCACGTTTACTATACTGCGATTAGAGTTGCTATTTCTGTTCCACTGCAATTCCATCTCTAGGGTGGTGTGACCAGTGGCACTGCACTGAGTGCTGACTTCGGATGAGGGCACAGCATATTGTGGTTTTAAAAGCACCTGCTGCTACGCTCCTCGCCTCCAGCAATTTTACAGCAACAATAAAAAATTCAAGATAACTCCGGTGATTATTGTTCTTCCTAGAGAGAGATGGAGTTTTGTCTAGTGGAAGTTTTGACTCATCGTAAGGTAGTGCAGAGGGTTAACTGCTGCTAAGAACGAGTACCAAGCAGATCACAAAGTGATGTAAATAGGTCAGTGGGTTACTGCTTTTGCAGAGAGATCCTTTTGTTACTTGCAGTGTATAAGGTAAAATCCTAATGTAGAGCAGTGAGCAATTAATGGTCATCAAAGAGCTGCATGCAAACTGCAAGTTTTAGGTTAGAGCGTTTTGATTTTTCCCCAGTCTTTCATTATCCTAATGTTGCATAAAGGATTCATTTGGATAGAAACCAGTTCTTATTATTAAAGAGAATCCCCAACCATGGTGTAACGTTTTAAATTCTGTGTTTATGCTTCTCCAGATTAAGCACTCTTAAACTATAATGCCTACCTCTGTGGATGACACCTTGTAGTCCTCTGATTTATGTATTGTTTCCTATTCACTGATTTACACACGTATGTATGATTGATTGTCTCTGTGTAATGCGTGTGAAGTAAAGTGCTATGACATCCTAAACTGGTATGAGTGGCACTATAAAATTCATTAAATACATCTGAGAGAGAGAAATTATGGAGAGGTGAGAGGCACTGTTAAAGGGGGGTAGTGAGGGAATCCGTGGCAGAGGTGATCATTGGGAGGCGCCAACAAACATTGTCACCCTGGGTGCCACCAGTGCTAAACCTGGCCCTGTTCCACTGCATCTGATTATTGCTCTATACACAGCTGGCAAAGTATTATCCTCTTCGTGGCTGTTTTTTTGGGCAGTTTTTATATCACGCGAACTGGAGCCGAAGGTATTCGAGTGGTTTACACGAGCCCCTCTTACATTACACAAAAACACATTCAATTTTTGGTAGGCACTAGAAGATTAAGCAGGGGGACAGGAGGAAGAGTCGGTGAGATGGTTTTGTGGGTTAATGCACCTCCTCCAGAGATCTCCGCTCGAATTGCTGTTCCAATTACAGTCATTTACTGGAATGTACTGTGTGTGACCTGTAAAGTCACAGGCCAGGGGCCTCAGTAGGAGAGAGACTGCTCAGCAAATAAGGCGCCTGCTGCAAAGGTCAAGATGGAAACTGCAGGCCAAAAATGTGAACCCTATAAAATAGAGTGTTCAATGGATTAATGGGTCTGCTGCCGAGATATAGAAATAGGCACATTATAAAATGAATTCCAAATAACACCTTCAGCAAAGATCCATGGACAACATCATTTGAGCGAGTGGGATCAGATTCCCTCGCATCCTCGTGTGGATCTGATATTTTTTAACCTTGTTGAGAGCTTCCATCGGTTGCAAAAGCCTCGGTTCTTGTTGTGGATAAATAAGCCAGGAAGCAGGAAAGACAAGCATTGGCATAGCCAATAGGTCTCGCTTTTGGGACCTTATAAGTATTTAGTTATGCAGCACAATATTCTTGGTGCAACATCAACCGTTGCATGGCTAAACACTTATAAGGTCCCAAAGGCGAGATCTATTGGCTATGCCAATGCTTGTTTATGAATTAAAAGTAAGCATTAAAACATAATATTTTCAACGAGTTGTATCAAATATAATTAACAACACGAATTAATAGTAATTAATTGCACTAGGTCAACTCACGCAAAGCACATTAAAAAACATATGCACAACCATATGCACAACATTAAATAAATAAATTATTCAGAATCAGAGTCTGGTAAGTGACTACTTAGTTGAGAGGAAACATGCATGAACATAAGTACAGTACACATTGTAAATGTTCCAGAAAAAATAAAATAAAATAAGAAAAGTAGTCACCGTTGTCATAGGACCAATAAAACCGAACCTTGTAGGCAGATGAGGCAGAGAAAAGCAGCGCGCAGGAGAACATGTCAGCAGAATATCGTGGTCATGCTTAAGAAATGAAGTAGACACACTGGTCACGAGGACATGAAACAGTACCTTTGTTTCTTTAGGAAACCGCCAATGTAGAGTCTCTCCAGGAATATAAAGGAAGGGCTCCACATCATAAATCAAAATATACAATGCCGCCTGCTGCATGATGACGACGTTCAGAATTGGCAAGTAAAAACGTGGTTGGCAAGGAATGTGTAGAGCACACTGAATATTAGCAGCTCCAGGCAACCACAAGATTGCGGCACGAAGGGCACGCCGGGCCGGGTGGCTCACCGCATCGCTGTGCTTCAAAACGTCTAAGCAGGCAAGTAAGATTGTGAGAAGGCACTCGTCACAAGGATGAGGTGGCGGCATATCCGAAGAATTCGAAACAGGTAAGTGGGCGCGCGCTGTGCTCATGCGCTAGTGAGATATTTGAAAAACAGGCAGCGGTTTAACTGCCAAGGTGCAATAAAAGGTATTAACGGAAATTTAAATATAAATAAAGTACTCACGAGCAACCCATCAAATAAAAATCCAGAAAGGCTTTGGCATTATATATATATAGTTCACTATGTTACCTCGTTGAACCGCTAAGCAAATCTTCTCACAAAGAGGGGTTAAGAACACTTGTCACTTGTCACAGAGTTTGAAGTTTGCTAGTCGCATTTAAAAACACTGCCAAAGTTCGCAGAATGTCAGAAAAGGTGATGTGGTCATCAGCATTGGAGATAAAGTAGAACGAAGAAAACTCCTATGAATATAGGCAGAAAGGTGAAGGCTGCTGTAGAAAACTGCGCTAAGAAGAAACACAATTCGGTTGTAATGAAGAAAGATGCAGAAGTCACTACAGGCTCACGTAGGGTCCTCGGGTAAATCCTCAATAACACAGACAGTGAGAGAGCCGCGCGGCCGTGAAAGTAACGCGGCCGCGAAAGTGATCGCGCTCTGTGGTGGGGGAGGGGCGGAGCGAGGCGCTTGGGAGAGCAAGCGAGAGGAAAGCCAGATGGCGCCTGATCGCGAGAAAAGCCAGATGGCGGCTGTGCGCGTGCCCGCAAGCTTTAGGCCACAAGCAAAAGCTTGTGGTCGGATTTCTGAAGCCCACTCACTAAATGTCTCGCCAGACCAGCGCATGCGCTGGCTCAGGCGAGACCTAAAAAAAAGTTCAATAGGGGTTCATGTAGCTCTCAACAGGGTTTATCTCACAGTGAGGAGATCCCGAGAAACGGGCCTAGAGAGAAAGGTGTGAAGGTTTGTATCAGCATTTCTTACTAGCATTCATTTTTTTCGCTACGGATGTTTTGGTTTCAATAGTTTAGCTATTAATCTTGAATTTTACTGATATTGTGGTACTTTTCGTACATTATTTATAATCTGATGTTAATTGGCAGTGGCCACGGAACACTGCATGGATTTACCTACAGTCTTCAGCTGAAAAAGGGTGGCTTTCTAACAACTCTCATGAAAGTGTGAATGACCTTACGAATGGGGTTGATACTGGGCGTGAGCCCTCAGAATAAGTGGGGCCAGTCTGCTGCCTGGCAATCAAGATGGGCTATAAACTCTTCTCTATTGAACAGACAGAGGGGAGGGGTGAGGGAGGTGTCAGGTCGGGCATGTGCATTAAACGGTGTGACCAGTCAACTTGGACATTTCTGTCCAAAAATTCCTGGTTTGTTGTGACTGATTTTATAATTACTTTGTGTCAGTTACAGCATCTAAATACACAATTTATTCGTCGTACAAAAAATTAAGTATTGCGTCGCAGACTTCATTGATGAACAAACCTAATCGGGTAAATCAAATGTTTTATGTATAGATGGATAGTAAACAACACCAAAACAACAACAGCGAGAATTTGGCGTTACTGCAAGAGCTACCGGCTTTGGAACTTGGGAACCAGGTTCCAGTCATGGCATTGCCTCAACGTCCTGTGATTTTGGGCTATGTTGCGGGCATCTTTTAAAGCTTTTCATTTGCCTACTTGATCATATGAGCAAACTGCACCATAGTATAAAAGAGAATTTGTACATTACGTGTTTAATGAATACCTTTCCAACATGGTGAACACAATATAAATTATTTGATTATACCAAAATCGGTGGTGATCGCTGAAGAGGAAAAGGCTTTATTATTTCAGATCCATCCAATGACTTCTGGAAATTAGGTGGGGGGTTTTTAGTACAAACAGGAAAATGGCGCTCAAGCTATTGCGTATGCTAACTATAGATTTGTGTGCATGCGGTGCTGCCAGGTCAGGGGAATAACCCGATAACCCCTGGGAATTGTATGAATCGCAGGATTCACACTGTGAAATGAGTATTGTCCTGGGCACACGCGGTGAGTGTATTAACAGAACGTTAGTCTGTTTGCAGTACGTTATAGTAAATGCGAGGTCGGCATCAGTATTGGAACCGAAAAGTTTATTTCTATTTCAACACCAATTGTGTTAGATACAGAAACCAGCCGACACGTGTTTCGTCACTGGGACAAGTCCCGTGACTCATCAGGGCCTGATACCGGTGATAATTCCAAACCGGATGAGGAGAGCTGGAGCAACTAGGCAGGAAAGCGCTGGATGCGGCGCCACCGAAATTTTACTGCGAGGGTGCTGTGTCGCGGGCTTTGGGTTGCCGAGAAATAATACGAGGTACCGTCTAGGAGGGTGTAGCCTTTAGGAAACTGTAGAGTCCTGTACTAGAGGTGACGGCTGTCCAGTGTCCGGCGTGTGTCCGGGAGTAGGAAGTCTGCACGGTCAATTGCGGACACGTGAGCCCGGGAGTAGGAAGTCTGCACGGTCAATTGCGGACGCGTGAGCCCGAGTGCGGGCAAAACGTGGGTAGCTATAAAGGTGGCGGGTGTGGACGCCGCAAAAAACTGGAGACTGGAGGAAGAAGCACGTCTGACACTGGAGCCGGGGAGGCTGTTAGGACGTAGAATATTCTACGTGAGCCCGAGTGCGGGCAAAACGTGGGTAGCTATAAAGGTGGCGGGTGTGGACGCCGCAAAAAACTGGAGACTGGAGGAAGAAGCACGTCTGACACTGGAGCCGGGGAGGCTGTTTGGACGTAGAATATTCTACGTCCTAACAGCCTCCCCGGCTCCAGTGTCAGACGTGCTTCTTCCTCCAGTCTCCAGTTTTGCGGCGTCCACACTCGCCACCTTATAGCTACCCACGTTTTGCCCGCACTCAGACTCACGCGTCCGCAATTGACCGTGCAGACTTCCTACTCCCGGGCTCACGTGTCCGCAATTGACCGTGCAGACTTCCTACTCCCGGACACACGCCGGACACTGGACAGCCGTCACCTCTAGTACAGGACTCTACAGTTTCCTAAAGGCTACACCCTCCTAGACGGTACCTCGTATTATTTCTCGGCAACCCAAAGCCCGCGACACAGCACCCTCGCAGTAAAATTTCGGTGGCGCCGCATCCAGCGCTTTCCTGCCTAGTTGCTCCAGCTCTCCTCATCCGGTTTGGAATTATCACCGGTATCAGGCCCTGATGAGTCACGGGACTTGTCCCAGTGACGAAGCACGTGTCGGCTGGTTTCTGTATCTAACACAATTGGTGTTGAAATAGAAATAAACTTTTCGGTTCCAATACTGATGCCGACCTCGCATTTACTATAACGTACTGCAAACAGACTAACGTTCTGTTAATACACTCACCGCGTGTGCCCAGGACAATACCCATCCAATGACTTGCTGTATTTTTTGTGCCACTTATATGTTATGTTGATTTTTAGTTTCTAATTTAAGGCACACATCCTTGCGACTGAAGGATATTAAATGATTCTCAGCAACCGCATCCTTAGGACTTTACAGGGATCGTTAGCAAGATGATGCCTCTGTAAAGCAGTTTCCCAATCACGAACTGGAATTCAACTATTTATTTTTATTGACTCTTGAGAAAAAACGGATGACAGACAGCAGGAGAGGGCAGTACAACGACAACAACGCTGCAAGCGAGAAAACGAGCTGGAAGGGTGGGAATCAGCCTGCAAATACATGCGCTCTTGTGGAGTGCTACAAGCATAATTAAAAACAAGTGAGGCAAGGGCGTTGTAAATGTGACCAACTTAGCATGGTTTACAGCCCTGTTTACAGAAGAAGCACTGCAGGGAAGCTAAGCTCAGAGCAAGAATGCTCTGCAAACAAAAAGAGAAGCTTATCCAAACACAACAGGAAAGCAAGAAAAAAAAAGTCCCCCAAGAACAAGACAACAATGCGTAATGATATCGTAGTTAGTCCCTACTCCTGGGAGGAACGAAATAGAAAAGGAGGGACAAAAAGGCAGGACTGACCACTCGCAAGCAAGGATTTTTAAAGGACTTTGCAACAAACTAATCAAAAGCAGGGGCGTGGCTTTATGCCCACAACAGAAGTATACTAAAGTATACAAGAGGTCGTATGCTTACGCTCAACCTAATAAAGTATGCAAGAGGTCGTACGCTCCACCTAAAAAAGCATACAATATAAAAAGACAATAAATAATCCAGTCTGTGAGCAGCAAGCAATGCATCATTAAAGAGAGTCAAAAACTTTCCTATCAGAGACAATCAACTGAATAACAGTAAAACCATTAAAAATTAAAGAGCAATAAAAACGGCCACTTTAAAAGCACACAAATCTCAGATCTTGGTGTACTTAAGGCCCTTGTTGCCGTTCGAGTCTCACCGCTCTTACTAAAAAGCTGGCCACATTAAAACATACAATTTCATTCGGCAGCAATTGCAAAAAGGTTAAAGCAGGTCTAACGTGTAAAATGATGCCCTCTCAGCAAGGGTAACATGTACTGATTCTGCGGTGATCTGTAGTGTCCACAGAACATTACAAAGTGCATGGAATCTTGATCTGAAAAAGAGTCACAGCTGCAGGGACCTATATTGTCAACTTTATTCCAGCCCAGAGGCTCTGCTAGGAGCCAATGTAATACATTTTGTCTAAATCTTGTTAGTAAGAAACGGTGATGTGGGTTTGTGAAATTTGCAATTTAAGGCTCAATGGTCGAACAAGACTTCATGGAGACAAATGCCCTAACAGTGGATTTACTCATCTCCCTCCTCTCTCTGTTTGCCTGTGTAAAAGATATACATCATCTCTTCACCCACAGTAAGTCCCCACGAACAATCCATTCAGGTAAACTGTAAAGCTCTGGACGTCTTAAGTTAGTAAATTATAACTTAATATACCTAAGTCATGGAAAGTTACTGGCCCTTCTTAATTTCATACAGTCAGACAATGCCGCCTGGTTCAGCCCCAACTCACTGTTCAGCCACAGCGAGACCCATCTATGCAGTGGTCGTGATGCTAAGAGATCTGACATATATCCTGTCCCTACCTCTTCATGTGGAATATAGGAGGGAGTGGGTTGGGGTAAGGAGAGTAGGCGCCTCATGAATTTATTTTCAAATGTTTGTAGTTCATTGGTCTCTCTGTACCCCCAGATGTCACAACCATAACTCCATGAGATACATTTAGACTGATGCATTTTTAACAAGGCCTTAACAGGCTTTGCTCCCAGTCTAGAAGCAAATTCAAATGCAGAAGTAACCATTCTGGCCATGTTGTTTCGTTTATCTTTAACCAGAGGAGTCCAGGAGACTTTTTCGTCTAATAAAACACCAAGATACAAAAATGCCTTAACTCTGCTGATGGCAAAACCCTCCAGCATGCATTTCCTAGGGCACCTACCTCTGGTGTCCATTATCAGTATATGGGATTTGCTGTAGTTGGTACTTAAATCCAGATTACTCATGAAGCTGGCAAAGGACTTTAAAAAATGCTGTAAACCCATTCCAGTTCTTGCTAACAGCACCGCTTCATCAGCATACAAAAGGGCTCAAATAAAATATTGACCTGCACTTGGAATATCCGTATAAGAATCACACAATGTTGGTTCTAAGTTGGTAATGTACAGTGTAAACAATACTGGGATCAGGATACATCCTTGTCTCACTCCACGTTGGACCCTGAACAATGTAGAAAAACTCCCACTCTGATCGTATCTGACTACAGTGGTCAAGCCTCTATGTAACTCATAAAGGAAGCCCCCTATGTCTATCTATACCCATGCTAGGGAGAATGGACAACAATTTGCTCCAATTCGCTCTGTCAAAGACTGATGTTAGGTCCATAAGGGCAAGACATACCTAGCCCCCCTTAGCAATGGTATATTTTCCTATTACCATCTCTAACTTAGACATTGATCAAGGGTGCCCCTTCCGGACCTAAAACCATACTGCAAGTCAGGTAGTACCTTATTATCATCTAGCCACGTGGCTTACCTGTTGAGTATGATATGGCCCATGATCTTGACCACTGGGTCAATAAGCGATATGGGCCTGTAACAACGTGGGTCATCTCTCTTTTCGCCCTTTTTTGAACACTGTAATAATTATGGATTTGGACCATTATGTAGGGGTGACAACTTTGCATGTTGTGTTTAAAACATTTGTTAAAATTTTAGCCCATTTTACTGGATCTGGTTTTAAACAAATCGGCAGGGACTCCATCTGGACCAGGGGATCTTATTTTCCGGCATATGAACAATGGACTCATGTGTCTCCTCCTAAAGGAATTCCAAGTTATACTTGCCACTAAAACCCTCCATACATTAAAAGTTGTTTCATGGGAGGTACCAGGAACATAAATCCCTTTAAAATGCTGAACCCAGCTGTCAGGGACAATATGACACTCTAATATGCTGCTGCCATTTCCTATAAAATATGGGCGTTTTACTATTTCCCATAATCTAGCACTGTTTTTTAAGGTGTTAGTCTGAAGGAGTTGGTCCCAGGCATTGTGTTTAATTTTGTTTTTCTGATTGGCGATTGCCGCTTTATAAGTCTTTCAACATAGAATAATCTCCGTTTTGTCTCTTGAAGTTTTTTTTAAGGCATCCAATAAGCTTTTATGGGCTTCCCAGCAATTGTAATCAAACCATCTACTATAGGATCCTTAGTTGTGCCACCCCCACAGGTTAAGTTCATAGATAACTGACTGCAACCTTGTTAAAGGCTGTTAATAAAACTTCGGGTTGTGTGACTGTTTCTAGGCAAATTGTAATATCCTGACCACAGACTGAATAGAGGTTATCTAGAAATTAATCAGAGGCTGCTTTAGTCCATTTAAGCCTTCGGCCCTGGTCCTTGGGCTCAATACTGTTAAATTTAGGCCCATCTTTGCTATTTCCATCAACCTCTAATCTTTACTCTGTGCTAATAAATAGCAGATTATGATTGTTAAATTGGCTCCAAGTAACCTCAAATTGCTTGAGGAAGTGAACTAGATGGGTGGAGATAAAGATAAAGTAGATGGTAGAGTTGAGTTGAGTTCTCTACCACTGAACATAGGAATAACTTGCAAGGACCCCTGTATCTTTACTGGGTTGATCTGAGAAAAAAATTATGCTCAGCCAAAATGGAACTAAACAGGTCTCCTGGTATCATATATTCAAAATGTCCATCACCAGATAAAAGGCTCCCATCAAAAAGATAGAAAGGAGGAGGGCAAGAGTAGATATTATAATCCCCTAATAAAATAATTGTGTAAGCGGTCTGTTACTAGCCAGCATACACTTCTAAAAACTTCTTTAGAGGCAATAAGTGTAAAGTCCTATTATTTTATGAACAAGAATTATTGAAATTGAGGACTAGGATACTAGAACCCTTTTTAAACATTAACCTGACTGCGAGCAAATACTGGGAACCAGTATCAACGTGGGTTGATTGACAAGGGTTATTTAAAGACACCATAGTGAGTAAACCCCCCTTGCCCTGCCTACAGGGGAGGAAAGTGCTGGAGAAAAGAATGAAGTATAGCCATCCAGGTGGAAAAGATTATCTGTTTCCCAGGTTTCTTGGAGTCCAACAACATGTAAGTCTTTGATAAAATTCCATCATCTATCATCAGTTTTCTTGTTTTTAAAGCCAGCAACATTGCAGCTTAGGAATTTCAATACAGTATTTGGCTTAGTGAGTAAATTAGAGGACTGAGTGGATGGCGGGTCAGCTGTCACCCCCTGTGGGAGAGAGGGATTACCCTCCAAATTGAATAGTCAATCTTATGAGCTAAGGGGCTCAAGTCTATTAGTCAGCTGCACCGCTGAAACCACCTCCTCTTTACTTGTCTGTCTTCCGATCGGGTTCTGCCGATCTCTGATGTTTAAATTAGAGTATAATGGGTTTACATTTGGTGGTTAAAAGTAGCCTAGAGGTAGAACGTTAATCCTAGATAAGGACCAGTTAAACTGCACTGCTTGCCATATTAAAAGCCCTGCAATATCTGGTCAATCAAAATTGACAATGACGCAACCCCCCTCCCAGATTTTCTCCCTATAGCCCACCCACTCAACTCTTCTAGCAATGTTGATATGGTGACCAGTTGGTTTCCTTCCCCAAGCTGCCTATTACACCAGTGTACAACTTTGTTTCTAAGTTGATGAGTTGATTCCCTTAGGCCTGATCTTAGAGCCGGGATTCTGGTGAAAACTGCCACCAAGGGGGTAGATTCTGGGGGTGTTGTAACATCTGTTTAGGAGGCGGTGTTCTTCAGACTCCAATCAAGGAGTGATTCTGCTGGCTAATAGGAACCTGGGAGAGGGAGGTTTTACTTCCTTCTGTTGTCATACCCTTCTCAGATCACCATCAATTTGAACTGAATTGGTAAAATCAGCCTTGCCCTGCAGGTGGCTTAGTATGGTGTGAACATTAGTCGGCTGTTGACTACTCCTTATTAGTAAAATTATCACCAGAAGAATTAACCTATTGTAAGGGGGAAGAAGTATTAACAGTCCTTGGTTTAGTTTGCCCCAACACTTTAGGACCCCAGCTCTGAATTTGAGTTTCTAATCAAGTCATTTTATTATGTAAACCATCAAGCATATTTTTCACCAACAGTTCAATTTACCCATAAAAATTATTCAACAAGGATTCATAATACATCTTTAAATCATCCATCAATCAGTTTAAAATCATATGAGAATCTTGCATTGAAGACTCCGTGGCTACTGGGCGCGCCTTAGTGCCTTTACAGAGGCAAGCCTTTCCTGTAACTGTCCGCTTTCTGACTCCCACATCCTTCTTTTTCTTTTTTTTAGTGGCTGGTCTGAGTCAGAAAAGGAGGTACCTGGATTGTGATAAACTTCAGCCACAGTGTCCCCTTTTTTGCATCCGCCCTTGAAGGGGGATCCCCATTGGATATGTCCTGTGCCAAGCCTAAGTCATCCTCACTCTTATTCGCCCTAGTATTGGAAGTTAGTTGGGGTTCCCCCATAATGTAGTGGACTCTAGGCCCACATACTTGCAAACAAAGCACACAGGCACAGTGGTATGATTACTGGAACTGGCCCAGGGCACGTGCGCCCGGCCCCTTTTAATAACAGTGTCACCTGACCAGTGACGCCTGTGATGGTTGGGTGTAGGGTATAGATACAGCAACAATAGAACGTGTTCAGCAGGACACTACATCCCTCCAAAACTATATTGAAAAAGAACCAAACAAAGTCCAACCTGTGAAAAAGAACAAAATAACAAAACACAGCACCACTGAGTCTCTTCATGCCATCTGCCAGGCAGTACTGGATATCTTAGGACCAGTTGTCCCTGAGGTTTTAGTCCACCTCGGTGGTGTCATTCGGACCGGCCTAGTCTCATGTGGGTGCATCTGGAGCAGTGGTGGAGTTCATTATAGATATCTCTTTGAAGGTGCTCAGGCTCCATGGACGGTAAACCTGCAAAGACTGAGGACGACATTGGTGGATGGGAGTCTTCCTTGATGGCCATGATACTTCCCAGTGCCCGGTAATGGAGCAGCTTCAGACTTCCCTCTCGTGCCAGGACTCCTCTCTCACAGGAATCTCTTTGAAGCCCTTTCTGCCGGGCTGCCATGGGACTGTGCGGACTCTCTTGTAGGCCGCATGAAGGCGTTGCTGAGAAACTGCCAACAGGACCACATCCAAGTCGCTCTTGCAGCCACAAAGGGTGGTTGTCTCAGGGTCTGAATGCTCTGGACAAAAGCACTCAGGTGCACAGGCCTTCATTTGATAGTCTATGGGTGACCAGTTTCTGTCTATGACCTCTCTGCATCCTGGTGCCTGTCGTGGAGCTGCTGCAGACGCATCTCTCTTGTCTTGATTCCCCTCTCACCAGAATTCCCTTGAGGCCTTTACCCATGGATTGCCACAGGACTGCATGGGCTGTGCAGGGCCTCAGGTAGGCCGTGCAAAGGGGTCACTGAGGAACTCCCAACAGGGCCACAGCCAAGCCTCGTGCAATCCCAAGGGTGGATGGTCCAATGGTTGAGTATGCTCTCTTTGGCAGGTCTCAGGTTCACAGGGGCTCACAGATGGTTTCTGGGTGACCAGCCTCCCACAGCACCAGGGATGTCTTGTTGGCCTCTCGTTGTTTTGCAGACATATGGCTCCACTCTGGTGGTGCGATGCTCCTTAGGTGGCTCTGGTGATGCACATGATAATGATGACGGTTTTACCATCTAACAACTTGGGCGACCGGTGGCAATGTTTTGATTGGAGTAAGGATGACTGGAGTGACTTCGTAGCCACTTACAGTTTTTCTTCACATGTGCAGTTACTAGCAGGGATGCCATCTATGCCAAGCAGCCAGTGACAGGTGGCTGGACAATCGCACTGTGAAATGTGGGGCATGGCACGTTTCGCACTTGCTGGCAACTTACGGTTGGTCCTCCCATGGAGCTGTCTCCAGTGACGTCTCGGCACCCCGGTGACTGGCTTGTGTTGATAGATGCCCTCTCCGGTAGTGGCACGAGTCCTCAGTCTGATCGCTCGTCCCACTTTTCTCTTGTGCACCTGCGGTGGTGGTTGTTCACGCTGTGGCATTGTGCCACTCTCTCCTCAACTCCTTAGCGATGTGGCGTTGTGCCACGCTTTTCTCTCCTTTTGACCAGGTTCCACGTAGTGATGTGGCATCATGCCACATGTCTCATGTTCGCTCCAAATGGACATCTCACTGATCTTGTCCAGTTCTTAGGACTGTGTATTTTCTTTGCTGTGGACCTTTCACAGGTCTGTCCTGTCAGTAGGACTTGACTCTCCTCTTCCTCGCTCGAGGGCGTAGTGCTTTCGGCTTGAGGCTGTGCCGTCGCAGCACTTGGTCCTGCCTATGTTTGGGCATGCTGGCAGGGTTGGTCACTCCATGTGACACTCTCAAGGATGGGCCAACGGTGGCCAGGTGACCAGCTGGCGCAGCCTCTTCCGTTCAGCATTGCTTCTTCTTTTGACAGAGGTCCCTCTTTCTCCTGGGCTCCTACCCGTGCTGTCAGGTTCTCTGGTGCAGCCTTCTGCGCACTTCTTGCTCTCGGTCCTTCTTCATGGAAGCCCTCTGCTGGTGCCTTGCATGTCCGTTTCTCTTTCTTGCGGCGGTGGTCGTTCACCATTAGAGGGCATGCAGTGATCTTCTCTCACCGGGGACTTTCCTTGTCCACGTGTGGCCTCTGCTCCCTGGCCCAGGTGCATTGTGCCTTTTCTGGGGGAGCCACTCTCTGGCTGCACTTGCGGGGGTTACAAGTATATGTGTGCACATTCTTGGTACCTCTGTGGGCCAAGGCAGCCTTGCTGATACTGTGGGCTGTGTAGCTCCTCCTAGGCTCTGCAGCCTTATGGTTTAGTGACTCTGGCTGCTCTACTTTTCTTCTCTTTGGGCGCTGCCTTTTCTTGGCTGGGACAGCTTTCGGCTTCTTGGGGGTCTCCCCACTGCTAGCCCCGGTCGGGCCCCTTTCTCCTCGCTGCTGACACTTGGGTTGCCGGAGGGTGTGCTCTGTTTTCTCGCCCCACATGGGCGATGCTGGTGTGGGAGGGGTGTCCGTTTCTCACAGGGCAGGTCATGCACGGTGTGGGCACCTCGAGCCCGGTGCTGGCTTCGGCACTCCACCCCTTCTCATCGGTCAGAATGGCAGGGGCTGCAGGAGTGTCATGTGGGCAGATGCAGGGGCATTACCGGTGGATGCATGTCCAGGCATGCCACAGCACCTGTGCCCCGGTCGTGTCATGTCAGCTGCCAGTATGGGGGTGCCATAGACTTGGGCCACTCCTCTCCCCATGAGAAACAGCCGGGCTGCTGCCAAAATACTCGCTGGGTCAGACCAGCTCGTCGCCATTGTAATGTAGTGGGCTCAAGGCCCACATACTTGCAAATAATACACACGGACACAGTGGTATGATTACTGCAACTCTCCAAGGGCACGTGCGCCAGTCCCTTTTTATTAGCAGGGTCACCTGAATCGGTGACGCCTGTGATGGGTGGGTGTATGGCGTATATACAGCAAAACTAGAACGTGTCCAGCAAGACACTACACCCCCCAGACATAGCTTTTCCACACACTGAATTTCATCATTTAAGGCCCCCACTGCTGAGGTAAGGAATGAAACAATTGACTGAAAGTTCTGAGGGCCCTTTAAGGTGGAAGGTCCAGTACAGCAGAAGGATTTTCACTTACCCATTGCATTCTGTAATCCAGCAGATGAAAAAGAGGTGGCCCAGCCCAGTCTCCTCTGGGCTCAGATGGTCACAGCTGGGGCCACTCTTGGCCTGGTCATATCCCACACCGCGGGAGAGATGAAGCGCTTATGAGCATGAAAAGCAATGAGCCCCCTCCTCCTGGTCACACAGAGGCTGTAGGAGCAGCAAAGGCTGTGGAAGGACGTAGTCGCACCCCAGCAGGTCCAAACACTTAGTCATGGAGTCCCGCGGGAGAGATGAAGCATGAAAAGCAATAAGCCCTCACTTCCTGTTCACACAGAGGCTGTAGGAGCGGCAAAGCCTACTGGGGTACATAGTCCCACCCCAGCAAGTCCAAACACTTAGTCATGGAGTCCCCTGGCCTGTCAATATATTGCAAACAGCCCAGCAGGAGAGCTATGTGCTGTTCTTCTGAGGCAGTTCATTGCCTATGTGCCGGCCTGATCACACTTTGCCAATGGAAAAGTGAGGCATCAAGCATCAGGAGAAATTTGAAACAGATCCCTGCATGCCGTGAGCAAGACAGGGGTGTAGAAAGACCCCTTTCCTCATCAGCCTAGGGGAATAAAGAAAACAGAACAGACAGTTCTTTGTTTTGTGAATCCCACCTGATGTTTGCATTAATCAGAAGCGACTGAAAAATAACATCTACTCTCACACACGCACACCATCGAACTTCCACAGACTGATCATGATGACATTAGACAGACACACACCCACTGAACACCCACAAACCCATCATCATATGACCACACACATCATCACATCTATAACCATATGCACACATATGGAGCAGATGCCCACTTACTCACCATAATAGACCCATGCCATGCCTCAACCAGCATCAACATATTAGTTAAGCCTAACTCCCTTTTCAGCTAATATTTTTTGTAGGGAATTATTGAATTTGTGTTGGTTATGATGTTAGGTGGCTACCCCGAAATCCTACAAAGACGCAAAATTCAAAAGTTAAGGTATTGCCCTTCATCGAATCTCCCACCCCACTCTTGTAACTCAGCTTTAACTACAACCACTGCCATAGATTGTGGAAAGTGGGAATAAGATGGGAATGAAAGAGTGAGTGAGCATGTTAAAGTATGTAAACGCTTTTTTAATATTGTGTGCGGTAGGTAACTGGAGTCAAGCTCAAGTAGAACGTGCTATTTTGGTGGAACATTTTGTAATTTTTTGGGTATTTGATGATTGCAAGATGGGTTGTCTGATGGTGGCTGTGTGGGCACATGATGGTGGCTGTGTGGGTATATGTTGTTGGTATTGCAGGTGTACAACGTAGGTCTGTGCGTTCATATGATAGTGGCTGCATGAGTGTATCACTGTGTATGTGTGATTGTGTCATGGTGGCTATGTGGGTGTCTAATGGGAGTATGTGGATTAACAATGGTAGCTGCTTAGCGGTATAATGGGTGTGTGGCTTTATGCTGGTGGGTTTAGGAAGATGGGTGTGTGGCCATATGAAGGTGGTGAGTAGTAATCTGATGGTGGGTATGTGGTCATGTGGTGTTGGGAGTGTCTGATGGATAAGATGATGAATGATGGTGAGCGTTTAGATGTTTAAGCAAAGCAGGGGAGAGTGCAAACCTCCACACCCCACCTTTGGGCAGGGTGTCGTGTGTCAAATACCACCCCATCTCTCCAGCTGAGCACAGAAGGATATAAAGAGCACTTTGGCAGGTGTAAGCGGCCTTGAGCTGTTATTTTTTAACCTTCCACACTCTAGGCCAAGAAAGGGGGTTGAGACTGAATTAACACAGCTCGGTCCTCTGGCAAGGATGTAGAGGTGTATAAAAGTTAAATCCCCACCCTGGTGCAATGAGGTGGGAATGTTTGTTGATGGGGCAAGGCTAACTACTCCTCTCTGGTGGCATGGCAAGGGTTGCATTTTTTTACACCCCAGTCTGATAGGCCAGGATGTATGTATAGCCACCCAGTCCGGACCAGGCCAGTGGGTGAAGTATTGTTTTTTCCTTTTTGATCTCTCCTCTGCCTGTATGAGAGACCAGGGAAAGATCTGCACATGAGGGCAGGCCAGGGAACACCCACTTATGCATTACTGACACTTTTTATTAGTTTTTCCAACGTTTGCTAACAATTCAAGGGAGAGCAAAATGAGTGTCCACGGAGCATGCATAACGCTCATTCTACGTTGTTTGCATTTGAATCTCCATAAACAAATATTTTGTTTGTCCAGTAAACATTGATATTTGTTCTTATACCTCAAGAACGACAGACACCAAATGATTGAATGATCACTGTGTCATCCAGTTTGTTGAAGTTTAGTCCAGCGGTTTTGCCTAGAATGTTTGCTATGTAAAAAGTAATGGGATTCTGGAAACACACAAGTTTTGAGACCCCCACCTATATTATTTGAACTACTTTTGCGCAACTTCGTAGTAGGTACAATGAGTGCATCTTACGATAGCTCATTTGCACAGATGCCCAAAGGAACACAAGAAAAGCAGGAACAAATAACTATTACACTCATAAAGCACTCTAGTTATATACCTCAAAATTCATTTATTCTATGGCCAAATAAAGAACTTATGTAAAAGAACAATGCTTAGTGAATGATCTGTGATAAAGTGATTGGCATATCCTTTGGCAGTTTGAACAAACATGTTTCTGAATATGAAAATATTCTTAATGTTTTTACCTCTCCAAGGTGAACGGGACTCTCTGCACAAAACTTGAGAAGGTAAAACTTCAGCGGGACTAATCTGGGACTGCACCATCGTGGTCAGCCTGAACGTTTGACTTTGACCCAGTCCAGCGCGACCAGATAGCCAAGGTTGGCACTTTATGCTTTTAGGGGCTATATTGTAGTTTATCTTTTTAATCCATAACTCTATTTCTACTGATTGGATTTTTATAGTTTTGCCTTGTTTTATTTATTAAATTAATCTCTATAACCTAGTGTGGGGTTTTTTTGCGTGGCGTTTTCAATGTTTTACTGTTTGAAGTGTTGCACAAAAACTTGACATATTGCCTCAAAGTTAAGCTTGACTGGTCTCTGCCTAGCTACCAGGAGGTTGAGCACAGGTTAATTTGGGGTTGGCTTGAGGCTTAATTCGACTAGGATAGTGGTTGCTGCTTGACCAGGACTCACACCCCAGTCAACCAGTAACCCAACGTATATCCCATAACATGGCAAAGAGTGGAGTGACATTGAGTAGAGTAGCACCAACTGGAGTGGCATAAAAAGTTACCAGAGTTGCCACTGATTGCCCTATAGCGTTTCAAAGCCTCTTGCAATATGAATGCAATTATACTACAATATACTAGCAATTATCTCGACCTACGTATGTAAACTTCTGTTGCCTTTGATCCAACAAGTGTTTGTTTACAAATAAATGCATTTTAGACCAGGGGGAGATAGTAAGTGAGGGAACATATCCAACCGGTTGTGGACAAAGGAGATGGAGCCACATGGCAGCAGTGTTGTGGAACTAGATGCTGGGGTTTTGAGGGGGCGGAGGAGTAAGAAATATGATGGTGTGGGCAGAAATGACATGGAGAAGGGGAAAGAACAGTACCTCAATCACAGCACAAGCAGTGTACTGTCCCAAACTAAGATGAATCTGTGCTTAGTCCATGATCCACAGAAAGAAAAGCAAGTGCAGCCTGGCACATGCTGGCCAATCACGAGGCATCAAAGAAGAGTGACAGTCATGCCAACGAATGGTAAACAATGTGGGGGCTCTAAGCTCTTTATAGTAAACAATACCCCTCGCTGTGACAACAGCGCATGCACTGTCGGCAAGGCGAGACCTAATAAGTGTTCAACTGAGTCTACAGAGGTTGTGAATGACTGATTAAAGTAGTGATTTTATTTGACTTTAGGTAGCAAAAAAATCAGGACAGTGACGATACTGAAAAAGGCAACCTGTTTCAACCCATTGTGGAAGTCTTGCCTAGCACTTTCTCGTGGTTCAACAATGTATGCAGTCTAATTTTTCACTACTTTTGGCATGTGATTTTTGAACGAAAAGAGGGGCTATCAATGCCCTTGGCATATCTTGGTGGAATCCTCGTTGAAATATTGGAGGCAAAAAGCAGATTTCGCTATTTTTGCAACTGTTAAGTCTTTATCAACCTTTTACTTAAATAGTTCATATCACTTCCTGTAATGTCAGGAAAAAAAAGATGCAACATGTCTTCTACGATGATATAGAGTGAAAGGTCATATCTGTTCCTGTGAGGTCACTGGGTCAAAGGCCACTTCCACTACCGCTGGCATTATGGTGAGTCGACGCTCATTTGCATATGTTGTATAATTTATCCAAATCTTAAAACCCCTTAACATTCTTTCTGGTAGACATCCTGTCTAACTCCAGATGCCTCATCTTTATAATATTTCTAGACACAACAATGGATTTGAATTGTTTTACTACACTGACTCCCACACACTACCTTGCACAGCCTCAGAAGTGATAGTGCAGAGGCGCATATATGCTCCACACCTATGCGAGGACATTAGCTTCTTAATTCCTTTATTATTTTTTCTGCATCAAGATGCAAATCAGTTATGATAAATTGACCATGACAGTGTGCTGAAATCAAACTTCAGACCATTTTACGATGTTCACTCCTCAAAACAAGTGAGGTGGGAAGGCAGTGAGCAATCTGCAGAATATTCCGTAGAAAGGGCCATATCAATGGTAAGTTACTTGTTAGTCTGATGGATGCATCTAACTGCAGATTCTTTTCCTTTACAATAGATACCCAAACAGTATCTACCAAAAGGTGGAAGGTCTGAAGGTTGACCTCAAACCGAAAAGTACTGCAGGACCAAGGAGGCAAAGTGGCCCACTCCGCGAATCTTGCAGTCAAGGCTGTAGTGAATGGTGAACATATCCACAGAACTTCATGTCGCAGCCTGACCATTGTCGAGAATAGGATCCCCAACAGCCCCATCCCACTGCCAGCATCACTGTAGCCACGCTGGACCACATGGTATAAACCAGCAGGCCTTCAGGGGTTCCATCTTGGCCAGTGCACAGCATATTTTTATGCAGCGGATGATATACTTTGACGGTGTTGATTTGCACTACTTAACCATTCTTGACAGCGGAAGTACACACAAGAATCTGGTCAACCACACTGTTCAATCACTCATTTAATGTAAGAGCGCAAGGCTCTTGAGTTCAAGATAATAAAGTGTCTCTCTTTCTCTTTTGAGGGATCAGGCAGAGAGATAAAGGCCTGTACAGTTATCGGAAAGATGATGGCCAGAGTCCTTAGCATGTGTCGATGGGGGGAAAGTAAAAGGAGATTGTGCTTGCTACTCACTCTTGCAGCGCACATAAGGTTTTGTTATTAGAAAGACTGTTTATATGCATAAGAAGCACCAATGCATGGGTTCAAATTGGCTGAACATAAAAAAAACATGAGTTCCACATTGTGGTCCAACTGACGTTGTGGAAGCCGTTTTTATAATTAGTTTCTTTCCATAACGGGCTGCCTACTTTTGATACCAAATATCTACTTAAAAGGCTTGTAGAACATGCACAGAAAAGAATTAAATAAATGTTTCTGCAGTTGCTAAAAGACGCCATCACTACGCAAGGTTTTTCAAGAACCACATTCAGACTGCACATGATGCTAGCTTAGCAACAGGCACTTAGCCACAGCATATTTAGAAGTGGCAGAGTTTATGTGTCGCTGATTTGACTGATGTTGCAAATCATGTCTGGTAATTTGCAGTTACTAGTACATTACATTAGCTTGGAAAGTCTCAAAATGTCACAAGCGAAAGACACGTGGGTAGCAACAGCCCCACCACCTCAGACCATTCTGGTATCACGCAGTGTTGGCCTTTTCGGATTGGCTTAGTGTTCTATACTGGTGTAACTTGCTGGGGCTACTGATGGGCAGTAGCCGGCCATTTGCTTAATTTCTGTAGAAAATGTATTGAGCTTGTTCTTCCACCGAACACGTAACGCATAAATGACGCCTTGCCCTTGTGGTTTTGATGCATAAAAGGTTGTGGAAGACTTCTCCTTGTTGGACATTCAGCGGCTTTGCTGTCTGTTCCAGTGCTGCACATACTATTGTTTTGTATCTTGTCTTATAATAGATGTTCTCTTTTATCATATGAGCTGACAGACTGATATTTCTTGAGTAGGCTTCTACATTTGTGAGAGAATGCGGCACTGGAATCCGTGACTTCTGTTACGACCGGGCTGCCTTCACCCTTGTGCAGAGGTCTGACCACGACGCTTTCTTGCCTTCGGCATCACTCCCTCCCCCTCTGTAATGGGGCTGAATGCTTCCGCCTGGCGTGAGAAGTTGTCACATCTCTGGCTACTCTTGCTCAACGTTTTCCCAGGGTTCTCTCAGCACATACTAATGGATTTCATAATAACTATTGTCATGTTCTTTTTCTTTTGCCTCACCCTCCTCCTCAAGGTTGGGTTTTTGGCGTTCTGTGACTTCTGAGCTTGCCCTGCTTTCGGGTGTTGCTCTTTATCTTGGCTCCTCACTCTCTATCATTTGCCTGGTGATTGTTGCTGTGGTTATGTATTTTTCGGTTTGTCCCCAAACTGTCAATGAGCCTGTTTCCCTTGCATGCATTTTCTGCTCAGGCTTTCCACCTCTCTATGATGTGAAATTCTGACGCTGGGCCAGTGGCGCCCCCTCTTGTTGGCTTTAGCCACTGAAGGGCACCCTTGCAGTGTCTCTGCATGTCTCACTTTGGTTGTACCTGGTGGTGGGCCAGTTAAAAAGGGGAGGGAGAATTTATTTTGAGTCTTGGTTTGATTACCTTCTCATGTATATTATCTGATTGTATTGTTCTCTATAAACAGGCTGTCTGACGTCTTGCTCTTTCTCTCTCTTTTTCTGTCTGTTGTGATTGATGCTGGACGACTGGCACCAAGACTTGGGTCACAGGACCCATTGGTTTTACACTGCCTGTGCTCTCTCCGGCTATGCTGCCTGACCCTGCTCTTCTCTATTCACTTATGTGCATTTAAATTTGGATTTTAGCTGCTGCCTTCGCCCCTAGGTACCAGAGAGGGTGTCCTTCCCCCTCTTCCCTTGCCTGCAGTAACTCTCCGGCAGTGGGCCAGAGGGCAATTTCTGCAGTTCCCTGTCTTGCCAGCGGAGACTCCCCGGCCAGGGGTTGAATCCTTCAGCCAGTGAGTAGCACAGAGGTCGGTGAGCATTCATGGATGAGACACCACTAGGTGAGTACTGAGGGAAGAACCTCCTCCCCAGGTTAGGGTTGTAGCAGCTATTGCTCCACGTTTTAGTGCTGTAGCAGGTATTTCTCCCCAGGTTAGGGTTGTAGCAGCTATTGCTCCATGTTTTAGTGTTGTAGCAGGTATTTCTCCACGGGTTAAGGGCTGTTGGGGGAGTTGCTCCCCTTGTTTGGCTCACATATTAAGTGCAGGTCGATATCATGGGGTGGTAGCAGGCAATGCTCCCCCTTTGTTGCAACAGGTAAATAGGCACCGGTTGATAAATTGTGATAATCCTGGTGTCAGCGCTGGCAGCCACACTTCAGTGTAGCCAGAGGGCAGTCGGCTCTGGTACACTGCCTCTTGCTGGACACCGGTGGTCTCCAGATGTGACAAGGTGTCCATCTACTCACAACAGGAATGGTGTTGGTATTGTATTGTCTGCATTTATTTGAAGTGCTGTTATTTCTGATGTACTGTTCTTTATTGTTACATGGTGTTTTCAGAGTGATTGAGATTAGTACTATGTTGGGGTATTACCAGCACTTTGCGGTTGACCTTTCATATGCTGCTATATCTCAAATGACGGATTACCAACCGCCTTACAACAAATGTTAGTATAAATTGTCACAATGCCATGTTAATACACATGCGCAGTTCTCGCAAGACGTACGTCCGACGTAGGGGTTTGTGGGAGAGAGACCACGGCGAGGAGTAGGGTAGCCTGGAGACGCCACAGTACAGGTAAGTGCCTTTTTTCTTTTTTAATTTGTGTTTTAATATTTTTTTATTAGGGGGGGGTGGAGGCGGGGACCCTTTTTTTGTCAGGGTGACTGGCCAACTCCGCTCCGGAGTCAGAGTTTTGTCTAAACTTCACGTCCTCAGCGGAGCACGGAGTAGGCAAAACTCTGCACACTCCGCTGGCGGAGCGGAGTTCTCTGCCCGCCCTTGGGTATAGGGTACTATAGAACACAGTGCAGGGATAGCATTCCCAAGTTTTTATTAAATGTGTATGGGTGGATTGTACGCAGAGTGTACCACTATTGCACTAAATCTCTGAATGGTACCCCCACAAGGGGATTCAAATACTGTTTTCTATCTCACTTTTCTGTCTTCTTTCCTCTTGCTGCATGAGGATACCAGCACCTTTAGCCCCTTTTCTATACCATTCTCACTTGTGAATGCTCTATGGTGAAGTTGTAACATCTGAATTGTAGTTTTGCCTGGTGTATCGCTCTCTGCTTTAATTAACAGACGCGGCTGGCTGATGGAAGGCAGTGTGTGATACTGAATGTGTTGTCTGTTCTCCTTTGCCTTACCCCCAGGTAGCAACAGTGGAGTTAGTCTATGTCGGGGGACCCAGGGGTTAGGCGTTCTCTACGGTAACGTTGCCCCCGAATAAGAGTATGGGACGCTTGTAATTCTTTGGTATCTCTTCTTTCCTTTATTTAGCACAAAAACAAAGGTAAGGAGTTTTCAGGTTGCAAGGAGTCGTTTTCTGCTTTTTTCCGGGTTGTGACAGAAGCAACAGGAAGTCGCGGTTCTCCGTGATCCTCTGGCATCCGTGGGAAGCAAACCCAAAACAAAACAAACCACTGGTCAGTGGAAGGACCGAACTATTACAATTAATTAAGGAAGGGGCTGTGAGGGACCACCGAACACCGTCACCATGTGCACACAAACTGCAGACCGAAAGCGGTGTTTACCCTCTAAGAGGTTCCCTTCCCCGTGTTAAGAGAAGCCCCGTATGCAACGACGTACCTGCTCCAGCCACGCTCCTCCTGGAGAGTGGCGGAACGAAGCGCGGTTCCGTTGGCCTCCCGGCATCTCTCTGTCCTCTGGGACCGTTGCTGGGATTCCCTGGCCTTCCGTACTCCACCGACTCGTCCGCTCCTCTTGCGTGCTCTCCTCGATCCCGCGGTCTCCCGCTGGCTCTCCGGCGTTGTTCCTTCCACGAGCATCTTCTTACGCTTTCTTTACGGCGTCCTTCTCTGATTTGGGTGGCAGAGGATGACGTCACTCCGCCGAACTCCTCCTCCAGGACTCTCCACGGTGTTTTAAAGGGACCGTCTGCAGCCTGCAGACGGAGCATCAGTACGTCAGTTTCAGGGCATATCTGGGAGCACAAAGTCAGTGATTCCTGATCCCCACCGGTCTCCGGGCACATCCCTCCCCCAGGATTTCCCCGATCGGGGGAAAGAGGATAACGGGACAAATAGTCAGCGTTTCCTTGTTCCGTACCCTTACGGTGGCGGATTTCGAAGCAAAAAGGTTGCAGGGCCAAGAACCACCGGAGCACCTGGTCGTTGCATCCTTTGATCCGTTGAAGCCATGTCAGAGGGGCATGATCAGTATACAACACAAAGGGCCTACCTTCCAGGTAATAGCATAGCTTCTCAATACCCCACTTAACAGCTAGGCACTCCTTTTCAATCGTGGGATACACTCGTTCTCTAGGAAACAGCTTCCTACTAATGTAGAGGATAGGTCTTTCCAAGCCTTCTGTGTCTAATTGGTACAAAACCGCACCTATCCCCACTCCGGAGGCGTCAGTTTGGAGGATGAACGGCTTCCGGAAATCAGGTGTCAGTAACACAGGGGAGGTGGTCAGGGCAGTTTTCAGTTCGTGAAAGGCCATGTCCTCAACGGCCGAGGGGGGAGTTGAGCTGAGAAGGGGAGGAGGATTTCTTTAACAGGTCCGTGAGGGGGGGAGGCAATGTTAGCAAACTGAGGTATGAAGCGCCTGTAATATCCCACTAAACCCAGGAAGGCCCTTAACTCACGCTTGGTAGTGGGAAAAGGGGTGTCCTGTATTGCTTTTATTTTTTCAGTCTGTGGCTAAATCATGCCCTTTCCCAACACATAGCCGAAGTACTTTACCTTTTGAAAGGCAAACCGGGACTTTTTGGCATTGATGTGTAAGTGAGCGGCCCTGAGCTCAGAAAAGATAGCATCGAGATGAGCCAGGTGTTCAACCCATGACTTACTGTATACCACAATATCGTCTAGATATGCTGAGGAGTAGTGTAAATGTCGTGCTAGAAGTGTATCCATTAACCTTTGGAAACTAGCAGGGGCACCATGCAAACCGAAAGGTAGAACTGTAAAGTGATATAGGCCGTCGGGGGTAGAGAAGGCCGTTTTCTCCTGGTCCTCGGGGTTGAGAGGGATTTGCCAGTAGCCCTTGGTGAGGTCAATCGTGGATATGTAACGGGCCTCACCTAGGCGCTCTCTTAACTCATCAACCCTCGGAAGAGGATAGCCGTCTTGTTTTGATATCCTGTTCACTGCTCTAAAATCGATACAGAACCGGATACTACCGTCCGGTTTTGGTACCAGCACAATAGGAGAGCACCAGTTACTCCGTGATGGTACAATAACACCCGACTCCAGCATCTGGGTTACCTCTCGCTGGAGGGCAACACGACGGGCTTCAGGCACCCTATAGGGCCTTTGCTTAATGGTGACTCCTTCTTGGGTTGGAATGCATGGCTAAATGCGTTCGTCCGAGAAGATGTCCTCAAATGAATGAAGGAGGGCACGTATCTCCCCGTTTTCGCTCTCTGTCAGATCAGTGTTTATAACTGTGGCATCAACTGTGTGTGACATGGTCTTCACAGTCGAGATAGTATTGGGTTTTTCGGGGAGGGAGGGCCCAGCCACTTCTTTAAAAGATGAACATGATATATCTGGGTCTTAGAAGGGGAAAGACTCAAAATATAAGTGGCTTTGCCTATTTTTCTTAGAACCTGGTAAGGTCCTTGCCACTCTTTTTTCAATTTATGGGTGGAGGAGGGAAGCAAGACCAAAGCCCAATCGCCTAAGCACAGCTCCCTCCACCTCTTGCCCTTGTCATAAAAATATTTCTGTTTAACCTGGGCCCTCTCTAAGGACTCATGGGCCAGAGTTCTCAATTTATGAAGATTAACCTTCACCTGGTTAGCGTAGTCTAATAAGGACTGTGCTTCGCTAGCTCCGTCCTTTTGTTATGTTATGTTATTTAGTATTTCTAACGCGCACAGATACTGCAAGAGTGTCCCGGCGCGAAACTTGAGAGACTGAAGAAGCGCCAAGATTAGGGGAATAGATGAGTTTTCAGCTTCTTCTTAAAGAGAATCGGGTCCTGAATGCCCCGAAGCACAAAGGGCAGATCGTTCCAGGCCAAAGCGGCCTTCACAGCTAGAGAGCTGCCGCCTGACCTTTGCAAGCGGAAACGCAGGATTTGGGCTAGGAGTTGAGTAGAGGAACGCAGTTCTCTTGCAGGGGTGTAAAAGGAAAACCGTTTCTGAAGATAGCCAGGCCCAGTGGCATAAAGAGCACAGTGGGCGATAACAAGGATCTTAAATCTGACCCTCTCTGCCATGGGCAACCAGTGTAACGAGCGAAGGTGTTGTCTCACGCTACATCTGGCGGAAACGTTCACGAGCAGCCTGGCCGCCACGTTCTGCACCACTTGTAATTTATTTAATAGGTAGTTTGGAATGCCAGCATATAAAGCGTTGGCATAATCGAGCCGAGAAAGAATAAGGGCTCGAATCACTGACTCCTTAGCCGCCTGGGGAAGAAACTTCCTGAGGAACTTTAAGAGACCGAAGCAAGTCCCTGCCAGCTTCTTGACCTGGGTTGAGATTCGAAGAGTCTCCTCGAACCAGACCCCTTAGTTCTTAACTGGGTTCCCTGAGGAGGAAGGCAATGCAGAGTCGGAGGGCCAGAGTGATTCCCTAAACCGGGCGGGAAAGTTGCCGAATAAGAGAATTTCCGATTTCTCCTCATTGCATTTCAATTCGGCCCCCGCCAGCCAACGGAAAACTGTGGACAGGCAGTGTTTGGCGGCCGAAGTAGAGACTTTGTTTTTCCTCCAAGTGAACAGGAGCTGTGTGTCGTCGGCATAAGCGATTATCTTCGCTCCCAAGTCCTCCGCCAACTGAACCAGAGGGGTAACGTAAATATTAAAAAGAAGAGGACTCAGAGAAGAGCCTTGTGGGACCCCGGTGGTCACTTTCTTCGGTGATGAGGAAAATGGTGGGAGCCATACCTCCTGTGTCCGATCCTGCAAAAAGGATTGGAGCTAGCCCCAGGCGCTGCCTGATACACCTATCTCCGACAGTCGGGAGAGCAGCAGAGCGTGGGGAACTGTGTCAAATGCCGCCGAGAGGTCTAGCAACACCAAAGCGGCCCTCCCGCCGGCATCTAGGCAGTCTCTGATGGCTTCTGAGATTTCCACCAGGGCCGATTCCGTGCTGAGGCCCAAAAGCCCGACTGAGCCGGGTGGAGAAGGCCTGAGCTTTCAACGTAGTCAGTCAGCTGTCTAGTGACCACTTTCTCACAAACCTTGGCCATACTGGGCAAAAGGGAGATCGATCTGTAATTCGACAGGCATAGCGGATGAAGTGAGGGCTTTTTCAAAAGAGGGAGGATCTCGGCCTGCTTCCACGCGGCCAGGACAAGAGCTTCCGAGAAGGACATGGTAATAAGTCTGTTGACTTCAGGATTAACCGTCTCCGCTACGTCAGCCAGAAGTCTAGCTGCACACGGGTCCGAAGGGGATCCTGATTTCAGGCCCTTTCAAATTTTTAGGGAACTGGGAAGGTCTATGGGGGTGAACGCGGCCAGCGAAGGAGAGGGAGGGGCCAATGGGGTGCCTCCGGCCAGGAGGACATCCTGGACTTTATTAGTGGTGGAAAAGGACGCCTGTATAGTGCGGATTTTCTCCATAAAGAAAATGGAGAGATCTTCACACCACACGTCCGAGGATGGGATCATACTAGCTTGAGCTTTTGGGGCCAGGAAACTTTGAACTATAGAAAAGATTTCCTTAGATTTATTCTTGGCTGCGTCAATTCTACTCCCATAGTAATGGCTTTTAGCCTGTGCAATAGCCGTATAATAGGCTTTATGTTTAATTCTCAGCGTGAGTTTATCCTCGAGATGGTAACCCTTGCGCCATTTCCTCTCAAGTTTCTTACACTCCTGCTTCAGTAGCCTCAGCTTAGGAGTGACCAGGGGTTAGACGGGGAGTCCCTAGAATTCCTGTGCCGGGTAGCTGGAGCTGTGAGATCAACAGTGTTCCGAGATCCAGCTTGTGAACCCAGCAAGTCCAGCTGCAAGATCTCTGGCAGGAGGAGGTCTGGTGGAACCCAATGCTTGGCTAAATAGTGATGGGTCAATTTTAGCTCACGCTCAGACCGGGATGGAAGGTTACCATCTGGTGAAACCCAGGAGAAATATGTTAAAAAGTGATCAGACCAAGACACAGAAGTAGGAGCCTCAACTGCAATAGAGAAATTCGAGCAGATGGGAACTAAGGTGTGGCCCCCTAAATGCGTTGGAAGGCCAACCCATTGGGTGAGTTGAGCGAGGGACAAAATGTCTGATATATCTAGAGTGTCCTTTGAACCTGCCTGGTCAAAATGGATATTTAAATCACCAAGAATGATGTAATGGGTGAAAAGCAGAGCTCGGGGAACAATAGCGTCTCCCAGAGCTTTGGTAAACGCACCCGCTGGGCCCGGGGGTTCCCCCTAGAGTAGAATGAGGCGAAACATTGATACTAAAATCCAGAGCTTCGCAGTCTCCTCCCAGTGTTGAGACTGCCTGTTGGAGGGACCATTTATCTCTTATTTCTTTGGTTATTTCCAGAAGCGTTCGGGGTTTTCTCCCAAAGAGGAGCTCGAAAGGAGAAACACCAAGGCTACTTTGTACTTGGCTTCTTATTACGAACAGGGCCAAGGGGAGGAGTTGGTCCCAGTTTTTCCCATCCCCCGTTAACAACTTTTTGAGGGTGAGTTTGAGGTTGCCATTATAGCACTGTACAAGGCCATCGGTCTGAGGGTGGTATACAGATGTTTTTATATGATGGATGGTTAGGTGTTTACAGACCTGTTTCAACAGTCTAGAAACTAAGGGAGTCCCCTGATCCGTGAGGATTTTGCGGGGAAATCCCATCCTCGAGAAGACCTCGATCAAGTGTTGCGCTATCGTGGTGGTCGTTGCGGCTCGTAAGGGAAGGGCTTCAGGATACCTGGTAGAGTAGTCCACCAGGACGAGAACATACTGGTAACCACTAGAAGAATTTGGGAGAGGACCTATAAGGTCCATTCCCACCCGATCAAAAGGCTTGCAATGATGGGTAGGGGTTTTAGGGGTACTTTCGGAGGGGTATACAGATTCTTTTTCTGGCTAATGGCACACTCGACAATATTTCTTTATCTGTGCATGGATCCCTGGCCAAAAGAAATTCTGTAGAATGGCTTGTGATGTTTTCTCTGCCCCACAATGACCAGCAAGGAGATGAGAATGGGCAAAGAAAAGAATCTGAACCCCGTTGGAACCAATAATTGGGGTTCCTCCCCCTCCTTGGATACTCGATACAGAAGGCCATTCTGCTCTACAAAACATGGGTATGTCTTTCGTGGGGAAGTTGGTGTCTCTCTGGCAGGCATTAGCGAGGGTGCGGTCATTTAATTGTGCTACTCTGAAGTGAGTATCGTTGGCCCAGGGCTCTGAGGCTAGGAAACTGTTGTGGGGGTTTTCCTTTCCTGAACGGGTCTTCAACTTTCCCATCAGGAGACCAAAGAAACAGGGATTATCTATACCTATAATGAGGGGTTCAGGAAGGGAGGGAAGGCAGGACCCCTACATCGACCACTGTTTCCACACCTTTCTCTGTTCGTAGTCGTACTCTAGCTACCGGGTAGTCCCTTACATCACCATGCACACATCTAATGCTAACAGACCTCCCGGGAATCAGACGGGATTGGGAAACAAGCTCCTGCCTTACTACGGAGTGCCTACAACCTGAGTCAAGGAGGGCTGTTACCATTTTGTTATCCATACACACACTTACGTAATAGACCGGTCCCATTTCCTGAGCATAAAGAATGGATCGGGGCACATAACTAACATCCATTGGCTCTTCTTCCGGTTTTTCTTTTCTCTTTCTGCAGAACTTAGCAATGTGCCCCCACTCGCCACATTCAAAACACTGGGGACCAGAGGACGGAAAGGCGTCCTGCCTCCCAAGTCGCGGTTTCGGGGGCTCAAATGGTGGCTTGTTTGGTTTTCTTTCGGTTTTACCCGGTTGGTGTGTTTTTGGGGGTCTTTCGGGTTCTTTCACCACGGTACGGTTTTGTGCCCTGGCGTAGGATGTAGCCATCTCTATGGCATGCTCGAGAGTTAGACCGGCATGTTGGTGAAGCCATCTTTGTGTTCCGAAAGGCAGTGCCTCAAGATATTGTTCCAGATATATTTTGTCCATGATTTCTTCACGAGTGGACTCCAAAGGTTTGAGCCAACGATCAGCGGCGACCTTCATTTTATAGAACAGAGTCTTAGGGGTGTCTCCTGGCGCTCCCCGTTCTTGCCTGAATTTAAGACGATGGGACTCGTCGACCCCCAAACGATCCATTATTAATTGTTTGACATGTCCATAAGCTAGCTGCAGTACCATCCCTGTTAGCTATTTGATATGCAGCTTGGGCTTCTCCCGTGAGTAGAGGGGCCAGGTAAAACGGCCAGCGGTCCACGGGCCATATGCTGGCCCTGGCAGCCCGTTCCAAATTTAGGAAGAAAGAAACAGGGTCGTCCCCCGGGAAGTACTTTTGCAGGGGGATTAGTTCCTGGCAGCGCAGGGCCGCTCCCCTGACCTAAAGCCATCAATAGCTGTGATTGACCTTCAGCCAGTTTGGTTAGATTCTCTGCTTGCGTCTGTATTGCAGAGGTAAACACAGCACGGTCCATTTCAGCTTGGTTGGCATTTTTTTCCATGGCCCATTCTAACTTGCTTTGTCCTTCCTTCATCTGATGTATGACGTTCTCCATCTTGTATCAGACAGAATTATGCCCGCATTCTCCACCAAATCTGTCGGGGGACACAGGGGTTAGGCGTTCTCTACGGTAACGTTGCCCCCGAATAAGAGTATGGGACGCTTGTAATTCTTTGGTATCTCTTCTTTCCTTTATTTAGCACAAAAACAAAGGTAAGGAGTTTTCAGGTTGGAAGGAGTCGTTTTCTGCTTTTCTCCGGGTTGGGACAGAAGCAACAGGAAGTCGCGGTTCTCGGTGATCCTCCGGCATCCGTGGGAAGCAAACACAAAACAAACCACTGGTCAGTGGAAGGACCGAACTATTACAATGAATTAAGGAAGGGGCTGTGAGGGACCACCGAACACCGTCACCATGTGCACCCGAACTGCAGACGGAAAGCGGTGTTTACCCTCTAAGAGGTTCCCTTCCCCTCCCCGTGTTTAGAGAAGCCCCGTATGCGACGACGTACCTGCTCCAGCCACGCTCCTCCTGGAGAGTGGCGGGGCGAAGCGCAGTTCCGTTGGCCTCCCGGCGTCTCTCTGTCCTCTGGGACCGTTGCTGGGATTCCCTGGCCTTCCGTACTCCACCGACTCGTCCGCTCCTCTTGCGTGCTCTCCTCGATCCCGCGGTCTCCCACTGGCTCTCCGGCATTGTTCCTTCCACGAGCGTCTTCTTCCGCTTTCTTTAAGGCATCCTTCTCTGATTGGGTGGCAGAGGATGACGTCACTCCGCCGAACTCCTCCTCCAGGACTCTCCACGGTGTTTTAAAGGGACCGTCTGCAGCCTGCAGACGGAGCATCAGTACGTCAGTTTCAGGGCATATCTGGGAGCACAAAGTCAGTGATTCCTGATCCCCACCGGTCTCCCGACAGTCTACCAACTTCCTTTTGTGCCGCTGTAATGAAGTATGTTTGAACATTTGTAGCTGCTATAGGGTCAGCTGCTTACACACATCCCGCAAAGTCCACTGAGACAGAAGAGGTTTGAATAGTAGTCACCCAGTCCAACATGACATGTCATTCTTTGACAGCCAAAAGACTAGACTTACGCTCCATCGACTGATGGATATGATATAGCACTGTTGTCATATTTGTGACGCGCATTTGTTCTGTACATGGGTACTCAAACAACTGCTGGGGTGAGGTTACTTTCCTGTTGAAGTGCACAGTCACGGGACAAACGACAGGTGCCAGTGCTGGGAAACATTGTACAGGTTAGAGGCATACCGAAGACCACCTCCTCAGGCAAAGATCTTTGATGCTCTGCCCCAGAACCCACACAGTTAGCTAATACAAGAGAGATTTTGAAAGTGCAGCTCACGAACGAGCGACACTGCACTGAGAGCAATGGAAATATAGGACCAGATGGTAAATAGAGGGGAGGAATTAGCTAAACCAACTTGTTATTCTCTCCCGATTTCAAGTGCACAGAACTCAGGAGACAAGAATGGAGACAAATCTGCGGAATGGAATATACACTAACTACACCCATTTTTCCAACGACACAAGATTTAAATATAGGAACAATAGTCTCTCAATTAACACTCATTGAGCTGGCCACATCGGATTTCCAGTTTTTAATGCACAAGGAAACACTGGACAATGTGTTTCAGGCTGCTCAAGACGACCTGATGAACACTTATCAAGATCTACATGATGTTATTCGCCAGTGTTCACAGAAAGGGGTAGAGGTTCAGTCTTGGATAACACATTTCATTGCTGGCCTCAAAGAATCAACGACACACATTCCCTACCCACAACAACGGCCCCTACACTTAATAGTATCATATTGGAAATGGTTGCTAAAGGGCGACAATGGCATACATACAGATATTGCTAAATGAAATTTCTGGATGAGAATAGGGACAACAGTCAGGACCAGAATACACTTCAAAATCTAGGTCCAATACATTTGCCCACAGCAACAGATACAATTGATCGACCATGTTGTTAGACCACCTCACAAATACCCGACTGGCCCTAATGCGTAGGCTCACAACATCAGGTAATAGAGCTACTACGCCTTCCATGTGATTGCGTGGCAGAGGACTCATGTCTATTCTATGGCCTCTATGAGCAATACACATGAAGATCAGGCGTATTGTTTGGGGTTAGCCTGGGAGACCACAATATGCATGATGCATATAATGCGCCTCCGGATCGTCTCAATTTTAATGCTAGTGAAATGTACACTTGGAATTCAGCACAAATACTACGTAAACTTCAACAGGTCATTGCCCAAATGTGGACATTCAGAAGGTTTATTCAAGAACTTTATGGCCACTTATTTCTGTTACAATTACAAGAATTAACATCTCCTCAGACACCTAGCACTTCTGATAATTCCAATGACTGGGAAAGTCAGGAACTAACTTTACGATAGTTACTGAGCAATGTTCCATCCAGCAAGTGTTAAAAGATTACTCTTTTGGATTGCCTTTGTATTGACGCTCCTGGCTGGCCAGATTCTGGGCATTGAGCCAAAACCACATAATGCAATGGTTTCCTTTGATTATGAACGGAACAAAAACACAGTGAGCATTGTCAGTTTAAGCATGCATTCTTCATAGTGGAGAATGGAAAGGAATGCAAATACTTAAACATTTATTAATAAAATAGGCTTGGACCCTCTTACAATTTGTAGTTTGTATAAAGTTCATAAACGATAGATAAAGAGAAGTGTGATTATGTATATTTGTACTTCAATAAGTTTTTGTGCAAAAGTTTGTTTCCTAACATTTTTATTTTCAGGTGCAAGAACGTCAGATGTTTGGTTTTTGTACGTGTCCGTTTATGTTTGGTTTCATAGTTTGCTTGTCAGCTGATATCCCCTTTTTAGTGCAGGGGGTAACACAACAAGTAAGGGCCTGAGTGATGGCATTTCAAGGTCCCCCACCCCTGCCAACTACCTCTCAGAGTATCTTACAAGAGGAGACATTGATTGTTTTAAAGAAAGACACATTGCATTGTGCTAATAGTAAGGGGGCACGTTTTTTTAGGAAGTAAAACTGCAAGCGTGTGTGATAGGCCACACCACTGGTACTCAAAGTGTGGCACTAGAGCCAAATGTGTTTTTTTTTGTTAGATGTCTCCAACATTCAAAAAGTGTATTTCATGAACACGCAGAACTGTTTCTGTGTACATCAGATTACATCAGTGCATTGAGAAGTATTGTTCGTGTTTCAAGTATAACTTTGAAGATATTCATTCACTCCCAACCCTGACAAAAATGCAAATATTGAACTAAGAGTTAATCCAGTTATGTTCATCCTCTGGGTGGTGAGGTCTTCTTGTATGCGTTAGTAAAGGAAAAGGAGAAAAAGCTAAATAAATTGCCTAGGATCACACAATTTAGTAAAATGGGGCAGCCGGGATAAAATGCAGGTTTTCTGGTTAAACATTGTGCAGTTCAGTCACTGGGTTTACATATGCTTCGCTTCCCCTATGCCCCCTGCATCACAGACACCCTCCTGCCCGACCTCCTCTCTGGTGGCATCAAGTCAAGGAACTGTGCTGGGTTCAGTGCAGGCTAGTCCCAGGGGTAGAGAATTTGGCCTGCATGTACAGCGCATCAGGACGTTGCTAACTGACATCCCTTGTCCCAGGTGTGCAAATTAGACCACTCTACAATAAGCTTCCAAGGCCCACCTTGCGATCTTTGACGAGTGCCAGACTAAGTGACATGCTACAGTACGTAAGGAATGAGATGGTGGAGGAACTTCGAGTTTGCACCAGCATTAGGAAAGTCAACAGAGGGATGTCACTATGTGAAATACCACCAGCATCACCGGTGCCTTGAAGGAAAAGCCAGTTAAGCCTATATACATATACGTTCTACAATCACACATTTCCCACACTGTGACCACGAAACTACTGCAGGGCAGGATCTTGTCCAAGGGATGTGATGTGGACATTGAGCGCTTCTTATGAAAGGAATGCAGCTTGCCGAAGGCAAGGTGGGAAGTTCTTTTATTGACTCACTGTTCTACACTGACACAAATAAGAAGCCTGCTTAGCACAGGTGCACAATGAGTGCAGCTGTGTGGCAGGAGGGAATTGTGGGATATGTGCAGTTGTTTGCAGCATAGATACAGGGTACAACGATGCAGGAGCCACCAGAGGTCCAGAGGAATAGCTTAACACAGACCACCACCACACCGACTTCCCCCGCACACACCCCAGTGACCATGAAAATGTATTTGGCAAAATAGGGTACTTTTCATTAGATTTGTATTATTTTACACACAAAAACAAGCATATATAGAATAGAACTAGGAGTATTGACTTTTTAAGATTTTTCATAAGCAGCGAGAGAACAACGATTTTTATATGTATGCATTTTGATGTTTTCTTTTTCCCAGGCCATCAGGCTTGTGGACAATTTTCTTCTAAAGGCTTAGATTGTAATCAGGATGCCCTAAAATTCATTTTGATGCAGTGCATTCGCTAGAGACTACAAAGAATGGATGAGTGGTAATGTTAGGTTTATATATTTATGTACTAGTCAGGAAAAGTGTATTCCAATGCAGACGGATAATATGTATTAAATAACTATGCTTAGTTTTGTAATATTTTCAGAATTGTGTGTACAGATTTAAAATGCCTTTAAGACTGCAGGTGCAGACTTTAGGGGTGGTTACAAGTATTTTCCAGGGAGAGGGATTGGCAGAGTTCAACCACTATGAGTCTTTTGATTCCAAAATGCGTTACTGAGACAGATTCTCATCTGTACCTTGCTGTTGGGAGAAAATATAGTACATTGTTTTGGCTCTTGTTTTGCCTTGCGAAGCTAATTGAGGTTGTGAGATTTGCACACGGATGACAAAATTATTTTTAAATTCTTTCCCTCATCTTCTCATGCACATGCTCCCTGATAACATTTCCACCCTCTCTGGTCTTGTTAGGCGTTCCACTGGTGCAAATGAGATTTGCATTGCTGGCAATTGTGTCCAAACAATAACACAACAGTTGGCTTCACACCTAGCCACAGGTTACAGACAGGGAGTGTTTGATGAGGAGTAGACCACACATGTGGTACAACAGGTGGATCTGGTGTGCACAAAAAGGAAGGAGTCATGTAACCAATTTCTTTTTACTGATTTCTCTCATATGATTTTGGATTGGGTTTATCAAGGACTGTCGTTCCCTAATGAGACACTTATGAACCCTGCGGTTTGGCTTTGTTCATCTTTCTGAGGCTCTTGCAATGAATTAGAAACATATTTCGCACATGCCTGTGCTAAGGCCACCAGCAGGAACACACATTGGCCAGCAGCGTCCACGGTGAACAGGAGAGCACACAGTAAGTCATCTTGCTGAGTGCCCCTCCACAGCCACCAAAATTCCAGGAGGTGTGACTGTGCAGTTAAAGCAACTCTGATCTACTTCTACAAAGCAGTACGACAACAAGCTGGACGCAGGCAAAGAATGTCTGATGGAAACAGCAAGCAGGAGCTAAAAGAGGCAGTCCCTGCTGCACACCAATGTAGGATCAGAAAAGTGCAAGCTACTGGACACCAAGTACTGGTGACCTCTGACGTTACAAAAAGGGGGCACCAACGGCTTTTGAAACAGTGTGGCGCCCGCGTCGATAGGAGTGTGGGACATGTTAGTTAGTTGCAAGTATTCATCGCCTTCATCATCTGCAGTTCTGGCTAGAAGTGTCCTTTCTAGAGCACCTCACCTTCAGTTTAGAGTACCTATTGCTCAAGTACTGGTGACCTCTGATGCAATAAAAAGGTACAGGAATGACCATTTGAAAGATTTCTTTTGCAACTCTTTAAGGCACCAATGACTGACACCTCTGCAAAGCCAGCCAAGATATGGCTGAGTGCCAAAAGTTATATGTGCTACTGTAATGCTCACAGTGCCTGCGGATTCATCTTAAGACCTTCTACTAGGAACATTGAGACTTTGAACTTTTACCACTGATTTGGGAATGCCAGGGATAACAATAAAATGTACAACATGCGTATAGGGAAACCGACTATATTGACTAAGTAGAAAGAATATGATGAGAAGTTACATGTATTGTATAATCAAGTATTTGTGCACACCTGCTTCAACAGTGTCTAGTGGATAATAACTTGCAGAGTAATGGGGTACGTCACATTTTATCTTCAACTATAAACACATCTACATGGAAGTTCCATTACCTGTCTTGCAAGAATGGACATCAAGGAGGGAGTGTTTCAGACTACAACGTTTAGGAAGAGCATTTTTTTAAAAACCTCACAAACAGGTAGCTAGTGAATGACTAGGTTTCATAGGACACAAATTTGCCGAAATACAATAAATAGCAATATTGCCAAAGAGCACCAAGATAGCACAGCACAGCAATGGCAATAGTTGTCCCAGGAGCCCAATGTTATGAAATGTGGTTTGCACTGTGGTCAGGACAAATACCCTTCACTGGGCACAATAGAACTGTACTAGTTACAACACCATGATTACGGAGGAGTCCCGTTACCTTGTACACTTCAGGAACTAAGTCAGGGGCGAGCAAGGTCTGGAAGAATGTGAGCGAGTACTGACATGGTTCAAGGGGGTCATGGATATTGGAAGTGATTATAATAGGGATAGAAGTGTTGATCACGCTCTGCGTAAGGATCCCAGTTTGCCCTACATGCTTATCAGCAGTTACATACAATTGTGTGCACTGCATGACAAGATAGAAGCTACATGAAAACCACATTTAATGCTGATAAGGAGAATGGAGGTTACAATAATGATGAAGGGAAGTTACGAGTAAGATTTAGTGATTTGGTATCCGACGGAGGAATGTGGAAGCCATTTTTTCAGTTTCTTTCCTTAATGGGCTGCCTACTTTTGATACAAATATCTACTTAAAAGACCTGTAGAACGTGCACAGAAAAGAATTAAAGGTTTATGCAGCTGCTAAAAGTAAGCTGCCATCGCAGCGTAAGGCTTGTTCAAGAACTACATTCAGACATCACATTATGCTAGCTTGGCAACAGGTACTTAGCTACACCATATTTAGAAGTGGCAGAGTTTATATGTAGCCGATTTGACTGATGTTGCAAATCATCTCTGGTAATTTACCGTTACTAGTACATTGCATTAGCTTGGAAAGTCCCAAAATGTCACATGCGAAGGGCACATGGGTAGCAACAGACCACCTCAGACCATGAAGGTATCATGCAGTGTTGGCGTCTTCTGATTGGCCTACTGTTCTATACTGGTGTAACTTGCTGAGGCTACTAATGGGCAGTAGCCGGACATTTGCTTAATTTTTGTAGAAAATGTCTTAAGCTTGATCTTCTACCGAACTTGTATTGCATAAATAATTACTCCTTTTCCTTTGTGGTTTTGATGCATAAATGGTTGTGGAAGACTGCTCCTTGTTGGACATTCAGCAGCTTTGCTGTCTGTTCCCGTGCTGCACGTACTATTGTTTTGTATTTTGTCTTATAATAAATGTTTTCTTTTATCTTATGTGCTGACAGACTGGTATTTCTTGAGTAGGCTTCTACAACTTATCAAAGGGTTTCAGAGAAAACATGGAGCAAGGTCTTTCAGGAAATGTTTAACAATTAAATTTGAATCAAAAAAGTGCTTATTTTACACACATATGAAGGCCAAAAGGGCCAATATATATCCCTCAATTGGGCCCAGTGCAAGGGCTTTCGGGGCCAAGGACAAAACATCATGAAGTTTGGCCTGCAGTGGATCAAGATGACTGTCCCCACACTAGGCCACAAATTTCTCCTAGCATCCAGAATAGATCTGTTAAAGAACACCTTGCGGCAAGGATAACATCCACTACCTCAGAAGTCATGGCTCAATATCCATGTATGGAAAGGTACGTTGCGGAGATTAGAGTGCAGGACCCTCCCCTGTTGCATAGACAAGAGGCTCTCCTGAAGAGGTAGCCCGTCAGGACAGTAAATAGTCAGACTCAAGATCTCAGGGTCCCACTCTCCTGGCCCAATCTGGGACGTGGGCCCACTGTAGGCAGTCTTTCCTCAGACCTCGAGGCGGGAGATGCAATGGTGGAAACATGTACAGAAGACCTGTGCCCCATCATGGGCGGATTGCATCTCAGAGACCTTACAGGAGGGAACCCCAGTGCTCAGTATCAGTGGAGAAAACAGATAAGCGCCACCGCTTGAAGACTATTTGTGAACCCCAGAATGAAGATGCTTTTTGTAGTCTGCCAGCCAAAGCCAGCTCATCTGCTTTAGCATTCCTAGACACCGCCAGTAATTAGTCAACAGGAAAATCTGCTCTTAATCAAGCCATCTCACTGTGCAAAGCCTCCAGACACAGGTTCCTGGACCATACCCTGCTATGCTTATTGCAGTACAACAACATGACAGTTGAGTTGCCCATGAAGACCTGCACCAGCCCTCCTAGAGGTATGGGAACACCTGCATCTCAGCTCTTTGAACATGAGCTGCAACCACCACCACACCTGTGAACACCAGGAGTGGTCAATGTGATACCAAAAGGCAGTGCAGCAAATTTGAAGGGTTCCAAACCCACCATGAACCACATTAGCATCTGTGGAACATCAAGGACCATTGCTCTGAACAAGACCTCTTTTTAGGTTTCATGATGTAAAGCTTCACTTTCTCCTCTGAGTGATTTTAAGTGCATCAGGGTGCATATCCAACATTACTTTGAATCATTGCCGAGCCCAGGAACCAAAAGGACACATCGTGGGGGCTTATGCTCACCTGGTGCTGAATGCTCCAAAGGAGCAGAGTGCTTCCCAGTCGGATTGCTTACTGGGTGCTACCAACCTCCCTGGTGTTGTCTGTACCACTTGTACTGCCAACTTCTTTTCCTTCTGGTGTTGCTTGCTAGGCTGCCTCCTGGGTGCAGCCCATATATGGTACCTTGCACTTGAGCTGCAATTTTGTACAGCACCCTCCAAACTTAAACTGCCTCCATTGTTACAGTCCTCACTCTTTCAGGTGTGGCTCTGCTGGACACACCCCAGCGGGGGCAGAGACTTAGAGCAGCGATGCATCCATTTTAGTTGAGAGAAAAACTTGCATGAGCCAATCTTATTACCACATTATTGAAGTATTTTCCTTTCATGCAATTTCATTTGAATACAGTGGCCTTAGGTAAATATAAACAACTAGAGCCAAGAGGACTCTAGATTTAGAAAAGATTTAGCACTTTAAACTCTGTGCTGTTCACGAACAAAGCAGAAACCAGATCACAAAGTAGCAAGTCATGTCCTTTTATACATGCCTTGCTCCTGCTGGCACACGTGGCATGATGTGCTGCTGCTAAAGAGGCAATGTGCATGCAACAAGGATGATTTCTTTTGGGACGGTGGAAAAATACCACAATAAGTCTCCATGGAAGTGTACTGACAGATCACCATCTATGCACTGGAATAGAAACATATCTGATCTAGCGCTGTCCCTTTCTTATACCCTTTGGGATATTGTCTATGCTAATCAGAAGGTTGACAGATGTCTGCCATTACACAATGGATAGTGCTGGTTACATTCTAATGATCTGTATAATAGAATACAAAATACTTTAAACTGCAGTCCATCTAGAATGAAGTGAGACACAGAAGGTGTTTAATATCCAAATTTAAAAATTACCCAGAAATGTCCACGTATATTTAAAATAGAATGCATTTTATGAATAAATTAATACCATTTACAAATGAGGCACGTGTTAACACTCCTGCATTTGGCCATTATGATTTCATTTAAAACATGATCGACTGATATTTTTCTATACAGTTCTCGTTTATGCTTTTGAAACAGAACACACATCTGGGCTATAAATCAAGACCCATGAATAAACGCCATTCCAAAATGGTAAAGGTTAACGTACATGATCACATTCCAAATTAGCATTTGAAAGCACTAAAACCATAGGCCATCACTTTTACGACCTAGTCTTTGAACTTGGATGGCCCTTTAAAGTGATTTACAATCAAATGCTTAGTTATCCGAGGAGGAAACATCAGAATAGAAAACTCAGACGTCAGTTCTATATCCTATGTTAGATCAAGTTCTTTATGAATTTGACCATTCAAGTCTCAAGCCTCATACATTTTGAAGAAATAACTGACAACAATGAATGAAGTCCGATGGCAACAGATATTTTATTTAAAGTCTCACAAGGATGCAAAGCACCAAACGGCGAGATTTAGAGCTGTGATACAAAATCTCACCTATCAAACTGCATTTCATTATTAGTAGAAAGAATCAGAAAACAATCACAGAACTCTGCATTCTCCAAAGTTCTGTACTTTGGAAAGGCAAACAAACCATTAACACATCCATTGCCAATCAAAAGAAAAGGCCAAAGGGTTTTGCATGGCGGAATACAGAAAATTAAAAAATATATAGAACCATGAGCCAATTTATCAAGAAACAATTTATACTATTAAAGTCGGAGCAGTGCAGCCCCAATTTCCTGAAGACCTATTTATGGGTATAAGGCTAATTAGCAAAATTGTAAATACACATTTATTCAAAAAGTACATGACAGGTTCTCCCTTATGGTATACTTGATAATGTTTTATGGAGTAAACACTTTGTAGAGTTGGAGCTAAAAATACAATGGTGATAGGTGGGAGATGACATTTTGAAGTGATGTAAATAAGTTCTTCAGAGAACCCCTACATGAAGTGCTACTACAACGGAATGTCAGACAAACGTGCATCAATTAACATCCTATACATGGAGTGAATATGCATTCTCTAAACACCATGTTTCAATAAGTATCTCATTTAATATATTAAATATAGAAATGTGTTTGCGTAAAGATATTCTGTTCATCTGATATACCTACATTAATTTCAAATGCATTCATGCCATCACCGGTACCGCAGTTTAAAAAATAGTCAGTCCTCTCCTGAAACATACTTTGATGAGAACCTAAATGATATGTCTTTGCAATATTGCATGAAGAAAATTATTAGAATAATACTGTTAAAATGCAATACACTCCATGTATATGAAATAGACATCTTCTCCCGCTGCGTTTAACATATTTATTCCTGAGCTGAATTTGCCAGCTTTGCCTGCATCCATGACTTGGCCATCTATATTGGACAAAAAAAAAAAAAAAAAAAAACACGATGGCTAGCAATGATGGTAGTCATAAGATGTATACATAACAATGTGGCCAACAGCTTTTTCCACAAGAGGCATAGCAACAAAGAGGCACAATTGTGTATACTCTGTTCTAAGAAGGTATACTTGACATTAAAATGTTTGCATGTATAAAAACAAATCCTGAATTCAAAAATGTCCTTTTTATGTCTATGGTAAGTAAATTTATATAGTATAAGAAACGAAATACAAGGTCAAAAGACAAAAAAGTTTTTCAAAAATTCATTTGGGCAACATCTTTACTTCCTTTCCTTAAACCTCCGCTGGAACCCAATCCCTCAACTAAAAGCTTTACATCTCAATGTTGATACTTCCACCAGTTGCTGATAAAAAGTAATACAGTTGCTTTAGATGTTATAAAAAAAATGTTCAACCAAACTTTTGACGTTTAAAGGATATTAGAGAAAAAGATTTAGAAACTACTACTAAAAAATTAACATTGGTTTGTTAAACCACTATTGGTACTGAAATGTGCTACAGTAAGTTTCCCATAGGTAGATGTGGCGTGATAAATGAGTGAAGTGGCAGGAATCCGCTAATGCACACGCAGAACGTAAATAAACTTTCAGACAAGGAACGATGTATTTGAATTGCATTTTTCTTTTACACAGCAACCTTTTTGCTGGCCACTTAGTGAATGAAATAGTTAATTACAAATATACGGCAGCTCTTAAGTTGAACATATCGGCCTAGTTAAATGATGTTTCAACAGCTGTTTCTGGAGCCAAGACCGTGCTAAGGAATCAAATGTGGTAATCAAGCTGGTTGGCATGGATCGTACAAAAATTTCAAATGAAAAACTTATGCCCTGTTGATTTCTTTTGAATTTCAATTGTACAATCTGGAAAAGTAAAACTGCTTTAAAATATCCAGTTATAAGCTTTTGGTAGTTAGGTTACATAAGAGGTACACAAGCCTTCAAAACATGATAAGGCTGGAAACACATGAATCCGCAATTAAGTTAGTTTGGCTGTTGTAATCAAACATTAACATAGCAGACTGCACCAGTGTTGAGGACGGACTTCACTTTTTTTCTTTTGGTTGTGTACAAAATGTTACACTTTGGTATTCTGCTGTAATGCCAAGTATACCCTTGCTAACAAGATCTGTCCCTTTGTCGAGGCTGTGGGAAGGAGAATGGGTGTGTTTAGTTCGGGGAAAGAAAAAAGTTGCTAAAAGGTCAAATATGCATTTGCTGAACCAGAACCAGGTTTTATTTAGGAAGTAGAAACCTAAGAATTATGAATTCACTCTTACTGTATAGCTCATAACAGCTATTCATCAGAATTGAAAACAACCTGTAAAATGATTGTAGAATGTTGAATTTAAAGGTGGAGAGTTTAAAGCAGACCGAGGTTCATACATTCAAAACTGGGACAAAGTATTAGTAAGAAAACTATCATTTAGTACACATTACACAAAAGTAATAAGGACATATGTAGTACGCTGGTGGTACCCACCAAGCTATGTATTCTCTTATAGCAAACAGGAATATGAAATAAAAGGAACAATACCAAGTACAATGTTGATTTAATTATGCGGAATAGCAGCTCAAAGCTTTTCAGGGTGTCTACAAAAATTACATGAACATTTCAACACGTGTTTTACTCCAGGGTTAAATATGGCATGATTTTTTGCTTTATAATTTGTTGAGTAACTTTTCTAAAATCAAAAGACAAGAATGCACAACAAAGGGAAAACAGATCAAAGCCATGTGAATCTCACGTCATTGAATCATTTTCTAATCATAATTGTTAGTATTTAACAAATTCAAAGAGATAATAAATCCTTGCATTGGAGTTTCCTGTGCCTTAGCTAAAGATGCATAACTGCAAAAGACAGCGGGTACTGGTAAAAACTCCAGGAAAGAAAGTGCTTAACAAAGTTACAGTTCTCAAGTGTGTTTGTTTGGTGAGAGAGTACAAGGGCAGACGCATCGATGAGAACCACTACAAGAAAAGTCAGTTTTGTGTTAAAGTTTTCAAAGATGTCACTGTAAGCAGAAAAAGCAGTAATAACGTCTTCATGAACATATTAGGCATTGTCAGAGTCTATCATTAGTGTTGTAAATCGTGCTGGACTATTCCACAGGATTACTGCTTATTTCTGTTTCTGTCCTACATACAAAAAGAAAACAAATGGTTAGCTAAAAGCAAGGGCAGTAGAAACAAATATATGCAAAAATGCAACAGACTGCACAACTAAACAGGCAATTATTAAAAGAAAGCTTTGCGTGAACGGCATCAACTTGTATGATGCAGAAGTTATTATTAAGACGGAGCTAAATGTACAGATGCAACACGGAATATGTTTATTTCTAATCCAAATCAAATGGAAGCATGCTCCTACAATCTTAAATATCAGATTTGTGGTTTACCTTAACTAAAGAAGACAAATCCTTAATGATTGTTTGGACAGACCTTAGTTACCAGTAGTCACTGTTGTCTAATAGATGGTGTGCTAATCTAAATCCTCAACACCAAGAGGCCATTAGCACAACAAACCTGAATTTTTTTGCTGATCTAATGAAACGATTCTTAGAACAAAGCAGCTGCCGGCCGGACGCGCTTTTTGCCAGATCATGCTATTCATCTGACTGGCTATTAAAAAAGACTCCAACCGACGGGTGGAAGTCTATTAAAAGAACTCTATTGAGGCTCCAACCGGCTGGTGGAGTCCTGAGAGGTTCTAATCATTAGCCCCACGTTGAATAACAGGCACTTGATATTTGCAGACAGATTAAAGAATCTGCACTTTGGCTGTCCATCCCCCCTCCTGTCCTGAAGACCCACCTTGATGCATTTTACTTTTGCGCTACCAACAGGGTCGAAACGTCGACGTACTACATATGTCCGCACAATGCTCAGGATCACAGTTTAACTTGCCAATGAATCCTGCGATATATGTGCCAAAATAATAAGGACAAATAGAAATTTTTCTCCCCTCTCTTGAATGCACGTTTAATTGTCTTGTATATAGTGCACTATCAATGTCACCTATCACCACATGTCACTTTTTCACCAACAGTCACTTATTCTCTATTACAATTGAATTTGTAAATTGTGACAGCCATGAATATTTGATATTCATTTCCAAATACAGTATTGAATACTAATATTGGTGTGTGTGTTATGGTTTATTATTGGTATATGTTACAAGTAAGCTGTTGCTACTTACGTACTCCAAGCAATTGAACACCCCGACAGAACCAATTGTTTTATTTAATCTAATGAAACGATGGGCACGCTTACAAAATATTATCCTGACCAAATTCAATTTGGTCTTTTCAAATGGGCTTGCCACCCGGAAATAAAAAAAGGACTCGCATCATTCATTACATCTTCATGGAATTTTTATTTTTTACCCACACATGTAAATATCTTGATTTCATCATGGAACAGTATCTAAACCTGAATGATCATGCCCTCAAACTAAATCAACTCAGACAACTAGGATCATGTTTTCCTTGCTTAGACTTCAAAATTGCAGTACAGCTACGTTTTCTTAAATAGCTACATGGAGAGAATATAGTGCATTCCAAACATCACTGCTTCGCTAACACCAACCGGATTGCTGCTGCCATGATCACAAGTGACAAAGAAAGACCACATCACTACCTTCCTGTAATAAATGTCACTGGTGTTCACATGAAGTGGGGGTGGACCTCGAAAACTGATTAACCCTTAAAATTATCCACAGTGGGTCACACTGACGAAGGAAAAACTGCAACTTACAGGTGGACAATTGAACAAAAGGAATACAACTGAATAATTCTCAAAGTGTCTAACATGGGGGGCATGGTTGTGCTTTCTGACGTGTGAAACACTACTACAAAACTCCCACTCTGTATGCCAGTCTAAGAAACTCTGGGATTCTATTGACTTATATGGTCAGAAAAACAAACCACTGTGAATGAAGATATCGTCCTACTCATAAATAGGATAATTAGTATGAGATAAATAAATTAATTCAATGGAATAACTAACAGCAAATGATCTTACAGCTGCTAATATATCCACCCCCGCATACCTTCCTCACCACCCCGCTCTGTATCTCTATCACTCCATCAACATATTCTCGTTTTGAAATAATCTGTTTTTCTCCTAGGTACATCCCTTATAACTTTCAAGAAATTAACTGCTAATGTATATTAAGTGGAAAATATACCTTGCTACTGTAAATCTTTTCTATATTTATATCCTGCCTTTCATATCTGTACAAAAAAGTTATGAAATTAAAACATTCTCAAAGGTTCTAAATTCAAAGGTGGCGAACATCTGAATGGGCCTCTCCTTGCATTGCCCCAAACTTACGTATGTCTATTCATGACCACATCAAAATGAACCCAAACCTACTGGCACTTCATAAATAACTAAAAGTAGACTTCCTGAAGATGTACCTTACCAACTAAACCCTACCCAAATGTATTATCCACAAATATGGTACTGCCAATATGCTATCCACTAATCCCTTACGTGAAAAGCACCGATATGCTCTTTCTGAGCCATGAGTATGTTGCAAGTAAGTGCACCGTTACCCTGTGGCTAAGATCATGCTGTACAAATGGTGCAAATAAACAAATAAAATGTTTAAACTTGCCAAGTTCAGTAGTTGGGTGGATGTAAAAACACAAGACCTGAGAAATGGTAAAGAAATCTTAAAAATGTATGGTATAATTTTTCACCAACAAAGCTTAAAGAAGACACTCTGAAATCTGCAGTTTGTGAACCCCGCCATACCCTGCTTTGGGAGTACACTCCCTTTTAAGATGCTTTGTCACATTTCATTAATGTCCCAGCAGAAGGGAGTGTGATAGAACGCCCAGGATGGCTTGGGATCCGCAAGGCCTTTGTTCACAGCAACAGCTGTGAAGGACAACATTGAAATGTTGGAGTTCTGGGCTTCTATGGCCATTAGCAGCCCGAAACACTCCATTGTTTTCAATGGAGCTCCCAAAATTCCAATTTTCTAATTAAAAAGAAGGTGCTTTTTACAAAGTTCAGTCTGCCCACAGTTCTTCCCAGCTAACCCCCCCTTGCGCATCACACTCAAACATAGCTAAAATCCACATCATTAGTAAGAAATATCAAATCAAAACCATCAAATTTCTGTAAAGGATTATAGCGCATCAAGGATTCAAACAAACTGAAAATAAGAGAATGTTGTACAACACAAAAGTGAACAGCAAAGGAGAGAACTACATGCTGTGGACTTGAAGGATCAATAATTCTGTGGCATCAAATTCCGCGATGCTCGCCCACCCCTACCAGGTACATCAGTCATCTGTTTTATATCTTCCCGGTCAACCCTGATTGTTCAATAATAGCTAACCCCCAATGGGGTGGCTAAAGAATCTAAGTTCAGCCCACATATTTCTTTCTACCTCTCCCAGACTGTCAAATATTTTGAGCAGACCAGTACCTCCCACACCACTTTGTCTGCAGGCATGCAGCAGTCCATATGCACTTTCAGGCCTTCACTTTAGCTCTACTAATTTTTCTCCACCTTTGTGCAGTGCCCCACTAGCCACCATTACCACTAAATTACAAAATACTTACTGGGATCTTGCTATTGTGATATCTCTCCATATCCCTAGCTTTGCCAAATATGGCAATAGGAGATTGTCCCCCAATGTCTGAGCAATCTGGTTCTTAATTTTATTCCAGAGTCGTAGCATACGGAGGCATTCCATTTGTATATTTACAAGGGTCCCTTCTGATTGCAGCCCCTGAGGCATCTGTTGTCTCATAACTTCCCAAATTTGACTAATTGTACAATCTTATAATAGGTGCAGTTTAGGATCTTTAATTGCACGAGTTTGAAACCAATCCTATTTGCTACCTCTCTCAGATATCTGCAGGCTTCGTCATAGCCCTCATCTTCCAGCACACCAATATCAAGGAGTGTAGGGAACGAATTGCTGACCTGTAAAATAAGTTATCCTGCTTTCTACTTGCTTTAACATTTGTAAAGCGCTCTGAAACCCTTCCAGGGTCTAGTTTGCGCTATATAAAACTTTATAAATAAGTGAACATATTTAACTTCACCAAGATTAGCAAGTAATTAAAAGGCAAAGGGTAACCTCATGAGATAATCACCTGCAGGGCAAACGTACCCAAGACAGTTGGGCCTCCTCTTACCAATAATTACAAAGAAACAATCTGCTCTTCTATTCATAAATTAAACGGTGAAAGTGCCTATAATGAAGCAGGTGCATGTTTACCAATTGAACATCTCCTTAATACTTCAGTCTCACGGAACTTCCACACCCAATGCAAAGTCCAGTTTTTGAAGTCTGAAGGAGTTGACATCAAAAAGCTTCAAATGTGTAAGCAATCAGTGACTGCAAGGGCTCCAAGGGTTGTGTTGCCCCCCCCCTGTTTTTGAAAATTGCACAACAATTTTGGATGATGGAGCAGGCAGAAGGTTTTAATTGAATAAAAAATACCTGTTCCTAGATAATCAAGATCTTTGGGCTCCACTTTTAACAAACGTTTTTAATAAAATTGCCCAAACAGGTGCACCGCCATCGTGGAAGACAACTGTAATTGTCCCAATATATAAAAAGGGGGATAGGTCGATTGCGAAAAACTATAGACCTATCTCTCTGATAGATTCTACTGCAAAGCTAATGGGTCGATTGATTTTAAATAGACTTGAGGATTGGGCCTTAGAAAAAAATATTATTATTCCATGCCAGTTCGGCTTTAGAAAAGGGAAAGGCACTGTGGATCAGTGTCTGAACCTCAGTCTAATTATAGCGAAATACACGGCTGCAAAAAAAAAAAAAAAAAAAAGGACATCTCCATTTAGCCTTCATGGATCTGTCCGCAGCCTTTGACTGCGTGGCACAGCCTAGGCTGTGGCAGATCATGGAGGCAATGTGAAATTGACTTGAATATTATTAATATCATCCGTGACCTGTATTCAGGTGCCTCAGCCTGTGTTCGCTATGGAAAGGATGGTGAGTGCACCAGATCCTTCAAAATTGCAAGAGGTGTGAGGCAGGGCTTCGATCTTGCACCCTTTTTATTCGCACTCTATACCAACGGTGTAGAATCTGCACTCTTAGGTTGCACTCCGGATGTCCCTTATATTAATTCAGTGCAGGTGCCAATTTTATTATATGCGGACGACGCAGTGCTTTTAGCTCGTACTAGTAATGCACTGCGCCGCTTAGTCCTGGAATATATGCAATTTATGAATAATCTAGATATGAAAGTTAACTATTCAAAGTCTTTTATCCTAGTAGCAGGTACTAAACAGCGAAATCATCCGCAAATTATTACTGAAGGGGGAAAACTGGGAGTTGTTGATTCTTTTAACTATCTAGGGATTATGTTTGACCCCCAAACTAATTGGCAAAAAATGATCGCTAACAGAGGGTCCCAGATGGAAAAGAATATTGGTGCACTAACTAAATTTATTTAAAAAACTGGTTTAAAACCAATAGATGTAATTAAAACAGTGTATCAAGCTAAGACTGTATCTGCCGCCACCCATGGAGCAGCTGTTTGGGGAATGAGAGATTGTGCAAAACTACAGATTATTGAAGATAACTTTTTAAAAAGGGTCCTTTCCTTACCAAAGTCATGTGCCAACTATAAGTGCCACATGGAATTGCGAGCACCTTACATTACTGATAAAATTGCAGTGGCTCCGATCCTAATGTGGCACTCAGTATGGCGAAAGGAGACCCTTGCTTTAACAAGAGACATTATAAAGGATGTTCTGAAATTAGATGGGGTGGGTAACATTCCTTGGTTAACTTATGTTGAAACCACATTGAAAGCAGTTGGGCTACATCGTCTATTTTTGGATCCTAGTACCTGTTCAATCTGTAAGGATGATTTAAAAGCGCAATTGCTTTCTAATAGACACATAAGAAGGGAGACTAAAAATATTAATCTGTCGACAGTAAAAACATACTTGGCTTCCCCTATTATAATACAAATGGACAAATACAATATATCTATCCTTCGTTACTAATTTACAGCACAGGTACATCTTGGTGAGATTTCGTTTAAATTATATTCTCCTTATGTTGGGTTCTCCCCGTAACGTTTATGTTGCTTCTGATCTCCCATTTTGTTCCTGTGATCAGCGATCTGTACAGAATGATCTACATTTTTTGTTCTTCTGTAAATTTTATTGTGATGAAAGGAAACGATTTATTATCCCCATTTTACGTAAAATGAACTTCAAGCAGTGTCGTGTAGCCCTTTATTACCTGCAATTATTACCTGACCCCTTGATCTGTTTTTCTTTGGCGTCCTTTTTGTTATCTGCTTTAAAAAAAGGAGGTGTACAATCTGCTAAAATTATATCCCGAACAATGATCGATTTTACTGTATTGTGTAAATAATTATGAACTTGTATTTTAATGCAATAATTTTTATACATTTTAACCTTACTGTAATGCTGTGAAACTTTTTTTTTTTTTTTTTATTTATTTTTTTTAACTGTAGTATACACTTTTTATGCCTACATTGTGTTGGCGAAATAAAGTTATTCAAAAACATTTTTTTTTAAAAAGAATAAAAAATAAATTTTAAAAAAAGCACCATTTTAACACTCAGGTCAATTTCTTTTAACGCTTTCCACAGGGTTGCTATTGAATGATGGAAAGGCAGGATGTGAAATTCACCGCAATATTTAGGGGAGAAACAAGCCCAGTCAGCTTAAAAATTTAATCTTTTTCATTAAATGGAAGGGGAAATTAGAATTAAATGTAAATATATCAAAACATCCACATCTTAGAACAATAGAAGAATATAGAGTGAAATATATGGCTTCAGATCATCATTACGTAGAATATTGACAAAGCGGGAGACCTTGTATAACAAAAGTAACTAGAACATAATCAAGTATATAATGCACAGAGTTACAAGTACCCAACATAAAGGAGCCAAATTGAATAAAGACAGCATGACCCGTAAACAGCTATGCGATACCAAAGGGGATGATGGACGGAGCGCTTGAGCTAATCAAACACTCACCCCCAGTCAACTGATCTGGGTTTAATCCATCATCATTCTTTAGCTCACTTCCACCACCCCAGTTCAGACATGGCCATATGCAAATCAGTCTGACCCTGTGCCTCATGGGAACAGTCCAGCCCGAACTGCCAAGCCAGGTCTTCCCTGGACCGGAAACAAGCATCCTGGGACCGGTTTCTGGCTATTCAGCCGTCATCAGCCAGGCTAGCTTGAATCCAGTGGCAAAGTGAGCAAGGGACCCACGTCTGGGCATACCCTGCCAACTTAGGGCGAACAAAGCGATACCAAAGGGGATGATGGACGGAGCGCTTGAGCTAATCAAACACTCATCCCCAGTCAACTGATCTGGGTTTAATCCATCATCATTCTTTAGCTCACTCCACCACCCCAGTTCAGACATGGCCATATGCAAATCAGTCTGACCCTGTGCCTCATGGGAACAGTCCAGCCCGAACTGCCAAGCCATGTCTTCCCTGGACCGGAAACAAGCATCCTGGGACCGGTTTCTGGCTATTCAGCCGTCATCAGCCAGGCTAGCTTGAATCCAGTGGCAAAGTGAGCAAGGGACCCACGTGTGCTTTACTGCAAGGTATTGAACAACAAACAAGGCACGAAAAAGTGAGGGAAAGTCCTAAACAATCCAATATTAATCCTGCACTCACTACCCTTAGGACCTTATAAAAAAAAAAAAAAAAAGTTCCAGCACCAACCAACCGTTTTTTTTGTTTTTTGAAGTTTTACCCACAAACATTATCTACTCAAGTGGTACCAGCGATTTTAGTGACCATTTTCTAATCAACAGGACTAACGCTGACTTTTACAGAAAGGTTTGTGAAATGGCCAGTCAGACAAACAGACACACTATTCTTTCTCCTACAATTTGTATACATTTACAACTCCCACGAGGTTCATAAGAATCTTTAAAAGTATATGTACTTCCACACAAAGTATGTGTTTTCATCAAGGGGTGCAACTATTAGGGAGAGGGATGGGGTGCTAGCTTTATACCCAACAGTATAACAAATTCAGTCAAACTTGTGGCACAGGTCTTACATAGGAACAGCAATTTTAACAAGAGATTTGTGCAGACCAACGGTAGTGCAAGGTTAACAAATTAACAAAAGATTCTTATAGAGAAAGTGTTGGGCTGGAGTAAGGAGATAATTCTAAGAACACATGTTCAAACAAGCATTGACAATGCCAATCTGTCTCGCTTGTGTGTTTACATATAAGCGTGACTGATTGTCATTGACAATGCTTGTTTGTATCTGTGCCACGCCCACTGCACTCCACGTCTCCGCAATGACCGGCATAAGCTGCAGCCGATGATCAATGGAGCAGACAGAGGGACAAGTTGCAACTGGCATGAATAGAGAAAGGGGACAAGGCGTTGTGCAGGTTTAAAGAAGCAACGCTGTTTTTCAGAGCACGAGGAATCACAAATCTGTATATGGTAAAAATCTAAAATCTTCTGTGTGTGGGTCAAACACAGAATAGGGGGGAAAGCCACCAATAAGAGCGAGGCAACTGAAACTGACAGAAGTCAGTCTAATCTTGAGCAAGAATTGGCTCTGTGGAGTATTGCATACAACGCGGTTTGGGACACATCAGAAGCAGTCTGTAGCGAGACTGCAAAAAGCACCAACCGATCATGGAATTTGAACTCCTCCATTGGTTTCCAAAATGGGTGTGAAGCACCAAGGAGGGCATGGTGAGGAGCAGGCACTGCAAGCAGCTCACACTGGTGGACAGCTTGTGGAGACTGCACCTAGTATGCAACGTACAAACCTTCCACAGGTCGGCAGGAGCAACCGTCATTTAAAGGATGTGTGAGCAGCTGGTGAAGTGTGAGGAGATAGCAGCGCACATCAATGCTAGGAGATGGCATTGGAGAAAACAATAAGTAGTAGATACTGGTGAGTAGGTGTACACTGTTAAGCAGTGAGGAGCGGACACTGGTGAGCAGTGTGCAAGAATGTGGCACTGGTGTACGGCATGGAGATACCACTGATGAACACAGTGGAGCTGGCACTAGAGAGCAGTGTAAGGAGTTGGCACTGGTGGAACTGACTTGAAGTCCCCAATGGGCATATAATTAGTACCTACAAATGCATTTCTATCTTCATGACCACACGCATACATGCTTTTTAAAAGAAGCAAATGCAACTTGTCATCTTCAGCATTATTTTTGGGGGGGGGGGGACTACTGTTTTAAGGCATTTGACTTTCAGATTTCGCCGGTCACAAATTTTTTGCATCCACTATTTAGTATCAGTGCCAGAAGTGGTAACATAGGACTATCGTCTCAGAATTTTTTGTTACAAGCTAAAAATAATTTCAGCAACACTTTTTTTTAATTATAGATTTCCACAAGAGAAAACAATGATACATAATGCATGTTGTGTGCTACAGCCTTTTGTCTAGAATGCACTTGGTGTGTCATTGTATGTGTATTACCAGTGCTGTTGCTGGTTACGAAAGAAAAATAAATGGTTTGTTTGAAGCCTATATTGTTCAGATGTGTAGTTGCCTGTATCTCATCCAGCCTAATTTGTATACGTCCTCGTCACTGTGGCTTTACCTCCATCATTAATGCAGGATCACCAGAACAAAACTACAAAGAAATGGATAGACCAAGCCTGGATGAGCTAGTTGCCAAAGTGATGTGACGGTTAGGATTTATTTCGGAAAATAGTACCAGAGCACTGCCTGTCCAGTAAATCACTCCACCTGCATGTTTATTTACACACAGGGTCAAACCCCAGGTAGGAACACCACCAGTTAGGATGCTTAATACTAGCACATGTCCTCTAAATGTTGAGGCAAGCATACCAAAGTGCATTTTAAACCATTGAGAGTCCTGTTTGCTGTGGTGAGAGCCCTGTTATCACCTAGCTGGGAAGGACTCACTTGACATCACAGCATACGTTTTACATGAAGAGGGGGGGGAAAAAACGCATTTAAATTTTTTTTTTTAAATCCTGTTTTCACTGCTGTCCAAGAGCAGAACATTACAGAAGTGAGCTCTGAATCCTAGATTTGGCAAAAACTCCTCTCAGCCCACTCAGCTGCAAGCGACTCATGCGGCGCCTGGCGCCACAGCAAAATAAAACATGGCACAGTGCTAACAATGCTGCACTAGGAGCATGAAAAATGGTGACTACTAGTGGTGAAACCCAAAAGCTCTTCTGAGCAGGTAAAACAGAGAATAGGGAGGAAAGCCACCAAAAGAGAGCAAGCCAACTGAGACTGACACGAAAGCCATCTAATCTTGAGCAAGGATTGGCTCAAAGCCCAACTCGGCTGCCCGCACTGAAGGTCTCTAGCAACAAAGGCTTGTAAAACTGGCAACTAGCTCACTTGAAATGTTAACCCGGCCTTCATCATCCTGGCTAAATCCTGTTTCACAGAGCAAGACATTTCTAATACCAGAAGACAATGAGCAGATTCAAAATAGATTTCAATGCTGCACACACATTCCTGCTCTAGCTATTCCTGAATTATTCCCAAATTGTCATTCCGATTTCCTGAATGGCCCATGTTTGCGGATATCCATGCATCTGAAATTCTGTCTACCTTTGCAAGTTTCATATTATTAGAGCATAAAGTCCTTGATTTTACCCCTCTCTCAAGGTGAGTCAAACACCCAAATAACTATCATGTGGACAAGGAGTCAAATTAAGGGAAATTAATGTCTGTTTTGAAAGTCTAAATTCCCAAATACCAAGTAGTAGGAAGCTGGCTTTGTATTTACTATACCAAAGTAAGGTACAGTGTGCACAGGAGTCCAGTGGAACCCCAAAGGTAGTCAGAAGAAAAAATAGATAATACCTTACTCTCCATTTGTGGTAGTGTGGGCAAGCAGTAAGGCTTTATCAGAGGGTAGTGTTAAACATTTATTGTACACACAGGCAAGAAATGTCACAAACTCAGACTGAACTCGGACCAATTTGTTAGTATAAGAATATTTAGTTATTTTATTTCTAGAGCCAGGCCTGGTGCAGGTAAGTGAAATAATACTTTGCAGGTATATTGCAGTTGAAATACAATTGAATTGCACTTGGATGCAACTGGTTTGTTTACAAGTAAGTCAACAGTAAAAATTAATTTACAGTTCCTTTTGAGATTACTTTGTACATTACTTTGCAGATTACTTTAAGCTACTTTTTCTACTCTGTGATATGCCTAGATATCACACTGGGACATTTCCTAGAGAAAAGGTAAGTAATTCAGTTTTTGTACATTTGCAGTTTTTCAAGGTTTCATACAAACCAACTCCACACAGAAGAATTTTCAAAGAAAATAAGTCATTGCAATCCTATGGGAGGAAATGAAGTGATCGGTTTACAGGCAAGTACTTGGTTGTGGGAGTTGGGTTTCTGTTAGAACCAGGGTCCCCCAGGGTTAAGGGTGCACTCTCAAAGCAACTTCAGCAGCACTAGGGTGGCCGGGTGCAGAATGCTGAGGCCCAATGTTATCCAAAGGGGGATAGGGGGCCTCCGGTTGGTGGCTGCTCACGATCAGGCCACAAGGTTGTGGGAGCAAAGCTCCTGGTGTTAGGCTCAGGGCAAAGGGGGATCAAAGTTAACACACAAGGTGCACCCACAGCGGCACAGGGGTGGCCGGGTGCAGGGTGCTGTTTTGGCGTTGGGTGCCATGTTTTCAATGGGAGTTGCCGGTTTTGGATTTTGGCTGCAGGCTCAGTCCAGGAAGACTTCCAGGAGGAACCAACAGCTATACAGGTAAGTTGGAGGGCTCGGGGACATAGGTGAACCTCGGGTTCTCTTTTCCAGGGCGGCTGTTCACAGGAGATCAGGTCTTTGTTGAAGGCAGTCAGTCCTCCCAGGGTTCTGGAGGTCGCTGGCTGCACGACAAGGCGACTTTTGGGGGGGTGGGCACAATCCCTAATCCCGATTGGAGACCTCGCCTCCCACACCTCAGTGGTGATTTGGCAGAGGTGGGCACACCTTCTGGGCTCTGCTAATTTTTCCCGCCGATCTTCCCGCCGAAAAGGAGGGGAGACAGGAAGGGGGCCTGCTCCAGATAACAGGAGAGGCTGGAGGTCGCGTTACAAAGGCGGCAAGGCCTTTGAAGCTCCCCTGCCACAGATAGCTCTTCCTGGCCTTGGGGGAGGTGTGACCACCTCCGCCCAGGAAAGGCTTTGTTTCTGGGCTCAGGGAGCGAAGGCTTCCACCTCAGGGGTCCAGAAACATGTCTCGTGGTGGCAGGCTGGTGTGTACCAGTCAGGGAACCCACCAGAGGCTGGTCGTTTTTCAGGGGGCATCTCTAAGTTGCCCTCTGAGTGCATTGTATAATAAATCCCACACTGGCATCAGTGTGGGTTTCTTATGCTGAGAAGTTTGCTACCAAACTTCCCAGAATTCAGTAACGCCATTATGGTGCTGTGGAGTTCGTAATGACTAACTCCCAGACCATATACTCTTTATGGCTTTACTGCACTTACAATGTCTAAGAATGGACTTGGACACTGAAGGTGCTCATGCAATTGTACCCTAACCAGTGGTATAGTGCACCCAGCTAGAGGGGTGTCTTACCTATACCACAGGCTGTGGGTTGCAAGCATGGCACACAGGAATGTGTCCAAAACATGATGCAGATGTATAGCTGTGCATCGGTCCAGGATGCAACGCCTTTGTGTTTAGATGAAACAATCATTTCACCATCAATTATTTGTTTTTAACATTTTTTAATGACTTGATCCTCGTTTTCTCATTTAGATATGTAGAACTGGTAGTTGAATGAGAAAACAAGGATCAAGTCATTAAAAAATGTTTAAAACAAATAATTGATGGTCAAATGATGATTGTTTCATCTAAACACGAAGGCGTTGCATCCTGAGACCGATGCACAGCTATACATCGGCATCATGTTTTGGATAATTCTGGTGCTATGGGACAGAGCACACACCAGGATAGCACCCAAAAAAGATTAACTAACGGATGAACTTTGAATAGAGTGCGGGTTACTAACTGACTGACACAGGAATGTGTGCCATGTCGACTTCACATTTTCTGCACCAAAACACACGGCCTGCAATGAATGGATGGGTGGTGTGTGTGTGTTGAGGTACAGTACCTCAAGGGTGGCACAATATGTGCTGCAGCCCAAAGAGGCCTTCCTGGTCACAGTGCCCTTGGTACCTTTTACAAGGGACTTACATGTGGCCAGAGAGGTGCCAATTGGAGGTGCAAAGGTACAGTTTTGGGAAAAAACACAGGACATAGGAACCCGATTGGCAGGGACCCAGGGCACCGTCAAAGGGCATCAGAAATCTGGCAAAAAGTGTGTGTGTGTGTGGGGGGGGGGGAGGGTGCGTACTGCAACAGAAACCCAGCTTGCTACACATGTCCAGTTTGACACCTATTAATTTCCACAGATCTACCAAGTCACTACCACTCTCCAATTGTTATTTCTGAAGCACTTTATAGTTTTTACTCGGACTGCATGGATAGTGGATTGATTTTCCCTTACAGTCACCTCCATCCATGTGTTTATGTCTGGACAAGCACTCAAATTACTGAATTGTGTGTTCTACTTGTCTAGGTTCTTGGCACTGTCAGGTACTTCGACAACTTCAATCGGGGTCAGTCTTTCAATTCACAGAGAACTGGCTTTTAATACATTTTCTCGGGTTACCCAAAGTTTTCAACGCCAACTGGTTCGGATATCAGTAGCCACTACCACTTTCAACATCTCACCGAACCATGCCTTAGTCTCTGGTCGGGCTAAATAGAGCCAGGCCATTGTTTGCTATAAATCTTCCAATCACCATTGTGCAACACATGCTAAGTGAACATCCAATAACTCAATCCAATGATACATTTCCACTGATTTTTGTTTTATCAGTTGAGCAATAGCATGGGTTACCAAATGCAATAAAAACAAGCCACTCTGCTGCTTGTTTTCAATTTTCTTGGGAAGACCTACGTATTTGATGCAGCAATAGTCAAAGTCCATCTTGACCCATTGCTTGGGTTGGTTGACATTACGGTGCATACATGTATAATTTAGGTGCTTAATGCCCTCGTGTCTATAACGCTGTGTGACCCATCATTCTACAAATCTTCACTCTTCAGACTACCCAAAGTGCAAACTATCGTTTGTAACTTAGGAAGGGTCCCTTTAAATCATCTTCACCTACTAAAGCCAAGTAAAGCATATTTTGCTAGACAGGATAATTTGAAAACATGGAAAGAGAAGACATTGATTAAATATCTTGACAGCTGCAAAAATACACAGTGTACAGTGTTCACAGAACAACCAGAATTAACTAGAAGACTCCAAAACACAAGTTGTCAATTCGCTCTGAAATATTTAACCAGTGTAGCTATGGACAAGGAAGCAATTGATTAGCAGGCATGCAATTACTCAAAGTAGGAACATTGACAGATTCCAGTCCTGAATAAAAATTGAAATCAGCAAACTTGGGAGAGAACATCACTTTAGCACCAGCATCTAACTGCACAAGATGGGGGACTCTGAGGCAGGTTGAATTACAGGGTGCAACCAGATAAGGTATATATACTTTTATTGACAGTTATTCTTAGCTTGCAGAGGTACATGAAGCACATTTAAGATGATGGAGGTGTGGATTTACAGATTAAGTTCCTGAATCACATGAAGTTGTTAAAAATGACCATGAAACTGCACATAAGAAGCAAGTGTACACATACTTGGGTGTGATCTAAAGCTGAATAGAACAGAAAAAGGAGTTTAAGCCATGTTATTATGTTAACAGACAAACCATGATTATCAATGCTCTCTCAATGGTCAACCACCGAGGTCTAGATTTAAACTATTCTATCAACAGTGTAATAGCACTGTAACACAAAATGCATGTTTTGCAAAGTGTTTACCACTGATGAGTCTTTTGATGCACTATTCAATTACACCGACTTTACTGCCCCAGGGAGGACCAAAAGTTCAAATGAATCAATGGCGTTCACACCAGTGACCAAACAGTTAAAACGATCCCTTAAGAGGATGCTTTTGCCCACTGTACCACCAAACCACAACAGAAGGTACAAATCACTGACAAAATTTGATTTGAAGTATCTGGTTAAGGAAACTACATCTTAAGGATAATGAAAAAACTAGACTATCTAGAAAGAGGCAAAAGAGCCAAAGATTAAAATACAAAGCTTTAACAAGCATTGGCAAAGCCAGTTGGTCTGCAGTTAACTCCAGATCATCAGTACTGCAAATGTCCTCTGAAAATGGTTGTATAACACATTAGAAAGACATTTTAAAATAGCTGCCTGTGTGAGCGGATGCACTAGCAGCAAATTTGGAATTGTTTTTGTAACAAAGTTTTACAAAAAACATTCAAAGGTGGCTGCCTCTTTAACCATACGCATATTATGCAGAGATATTAGTTAAGATTTTTTTATTTTTAATAAAAATCCTTATTAGCACCAGAAGGAAAAAGGGATTTAAGTGCAAATTACAAAATCATAAGTATTGAAGCAAGTGCCAAACTAGAGAACCACCCAATTTCATGGTTTATTTCAGTAACCTTGCTTCACTTTACAGTACTACACCCATCACAAGGCTTAGTCTAAGATGAGGTGGTGAGGAAGTATTAAATAAAGACATTTTCAACAGGCAAACACTGAAATCTATGTTCAGAATAAGAACTTGGAATATGCTGAAATGTAATCCTTCAAGTTCCCACCCTTTTCCAGCTCATTGGAAATGGCTCTCTGGTTATGTGAGCATGAGGAGGATGGATGGAATATACATATACACTGCAATGACCTCACTTCAAACTACCATTGTGAATTTTGCATACAGCAGTTAATATGCATCTTTAACCAATTATAGATTAATATGATGTGCATACTACCCTGAGGTCTTCATATGCTCTCAAATTAATTCAGATACGTTACATCATCCAGACCAGATGTACTGTGTATTGTCCAGAATTATACAAGAGGGTTTCCACCTGGTTTCAGGTTGACTGCTCTTTGAAAGGCATCTGTGTTACTTGTATATGCAGGCTTTGGACCACTATTTCATTTTCAAATAATGAGACTTCTAATCTTGGGAACATTTTTCGAAGTGTCCGATTCCAATTGTTGGAGGGACTTAAAATGTTAGAAGCCAATGTAGGCTCACAAAAGCAATAGAAACCCATAAGTAAACAAACCTGCATGAAACAATTTTAGAAGCATAGTAAATAGAAATAATCAGTTCTTTAAACATGTAACAGCAACATGTCAAAAACAAACTGGAATATTGATTTTTGTGTTCGCTAATAACTCCTGTATTGAATATGTAATCATTCTGTAATTAATTGTGATTATTTTTGTAACTTGTCACACGCGGTTTCCTTATGTAAAGCACTCTGATACCTCCGGGTCTAGCCAGCGCTATATAAAACTCAAATAAATAAAAAATAAAATATTCTTTAAATTACACGATTTATGAAGAACCATTGCAGAAACCAATTTTTGCACTTTCGCGCTGCAGCTGTAAAATATCTATTGGATTTAAAGTCTGAAAATACTGCAAACAAGGGTGCAGGCTGGTACAAACTCAAAAGTAACATAGGAGGATTGTGATGGGTTGTTCATGGCAGTGTGGTTCTTTAAAGGTGGGAGATACGTGATGTTAAACTACACTGGTATAGTTGGAGAGGGACTTTTAGCTAATGTCAAATAAAGAGTAGGACTTAGCTAATGTCAAAGAGTAGACAAACAGAAAAACGAAAGTTTGAGAAATAAATTGGAGCATAAAATATGTAGAGCCAAGTTTGGAGATCATTACTCAATGGAGCAGAAAAAAAAAAAAATCAATGACATGTTTTCTTTATAAATCAATATATGCTCGCTGGCTATAGTTGCGCTCTACAAGTAGCACTGTATACATATAAAATAGTATTGAAACGTGTTCCTGAATCCTACGCTTTCTGCATACAAGAAAAAAAAAAAAAAAAAAAACATACGACGGGTGTCACCAATCTTTGTGGTTTCCATTTCACTCCAAGAGCAGACCCCACACTTTGGTCATACTGTGTTCCAAAATCAAAAACTCCCAGTGCTGGGGGGGTCAAACGGCTTACCCAATAGTTACAGTGCTTGTAAAAGGCACCAATGGATGAAGACTACATTGAAAGCTATATAAAAACAAGCATTGGCAAAGCCTATGAGCGAGCTACTGGCTTTGACAATCGGGTGGGGGTGGAGAAATGGAGGGCATGTGAAGAACTTGCACCTCCTATAGTATATACAAGTCAAAACAGGTAACAATTCCACCTCCTTCCAAAGCGTCTCTCGCCAAAGAAAATGGTCCAAATTAATAAAATCTCAGACCACTTTAACAGACTAGAAAAACTGGGAACAAGACTGGAGACAGACGGGAGTTGAATAATTGCTAACCAGGCAATTTCCATAAAGAATAAAATCGGTGGCAAGGTTAGGGTGATGAAGAAGTGGTCCACAAACTAGAAAAGCTGAACAGGAATCGGACTTAACTGTAATTAAACTACACATCTCCGGTATCAGCCTCAGCATGACCCTACTTGGATTACAAACTATACAGTACTCGAGACAACTGAACACTGAATTTTGAGGGAAGAATGCCCCATCGATCTAAACAACTAAATAGTTTAAACGTTTGTTAGAATATGGATAGTCTAGCAATGAGCAATCAACTGTTGATGAGGGTACCTGAATTCTAGTACCAATATGAAATGAGACAAGGCCCATGTGGAGCACTAGACATGAGCTCCGGTGAGTGGTTTACCCATTTTACTTTTCTTAACTGACAATTTGATAAATGGAGTTGCACATTTTAATTATAAATTGTCTAAAAAAAAGAAATGGAAAAACTAGCCCTACTCATAAAGGTCAAAAAACCTTAAGATGCACTGCAGTTCACGCATTGGGATCCCATGGAAAATAAAATAAAGAAAAGTTTGGTAAGCACTCAAAGTGCTTGCGTACTAAATTCAAATCGTCTCAGCACTTCATTTTATGGAGAATAGTAATAAATATGCTAGAAACTATGCCTCCTGGTCCTATTTTAAGGTAGATGAGCACGACTTATCACCATTATATAAGACAGAAGAACATAACTCACAAGAACAGTGGTAGCATGCTTACCCTGCGCATGGCTTCCTCCTCTTCTTGACGCTTTTCATAATGTGCAAAGTCATCGAAAATTGAGGTGGTATGCTTGAAAGTAGCAATTATTTTGAGCACTTGCTTGGCTTTTTCTAGTGGTACCTCTTGGGTGTCCCTTGAATTGGTAACTGGTTTGTTGTCATTGTTCTCCAAGCGAATGTGCCTTAGTTGGTTATTGGGAACATCCTTAACAAAGACCCACTTAATCTCAAACTTGCCCTTCCACTTATCCTGAGACCAGACCCCGGCATATGCATTGTAGTCCAGAACAGACTTCATCTCTGCCACACCACAAAAATGTCCACTGCCATTTACACTGAAAAGTAAATAGAGGGGGCCTTTTGCATTCAGGGAGCGGAAGGCAGCATCCAAACGCTTATTTCCATGCTCAGTACTACACCAGATGGAGTATTTGATAGACCGATGAATATCATCCTCAGAGTAGCTTTTAATTATAAAGACACGCCCATTTTTCAAATTCCAATCAAAGTCTTTTGGGTTATAGTTGTTTATTGCCCTCAGTTTCTCCAATACTGGATGCACTTCAAGATTCGATGAGGACCCAACGGAGACAACACCTAAACCGAAGTTCTCGTTTCCATTGTTCTGGTTGAAGCCCATTCCTCTGTTCCGAGGAGCCACCCAACGACTTTGAAGTGGCTGAACCTGGTGAGCTGGTGGAGCCTGCTGCAAAGAGACTGGATGCTGCTGTGACTGTGGTGTCTGAGACTGGTGTTGAGACAGCTGGCCTTGCATTATTGTTGGGGATTGAATTAATGGCTGAGGTTGCTGGATTAGTGCCTGAGGAGGCAGAACAGTCTGGGAAGAAGGAGGTTTTGCCACTGACCCTTTCTCGTCCCAAGTTCCAATATTCATGTTGTGTTTTATAGGAGGCGGAGGTACTGTAGAACCACCAATACCTACATTGCCCTTCAGTTTCAGCTTTGGCTGAGGTTTAGCAGGTTTTCTAGCGATAGCAGCCCAAGAAGTTGGTTTAGGTGCAGAACTGCTAACGGGGGGGCCATTGTTTGCTGCAATACTGGTCATACCAGAACTGTTCAAAGATGACCCTACAGTTTTTGTCACAGCAGCAGTCATATCTCCTCCTATTTTCAGTCCAGTCATACCTTGTTCAATACTGTTAATACCAGGCACCTTGCTTAATGAATCACTGCCAAACCCAGCCTGTCCATCAGCTATGGCACGACCAAGAGAACTTGGTGGGTAGCCATAGCTGCTGCTGTAAGCTGAGCTCTGTGTTGATTGTCCCTGAGATCCACTTGTTCCCCATGTAGAGAAATCTGCATTGCCAGTAAAAAAATTAAATCCGTGTTGGCTGAGGAATGGAGGGGTATTTCCCAAAGCACCAGGCTGACTAAACACACTCTCTGGTATATAGTGGTGTTCACCATTACTCATCTGTCCATAGGCTGTTAAATATGGCATTGGTGGGTCCCCTGCAGTTGACCAGGCTGCATTTTCAAGAGAATATGGAAATCCAATAGATGGAGCATAGTAACTGGGCATGTATGGGTCCGACATTGGTGGATAGCTGTTACTCTGGAAAAAAAAACAATCAGCCAATTAAAACTGGACCTCAGTAATTAACATTTATATCTGCAAGCAATACAAGACAACATGAGGACTGAGTACAACTTTGCTGCTTTCTAACCTATAAAGTTGACAAAAGGATTTTCTTAAACCATGTATATCCTGTACTTCAAAGATCCACTAAACTAAGCTCATAGCAGTTAAACATTTCATGTCAAACAAAGCACAAGTATGATGAACAATTCAATACAAACTTAGACTAATAATTAACAAACCAAACTCCCTCAAAGGAAATTTTCCTAATGAAGGTTGCACTGGAGCTCAAATTGAAGATGCAGTGACAGACTAAAAGTCTATGGTATAGGAGTTTTAGTATTTCATGTGTCTGTGCAGCTAGGAAAGGCATGTAAATACATTAAGCAGATTGACAGGGAAAGGACCTTTTGCTACAGGTGGTAAAAGCAGAGATTCCATTTGAGCAGCAGTGCTGTGTTGGGGCCTGACAGAGAAATCATCAAAACATGTTGTATCCAATATTCACATTTTGGTTTTGAAGTACTGTGTTGACAACTAGGGATTAAATGCAGCAGACACTCGTTTGCTCATCTTGAATCCTTCCTGCATTCAGGTAGCTTGTCACAGTTTAAAGCAGCAGAATAAAACCTGGGGGTTTACGGACCCCAGGGGATCTTTGACACCTTCTCAAGAGGTCCTCCCGACTGTTTAAAAAAATGCAAAATTATGTATTTGCTAAAGTATAATTTAAAAAAAAAACACATTTTAAATTGAACATTTTAAAACACTAAGTGGGAAAGAATTTTGAAATTGGAGCCTAAACATTAAGTTGATATTCTTAGTTTGAATCCTGGGAGCAGTACGAGTACAGCAAACAGTTTAGCGTATGGACGATTGTGGTCCTCAATTGAAACTGAATCACTTGTATGTGCACTCATTAGGACCAAAGGCGACACATTTTAGCTAATGTCTAGTAGATCTCTTCATCTTTTAGAAATAAAACTAACATTTTTAAAAGTTCCAACATTTCCATTAAAATGTCTTTTTGCTTATTTTTGTTTGGGAATTAAATATATTTAAAAATGTGTGTATTTATTTGATGTACACTTTTTTTCTGAAAGTTTATTAGTTTTGGTATACACAAGGCAACATTCCGCACAGCTGTCTTTCCTTATTTGATGTACACTGGTCTTTGTATTTGTGTGTATTATTTTGCTGTTCAAATCGTAGAAATGACTTTAGTCCCCATTTTTTATTAGTGATTCATTGGGGGAGGGGAAGTCCCCAGAAGTAGAAAGGTTAAGAACCACTGGTTTATGGGAATGTTCTTTTTGACCAGATTTGAAATTCATAAATAGTGTTCATTGAATTATTGTCCAATCAGTGCTCTCTTTTAAAAAGGAAAAGTACTTTTATAACTTTTACAAACACATTACACACACAAAAAACTAAGCATTGTTACGCTATGTGAATTTGTAGGGCGCAGCTAATCACCTGCATTAATTAACTAATACATACATCAGGTATATGGAAATACATTTGGTGACACCCACAAGTCACATTTCGCGCCTAGTGGGTGCTGAACCCTCTGATCACAATATGTAAGGAGGCATCATAGTTTATATGACATGGTCACTGGCTTAGTCAAGGGGTTCACCACATCATGATATATAACTGTATATAAATAAAAGACCTATTGGCTTTGTCAGTGTGCCATGTTAATGTACAAGGCAGGAATATTGGCTTTGTAGGTCGGCCTTTGCAGAGGTGGAGGGTAGGCCACCATATGCCCTCCCCGAAGTATCAATGTCATAACAAGTAGTTCGGCAGCGCAAAGAACTGAGAAATAGAAGGTAGACTGTTACTTAATCTTACAGAAACAATTCAAGGTCCAGAGTATGGACGTCACAGGACTTCTGCCAAGCTTTGGTGGAAAGCCATCCTTTATGGCAGAGGAAACCTCACACATGTAATAGTGCCATGCTTGATCATCCCCATCCTTTCACCACCCTGGTAGGTCAGTGCCACCAGGGTGGCTCAACCTCCTCAAAGACTTTAAGGAAGGAGGGAGTTCTTAGATTAAAACTACTGGACAAAGCGGGATCCAGACAAACTAAAAATACATTGGGGTTCCTCAGTATTCAACCTTTATTGGCGAGTACCTCAGGTATGTCTAAAAAAACAAAAAAAAAAACGAGCTGGTACATGGAGGACAATGGCTCTGGCCCAGATCTCATCTGCCAACATGTTTCTGCCCACCAATTGTAGCCTAAAAGGTCTGGGGCATTCTTCAGGGCTTTTGGATCCCTTAACTAACCTTAGCGGCTCTAATAGCCATAGACAAATTTTGCTATTATATGTAAACTACCAATAGCCCAGCTCTACTGCATCAAATGCTAAACGGACTATGTAGTAGCTTTGATATATTAAAAATGCATTTAAAATTAAGAAAAAAATAACTTACTAAAAATAAATGTTTCTACTAGTTAATTGAAAAAATGGCATGTAGAATTAAAAACTGTTGCAACTTGATTAAGGGCATGTACAGCCGTGGAAACCACAGTAAAGAGATACGCTGGTTTTGAGTAAAGCGCCGAAGACATTTCCTCCCTTACAAAATATCCATATTTATAGAGTCAAATGAAAAGCTTAAAAATGGTGTCCGAAATACCAGCACGAGGTGAAAAATTGTCATTTGTACTACTTTTAGCATACACAAGACAGAACAGTCTGTGGCAAAGTAAATTTAACATTCATTGTTGATGCTTCGATGGGACAAAGTCTCAAAATCCTAACTGTGAAAGTGCAACACTAAGGAACTCCCACTTTCAGTTCGGAGCTTAAACATGTTTTTGCGTTATAAACATTTGTATAGTTCATTTCATTGTAAGGCACATCTGCATAGTCATAAGTTCATCCCATAAATTGTCCCAACCTGTAAGCAGACATCTGGCAGGTACAATTTTCATGAAACAAATGATTGTCTGCACCAAACCGTCCAGAACGTAACAAAATCAACAATTAATTGAAGACCTGAGCCTCTTACCATTGCTCTATCCCTGAAAGACCAAAGTACCCCATACAAAAAGAGTTTCACAAAGTCACATTCATATTGGCAAAGTTGGGGCTGTTTTATTTAAGAGATGTCCATTCTCTCCCCCCTCCCCCCATCATAAGACTTGAGGGGAGTAACAACATCTAATCACTCTTACATCTCATAAAAAATAATGTTTGAAAAAGAAATATGGTCATTTCCACACTTTGCTAAAAAAAAACTATCACAAATTATCACTAATACTTTGTCTCCACATTTAAATTCAAGGGCACCAATGTGCAACATAGCAAGAGGACCATATCTTAATTACATTCAGATCAGTCAAGGGATTGTCATTTCAAGTAGCAGCAAGAGGATGGACTGCAACTGATGCAATGAAACCATTTGTAATTGACCTCATTGGATTTTTTTTTTTTATCTATTATGGTGAGAAAGACATCTGACTGAAGGACTCAAGCATGCATTCACAGAAGCAGAAGCGGATCCACCATCATAAGGCTTTGTATTTTGTCAAGTTCTTCTCCCCAAGTGCTTATTGTTCCAGTCCAAAAGAATCAATGTGACCGGCTTAACTTATTAAGTATAAACCACGCTCTCCCCGGCAATATGGAGCTGGGACTTTAATTGTGTCAAGGTCATACACACGATAGACCGTCTCTGCCGCTCCCTTGTGCGCAAGCCTACGCTACTACTTCAGCGATGGGTACACAACATGCAAGTTGTGGACATCTGGCAATTAATACACTCAACCATACACGAGCATTTATATTACTCCGTGCTTCACGCCTTGCACAATAGAATAGACCGTGCCTTTCCTACAACTGATATAGCTCATAGATTTACCACCACAGAATATCTAGGTCGCACATGGTCGGATCCGAATCCACTGTTGATTACTATAACATGGAGATCACGAGCACAGATACACATGTGGTGACTGCCAACAGAAGCATTAAGAGATAAGGCAATGCATACCCCAGTATGCATCAGAAAATGTGATAACAGCCACACATGAGGTAGTGGTATGAAATGCATTTATAGTGGGGATAAGAGCGGCATGCGTGAATACAATGGGCTCAGAAGGCCTTGAAAGAGGAGATTATGAGAATGGAGGGTTTAACGAAAGACTTGGAATGTGAGAGTGGGACGGACTCGGACGCATGGAACACCGTGGAGGGGCTTCTAAAGGAGTATAAAGACAGTACTAAAAGACTGTCCAAACTAGACAACAGAGAGGGTTAACGCCAAACCCAGAAAGGGAAAATGTGCAGAGGAACTGGGAGAGAACCTCTTACTAACATGGCTCTGAGTGGAGCATACCCAAAAAACAAAACAAACTCATTACTTAAGGTGGCAGCATGGTGTTGGAAACAATACATACACACAGGTACTAGGGGGATACTTTTTGCCCCGACCCTCCAAATCTGAGCGAGAAGTTGGAATGACTCCCATCATTACACTGCACTGAGAGCTGGATGGAGGCTGGAATAGAGGCATGGGCAGACCTGACTGAATATGCAGTTGACATCCTTTGAGACGATGATGAATTACGGACTGGGACCAGGACAGTTCTTATACTCTGCCTTGAAGAGGGCAGTGACACTGACGTGGGGGACGGACCAAGAAACTCCAGACAAAAGGGGGAGGGGGAGATGGAGAAGAAAAAAAAATATAAAGAAAAAAATAAAAATCGCTGGGGTAATGCTACCTGGAGGACAAAAGAGACAAGCTGTGATGTGTCTGTATGGGGCACTACTAAGGTATGGTAAAACAAGCATTGGCATAGCCAATAGGTCTCGCCTTTGGGATCTTATAAGTGTTTAGCCATGCAGCAGGTTATTACCTATTGGCATGCCCCCACACACAGATTTTTCGAATAATCGTAATTTTTTTTAAAAAGTCGATATGAAATGAGCCAAGGTGCGATGGAGATGAATGGGCAGCATGGCAGCTTGCCTAGAGTAAGGGTGCCAAGGCGGGACGTGGCAGGTGTAATGGAGACGAGCGCGCATGTGCGCCTATTGACCTTGCAGCATTATTATGATAGGATATTGAGAGGGTGCCTGTATAAAAGGGGGCATGCTGTATTAATGGTGTTGCAGCGTGAAAACAGGTTTATTTAAAATAAAGTGTGGCAGGGCCACTTGCACAAACCTTTTAAGTATTCCCACAGTAACTGCACGTTATCAAAGATTGTGGTGCTCCAAGGGAGAGAGCGGCCACTAGCGCTCACAGTAACTGAGAAAACCCAGTTTGCACAATAGACAGATTGTCACGAGCAACCAACACATATATGAAATAAGTGTGTCCAAGTCTTCTTGCTTTCAGGACCGACCTGAAAGCAAGAAGACTTGGACACACTTATTTCATATATGTGTTGGTTGCTCGGGACAATCTGTCTATTGTGCAAACAGGATTGTTTTGTTTGCTCATGTGATAGAGGACTAGGGCAGGGACCAACATAAGTAGAATTGTGGGCAGCCATGATAATATAAGAACAGTGTTTTATAGTGTAAAGACACAAAATGTACAATTAACAGTGTTATAGAATAAAGAGAACATGCACACGAGACCACTAAAAACAGACGCAAAAAGCCTGGTGTGTTTTTTTAAAAACTGGAGTATAAATGCAACCGTAATAAAATATAAGTCAAGTCAAATAGCTTTATTTCGATATAAATATCATAAAAGCATCAGACAATTCATCAATATGAAAAGGAGAAAAATACATCTATTAAAATTAATAAAATGACAAAAATATTTTAAAACAATCGAAGTATGAAGCTATTTCCTCCTAGTTTGAAAATTTCATTTCTGGTTGGAGTGCTAAAATCTATAAAACATATTTAAAAGTGAGATGTTTGATATTTCTTATCAGGGACAGAGTATAGCGTTTCGAAATACATTTATCCTCCCCTTTGGTTTCGCTATACGTGCTCACAGGGGTTCTAAATCAAGATCAGTTTGCCCTTCGTATAGCCCTGTGCCCGATTATCCATGCTCTGCCTAGGAACTTGGCGACTCCGCAAACAAAGGGTTCTCGAATCAGATTTTAATATGCGTAAGGCACCTCGATAAAAGGGATGGGGGGGGCTGAGCGGAGGTATGCTGTGCCTGGGTTTCGTGGAGCCTACGGAGTCATGTTTGGCACTAAAACACAGAAAAAAAAGAAAGAAAAAACAGATAATAGAAAAAGTTAAAATTTTCAAAATCTAACTCAGTCAGCTGAGGCCTCTGAATGAGAATGCTTTATAGTGGCAAACGAATGAAAGTGAAGTTGTGTGCTTTTTCTTACGAATATCCAGCATTTCTGTAACTTATGCAGATGATAATCTCTCAAGGTACTGCTGACTTTAAACGTGGTAAGTAACCTGCAGTTGTGTCCATAAGGATTCGTTTGACAATTATTACTGTATTAACCATATTAATTCAGGCCTTTCTTAGACGTGTCCCCCTTGATTGCCGTGTTCCAACTGATGGAGCGCTTAATCATTTTTAAATCAGACTCACTCTGGCTCTACACAGGTGGTTGTCTCAGGAGACAGATGAAAACAGCGAGAGGCGGCGGAGTGAGAAAAGGTCTGCTTTACATCTGTAATCGTGCCGTCGGAAGCATGCCTCGAGTGCGGGTGCCATGGTGGGCGTGGCCGGCAACGAGCGTGCACGCGCGCCGACGGACCTTGGCAGCATTTTTAACGTGATAAAGAAATGCACAATAACACTAGTTAACAAAATGTACACGCAAAGCCAGCAAAATACGCTAATATTGTACCAAATAAAAATAAAAAAGTCAAGCAGCACAGCAGAAACTTGCTGCTTTTGTCTAATGCAAGTGCCTCAGGCTGCTTCAGAAGGGCGAGGCTCAGTCCATGTACAGCGTTTACATTGCGGGAGCGAGCAGCGGCGCCATCTGTTTCCAAAGCGTTTGCGCGATAATTGCAAACAGATGGCGCCGCTGCTCGCTCCCGCAAGGTGGATGCCTTACATGCACGAGTACTCATTGGAAACAGTGCAGTACATGCACGAGTTTTCCAAAAAGTACAGACCGATTCCAAAAGGTCAGATCCTAAGCAGCGCTTGCGCGCGGATTAGGCTCGACCTAAAAAGGGACAAACACTGAAGCTGTGGTGGTAACACCAACCAAGGGTAGACCTACCGCAACAGGTGTGGGAATGCTCCACAAACTTGATCAGACAGATCTCACTAAGTGAATGATTTCGCTTCATTCAGTTCAGTTACGTGCAAACCTATCTAACACCAAAGAGAATCACAAAAATGTATCCCAGAGCACAGACGACGTGCCTCAGATGCTCAGAAAACACAGATTTCTTGCACATGGTGTGGACCTGCCCAGTAATCTACCAACTTTAGATAGAAAGTTCCCATGGCAAAAACTTTCAAAATGCAGACACCACACAGGGATATTACAAGAGATAATTAATGGAGGAACCACGACGAAGGCTGTAGTACATGTTGAAATATAGGAGGATGTAATTTTGTAATTGTATTTATATAGCACTTACTACCCCTGGCGAGGCGCTGTAGTGCTTTGCAGCAAATAGCACGCTCCTCCCGAACCCAAAGGTAGGCGAGTAGTGGATTAGTAGGGGGAAATATAAATTGCCATTGGGAGTGATGGAAGTGGTAGACATGGGAGTCCGCTAGTTGGAGGGATAGGATAGAAGATGAGATTATAAAGGATTTGGTAGTTCATAGCAGTTAAAGGGTTTAGGATGAGTAAGAGAGCCTGTTAGTAGGATGAAGAGGATAAAGGATGGATAGAGGAGGGAAGAGCGGAGAGAACCGTTTGGTAGTTCATAGTAGTAAAAGATTTGGGAAAATCGGAGAGCAGGGGTAGGGGATATTTTGAAAGAGGAATAGGATGAGTCTGAGCAGCAATTTGATGAGGTTTGTAGAGATTAGTTATTTTGTTTAATCTGCAGTGGGAGGAAAATCTATAAATATGTAGATACATGACTACACGAGATATACATACACAGATTTTAACACAATGTGTATGGAAAATAAAATAAAAATAGGAGATGTATAATTGTACTGGATACAGTTTCATATGTACATACATGGATAAATATTTACAAACTCAGTGTTATGGCACACCAGGTGGGTGGTTCAACTAAGATATAAGAGGGAGAGTCAGTCAGCAATGGGGAGGGGAGTATAAAACCACAAAAGGACATATTCCTCTAAAAATGAGCCATTCAGTTCTCTCTCATCCACAGTAGAATTTCATTCTTAAGGAGACTCGTCCTGTTGCAGCATGGACGGTGCATTTAACTTCATATGGGACACACTGTTGGAAGTCAGACCAGTTAAGCAGGCTTGATCAGCAATAGTATTCTATTACTGCATGGGAGTGAACTATACATTCTTTTTCAGCCTTCCGAACCCCATGGCCAGGGAGAACTAGGAGAATATAAAAGTTCTGTTTCTTTCTACAAGAAAATGATCCAATCATTTGCTTCTGTAAAAATTCTGTATCATGGGGAGTGCAAAATTGTCTCAGATGGTTTCTACGAGAAACCATGACAAATGCCAGGTACACGTGCCCACTGAACTAGAAAGGTGAGAATATGGCAAAATTGTAACAAACAGCATGAGACACCTGTAGAGGCTCAGATTGTTGGTGGACCTAACCGACTATAAACGGAAAACAGATCAACTACATTTGTAGGGTTATGTAACAAGGTATGCCACATTTTTAGGTATCTTAAGCCTCAAGCACAGATAAAGGATTCTAGTGTCTTTATAGGAGACCTGAGCCATTTTTCCTCGTAGGGAAGCTGTTCTTCCCATCACCAAATCCAAAAATTACCTCAATGCGAGAATCAATGGCCACAAAAGAATAAAAACTACCACATCAAAGTAATCAAGCCATAAATCAAAACACACTAGATTGAAAGTAGGTTGCAATCATTGGGTTTATAATATTCGTATTGGGTTCACAGATACCCACAGGAAAGTATGTCACAACTTGTTTTCAAGAGAAGCACTTAGCAAAAGGATTCCTCTTCAAAAAGCTAAACGTCAAGATAGGAGCCCCAATTCTCTTACACCTACACCCCGATAAAAGTGTAGGGCAGAACGAAATCAATAACATTACTGTAGTCTGACCGCAGCCAAGAAAATGTATGGGAAATTAGTATTATCGAGTTCCCAAGATTAATGGGATGCCGGAGAGGGTTAAACGTACCCCACTCGGGCGAGAGGGTCAGGGCCTCTTTTCCCAGGATAGATTTAGCCTTAATTTGGTGATTGGGAATTTCAGAGAGAACATCTGGAAACAGCCTTCGAAAATATTTGGAAAGAGAAACTTGCGACCATTCGTGCTAATTTACGGTAAACCAGGAGTACTGGTCAGAGTCTGCCTGATGGAATCAGTCATATAAGAATTCCAGAAACCCAGCTATGGAGCCAGAAGAGCAAATGATAATACTATTAATTTGCTCACCGTTTCTATGATGGGCTCATTTGGACCATGGAAGCTACAGAGTTAGAAGTAGACAGGAAGGATGGGGAGCAGAAGCAACAAGCAAATGATCAGTTTTTCAAGTGCAAACACTAGGAAAAACAAATTATCACCCCTCAGAATGATGGAGTAAGGTGCCCTGGAAGAACTATGTTTAGATGGGTAAAGGTGAAAAACTCCTCTGCAAGATTAAGTTTTGTTGTGTATCTAGATCTGCTTCACAAGGCTTAATACTTTAGTAGTTTTCTCACAGACCATCAGAATGGCTGATATCTACGTAAGGATAAACAAAAAGGTGGCTTGGAGATATCAAATGAGGCAGAATATTTATGGTGCTGTTGAAGCAACAACCTCACTTGGATCTCCTTTTGGTGCATTATCTTAAAAGTGTTTAAGTACACATTTAAAAAATACTAGACGGGAATCTTTTCACTCCTCTCTCTCATCCAACATAACAGCAAGTAGTCACCCATCCAGGTGGAGAAAAAAACAGATTGCATTTTTGAATCTGATAAATCCACAATACTGTTAAAATGTGCTCATTAAGCGATATGCACCAAATATCACAGCCTCTAGTTCCTCCTGATTATTTTGATTGCCCACAAGCAAAAAATAAAGAAATTGGCATAGGGTATCAGATACTACTGCAGTCCAAACTGATAAAGTTCATTCCCTTGAATCTCAGAGGATAGTGAGTTGAGCAGTCACAATCAGAATACATTTTATTGTTTAATTAAAACTATAACAATATACCAATAGAGCTAAATACATTACAACATAAAATATACCTATTAAAAAAATTACAGGTTGCAGCGGTGCCACAAACATACAGTTAGGGTATAAAATCTAGATAGTTATACAACGCGTAGGGTAATGGACAAAGACGTGAGACATTGTCTCTAAAGTGCCGTTATTCTTCGCCCATAAAGGTATTATGATACTTTCTCCCATCTGTAAAGATTTTACTAAGTCACAGTTAAACTGTGGGTCATCAATATACAGTTTAGGAAATACGGACTAGATAAGTTATACAATGCATAGGATAACGAAAAGAGACATGGAACAGTCTCTAAAGTGCCGTTGTGCTTCACCACTAGCCGTGTGTTGATGCTTTCTCGTACTTGATTAAAATTTTTACCAAATGAGTTAAGCTGTGGGTCATTCGGGTCGAGACATTTTAGTATAGCAGTTCTACAGGTACGAATGCCTCTTGCGTTAAGTAAATTCTTCAGCAGTTGGCGACTGTGTAGACTTAGCGCTGGGCAGATGCATATTAAGTGAAAAAAGTCCTGTATTCGAGATCCACAAAGGCTGCATGACTTTGGGCCCCGATACCTCTAGCATGGCTGGTCTGAGTTAGACGGCAGCATTCCAAATTGTATTGCTAACAACTTGGTCTTTAGGTAAGGAGAGAAAGAGACCCAGATATGTTGCTGGTTGCGGTTTTGTATACGATTGAAAGATCATCCATGCATGGGCTTGCTTGCTTAGCCTGGCTTTGTCCTCCATTAATGAATGCTGTTTTCCCGCCTTCTTTAGTATTTGTTGAAAAGAAGTAAATGGTAGGTTCCGCTGCCAAAGGTCTACCGTGTTGATAAGCTTTAAAGATAATTGTAGATACCTCGTGTAGGCGGAATGGGGATAGCCTTGTAGTGTCTTCCAGAGCGCATTGTTAATCTGGTTTCCTCGGTTACACCAGACTTTGTACCAGCTTTTTATTGTCACGTATCTTCTGTGTAGATACTGTGTTGTAGCCCAAATTCTAACCGAACCTGTGCCGGTGAGGAGTTACAGGGTAAGGAGAATACAGTTTTGTATACCCTTGTTTGAAGGCTGTCCAGGATGGCCGCGTCTTTCCTGTGCTGAATTTCGCTTCCGTAGGCTATAGTCGGTAGAAGTTTTGCTTTAATTACTGCCAAAAGTGGAGTGAACGATGGGCCTTTTAGACGCTTTGATATTGAAGAGAAAGCAAATATTGGGCCATTTCCCTTTTTCAGTAAGGTCTCATTATGCTTTTGAAAGGTTAATCGATTGTCCAAGTGTACCCCTAATATTTGTAACTGCTAACCACTTGCAGTTTTATGTTGCTAATTTTGAATGATGATTGTTTGAGGATGCGACGGCTTACGATCATGGCTTGTTTTTTTTGCGTTTATTTCTAACAAGTTCGCCTTGGCGAAGTTTCCCAGATTGATAGCTCTTTGCAGGCCGATTCGTGTGTGACTTAGGAGCACTATCATCAGCGTAGGATAGGTGTGGGATAGGCAGTGTGCCCAAGCGTGGAGGATGTGAGTTGGTCTCATCTAGTCTTGGCGATAGGTCAGCCATGAAAAGGTTGAACAATAGAGGCGCTAGGACACAGCCTTGCTTTAGGCCCTCACTTGTATAGATTTTCCTGGTAGGCCTCTTTCCATTGGCTATTTTAACCTGCATCCACGTGTTGGTATATAGCTGCATTATTGGTCTCAGTAGAGTTGAGCAGTCAATACTAAAACCTGCAGGTTTGAAACTCAGATACAGTATAAGAGTAATCACACACAATTTCAATGTTGAATCACAGCTCTTTTACAAAATAAAAGATCTTTGTTTACATGCAAGGAATAAAGTGTAAACAAATAAAGAAAACCAAATGTTTCTAGCATCTTGTAGGCTGAGGAACAAGGTGTCATTGTTTGATGGTTCATGTACTTCCTAGATACAGCTTATGCCCTGGCCAGGCTGACTCATGATTTTTCTGGCTTCAAACAGGCCCAGGTCCTTGACGTCTTTAATGCAGAGCCAATCAACTAAGTATTAAGTCAACTTTCGGGATCGAACCAGGTATTAGTTTGGTTATGAATTTTATTTTTGAAAAATAATGAAATTGCAGTGGAGAAATTACACTTTCTATGCTGAATTATGAGGGCATAACTGGACATAAAAACTAAAATAAAAATCAGCACATTTCATAAAGGTCTGAAGATTCCGGTGATCTATAGATGGCAATCAAGCTTTCCAGACTTCCCTTGTGCACATTTTAAGTCATTTCTAGGCCTGGCATACCCTTCAGCTATTTAAGACCAGGGGGTGCGGAATTTAATAAAATATCTACTTGCACATACTGCTTCATAAATCTACCTGTCCTGTATATAAAAAAAAATGTTTTAATAAGATCACTTGTCCCTTTGGTGCCAAGTAATGTGGCCAAAAATTATGGCAGCAATCTCAATATATAAGAGCTCTGATAATAGACTCTCTGATTAGGACACAGCTCATGCTATAGTAGGGTTTGAATACTAGCAATTCCCTTATTTTGCCACCTTTCTGCAGATCTACAAACAGTGGCTGGAGTGGAGGTAAGCAATAGTTCTAGGGTTTGAATGCCCTTTTGAGTCCTACGCAACCACTAACTGCCATGTTTTAGGCGTTTTCAGCAGCTCTAATCTTTTCCCAGATTGAGAATGGTAGGAAACAAATTCCTGACAGTGGCAGAAGTAAACCTTCTTCCAGGTTTGGGAAAAATGTGGTTGGAGGGAAAGTGAACTTGTGAAAGCTCAACAGATTTTCGCATGAGCAAATCTACACATGCATATTTGCTCGTGCTAAAATACAGTTCACAAATATTTTCTAGGAGTATGATTTCCTTGCCCACTTCTGTAAATTCTTGTGAATTCACAAAAGTTGTAAATCTGCACTAATGCCAGAACATGTACCATGGGTGCACTTTTGTGACTTTCTTGAAGAATCGGGCCCCTAATTAGGTCTGGTGTTAACCAAGACCTGTTGTTTTTATTACAATTACAATGAGTGACAGCATTCTGCTCTTTCACGAGGAGCATATCGGCAAACCATGCAGTTTTGTTCAGCACTAGGAGCACTGTGGCAATGTGTGCTTTTTGAGACCAAAAAATATTTTTGCTCTTTTGCAATGGTGATGTCCCGGCAGCTTACACACCAATAACGTTTTACAAAAACTGTGTCAAAACAAGACACACTGACAAAACCAAACAGCTGACCACCATTAGCTTTGCCTATGCTGGTTTGTTTTCATGTTTCCTATAACCTTGTTGAAACTGGTTACACCAATTTTCCATTAGGAGTATTTTTTGGGAAACACTAGCATGCACTAACACATTTTACTAAATGAAGCTTCAAAGAAATGGTGCCAAATATTTTGCAATATTTTAGGGGTTGGTTAAGCAGCAAGTGTTCAAAGTTTGGAGAAAATGCCGTGGGCATATTATATGTTCTACCTGCTAAAGGTGAACATAGACTAAGGATTAACAAGCAATGGTTGGTATTCAGGCATCCAGTCGAAATTTGACTAGTGGTGCAATTCTGGGAACAAACTTTGGATTTCCAAGTGTTGGCTGCATTGGATATTAAGGAACGGCAATGTTAATCCAGCTACACACAGAACTTAGGTAGTTGACAATGCACAATTGAAAATGCACTAGTGAATGAGTGATGGTGGCAGGACATAAGTGACAGCGCAAATCTGACCCGGCACCAAGAAAAACTGAAGGGGCAAATCTGACCAAGTACAACGATTGTCCTGACATATGGCGAGCATTCTTGGGGGAAAAAACTGGGAGTTTGCTTCCACTGGCATAGTAGTCATTTCTAACATATCACTACGGCCATCTGATGCCTTGGCCTGTAAGTTTCTTGTAACCCGTTTGTTTTCATCCATCAATACACTTTCCCATTATTCATGCACCACATAACTCACTAATCCATCCCGTCAGCACATCCAATGCTTGCTCATTCTCACTACCAACTACCCATCTTTGCACTTTTACACACAAAAAGCAGGGCCTACACGCAAGGTTTGTTTTTAAAAAGACATGATGATCACTTGTTATCACAATGGCGGGTTTTTCTAGGTCTTAGAAAGAATCAATCTGTTCACATAAGTGAAAGGCTGGCCAGCCAGTGAAACCATCAATAGCAGTCTGCAAAAGCAATGGAAAATCAAATCAGTCCAGGGATACCAAAATTCTATTGTGGCGGAGGCATGCGTAGGGTGATAAAGGGCAAGTGGGATTAAGTCAGGGGTGTGGGTTAAGAAAGAAACAGCAAGAGGGGCAGAGGTAGAAAAGATGATCTAGAAGGAAAATCATGAAGTTTAAGCAAGCAGGAGGGGAGTGACAGAAGGCAGATATATAGACATACATAGGCTGAGAACTCAAAGAAGAGGCAGGAGAAAAAAGTGTGAACAGGTGGGAAAGGTACAATAAAAGTGAATTGGAGAGATAGCCGAGTATAAAGAGTGAAGTCAGGAAAAAAAATAGTGGAATAGCAGAAAGAGGGGTAATGGGTAGGGTAAACAGGCCTGTGTGTACAGAGACACAGAAGGACAGGGAGAATAACGTGTAATGCGGAAGATAAAAAAAAGGAAAGCATGCCATTGGTTAAACAGAGGGAAGCAAAAGCCTCAAAAACGTTAACGCTATTTAAAGTCAAACGGAAACGTGGATATACTAAGAAAAAAACACTTTAGACACTAGTAATCCCAAAGCAATGTACTGCTATTGATCATGACTTCATATTTGGTGCTACGCAGATTGTTCATCACAAACAAAAATTCAATTTATTGATGGTCTGTAAGCAGAGGAGGCAATGCTTAGTCTATATTAGGCAATAAGAGCTATAATTACGGTCAACTTCAGTACTATATCATGCATGACAATTCCAGCAGCTAAACCATTACCCTCAAGTACGACATATACACACTTCTGTTGCTATTCAGTATTAAACCCTAAATTATAAAGTAATCCATGCTACATTGGAAACTCAAAATTCATGTAGAAGCTATTCTTTACTGACAAGGATCCAGAACTCTAGTATCGCTAACCCTCTGCTAAATTAGGGTCTCCTTGCATTGTGCCCTTCTTTTGAGACTCCCAAATCCATACATATTCTTAATATCCAGCCCCACTAGACATGCTTGTTGCCAGCAAGCAAATCTAGAAAAAGCAGTTTAATACAAACATGTGCCCTAAAACGTATTGTTTCACTAGCATTCTGCAGCTAGGAAAGCCACCGATTAATTTTACAGCTGTAGAACTATCCACGCTATCATGGGTTAATTTTGTTAGGTATGAAAATAATGGTGGACGTAGTGCTTGTAATTAGAGTACTTAAAAGTGGGAGTACTGTAGAGTTGGGGGTAAAGTTATTATTTAGGAAGCAGCAGGTACAAAGTCGAGTAAACTAATCTTATTAGGTGACTTTTTAAAGTTCAAACAATTACAAATTTAACAGTTATAGAAAAATGGCCACAGCGGTTTAACGCTCTTGGCAGTAAATATCCACTAAACTCAAACGTCAACTAAAATAGAGCAATGCTTTAATAAGAGTACCAGACATTGTTGATAATTAAATGATATATAAAGGAGAACATTGTACGGATAAGCAAGCAGTTGTGTAGCTTTACAAAGCTGTGTATTGTTGCAAAACATTACCCTACTTCTCCAATTTTGCCAACTCACCTGATTTGTCTGGCTACTTAGGTATGGCTCATACTCATCAGTCATTTACTGCATCCTTAGGATGCATGGAACCATTCTGCACTGAAACTGAAAAGCATATATCAGTTAAACTCAAATACAAAAACAGTATTGTAAAATTACTGTTTCTTACAATTAGTCAGTTACTAATTTTCTGCAGTGGTTTAACGAATTAGTAAACAGTATTGTTTTTGAATAGGGATCATAAAAAAAACAAATTACGTTTTGGTATTGTGTCTTAACAGAGGGGAAAAAATAAAAATCTGTCAGTTATAAATGTAACGTGTGTGCGAAAAACCCATAAAACATTGGCTTTCCTTTCTAAATCACATATTTGAGACATCACAAAATAGTCACTTTTTATATGTGCTACACATTAATTTCTCCCAATGCTGAGAGCCCACCAGAAACACTCACTTGGCATAATGTCACAATGTAGGAGTGGGCCACAGACTTGATTTTTCCTGTAATCGCAGGAAAAAACTAAAAAGAAAAATAAATAAATTGTAAGTTCAGTTCTGTGTAGTGGGCAAGCATAAGCTCGTCAGGAACAAAGCTATGACCTCACACCTACAGTGAGCCATACGCAAACGCTTGAGAGAATACAGACTTCCGAGTCGACAGACTGCTACAGCTCCCACTGTCTGCTAAATACTTATTCAATATTCACCACAGGGTATAAACAGCTATCCTCGCACACAGACAACTTCTAACAAACTCCACGACCAGACAAGATTTATATTGCTCCAAAGAGAATATTTGTACGACTTGCCTACAGTAAAACATAAAATCAGTGTTTCAATTAGTTCTTCACATTTAATATATAAGGCTTTGTTCTGAAATGTATCTTCGAGACACCACTGCTGACTGAACAATACATGATGCGTTGCAGATTTTATCCGTCGAAATTTAACACCAGAACACATCTCTAGAATGGTACATGAAAAAAGGTGTTAAATATCATTTCAAGTAGCTATGTAGCAATCACAGTGAACTTAGCTTGGGGTGAATGTTTGAAAAACATATGGGTTCAAGATCACCCAGTTCTGAGATATAGTCCCAAGCAGAAAATACACTCCTTTTCTTTAAGAATATATGAAACATTTCCCATAATACAAAATACTCACTGATTGGTAGTACATTGTGTAGCGTGTCTAAGGGATGCGAAGGGTGGATATGGCACACCTTTCTAGCCGAACATAGCAAATTAAAGAACCAAATTGTACCAGAGTTTTACGTTCCACAGCGGACACAACGCACCCAGTGCATTCATGCATTCTTTCTACGCGAATGAACAGTTTTAATAGAAAGTAATGCAGACTAAGTGGCAAACTTAATAAGCAGGTCCAGAAAAGTGCACAAGAAATCAAAATCGAGTCTGTCCCCGCCTTTTCCCAACCACAGCAACACACTTGAGTTATGAAAATAAATCATTTACCAGGCCATTTCCTAAAAGGCGACCACCTTTCTCAACGTATTAAATACTCGAACATATATTATTTAAATCAGAAAACAAGAGTCTCGAGGCATACTTCCCAAATATGTGGACAAAAAAAAACACACTTCAATTTCAGGGTTTTGCCTTAATGTACTTTCATCAAAAGCGTGATAGCAATCAAAGAGAAATAAGCAAACGCTAGGTGGCAATGTATGAAAATGCCCATGAGGCAGACGCAGTCAATTCTAGTCTGATTTTTTTATGCACACTTGACTAACAACGGTTGGGCCAGAGAATATCAATCATTTTCACGAATAACCAAGTGGCTTTGGGGCCAGAAAAAAAAAAAAAAAAAAAAAAAAAAGAGGTGTGGGTTAACAAATTAAAATCTGGCAGCAATCCACTTGTTATTGGTGGCCGAGTGGAAACCACACCTTTTGGGTATAACACATTTCCATCATAATTAAACACAGCTGCCAAGGGCTCGGGAAACTTGGCGGCTATCTATTGAGTGCGTGAAACCCCCTTCACATATTTATAAAGGTTACACTCGTTCAAAACATGGATGACAACGCTCATGGGTCATTTTACAAACCCACAAATAAATACACAGGCACTTAACTATTAAAATTGCAAATGAAGTGAAAAAATGTCATACAACTGAAAAATTACCTTAGTAGAGCTTACCTTTGTTTCCCTGTTGTCCTTTAGGCCTCTGTGAAGGCATGAAAAAGAGGATAAAATAAAGTCAAATATGTTAGATGGGAGATGGCAATAATAAATACCCCTCTGCAGAAAATGCCTCCATCCAGACAACTCCCCAAATATTGATAAAATGCTCCCACAATATTCCACCCCTCCCTCCTCAGATGTACACAGTAGACACCATTCCCCCGTGCAAGAGGCTCAGCGGCGCAGGTCCTCCTCCCAACGTATCACTCGGGGGAGGCCGCTGCCGGGTCCCGGTTACCTGTTCCACGCTGGTGGCAGACATGCTTCCCGGGCTCGGAGGCCCGGGGCAGGGGGTGCCGGCCGGCTCTGCCTCGCGGGGGGGGGGGGGGCGCGCGGCGGCCTGGATCTGCTGGGGCTGCCCTAGATCCAGACGTCAGGGCACTGCCGACACTCCTTTTGCCGCTGGGGGCCCCTCACTCTCTACGGCTTCGCCTGCCCCCTCCCCACTCTCCTCCACAATGGCGGGCGGTACGAACGATTCCACTTCCGCTCCTGGGCCGCCTGACCTTCCGACGCTGACGTCAATGGCGACCCGGTCTCCTGTCACATGATCCGGAAGTAACGACGAGACCGAGACGGGTCCCTCAGGGAAGTGGGCATGGCTTGTTGAGAGATGTCACCGTAAACCCCACCCCGAAGCTCCACACATTGTATAGTTTGGCACGATAACTGTTCATTATTGGCTAGCAGGGGCATACTGAAGAAATGAAACTCCGCCTCCTACAGCTTTACATTTCTTGTAAGGCGGGGCCGCGCCGCTTTCGTTGCATGACCAGCAGTGAAGGGAGGGAATATCAGCTTGCAAAGTTTATTGCGCCGGGTGCAAACATGTAGTTTGTTGCCAGCTTTCTGGTACCACTCAACTGCTGTCTGCCCTGGCAGCCATGACACACATCATGCTGCGTAGCGTCGCCATGGGTTAGTTTGTGTCTGGGAAAAAACAGAACGTTTTCAGATAAGGTTCAGAAATAGTATCGCTACAAACGGTTTGTGAAAACTGTATCATTTGTGTTGCATTCTGTCATCTTTTATTGGGATACATACAATGTTTTGGGAATTCATCTTGTTCCTTTACATTTTCACTTTTGAACTTGCAAAAATGCGTATTTTTTGCTGCTTCCTCATGTTATGTTAACAGGAAGTCAACAAATAATTGTTAAATATAAATATTCATTGACCTAGCCACTGTAAAGTCGTGGGCTCCAAGCCCACATACTTTGTAAATGATGGGCGCAGACACAGAGTATATGGTACTTAGAAGTGGCCACGAGCACGTGCACTCGGGCTCTTTTTTTAGTAGGTTCACCTGACCGGTGACGCCTGTGTTGGATGGGTGTATGGGCCAGCCCTCGAGGAAGAGAGGCTGGTAAAACACCAGGCTGTGTCCAGCAGGACACAACATTCCTCCCAAATTTTTATTAAAAACAAAAAGAACAAAACTCCAACCTGTGGGAAGGAATGAAAAAAAACTAAAACAAATTAAGGCTCACAGCTTCGAGAGGCAGTCCGCAAGACAGCGGTGGACAGGTGCAGCTGGGAGCACCCGGGCATCTTGGCGCGCATCCATAGTTTAACCAGGTATCTCTGGACACGAACACAATGCTGATGAAGTCTGGACCCTTCGGCATCACGTCAGCTGAGTGACAGTCTAACTGTGTGATGTTGATCAGTCCAGCGTGCTCTTGCTGTGATGCAATTGGTGTTTTACAGTTCAAACTTGGTGCATCAGGAGCATCGGTGGAGTCAGGGCACGAGTCAGGGGTACACGGCGTCCACCAACTATTTTCACAGGGTGGACGGTGTCCACCCTGGCAAGAAGTTGGGCCTCACATAAATATGTTGAACTTGTCCCAGTGTAATTTTCAGACACCGGGACACGTTCAGCAGCTCCTGCATGTTGTCTGCTTTCCATTTCCCAGCAGCAATGTGCAGGCAGCGAAGAGGGGGGGTTCACAATTTACTACATTTTTTTTTACCAATGGGCACTTCAAAAAATTGTCCCTGTAGCGAATCCACCAGGATAAGGCCTTGGCGTAAAGTCACCTTAGAAACTTTCTCGGCTCCGTACCTATCCCATACTGAGAACATTGATCAGGCAGTAACAGCTTTTGAAGATGCAATTACAACAGCCCTGAACATAGTGGCGCCTCTGTCAAAGGTTAAGATCAAGCCTAGAGCATCACCCTGGTTCACATTAGCACCGAAAGCCGAAAAACTGTCCAGTAGGAATGCCGAGCGTCAATGGAGAAAAACTAAGGCCAATGAAGATCGTCAAAAATATAAACAGATCCACCGAGGATACTTAAATAACATCAGACTGGCCAAAAAGTTGCATCTTACTAACAGGAATAATAAAGCTGCCAATTCCAACAAGGAGCTTTACAAAATATTAAAGGAGTTTACGGCCCCTCTCTCTGACCAGCCTGGCAATACATCCTCGCAAGAATGGGTTGACACGTCCACCTTTTTTGATGAAAAGATTAAAACTATACATAGGTCTTTTCCCCATCATGATATAAAAAATCTTGATAAAATCTAGTTATAAACTGTGACCCCACTCTGCCTCTCTTATAGGAATTCACTGGGCTTACATTAGAGGAAGTTTCCACTGCTGTAGTTAAGATTAAATCAGGCTCCCCAGCAGATCCGCTTTCACTCCGCTTCTTTGCAACTATAGCTCCTTTGGTCAGGGCTAAACTCACGGACCTATTTAACATGTCACTGAAACAGGCTATGGTCCCCTCTAGATGGAAAGCAGCACAAGCCAATCCTTAAAAAGCCCTCTGCTGATCCGAAGGTTCCTGGCAACTACCGTCCAATCTCGCTGCTTCCATATTTTGGAAAGGTACTTGAGCCATTGGTTAATAAACAGCTTACCACCCATCTGGAGAGTCTTGGATCCATCACAGTCAGGGTTTAGGGCGGCACACAGTACCGAAACATCATTGGTGGAGGTTGTAGACAACATTAGGCTGGCCTTGGACAACGGGCAGTCAGCCATCCTACTCCTGTTGGATTTGTCAGCCGCTTTTGACACCATCTCCCATAGCATTTTAGAACAGCGGCTCTGGGAGGTGGGTGTCAGGTGTACAGCCCTGGACTGGTTCAGGAACTATCTAATGAATCGAACCACCACAGTACAAATAGGCACCCTGGCCTCATGTAGTCGGTCTGTAGGCATAGGAGTTCATCAAGGTTCCATCTTAAGTCCTATGCTTTTCAACCTGTATGTAACACCCTTAGCCAGGGTAATCTGGTCCTACAGCTTTGATGTAGTGTCATATGCGGATGACACTCAGCTGTTAATTACTTTTGGCTCTGACCCCACCAACACAATGATACGTTTTAAAAACTGCATGATCCATATTGACAAGTGGATGTGTACCAATCACTTACAACTTAATGGAAGTAAGACGGAGGTCATTCTTTTTGGTAAAGCGGATGAATACTGGTCCAGTGATTGGTGGCCTCAGAATCTAGGCCGTTGTCCATCCCCCAAACCTGTGGTGCGGAACCTCTGAATAATGATTGACAATCAATTGTCAATGAAAAGCCATATAAATCATGTAATTGGCATCTGTTATGGTATTTTGCGTAAACTACGCAAAATCTTTCAATGGATTCCCATCGAATCCAGGAAACCGTTGGTCCAGCGGCTTATCATAAGTCGCATGGACTATGGCAATGCCTTACTGGCCAACATAAATGAGGAACTTTACTCCAAGCTTCAAGTTTTGCAGAACACCGCTGCTAGACTGATTTTAAATCTTCCATCAAGAGCTCCATCAGCACTCAGTTTGAGGTCTCTTCACTGGCTTCCTGTTAAGAAGCGAGGCCGCTTCAAAATCCTCTGCCTCGCTCACAAGAGCATGTATGGAACTGGGCTAAGCTATTTTGCTAAGAAACTTAGCTGGTATCAACCAAGTAGGTCACTCAGATCTAGTACTAAATGTCTCCTCACCCCTCGAAGAGTTTGTACCGCAAGGAACTGCGGTCGATCCTTCTCCTTTCTTGCACCAGCTCTTTGGAACAAGCTCCCGCCTCATCTTCTTTCCACTTCCGATCATAAACTCTGCCGTAAGGATTTAAAAACTTGGCTATTCGACCATTCATAATGCCTTTATCTCTGATCGTCAGTCCTCATGGAATCTTCGCTAGCGCCATGAGACCTTTTGGTGATATGTGCGCTTAATAAGTTCACTTGACTTGACTTCAACTCCAGCTGGGCTAAAGATAAAGGCAGAAGTTAAGGGGCCATGAGGCCTCCTTTTGATAGAGTATCGGACTGGAGGTGGCCTGGAACCTCACACTTACATACAAATGCAACAGAGAGGAAACAAAAGCACATAGCTTGTTATCTCTTCACAGGTACTTAAGAGATGCATGCTTTTTACTTTGTTCAGTCCCTGTAAATAAATGCATGCACTCTAAGAATGTCAGATGGGTCTGTCTGTCCCAGTATTTACACAAATAACAATTTATAGCGCTACTCGTCCCAATGCAGAGTGTTAGAGCGCTTTACATAGCATACACATTATCCATTCAAAATAAATCACGTAAGTGTGCAAATCAATGTACAATATGTGTTACATGAGACAGTCAGGGTTACAAGATGTAGAAGTCAAACGCCCTTCATAGCTCACTATGGTCTATTAGAAGGATTACAATTTATGAATTGCAAGTAACAAAAGGATCTCTGTGTTCAAAGCAGTAATTCACTTACCTATGCAAATAAAATAAAAATCTGTCATCTGCATGTTACATGATGTGCTTTGCTTTGCAGGAGACAACTTTTTTTTTAACATACTTTATTGCATTTTCAGTTGGCATATCTTATAACATATGTATATATATATATCGGAGCACTTTTGCGTAATTAAGTGGTACATTTATGCTCACAACATTGTATAAGATGCACACCATGTATGTTGCGATACCATGAATAACAAACCCAAAAAAGGTAGCAACAAAATAGAGGTTCCACAATCTCCAAACGCCCGCCTCCCCCCCGCCCCCAGAACAGTGGGTGATTATGTTTTGCAGGAGACAACTTAATCTTCTATACTATTTTGATTCAAATTTGGGACTACACTAAACACAGATCTCTCCAACAAATGCTTTTACCTCCAGAGTTATCGAACCATTATTATTATTCCCTGAGATTTACTGGGCACCTCTGCAGCAGATGCCTTAACCCCATAAAATATGTTAAAATGTAGACTTTGCAACCAATCAAGCAGAACAGATCTACTGCCATGCTTTTCCTTGTTGCCAATTACTTTGTGGCAGGGTTTTAAAAAAATGTATTAGTTGAGGCCCAGATTTTACTCCAGGATTGCGCCACTTTTTCGGCACAACCCCGACTCCAAATCTCATTTGTTAAATATCATAATGTACTTAAATTTACTCATGATACACCTGATAAACATATGTGTGAGATCTTAGTATCTGATGTCACTTCTTGTGATGTCGCTTCCAGTGAGGTCACTTACTGTGATGCCACGTGGAATGCCACGCGTCCTGAAGTCATGTGCTGTGATGGCACGCGTCATGATGTCACTTGCATACTGCCTAAGTTGGTCAGTCCCCCACTTCTTTTTTTAGGACTTGTTTCCTAGGTGGAGTCCATTGTGAACGATTGACAATGGTGTTGCTTGATCCTTTGAAGACAGTCTTGGCCTGCTGTGGGCAAATAGGCCAAGTTATAACGCATGCGTTTATAACGCATGCCATTACAACGCGGTCATTACAACGACCGCGTTGTTACATCGCATAGCTTTACAACGCAAGTCATTACAATGACTTGCTGTAAGGGGGCACTGGATGTTGAAATAGTAAAATTTACTATTCCAACTCCAGTCTGTGCAACAGTAGGGAAGGTGTTGGATTTAAAATCCAACACCTTCTGCCCCCTACAGCAAGTCGTTGTAACGCTTGCGTTGTAATGACATGTGATGTAACAACGCAGTTGTTGTAATGACCGCGTTGTAATGGCATGCATTGTTTCGCATGCGGGGTAAATGATGTTTCCTGCTGTGACCTGTTGAAGTGGCCTAGCTACCACCTCCTGGAATCCATTAGTGGTGAAAAGTCAAGTCCATCTATCCCACTTGGGGGGGGGGCACTTGGTTGAGTTGCCACGGGACTGCCCTGGGGCAGCATATGTGTCTGCATCTGGACAGCCGCAAAACCACCTCGGAGCCACTGCCTAGTCACAAGTGCAACGTCAGGGGTGGATGTATCCTGGTCAAACATGCTCTTGCTACCGGGATCAGGATGCAAGCCAGTTGGGCAGGTCACTAGTTCTTCAGTTCGTCACTGGTCGTTCTTGTCATGTTGTATGGCAATGGTGCAGGACTCTAGTATTGTTACTTGATGCTCTAGGGGTGGTGGTGATCCACATGGCAAATGATGGAGTGGTTGCCATTAGACGACTTATACGACAGGTGGCAATGACTTGTATGGAGGAAGGGTGACTGGAGTGACTTTGCAGCCACGTAGCTCGTTGTATACTTAGTGCAGCTCTTCTTCTTTGGCAAGTGCGTTTACAAGTAAGGATGTTGTTTGCTCTAAGCAGCCGGTGACAGGTGGCTGGACGGTCACGTTGTGAAGCGTCGGGCAGATACACAGTTCGCGCATGCAGGTGGCTTATGATCAGTACTCCCCCAGAGCTGTCTCCCGTGATGTCACTGCACCCCAGCGGCTGGCTTGTGTTAGTAGGTGCACTCAGATAGTGGTACGAGTCCTCGTTCTTGTCCCTTTGTTAATTTCTCCTGCGCACCTGTGGTCGTTTGTTCTTCTGTGTGATAGGATTGTCACACTCCTTTCTCTCCACTCCTTTTCTTTTTCGCAATGTGGCAACGTGCCACGCTCTCTTCTTCCTATTTGCTTGCAGTGTGATGTGGCGTCCAGCCACATTTCTTCTCTGCGCATGCTGTAAAGTGGCGACAGGCCACGTGTTGCATGTCTTTTCTGCATATGCTGCGAAGTGGCGACAGTCCACGTGTTTTCAGCTCTTCTCACTGGGACCTCCTGCCAGCTCAGTCATGTCCGTTGGACTGCGCATCTTCTCCCATCACGGACCACTTGCAGGTCCGGTCCTCTCTGTAGGACTGTGTGTCTTCTCAGGTTCGCCTGCCATTTTGTGGATGGCAGTGCAGGTAGGTGTGTTTTGATGGATCCTGTCTGCAGCCTCTTCCATACCTTTCTTGTCCTCGACAAGGTATTCCGGGTGCAACTCAGATTCGCTGTGGGAGGGGAGGGTCTTCTTTCTTTTACAGTGGCGGCAGCATGCCACTAGGGGACGTGCGACTTTCTGTGCCTGTAATGGGCCGATGCTCGACACAGTCTTAAGGCAGTATTGGGGGCACTCCCTGAATTGTCTCTGGCCCACTATGGGTTGGTGCTAGTGCAGTTCGGGTGAAACGATCTCCTTCCTGCGTTCGAGCCACATGGGGCTCCTCCTCTGAGTTCTCCTTCTGTGGGATCTCCTTGGTGCTTTGCTTTATTAATGGCGGGTAACCTCCTTTCCGCCTCCTCTTTGCTTGAGGGCGCAGTGCTTGCACCTCAAGGCTGCGCCACTGTGGTGCTGGATCCTGTCCAGGTTCGTGCGAGTTTGGCAGGGTTGGTCACTCTGTGTGACACTCTCACTGACATGCCAATGGTGGCCATGTGGTGCTGGGGTTTGCCGGCTGGTGCGGCCTCTGTCGTCCATCTTGATTTCTCGCTCTCCAAGGGCTCACTCTTTCCAAGGCTCCTGACTCTGCTGTCAGATTTCCAGGTGCAGCCCTCTGCACACCTCTGACTTCATGCTCTCAGTTCTACTTCATGGATACCCTCTTCTGGTGCCCGTTCTCTCTTGCGATGGTGGCCGTTCACCACTGGGGCATGTGGCGCTATCTCTTCAAGTGTGGTGGCATCAGACAGCCGCTAGGGGCCCGCAGCGTGGACCTCTTTTTTCGGGAACTTCTCCTCGTCATGCATCCTCTTCTCTCAAACCAATGCACAATCAGCCTTTTCAGGGGACACCGATCTCAGGCAGTACAGGCTGATAACAGGGCCTTGCAGGGGTGAACACCCACTTCCCCTGCTATACTTCCTTTCTTCTCCTTGGGTGCTGTCTTCAGTTTCACTCCGTTCACTGTCGCTGTACCCTTGGTAGCTTTCTTGGCAGGGCCAGCTTTGGGCTTCTTGGAGTTTCTTAAAGGGGTTCACAGTCCCTCCCCTTCAAACGATAGGCCCCAGGGGCATGTGGTGCTCTCTTCTAACAGTCTTTTGATGTGGCTGCTTAGAGCACAGTTTCTAGTGTACTGTGGGGCCTCTCTTCCTTCTATTGCTTGCTATCTGAGCACATGGCAGCCTCATATGCAGGCAACTCTGCAAGGCCGTCTTGCTACTCCCTCGTATGGGCAGAGGGGGGCCGGTGTGTCCTGAGGCACACTACTTCCTCAGTGCTGGGGCAACGCTTTCATCAGTGCTGCATTGTCTCTACCTGCTGCCTGGGGCAGAACCACTGCAGGTTCTCTCGTTTCAACATGATAATCACCAGGGCCTTGCAGTACACTTTGACACAGCCCATGGTTCTAGGACCTCAGGAACAGCACTTGGAGGTCAAGACTCACTCCAGCAGAAGCCACCAGCAGGGTTCAGGGTAGGCCCAGTTAGAACTGGTCAGCTGGCCAGTTGCAGGAAAGCCTCTTGCAGCTTCCTGTGTCCCTGTAGCTGAAACAGGAGTTCTGCCTTATGACCATCTGAGCCCACTTCTGTGTCCTGGGTACAAGAGGGAGAGCAGGTCCAGTCCTTTAGGGCTCTTCTTAGGTCTTAGACAGCAGGTTAAGTCATCATCTGATCTTCCTCGGGTCGGGCCCAGCAAGTGTTCTGAAGAGGACAATAGGAATGCCACATTTATGCCTGGCACCAGGTTTTGAGCGGGGGTGATGCCTGGCTCTTCCCTAACCAATGAGGTAAAAGTTCACAGGTGTTACCCTACCCAGTTGTGCAGCATTTCTTGTGTACCCTACTTCAACAATCCCACAGTCTGCCTAAATCCAAGATGGTGAAATCATTCTTCCCTTATGGAGAGCCTGTGTTCCCACCCCAGAGGTGTGGCTAGTGAAATGACCAACGTTTCCTCTGTGGTCACTTCACACGAGTTCTGTGGGAATCCCCAACTGTGATTGGAATCTGGCTAACTGGAGAAACAAAGAATGGGTCTGTGCAGATGTCATCTTATATCTGCCTGTGACAGGGGAGGCCACTTTGAAGATAATTAGGTCCCTAGGCACTGTCCAAATGGCCACCCTGAAAGAGGAACAGAAACACCTCCCCACATCCAAGCTTCTGTCTCCTGGTCTGGGAGCAGTTTTCATACCCCATTCAAGGGTTAGCACTCAGAGGGCTGTAGCTGGAGGCTAATGCAAATGCTTCCATAAAGATTGCAGATTGGCCTAAGCCCTCTTTATACAGCTGTGAGGAAACTGCTACAATGCTATGCTCTGAAGCATCTGTCTGCACAACAAATTTCTAATTGAAGTCTGGTCCCTTGAGTACTGGTACTGTACACATGGCTTCCTTCAGGGTGTCAAATGTCTTTTAACACACCTCTGTCTAGATCACATTCCTGGGCTGATTTTGGACGTCAGCTATCAGGGCGGCATCAATGGTTCCATACCCCTTCACAAACCTCTTTTAGTACCCAGGGAGGCCCAGAAATGCTGACACTTGGGACTGTTACTTGGGATGCTCACAGGCCAGAATGATCTTAATCTTGCAATGGAGAGGCTGTACATGCCCTCCATTGACTTGGTCACCCAAGTACAATATAGAGCCCTGCCATATCTGGCCCTTACTGGCCTTGATAGTCAGGCCTGGCTACTGAAGGGCCTGAAGCACTTCCGTCAGCTGAGTCAGGTGGTCTTCCAAGCTGGAGCTGAAGCCTTCAATGTTGTTCAAGTAGACAGCACTGAATTCCTCCAACCCTTCTAGAACCCAGTTGACCTACCTTTCGGAAGGTATCAGGGCATTCTTTAAATCAAAGTTCATTACTCAAACTGGAAATGTCCCTCGGGACAGAGAATGCTGACCTCTCCTTTGTACCCTCAGTTAGGGCAATCTGTCAATACCCTAATATCAAGCCATAGGTATTGAACAACTTGGCAGCCCCCAACTTATCAATGAGATCATCAGATCCCGGTATGGGGTGTGCATAAGTCTTGATGACTGAATTGAATCCCCTGTGATTCACTCAGAACCTCAGTTCTGAGGTGGTGGCAAGTGCCTGCCTTTGCTACCATATGTACTAATACCACTAGGCTGGACAGGTACTGCAGGAGGACTCAATCACCCCCAGCTCCAACATCTTGGACAACTCATCCTTGTTGCTGACTCTAACCCTGTTAGCCTGTAAATCTTGTTTTTGACAGGCATACTGTCCCTTGTGTCAATATCGTGAGTGCACCAGTTGGTGAGCTCTGGGGTTAGTGAGAATAAAAGCTCTGGGGTTTGCGCTGGTGTCATACGCTCAGTGGCGGCTGGTGACATTTGAAAGTGGTAAGGCGTAAAAGTTGCAGGCGGCGCACTGTGGCGGGCGAACGTAGCGAGCGAGCCCGAACATATCAAGGGTGGTTTGAGGGGTTCGGGGGGTTCTTCCCCCGAGGAAATTTTGAAAAAAGAGCGATCAAATGGTGCATTTTCAAGGATATTTCAGAAAGCAAGAATGTTAATAAAGCAATTGGGAAAGTGTAGCAATTACATCAATATAGATATTTTGTATGATAATATAATGTAGTTTGCTGCTTATCAATATAACCACAGATCTTCATTACAGACTTTGAGATAAATAACGAGTACCTCACATAGTTCTTTATTTATTGATATCTTTAGAAATTACGTATATTGAGGAAATACAAGCTACTGTGATTTATTGGACTGAACATGTTGAGACAGCAAGCAATAAACATTAACAGGTAGTAGGGCACCCTACAAGGCACTGTACGTCTCATTGAGAGCAAACAACCATAAAGTGAACATTAAACAGATTTACACCATTAATTTCAGTGTCTCCAATATCTGTACAGCAGATAATAAACAACTGAGCAGGTCACAAACGAGCAGCATTCAAGAAATGGCCACAAACTGTTCAAGAATTGTTAGGATTAACAAATTGTTCACTTTTTGTAGACAAAATCAGCACGCCTGTCTTTAATAGCAGCGAACTTCTCAATAACTTGAACGTTAAAGTCTGGGATTCTTTTAACTAGGTCTCTCTCTATAGAGAGCATTGCTAAAGCATTCAGTCTTTCCTGAATCATGGTGTTCCTAAGGAATGTCTTAATTCTGTTTAAAGCGGAAAAACATCGTTCCGACTCTGCTATTGTCATAGGAGTGGTAATGACTATTTTTAGAAAAGCCACTGTCTCTGTAAGTGACTTTTCCATATTAAGTTTCTGAATTAAAGCCAGCAAAGAAATGGCACCAGTGGCCTGCCGGTATACACTCATTCCGTACAGTACAGTCAACTCAGTTTTCAGGTCCTCTTTGTTGAGCATAGAATAAGCTTCCACAGCCTCATTCAGAGCTTGCTCAGGGAAGGATTAATCATATTTTGCAAAGTGTTCACTTTGCAATAATGCGGCACTCACCAAATGCTTTGTAAAAGAAAAACGTTCTTGAGCATGCACAATTATAATGTCACATATCTCCTTTGCAGTTCGGACCAGACTGCTGATGTTTTTCCTGCGGTTTGAAAAAGTAGAATCCTTTGGCAGTTTGCTGTCTAAATTGTCAACCTTATCTCTCACTTTGCTCATGCTGGTGACAAACAGACTGGTAGCATTTTGCACAAAGACAGTATCTATTTCTCGTTTTTGTAACTGGTTGTACAAATTGTTGACATGAGTCATTATGTCGTGAAATAAAAAAAGTAAGAACTGAAACTCTCTGTCTTGTAGTGTTCTAGCAAAGCCACGGGCTTCATTCCGACTTTTGAATTCAAAGTCTTTATTGGCTTCAATGGCGTCAAAACATTTCTCAAGTTCATCCCTATGTTGATATATTAGGTTGATTGTACGTATGTTAAAGTTCCAACGAGTTGAGGGTCCCCTTGGAAGCCTTTTGGCCACAATCTCCTGAAGTACTTCCGTTCTTTTGGGGGAACATGAGAAGAATGCTGCTATGCCTCCTACATCGAAAAAGAAAATTTGTGCCTCAGAGATCTTTGATACTGCCTGTTGCATAATAAGATTAAGTTGGTGGGCGTAACAGTGCACATAATGAGCATTAGGGTACACATCTCTAATTCTTTTCTGTACTCCACCAGGGCTTCCACTCATTATGGACGCACCATCATAGCTTTGTGCAATACGTTTTTTTTTTTGAGGCAGCTCTGGAAAAATCAAGTTCAGTTCACGCAGTATAGCTGAAGTAATGGTTTCTGCACTAGAGTCTCTTAAATGTGTGAAACCATAGAACCTCTCCACAACTTTACTGTCATTTTCAAGGTACCGAAAGACTAATACGGACTGTGTTTTTGTGGCCACATCAGTGGTGTCATCAGCCTGAATAGTCACAAAGTCTGTGTTTTGCACCTGTTGGACAATATGGCTTCTCATAATTTCTAGCATACACTCAAGGAGTTCATTTTGTATTGTTTTAGAGGTGCCCTTAAAGACTGTAGCACTTGCTAAATGTACTTCCATTTCATTGTCTATGCTTGCTATTAAATCCACAAGGTCTCTGAATATTCCATGATTTGAGGAACTTTCAGATTCATCATGAACTTGCAATTCCAGTTCGAAAGCACCACAGAAACGAATGCAATCAATTATTTTTGATAGTATGTGTTCTATTCCTAACAACTGCTTCTTTGTGTTTCTGTATTGTTTTGCGGTATGCGTCGTTTATGTGGTGCTCAATCGGTGTGTCTCCCAACATTCCCAGTCTTGTCAGGTTTTCCATATGGATTCTTGTGTGTGCATGCTTCTTTATTTTGTCTGACAAATGCTTCAAGTCTGTTACTCCTTTTTATGTCCAAGGAATGTCACCACCAAACAGCAAGCAGGGGAAGCAGAACAGAGAATTTCTTGACACGCACCCTGTAAGCCAATCAACTTTTGTGTACCAGGTGTTTGAGAATGTACGTTTGTAAGTATTCCCTCTGTCCTGGGAAATTTGTTGTAGTTTTAGGTCAGGCCGATCAGGTCCTAATTGCTTTATATTTAGTTTCTCTTCAAGTCTCCGTCCAGAGAATGCCCTTGCAAGTAGCTGTTCTACTGTATTCATGCTGATGCTGACCTTACCAATATTAAAGTAACCTGTCAATAATCAAAGTACAATGTATAAGGTTTGGTGCAATAATATCAAATTTCAGTATAAATACATATCTTGTGCATTATCGCAATATATCTCCAACAGCTCCCCTTTGCACAACATGACTGCTAAAAATACAGCCTTACTGCCTGCTGCATTTCTGTGTGCCATACTGGTTGCTGAAGGCACTGAAACAGACACTGCTCGAGGGCCTATAACAAAGCAAGGGATAGATGGTGCCTTTAACAACCGTTGTAGCCCAAAGCACAGGGCTATAAGGTTATTAGTAAATTCCAAAGGGAGAAGAAGGCTTACACCCGCCCTTATTATCCCTGAGCCAATTAATTGTCTTCAATGGAACTCTCAACATTCAAATCTATCTTTTAATATTGATTTCACAGTTCCATGCCTCAAATTGATATCGATGTGCACCCACCCCACCCACCATGTAGAGTGACCACATACATAGCCCTAACTCCAATGTAAAAAAATATAGCATCACTTTCCTTACCTTTAACACTGGTGTTTGCTGGGTTGTAGGGGTGAAAGAGCAGCCAAGGAGGTTGGGGCCTCTTGTTCTTTGCCCAAAAATTGCCCAAAAATTAGGTAATGCTTGTTGTCAGGCTTTATCAGGTGCTGAAAATAAAAATATAACAATTTAGTCAACCAAACACAGAGGGTCCTCTCACAGATGAGACAGCGCCCCTCAGCCTTCACATGGTTTACATTATGAGGTTTAAAATGATGATTTCAGCGCACAGTTGTAAAACTGGTTCCTGGACCACAGACCCTGGCCCTGCTTCACTGGCAGCACCCGGCTAGCTAATAATATTAGCTATTTCGTAAGCACTTTAGACCTCACAATGGGTATCAGAACCGCAGTGTTAATACTCACACAAAGAAACACACCTAGAGACAACTCTGGTTGTGATGTGCACGAAAAACTAATCTACGACTAAATTACAAAATCAATGCTGTAGAACATGCACTCAGAGACAGCGTGCGCACAGTTGTGAATTAGCCAAATACGTAAAATAAAACACGCCTGTGATAAGAATGCAATAGCTCTTGTAGGACAAAACAGATCAGTGCCAAGCTAAAAACAGAAAGTCCATGCAGAGACCGATGGGGAGTTTCAGAGAGCCTTCTAGCCACAGCAGCAAGAGGCTGTGGGGTATGTTATAAGAGTAAATGCAAACAGCATTCTTCAGTGACCAAGCAGGATCGACATCAGCAGGTGCTTGGTTTAGGAACATTTATAATTGAAGACACGTAGTCATAAAGGAGGTGGTGGAGCAGCTCTGAGCCAGCAGAGGAGTGTCACCGAAGCCCTAAATGTAGCCAGGCCCATCATTCATTTGCCCAATTGACGTAATGCCCCGTCAGCCCCAGATGGACATAATAATAAACGCTCTGCTTGAGGGTCTCATTCTGTATAGACACACTGGTCATGGTCACCCTGCTCCATCCCCACCGCAACCATAAAGTCTCTTTGCGTCTAGATAGTCTGTCAGTCTAACTTTAAATGCAGCACGCATAAAGGCTGGTCCCGCAAGCGTGCAGGGCCCTTTTCTCTGGAACACCTTCTGGCACGTGGAAAGTGCCTAGTTCATGCAAGCATCTTGCCCCCAGTAATTTCCACTGTCGATAATGGATGTTTGACAACCGTGACAGAGAGTGCCCCTTTCAAATACGCAAGCCAGAGAGCATGGTATTGTGTTCTCTCCACAAGACCTATAGAAATATCAATATAAACCTACAGCGAAATCAAGGTTGAAACACCCAGACGCTACTTCAGTGGTGTGCCACGAGTGCCAATGTGCCTGCAACCGTACTGCCTGTTTCTGCAGCAATAACCCACATGACTGGCCCAGGCATACACCCCTATCCACTTGTGTCTCATACAACCGTGTTTCCTCACCTTGAAGCACCACACCACGGTGCGCCCATCCCATTGGGGGATGAAAAAGATGTCCACCTTTGCCTAGCTTCAGATCTGACCCAACTGGGGCTCACTACATCCTGGCGCCAAAGTCTTCTTGTCTTGGGAAGTCAAGGTAAACAACTATTCTTCTCCGGCCCCCCTTAGTGGCATACTCATCAAAACCCAGAACAAAACTAATCCTATGTGTAATCTGGTCCTAGCCTCTCTCCACAGAAACAGATTAAGACGTTAGGGTGTGTTGCTATCATATTGTTTCGCCACTGGAGGTTGACTGTCCAAATTATACGACAAATGCAGAGGGTTGGGGAAGTACTCATTGTTTTAGTAAGAAGGATGGAGGTGGACGCCCTTCAAAAGTAATGAATTGGACGAGGGATTTGGTAATGTATGTAGCATTATGCGCCAGTGTCTCATAAATGTCATAATAGCTAGTCAATGTTCTGACCTCATAAGGATGTAGTTCTGAGTGGTCTCTGCTGAGGCTCGAGCCCAGAGTCCTACTGGCTGCAAGCAGCTCCCACCAGAATGTATTCATGCGCATGCGCGACCGCAGAGGCTGTTCATTTGAGGTATCATGTCCAGTTCCTCGAGTGTTATCGTGGGCATGAACTTTGGACATCTTGTTTGCTTCCCTGTGCCAGACCCCAGTTATCAAGAGCCCCAACACCAAGTAAGACGCAATAAACACCACAATAAAATACATATCCGGGATTCAAGAGCTGTGCTGGGCAGCTGTGCTGCACACTAAAAAGCTTATTTTTGCGCCTTCACTTTTTTGGCGCCATCTACCACTTTTGCAGGTCTAATTTCCGATTATCTGCCTAGTTTTAAGCGCGCAAATCCTAGTTGAATATGCACGAGCCCCCCAAACCCACAACCCCCTTCCCCCCACCGCACCCATCTCGGCAGGGACACGAACACTGAGCACTGAGACAATTATTGGCTTCAGTGGGACAGGGAAGATATGCAGAATCTTAAAGTGGACGCTAAAACGCCTTCTTACGAAACCTATTCAGAAACTGGCAATGTCTGAATGCGTTAAAACCTGCCCTTTTCACGCCTACTTGAAGGCGTCGCATTTATTCCGTATAAGAACACAATGGATTTAGAGACACATATTTAATCAAAGTTACGAAGGGGACGGAAATTCTGAATACAGAAGCCCGCCTGCTGCCTATTGAGCCGAGACACAAATTTTCAGAGTGATCACGTCCATTCAGAGACAACGGAGTCATGGAAAAGAAAATTAATTTACACGCATAATATTATTATGATAACAGGCCCAACACGCATTATATTTAATGGCATGCAGTTTTATAATGTAGCGCAAACTTTATCCAGCATCAAACCAGTTGCATTAATTTAATGCAACTGCTTTGATGCTGGATAAAGTTCGCGCTACATTATAAAACTGCATGTGCCATTAAATATAATGCGTGTTGGGCCTGTTTTCATAAAGTATTACTTTATGTTTGTCACTCAGTACTCTACTCACTGTCTGAATCCTCCTAGTCTGCACTACTGGTCGACGTCGACTTGATCAGATGATCAGATCTTTGTGATCGATTCGAATCAAAATCAATTTGAAATCAATCAAGGCCCGCGGCGGTCAGGAGGGACAAATACACCCGAGCAGTAGCACTGAACACGAGGTGTGGTCTGACTCGAGGAGGCTCCGACGTCACGCTCGTTCCCTCCCACCCTAAGGGGGAGGGAGGGACTGACAGGCAGCAGCAGGCTGGCTGAACAGCCCAGCAACGTAGAAATGGCCAATCACTGCATGGCTTCACAATAAGCCATGACAGTGATTGGTCATACTGCGTGTTAGTGCCTCCCACGCGCGGCGCCTCACAATGCTCACTGCGGAGAGGCCTGGCTGGCTGGCAAGTACCGCGTGCGTCTCAGCCAATCCAGATGCTGATCCAGCAGCGCCAGGATTGACTTGAGCAGTGATACTTGCCGCTCATTAGGAGACCGGGGGCTGCGGCATGGAACAACCCTCGCTCTTCTAATGAGCAGCCTAGTGCGCATGTTCGGGCTGGTCGGAAATTTTTTAAGCCCTAAACAGAACATGCGCACTCTTGCTGTGCGCTCCGCCGACCACCTGATATGATCGATGTCATCACTTGCACTGAACTCCTGCTGCCCCGCCCCCTTCTGAGCCGACTGCCTCGGGCCTGGCCCGGCGGCCGGCCGGCCCGGGATTGAAAAAGTGAGTGAGTGACGGCGCGCGTGCGACGCTTGTTTGAGTGCCTCAAATATAATAGTGGGGCAACGCCCAAGCGCCCTAATGGACGCACCGCCACTGCATACGCTGACGACACCCAGCTTGTGTTCTCCTTTTTCGGCACTCCCTCCTTGGACCTGGTCAGTTTCAATAAAGGTATGCTGGCGGTCGCGGAATGGATGGCTGCTAACTGTTTGCAGCTGAACACAAACAAGTTTGAAATCCTGCTCGTAGGCAAGGACGCCCATGCCTGTGGTGTCCACTGGTGGCCCTCTTCCCTTGGGACTCCCCCTTGTCCCAAGCCAATGGTCAAGAATCTAGGTGTCTGGGTGGATAGTGCCTTAACCTTTGAAGCACAGGCGAAAGCGGTGGCAGGCACCTATTTTGGGCTTCTACGTGGGCTCAAACCCCCATTCTTTGTTTCCCCCATCCGTCAAGTCATCAGTCAGGCTGTTATCCTTTCCAGGCTAGATTGTAACATCTTTTACCTGGGAGCAAACAAGGCTGTGATTAGATGACTTCAGATGTCTCAAAATGCAGCGGCAAGGTTGCTGTTTTCTCTCCCAAAATACTGCTCCGCTGCAGACGCTATTCGCAAATTGCACTGGCTCCAGGTGGACAACCATATTCAGTTTAAGGCTTTGTGCATGGCCCATAAGATCTTTCTTTCCCAGGGGGCCCCCATTTTGTCCAATTTGCTGAATCTGTACCTCCCCTCACGGTCCTTGTGCTCAGCTGATCTTAACTTGGCCTGTGTGCCACGTGTTAGAAGAGTCAGGCAGTGGCCTGTCTTTCCATGCTAAAGCACCTTCCCTTTGGAACGCTCTTCCTTTACTTTTGAGGCACATTCAGAACCATTGGTCCTTTAGAAAATCGCTGAAGACCTGGTTGTTCTCCATCTAAGTAGTCTGTGTTTTTTTTTCTCTTTCCTCTGGGTCTCTTACAGTTGGTTCACTTTCGAGACTAGCGCTGGGACGCCCCATTGCTGAGTTAGCCATGTGCTCTACAAATTCTATAACATAACAACATAACATAAAAAGGCAAACTGCCCTCTCAACTGGCAACAGTCCCACTATTGACTCCCTGTCAAATTTGGGAAGCAAACTACTCCATATAGTGACCCTCTTGTACCTTGAATGACAGGATGTCTTGGAGGGGTTAACTTCCTCCTCCACTTCCATCTGTTATGGTTAGCATGGTGATCTCAGATCTCTCAAAGTTGGTTTTAATCTGTTGACATGCAGGACCCTTAAGGAGTTCCTGGGTATCTGGAGGTCCAAGTAGGTGACCTCGCTCCGGCGAAACCGGTCCTCAATTGCTTTTATTATGGTTCAGGGAGGACTTGGCCTGTCAGTTCGGACTGGACTGTTCCCATTGGAGAAGGGTCAAGACTGATTTGCATATGGCGGGGTCCAAGCTGAGGTGGCATGGTGTGCAAAATACCGATGGACTGAGATGCGGCCTGTGTTATTACCACTGACTGAGATTAATTCAAGCATTCCACCCATCACTATTTTGTATACTTAAGTGTGTCTCCATAAGTGGGATGGGTATGCCCAGACGTGGGTCCTGTGCATACTGTGTCACTGGAATTAAGCTATACCTGGCCGATGAGCCCTAGCTAGGGCATAAACGATCCTGTGTTGCTTGCAGTCACTATGGCATGGTGGGGCTGCAGGGCAGCAGGAGCATCGGACGGGTAGCCGGGAGTTGGGGGGGTTGAATAATAGAAAAAACATACCTGTTCCTGCGGCTTCCTCGTGCTTTGGTCCTCCGCCGTTCTGCTGCTCCCAGCAGTCCCTGGGTCAACAGAATCTCCATCCAATCCAGACCCTGCTATCATACTATGAGAGCAGTGTGGGGATTGGCCTGAGTGGGCTTGTTTTACGCTCCCTTCAGGCACAGGGAGTATGTGCCTTTCTCTATCCAGCTGTAGAATACTGCCGGGTTAGAGAAACCTAAGTGTGCATGTCTGTTTGGCCTGCCTAGGGTGGCCAGCTAAACAGACATGCACACTTAAAAGTGCACAACATTTCTACTTCACCCTCCCATGGCCCGGCCCGCCCTTCCCTACATGCGTTGGCTCAGAGTCAGCAGCTGAAAACTAAAACAATAGTAAAATATTGTTTTATTTTTCTGCTGCTGGCTCTGAGCCAGTGGGGCGACGCTCCTACGCCATTGCGGAGGAGACGCCTCTGGTTACTTGTATTCCAGTTCAGTGAGGGCCTGGCAGTTCGGGCTGGACTATTTCCATTGGAGCAGGGTCAAGACTGATTTGTATTTGACTGGGTCCATACTGAGGTGGCATGGTGTGCAAAATACAGATAAACTGGGATGCGGCCTGGGTAAATACCAGTGACGGAGATTAATTCAAGCATCCCATCCCTCACTTTTTTGTATACTTTAGTGTGCTGCCATAAGTGGGACAGGTATGCCTAGACATGGGTCCAGTGCACACTGTCACTGGAATCAAGCTATACCTGACTGATGAGCCCTAACTAGGGTGTAACTGACACTGTGTAGCTTGTATTCCGGCTCAGGGAGGGCCTGGCAGTTCGGGCTGGACTATTTCCATTGGAGCAGGGTCAAGACTGATTTGTATTTGACTGGGTCCATACTGAGGTGGCATGGTGTGCGAAATACAGATGAACTGGGATGCGGCCTAGGTAATTACCAGTGACGGAGATTAATTCAAGCATCCCATCCCTCACTTTTTTGTATACTTTAGTGTGCTGCCATAAGTGGGACAGGTATGCCTAGACATGGGTTCAGTGCACACTGTCACTGGAATCAAGCTATACCAGACTGATGAGCCCTAACTAGGGTGTAACTGACACTGTGTAGCTTGTATTCCGGCTCAGGGGGGCCTGGCAGTTCGGACTGGACTGTTCCCACTGGAGCAGGGTCAAGGCTGGTTTGCACATGCCTGGGTCCAAACTGAGGTGGCATGGTGTGCAAAATAATGATGGACTAGGATGTGGCTGGAGTTATTACCAGTGGCTATGATTAATTCAAGCATCCAATTCCTCATATTTTTGTATACTTTGGTGTACCGCCATAAGTGGGATAGGTATACATAGACGTGGGTCCAGTGCACACTGTTTCACTGGAATCAAGCTACACCTGGATGATGAGCCCTAACTAGGGTGTAGCCAGTCCTGGCCTGGCAGTTCGGACTGGATTGTTCCTATTGGAGCAGGGTCGAGAGTGATTTGCCTATGGCTGGGTCCAAACTGTGGTGGCATGGTGTGCAAAATAACGATAGACTTTGATGCGGCCCGAAAAATTACCAGTGGGTGAGATTAATTAAAGCATTCCATCCATCACTTATTTGTATACTTTAGTGTTGTCTAGCGCAACTCCGTAAAACAATTGCTTAGAATGTGCCCCCTCAGTATAAAATTGTACCGCCTGTCATAATCGTTTACTTTGCTGCCCCTTCCCAAAGATCCAGTGCTGTCTAGATGAATCAACAAAAGCTACCCATGAGTGGTGTGACTTCTTCTGGCTATCCCTAAACCTCAGACGATACTTCTCAGGCTTCAGACCAAACTTACAGACAAGGGCTTTTTTCATGGGGCTATACTTCATCTGGACAGGTACTTCTAGGGTCAGTCAGGTATCCCTCCTAGCAATGGACATTAGCTTCCACAGACTCGCCCCCCCAGTCCGACTCAGGGAGTCTGTGCAAATGTAGGTTTACATCAAATGCTACAAACCACTTATCTATGGCATCCCCCACCACATAGCTATGTACCAGGTCTTTAAGAATCAGACTTATTTACCTCTCCCATGCGCTTCATTACGCTGCCACCATCATCATTGGACTCAAAGGTCCCGTTGGACCTCAAGCCCAACTCTTGTTGTTTTCTCTCATGGGCCAGCAGGGCCTTTTTATTTATTTATTTATTTATTTTAAATGATCTTTACTGAAGTTTCACAGGATATAATTGATGACAGTAATAATCAGCAAACGTACTCTGCGACTTTTGTGAATGAACCACAATAATACCATGTAAACAATCTCCAAATACCCCCCCCCACCATGCCCTACTCTTGTACATCACCTCATAAACAATCCAGAGAATCACAGCTGCATTATAGCAATCAGTCTTGGACATCAAATTACATAGCCATATAAGACCCAGTACCCAACCCAACCGTCGGGTACTCCCAAGCCAAGTAGGCACATCACACAGCCGGTTCCCCAGGTTGTACACTCGGGGGTTCGTTCAAATCAGACAACATGGCTTTCCATGCCCTTAGATCATCTTCCAATTTTTCATCTTTGCGGACATGTTTCATCTGAATTTCCTCAGCAGTTGCCCCTTCTGAGACATCCATGAGCCAATCCATGTACCCTGGGGCTCCACCCCCAGCAATTTTATAGCTATTCTGCATTTTGCTATCAGCAAGAACAAACACATTTTTACGTTTTTTATTGGAGCTCCAATAACACTTGTTGCACCTCTCCCTGTATGGTCCAACGAGTAACTCTTTTCCGGTTGTCCAACACTGTCTGCCAATAAGAGGATAGAGCCACACAAGACATCACCATATGCATAAAGTCTGCCGCCAAGCTTCCGCTGCGGGGGCAACCATCCGACCGGGCAGGTTATATAGTATGTAATGTTTTTGGGGCGAGATATGTTTGGTGCACGTAATTATATTGTATCAATTTAAATCTGGCATTGGAGCTGACAGTGTATCCGTACCCAGTCTTTCTCTGTCACTGGCTCATCTAGTATTCCATCCCACATGGTCTTGACGTGAAGGGGCATCCCTGGGAGGTCGTCTCATAGTGCCCTATAAATATAAGAGAACAATCTATGGCCCCCACCATCTCTAATGGTGTCACAAGGGTGTTGCAGCACAACGGTACAACTGGGAAGGTCGACCAGAGATCTTGTGCTGTAGCAGTGTAGGAAACTTGCTTTTTATGTAGTGTACCAAAACGAGGTACACTATGTAGAAAGTCCAGATGACCCTTATTGGCTTACAGGGCTTAAATTGATTAATCCCAAATGCTCTCCTTTGTGGTAATGGGGGTGAGCAGTTTAGGCTTATCAAAGGGTAGTGTTAAGCATTTGTTGAACACACAGAGTCAATAAATGAGACACACACTCAAGAAGAAACTCGAGATCAATTTTTGAAAAATAACTGGTATTTTTTAATATATTTTAACACCAAGAACTTCATAATTGGGTAAATACTTTCCGAGATATCAATTTTTACAGGTATGTAAAACTGTCATTCAAATGCGTTTTTACGCGGTAATGCTTTCCTATGGAGAAAGAAACATATACTGCATACAGGTACTTGCAATTGTATTCTGGGGGTCTCCTTTAAGACTTAAGATGCTAGGGGGCCAAGGTCTAAAGTACCACCAGCAGTACAAATTCACCTGCCCTGGAGGGTCCGGGTGCAGAGGTGCTGGACGGGTTGGTAGCCTGGCATGCTACACCGTAGGCAAAGGGGGACCCACCTAGAAACAGGCTGCAGAGGGCGACTTGGGGACAAGTCCAGAAGCTCCTAGCTGGGGGCTCAGTTTGTGAGGGTCCGGGAGCAGTGGAGCACAGCCGCTTGTCGTGGACCCAAGCTGGAGTGCTCAGGTGCAGAGGGTTTTGGTCAGCTGGGCCCGTGCGTCAACGGCACTCATAATTCTCGGTTAGACCTGCAGAGGGGGGCAAAACAGGGCAGTGGGGCGAGTCTCGGTGCTGGCCTCTGTGATGCTGACGTCCCTCATCGGCTGGGCGGTTGTTTTGGTGTTGGAGTCCGGGTTGGACTTCAAACAAGCTTTGGTTGCTGCAAGGGGTCCGGTAACCCGGGTACTGGTGCAGAGCGGCTCCAGTTGGTCCTGGCGTCTTCACACTTTGTGGGGAGACGGATCAGACCTTCTGGAGCACAGTTACCTCCTTCTGGCGGCTGCTGCATTGGTGGACCCGTGGTCAGCAGAACGGTGAACCGGCCATTGCGGTGGGTGACTGCAGGTTGCAGGGAAATGGCTCTTCTACTTCAAGGGTGATGCTAATGGTGAAGTGCTGGATGCCCTCCAAGCTTTTTGGAGGATGCACAGCTGCAGGATGAGTCTGGTTGTCGCGATTGTCGGAACAGGAGCAGGCATGGTTTGGTGCTAAAGTCCACCAGTAGTCCCAGTTCTGGCTTCTTTGGCTCTTCTTGGTCCTTCTTTTTCTTTTGTCAGGAGAATCTGAGTTCCTGGTGTCAGGGGGCCACCTAAATTCTGAATCTAGGGGCGTTAAGGGGAGGGAAGGGTAGTAGCCAATGGGCTACTTACCCCTGGGGTCCCTACACATGGGTACCCTACCACTTCCTGTGTGGAGTTGGCACAACCCTGTCCTAGAGTTCCTAATTCCACCAAAAACAAGATGGTAGAATCCTTCTTTCATTGAGAACATCAGCCAGCCCACACGAAGGGTATGACTGGCCTGGCAGTGCACCACGTCTCCTGCATTGCTAATTTCCTGCCTGTCCTGGTGTCAAATGGGCTCCAGGGCAGGGGTGGCATCTCCTGGTTCTGGAAGCCTTAGAAGCCTTTGGCCTTTGTATGCAGATTCACAAGCCAGCCTGATGAAGGAGATGTAAAGACCTCCTGCCAGAGCAGGCATTGTTTCTGACATCTGAGAACGTGGGCTCTCACCTCCAGGGGGCCAGAAACTCCTCTGTGGTAGCAGGCTGGAAGATACCAGGCTGGTAGGTTTTCAGGGGGCACCTCTAAGGGGCCCTCTGCGGTGCATGTTTTAATTAAATCCACTAGTGGCATCAGTATGGATTTTTTAAGACCGATTGTTTGATACCAAACACCATAGGTTTCAGTGAAGACATCATGTAGGTGGGAAACTCGTAATGACCAGTGCTCAGTACATGTACTTAAGATGGCTTCCCTGTTCACTTGTACTATCTTGCAATTGACCTAGACAGCACAGGGGCATATCTGGTCATGCAGATATGTCCTCCCATGCAATACAATGCACCCTGCTATAGAGCTATAAGGCCTGCTGTAGGGGTGACTTACATATATTGCATGCAGTGTCTGTGGGCATGTCACACAGGGTGTGTGCCATGTCATGTTTTCACATTTATTTGCACCATTTCATGCAGCCTGCAATGGCAGTCTGCATGGGTTTGGTGTTGGGACCCTTAGGGTGGCACAATACATGCTGCAGTCCTTAGGTACCTTCTTTAGTCCCCATGCCCTGGGTACCATTGGAACCATTTACTAGGGACTTATAGGGGTGCTAAAGGTCTTGTCAATTGGGGAACAGTTGAACAGTTACCTTGTTTTAGGGAAAGAACACTGGCACTGGGGACCTGGTTAGCAGGAACCCAGTGCACTTTAGTCAAAATTGCATCAAGTACCAGGCAAAAAGTAGGAGTGACCATGTCAAAAAGGGGCACTTTCCTACACAGAGATCTTAGCATGCTGTAAATACTGTCCCACTCTCAAAGCAAAGGATTCCGTGGCATCGTCCAGTGTGACAAATTGCCCACCTGGATACAGGTCGCCTAAAGTGTTGCATCCCTGCACTGACATGGACTCTTCTATCTCCAGGAACGGTTGGATGGCCCATAGTGGCATATCTGGGGCATATGATGCACGTCGAATCATTCTCTTGACTGCACCCTCCCACACCTTTGACACTTGCAAGAAAATATGAGATTTATCAGGAAGAACCCGAGACCCACTCATCAGCAAAACAGGCAATGAACTCTCAGCATGAGAGCCTAGTAGAAGCATCTTCTCCCAGGTTCGAGCCAATGGACTGCGTGTTGCAAATGTGCTGCCATATAATAAAGTTTCACATTGGGAACTTCCATACCTCTACGGCTCCAGTTTTTTTTTCAACATGGATTACCCTATTCAATTCTGTTTATTGGCCCATAACAGGTCAACTATGAGGCTATCAATAGATTTAAAATAGTGTCTAGGAATCATGTATAGAATGCCTTGGAGCGCATAGAGTATGATCACCTTTACTATGGCAATTCTGCCCATTAGACACAGAGGAAGATCCCTCTAGAATCTTATGAATGCATGCAGTCCATCTACCACCCTCCCGATATGAAGCTCATTGAACAACTGTTTGGTGTGTGTCAGTCGGATCCCAAAATAGCGTACACCGTCCGACTCCCAGGGAACTCCCACATTCTGAAGCATCTCAATTAGTGCTCCAGCCAAATTCCCTAGAGGAAACAATTTGGATTTTGTTGGGGTTAACGCGGAGCCTACAAATTTCCCCAAACTCCTGCATCACATTCAGGAGTGTCGGCACAGAATACTTCGGCTGTCTCAGATATAACAGGACATCGTGAGCGTTGAGGGATACCGCATGAGTGGTCTCCCCTACTATGATTTTCCCGGGGCCTATCATCCTGCGCAATCTCTCAGCCATCGGCTCCATTGCAAGCGTGAACAGGAGCAGTGGCAGAGGGCACCCCTGCCTGCTCCCTCTATGCAAATAGAAAAGTTCTGAAACTTCACCTCCCAATCACACTCTACAAGGAGTAGTGTAAAATAGCCAAACCTACTGTATGTACTTAGGACCCATCCCCACTTTCTTCAACACGTGCCAGAGATAGTTTCAATCTAGGAAGTCAAACACTTGTTCGATATCTAACAGTGCCAAAGCATACGCATCATTAAGCAGATGTGGGGCATGATACATGTGGAAAAGCCTTCTCAGATTATGCAGAACACCTCTTTTTGGGATAAATCCCGACGGATCGTGTGTATTAAGGTTTGGAAACGGGGGAGGAGGCATGCTGCTAGTATGCCACTGAGGCACTTAACATCTACATTTAAAAGCGAATTAGGTCTATACGCAGAGGACACCGTCGGGTCCTTGCCTGGTTATTGTACCATCACTATAAATGCTTCGCGCAATGTGGCCGGAAGACTACCCTTTTGGAGAGCCTCATCGTAGCCCTCTAGAAGTCTATCAGCTACCATATCTGCGTACTTGCGGTAAAACTCCTCGGGAAGGCCATCGTTTCCTGGAGTTTTTGCAGTTTTTAACCCTCGAATCGCTGAGAGAATCTCCTTGTGTGTGATAGACCGCATCACAGTGCTCCAATTCAAGGTGCAGGAGTGGGATTTCTGCCAAGTATTCCTCCACGCAAGCCATCTGACATATCCTCTGTGCAGCATACATCTTGCACAAATGGGATCGAAACACCCTATTAATGGCCCATTGCATGTAGACCATACCTCGTGTGTGATCGCGCATTGTCAGGATTGGAGTCCAAGGGCTCTCCTGCCTGACCAATCTGGCTAGCATTGCTCCAGTTTTATTACCTTCTGCATGCAGCAGCTAGTGGTATGCAGTGTATGCATGTGTCTCGAGTCTATGCCAGTCATCCAGTAAAACTTTACGGGTCTCATGCCAGTCCTCCAGCCTGTCTGGGTATAAAATGAAGCACTGCCTCCTGCGTTCCCCATGTCTTTTTTGCACGCTTGAATATCTCTTTCCAGCTGTTGCCTGACCCCATATCTTGTAATGAGGCATACCCCTCAGAAGTCCACCTTAATCACTTCCCAGTCCATTGCCCTACTACCCGCAGTACCCCAGGTCTCTGTAAAATAGTGTGTCAATGTCTCGCTGACCATTGCCTCAAATGGAGGGTCTGTTAGTGCCTCTGCTCGCAAGTGCCATAGTGGTATCGCTGGGCGTCTGTGCTCTCTATCAAATCTCACTAGGACAGGGGAGTGGTCCGATAGATAGCCGGCCAAGTAAGAGATCTCCGACTCCCCTTGTGCCATATCATTGGAAACCAGACAATAGTCTAATCGACTATGGGTCTCAGCTGCGGAAGTATAACAGGAGTAAGTGAGTAAGTTTATTCATGCATAGTTAATTAAAACCATTACATGTACATAAAAGCATACCAATATATGACCATGTTAATATAATATAGCCACTGAAGCATTATGGTTAAAAAATACAGTAGGGGGGTGTGGCCAAGATGTCGGCGGAGTAGCAGCTTTTCTTGTGAGCTCCGCTCGCCGAGGCCAGCACATTAGCATCCAAAGGCGACCCTGGACTCTGAATATGGCTGAATTCACCCTATAAGCACCGGAACACATAGGGCGTACCTATGGTGACCTGCGTGAGGCGATGGCCCGATCTAGAGCCGGAGACATCTGGTAGCAGCGGCCTGCTGGGAGAGAAGCGGGAGTGACTGTTGCTCTGGCCATGTCTCGTGGCCGAGTGACTGGTCCGATACTGGGTGCGGAGCCCTCAGCGGAACCAGAGAGCTTGCCTGGAAAGAGAAAGGAGCGCGGCGGACACCACGCCGAGTAACGGAGGAGGGGGAATGCGGCACAGTGACAAGATCCGACCCGCAGTCCCCGACACATACCACGCGGCAGCGGACCCCCGGCAGAGCTGCGCTCTTGACACGGCCACCCTGAGTGCATCCAGTCTGAAGCGAATGTAGCGGAGCGTTGTTGGGCCAGAGAGCGGTGGAATCAAGGTGAGAGGCGCGGGGGCGAGAGGGAAAGGCCCGAGGTGGACGCAGGCCTTGTTTAGGCCCAAAATAGCTGACTAGGCCTCGCCCCGCCGACCTGGGAGGATCCCCGGGGCTTCTACTGGCGACATCAGGAGCTGTTCTTCAGGCTTTGTGGGTAAAACGACTGAGGGACCTGACCAGCCCCCAACCTGCTAATTAGACAGAGAGACCGGTAGAGGGAGAGTAGGCCGGGCAGACCACCCCCAGCGCGGCCTGTGCCTTGCATGAGGCCATAGTCTACAGAAGGAGACTGAGAGGAGCCCGCAATCAAGAGCCGAAGGTGGGAGAGGGCCTAGTAGGGGGTACAATCAGACAGCGGGAACTCACTAGAGGACCTCGGGCCGGAAGAGGGCTGCAGACCCAGCATAGAGAGGCCACGAGTGGGGGCTGAGGCGACTCCCCCGGCGCCTACCGGACACCCCGAAACCCTGGATGTGTGGGGCAGACTCAGCTAGTCGCCACAGCCAAGATTCCACAAGAGGCCTGTGACGCTAATGGGGGCCGGCCGGAGCGACCGCACTACGGATAACGAGAAGTAGGGCCCCGCAGAGATGTCCACACACCACACGAAGAAGGATCCGACGATCAGAGACCTTCTGCAGAAAACGGGCACTAAGAGGGCAGACCACCCAACGACCCATCAACAGGATAAAGATATGGACTCTCCTGGAGAGCAACTGGAGGAGCCAATCACACGTGGCTTCTTGGAGCAGCTGTTTGGTACACTTAGAGAAGATTTTGCGGGCCTGCGACAAGATGTCACCTCTGATATTAAGCAAATCAGAGCTGAGGTACAGAAACTCGGCGATCGGGTTGATTCTCTAGAACGGAATGGCGACCGAAGGGAGGAGGAGATTACCGAACAAGCCTGTGAATTGGTGGAGTTACGAGACAGGAATGAGAAGCTCTATCTTCGCCTTGAAGACCTCGAGAACCGCTCTCGAAGATCCAACATACGTATCAAAGACGTGCCTCTCCAGGCAGATGGGGGGAAGCTGGAGGAGTGGGTGGTCCGTTTCTTCCGACATGTGGCTCCGGCGATGGGAAACAAAGAAATCATACTGGATCGCACCCACCGCGCAGGCCGACCGGCCAAGAACCCGGGACAACAACAGGACATCCTCACATGTCTCCACTCCTTCCAGCAGAAGGAGATCATAATGGCCGCCACCAGAGATAAATCAACCCTGGCGTATGAGGGACTTCAAGTTGGTATCTACCAAGACCTGTTACTGCTCACCCTCCAACGACATAAAGCCCTGAAACCAGCCACAGCCTACCTACGCAATAAGGGTGTCTGGTACCGTTGGGGACACCCTTTCAGGCTTTCATTCGTCTGGAACAAGGAATTGCACTCAGTTCGGTCGCTGAAGGAGGCACAGGAGGTACTCGGTCTCGACTTAGAGGAAGGGGGCAACCCTGAGTCGTCAACAGATGATACCGCCACACATGACTCGCAGAAACCCAGAAGACGACGAAGGACCAGACGCGAGAAACCCTCCAAGCCAACAGCCATGGAAAGCCAGAAAGAAAGAGAGGCGTTGCTCCGACAGATGCAAAACCGGGATGGGGCCAGGGGCAGCTTACCCGCCTGAGCGTAGGACACACGGCTGTTCACCAACTCGGCGCTGCAGACACCTCAGATGCATCCAGAAGTGATGAAACCTGGCCTCGGCGGAGGGAGCTCACTCTCGTCGATGCGATGACCAACCACCAAACACAGGGACCCATGCACGATTGTGCGTTGTATGCCGTACTGCCGGCATCTTCTCAAGTCTTGTTTTACCTATTTTCTAACTGTACTTCTTTCCTTTCCTGTCTCCTTCATTTACAACGGGGCCTACTCTGCGCGATGCCACAGGGGGGGAGGCCTAGCAAGAAATTGGCCATGGGACGCATGGAACCAGGGGGGACACTACAGCTTTCAATGGGGAGGTCGAGTTCAGATGACGGAGGCTGCTCGTATCCCAGGTGGCTCAGGATGCATGCACACGGGCACAATGTCATACACTACACATGGGATGAAGCACGGGAAAGGAAGCTACTGCGAGACCCACCGCGGCTGGGGGAGGGGGATGTGGGGAGGCGGTGTTGAGCCACTTCTACCAATGCAACACGCCATCATACAGGACTGGGATAGACCCGGGCGGAGGAAGGGAACCCTTGCTCCCATGCACACCCAGAGAGGGATCCTTGCCCACCCCACTACGTACCTATATGTCTGCCATTGAGACTAAGATCATGAGCTTCAATGTCCGAGGGCTCAATACACCCGTTAAGCGACACGCGCTTCTCACAATGCTTAGGGATGCGAGATGCAATATCTGTTTAATACAGGAGACCCACTTGCTGCGCGCTGACTGGAAACGCCTACGCTCCAAATGGTACGATAGACAATATTTCTCCTCAACTATGGGGAAAAAGGCAGGAGTGGCTATTCTCATAGCTTCCCATTTCCAAGGCACTGTAAGGGGGGTACATGCAGAAATACCGGGCAGAATGCTGGCACTGTGGGTTCTGGTGGGATCCCACACATACACCATAGCTTCCATATACAGCCCTAATGAACACCAAGAAGCTTTCTTCCGAGACACACTAAATATGATTGTGGATTCTCAGGACGAGGATTTAGTACTAGGGGGGACTTTAACATAGCTCCGAACCCACAGCTAGACAGGTCAATGACACGGATGGGACACTCAGGGTCACTCTCGGAGCCTATGCTCCAAAGACTTGGGGAGGTGGGTCTGACGGACGCTTGGAGGCCCCGCAATCCCACAGCTCTAGAGTATACTTTTTTCTCAGCGTCTCACCAGACATACGCAAGGATTGACTTATTTTAGACCTCCCAACGGGTTACGGGTTATCTCAAAGAGGTAACGATAGGGACGACGGCACTGTCAGACCACTCTCCGATTACACTGGTGCTGTGCTCACCAGGTGGGTCACCACGCCAGCAGTCGTGGAGGCTCAACCACAAATTACTCACATACGATTCCAACATTACTGACATACGAGCCGCGATTCGTGACTATCGTGAAATTAACGATGATGGCTCGGCTCCACTTCCCCAGGTCTGGTACGCTCTGAAACCGGTGATACGAGGCAGGTTTCTGTCGATCGCCGCAAGACTCAATAAAGAGAGGAGGGAAAAGCGGGAGCTGCTTGAGGCGCAGGTCAGGGAACTCGAGGGGGTGCACCAACACACGGGTGCGGTCCAGACCAGAAGGCAACTTAATAGCGTACAGAAGCAACTGAAAGCACTGGACGGCGACCGTGCGGATTATGCGCTCCTGCGTACTAGGCAACGTTATTATGAAGGGGGGAACAAAGCTGGGAAACTCTTGGTGCATTTGCTGAGATCCCAGATGACTGCACGCCGCATTGCAGGCACAAGGAACCCCCAGGGAGAGATTCTCCAGGGAGACGTGGACATAGCGGCCGCGTTTGAGGCCTTTTACAGTACACTATATGCAGCGGAGCACTTAGATGCGATGGCTGCTGAGGGCTATGTCAGTCGGGCTCCAGTGGATTCGCTCCCCCCCACCCAAGCTGACGCTATGGACGTGGATATCCATCCAGAGGAGGTCCTGTGGACCATACAGAAACTTACCGTGGGGAAAGCTCCGGGGGGGGGGCGGCTTTCCAGTAGATTTTTATAAAGTGTTCGCCCCTGAGCTCACACCACTCCTGACATGTCTTTTTAACGCTTTCAGCGAGACTGGCACCTTAACCCCCAGAATGTCAATGGCAGAAGTGGTGGTGATACCGAAACCCGGAAAAGACCCAAAGGACTGCTCCTCCTACCGCCCGATTTCATTACTGAATGTTGATCTGAAGATCTTCACCAGCGTACTGGCGGCACGACTGGCCCCTCACATGCAAGGCCTGGTTGACCCAGATCAATCAGGCTTCATTCCCGAGCGCAACTGCAGCGACGGGACGAGACGCCTCTGCCATCTATTAGACAAGACTCTGCGCACCCAACAACCCACATTACTCCTATCGGTCGATGCCGAGAAGGCGTTTGACCGGGTACATTGGCCGTACTTGAGATGCGTTTTGAACAGGTTTGGGATTGGGGCACGCTATCAACAGTGGGTGGATTGCATATACAAAGCACCGGAAGCATGTATTCGAGTGAATGGGATAGCCTCCCGGCCGGTTGCGATAGGCAAGGGGACACGACAGGGGTGCCCGCTCTCCCACTTGCTCTTTGCACTCTATATGAAGCCATTTGCGGAGAGGGTCCGGCACCTCCAGACAGTCACTGGGATCCGAATGGGAGATAAAGAACACAAAATATCCTTATATGCGGATGATGTGGTGTTATTCCTTACGCGGCCGACGCTTTTCCCCCCTCCCCTCTTAGAGGAACTTACGACATTTAGCAGGGAATCAGGATTTAAAATCAACCTACAAAAAACACTGGCACTAAGCCTCACCCTGCCCTGGGCTGAGCAGGATCACCTGTGACAGACATTTCCGTTTGAGTGGGCGCAGGGGGGTGTCTCTTACTTGGGGCTGCAGATATTTCCCACGACGGAAATGACGGCCAAAGCCAACTACTCCGTCCTGCTAGATGATACCCGGCGGAACTACTTAACTAGAAGAAGCACTCCATGTCATGGCTGGGCAGGCTGGCGGCTGTTAAAATGACTCTCTTGCCTCGCATTCTCTATGTGATGCAGATGCTACCACTGTGCCCCCACCGCGAATCCTAGCGCAAATGCAACACCTGATTGGGAATTTCATATGGGAAGGGAAAAAGGCCCGCATGGCACGACATCAAACGTTTCTGAGCCAGGCAGATGGGGGACTCGGGGTCCCACACCTGGAGAAATACTTTCAAGCAGCGCAACTGCAGTATATGATTGAGTGGTATAAACTAGAGTCGGAAAAGCATTGGTGTTTCATTGATTGCGCAATCGCAGGGATGCACATTTGGAAAGTTCCCTGGCTTCCCAAACGCCGTAGGCCAGCTGGAGCTTATATCTCGCTGGTACTGAGGGCAACCATTGGGGTATGGGACAGAGTACAGGAGTCTAGTGGCCTTTCAACCCCAGTCTCCCCGCTGACCCCTTTCATAGATAACCCAGATTTCCCCCCGGCGATGGAAGGGAACAGATATCTGAAATGGCAAGAAGCTAACTGTAAAAGGATAGGTGACCTATTTGACGAGAAAGGGATTATAGACTTTCCCGAGCTGGTGTCGGGCTTTGGAATCCCCCGGGACACCTACTGGCAATATTTAGCGATCAGACACTGGATAACACAACCTCAGATACAACCACATGCTAGCCGTCCCCTCACAAAATTTGAGCGATGGTATATCACACGAACATCAGACAAATGTCTGCTTTCGGACATCTACTCCTTTTTGAACAAGCCCAAACACAATGCTAAGATCCCAGCGCAGCGTAGGTGGGAAACAGAATTGGAGCGGGAATTCTCCCCTAAAGAGTGGCAGGATATAATTCACAGGGCCAGAGCCTCCTCCTGCAGTACTGCGGGCAAAGAAATGTTTTTAAAGATAGCACACTACTGGTACTATACTCCGGTAAGGGCTGCAAAATGGAAACCCAGGGGCAGTAATCTATGCTGGCCCAATTGTGGGCAGGTTGGCACGCTCACTCATATTCTTTGGCAGTGCCCCAAAATACAGACTTATTGGAACGCGGTTCTTCAGGAGGTAGACTCCATCCACTACACTGAAATACCCAGATTCCCCAGTTACACCCTTCTGGGACTGCCAAACCCCATTACCTACCCTCTTAAGTCCTGTAGGGGGAGGGCCATTACTTTAACACTAGGAGCCGCCAAACAGGTGCTACTGACACGCTGGGGAACTGAAGAAGTTCCGACTAAATTAGACTGGCTATACAAGGTAAGGGAGATAGTAGGCATTGAAAAGATCACAGCTAGCTTGACCCGCACCCTACCCAGGTTCGATAAAACGTGGGGCACCACTGATCCAGCGGGTTACTAGCAACAAGCATTCATACACTATATACTCACCTGGGCCCATTCATTCACGCTAACTAATAATCACCGCTGGTGGGAATCAGTTGTACTCTTTATCAAAATCCCTGCTACCAATTACCTTTCCTGATTGAAGAGTAATGACTTACCAATGGACCTTTGATAATTGGGGATAAAATGAGATCATAAAATATAATATCATAAACACCTGAAATAACCACTGACTCAGGAAGTTTTAAAATGTTTATCTAAAATATTTAGCAGAGTAAAATACAAGCCACATGGCACTTAATCGCATATCAAGGAGGAAGCACACTATAATATCACCTATTAATCACAAATGACGGTCCCTCAGAAAGGAGAAGATAGAGACAGCAGTACAAACTAAGATTATGCCTTTATAGTTACCTAAAAGTGTGAGAACCAAGCCCCTTGGACAAGGAGTTGGAAAAGGGTCCCAAGAAAGATGAAAACCAAGACCTCCGGACCAGGTTCAGGACAGGATAGGTGACCTCTCTACCAACGACGCCTGCGTCATTCCCCTCTCTGACACTTCGTTCCTCCTCGATTCTTCCGTGTCTTTTTTCTAATGGAATCCGCCGCCCCCACCTCAGGACCTCTTTGGACAGCGGTTCAGTCTGCAATCGATCAGCTCGTTCTGTGGTTCTCAAACCTGATAGCCTCAACGCTAACTAATTAGCTAATTCTATATCTATTATACCCTTCTACACCCAGGTACCTCCCATTAATGTTTCAAAATTATGGGCTCACTACTTCTGATTGGACAGGGACACCATGACAATTTTGTTCAATTTCTTTAAGCCCATTGTTTTAAAATACCGCCCCTTTCAATTAATACATTTGCTTTATTTCCCACCCGTCTCACGACAATTTTAATACAAAGTGTATACAATATGTATCAAGTTGTTGGACATCTCAGATGAATTGTGAAGGTGATCAGCGGGTCATGTCCTTGGACATCTTCCAAGTTGACTTCATCGCTTTGTCTTGTTAGTTTCAGAGCGCATGCGCAGGTCACATGGCTCTCGAGCTGCTGTTCAGTTAACCCAGGCCCATTTTACGAACTAATAGAAATCAAAGAAGAAACATATTAAAATCAAAAATAAAGGCTTTCACTGTATACCACCAACTTCTATTCTACTCCCATTTATTTATAAATGTCTATCCCGCATTAGTAGCGTTAGAATACCACATTATTAATTTCAGCAATGCGAAAGCTTTAGCATGTGAGAACATAAAGCAGCCATTTTAGCATACACTGCGCAGAAGCAAAAGATTCCCTCCAAGCAAAGAAAGACGTCATACCACGTGATATGGTTGACACATGTGCAGTTGAGTTCCTGCGCTTTAGCGGCCATTTTGGATTAGACGAGGATTACTTATTAGTGAAAAACACATAGGCAAGCATCTTCTAGATAAAAAATGTTGTGTCTGCACATTATTAATAAAAACGTTACAAGGTTTTAGTACAAATTAATTAATACTGTGAGAAGATTGCTTACGAGCAAGTCTCATTGTGAGTCCTTGCTCCATCAATCCCCTCTCTGATGGCGTTTCTGAGCCATCAAAACTACTTACAACCAGATGCCAACTTAACATATTTTTGTCACATTTTCATTTTTACATTGTCTATTCTTATCCTCTCCTTTCAGTTTCTTGTATATTTCACTTTTCAGGTCTTCTAATTCAATTTCATCAAATTTCCGTTTCTTGCCTTTTCCTGTCACCCTATATGTTTCGTTCTTTCTACAACATTTGCACCATATCATTATTGACAATACTATTATTGCTATCCCTACTACGGGTACTAATATTTGACCTATAAGTCCTTTTCCTACATTAGTAAACCAGGTACCAATTGACGCAATGCTATTTGTCAATCTTTCCCATACACTATCAACTTCCAGTGGTTTCAGTTCATTCTCAAGTTTTGTTATATTCTTTATATACGTTCCGATTTCTGCACTTTTGTCAGGAATATACGTGCAACAATGTTTCGTTTTCAATAATTTACAGACTCCGCCCTCTTTTGCTAATATTATATCAAGAGCAAGTCGATTTTGCATAACCATAGATCTAATCGCAACCATCTCCGCATTAATCATTAGAAATCCTCCAGAAGTATCCGTTGATAAACGATCAACCACTGTAGACAATTTACATATTTTCCTTAAGTTCAGAATTATTCCCACTGAAGGTATCAATGCACCTAATATATCACCAACAATTTCTGAAAAACTAGCTCTTTTTACTACGTGTTAATTCACTATTATTTTCATTGCTCCCAGTGTTTCTTTTTACATGGTATACTTTTGGAAAAACTATTCCAAAATAACTTCCATACCACCGTGCAGGAAGCCTAAAATAAGCCTTATTCCCACACACATAATATATTCCAGGAAAAACTGAATCTGTTCCTCCTTTTAGTCCCCAACCTCCAAGAATTAAAAAATTATGTTCACATTCACTGGTACCGATGAAAATATTGTTATAATCAGTTTTTAACCTAAGTAGACAAATTTTCCCTGTCTTTACAAAATCCAGAGCCATAGCAGCTTGAGCTCTTCCAGGTGTGTAAATACCCTCTTTCTCAGCCCAAGGTGGAAGAAGAGCTTTATGCTCAGACGCTTTCTTTTGGAAATTCTGTCTTCTATTCTCAACTAAGTTTAAAAATATCTTTTCTTCTTCACGTAATGAACATGTTAGATTACTTCTATGTGCATGTGTTATGTCTATTGACTTCATTGTTAAGAAAAATTCTCCCATAAATTGTGCATCTTGACTACTAAGCACTGGGTTCAGATTCTTTCTAATAGGAACCTCTGAAAATATCACATCTATATTTGAATAATAATACTGAAGTTTCCCTGTTCTATAAAATAAACTAGTTAGTACACTACATGATATGCCATAACTTAAAGGCAAATGATGATATGTTAAACCTTCTGCTACTGATTCAGGTAACTTCATACAGACATAACAGTCACTAACTTCCATTGTATCTACGTACTGAAACAATAATTTAGTGAAAACATTTAAACTAGTATCATTATCTGTCACCACGTGATGTAACCCTGGTGCATCTTCTGCTTCTATTTTTACTCTATCACCTTTCAAGTTATCTATCCTTCCCTTTGTTTCGTTGCTAATCTTTTTGTCCATTATCATAAGGTAAGGAATTGCTACAATCACAACTAACCACACTATAAGCACCACTACCAGACTACATATGTATATAGCACAGCATCTTTTACAACATTTCCGTTTCGGTCTCCCAGAAACTCTGTCGTCAGCCATTTTTGACAAAGAAGATTTTTCTTTTTTTCTTTTTCTTTCAAGACTTTAATTTATCAAGGTGGTTTCACTTCTTTTTCATAAGTCAGTTCTGCACTTGTTCTTTCGTCACCACTTTCACTTGACTCTGAACTCTCGTAGTCTTCAAGGATTATATAAGTCCAATCAGGACCTTTAAATTTATTGTTCACAAGTTTCAATCTTTTGCTTTTTCGTTTTTCAGTCCCACTTGTTTGTCCAGATAAGCTTGTTACTTCATTTACTTGTTCTGGATCTTCACTTTGTGTTACTATATGGTATTTTACTCTTTTAATGAAACTAGGCCAATGATCACCTTTTCTGACTTTCTTTGTTTGCACTGTATCTTCACCTTCCGTGTCTTTTCGAAAAACTCTTTTATTTTCAAGGTGTGGCACAAATTGGTTGTCCTCGATTTCAGTTTCCCTTTCTATCTGCTCTTGTTCAGGTCTTGTTGTTGTTTCTTCAGTTGCCTGAGTGTGAGTCTCTGCTAACTTGCCCTGTTCAGGATTGACGTTTTCATGCTTGATGTTTTCTTGTTCGATGTTTTCTTGGTTTTCTTCTCCCTGAACATGTTTTTCTTGTTCTAACTGGTTCTGATCAGGGCTTATTGCACTTTGTACTTCTGCAGCCTGACCGCGTTCTTCTGAACCTGTCTGTCCCTGCTCAAATTTTGTTGTTTCGTTGTCAATTTGAGCCCAATTTCCTTTCCCTATCTGGGCCTGCTCAGGTTCTCTTATTGTTTCAATCTCCCTATCCTGAGCTGCTTCTTCTTCACCTATCTTTTCCCAACTAATTTCCTCTAATCTAGCTCTACTTCTTGTTTTGATGAAAACTTCTGGTATATCGACCACTGGTATCCAGTCCTGACTTGTGCTCGGTTGTTCTTCTTCAGCTTCTCCCGAATCTATCACTTGGGATTCTTCAGCTGGCCAACCTTAAGCTTCCTCAGCTATTGATGCTGACTGAGGATCTTTTCCTTCAGAGCTGGCACCCTTTTGGTGTGGCTTACATGAATCCAATTAGGCAATCCTGCACATTTCACTGCTGTGTTTATAACCAGTATAACCTGACAAGGTTCGCCCCACCTGGGTGATAAACACGTTTCTCTGGTGTGATGCTTCACTACCACCCAGTCTCCGGGGTTCAGATCATGCTCTTGTTCAGGCTGCCTGGAAACTGCGTCTTCTCCAACCTGGTGAGAGACAGAACGCACAAGGTCAGCCAATGCTTTGCAATAATCTAGAACCATATCATCAGTTATGTTCAGCAGTTTATTTCCAGGTACATGGGCTTGTCTCATTGCTCTTCCCATGATGATTTCATGTGGACTCAATCCTGTATTTCTATCAGGAATGCTTCTGAGTCCCATTAAGACAAGAGGCAATGCATCTGGCCAATCTAACGATGTAGATGCACACATTTTTGACAATCTTGATTTTATTGTGCCATTCATTTGTTCAACCACTCCAGAAGCCTCTAGGCAGTACGCACAGTGCAATTTTTGTTCAATTTTTAATGCTTCACAGATTATTCGAATTACATCGTTATTGAAGTGACTCCCTCTATCTGATTCCAAAGTTACTTGGAAACCGAACCGTGGAATGAGTTCTCGTAACAACAGTTTTGCAACTGTTATGCTGTCATTCCTCCTGGTAGGGTAAGCCTCCACCCACCTTGAAAACAGACACACTATGACAAGTACTTATTTCAGTCCTTTACATGGTGGTAACTGAATGAAATCTAACTGCAATCTCACAAATGGACCTTCTGCCTTTCCAATTTTTCCCAAACCAATTACTGTTCTCCTTCCTGGATTATTCATTTGGCAAGTTAAACACCTTTGGCAAAGACTCTCTGCTGCAGCTCTAAATTTTGGATTGTACCAACTTTGTCTGAAAAGTCTAATCATGGCATCTCTCCCTACATGTGTGTCTCCATGATACATTCTGGCCATTTGTGAAATCAGGCAATCAGGCATGACTGGTCTGCCATCTGAATAAACCCACACGTCATTATCTGTTCTTCGTTTACACCCTATTTTTATCCAAACATCCCTTTCAGTCTCTTCAGCATCATCCTGCAATCGTTTCACATCATTCCATGTTTCAGGTGTTGAACATAGCATAAGTTGGCAGCTGATTCCCATTCTTTCGACTTTTCTGTTTACTGCCAATCTGTTTCTGGCACAGTGTTGAGCAATTAGGTCTGCGTATCTGTTACCGGCTACCACCCAGTCATCTCCTGACTGGTGTGCGGCACATTTTACCACTGCCAATTCTTTTGGTGATTGTATTGCCTCCAATAATTCCTTGACAAACTGCCCATTTTTGATTGGGGATCCTGAAGAAGTCATGAAATCCCTCTGCATCCACAGTTGGCCAAAATCATGCACAACCCCGTACCCATATTGACTGTCCGTAAATATGGTTACTTTTAAATTTTTCCCAATTTTGGAGGCTTTGATCAAAGCAATTAATTCAGCTACTTGTGCAGATTTGACTCCTGGTAAATAGGATGCTTCGACTTTTCCAGAAAGTTCACATACAGCATAGGCTGCACTCAATTTGCCATCTTCATGCCTTAGGCAAGAGCCGTCCACAAACAGCTCCCTGTCTGGGTTCTTCAAAGGCATTTCCTGTATGTCAGGACGCGGTTTGGTGCACAACTCTGTGACTTGCAAACAGTCATGTTCTGCGTCGTCCTGAACTTCTTCACAATATTGATCTGGCAATAATGTAGCAGAATTTACAACTGTGCACCTAGCTATGGTCACATTTTCAGCTCCTAGAATTATTCGCTCATATCTTGTCATCCGACTAGGTGTGAGATGCTGAGTTCTAGTTCTTGTCAACAGGATCACAACTGCATGTGGGACAAACACTTTAACAGGATATCCCATTACTATTGACTCACTTTGTTCAATGCTCATACAGGTAGCAGCAACTGAAAGTGCACAATTTTCTCTTTCATAGCAAAACAGTGTGAATTCTTTTGTATAGTCAGGCATGCCCAAGGCAGGTGCCTCACACAAAGCATTTCTTAATTTTACAAATGCACCGGCACTTTCATCATCCCATTCAACTGGATCTTTTGCTTTCTTTTTGGTTACCTGAATTAAAGGCTTTGCTAGTAGTGAAAACCCTATAATCCATTGTCGACAGTATCCTACTATTCCAAGAAACATTCTCACTTCTCTTTGTGTTACTGGCATTTTCATTTGCTTAATTATTTTTATTCTTTCAGACGTTATTCTTCTTTTCCCTCTTTCAATTTGGTGTCCCAAATATTTAACTGCCGTTGTACAAAATTGTAATTTTTCAGGTGACACTTTGTGTCCTTCCTCAGCCACATGGTTGAGTAATGCAATAGAATCTGCTATACAATCATCATGTGTTCTTGATGCGACCAACAAGTCGTCTATGTACTGCACCAAGATTGAGTTCCTGGGCAGTACTAATTTTTCTAGGCACCTTTTCAGTATTTGATTAAAAATGGAGGGACTTTCTGTGTACCCCTGAGGAACACGATTCCACACATAGACATGGTTTTCGAATTTAAACGAAAACAGATATTGGCTATCTGGATGCAATGGTATTGAGAAAAATGCTTGGCACAGATCAATTACAGTAAACCATTCTACATCCCATGGTATCTGGTATAGGATCACTGCAGGATTTGGTACTATAGGACAACAAGGTACCACAATTTTATTAATTTTCCGCAAATCCTGAACGATCCTATATTTTCCACTAGGCTTTTTCAAACCCATAATTGGCGAACTACAAGAGCTACTCAAAACTTCTTTTAATATGCCTTGTTTCACCATTCTGCCAATTTCTTCAGTAACTCCTGCTTTTACTTCTGCACTCATTTTGTACTGTCTGGTATTTGGGAAAATTGCGCCTTCTTTTACAGTGATCTTCACTGGGTCTATTTTTGCCATAAGACCTACTTCTTTCCCAGTAAAATCCCATACCTTAGAGCTCACTGTAGTTCTTAACTCTTCTAGTAATTCATCTTTGGTTATCAATGAGAACATCTCATCTACTTCCGTACCTTGCTTGGCTATCATGAATTTGTAAACATGATCTTCATCCGGGGTCTGTATTGCAACACCATCCGGTGTGCAAAAGATAGTGCAATTCATTTTGCACAGTAAATCTCTGCCCAGTAAATTTACTGGACTGGAATCACACACCACAAATTGGTGCATTTCTCGGAAGTTTCCTATTCTTACTTCCATGGGCTCAGTAAGGGGTGTTCTGATCTTTTGATTTGCTACACCTACAACTTGGATAGAGGGAGGTCTGGGATGTCTGCTGTTCTTACAGTAGAACGGGTAGCACCAGTGTTCAAAAGAAAAGTGATATCATTACCTTTTACTTTCCCTCCAACATATGGACCTGACTGATCTACCGGCAAGGATGCGCCAAGTACGCACTCCTTCTCCCCCTCTCTTAGGCACCGTCATTGATAATCATATGGATTAAAATTATCCTGTAAAAGAAACTGTGAAGTTACATATTCATTCTTACCACTTCCTCCTTGATATCCGACGTCTGTACCATGCTTTGCTCTGCTTACATTACCCTGTATAGGGGCAGGTGGCAACTGACTCTGAGGATTTACACCCTGCTGTGAGTCATTCTGCGTATGTGGATTTAAATTATGATTTGGGCCATTATTATTTTCAATCTTTTTACATTCGTTCTTCCAATGTCCCAACTTTCCGCATCCATGACAAGGAAATTTCTTTTTAGCCTCTTCTCTACTCATTCGTCCTCTCACTTTTCCACCATCTACTGTGTCACCATTCGTTCCTGATTCTTTTCCCTGACTTTCTGTTGGATTATCCAAATTAATTCCCTGTCGCTCAGCCATTTTCACTTGAGCCCACATCACTTTTTCTTGTAGTTTCTTGTGCCTGTCTTCAATGTCATCTCCACAATATTTAGCATATTTCAAAATTTCATCGATAGGTTTTCCCTGCCAACATAACATGTGTTGCTTGATCATCTGACAAATCTCTGGTTTTAGACCATAAACAAATCGATAGACAAACTGACTCATATATTTATCCCCAATATCTTCGAAACCGCTGTACTGTTTGAACACCTGTAATAGACGTTCGTAGTAGGCATGTACCGATTCACTTGCCTCTTGGGTAGTCCTGTCTATTTTCACCCAATCTGTTTCTTTTGGTGGTATTTTCCCTTTCAAATAAGTTATTACCTGGTGATACTTTTTCATCACATCATTTGATGGGGCACCTGTCTTTGGATCTCTAGGATACTCTTCACTAGGCCATTCGATTGTAATTTTACAATCTGTCCATAAATTGGCAGGTACCACTATGTCAAACAAACCATCTAAGTCCTTTAACAATACCTTTGAAACTTTCACAAACCTCTCAACCTGCTTGTACCATTCAATTGGTTTCTCTCTCAACTTTGGAAAATCATTCGTAAATGACAAAATGTCTTGCCTGCTCCATGGGACATGAACATAACCTCCTCCTGGTACTTCCAGCATCGGGTACATCTGTTCTACTTTTCCTGTTTCCTTCAATAAATACTCAGATGTCATTCTATGGGAACGTGCTTCTTCCTTTTTCTTTGTCCATCTAGTTTTCCATTTATCCAATTCTCCCCATTTCTGTAAAACTGACATTAATTCTTTAACTTGTAATTTTCTACCAGATGTATTCATATTTTCGAAGTCTTTGTCAGTAAATTCTGCTCGGTATGGTCTCTGTAGTACCTTTGACTTCCTTATTTCAATTCCCATCTCTGAAGCCAAATCTGTTAACTTTTCATGGAATATTTTTACATTTCTGGTTATGCTCCTACATATGAACAATAGTTCTTCTTCACTGTAGGTATTTAAACGATCTACTTCTACATTGCCTGCTATCATTTCTTCTAATTTGACTTTTAATTTATAAATGTCCAAGATCTTTGGGGGTGAACTTTGTCTGTCTATTCCTTGTGCCCATCTTTCTAAGTATTCTGGGGTTACTACTGTTGCACTTTTAGTTCCTGCAGATGTTATTATATTCACATCCCTTGAGCAACCAGGTGTGACTCTTCTGGGGGTGCTATTTGCGGATTCTCGAATAGGCAAATCCATTAGTGAAATCATAGATTCACAATCGCTGATATGGTCATCAATTATTACAGCTTCATGTTTAGGAATATCCACAGGTGTAGGCATAACTAGAGGTTTCGGGCAATTTACTTTGTCACCATATAAAGGGACCACAGGACCAATGGTTACAGGTATGGTCAGGGAATCAGGATGTATATTCAACTGTGTTATTTTCTGTATCAATTCTGCTCTGTTTCTGTCTACAGCCTCTCTTTCCTTATCCTGAAGTACCCTATTAACTGGTGGATTATGCAGTATTTGAGGTACCAATGGTGTTCTCATAATTGGTGCACTTGGGGAACAACCACCCAGCCCTTCTTGATATGGTGGAGGGTTCTTTAATATTTCTTCCATAAATTCATCTTCGGATTCTCCAAACCCTGTCATATGTTTAGTCTTTTCTTTGCATTTACTCCCTAACGGCTCATCTGTCATGAATACTGGATACAAACCCTCGGTAAGCATCGCTCGTCTCCACTGTTTCATCTGACTTTCTCGTGTCTCATTTTGGTGTCTAGGGAAAAATCCCCTATAACCCCTATTGCTTCTGGGTCTATCACGTTCAAATGCCTCTGTTTCCCATTCTTCTAGGGCTTCGTATTGCGTTAATCTTGGTCTAGGTTCTAATTCATTCATTCTTATTCTTAAATTTTGAAGTACTCTCCCATTAAAAGTACCATTCTCTGGGAAAGCTAATATTCCGTCATTTTTTGTATATTCTATCCAATTTTCTAACCATACGCAAGTATGATAACCCCTCTCCATCATCATGAATGAGGCAGGCGTTTTTGCTGGTGGAATGATAATTCCTTCCCTAGTTTTGATTGGCTTATCCTTTTAAAAATGATTCTTAATCTTTTGTAAGAATGACAATTTTCTCTTTTCTCCATACATTTTGGGTAAATATCTGTTTATTGAATTATATTCTGCAAAACCTAGGAATCTCCTGTCTGGAAGTGTTCCTATTAAAGTCGGATCGCGTTTCCACATATATCTACACTGTCCGCTAAGATTTCGACTTCTATGCTGACAACCAATCAAATTCCAGCTAACATTTGTCTCGGGCCAATCCTAGCGCGGCTTTTCTGTGACGTCTGTCTGACAACCCCTCCTTTGCAATCTGCGCTTCTCTGTCCCTCGCTGTTTCAACCAATCCCAGCGCGACACCCGTGACGTCAGTATTACTCCTGACTACTGACCCCTCCTTTACAAGCTCGTTCCACGCCCACTGTGTCGACCAATCCCAGCGCGGCGTTTGTGACGTCAACTTTTACTCCATCAGCTGACCCTCCCTTTACAAAATCGTATGCAAAACTTTATTTTCTCAACGCTTCTTATTAAAATTCAGTAACAACATAAAACATTCGCTATTGTGCCAGTTTCTCTAAAATTGGAAAAGAAAGTTTTTCTCATACTTAGTAAAACCCTTCCGTTTACTAAACATACACTACGAGTAAAACCCTTCCGTTTACTCTTCACATAAGCTTCGGAAATACCTGCTACTCCTTCAATGTTACCCTTTCTAGGTGATATAACATCAAATTTTCACCAGCGTATTCCTTTGCTGTCACTCACACGCACAGAGTCCCTAACAAGTACTGATAGCCCTGCTTAACTTTTCAGTACTATTTCTGCCTGACAGATAACCTCACTGCAGTATGGCTTCCACTTACCATCCGCTATTCAAATTCCCCAGGGATTTCTAGACAACATAAAACAGAACTTTAAAAACAACGGATGTTAGTTCATAAAAATAAAATTCTCATTACCCAATTAACAAAGTAAAACCATCCTCTGATAGCCAGAAAACTGATCCAGGATAACACAACCTCAGATACAACCACATGCTAGCCGTCCCCTCACAAAATTTGAGCGATGGTATATCACACGAACATCAGACAAATGTCTGCTTTCGGACATCTACTCCTTTTTGAACAAGCCCAAACACAATGCTAAGATCCCAGCGCAGCGTAGGTGGGAAACAGAATTGGAGCGGGAATTCTCCCCTAAAGAGTGGCAGGATATAATTCACAGGGCCAGAGCCTCCTCCTGCAGTACTGCGGACAAAGAAATGTTTTTAAAGATAGCACACTACTGGTACTATACTCCGGTAAGGGCTGCAAAATGGAAACCCAGGGGCAGTAATCTATGCTGGCCCAATTGTGGGCAGGTTGGCACGCTCACTCATATTCTTTGGCAGTGCCCCAAAATACAGACTTCTTGGAACGCGGTTCTTCAGGAGGTAGACTCCATCCACTACACTGAAATACCCAGATTCCCCAGTTGCACCCTTCTGGGACTGCCAAACCCCATTACCTACCCTCTTAAGTCCTGTAGGGGGAGGGCCATTACGTTAACACTAGGAGCCGCCAAACAGGTGCTACTGACACGCTGGGGAACTGAAGAAGTTCCGACTAAATTAGACTGGCTATACAAGGTAAGGGAGATAGTAGGCATGGAAAAGATCACAGCTAGCTTGACCCGCACCCTACCCAGGTTCGATAAAACGTGGGGCACCACTGATCCAGCGGGTTACTAGCAACAAGCATTCATACACTATATACTCACCTGGGCCCATTCATTCACGCTAACTAATAATCACCGCTGGTGGGAATCAGTTGTACTCTTTATCAAAATCCCTGCTACCAATTACCTTTCCTGATTGAAGAGTAATGACTTACCAATGGACCTTTGATAATTGGGGATAAAATTAGATCATAAAATATAATATCATAAACACCTGAAATAACCACTGACTCAGGAAGTTTTAAAATGTTTATCTAAAATATTTAGCAGAGTAAAATACAAGCCACATGGCACTTAATCGCATATCAAGGAGGAAGCACACTATAATATCACCTATTAATCACAAATGACGGTCCCTCAGAAAGGAGAAGCTAGAGACAGCAGTACAAACTAAGATTATGCCTTTATAGTTACCTAAAAGTGTGAGAACCAAACCCCTTGGCCAAGGAGTTGGAAAAGGGTCCCAAGAAAGATGAAAACCAAGACCTCCGGACCAGGTTCAGGACAGGATAGGTGACCTCTCTACCAACAACGCCTGCGTCGTTCCCCTCTCTGACACTTGGTTCCTCCTCGATTCTTCCGTGTCTTCTTTCTAATGGAATCCGCCGCCCCCACCTCAGGACCTCTTTGGACAGCGGTTCAGTCTGCAATCGATCAGCTCGTTCTGTGGTTCTCAAACCTGACAGCCTCAACGCTAACTAATTAGCTAATTCTATATCTGTTATACCCTTCTACACCCAGGTACCTCCCATTAATGTTTCAAAATTATGGGCTCACTACTTCTGATTGGACAGGGACACCATGACAATTTTGTTCAATTTCTTTAAGCCCATTGTTTTAAAATACCGCCCCTTTCAATTAATACATTTGCTTTATTTCCCACCCGTCTCACGACAATTTTAATACAAAGTGTATACAATATGTATCAAGTTGTTGGACATCTCAGATGAATTGTGAAGGTGATCAGCGGGTCATGTCCTTGGACATCTTCCAAGTTGACTTCATCGCTTTGTCTTGTTAGTTTCAGAGCGCATGCGCAGGTCACATGGCTCTCGAGCTGCTGTTCAGTTAACCCAGGCCCATTTTACGAACTAATAGAAATCAAAGAAGAAACATATTAAAATCAAAAATAAAGGTTTTCACCATATACCACCTACTTCTATTCTACTCCCATTTATTTATAAATGTCTATCCCGCATTAGTAGCGTTAGAATACCACATTATTAATTTCAGCAATGCGAAAGCTTTAGCATGTGAGAACATAAAGCAGCCATTTTAGCATACACTGCGCAGAAGCAAAAGATTCCCTCCAAGCAAAGAAAGACGTCATACCACGTGATATGGTTGACACATGCGCAGTTGAGTTCCCGCGCTTTAGCGGCCATTTTGGATTAGACGAGGATTACTTATTAGTGAAAAACACATAGGCAAGCATCTTCTGGATAAAAATTTTGTGTCTGCACATTATTAATAAAGACGTTACAAGGTTTTAGTACAAATTAATTAATACTGTGAGAAGATTGCTTACGAGCAAGTCTCATTGTGAGTCCTTGCTCCATCACCACCATCGAATTCCTGTCCTCCGAATTTGTGGAACTCACCTGCCCAAGATACCTCCGAGTGCTACCACTCCCTACCATTAACTCCCAACCAAACGCCCAACCCCTGACAAAGGAATAATCCCTCCTGTGGCTGCCCATCAGCAAGTTATGGACATGCGCCCGTCTTAGGCACCAGTTCTCTTACTCCTTATTTTCTTATATGTCTGCTTTTCCTATCTACTCTCCAATATTCTCTTGAATACATTGCCTTACCTTTCCCCACCGGCCATGTGATGTAGGTGGCAGCTATTGTTCACTATGCACCTATAAAATCAATAAAAAGATTTAAACCATAAAAAATACAGTAAGTCAGTGCACAATATCACATTTAACTTTGGACAGTTAAAACTTCATAAAATAATTTAATGCTATCAATTAAAATGCTACACCAAATGTGCTAAAAAAATGACCAAGACCTACTTCACGGGAAACCTTTTTCTAGTAGTAATAAGGTGCGTAGGTGCTGTGCAAGACTTTTGCCATAAAGTGCATCTGTTTTACTATGTATTGTACTAAATTAAATACTGTTTTCCTAGACTAGAAGTTCTACGGAAGTTGAGGGGCGGGTAATTTCAACGTATACTACAGTCCCCGGCCTGGTAATGTTAGTAACTTAAAAAACAAAAATACAGAACAGACCACCAATGTTCTAATAACAGATTAAAAGTCAGATACTGGTTTTCATCAGCTCCTTAGAGGCTAGGGTCAGAAATCTTACTGCTTTACATGCCAGTTGCACAGAAGCTTCGCCCAGCAAGGTAATGACAGCTGGTCGACATGACCTGATTTTCAGAGTTCTTAATGTAGGTCGTAGGAGTCTCAGGGGCACATGCATCAAGCATTTTTGTCTTCGCAAATGGGCCGATTCGCAGAATCGGACCGTTTGCGCATGCAAAAAATGCTTTTCAGATGCAGCAAACCCTATTTTGCGATTCAGTAACTTGTTACCGAATTGCAAAATGGGTTTGTGATTCGCAATTAGGAAGGGGCGTGTTTAGGGCGTCCCTTCCTAACACCGAAACGCATCGGTATGTAGGAATTTTTTGCGACCGAAATGCGGTCGCAAAACATTCGCATTTTACCACCTACTTTAAGTAGGTGGTAACCCATTCGCAAATGGGAAGGGGTCCCCATGGGACCCCTTCCCCTTTGTGAATGTTTGTTACAGCGGTTTTTAAGAGCAGGCAGTGGTCCCACGGACCACTGCCTACTCTTAAAAACTGAAAAGAAAACTTTTCATTTTTGTTTTAGAAACGCATCCTGTTTTCCTTTAAGGAAAACGGGCTGCATTTAAAAAAAAAAATGCTTTATTTAAAAGCAATCACAGACATGGTGGTCTGCTGACCCCAGCAAGCCACCATCCCTGTGATTTTTGCAATTCCTAGGGGGTCGCAAATTGAGACCTACCTCATTAATATTCATGATGTAGGTCATTTGCGATCCCCTAGGAATCGCAAAAAGTGTTCAACACACTTTCATGCATGCCATTTTGCGATTTCCTAATTGCGAATCGCATGGATTCGCAATTAGGAAATCGCAAAACAGTTTCTTCATGCATCTGGCCCTTTGTCCCTGTGTTAACAAGGCCGGGCAAACACACAGCAAATGAAGCAAGGATTCATTTTTTTGGTCACAGAGCCGACACTCTGAGGTTGTCCATTGCTGTTTCCAGGGGGGCGTAAGATCCTTTGATGCGAACACGCCAAGTCATTCATGTTTCTTGGGCCATGGGAAGTGCACAGATAAATTTGACTGGGATCCCCAAGCTGCATATGATGGCAAAATCGCCCATGCATGCCCTTTACTTTCTACAGTAGCCTTGTGCATGACAAAGGATGAAAGTTTAGCAGCTTTATTTGTAATAAGTTTAAAATCGGCGTATTCCATGGGGGTGTGCCAAGCATCTTCTAGTTGCAGTGCTGCGATTGAGTGCTGTAAGGCTGAGAACACAGAGTTCTTTTTGTGAACCTGCCTTTCTATTTCCACCCAAGACTGATCTGCCAGTGAGTTTGCTTCGACTGTCCCCGTCCTCCAGCAGAATTTCACCACAGCACCCTGCCTGCATGGACCCTGGTGGAATAATCCAAATTCAAGTCTGTTTGGGCTTGCGACACGTACCGTGGAAGTGCAAAGAGTTTTTTTAAAAGGCTCGATTGTAGATTGATTAAGGTTACACCATCTTTACTTTTGAACAATTCTGAGCCGTAAGATATTGAGGGCATCAATTTGGCTCCCACATCCTGAATAAGATGGCACGTCTAGGTTTTAAAAGCAAACAGTAGATTATTTGCCAAAACAATGAATCCAGTATTTGTAAAGCGCAAACTACTCATCCCTAAGGGTCTCAAGGCGCTGGAGGCCGTCAGGGAGATTAAGTGCCCAGAGTCACATGGTGCTGAGCTGTCACCGGTGATTGAACCGTGAGCCCTGTGCTCTGCAGTCAGCCGCCATTGCCACTGCGCCACACCTCTCCGTAGGTCGTCTGGATTGTAGATGCACTTTATAGGTTAGATGGGAATCTATATGGACACCGAGGTACTTATAGGTGTTGACCTGTTTGTCATCTGTCCGCCAAGTGAATTTAGGCTGCCTGTTACTACCTTGACATTTGAAGGAAAGAACCTTTGTTTTACTATAATTCAGGCTCAGTTGCAAATTGTTGGTGTACCTCAGTAACCAGTGGCGGCTGGTGGCATTTGAAAGTGGTGAGGCGTAAAGGTTTGGGATGAGTGCCTTGTGGCTAGCGAGCGAGCCCAACCGGCATAAGAAGGGGGAGGGGTTCTCCCCCCCCCCCCTAGAGAAAATTTTGAAAAAAGAGTGGGCAAAGGGTGCATTTTCAAATAAATTTGAGAAAGCAAGAAGGTTTTCACAATCCCTATGACTTCAGTCGGTCACGCAACATTGATGACAGCACCACCACTCTGAAAATTGTTCCAGCACCTCCACTATCTCCTCAGCATCCCTAAAAACCTTCTGCTCGGTATGAGCTAAACCAGGCCAGACAGCATCTCTTCTGCAAAGGCATCAATAACAAACACTATACTAAACTTTCTTCGAACCCCAGCAGTTTTTAATGTATTACTTAGACTTCCTTACACTACATTCTATTATAATTCCTCTTAGCCTGTGCCTATCATGCCAAATACCTGTAGTGTCAAAGACCAGAAAAGCAGGGAGCTACAAACCCAGGATCACTTCATTATACCGGACAACAATGATATTGTTGTCTTACTCTGCGCTGTCATATCAGCCTCGCTCCTCTTAACACTGAAAAGGCGGCCCTAGAAAAATTATTTCCAGCACTTGGAGAGCCTGGTGTTAGCTGCCTCCCTCCTCGGAGCTGCAGTAAAATAGCTGAAGCAGCTTCCCGCCCCTGACACAACTGGGCACTGATCTAGGGAAAGATGCAGGTTCCCACAAATGCCTTCAGTCTCTGAGGCAAGGCGGGCTGAGGAAGACAGCCTGTGGCCAGGGGAGGCTGATGTTTCTGGAAGGAGCACTGGGGCGGAGCGTGCCGCTTGTAAGGCTCACAAACAGATGAGAATCCGAAGAGAGATCGCCGAGAGGGCTGGGGCACCATCAGTCATACTGCAAGTATACATCTATATGGGGCTTCTCTAGTGCTTGCGATGGGACAATATGTGTGGGATCACTGAGAACAACGAAGGAGTGACGTTTGCAGGCCAGGTTGTGGCTGATTCTACCCCAGCCCTCACACCCGTTCAGATGCATGAGCCCTTCTATGCATTTACAGTATAGACACCCAGAGGTGGCCACAGATGTCCGGGAAATAACTGAACCCAAACAGACACACAAGTCTCTGCCTTTACAAACATACATTTGATTCTACCCACTCATGCTTTGCTGCCCTCCCTGCCAAGGGTCACAGGCCTCATCAGCCACTTCCAATTCACCAATCCTCACCACGCTACCTCCCACTCCTGTATCAGCCTTGCTCCTCTTTACACTGAAAAGGCGACCATAGTCGCCCTAGCAAAATTATTTGCAGCACTTTATCAGTCTGCCGAGCCTTGTCACGCCACCGTCTATTTTTGACCATAGCTGTTGGAAACTTCTAGAAGCGTTTACTGCCACTTCCAAAAGAAGTGCACACAGTCGCACTCAATTACGTTTTACAAATCTTTTCACGTTTGTGATAGAAAAGATTTATATGAACTGAGTTCCTATAAAACTTTTTCTAACACAAATCTGAAAAGATTTGTAAAGCGTGCACTTCTTTGATAGTAGCAGTAAACGATTCTAGATCTCGAACTGAGGTGGCACCCGATATCTTGCCACTAGGAAGGAAGGCTTGGATAGTGCGAAACAGTCCGTAATTAATTTGAACAAACTTAGGGCTGGCCCGGTATCCCGTTTGCAGGCATCAATGCGTCCTGAGAGCCAGGGTGACCTTAGGAAGACGTTTCTTTTGAAAGAGGGACGCCATGCCAGACAGCGATAAAAGGATTCTGGGCTGGGAGGGGTCTAACGGTGATCACAGCGGGCCCATTTCATAACATTTTCAATGCACACCTATTGGCAGAGGAATTGAACAGAGGACTGCATTGCAAAGCGCCCCCTCTTCTCTTTCCCTCTCCCGTTCTCTCTCGGCTGGCATGACGGGCGGTGGAAATGGGGTCATCGCGGGGGGGGGGGATGAGGGGGAGGCTGGAGGGGTTTAATTAAAAAATAAATAAAATCAAACTTACCGTCCCGCGCCACCTCAGCTTCTGGATGGGCCGTCCGACTCCCGCCTTCCTGCGTTTTCGAATTCCTGCAGCTCTCGTCATCAGGGCAGTCTCCCTCCCTCCCCTTCGCCAATCACAACGCTGCATGGCAGCGTTGTGATTGGTGAGGCGCAGCGGAGAGCGCCCCAGCCGAGCCATTTTCTCTATGTAGGCTGCATCATGCAGCCTACATAGAGAAAAAGGGAGAGTGGGCGGTCCTGCTCGAGGGCAGGGGGGAGTGGCTTGCCCACTGTTGTGGGTACTGACTGTTTGGTCGGTCCCTGGGCCGACCAAACAGTCACTACCCACAACAGTGCGCAAGCCACTCCCCCCTGCCCTCGAGCTGGACCGCCCACCCTCCCGCCCCCAACAAGGCACTTCTGCTTTCTCGCAGTGCGAGAAGCAGAAACATAAAATGGTAGTTATTACCATTTATGTTTCTGCCTTCTCGCACTGCGAGAAAGCAGTGGGGCGATGCCCCCATGCCCCAATGGGGGAGCCGCCACTGTCAGTAACTGATTTATCGACCGCTGCAGCCCAACTGGGGTTTTGCTGAGGAGGACAATATCGTCAGCATATTGCAGGCTTCTTATTTGTACCGTGCCCAACCTGGGAGGATCCCCCTGCACTAGTGCTAGGTGACTGTCGAGGTCGGCCATGTGAATATTAAATAAACAGAGTGCAAGAACGCACCCTTGTTTTAAGCCCATATTTGTGTAGATTTTATTTGTAACTCTTCGGCTATCCCCTACCTTGATTTGTACCCATGTGTTGGAATAGAGGTTGATTATCGCCTCCAACAGTCTACTGGATTTGGCGATTGCTTGTTCAGCCAGGAGGGTTACCGGCAACAAGTTTGTTAGAGTACTTATTCCTGACCTGAAGCCAGTCTTAGTTTGAGGGATTATGTTTGAATAGGCCCAATCCTCCAAATCAATGAGCAAATTTGAAGCATAAATCTTGGCTTTTATGTCTGTTAAGGCGATTAGTCTATACTTAGATGGATTTGAGCGTTCACCTGATTTGTAAATAGGCTGAACGATACTGCCGCGCCATGACCCTAGAATAGTGTTTGGTACTGTGACGTAATTAAAAAGCTGAGTTAGATATGAGGACCAGAGGCTAACATCCTTTTTAAATAAGGCGTTTGGAAAGCCGTTAGGCCCTGGGGCCCCCTTTTTAACATTTTGGCTACCTGGTTGTCGCTGATCAGCGAGAAATCCGTCACTGACTGGAGCTGAGTTTGTTACTTCTCCTGGCTAAATGAACCAGGCTCTGCATGTGGTAACAAGGAGGTGGAGTCCTCATCCACTGAATTGCTAACTGTAGCGATGTGTGTTGACCACACTGCCTCCGTAATGTGAGCACTGTAGTGCTGATATCTCCCGGTGACCAATTTCTTGATTTCGGCCCAGAATGATTTGAAGTTTGTTTGCTTACTTGCATGTAATAATTTGATCCAAAGGCCCGTGTTGAAGTTATGTTTCACTGCCCAAACCGCTTTTTTATAGTTCTTTTTCATTTTAGTTATTTTGGACAGTTGAACCTGGGTGGGTTAGCCACCCCACAGACGGGCCCTCCTAAGTTTTCTATTGAGTTGGTTCTTCCTGGTACATAACTGTGGTGTGAACCATTTATCCCTCTGTGGACTATGCCTTGACGGAGTTGTAGGGAAGTTTGTAATGAGAATTTCAACAACATTTTCCCATTCCTGAGCAAGCGACAAACCTGTAGTGAAGGTCGCCATTTTCTGTGGAAGGTACTTAGAAATAAAGACAGCAATCTTCCCTTTTGACGTATCTTTCCATATAAGGCACTTCAAATTGTATATCTGAGCAGAAGTTGACAAGCATTGTGCTTCTGGGGCCCGGGAAGGGAGTTAGTTCCAGATTAAATGTCTGATCACCATCTGGTCTTACTTTTATGGAGAAATTGGTAAGCCTCCTGAATAGATCAGCGTCAGCCAGGGTGTAATCTAGAGTAGAGCCTGACCTGTCTGTTACTCTAGCGAAAGCCCCTGGATTATCCAATGGATTTTGCCTATTAAGGGTGTAGAAGCCCAGGTTTTCTAGGACTATTATGCAGGACTTGCCTTGTACAACCCTTCTTGTTTGATTTTCCACTCTTTCCGGGATATCATGTGGGGGTTTACCATGAGAGCCTTGCAATAGATTCATATTTAAATCGCCGGACAGTAATATGAAGGCTTGTGGATAGGTAACATTCAAGGCATTTTGTAGGCAAAGGAGGGTACGAATCTTGTCCAATTTATTCTTGCGTGCAGGGTGGATGTACAGATTTACTATTAATAGTGTGATATGGGCATGCATTGCAATCTTATCACACTGAATCCATGATTGACCGAGGTCCACTTCCTCATGAACCCATAGGATGTCGGTTGAAATATAAATTGCCATTCCACCTTTAGCCCTACCTGACTTTACCTCCTTTGTTGCTGTATTAAAGTATTCCTTAAATCCCACAAATGGAGTTGGCGATTACTGCCAAGTTTCTTGCAAGAGTACAATTTCAAAGTCACGTAAAAATGAGATGAACTCATCCTCCCCCACTTTTGCGCCAAGGCCATTAACGTTCCATGAACAAATTCTACAAGGCTAATCTCTAGGGGGCTGGCCTCATGCAACTCTAAGAGGTTTGCTGAAAATCCTCAGGATTGGGCTGATGCTGGGCCATTTGAAACAGAATAATTGACTTTGTTGTTTATAGGTCTTCCCAGACTGCTGTAGGGTGTTCCGGCCCAATCGCCCCCTTTAACATACCTATCATTTGCAGCGGCGGAAGCAAGGGGCTCGGTTAATGAGCCGTTGGCACTTTCCTCATGTTGATTTGCCAAGCTGCAAATTGTTCCCTATGCTGCTAGGTTTGGGATGCAATGCTTTCATCTGACCAGGTAATAGTAGTGATGTCGTTCCCTGGAAGGTCAGGGTTGGAACTGAATTCCACCACTTCTAAATGATTTGCCCTAATATGCTGCAGGCCTTGTACTGCTGCAAACAATCATAGCACTGTGCTCTGATTTAAAATGTCATGGAAGCCCCTTGAGTTGTATTGAAGGATTAGCTCCATCCTTACACTTTCTTGAATTAAGATGTCACGGTCCTGACTCTGTACCTGAGTTTTAGAAATTGCCTCTAATTCCTCTGATGGTAACCCCAGCAGTTGACAAACATGTACAGGAAGGTATAACTGTGGTGCTCTCTGATTTTAGATATGGGGATCCACTACGGTGACCCTTCTTGATGCAATGTTACCCCCTACTGGGGTAGGGATGTCTGTTGTTCATCCTGGATACGGGACCTCATTTCGGTGGCTGGAAAAGGATTATCCGGACAGCCTCAGAACCTCAATGTAATTCCAGTATGCCTATGTTGTCCTCCATGGGGGCCTGTATGTGTATTTGGGACACATGCATTTTTAAGGATTGTGGCACAGAGTGACAACTTGATGCAATGGTCACAACTTGATTCAGGGCTTCTGAACATTCAGGGATTCTTGATGCTGGTGACTCAGTACGGTCATTTGATGCAGGAGCAGTAGTGGGATCCAAGACTTCCAGGCGCACCTCCTATCTCTGGAATATCAGATATGGGGTGAGAATTCTTTTCTATTCTTCAGGATTTATAAAGCATATAGCTACCCAAAAATGGGCTTCCCAGCGCTATTGGACTGATTGGAGTGAGTGAACTGGAAAGCTAAAAGAGTTTTAGAGCTTAGGGAAAAGATAGGTTTTAAGCTTTTTCCTAAAATCAACAAAGTTGCCCTCTCTTCAGATACTGATTTGCAAGGAGTTCCAAAGCTTTGGGGAAAGATACCTAATGATATCTGAATTGTGTTTCGACATAGTACCTGACCTTTAGTCCGAAAGACGTTGATGTATTTTTTTTAGCAGAAATTGCGCCGTTGGTAATTTTTTTGCCTTTCTTTTTTCTGAATTTTCTCAATCGCTTACATTCCCTTTTTGAAAGTGATGGTTGTGGTCTTGTAGATGGTATGCCTCTTCTAGATCAATTTGCGTAGCTGGGAGAGTCAACAGAAGAATGACCAATTAGTTCATTTGCTGCCCCTCTGGTTCACGGGCTGGATTTATATCATGCTCCTCCTGAAATGAATGTTGGAGCGAGGCTCTTATTGTTGTTGAGCTTTCAAATTGGCCATGTCCCATGATAGCGCACCGGTTGCCAGATGAGAGTCTTGTTTGAGACACTTTTACTTCCTCTAGTAATTCTGAGAGTATCATGGGGACCGTGGCGAGGCACTCCATAGTGGTAGAGCTTTGACAAGTATGGTAAACGGTAGTTGGATCATGTTGTACTTTTTTAATTATAGTGTTTAACTCCTGTAATTTGAAATCAATACCCTTGACATGCACTGCAACTGCATTGAGTAGATCAACTTGAATGTCCATCTTATCAGCATGATATGTTAGTGCTGAAGAAATCACCTTCATAGTGCTCATTAGCTGAGGCTAAATGGTTACTTTGAGGATTGGTGTGTGGTGCCTGCTAATATCAATTCCGGTGAGTCAGAGGCTGATTCTATGAAACTATTTGAACTGTAGTTTTCTCCTCTACAGTTTTCCCACAATAGGCACCTCCCTCCTCTGATGTTTGGGCCCCTGATAATAGTTTGATCAGTAAGAGCAAAGAGTTATAGTTAGGTTTTTTGGCAAGAAAGGAGGAAGAACAAAACTGGTCTGTAGGTGAGACGTGTGACTGTTGAAAAGGACTTAAAAGTATCTCACGCCAAACTGAAGTCTTTCTTGGTCCCTTCCATAACTGCGTTGTTTAAACAAGCCTGATTTCAGCAGGGCATCCCAGAAGGATGTTGGTCCACATGTTGGGGGTTGGTGTGGGTTAAACCCTCATCTTGTTGAAGATCTTGATCCCATGAAAACTGTGGAGCCGAGCAGTCCATCAAGAGGCTAGGATTGTGAGACCGTTGATTTGTCCCATGCACTAAGGCCTCCACCAAAAGCTGGGCCCTAGCCTGGCTGTCCAGTTGCGTCGTTATAGGGACGGTATGTTGTAATAACGGAGTTGGCTCTGAACTCTTTACTGGCATTCTTACATCCCCTGTTGAGCGTGACACTAACTGTATTTGCTGTTTGTTCTTGGCTGTAGGTGGATTTGCTCCTTCTCTAGAGGGTAATTCGCTGTTACAACCAGGCTCTTTGCCTGCATGTACGATAGAGATGGGCGTTTTGCATGTCATGGTTGAAAAATCTGTTATTTGGGCTTTTCCTGAGGCCCTGTAGCTTAGAAGAGGGTGCTGTTGTTGAGGTTGGACTGTCCTCCCTGCAGACCACCTTTAATTCAGGAGTTGTAGCTGGGACCAATGGACTGAGATTAGGAGTTAACTTCTCCTTCGCTCCTTGTTGCTTATTTGCCTGTGGCTTAGGTACCCCACGAACCTTTCCTGATCTCATTATCTCTTGCAGGGAGATATACTTCTGAATTGAGGTTCAGCGGCACCTGACTTTTTTGAGGAATGAGAGTGTGAGAAAGGTATGCAACTAAAAACAACTGGGCTCGACGCAGGGGAGCTTCTCAGGAGGTGAAAGCTACTCCTGAGCCTGGTAAGACAACTTCCGCACCAATCCCGGCTCAACCCTTGACAACAGTGTCGAAAGCTGCATCACGCCATTTGAAGCCAGGACTGAGTAGGGTAGCCTTCTTGTTGGTTCTCACTTTAGCGTACCTTCGATGGAATGTGCACTTCCCACCTTGCTTTCTCCCAAATTTCAACTAGGCAGCCCTCCAGTGCCACCTCACTTCCTCTGCAGGGTAGTCTTCAACATACAAGGGAGGGGCATGAGCATGCTATATCAAAAGGTGGGCAGAGTGGTTTGAGTCTCTTGGGGGAAAAAGTGTAAAACTTCCTCGGAACATAGTCTAGCGGCCAATTCCAATGATCAGAAGTATCAGAGGTATTTCACCCCACTACAGGGGCCAGCTGCTTTTTTGAGGGGCAGGTCCATGACTGTAATGGCTGCCACCTGACACCAATGGCCAAAAATAGCCCTCGCTGCAAAAAGCGGGCCGCGCCCTGTGCCCCGAAGCCTCACGTGCCACGCCCAGTCAACAGTCACGAAGCCGCAGATTCCCTTCAAACCTCCTCGGGCGAGTAATGGTGGGTAAGGGAGGGCCGACGGCAGTGGCGGATGTCAAGATGTGGCCGAATGCGGTCAAGATGAAGCCGAAACCCCCTGCATGCCTTCGCAGCCTGAAACAGATCTGGTCAGGGGCTGGGAGGTCGAGAATCACTAATTCGCGATCCAAGTCCGCGACCTCCTTCAACGGAAGCACGTAGTGTAGCGTCCAAACATCTCGCCCGTGACTGATCTCAGATGTATAACAGGAGAACACCTTCTCCAACGGATGTCTATCTCTCCATATTTCAAGGAGGTGCAATTCTCACATCGTGTCACGTAATGCCCTGGTCATATTGGGTTTGGTGTGATGATTGGGCGGTTCCCGGTCCATGGCACCATCTACAACACAGTTTAAGACCCCTGCCATAATAATGGCTACAGTGAGATAGGACGAGGCAGCCGCTGTAACCCGAGCATAAAAGTCCAGACGATCATTATTTGGTGCATAAATGTTCACCCGACAGACTTCCCGGCCATCTAGGGCTCCATATAGTATTACGTATCTACCATCCGGGTCTAGAACATGGCCTCTGTGGTGAAATGAAATACCCGGAGCTATCCATATCATCACAACCTGGGCATATCCAGAATATGAGGCGGCATACAGTTGTCCTCTCCTTCCGAAGGTTAGGAATGCAATCCTGAGACATTTGTTTCTTGTAAAAATGCAAAAGACACATTATAACATTTCAGGTAAGCATGCACTGTCCTATGCTTAGCAAATTGGGCAATACCACGGACATTCCAGACATGAGCTTAGTTACGTGACCTGCTATTTGCATCCATTGGTAACTCCATCCACCATTCCAGCTGACAGGTCTCCCCATCAACACATCCCCAAGAAGGTAATCCGGGATTAGTAGCTGGCCAATAAAGGCTTTAAAAACAAAACTCCTACCCAGCTCCGACTCCCCATGGGCAGCTTAACCACAACCTGCCGTCCAACAGCCGGACAGTCAGGAGTTAGCATTTGCCACCACATTCCCAAGAACTTATATAAAATTAAATGAAAACAAACAGTTCTAGTTAGAAACTTTGTGCTTCACTAGAGGCCAGGGCTCAGGAGAAGGTGCCATGCTGAAGCTCTCAAGCTCTCTCTCTCTCTCTCTCTCTGGCTACTTGCCTCTCTCCCAGTATGTTTCAAATACAGAATATTCAACCTGAGTTATCTTAACAATCCAACCCCTTCACAATCTCGTGAGCAGGTCTGGCTACAGCCCTCATCACTGACCAGTCTATAGTTCAGGCAGCATCGGTGCCATCTTTAGCTGAGCCTGGAAGGTGTAGAAGTCTCTCCGCTCTGCGCCCCCCCCCCCCACAGGGAATAGCAATACTCACAGTCAAACATGCTGATCTTAGGGATCACTCCAAGCTTGTGCTATCACTAGCTGTGCCGGGTTCACTTGGGCGTCTCTGGAACGAGTCTCTCAAGTCCGGCACTACATCCATAGCCTGAAGTGAATCATCCTGACAGACCACAACTTTCTCCAAAAGTCATCGATCATCTAGGCTCCTCCATCACTCTTTCTGTCTCTGAAGGCAGGCAGATTGTCTCTGTGCCCTTCCGTCCTGTGCCCTGGCTAGTGGTCTGTATCAACACAAACAACACCTTTCCTTCATGTTGGACATGCAATTTCACCAGATAAAGCAGGCTGTATTTCATGTTCAAGACTCTTAAGTGTTTTTTGACAGCCATGAAAGATGGGAAATATGGAAATGCGTTTCCCCTCAAACAGAAAAGGGCCCTGTTTGCAGACACATTGAAGAATGGGGTCCCAGTCATGAAAGTTAAACAGACGGACGATTGAAGCTCTCAGCGGGGCTCCAGTTTTCATCAGGAGAGCAAGTGAAAAATATGGATAGTTTTTAGGGAGAAGGTCCGTAGTAATCCACTCCTCCAAGAATAGTTCAGTGGACTGCCCTCTGACCTCTCTTGAAAGCCCACAAATTTTAGGTTGTTTCTCCGGGAGCACCATTCAGATTCTTCTACGCTTTCGTCCAATAGAGCCGTCAGTTTCTGGAGATTAGAAACTGTGTTGCACAGGGTATGGACGTCTTGTTGAGGGTGTCCATATGTTGCTCTGTGACGGTCACACGGCCTGCCACCTTCTGTAGATATGTCTGGATTAAGTTGACATCTATTGCGACTGAGTTGATTTTATTGACCATCTTGCCGTGCGAGCTTTGTATTGGGAACAGTAGATCTGCAAGAGATGGGGCCACACTCGCCACCTCTCCATTCCCTCCATCTGGGTCCTCCATTGCCTCATCTCTGACAGGGCCCTCTGGTTGTAGAGTGCAAGTATAGTTTACAATTTTATTCAATTGTGCAGGCTTTGCCCCCTTATCTTTCACCTAGGTGGCGGGAGCCTCCAATATAGGTCCAAGGACCCGGAGACCAGCTGTACCTAGGGTCACTCCTGGGGATCCCCTCACACGTCACAAATGCTTTGCACTCACCAGGATTCAGTGGGACCCTTACACAGCCCAGAGCACGATCTCGGGTTGGAGAGGGGGGGGCAGTCCACATGGTTTAACCATACAGTAACTCTCTGAAGTGATACTGGTGGTTTCTGTTTGGCATATGGCACTCGGAAACAGTGCTTACTGGGAAGGGTGCAGTAGATCTTCTCCGGTCCCCCACGGACACAGTTCCCTACCTACAGATTGGCCAGGTGCAGCAGCTCTCCTCCACTTCCACATTGATCACCTGGGGAGTGGGTAGGGCTTCTCTTCTTTGCTCGATGCCACCAGGGAGGTTCGCACTCCTGTGGGAAATTATTATGCAGAGCTACTGTATATCAGGCCTATAATTCTTGCAGCTTCAGTAGTCTGCAGCAGCCGCTGAACAGCAGGGAGGTCCCCGCTCACCCCCATGACGACTGGCAGGGGCTCCCGGGAACCATCCAAGCATTACAGACCCAGCACTGCACAGAACCTAGAGGCAGTTAGTTAGGGCCGGTCAAATCACCTCTGCCTGAATTGCCAATAATAGCTAAGTCTTTGCAAACATCTTTTTTAGGCTATATCTCTTGGCCAGAAGATGGCGCAGTCTCTCTGGCGAAGCCTGCATTGCCCACTTTGATCCGCAGGCACGTTAGACACCTTCGCTCCTCCGTCATCTGCCACATGGTCTCGGGGGATATACCCATGAACTTGCATAGTCTGGTGTCCCCAGTCAGCCCCCTGCACCCGGAGGGGGTAGTTTGTGACATGGTCTGCCTGACAGGCATGCACCTCTGGCAATGTTGCCAAGGGCCTCCTACAGCCAAGTCTCACAAGGGGCTCTCACAGACGTCCCCCCCTGGCCACAAGTCAAGGTGTCTCAGAGTCATACCACTGGGCAGTCAGCTCTCCTAATTTGCCAGTGTCATGGGCAGAGCCTTAGCAGGCCCTTAGCCGTAGTAGCTTCTGTGGGGGAAACGTCCCAAGAGACATGCAGGGCCTCAGTGCACGCCCGCTGCATATTCACACTGAACAGGCATGTGCCAGTTCGTCTCAAGGCTGCATTTCTTCTCTGCTGCTCGCCAGAAGCTGCTCTCAATGCAGCACTACCACTTGCCTGGGTATCGAGGCCTGCCCTGTCACCACATCTTTGCCAAGGCTGCACCGGCACACTCCCTTGGGGTAGGGTGACCAGATTCCCAAAACGAAAAACCGGGACAGTTCATAGACATAGAAGTGGGACTACAGTTTGCAGTAACCATCGACATAAAAGTAGGACTATTTGACAGCTGTCATAGACATAGAAAAAGGACTACAATGACAGCTGCGTCTACAGACAAAGATGAAGAATTACAGACGACAAATCAGATGTGTGACACAGACAGCAATGGATTTTTAAGCTATCAGCATGTGCATTATAGGATGTTGGGTTTTTGCTTTAACAATGCTAAGAACTTGCAAAAATGGCTAAAAAGCTTGCCCCATGCCAGAAGTTGAGAAGGGGAAGAAGGAAGAGAAAGGGAGACAAAACGCACTATGATGCGGGAAGGGCTGAGGAGGTAGGCCTATCTGTGTCTCTGAGATGAGGGGAGGGATGAGAGAAGGCTTGTCTGTGCCTCTGTGGTGTGCGATGAGCTGTGACTATAGGCCTGTCTCTGCCTCTGAGATGAGGACCGGGGGACGGGGACTGTGGCATTTCTCAGGTATAGGGCTAACTCTGAAATAGATGCAGTATGTTACTGGTGATGTCCGCTCTGTGCACGCTGCTGTCAAACATAAGTGTCTCCTGTTGAGCAGCTTTAAAAATACCTCTAGGCACTGTGTATACATCCATTCTTTGCTGTGATAAAACCCATCACATCAATCACATCATTGTGCTCAAAAACATTTCCCGAGTGCATTTTGGAGAGTACATTTCTTCAGGGGCAGTTACTGTCCAATTACAAGCCAGCATTTCTGGTCGTCTGGTAGACCGTCCAGCGCCCAGCTTCCTCCTAGGTAGGTGGTCTAAGTAGTGCAGAGAAGGGTACTGAATGCGAGAAGCACTGATGTGTTGCAGTTCACAGCAAGCAGAGCTCGCCTCTGACCCCGTGTATCTCACCCAACCATGCCCCATTAGACAACTGCACCCGCAGATGTCTCACCGCTTCTACGTCACATAGGGCCTTCATATGTAGTAGAAATACTACCCGAGCAGGCTTGGAGGCTGCAGTAACTTGACCACATCACCACTCCCGCACAACACCCGACAATTCCCCCCTAGACTCCCTTCAACCACTCATGCACCCTGTGCCCTCCGAGCGCTCCCAAACAGGGCAGCGGACTGAAGTCCCATACAGCGCTCTACAAAGACCAGGTGACATGACAGAAGTACCCAGGCTTTAAGTGGGATGAAAAAAATGGGGAAGGTCTCTCAAAGGGGTGTGGCCGATGTAATTAGGGCGTGGCTTATAACACATAAGCTAAAAAATCTATGCTTACCATAGTGTCCAGCCCGAAAAATGTGCTACTTCTGTCATTGTATTCAGATAAGTAATACAACATGTAACATTACACCTACAACCAGCCAGGACTATTAGCTTTGTCAGTTGTTGTTAGCTGCATAAGATAAATAAGCATAACTTTTGCTTTGTTGTACATAACATTGAAAATGCTTAAGTTCTGGAATGATGAGACTGTGAAAGAACTATAAAGTGTCTCTTCGAAGGCAGTTTAGGGTGGTATTGCTGCAGCGGTAAAAAATATGTTTCATCCTGAGGGCAATAATGGAGAGCCTATTTAAAAAAACGGGACATTTCTCTGTTTAACCCAGGCACTGCACAAAAACCGGGACATTTCTGTAATTTGGAGCGAAGTGTCGGGACACCGGGACACTGCTCCCAAAACCGGGCCGTCCGGGGAAAACCGGGATGTCTGGTCACCCTACCTTGGGGCCTCATGCGCGATGCAGGCTATCAGTGAGGTCCGGGCCCGTTTAATTCAGAGTGCCGCCGCCCCTTGTGGGCTCCAAGACATTGCCGTCAGCGGGTTCGCCACCTCTCTTCGACACTGTCAGACGGCTTGCATCCCGATGAGCACTCACTGATTCAGGGGGTGCCTCCCGGGCAGGCGGCACCACTCTTAGTTGTGTCACAAAGTGCTGTTTCCACAATCAGGGGTCGAGATAGCCCCTGGGACCAGGTTTTGGAAGGCCCAGAGTGGCCCAGTGTGCTGTTCACTCTTTCTCCCTGTTCAATAGCTCTTGGGGTACTCGGGGGTCACCTCACGGCCCCCCAACAACGAAGTCAGCAAGATGGGCACACAGGAGGGGAAATGGTTTAGGATACTGTAGGATTAGCCCAGGATTTCAATTGCACCAGCGGGATCTCCGTAAGGAGTGACTAATCGGCCATCTTGTTGGCCTGAGCAGCAGGGCTGTCTTTTCCTCCTAGGTCAATGTAATCTTTTTCTTACCAGCAGCCAGCGCCAAGTTTGTTTGCAGCAGCAAAAGCCAGCTTTTTTTCCTCGAAGGCTGGGTAGCCACCCAATTTCAGAGCCCTCTATGCCTCACTCTCCTCCAGCTCTGATAGGGACAAACTGTGGGCTGTTACATTGCTCCAGGGCTTTAAGTGGGCCGGGTTTCACTGGTGCTGAACACCGGCAGTTTTTTAAAGAGGGCCTTGAAACGGGTCTCTATTGGGCTCTGTTTTGTGCCCTGGCACATGCGGTTCGTTTTTCCCCCGGACTGCAGTGACAGCAGGCACATCAATGTGCGCGTGCTCACACTGCTCACTTCTCACTAGTGGAGAAGTTACAGCATGACGTCATGCCAGGTGAGCGTTGTAGGGGAAGGGAAATCCTTTAAAGAGATTCATTTACTCTCTGGATTTCCCTTCTCTTTTTGAAACGCAGGAGCAGCAACATCGTCCTTGTGTCACCAGGGCTTTAAGTGGAAGCTTTTTCAATGTTATATACAAGCCATAGTTGCTGCTTATTTATCTTATGCAACTAACAACCATTGACAAAGCCAATAGTCCTGACTTCTTGTTGGTATGATGTTACTTGTTGTATCATATATCTGGATGCAATGGTAGAAACAGCAAAATAGAAGTCGGGCGGCACACTATGCTAAGCACTGAATTTTAGCTTACGTGTTTTTAAGCCACGCCCTTAATTACATTGGCCATGCCCCTTTGAGAGACCCCCCAGTTTTTTCATCCAACTTAAAGCCCTGCATTGCTCCATGCCCTGGACAATGCAGGTGAGGTCGCTCCTTGGGTTACACATTCCTCTATCTGTTAGGGTTTTTTCCTTAGCTTCATGAACCACACAAGGGCGTGCAATGGCCACCGGCTCTGGTCCCCTGTGTCTCCCATTCCTGCACCTCCTTGCAGCATTTTGGAACACAGCGCATTTCCAGAGCTATTTGTTTGCCTTTCGTGTGTCTCGATCGAGACATGCTAGCCATTATAGGGCAACTTCCTCCCGGCATTCGGGCCTCTCAGTGGCACCACAGGCAGAGAATCCCTGGATGTTTTTTGTTTTATAATACGCCAATATCTTTTGTAAAGGACATTCATATTTCTGATAATCTTGAAATTATATACAAGGCCCCAAGAGATTCTTTTCTTCTACTTTTAGGAGCATTATAGTTGATTTTTATGTTTAGCCTTGAACTTGCTTCCCAATTTAAAAAGGGCGAACCCATTTGGGGATAAAATTAGACGCCAAACTCTCCATGTCCCACCAAGTTTCTGCCGTGGTGGGAACATGCGTGGGGCTGTTAAGACTGCTACGCAAACTTGCCCCCCTTCTGTCGTTCACAGCACTCCGCATGGCAGTGACTGCACTGATTATCTCTCGTTTAGACTACGGGAATTCACTGTATGTTGGCCTTCCAGAGAAGCAGCTAACAAAACTCCAGGTAGTCATGAACGACGCTGCCAGACTGATTTTCAGGCTCCCTAGGAGGGCCCATGCTACCGCGCTACCTCAGCAGCTACATTGGCTCCCAGTGAAGCAGAGAACCAGATTCAAGGGGCTATGTATAGCCCATAAAGCAATCCATGGACAGGCCCCAGCATATATTAAAGAACGCTTGGTAACCTACGTACCAGGGCGCTCCCTTCGGTCTTCAGATGCTGGGTTACTATCCTGCGCTCGCTTCCTGAGCTCCTCTAAGGGGGGCAGAGCTTTCTCCACATTGATCCCCCAGTTCTGGAATAAGTTGCCGGAAGGCCTCCGCAAAGAACCAGCACTTCTTCCTTTTAGGAAAAAATTAAAAACCATCCTTTTCACAGAAGCCTGGGGCACAATCTTGGCCTAGTTAGGGCGCACTACCCAGTAGAGTTGCTATGGTGCCTTCTCTCACAGCGCTTAGAGACCAGTTGGTGATATGCGCTTTAGAAGCTCCAATTAACATAACATAACATTTCAAATGATGTAATTTCCTGTTATACACTATTTAAAAGGACTTCATTTGGGTCCAGTTGCATTCTAATTGTTCATGCTTGATTTCTCCCTAACAGGATTTGTGAAATCTCCAAGTTCTCCGGTTCCTGTTTGTTTTCTCCATGCTCTTCCCCTGGTTGTACGATGGAACAACGCAGGGAAATAGGTCGCTATCCTTAACCATGCATTTTTTACCTTGCATTTTTTTACAACGTGTATGTTTTTACAATGGATGCCATTACCACACATTGTTTATTCATTTAAAAACAATGTATTTGTGGAGGGAGACACCCCAAAACCCCCCCAAATTACCGTAAATGCGTGGTAAAGGCATCCATTGTAAAAATATATATGTTGTAAAAACATGCATGCTTAAAAATGTGTGGTAAAGTCACAACGTGGTTAAAACCTTGTTGTAAAGACTGTTTCCCTCTTTCCCTTCCTGCTTGGCTTGGACAGTCATGGTTTTACTGGTCTGCAGTTTTTTCATTCTTGCTGGAAATTATTGTTTGGAGAAAGTCTAGACTCCCAGTTTCATTCTGGCCTCTGGGTTTATTTCCGGCGATAGTAGGCCATTCCTTCGTACTGAGAAGACCCTGCACCTGGCAACAAAAAGACCTGCTGTTGGCATGTTGCAAAGCCAACAGAACCATAAGATGAATCAGGTCTACGAGTTGATAACAGTAGTAAACAACTTGAGTCTCCCGAGTCCAAAAATGGTTCCTTATATCAATCCCTGGCTGCCCGGCAGCTGGGTCCTCTGGATCCTCCTTTGGCTTGCTTGGCGGAATAAAACCTTGACGGGTACCCTAGAAATTAAAGGCATTTCTCGACACTTGTCAGGCCCACTTTACCTTTAAGCACCATATTTATGCCAGCAAAAGATCAAGGGCTGGATTTGTTGTTAGTAAAACAACTGGAAATGCCGTAGAGTGAGCCATGACTTTAGCTTCTGATGACAGTCCACTTCTGTACAATTTTCCAGCCTTCCTTACGAATTCAAAAAAAATTTCAACCATCAAGATTTGAAGTATTCTGCATATGAAGAGATTTTAGAACTTAACCAGGGCTGCATGGACTGGCAAACTTTGATTTCCAAATTCAAAGGCCTAGCTAGAGAAATTGACTGGCCTGACCCAGCTCGGTTTACTCTATTTTGAAAGGGCATGAAGGATAAGTTAAAGGACAAAATTGCTACAGTTGCTAGACCAGCGTCCTTATGAGATCTTATTCAATTGATCATCCAGATCAACAGTCATCTTCAAGTAAGACAAAAGAAACGTTGAAAACAATCTCAATACAAACCCCAGCATTCAAGATACTATCTGAGGCTTCTGATCCAGAAGATGAGCCTATACAGATGGGTCTTACCAAAGGTCCTGAGGACTGAATGAGGAAGAAAGAACAAGGTGACGTAAACAAGGGCTATATCTATATTGTGGTCAGAAAAGTCTTTTTCTGAGCTATTGTCCTGTATGTCAACCTAGGCACCTGAAAGCTAGAAAGCTCGCCAGTTATGCAGGGCATAGAGTCGAGTATTAATCAGACACCCGCCTTCTTCTCAGAAATCTTCTACCTTCATCCTTCTTCAATGAGAACTACCAATTCAGTCCCAACATCTCTCAGAGCCTGTTCATGTGGATTGTGGAGCCTACATTGTTTATACGATATTCAAAAGACTTTCAACCATCAAATTCCAGCTCAAAATAAATATGTTCCAGTAACAGTAGAAGTGGTTATTGACACTTTAGTGGCTTCCGGCCTAATCATTGAGAAAACTCAGATTTTGTCTCCCCAGATAGCTGTCCATTATGAAAAACTCTCTTTCAATTTAATTTCCTCTCGTCATTATCCTACTATTTAAAGCATCCATTAATGTATGCTGCCACCATTATCACTGGACTCAAAGGCCCTTTTGGACCTCAAGCCCAACTCTTGCTGTCTCTTCTCATGGGCCAGCAGGGCCTTCTTTTCCTCCAATGTCAAGGCCAACTTTTTCTCTCCAGCAGCCAGCGATGGTTTTTCTCAGCAGCCACGAGGGCTAGGGTAGCCGGCTGTAAATTCAAAGCCCTTTCTATCCTCCAGCTCTGAGGTGTACAAACTGTGAGATGATGCATTGCTCTCTGCACTGGACAATGCAGGTGAGGCCGCTCCTGAGGCTACACACTCCTCTGGCTGTAAGGGTTTTTTCCTTACCACACAAGGGCTCACAATGGCTATCGGATCTAGTCCCTCAGCTCCCATTCCTGCGACTGCTTAACAGCATTTTGGCATGCCATGGCGTTCCCAGAGTAATTTGTTTGTCTTTGGCATGTCTCTATCAAGATGTGCTAAGCCTTATGGGGCATACAACAGTGTGATCCTTCTGGCAATTGCTTAAAAGAAAAAATACAATATTAATTAACCTATTGCAGTAGTGGCGAGAGAGGCACAGGAAAAAACACGTACATTTTTTGTAGAAAAATAAATTTAATTTATATTATCAAAACCGTTCTATTAATGCATTAATTTCAATAAGACATTTGTATCCAGATTGTCCCAAAAAGAGTGTAGAAAAGTGTTTTTAGATGTGCTCATGTGCAAAGTGATAAGGAAAAAGGAGAATAGCTGTCACAGAATATATTCTAAATTCTTTTCACACTACTGGCTCAAGTAACTCAGATTTAGCCAATGTGAAATGTCTGTCTTAAAAAAACACATCCTCTGCTCAAAAGCAATGATCCATAGTTCAAAAGTGGTTGTAGCTCAATCCTATCATCCCATTCACAAGTATCTTTATAGTCAATTCATGCTTGATAATCAATGTCGACGTTTCGACCCAACTGTTACATGAGGTAAATATAGCCCTTGCACATGGGTCTTCATCATGACGGTGGCGATGAAATATTAGGGCACCCTAAAACAAAACACCCTTATTAATACCTGGTTTTTCAAAAATAGTTCTCTCTCTGTGCCAAACAGCGTAGAAGCAACCACTAACCTACTGGGGTGCAGCCGCAAAATCGGCAAATAACAGCCAAAGGCTCCTGATCCAAAAGAATATCTGATGTAATCCAATTGATCTAAAACCGTAGAGTGAAATAATTAGCCAAAATCAGTGTAGACTTAACCCTTTCGGTGCTCATGACGGAATGGTCCCTTATCTGCCCACCGGGGGGGGGGGGAGGGCAGAAAGCCCACTAGGCCTCAGGATTTTTTTTAAAATTTATTCAGGGTTGAGGTCAGCCCAGAATGGGCATGCCAATGCCCACACCTCCCCAAAAAAATGCCACAGTCTTTCTGCCCCCCCGAGGGGTGGAAGGGGCAGTGGCCCCTGATCTGCCCCCGGGAGGGCATAAAGCTCACTAGGCGCCAGCGATTACGCTGGCTTTTTTATGCGTGGGGGTGGGGGCTGCCCAGAATGGGCATACCAATGCCCCCACCCCCCAAAAACATAGCCACAGTCTTTCTGCCCCCCTTGGGGGCATATCGGGGCAACCCCCCCCCCCGATTCCCCCCCAGGGCGGCAGAAAGCCCACTAGGCACAGACTTGTTTTTAGCAATGTGCCTACCTGTGGATTTTGGGCCCTAGCGCAGCCGGCACATAGGGAAACCTAGCAAACCTGTACATTTTTTTAAACTAGACACCAAGGGGAATCCAGGATGGGGTGACTTGTGTGCCTCTCACCAGGTTCTGTTACCCAGAATCCCTTGCAAACCTCAAACTTAGTTAAAAAACCACATGTTCCTCACATTTCTGTGGTGGCAAGTTCTGGAATCTGTGTGGATCCACAAAATTCCACGAACCCCGCATTCCCCAAAGTCTTCCGAGAAAAATGGTACCTCACTTGTGTGGGTAGGCCTAGTGCCCGTGACAGGAAACGGCCCAAACCGCAACGTGGACACACCACATTTTACAGTGAAAACTGACACTATTTTTCAAAGTGCCTAGCTGTAGATTTTGAACCCTAGCTCTGCCGGCACCTAGGGAAACCTAGCAAACCTATACATTTTTGAAAACTGGACACCCAGGGGAATCCAGGATGGGGTGACTTGACTGGCTCTCACCAGGTTCTGTTACCCAGAATCCCTTGCAAACCTCAACATTTGTAAAAAAAAAACACATTTTCCTCACATTTCTGTGGTGGAAAGTTCTGGAATCTGCGTGGATCCACAAAATTCTACCCACCCCGCATTCCCCATAGTCTTACGAGAAAAATGGTACCTCACTTGTGTGGGTAGGCCTAGTGCCCGCGACAGGAAACGGCCCAAAACGCAACGTGGACACACCACATTTTCACAGTGAAAACGGACCCTTTTTTTGCAAAGTGCCTAGCTGTAGATTTTGAACCCTAGCTCTGCCGGCACCTAGGGAAACCTAGCAAACCTATACATTTTTGAAAACTGGACACCCAGGGGAATCCAGGATGGGGTGACTTGACTGGCTCTCACCAGGTTCTGTTACCCAGAATCCCTTGCAAACCTCAACATTTGTAAAAAAAAAACACATTTCCTCACATTTCTGTGGTGGAAAGTTCTGGAATCTGTGTGGATCCACAAAATTCCACCCACCCCGCATTCCCCAAAGTCTTCCGAGAAAAATGGTACCTCACTTGTGTGGGTGGGTCAAGTACCCGAGACAGGCAAGGGGCCCAAAACCTATTGAGGCGACATCAAAATTACCTATCACAAAACAACCTGGTTTTGCAAAGGGGGTCCCATGAAATTTTGGCCCCGGGCTCGGCGGCCATCTAGGGAAACCACCAAACCCACACATTTCTGAAAACTAGACACCCGGGGGAGACCAGCAAGGTATGGCTTGCGTGGGTCCCCCAACATTTCCCTACCAAGAATCCCCTGCAAACCTCAAATTTAGCTGAACAAAATCACTTTTTCCTCAAATTTCTGTGTGGGAAAGTTCTGGAATCTGCGTGGATCCACAAATTTCCTACCACCCAGCGTTCCCCCAGGTCTCCCGATAAAAATGGTACCTCACTTGTGTGGGTAGGCATAGTGGCTGCAACAGGAAATGGCCCAAATCGTACTGTGGAGACTTCAAAATTACCTATAACAAAACTACCTAGTTTGGGGGGCACCTGGGGTTTTGGCCCCGGGCTTGCCACCATATAGGGAAGCCTACCAAACCCACACATTTCTGAAAACTAGACACCCTGGGAAGTACAATGAGGTATGGCTTACGTGGATCCCCCAACGTTTCCCTACCCAGAATCTCCTGCAAACCTCAAATTTAGCTGAAAAAAACACATTTTCCACATATTTTTGTGTGGAATCACCATGGCGGCACAAATGTCCTACCCCACAGCGTTCTCCTTAGTGTCCCGAGTAAAATGATACCTCACTTGTGTGGGTGTCCAATGCATAATTGGCTAAAAACTTATTTTTTTAAAAAAAAGTAGCGCTTAGAATTCTCTGTGCTATACCCTTATTCCCTATGTTTTGGGCTCTTCCCAGACACAGGCCCTTGCCCCACCCACACAAGTGAGGTATCATTTTACTCGGGAGACTGAGGGGAATGCTGTGGGGTAGGACATTTGTGCCGTCACGGTGATTCCACCCAAAAATATGTGGAAAATTTGTTTTTTTCAGCAAAATTTGAGGTTTGCAGGGCATTCTGGGTAGGAAAACATTGGGGGATCCACGCAAGCCATACCTTGCTGGACTCCCCCGGGTGTCTAGTTTTCAGAAATGTGTGGGTTTGGTAGTTTTCCAAGATGGCCGCCGAGCCCGGGACCAAAAACCCAGGTGACCCCCCTTGCAAAACCAGGTTGTTTTGTGATAGGTAATTTTGATGTCTCCTCAATAAGTTTTGGGCCCTTGCCTGTCGCGGGTACTTGACCCACCCACGCGAGTGAGGCATCATTTTTATCGGGAGACCTGGGGGAACGCTGGGTGGTAGGAAATTTGTGGATCCACGTAGATTCCAGAACTTTCCCACACAGAAATTTGAGAAAAAAGTGATTTTTTTCAGCTAAATTTGAGGTTTGCAGGGCATTCTGGGTAGGAAAACGTTGGGGGATCCACGCAAGCCATACCTTCCTGGACTGGCCCGGGTCTCTAATTTTCAGAAAGGTGTGGTTTTGGTAGGTTTCCCTAGATGGCCGCAAAGCTCGGGACCAAAAACTCATGTGACCCCCCTTGCAAAACCAGGTCATTTTCGGATACATAGGGGGCATCTGAGTTTTGGTCCCGGGGTCGGCAGCCATCTAGAGAAACATACCAAACCCACACATTTCTGAAAACTAGAGACCCAGGGGAGTCCAGGGAGGTATGGCTTGCGTGGGTCCCCCAACGTTTTCCTACCCAGAATCCCCTGCAAACCTCAAATTTTGATTAAAAAATCACTTTTTTCTCAAATTTCTGTGTGGGAAAGTCCTGGAATCTACGTGGATCCACAAATTTCCTACCACCCAGCGTTCCCCCACGTCTCCCGATAAATATGGTACCTCACTCGCGTGGGTGGGTCAAGTACCCGCGACAGGCAAGGGCCCAAAACGTATTGAGGAGACATCAAAATAGCCTATCACAAAACAACCTGGTTTTGCAAGGGGAGTCACCTGGGTTTTTGGCCCCGGGATCGGCGGCCATCTTGGGAAACCTACCAAACCAACACATTTCTGAAAACTAGACACCCGGGGGAGTCCAGAAAAATATGGCTTGCGTGGGTCCCCCAAAGTTTTTCTACCCAGAATCCCCTGCAAACCTCAAATTTTGAGGAAAAAATCACTTTTTTCTCAAGTTTCTGTGTGGGAAAGTTCTGGAATCTATGTGGATCCACAAATCTCCTATCACCCAGCGTTCCCCCAGGTCTCCCGATAAAAATGGTAGCTCACTCGCGTGTGTGGGTCAAGTACCCGCGACAGGCAAGGGCCCAAAACGTATTGAGGAGACATCAAAATGACCTATCACAAAACAACCTGGTTTTGCAAGGGGGGGTCACCTGGGTTTTTAGCCCCGAGCTCGGCGGCCATCTTGGGAAACTACCAAACACACACATTTCTGAAAAGTAGGCACCCGGAGGAGTCCAGCGAGGTATGGGTTGTGTTGGTCCCCCAACGTTTTCCTACCCAGAATCCCCTGCAAACCTCAAATTTTGATGAAAAAATCACTTTTTTTCTCAAGTTTCTATATGGGAAAGTTCTAGAATCAATGTGGATCCACAAATTTCCTATCACCCAGCGTTCCCCCAGGTCTCCCGATAAAAATGGTACCTCACTCGCGTGGGTGGGTCAAGTACCCGCGACAGGCAAGGGCCCAAAACTTATTGAGGAGACATCAAAATGACCTATCACAAAACAACCTGGTTTTGCAAGGGGGTCACCTGGGTTTTGGCCCCGGGCTCGGCGGCCATCTTGGGAAACTACCAAACACACACATTTCTGAAAAGTAGACACCCGGGGGAGTCCAGCGAGGTATGGCTTGTGTGGATCCCCCAACGCTTTCCTACCCACAATGTCCTGCAAACCTCAAACTTAGCTTAAAAAACCACATTTCCCACATATTTGTGGGTGGAATCACCGTGCCAGCACAAATGTCCTAACCCACAGCATTCCCCTCAGTCTCCCGAGTAAAATGATACCTCACTTGTGTGGGTGGGGCAAGGGCCTGTGACTGGGAAGAGCCCAAAACATAGGGAATAAGGGTATATCACACAGAATTCTAAGCGCTACATTTTTTTAAAAATACGTTTTTAGCCAATTCTGCATTGGACACCCACACAAGTGAGGTATCATTTTACTCGTGACACTAAGGAGAATGATGTGGGGTAGGACATTTGTGCCGCCATGGTGATTCCACACACAAATATGTGGCAAAATTGTTTTTTTCAGCTAAATTTGAGGTTTGCAGGGGATTCTGGGTAGGGAAACATTGGGGGATCCACGCAAGCCATACCTCATTGGACTCCCCAGGGTGTCTAGTTTTTAGAAATGTGTGGGTTTGGTAGGTTTCCCTAGATGGCGGCGAGCCCGGGGCCAAAACCCCAGGTGCCCCCCCAAAACCAGGTAGTTTTGTTATAGGTAATTTTGAAGTCTCCACAGTACGATTTGGGCCATTTCCTGTTGCAGCCACTATGCCTACCCACACAAGTGAGGTATCATTTTTATCGGGAGACCTGGGGGAACGCTGGGTGGTAGGAAATTTGTGCCAGCCCGGTGATGCTATAACTTTCCCACACAGAAATGTGAGTAAAAATTGATTTTTTCAACAAAATTTGAGGTTTACAGGGGATTCTGGGTAGGGAAATGTTGGGGGACCCACGCAAACCATACCTTGCTGGACTCCCCGGTTGTCTAGTTTTCAGAAATGTGTGGGTTTGGTAGGTTTCCCTAGATGGCCGCCGAGCCAGGGCCAAAACTCATGGGACCCCCCTTGCAAAACCAGGTTGTTTTGTGAAAGGTAATTTTGATGTCGCCTCAATAGGTTTTGGGCCCTTGCCTGTCGCGGGTACTTGACCTACCCACACGAGTGAGGTACCATTTTTATCAGGAGACCTGGGGGAACGCTGGGTGGTAGGAAATTTGTGGATCCACGTAGATTATAGAACTTTCCCACACAGAAATCTGGGGAAAAAGATTTTTTCTGCTAAATTTGAGGTTTGCAGGGGATTCTGGGTAGGAAATGTTGGGGGACCCACGCAAGCCATACCTTGCTGGTCTCCCCGGGTGTCTACTTTTCAGAAATGTGTGGGTTTGGTAGGTTTCCTAGATGGCCGCCAAGCCCGGGGCCAAAACTCATGGGACCCCCCTTGCAAAACCAGGTTGATTTGTGATAGGTAATTTTGATCTCGCCTCAATAGGTTTTGGGCCCTTGCCTGTCGCGGGTACTAGGCCTACCCACACAAGTGAGGTACCATTTTTCTCGGAAGACTTTGGGGAATGCAGGGTGGGTGGAATTGTGTGGATCCACGCAGATTCCAGAACTTTCCACCACAGAAATGTGAGGAAATGTTTTTTTTTTTTTTTACAAATGTTGAGGTTTGCAAGGGATTCTGGGTAACAGAACCTGGTGAGAGCCAGACAAGTCACCCCATCCTGGATTTCCCTGGGTGTCTAGTTTTCAAAAATGTATAGGTTTGCTAGGTTTCCCTAGGTGCCGGCAGAGCTAGGGTTCAGAATCTACACCTAGGCACTTTGCAAAAAAAGGGTCAGTTTTCACTGTGAAAATGTGGTGTGTCCACGTTGCGTTTTGGGCCGTTTCCTGTCGTGGCACTAGGCCTACCCACACAAGTGAGGTACCATTTTTCTCGGAAGACTTTGGGGAACACGGGGTGGGTAGAATTTTGTGGATCCACGCAGATTCCAGAACTTTACACCACAGAAATTTGAGGAAAATGTGTATATTTGGACAGATTTTTAGGTTTGCAAGAGATTCTGCGTAACAGAACCTGGTGAGAGCCAGTCAAGTCACCCCATCCTGGATTCCTCTGGGTGTCTAGTTTTCAAAGATGTATAGGTGTGCTAGGTTTCCCTAGGTGCCGGCAGAGCTAGGGTTCAAAATCTACAGCTAGGCACTTTGCAAAAAAATGATCCGTTTTCACTGTGAAAATGTGGTGTGTCCACGTTGCGTTTTGGGCTGTTTCCTGTCGCGGGCACTAGGCCTACCCACACAAGTGAGGTACCATTTTTCTCGGAAGACTTTGGGGAATGCGGGGTGGGTGGAATTTTGTGGATCCATGCAGATTCCAGAACTTTCCACCACAGAAATGTTAGGAAAATGTGGTTTTTTGGACACATTTTTAGGTTTGCCAGGGATTCTGGGTAACAAAACCTGGTGAGAGCCAGTCAAGTCACCCCATCCTGGATTCCCCTGGGTGTCTAGTTTTCAAAAATGTATAGTTTTGCTAGGTTTCCGTAGGTGCTGGCAGAGTTAGGGTTCAAAATCTACAGCTAGGCACTTTGCAAAAAAAGGGTCCGTTTTCACTGTGAAAATGTGGTGTGTCCACGTTGCGTTTTGAGCCGTTTCCTGTCGCGGGCACTAGGCCTACCACTGCAAGTGAGGTACCATTTTTCTCGGAAGACTTTGGGTAACGCAGGGTGGGTGGTATTTTGTGGATCCACGCAGATTCCAGAACTTTCCACCACAGAAATGTAAGGAAAATTTGTTTTTTTGGACACGTTTTTAGGTTTCCAAGGGATTCTGGGTAGGGAAACGTTGGGAGATCCACGCAAGCCATACCTCATTGGACTCCCCGGGGTGTCTAGTTTTCAGAAATATGTGGGTTTGGTAGATTTCCCTAGATGGCAGCGAGCCCGGGGCCAAAACCCCAGGTGCCCCCCCCCAAAACCAGGTAGTTTTGTTATAGGTAATTTTGAAGTCTCCACAGTACGATTTGGCCCATTTCCTGTTGCAGCCACTATGCCTACCCGCACAAGTGAGGTACCATTTTTATCGGGAGACCTGGGGGAACGCTGGGTGGTAGGAAATTTGTGTCAGCCCGGTGATCCTACAACTTTCCCACACAGAAATGTGAGTAAAAATTGATTTTTTCAACAAAATGTGAGGTTTACAGGGGATTCTGGGTAGGGAAATGTTGGGGGACCCACGCACACCATACCTTGCTGGACTCCCCCGGGTGTCTAGTTTTCAGAAATGTGTGGGTTTGGTAGGTTTCACTAGATGGCCGCCGAGCCAGGGGCCAAAAACTCATGGGACCCCCCCTTGCAAAACCAGGTTGCTTTGTGATAGGTAATTTTGATGTCGCCTCAATAGGTTTTGGGCCCTTGCCTGTCGCGGGTACTTGACCTACCCACACGAGTGATGTACCATTTTTATTGGGAGACCTGGGGGAATGCTGGGTGGTAGGAAATTTGTGGATCCACGTAGATTACAGAACTTTCCCACAGAGAAATCTGAGGAAAAGGTGATTTTTTCAGCTAAATTTGAGGTTTGCAGGGGATTCTGGGTAGGGAAATGTTGGGGGACCCACGCAAGCCATACCTTGCTGGTCTCCCCCGGGTGTCTACTTTTCAGAAATGTGTGGGTTTGGTAGGGTTCCTTGATGGCCGCCGAGCCCGGGGCCAAACACTCATGGGACCCCCCCTTGCAAAACCAGGTTGATTTGTGATAGGTAATTTTGATGTCGCCTCAATAGGTTTTGGGCCCTTGCCTGTCGCGGGTACTAGGCGTACCCACACAAGTGAGGTACCATTTTTCTCGGAAGACTTTGGGGAATGCGGGGTGGGTGGAATTGTGTGGGTCCACGCAGATTCCAGAACTTTCCACCACAGAAATGTGAGGAAAATGTGTTTTTTTTTACAAATGTTGAGGTTTGCAAGGGATTCTGGGTAACAGAACCAGGTGAGAGCCAGACAAGTCACCCCATCCTGGATTTCCCTGGGTGTCTAATTTTAAAAAATGTATAGGTTTGCTAGGTTTCCCTAGGTGCCGGCAGAGCTAGGGTTCAGAATCTACACCTAGGCACTTTGCAAAAAAAGGGTCAGTTTTCACTGTGAAAATGTGGTGTGTCCACGTTGCGTTTTGGGCCGTTTCCTGTTGCGGGCACTAGGCGTTAGGTACCATTTTTCTCGGAAGACTTTGGGGAACACGGGGTGGGTAGAATTTTGTGGATCCACGCAGATTCCAGAACTTTCCACCACAGAAATTTGAGGAAATTGTGTATATTTGGACAGATTTTTAGGTTTGTAAGGGATTCTGGGTAACAGAACCTGGTGAGAGCCAGTCAAGTCACCCCATCCTGGATTCCACTGGGTGTCTAGTTCTCAAAGATGTATAGGTTTGCTAGGTTTCCCTAGGTGCCGGCAGAGCTAGGGTTCAAAATCTACAGCTAGGCACTTTGCAAAAAAAGGGTCCGTTTTCACTGTGAAAATGTGGTGTGTCCACGTTGCGTTTTGGGCCAATTCCTGTCGCGGGCACTAGGCCTACCCACACAAGTGAGGTACCATTTTTCTCGGAAGACTTTGGGGAACGCGGGGTGGGTGGAATTTTGTGGATCCACGCAGATTCCAGAACTTTCCACCACAGAAATTTGAGGAAAATGTGTATATTTGGACAGATTTTTAGGTTTGTAAGGGATTCTGGGTAACAGAACCTGGTGAGAGCCAGTCAAGTCACCCCATCCTGGATTTCTCTGGGTGTCTAGTTCTCAAAGATGTATAGGTTTGCTTGGTTTCCCTAGGTGCCGGCAGAGCTAGGGTTCAAAATCTACAGCTAGGCACTTTGCAAAAAAAGGGTCCGTTTTCACTGTGAAAATGTGGTGTGTCCACGTTGCGTTTTGGGCCGTTTCCTGTCGGGGGCACTAGGCCTACCACTACAAGTGAGGTACCATTTTTCTCGGAAGACTTTGGGTAACGCGGGGTGGGTGGTATTTTGTGGATCCACGCAGATTCCAGAACTTTCCACCACAGAAATGTAAGGAAATTTTTTTTTTTTGGCACGTTTTTAGGTTTGCAAGGGATTCTGGGTAACAGAACCTGGTGAGAGCCAGTCAAGTCACCCCATCCTGGATTCCCCAGGGTGTCTAGTTTTCAAAAATTTATAGGTTTGCCAGGTTTCTCTAGGTGCTGGCAGAGTTAGGGTTCAAAATCTACAGCTAGGCACTTTGCAAAAAAAGTGTCCGTTTTCACTGTGAAAATGTGGTGTGTCCACGTTGCGTTTTGGGCCATTTCCTGTTACGGGCACTAGACCTACCCACACAAGTGAGGTACCATTTTTCTCGGAAGACTTTGGGGATCCATTATTGCTTTCATACCCATTTCTACCATTAACTAGAAGGAGGTTGAAAGCACAAAAAATAGCAAATATAGGCTATGTCCCAGAAAAATGCCAAAACTGTGTAAAAAATTTTGGTTTTCTGACAAAAGACTGCTTGTCCCTGAAAGCTGGGAAGATGTTGATTTCAGCACCACAACCCCCTTGTTGATACCATTTTCAGGGAAAAAACCAGACGCTTTCATCTGTAGCCCTTTTTTCCCATTTAAAAAAAAAAAAAAAAAATTAGCTGTATTTTGGCTAATTTCTGGGTCCCCTCCAGGGGAATCCACAAACCGTGGGTACCTTAGAATCCCCATGATATTGGAAGAAAAGGACGCAAATTTGGCGTGGATACCTTATGTGGTCAAAAAGTTACAGGGGCCTAAGCGCAAACTACCCCAAATAGCCAAAAAAAGGCTTAGCACAGGGGGGGAACAGGCCTAGCAGCGAAGGGGTTAAAACATAGCTTGTGGATGATTGGGAGGAAGCTTATCTCTCATTAATCAGTTAATAGTGCGAACCCACTGGGTAAATTTCGGGCGCACCATCGATTTCCAAAGATAATGTGGCCTAATTGATCTGGCTAAGGAAAAAATAGAAATTGACCCTGGAATTTGGATATCTAAATGGAAACGTATTTAGGGGACACGTCTGTAAAAATGAAGACACCCTCATATTTTTACAGCTCACTGAAGTTAAGCTGTGCACCTCAAACACGATCGAATCGTAATCGTTTCTGTAAATATACAAAAACACACAAAAGAGCCATCAGTCGCCTCCAACTGATTAAGGATAAATAGGAAAATATCACAAATCACTAACAACAAGAAGACAGATATCTCCACTGATCAAACTGAGAAAGGTGCTCACCTCCCAGGCCCGACTCTCAAACTGTCAGCCAGAGTGCGCAGGTCGCGGGAGAACAGATGTTAAAGTGATCGCGTGCACTTCAAGCGTGCACGTCGGCCCGATCCCGTTTCAGCTTATCTTACCTCCTTTCAACATGGCCCCGGTCCGCACTAGTGCTTTGTGACCTGGGTAACATTAGAATGGGCGGTGAAAGATAAGTGCGTCAAGAGCAGCTTATAGAATGTAAAACTCCCACATGATTGTAATAGATGTGAAAAAAAGGGGACAGAAAAGATAGTTTATTTTGAGTGCATATTAAAAAATATACATTATATACCAAACTTCAACGACAAAGGTACTGTACAAAATCAACAAAAATATGTGGGTAGATTCGAGGACATCCGGCACTTGAGGAGTAACTGGGGAGGGATTCTCCTGAAATGTGTTATATGCAAGTATAGACCAACAGGGAGGTCTTAAACATTATTCAGGTACATACAATATCACAGGTTCAATATAATGATATCACACATTGTTGTATTTTATTTGTAGACATAGATCAACAAAGGGGTCTTACAGATGATTATGACACATAACATATAATTACAGGTTCAGTACAGTAAGGTCACTGGTTATCCAAGAAGAAAGACTCAGCCATTGTTAAGAGTGGACACCGGTCTGAAATCTCCTCATATTCATTTAGGCCCCTCGTGACTGTGTCCAGATTGTGTATCCATTTGCACTCTCGTAAGCTCGGGATGTTGGCAAAATTGCCACCCCTAGGGTTGGCACTGACCTTTTCTATAACCAACCATTTTAAACTTTCTGCAGGGTGTCCAAACGTGTTGAAATGTTCGACAAGTGGTGCCCCCTGGACCTTGCATCGGATCCTACTTCAGTGTTGTAATATGAGTGCTCTGACGTTTTGTCTAGTCTGGCCTATATATAAGAAGTCACATGGACACAAGAATATGTATATCACATCAACGCTGTTATAATTGGTGTGGTCTTTGAGTGCATAGGTATGATTGTTGTGCATAAAAGACTTGGTCTCCATCGTCAAAGTGCACGCCTTACAGCACCCACACTTAAAATATCCCTTGATTTGGGGCATATTCCACTGGGTCATCAGATTGAACCTTGTGGGTCCATTCAAGAGCGACTTCACTATATGGTACTTAACACTTTTGCCCTGTTTAAAGGAATGCAAAGGTACCTCAGGGGTTTCAACCTCATCGGCTACCAACGACCAGTGTCGGTTTATGATTTTTTTGATTGAGTTACTGCATGTGCAGAACATTGTCACGCAAATCATTCTGTTATGCGATGCCTCTGCACGCTGTTTAGGCTCCAGGAGAGTCTCTCTGGGGTAGAACCTTGCCCTTTTTCGTGACTTATTGAGTAGACTCTAAAGATAGCCTCTGTCTGCTAGCCTAATGATAAGTTCATCTGAATCTCTGAAAAAATCAGCTTTTTAAAAATTAATTTCATTATGGGGCGACTTCTTCCCTGTTGATGTTGCATGCAGGGAATCCCATAAGGTTTTAATATGCCAATATGTATTTTAACTTAAATATCTGATATTCCTGGAATTATATGGAACTAGTATGGGAAGTTAGCTAGTTTAGTACTGAAAATCAGGGGCATGGAGGATGCTTAACCCACTGTTGCTCATATTATGTAGGGATGAGTGATTTTGTAGCTCATGTTCTGAGTGGGGAAACACACTGTACTGAGCTTATGGTTAGCGCTGGACAAAGCTTGTCTTATTAACGGTCAGGTTATTTGTTCAATCAGTTTGCCCTACTGCAGCTCATTCTGTATTGTAATGACTGTGTAAAAAAGCAAATCTTCCAGTCAACTGCATGGCTGCCTTATGCACTGGCAGGTTTTCAAATGAGTTGTTTTAAAATTGCATTTATTAGGCACACTATACAACAAAATAAATTGTCTCTAGGCAGCAGCAATAGGTCTCACTTTGCCAAAGCTTTGTGCCCACCACTAATGGTTTTGCCGATGCTTTTATAATGTGCCAGCATTGGCAAAACCATTAGACTCAGCCAGTCATATCAAAAGTCTAAAAAACATTGTTTTCTATACTTTCAAGATGGCTTTGATGTTACGTCACGCATTGTGATAACGCAAAACAGCTGTCCTCTGAAAACACTGATTTCTATATTATATAGATGGCCACCACGTTGCATAGAGTAGTATATGGAAACAATGACTCCTTTCAAATGCATTGGCCTCAGCAGTACTAAACACTGATTCTGATTAAATATTAATGGGAAAAAGTTAAGATTTTGGATGGGTCACTCAGGCAAATGCTACTGTCCAGGTAGACACATTGAAGGACAAAGCAAACACAATCAATAAATTTGGATTTATTTAGCGCAGCTAATCACCCATGAGTGTATCCAGGCGCTGAGAGGGTTGCTGCATGGGGGCTCCGTTGAACAGCCAGGTCTTGAGTCCTTTTCTTAATTCCAGAAGAGAGGAGGAGGCCCATAGGTGAAGGGGGAGGTCTTTCCAGGACTTCGCCACAAGGTAGGAGAGGGAGCGTCATCCACTGTTGCTGTTGCGAATGGGGGGGTTTGGACGAGGCAGAGCGCAGGTGTCTGGAGGGAAGGTGGATGTACAGTCGGTGGTTGATGTAAGCAAGTCTCTGGTTGTGAAGGGCTTTGAAGGTGTGGATCAACATCTTGAACTGACATCCCTTCTGAATGGGGAACCAGTGGAGCTTCCTAAGGTAGGGGGTGATGTGGGTCCATTTAAGGAGGTCTAGGATGAGTCTGGCTGCTGAGTACTGAATAGTTTGCAGTCTCTTGACGAGGTGTGAAGTGATTCCCACATAGAGTGCACTGCTGTAGTCCAGTCGGCTGGTGACAAGGGCTTGAGTGACGGTCCGTCCGATGGGGAGTCACTTGAAGATCTTGAATGCGAGGGGTGAGGAAGCAGGCAGACAGCACTGAGTTAATCTGTCTTTTCATGGTGAGCTTACTGTCCAGGATGATGCCAAGGTTGCAGCTGTGGTCGGTTGGAGTGGCTGAGGGTCCTGTTTCTGGATGCCACCAGGCGTCTTTCCATGGTGAGATGTTGTTTCTGAAGATCAGCACTTCCGTCTTGTCTGTGTTGAGTTTTAGGCAGCTATCTCTCATCCAGCCAGCAATGCTGGTCATGCACCTGCAGAAGTTGGTCAGCATGTCGGGGGGGGGGTCTTCTGATAGCGAGAGGATGAGCTGGGTATCATCGGCGTAGGAAATTATGTTCTGTCCATCCAATCTGACGACGTTGGCCAAGGGAGTCATGTAAGTGTTGAACATGGTAGGGCTGAGGGACGAACCTTGAGGGACACCACCTATGGTGTGCTTGGGGTCCAAGGTGAAGGGAGGAAGGCGAATTCTCTGGGTTTTCCTCTGGTGAGGAAGGAGGTGATCCACTTGAGGGTGTCCCCATGGATTCCAATGTTGTGAAGCCTTTTCATCAGGGTGTGGTGTGATACTGTGTCGAATTCTGTTGAGAGGTCGAGGAGGAAAAGGGCTGCCATTTTTCCTTGGTCAAGAAAGGATCTGATGTCATCTTTGGCTGCAATCAGGGTGGTTTCGGTGTGTGGTTAGTGTGAAATTTGTATTGGTAAGTGTCCAGAAGATTGTTGATCTGTGAGTTGGTGGTTGATGATCTTCTCAAGGACTTTTGTGGGCGAGGGCAGCTGAGAGATCGGGTGGTACTTCTGGAGTTCGTTGGGGGTAGGCGGATGGTTTCTTGAGTAGGGGTTTGTCTTCTGCATGTTTCCATTCTTTGGAGAAGATGGCAGTGGTGATGGATGCGTTGAAGATGATGGTGAGCTCGCTGCTGATTGTCATGCTCCTGAGGTTGAAGATGTGGTGGGGCAAGGGTTTGTGGGTGCTCCTGAGTGGACGGAGTTCATGATGGCTGTGGTGACTTGCGTGGTGAGCTGGTACCAGGTGGTGAGCCGGTGGTCGTGTTCCTCATTCTTTGGGGTAAGATGGCTGAGGATGTCGGTGGGTTGGGGTCGAAGTTTCCGTAGATGGTGGAGATCTCATTGGTGAAGAAGTCTGCCAGGGTGTCACACAGTTCCGGGGAAGGGGTGATGACGTTTTCGGTGACTGAAGGGCTGGAGAACTCTCTGACAATGTTGAAGAGTTTGTTGCTGTGGTTTGAGCTTGCTTCAATGCCGTTGGCCAGGGCACTTCTTTTTGTCTTTTTCAGGAGTTGGTGGTATTGGTTGAGGGCTGTTTTGAATGTGGTTTGGTAGGTGGGCTTCATGCTGGTGCGCCATTTCTTTGCGAGTTGTTTGCAGGTGCATTTCGTGGTTCTTAGTTCCGTAGTGTACCAACTGGCTTGCTTGGATGACCTCTTGAGCTTGGTGGGCTTGGTGGGAGAGACTCTGTTGGCGCAGTCTGTGATCCATTTGGAGAAGTTCTTGACAGCCTGTTCTAGGTTGGTTGCGGTGTGTGGGCGGGAGGTGTTGGGGGCATTGGTACATTGGCTCTCTGAGATCTTGTTCCAGTTGTGGTGTGAAGTGCTGGGTGGCTTGGGGGCAGTGCAGGGTGATCCCGAGATGGTGAAGTGGGCGATGGCGTGGTCTGTCAAGGTGACCTCGGTGACCTCGGCGACCTGGCTGAAGCTGACTTTGTCACTAGCCGTGAAGATGGGGTCGAGTGTGTGTCCTGCAATGTTTGTGTGGTCGGTGACCAGTTGGGTGAGGCCGATGTTGTTCATGCTTTTGAGGAGGTTGGCGGTGTTGATATCGTTTGAGTCGTCGAGGTGAAAATTGAGATCACTGAGGAAGATGTTGTTTTTTGAGTTGAGGACGAGCTTAGTGATGACATCAGGAATGGCATTGCAAAAACTGGGGTGAGGTCCTCAAGGTCTGTAGGCAAGGATGTCTCTGATGGTGGTTTTGCTGTTGGTTCGAAGAAGTTGGAAGTTGAGGTGTTCCATGAGCTGAGTGACGTCGTCAGCCGTGGTGGTGCAGTGGATGGTTTTCTTGTGGATGATGGTGATTCCACCTGCATGCTTGCTGATAAGGGCTTGGTGTGCAATCTTGTAGCGGTCAGGCATAGCTGAAGCGATGTCGGGCGTGGAGGCACGGTTGAGCCAGGTCTCGGTAAGGTAGATGACGTTGGGGTGATGGTGTCCCAAATCTCTGTGGTGTGCTTACAGAGAGATCGTGCATTGAGCAGGAGGCAGTGGAGAAGGTCTGGGGTGGTCGTTGTAGGTGTAGTAATGGTCGCTGTGCATGCTGATGCTTCGGTGTTGCAGGTGAAGAGGCAGTGACAGCACGTAAAAGGTCCTATTAGGAGGAGGTGCGGCAGCAGCTGTTGTTGTGGAGTCCTGGGTTCGGGGCTTGGAGTTCGGCGGTGGTGTATCTTTGCGTGGTGGTAGAGCCAGGGTTCCAGAAGGGCTTGCCTTTGGCACTCCGGCAGCATGTCCAGGCTGCAGCCTCCATAAGTAGTCCTGTCAGGAGGGGGGACAGGCAGGAGGCGGGAAGTGGAGAGAAGGAGCAAGAGAAAATTAGCAGGAGTGGCACAAAGCATCCCAAAAACAACAGGGACTGAAAGTTAACAGTTAACAACAGCAGCAGAAATACAATGAAACAAAAGAAAGCAGCAGCAGATATACAATAAAAAGAAAAGGCTACAACATAATTCAACGGACTGGCAGAGTCAGTAAACGAGCGATACCACAGCAGTGGGGGAGGAGAACTGCAGGGCGAGTAGCTAGGGCGTAGAAAGGCTGCATTATTAGGGAACAAGCTGGGCAAATAAACAAACATCCATCAGCTTCTTGCCATACAAACTATAATGCCCTGAATAAAGAACTAAACAACTAACTCATCCCGGCTCCCCTAAACAGTTACCGCCCCCTTTAAATTTCCCAATTTAACCTCGTCTGTACCATATCCATCCTTATGCCTCCCTGACGTTTCTCCTAGTACCCTTTGCTTTTCCGGCCTGGCAGGCTTGCCTACCCATGGACCAAACCTGCCATACTTCTGTTCATTTCTTGCCTCTTAACATTCCCTTGGACTCTTCCCTGATACCCCCAAATCCCATCCTGTGCGCCCTTCTGACCGCCAAAAGAAGTAACTGTACTTCAGGCTCCCCACACTGACCACAGTTCTTAAGGCTTGTACTGTACAGCAATGTACCCAGAACCTGCATGAGTCCCGGAATGTTGTAAAAATTGGCCAAGGGAGATAAGTGAAGCCCATCTCTTTAAATAACTCCGGCATATCCTAAACTGTGCTAGAGTGCTTCACAACATTGAATCCCTGTGCCCTACAGAAACCAGAAACGTACCCGTTAAGCTCTAGCCCTGTAATATTCACAAGGTCATTCTATCTTTCATGAATAATCAAGGCATCTGGCTGGCACCACAATTCTTGAATGTGTAACAGCTTGGAAATAAACTGTTCCCATCTCATTTCAGATAACGAAAACCATCTTACTATTTCACAAATTCAATCAACTACTCTCAGCAGCACATCTTCCCGCAAGTGTTCCCCTTCCACTTCAGCCCCTTTTAAATTAGAGTGGCCAAATATTTATATTTCTTTCTTATGGCTGCTGTCCGTTGCCACCTGTTAATTGAGGAAAAAGTTATTGATCAATATCAAAGGTATCACACATCCCTACATGCAGTTACTCTTCCAACTCCCCAAACATTTTAACTCCCTCTCATCAAAACCAATTTGGTAACCTTCTTTTGCAGCCCCTATCCTAAAAGAATGAGTCCCAAAGTCCAACCCATTCAAACCACTACTTTGTAGGCAAAGTAGTGAGACACTAACACTTGCTTAGCCGTCACCTGTTTTCTGTCCACATACGCATCAAATTGTCCATTTCCATGTCCTTTTTAGGTCGAGCATTCGAGACCTATTGTAATTTCTTATGTTAGGTTAAAGCCATCCCCCAGCTTTTGATTTGTTTGTTTCAGTGTCCCTCAAAAATCCTTGCTTGCCAGTGGTCAGTCCTGCCTCTTTGTCCCTCCTTTCTCTCTTCCGTTCCTCCGATGCAGCAGCGACTAAGTACTGTCTCATCACACTACAGTTCTTTGTCTGTTCTCTGGGGGACTACTTTATTTCTTTGTTTCCTGCTCTGTTTCTGTTTGCCTGTGTGTAGTTTCGGCACCATAGCTGATTACATTTAAATATAGTTTTCCTCCCTCCCACCTCCTCCTAATTCCACAGTTTTATTGGGGGTACTTTTTTCGCCATGCCTCCCTCTTCGTGGTTTTATTTTTTAGGCTTTTAAGCAATTTTCGCATTCAACCGTCATTTGGGCTTCTTTTTAGTAGGATATTAGTTTGGGTTTGGGCTTTGTTTTACAGAGGATTGGGCTTGTTTTTTGGTTGAAGAGCAGAACAAGCCTTGGCAGCGCAAAAAGCTGGCAGTGAATGTCCGACTTTTTGGCTTTGCCAGTGCTTGTTATTTTTATTAGGACACTTGGGAGCTTCAAAGTTGGGCGCACTCATAAAATATTGCTTTCACCCTCCCAATTTGCGTTCAGCCCTCCCCACCACCCTTTCCATATGCATCGAGTGAGGCACCATCCGTGTCCTTATGTCATAGAGGGGGAACATTTAGGCCTTTTTTTACAGGCAGATCGCTAGGGCATAACGTCATCACATAGTAAGCCCTTTTTGGCAATTTTATTGGATCGTTTTTCCCAGGAGGAGGATGCCTAGTCTCATTCTGAAATTGAAGACGGGCTGCACTGAGCGACAGTGGGTTGTTATGATTTGTTCTGCTCTGTGATGAGACCGTCAAGGCAGCGCAGGCACGGGAGTCTGCCTGGCTGCTGCTTAGAACCAGCGTGAATGAGCAGGCAAAAAGCACCAGGAATTGGAGAGCTGCTGCCTGCCTTCAAGCCAAAGGAGACACAGAGCTGGGTGGAACAAATCCCTGCCATCGCTGCCTTTTAGCAATGGCAGGAGCCATTTTACCCAGTGTGAAGACACTTGGGAGCTTCAAAGTTGGGCGCACTCATAAAATATTGCTTTCACCCTCCCGATTTGCGTTCAGCCCTCCCCACCACCCTTTCCATATGCATCGAGTGAGGCACCATCCGTGTCCTTATGTCAAAGAGGGGGAACATTTAGGCCTTTTTTTACAGGCAGATCGCTAGGGCATAACGTCATCATATAGGAAGCCCTTTTTAGGTCTCGCCTAGCGACGCAGCGCATGTGCTGCTCGCTTGCGAGATCTATTGTTGTCGATTTAGCTTTTGAAGGGGGACAGGAGATGTGCACGCGCCCGGACAGGCGATGTGCCCCTGTACGGCTCGTGGGGTTTGAGCAGGACGCATGGTCTCTTGCCAATGAATGTTTATGTATGCAGCCAGTCCAGCAGGCCACGAGTACAGGGCAGGGGCTGAGCTTTGTCTGAGTCTAATCACGCATCTAAAGCCCACAGAGAAGCGTTTGAACCAAGAAATACTGCACTCGCTCTTTGACTTTAAAGTTGCAGTGACCGCCGAATCCATCATCTTCCTAGGTGTCCTCTGATATCTACCACACTGCTCCCAAGGTCTTGATGTCCTGTAAGTTGCTGGGTATTCCAGTCTTCACCATTATGAACAAAGCCGTTTCCTGTCTTTGGTTTGACTAATTAACCAGTATTTGACCAGCGCTTCCTCCGCCCACATTTTAGAAATTCCCAGCGGTAAGGGATCACGTGTGTGGAAGCACCACAAAGGAAATAGCAATCTGGGCAAAGAAACAGGTTTGCAAAGGCTGCTGTCAGTAGGATCGATCTGCTGACCCCGCCTGCGGTATTGGCAGAATATGTCTCCAATATACCAGAGAAAGCGGTAATGTGCTGCAGCCAGTAGGTGGTGCCCTAAGGCTGCTGCCGGATATCGGCACAATCCTGGAGGCTACGATCAGGTGCGAGAAGGACCAGATAACACTTGGAGGATGACAAGCCATGTGTCCATTTTTGAATCAGCTTGCTTCCAAAACTCTCAGGAATAATCCAAATAAATATAACTACTATTGTTTGCTATTTTTATTATTTAAATCATTAATTGGCAGAAATTAATTACTATCCACTCCCGCGGTCATTCCCGCACATTTCATATATATATATGCTCCTACCAGATTTTAACTTTCGTTTCCACAAAAAAAATTGAAAACATTTCCGTAAACTTTCATGTATTTTGCAGAAGGTTTTGAGTGTCTCTCATACATTTTGATAAACCGAGCATACAGGCGTTGTCTTTCCTGTATTATGGGTTACATTGACAAAGGCGTATTTCTTACAGACCTGTACGCTGCTCAACTCATGTTTGTGATTCAATATGGCGCATCTTTACGCAGCTAAATACCTTAATGTGAATAGTACACACAAGATACGCCCGTTTATGACTAATAACCCGATCATTCATACGGCGCGCGCGCAGTGCATGTGCATATCTAGGTTTGAGTAGCACTTCAACTCTCTAGGGTCTTCAGAACTTGCCTCCCTCTGTGCTGATGCCTGTGGGGCGGGCGTCTCCAGTGCAGGAAGCTATTTGTCACCACTCACCTCGTCTGAGGATGAATCCCAGACAGCAGTGACCAGCTGGCCAAACCACGACTAACACATAATTGTCTTACTAAATTCACCTTGACTAGGAACGCAGTAATTGCGGTAGAGTAGCCCAGCATAGCTGCAAGTGGTAGCGCCATCTGTGGCTGCACCAATGTCACTGCGCTGCATCATTTCCGGCTTGAAACAGACACTCTGGGCAGTGCTTAATTTGAGGCGGTGATTGCAGGTGTAGCCCACCAGCACTTGTTTTTTGGGAACCGGCATGTACTTTTACCCATCAGACATTGACCAACGACAAGCGTATTTGGGGAAGAGGTGATGCATAAAGGCTAGAGCTGACGACTTCGCAGTTGAGAAATCTAGCTCAAGTCCCGGCCTCGCTCAAAATAATTTGATCTTGGGCAAATTTCTTAATCTCCACATGTTTAAGAAATAATGTAATCTAGTGCTCATGTTAAGCGCTCTAATTGGAAAGTTCAAGCTATATAAAACTGCACAAAATAAACGAGAGAAAAAACACGAGAAGAAGAGACAGTGGGATTGAAAAGCAATTGAAAGAGTGGAATAAAGGGGCAGAGAGTGTAATGTGGTGGAAGAAAGAGGCATGCAGTGGAATCAAGCCAGTGCAGCCTTGACGTTTTTTGTTGCATGCTTCTGAGAAAAACCTTGGACACCAACACGTATTTTATAAAGTAAGCACTGGATATGTGCTTGTATCAGCCAAACTTCGAGCTTCATCACAATGAGAAGTACATTATATTCTGCAGTATTATAGTAATATCAAGCATTGCACAGTTGACTGCTGACAGTAAAACACAGTGGGCATCTGTTAGTGCTGATATATTCAAATCCCACAGACACAAATCTGTTGACGGCATAGGTTCAATATATATATATATATATATATATATGTATATATATATATATATATATATTCACTGAAAAAACCATAGGTTTTAGGGACAGTTATAGTTAGTTGGACATTTCACTCGTACAAAACCATAGAAATTCCCCCGTTATAGTTAGTTCAGCTAACTATAACTCGCGCCCCGCAATGCACTGCTGATGACGTCACATATTACATCACTCATGACATGGTCAGTGACATCACTGATGACATCACTGATGACATCTCAAATGACATCACTGATGACATCACTGATGACATCATCCAGTGACTGTGTGTTTCTGTAAAGTTTAAATATGTTTAATATATATAGGGAAAGGCGTATTGAAGAATGAGTGGGTGTATAAGTGTCTGAATGGATGATTTAGTACGTGAGTGACTGACTCTACCAGTGAGTGATTAAATGTATCTTACTGAATGCATGGGTTAGTGACTAAACTGTGTGAATGTCTGTATCCGTCTGTCTGTTGGTTTGTAAGCGGCTGCATGAGCTTTCTGAATAGCTACATGAGTGTCTACATGGGTTATTGATTGGGTGCCTGAGTGTTTGTGTGGGTGGGGTGTGTGTGACTCTGTGCATAGATGTGTGAGTTGGTGATTCACTGGGTGCATGGTTTCAAGAGTGCATCTGTGATGGACTGTATGGGTGGGTGAGTGTGTGTATGGGTGTGTTAGTGATTGAATGTATATCTCAGTGGTACATGTGTGAGTAACTACATATGTGAAAGGCAGTATATATGTGTGTTGGAGTTTATAAATGGCTATAAGTGAGAGTGTGTGATTGTGAGAGTGGCTGTATGGATGAGTGTGTACTTGTATCAGTGATTGTATAAGAGCGTAAGAATGTGCTAGTATTTGTATGAGTAAGTGAGCTGGTGTGTGTATAACTATATAGGTGAGTAAATGGGTGTGTGATTAAGTTTTTTGCATGACTGACTAGGTGTGTGAGTACCTCTATGGATGAGTGGCGGTGTGTGAGTGTTTATATAGGTGTATGAGTGCATATGATAGTCCTGTACTGAGTGACTAAGTATGAGTGACTGTACGGGTGAGTGAGTGGATGTGTGTGTAGACCTAAGAATCAGTGAGTGGGTATGTAGTTTTTGGTGTTGGAGTGTCTATGGTTTTGAGAATGGCAGTCTGTAATTTAGAGTGGGTGTATCAAAAGTTATATTAGGGTGTGAGAAGATGCATGAAATTATCACATGGATGATGTCATCAGTGATGTCATTTGAGATGTCATCAGTGATGTCATCAGTGATGTCACTGACCATGTCATGAGTGATGTAATATGTGACGTCATCAGCAGTGCATTGCGGGGCGCGAGTTATAGTTAGCTGAACTAACTATAACGGGGGAATTTCTATGGTTTTGTACGAGTGAAATGTCCAACTAACTATAACTGTCCCTAAAACCTATGGTTTTTTCAGTGAATTTCAAAGGTTTTTTAAATGCTAATTTCTAACTATAACGTGTCTGAAACCTATGGTTTTTTCAGTGAATTTCAAAGGTTTTTTAAATGCTAATTTCTAACTATAACGTGCCTGAAACCTATGATTTTTAAGTGAATTTCAAAGGTTTTTTAAATGCTAGTTTCTAACTATGCCTACAGAGGTAGGACATGTGAAGAAAGAAGAAAAAACGCACAGAAAGAAGCAAAAGATGTGCAGAAAGAACCAACAGAGGAGCAGAAAGAGGCCTTGTTGCAAAATCATCCTGTGCCCACAACTTTTTCAGACGGGTACTGGTGGTAACTGACTCTGACTAACCAGAGCCAGTGCTATGCTAAAAGACACTTAGAATACAGTGAAAACACCTACATACACTAGGGAACACTATGCGTTGGGGTACCCCTGTGATTAGCATGACCTCCTCTGCAAGTCCCTAGTACATAATAGGGCAGGGGGATTAAAACTACCTCTTAAAACGCGCTACAGGGCGCGTTTGCACAGTGGTGAAGGGTGGGGGGCCTGAGGTGACATGTGTGCAAACGCACCCCGTGGCGCGTTTTAAGTTGCGAGATTAAGTCCCCTTGAATTCTGAGGGTCCCTGGGGCCCAACTAGCCCCCAGGTACCTACAGTTAGGACCACAGAGCTGAGTTGCAGAGAGGCGTTCCGAGGCCACGCACCTTTTTCACCTCTCTGCAACGCAACTCTGTTGTGCTTACTGAAGGTACCTGGTGGGCTAGTTGGCCCCAGGGTCCCTCAGGATTCAAAGGGAATTAATTCCCCAACTTAAAACGCACCACAGGGCGTGTTTGCGCACATGTCACCTGAGGCCCCGCCCCTCCCTTCACCACTGTGCAAACGCGCCCCGTGGTGCGTTTTAAGTTGGGGGATTAGGTCACCTTGAATCCTGAGGGTCCCTGGGGCCCAACTAGCCCACTAGGTACTTCCAGTAAGCACCACAGGCCTGCGTTGCAACGCCTGTAACAAATTGTGCAGTTGTGTTTAGGTAGTGAAGAGGGTCGTGCTGGGGGTAGTGTTTTAGGGTTTAGGGTAGTGCAGTGGTGTTTGTGTAGTGTAGGGGGTCATGCTGGGGGTAGATTTAGGGTTTAGGGTAGTGCAGTGGTGTTTGGGTAGTGTAGGGAGTCGTGCTGGGGGAGTGTTTTAGGGTTTAGGGTAGTGCAGTGGTGTTTGGGTAGTGTAGGGGTCGTGCTGGGGTAGTGTTTTAGGGTTTAGGGTAGTGCAGTGGTGTTTGGGTAGTGTAGGGAGTCGTGCTGGGGTAGTGTTTTAGGGTTTAGGGTAGTGCAGTGGTGTTTGGGTAGTGTAGGGAGTCGTGCTGGGGGTAGTGTTTTAGGGTTTAGGGTAGTGCAGTGGTGTTTGGGTAGTGTAGGGGTACTGCTGGGGGTAGTTTTTTAGGGTTTAGGGTAGTGCAGTGGTGTTTGGGTAGTGTAGTGGTTCGTGCTGGGGTAGTTTTTTAGGTTTTAGGGTAGTGCAGTGGGGTTTGTGTAGTGTAGCGGGTAGTGTTTTAGGGTTTAGGGTAGTGCAGTGGTGTTTGTGTAGTGTAGGAGGTCGTCGTTTAGGGTTTAGGGTAGTGCAGTGGTCTTTGGGTAGTGTAGGGAGTCGTGCGGGGGTAGTGTTTTAGGGTTTAGGGTAGTGTAGGGGGTCATGCGGGGGGTAGTGTTTTAGGGATTAGGGTAGGGCATTGGTGTTTGGGTAGTGTAGGGGGTCATGCGGGGGGTAGTGTTTTAGGGTTTAGGGCAGTGCAGTGGTGTTTGGGTAGTGTAGGGGTCGTGCTGGGGGAGTGTTTTAGGGTTTAGGGCAGTGCTGTGGTGTTCGGGTAGTGTAGGGGTCGTGCTGGGGGAGTGTTTTAGGGTTTAGGGCAGTGCAGTGGTGTTCGGGTAGTGTAGGGGGTTGTGCTGGGGGAGTGTTTGAGGGTTTAGGGCAGTGCAGATGTGTTTGGGTAGTGTAGGGGGTTGTGCTGGGGGTAGTATTTTAGGGTTTAGGGTAGTGCAGTGGTCTTCGGGTAGTGTAGGGGGTCGTGCTGGGGGTAGTGTTCTAGGGTTTAGGGCAGTGCAGTGGTGTTTGGGCAGTGTAGGGGGTAATGCTGGGGGTGGTGTTTTAGGGTTTAGGGCAGTGCAGTGGTGTTCGGGCAGTGTAGGGGGTCGTGCTGGGGGTGGTGTTTCAGGGTTTAGGGCAGTGCAGTGGTGTTCGGGCAGTGTAGGGGGTGGTGTTTCAGGGTTTAGGGCAGTGCATTGGTGTTCGGGCAGTGTAGGGGGTCGTGCTGGGGCTGGTGTTTCAGGGTTTAGGGCAGTGCAGTGGTGTTCGGGCAGTGTAGGGGCGGTGCAGGGGTGGTGTTTCAGGGTTTAGGGCAGTGCAGTGGTGATCGGGCAGTGTAGGGGGTCATGCAGGGGGTGGTGTTTCAGGGTTTAGGGCAGTGCAGTGGTGTTCGGGCAGTGTAGGGGTCGTGCTGGGGCTGGTGTTTCAGGGTTTAGGGCAGTACATTGGTGTTCGGGCAGTGTAGGGGATCGTGCTGGGGCTGGTGTTTCAGGGTTTAGGGCAGTGCAGTGGTGCTTGTGTAGTGTAGGGGGTCGTGCTGGGGTAGTGTTTTAGGGTTTAGGGTAGTGCAGTGGTGTTTGTGTAGTGTAGGGGGTAATGTTTTAGGGTAGTGCAGTGGTGTTTGGGTAGTGTAGGGGGTCGTGCTGGGGGTAGTGTTTTAGGATTTAGGTTAGTGCAGTGGTGTTTGTGTAGTGTAGGGGGTCGTGCTGGGGGTAGTATTTTAGGGTTTAGGGTAGTGCAGTGGGGTTTGTGTAGTGTAGCGGGTAGTGTTTTAGGGTTTAGGGTAGTGCAGTGGTGTTTGTGTAGTGTAGGAGGTCGTCGTTTAGGGTTTAGGGTAGTGCAGTGGTCTTTGGGTAGTGTAGGGAGTCGTGCGGGGGGAGTGTTTTAGGGTTTAGGGTAGTGTAGGGGGTCATGCGGGGGTAGTGTTTTAGGGATTAGGGTAGGGCATTGGTGTTTGGGTAGTGTAGGGGGTCATGCGGGGGTAGTGTTTTAGGGTTTAGGGCAGTGCAGTGGTGTTTGGGTAGTGTAGGGGGTCGTGCTGGGGGAGTGTTTTAGGGTTTAGGGCAGTGCTGTGGTGTTTGGGTAGTGTAGGGGGTCGTGCTGGGGGAGTGTTTTAGGGTTTAGGGCAGTGCAGTGGTGTTCGGGTAGTGTAGGGGGTCGTGCTGGGGGAGTGTTTGAGGGTTTAGGGCAGTGCAGATGTGTTTGGGTAGTGTAGGGGTTGTGCTGGGGGTAGTATTTTAGGGTTTAGGGTAGTGCAGTGGTCTTCGGGTAGTGTAGGGGGTCGTGCTGGGGGTAGTGTTCTAGGGTTTAGGGCAGTGCAGTGGTGTTTGGGCAGTGTAGGGGGTAATGCTGGGGGTGGTGTTTTAGGGTTTAGGGCAGTGCAGTGGTGTTCGGGCAGTGTAGGGGGTCGTGCTGGGGGTGGTGTTTCAGGGTTTAGGGCAGTGCAGTGGTGTTCGGGCAGTGTAGGGGTGGTGTTTCAGGGTTTAGGGCAGTGCAGTGGTGTTTGGGCAGTGTAGGGGGTCGTGCAGGGGTGGTGTTTCAGGGTTTAGGGCAGTGGTGTTCGAGCAGTGTAGGGGGTCGTGCTGGGGTGGTGTTTCAGGGTTTGGGGCAGTGCAGTGGTGTTCGAGCAGTAAAGGGGGTCGTGCTGGGGGTGGTGTTTCAGGGTTTAGGGCAGTGCAGTGGTGTTCGGGCAGTGTAGGGGGCGGTGCAGGGGGTGGTGTTTCAGGGTTTAGGGCAGTGCAGTGGTGTTCGGGCAGTGTAGGGGGTCATGCAGGGGGTGGTGTTTCAGGGTTTAGGGCAGTGCAGTGGTGTTCGGGCAGTGTAGGGGTCGTGCTGGGGCTGGTGTTTCAGGGTTTAGGGCAGTACATTGGTGTTTGGGCAGTGTAGGGGGTCGTGCTGGGGCTGGTGTTTCAGGGTTTAGGGCAGTGCAGTGGTGTTCGGGCAGTGTAGGGGGTTGTGCTGGGGCTGGTGTTTCAGGGTTTAGGGCAGTGCAGTGGTGTTCGGGCAGTGTAGGTGGTCGTGCTGGGGCTGGTGTTTCAGGGTTTAGGGCAGTGCAGTGGTGTTCGTGCAGTGTATGGGGTGGTGTTTCAGGGTTTAGGGCAGTGGTGTTCAGGCAGTGTAGGGGGTCTTGCTGGGGTTGATGTTTCAGGGTTTAGGGCAGTGCAGTAGTGTTTGGGCAGTGTAGGGGGTCGTGCTGGGGGTGGTGTTTCAGGGTTTAGGGAAGGCAGTGGTGTTCCGGCAGTGTAGGAGGTCATGCAGGGGGTGGTGTTTCAAGGTTTAGGGCAGTGCAGTGGTGTTCGGGCAGTGTAGGGGGTCGTGCTGGGGGTGGTGTTTCAGGGTTTAGGGCAGTGCAGTGGTGTTCGGGCAGTGTAGGGTGTCGTGCTGAGGGGTGGTGTTTCAGGGTTTAGGGCAGTGCAGTGGTGTTCGGGCAGTGTAGGGGGTCGTGCAGGGGCTGGTGTTTCAGGGTTTAGGGTAGTGCAGTGGTGTTTGGGCAGTGTAGGGGGTCATGCAGGGGTGGTGTTTCAGGGTTTAGGGCAGTACAGTGGTGTTCGGGCAGTGTAGGGGGTCTTGCTGGGGGTGGTGTTTCAGTGTTTAGGGCAGTGCAGTGGTGTTCGGGCAGTGTAGGGGGTCTTGCTGGGGCTGGTGTTTCAGGGTTTAGGGCAGTGCAGTGGTGTTCGGGCAGTGTAGGGGGTCGTGCTGGGGCTGGTGTTTGTGGGTTTAGGGTAGTGCACTGGTGTTCGGGCAGTGTAGGGGTCGTGCTGGGGCTGGTGTTTCAGGGTTTAGGGCAGTGCAGTGGTTTTCGGGCAGTGTAGGCGGTCGTGCTGGGGCTGGTGTTTCAGGGTTTAGGGCAGTGGTGTTCGGGCAGTGTACGGGGTTGTGCTGGGGCTGGTGTTTCAGGGTTTAGGGCAGTGCAGTGGTGTTCGGGCAGTGTAGGAGGTCATGCTGGGGGTGGTGTTTCAGGGTTTAGGGCAGTGCAGTGGTGTTCGGACAGTGTAGGGGGTCGTGCTGGGGCTGGTGTTTCATGGTTTAGGGCAGTGCAGTGGTGTTCGGGCAGTGTAGGGGGTCGTGCTGGGGGTGGTGTTTCAGGGTTTAGGGCAGTGCAGTGGTGTTCGGGCAGTGTAGGGGGTCATGCTGGGGGTGGTGTTTCAGGGTTTAGGGCAGTGCAGTGGTGTTCGGGCAGTGTAGGGGGTCTTGCTGGGGGTGGTGTTTCAGGGTTTAGGGCAGTGGTGTTCGGGCAGGGTAGGGGGTCTTGCTGGGGGTGATGTTTCAGGGTTTAGGGCAGTGCAGTGGTGTTCGGGCAGTGTAGGGGGTCTTGCTGGGGGTAGTGTTTCGGGGTTTAGGGCAGTGCAGTGGTGTTTGTGCAGTGTAGGGGGTCGTGCTGGGGGTGGTGTTTCAGGGTTTAGGGCAGTGCAGTAGTGTTCGGGCAGTGTAGGGGATCGTGCAGGGGGTGGTGTTTCAGGGTTTTGGGCAGTGCAGTGGTGTTCGGGCAGTGTAGGGGGTCGTGCTGGGGGTGGTGTTTCAGGGTTTAGGGCAGTGCAGTGGTGTTTGGGCAGTGTAGGGGGTCGTGCAGGGGTGGTGTTTCAGGGTTTAGGGCAGTGCAGTGGTGTTCGGGCAGTGTAGGGGTCGTGCTGGGGCTGGTGTTTCAGGGTTTAGGGCAGTGCAGTGGTGTTCGGGCAGTGTAGGGGGTCTTGCTGGGGGTGGTGTTTCAGGGTTTAGGGCAGTGGTGTTCGGGCAGTGTAGGGGGTCTTGCTGGGGGTGATGTTTCAGGGTTTAGGGCAGTGCAGTGGTGTTCGGGCAGTGTAGGGGGTCTTGCTGGGGGTAGTGTTTCAGGGTTTAGGGCAGTGCAGTAGTGTTCGGGCAGTGTAGGGGGTCGTGCAGGGGGTGGTGTTTCAGGGTTTAGGGCAGTGCAGTGGTGTTCGGGCAGTGTAGGGGGTCATGCTGGGGGTGGTGTTTCAGGGTTTAGGGCAGTGGTGTTCGGGCAGTGTAGGGGGTCGTGCTGGGGGTGGTGTTTCAGGGTTTAGGGCAGTGGTGTTCGGGCAGTGTAGGGGGTCTTGCTGGGGGTGATGTTTCAGGGTTTAGGGCAGTGCAGTGGTGTTCGGGCAGTGTAGGAGGTCTTGCTGGGGGTAGTGTTTCAGGGTTTAGGGCAGTGCAGTGGTGTTCGGGCAGTGTAGGGGGCGTGGTGGGGGTTGTGTTTCAGGGTTTAGGGCAGTGCAGTGGTGTACAGGCAGTGTAGGGGGTCGTGAAGGGGGTGGTGTTTCAGGGTTTAGGGCAGTGCAGTAGTGTTCGGGCAGTGTAGGGGGTCGTGCTAGGGTTGGTGTTTCAGGGTTTAGGGCAGTGCAGTGGTGTTCGGGCAGTGTAGGGGGTCGTGCAGGGGCTGGTGTTTCAGGGTTTAGGGCAGTGCAGTGGTGTTCGGGCAGTGTAGGGGGTCGTGCTGGGGGTAGTGTTTTAGGGTTTAGGGTAGTGCAGTGGTGATTGTGTAGTGTAGGGGTCGTGCTGGGGTAGTGTTTTAGGGTTTAGGGTAGTGCAGTGGTGTTTGTGTAGTGTAGGGGGTCATGTTTTAGGGTAGTGCAGTGGTGTTTGGGTAGTGTAGGGGGTCGTGCTGGGGGTAGTGTTTTAGGATTTAGGTTAGTGCAGTGGTGTTTGTGTAGTGTAGGGGGTCGTGCTGGGGGTAGTATTTTAGGGTTTAGGGTAGTGCAGTGGTGTTTGTGTAGTGTAGGGGGTCATGTTTTAGGGTAGTGCAGTGGTGTTTGGGTAGTGTAGGGGGTAGTGCTGGGGGTAGTGTTTTAGGATTTAGGTTAGTGCAGTGGTGTTGGGGTAGTGTTTTAGCATTTAGGGTAGTGCAGTGGTGTTTGTGTAGTGTAGGGGGTCATGCTGGGGGTAGTGTTTTAGGGTTTAGGATAGTGCAGTGGTGCTTGTGTAGTGTAGGGGGTCGTGCTGGGGGTAGTGTTTTAGGGTTTAGGGTAGTGCAGTGGTGTTTTTGTAGTGTAGGGGGGGTCATGTTTTAAGATGCAACGCTCCAATACCTGACCAGTCTGCACTACATAAAACTGCAAAAAACTAAAAATAAAAAGTGTTTTGCACACTTTTGTCATTGGGCTATATGTGGGCTACATCTGGGTAATATTTGTGCTACATTTGGGCTCTTTTTTCACTGGTGGCCATCTTGGAAGTCTTCTTTGTTATGAAGTTTCCTAATTTCCTCATTTACTGCAGTCTCCTCAGTAGGAAATGCTTTCAGTTTTTTACTTAGATTCCATCAAGAAGGCATTCAGATGTGTCACACATTTGCCATAAATTCAGAATGTTAGCACTCTAGTTGTTCATTAGATCACTGTAGTAAAGCTACTGCTCACCAAGGAGTTAACTGGAAGTCTACTGCTGGTATTGAAAGTGATTGTTTCAGTCTGCATGTCAGAATTTTCTAATGAAATAGAAGAGGATTTGAGATCTCACTTAAAACATGCACTAAATTTTCTTTTTGCAGCACTAACTATAATTTCTATGGCAAAATGAACCCCCTCATTTTGTTCCTTTTTAAATTAAATGTTTTAAGTGTTACCAGTTTATTCCAATCAAGATGGCTTCAGGTGTGCCATACTTTTGTCATAAGTAAGGCTGTTAGCACTCTAGTTGTTCTTTAGAACACTCTGGGAAGCTGCAGTAGAACACAAAGGCATCAACTGACAGGCTGCTCCTGTTGAAATATAACAGGAAGATATTTGAGATCTCACTTAAAACATGTCCTAATTTTTCTTTCTACAGCACTAACCATAATTTCTATGGCAAAATTAACCCCCTCATTTTGTTCCTTTTTAAATTATATGTTTTAAGTGTTACCAGTTTATTCCAATCAAGATGGCTTCAGGTGTGCCATACTTTTGTCATAAGTAAGACTGTTAGCGCTCTAGTTGTTCTTTAGAACACTCTGGGAAGCTGCAGTAGAACACAAAGGCATCAACTGACAGGCTGCTCCTGTTGAAATATAACAGGAAGATATTTGAGATCACACTTGAAACATGTCCTAATTTTTCTTTCTACAGCACTAACCATAATTTCTATGACAAAATGAACCCCATCATTTTGTTCCTTTTTAAATTAAATGTTTTAAGTGTTACCAGTTTATTCCAATCAAGATGGCTTCAGGTGTGCCATACTTTTGTCATAAGTAAGACTGTTAGCGCTCTAGTTGTTCTTTAGAACACTCTGGGAAGCTGCAGTAGAACACAAAGGCATCAACTGACAGGCTGCTCCTGTTGAAATATCACAGGAAGATATTTGAGATCACACTTGAAACATGTCCTAATTTTTCTTTCCAGAGCACTAACCATAATTTCTATGACAAGATGAACCCCATCATTTTGTTCCTTTTTAAATTAAATGTTTTAAGTGTTACCAGTTTATTCCAATCAAGATGGCTTCAGGTGTGCCATACTTTTGTCATAAGTAAGGCTGTTAGCACTCTAGATGTTCTTTAGAACACTCTGGGAAGCTGCAGTAGAACACAAAGGAATCAACTGACAGTCTCTGCCCTTGTTGGATGTACATGTTTTACTGAGAATGTCAGACTTCATTCTCACATGACTGAGAAAGATAATGTGAATTTACAGAAAATATGCTCTCATTTTAGCTTCTGGAGCACCTTCCAAAACTGTATGGGACAAGCATGTGAAAATAGTTTTCTCTCAAACATGATTCATGATATCCCAGCAGAAGGTTTTTCACAGGGTAAAATCACCTTAGAACACACCACAATTCCTGAAATTAGTATGGTACCATCAACAAATGAATTCTAATGTAACTAAAGTCTGTTATCACCCTTTATAGTTCTCCTTTTGGTAACCCTCAAAATCTTCGATTCACTACAATGCATTTCAATGGGGTACTATCATTTATATTGGTCCCAAGATGGCTGCCAGCAATTCCAGGATGAAGTGCTGACAGCCAATCAGATCTCACGATGACATGTGTGGTTAGGCTCCGCCCAGATATATATGTGTTTTTACTTTTGATTTTCTCAGCAACTACTGAACGGATTTACACCATTTAACAAAAAGGGTTCTTTCTGAACCAAGAACTACCTCTTTGCCAAATTTGGTGTAATTCCGTTCAGCAGTTCGGGCTGTAGCCTTGCATAAAGTTTCCTATGGGAAATTGATTTTTTTACTCTTATTTTTTAATTTCTCCGCAACTACTGAACGGATTTACACCATTTAACAAAAAGGGTTCTTTCTGAACCAAGAACTACCTCTTTGCCAAATTTGGTGTAATTTCGTTCAGCAGTTCGGGCTGTAGCCGTGTCTAAAGTTTCCTACGGGAAAATGAATGGGGAAAACACGTTTTGGGACCCCCTTTTTCTCGGCCCCCGCTGACGAATCACCCCGAAACTTTCAGGGTAGGAGCGGACCGGAGCGGGCCATAAAGTTTGAAAATTTCGCGAAGATTCGTCAACCGACGCAAGAGTTATTTCAAATAGAATGTCGCGGATTTCCTATGGAAAATAGGTCCTAACTATAACTATCTACTGGCGACCGCCAGTAGATAATATATATATATATATATATTCACTGAAAAAACCATAGGTCTTAGGGAAAGTTATAGTTAGTTGGACATTTCACTCGTACAAAACCAGAGAAATTCCCCCGTTATTGTTAGTTCACCTAACTAGAACTCGCGCCCCCGCAATGCACTGCTGATGACGTCACATATTACATCACTCATGACATGGTCAGTGACATCACTGATGACATCACTGATGACATCTCAAATGACATCACTGATGACATCATCCAGTGACTGTGTGTCTCTGTAAAGTTTAAATATGTTTAATATATATAGGGAAATGCGTATTGAAGAATGAGTGGGTGTATAAGTGTCTGAATGGATGATTTAGTAGGTGCGTGACTGACTCTATAAGTGAGTGATTATACGTATCTTACTGAATGCATGGGTTAGTGACTAAACTGTGTGAATGTCTGTATCCGTCTGTCTGTTGGTGTGTAAGCGGCTGCATGGGTTTGTGAATAGCTACATGAGTGTCTATATGGGTTATTGATTGGTTGTTTGAGTATCTGTATGGGTGCCTGAGTGTTTGTGTGGGTGGGGTGTGTGTGAACTGTGCATAGATGTGTGAGTGGGTGATTGACTGGGTGCATGGTTTCAAGAGTGCATCTGTGATGGACTGTATGGGTGGGTGAGTGTGTGTATGGGTGTGTTAGTGAGTGAATGTATATCTCAGTGGTACATGTGTGAGTAACTACTTATGTGAAAGGCAGTATATATGTGTGTTGGAGTATATAAATGGCTATAAGTGAGAGTGTGTGATTGTGAGAGTGGCTGTATGGATGAGTGTGTGCTTGTATCAGTGATTGTATAAGAGCGTAAGAATGTGCTAGTATTTGTATGAGTAAGTGAGCTGGTGTGTGTATGACTGTATAGGTGAGTAAATGGCAGTGTGATTAATTATTTGCATGACTGACTAGGTGTGTGAGTACCTCTATGGATGAGTGGCGGTGTGTGAGTGTCTATATAGGTGTATGAGTGCATATGATAGTCCTGTACTGAGTGACCATAAGTATGAGTGACTGTACGGATGAGTGAGTGGATGTGTGTGTAAACCTAAGAATCAGTGACTGGGTATGTAGTTATTGGTGTTGGAGTGTCTATGGTTTTGAGAATGGCAGTCTGTAATTTAGAGTGGGTGTATCAAAGGTTATATTAGGGTGTGAGAAGATGCATCAAATTATCACATGGATGATGTCATCAGTGATGTCATTTGAGATGTCATCAGTGATGTCATCAGTGATGTCACTGACCATGTCATGAGTGATGTAATATGTGACGTCATCAGCAGTGCATTGCGGGGCACGAGTTCTAGTTAGGTGAACTGACTATAACGGGGGAATTTCTCTGGTTTTGTACGAGTGAAATGTCCAACTAATTATAACTTTCCCTAAAACCTATGGTTTTTTCAGTGAATTTCTAAGGTTTTTAAATGCTAATTTCTAACTATAACGTGCCTGAAACCTATGGTTTTTTCAGTAAATTTCAAAGGTTTTTTAAATGCTAATTTCTAACTATAACGTGCCTGAAACCTATGGTTTTTTAAGTGAATTTCAAAGGTTTTTAAATGCTAGTTTCTAACTATGCCTACAGAGTTAGGACATGTGAAGAAAGAAGAAAAACGCAGAGAAAGAAGCAAAAGAAATGCAGAAAGAAGCAACAGAAGTCCATAAAGACGAAGAAAAGTGCAGGAAGAAGCAAGACATGTGCAGAAGGAACCAACAGAGGAGCAGAAAGAGGCCTTGTTGCAAAATCATCCTGTGCCCACAACTTTTTCAGACGGGTACTGGTGGTAACTGACTCTGAGTAACTAGGCCTAGAGCCAGTGCTATGCTAAAAGACAATTAGAATACAGTGAAAACACCTACACACACTAGGGAACACTATGCGTTGGGGTACCCCTGTGATTAGCATGACCTCCTCTGTAAGGCCCTAGTACATAATAGGGCAGGGGATTAAAACTACCTCTTAAAATGCGCCACGGGGCGCGTTTGGACAGTGGTGAAGGGAGGGGGGGGCCTGAGGTGACATGTGTGCAAACACGCCCTGTGGCCGTTTTAAGTTGAGAGATTAAGTCCCCTTGAATCCTGAGGGTCCCTGGGGTCCAACTAGCCCACTAGGTACCTCCAGTAAGCGCCACAGAGCTGCGTTGCAGAGAGGTGTAAAAATGGGCGTGGCCTGGACCACCTCTCTGCAACGCAGGCCTGTGGCGCTTACTGGAGATACCTGGTGGGCTAGTTGGCCCCCCCAGGGGCCCTCAGGATTGAAGGGGACTTAATTCCCCAACTTAAAACGCACCACAGGGCGTGTTTGCACACATGTCACCTCAGGCCCCGCCCTCCCTTCACCACTGTGCAAACGCGCCCGTGGCGCATTTTAAGTTGGGGGATAAAGTCCCTTGAATCCTGAGGGTCCCTGGGGTCCAACTAGCCCACCAGGTACCTCCAGTAAGCGCCACAGAGCTGCGTTGCAGAGAGGTGTAAAAGGGGCGTGGCCTGGACCACCTCTCTGCAACGCAGCCCTGTGGCGCTTACTGGAGGTACCTGGTGGGCTAGTTGGCCCCCAGGGACCCCCAGTATTGAAGGGGAATTAATTCCCCAACTTAAAACGCGCCACAGGGCGCGTTTGCAGTGTGTTGCTGGAGGGGGCGGGGCCTCCGGCACGATGTCGGTCTTTTGAAAAAAAAACAATTTTAAGAAGGGGGGCTGTGTGGCCCCCTTCTTTTTCATTTTTTTGGGCCCTGGGGACCACATCCCCCAGGGACTGACCACTTTTTTAAAATAAAAAAAAAATCTAAACGGGAAGGGGGCCGCGTGGGCCCCCCTCCCGTGGCCAATTCCGGCCGCGGGGACCCCATCCTCCGGGGCATGCCAACTTTTTTAATTTGTTTTTATGGAGGGGGGCTGCGTGGCCCCCCTCCTCAGGCCATTTATGGCCCCGGGGACCCCATCCCCCGTGCCCGGCCTTTGCGGTGTTTTTTAAATTTTTTAATTTTTTATTTGAGGGAGGGGGGCCACGTGGCCCCCCTCCCGGGCCACTTCTAGCCCCGGGGACCCCATCCCCCGGGGCTGGCCCTATTCGTTGGGGACCGTAGGGGGGGCCCCAATGCCCCCACGGTCCCGCCGGCTCCCCGCCTCCTGCGGGAGCCGGCATTGCTTTCCACACGGGGAGCTGCTAACATGCAGCTCCCCATATGGAAAAGCAATTTGGTTTGGATTTTGAAAGCGAGAGCAGGTTTCCTGCTCTCGCTTCAAAACCCAAACAAGTTTGCTATTGCAGGGCGGGAGCCGCGAGGCTCCCGCCCTGCCATAGCAACAGCAGTGTCCCGGGGGTGGGCACCCCGGGACACTGCAGGAGCCGGCCCTGGGGGGTGGCGGTCCCCAGGGCCATCACAGGCTCCAGGAGGCCCCGGGGAGGTGGTGGTCTCGGGGCGTGTGGGGGGGCTCGAGCCCCCCACACAGGTAAATTATTTTTAAAACAAGCCCCGGGGTGGCGGTCTCCGGGGCTGCGGGGGGCTGTGTGCCCCCACAAATATTTGACATTAAAAAAACCAAGCCCCGGGGGTGGCGGTCCCCGGGGCTGCGGGGGGGCTGTGTGCCCCCTGCAAATATTTTAGAAAAGCCCCGGGGGGTGGCGGTTCCCGGGGCTGCGGGGGCCCCCCTGGGCCCCCGCAATTATGTTGAACATGACCCCGGGACCTGGCCCACCCGGGGGCTAAATATTAATGAAGCGCGGGAGGCCGCGCTTCGTTTTTTTTTTTCACGGCGGAATTCGCGGATCCTACGTGAATTTCGCCGTTTAAAAAAAAAAGAAGCTTTTTTCGGCCCTGAGCAGGCCTAGGGGGTCAGGGTGTTTCTACCCTGCCCCCTTTCCTTGTTTTTAGCGTTTGTTTTTCTCTTTTCTTGTGACTCGGTTCACAAGATGGCTGCCAACACTTCCTGGTTTGGAGTGTTGACAGCCAATTAGAATAAAGCTCGTGGTCGGGAGGGTACGCGGATCCTCCGTGCCTCTATATATCGAAACTTTTATTTTTTGATTTTCTCAGCAACTACTGAACGAATTTACACCATTTAAAAAGGGCGCTTTCTGAACCAAGCACTACCTTTTGCCAAATTTGGTGTAATTCCGTTCAGCAGTTCAAGCTGTAGCCGTGTCTAAAGTTTCCTATGGGAAATTCATTTTTCGCCCTCTTTTTTTAAAATTTCTCCGCAACTACTGAACGGATTTACACCATTTAAAAAAGGGTGCTTTCTGAACAAAGCACTACCCTTTTGCCAAATTTGGTGTAATTCCGTTCAGCAGTTCGGGCTGTAGCCGTGTCTAAAGTTTCCTATGGGAAATAACATGGAGAAAACACGTTTTGGGACCCCCCTTTTTTCTCGGTTCCCGCTTGCCCAATCACCCCGAAACTTTCAAGATATGAGCTGACCGGAGCGCCCCACTAGTTTTGAAAATTTCGCGAAGATTCGTCAACCGGCGCCAAAGTTATTGGGAAAAGAAAAAACGCTTTTCCTATGGAAAATAGGTCCTAACTATAACTACCTACTGGCGACCGCCAGTAGGTAATATATATATATTATCTACTGGCGGTCGCCAGTAGATAGGTATAGTTAGGACCTATTTTCCATAGGAAATCCGCAACATTCTATTTGAAATAACTCTTGCGTCTGTTGAGGAATCTTCGCGAAATTTTCAAACTTTATGGCCCGCTCCGGTCCGCTCCTACCCTGAAAGTTTCGGGGTGATTCGTCAAGCGGGGGCCGAGAAAAAGGGGGTCCCAAAATGTGTTTTCCCCATTCATTTTCCCATAGGAAGCTTTAGCCACGGCTACAGCCTGAACTGCTGAACGGAATTACACAAAATTTGGCAACGAGCGAGTTCTTGGTTCAGAAAGAACCCTTTTTGTTAAATGGTGTAAATCCGTTCAGTAGTTGCGGAGAAATTAAAAAAATAAGAGTCAAAAATCAATTTCCCATAGGAAACTTTATGCAAGGCTGCATCCCGAACTGCTGAACGGAATTACACCAAATTTGGCAAAGAGGTAGTTCTTGGTTCAGAAAGAACCCTTTTGTTAAATGGTGTAAATCCGTTCAGTAGATGCTGAGAAAATCAAAAGTAAAAACACATATATATCTGGGCGGAGCCTAACCACACATGTCATCGTGAGATCTGATTGGCTGTCAGCACTTCATCCTGGAATTGCTGGCAGCCATCTTGGGACCGATATAAATGATAGTACCCCATTGAAATGCATTGTAGTGAATCGAAGATTTTGAGGGTTACCAAAAGGAAAACTATAAAGGGTGATAACAGACTTTAGTTACATTAGAATTCATTTGTTGATGGTACCATACTAATTTCAGGAATTGTGGTGTGTTCTAAGGTGATTTTACCCTGTGAAAAACCTTCTGCTGGGATATCATGAATCATGTTTGAGAGAAAACTATTTTCACATGCTTGTCCCATACAGTTTTGGAAGGTGCTCCAGAAGCTAAAATGAGAGCATATTTTCTGTAAATTCACATTATCTTTCTCAGTCATGTGAGAATGAAGTCTGACATTCTCAGTAAAACATGTACATCCAACAATGGCAGAGACTGTCAGTTGATTCCTTTGTGTTCTACTGCAGCTTCCCAGAGTGTTCTAAAGAACAACTAGAGTGCTAACAGCCTTACTTATGACAAAAGTATGGCACACCTGAAGCCATCTTGATTGGAATAAACTGGTAACACTTAAAACATTTAATTTAAAAAGGAACAAAATGATGGGGTTCATTTTGTCATAGAAATTATGGTTAGTGCTGTAGAAAGAAAAATTAGGACATGTTTCAAGTGTGATCTCAAATATCTTCCTGTTATATTTCAACAGGAGCAGCCTGTCAGTTGATGCCTTTGTGTTCTACTGCAGCTTCCCAGAGTGTTCTAAAGAACAACTAGAGCGCTAACAGTCTTACTTATGACAAAAGTATGGCACACCTGAAGCCATCTTGATTGGAATAAACTGGTAACACTTAAAACATTTAATTTAAAAAGGAACAAAATGAGGGGGTTCATTTTGCCATAGAAATTATGGTTAGTGCTGTAGAAAGAAAAATTAGGACATGTTTTAAGTGAGATCTCAAATATCTTCCTGTTATATTTCAACAGGAGCAGCCTGTCAGTTGATGCCTTTGTGTTCTACTGCAGCTTCCCAGAGTGTTCTAAAGAACAACTAGAGTGCTAACAGCCTTACTTATGACAAAAGTATGGCACACCTGAAGCCATCTTGATTGGAATAAACTGGTAACACTTAAAACATTTAATTTAAAAAGGAACAAAATGAGGGGGTTCATTTTGCCATAGAAATTATGGTTAGTGCTGCAAAAAGAAAATTTAGGGCATGTTTTAAGTGAGATCTCAAATCCTCTTCTATTTCATTAGAAAATTCTGACATGCAGACTGAAACAATCACTTTCAATACAAGCAGTAGACTTCCAGTTAACTCCTTGGTGAGCAGTAGCTTTACTACAGTGATCTAATGAACAACTAGAGTGCTAACATTCTGAATTTAAGGCAAATGTGTGACACATCTGAATGCCTTCTTGATGGAATCAAAGTAAAAACTGAAAGCATTTCCTACTGAGGAGACTGTAGTAAATGAGGAAATTAGGAAACTTCATAACAAATAAGTCTCCCAAGATGGCCACCAGAGAAAAAAGAGCCCAAATGTAGCACAAATATCACCCAGAGGTAGCCCACGTATAGCCCAATGACAGAAGTGTGCAAAACACTTTTTATTTTTTGTTTTTTTGCAGTTTTATATAGTGCAGACTAGTCAGGTATTGGAGTGCTTTACATGAGCATTGGTTACATCACACAAGGACAAATTCATGTTGGCTGACCCTACACTACCCAAACACCACTGCACTACCCTAAACCCTAAAACACTATCCCAGCACGACCCCCTTCACTACCCAAACACAACTGCACTACCCTAAACTCAAAAACACTACCCCCAGCACGACCCCTACACTACCCAAACACCACTGCACTACCCTAAACCCTAAATCTACCCCCTACACTACACAAATACCACTGCACTACCCTAAACCCTAAAACACTAGAACCCAGCACGACCCCCTACAGTACACAAACACCACTGCACTACCCTAAACCCTAAAACACTACCCCTACACTACACAAACACCATTGCACTACCCTAAACCCTAAAATACTACCCCCAGCATGACCCCCTACACTACACAAACACCACTGCACTACCCTAAACCCTAAAACACTATCCCAGCACGACCCCCTACACTACCCAAACACCACTGCACTACCCTAAACCCTAAAACACTACCCGCAGCACGACTCCCTACACTACACAAACACCACTGGACTACCCTAAACCCTAAAACACTACCCCCAGCATGACTCCCTACACTACCTAAACACCACTGCACTACACTAAACCCTAAATCTACCCCCAGCATGACCTCCCACACTACACAAACACCACTGCACTACCCTAAACCCTAAAACACTACCCCCAGCACGACCCCCTACACTACCCAAACACCACTGCACTACCCTAAACCCTAAAACACTAACCCCAGCATGACCCCCTACACTACCCAAACACCACTGCACTACCCTATACCCTAAAACACGACCCCGTACACTACACAAACACAACTGCACTACCCTAAACCCTAAAACACTACCCACAGCATGACCCCCTACACTACACAAACACCACTGCACTACCCTAAACCCTAAAACACTACCCCCTACACTACACAAACACCACTGCCCTACCCTAAACCCTAAAACACTACCCCCAGCATGAACCCCTACACTACCCAAACACCACTGCACTACCCTAAACCTTAAAACACTACCCCCAGCACTACCCCCTACACTACACAAACACCACTGCACTACCCTAAACCCTAAAACACTACGCCAGTACTACCCCCTACACTACCCAAACACCACTGCACTAACATAAACCCTAAAACACTACCCCCAGCACAACCCCCTACACTACACAAACCCCACTGCACTACCCTAAACCCTAAAACACTACCCCCAGCACGACTCCCTACACTGCCCAAACACCACTGCACTACCCTAAACCCTAAATCTACCCCAGCACGACCCCCTACACTACCCAAACACCACTGCACTACCCTAAACCATAAAACACTACCCCCAGCATGACCCCCTACACTACACAAACACCACTGCACTACCCTAAACCCTAAAACACTACCACCAGCATGACCCCCTACACTACTCAAACACCACTGCACTACCCTAAACCCTAAAACACTAACCCAGCACGACCCCCTACACTACCCATACACCACTGCACTACCCTAAAGCCTAAAACACTACCCCCAGCACGACCCCTACACTACTGCACTACCCTAAACCCTAAAACACTACCCCCAGCACGACCCCCTACACTACCCAAACACCACTGCACAACCCTAAACCCTAAAACACGACCCCCAGCACAACCCCCACCACCCAAACACCACTGCACTACCCTAAACCCTAGAAAAGAAACCCCCACCCCAAGCCCAATCCCCTTACCTCTCACTCCTCGTGGTTCCTCTCTCCTCATGGTTCCTGCTTCACGTCGTCTCTGAGGGGCGGTGCACGTCGTTGTGAGGAAACGGAACAGCCTCTGTTTCCTTACAACGACATGGATCGTCTACATGTTTTTAGAACGCATGGTCATTTACCATACATACCTTTACAACAAAATTCGTTGTAAAGGCATGCGTGGTAAATGACCATGCGTTCTAAAAATGCGTAGTAATGACTTTGTGATGTACAACGCATGCGTGGTAATGCATGCGTTGTAATGGTATCGCAAAGTAAAAAGTCGTTGTAACGGCTGTTTACCGATCGAAGCTGGCCCCTGTTCTTCAGTGAGACGTTTATTTGATTAATTAGGAGGAAGGAATGTGTTTTTTTACCGAAAAGTGCATTCCCGGCTGTTGTATTGTGAAAGTGTCCGCGTGGCCTGGTTTCACTTCCGGTGAGAGAGTGGAAGAGTCTGTTTGGATCTAAAGGAGTTCTGTTGTTGGACGGGGCCGGCGCGACATGTCATCAGAAAACATAGCTAATGGAAAGCGTCCTCCCTGAAGTGTGGAGCAGTGCCATGAGAGGTCAACGAGTGTGCGTCCCACCGCAGTATGACCGTACCGCGTGACCCATGTGCCACCTCCAGGGTACGGGAGGCAGAAGCGGCATTGCAGGTCCTCTTGAAGACCGTTGTAGCACTAATTCTACATTTTGGTACTAGGGCATTTTAACTTTGTTGTTCCTGCCAGATACAAAGAGAAGATCCTGTGTTATTCAGTGCCCTCGTTACCTTTTTTGTGGGTTGTGGTGCTTGTCACTTCGCTGCCCCGCCGGTGCATACGACTGGGCACCCCACCTCGTGTGCCATCTGCAGGGCCTCTGCCCTCGGATCACTGGTTTCGGTTTCTGGAGTGGCAACATAAACAGTTGCTCCCAAAGGACTAGCCTGAACACTTAGGTGAATATCCCCTGCACCAGCATTCCACGGAAATTCTTTCCTAGCTCTCCCACGTCAACGAGGACGTCATAATAGCACGGCTCCGCTCGCGACACCGTATGACGTCATCGGAGCCATAAGAGAACCTCGTCGGCGTGCTGGCGTCAGTTCCACCCATTTTTTCCGTGCCACCGAGGCAAACAGGGGACCGAGACATTTTCACATGTATACATAGTATAATAAATATATATATATACACAGAAAAAACCATAGGTTTCAGGCACGTTATAGTTAGAAATTAGCATTTAAAAAACCTTAGAAATTCACTGAAAAAACCATAGGTTTCAGGCACGTTATAGTTAGAAATTAGCATTTAAAAAACCTTAGAAATTCACTGAAAAAACCATAGGTTTCAGGGGCGTTATAGTTAGTTGGACATTTCACTCGTACAAAACCATAGAAATTCCCCCGTTATAGTTAGTTCAGCTAACTATAACTCACGTGCCCGCAATGCACTGCTTATGACGTCACATATTACATCACTCATGACATGGTCAGTGACATCACTCATGACATCACTGATGACATCTCAAATGACATCACTGATGACATCACTGATGACATCATCCAGTGAATGTGTGTTTTTCTGAAAATTAAATATGTTTTATATATGTATATCTCAAGGTCGATGGAAGAATAAATGGGTATATAAGTGTCTAAATGGATGATTTTGTTTTGTAAAATTGATTGTATAACTGACTAAGTGTATCTTAGTGAATACATGGGTTAGTGAGTAATGTTTAAATATGAAAATATCTGTATCAGTCTCTCACTTTGTGTATAAGTGGCTGCATGGGTTGGTGAGTAGCTACATGAGTGTCTATATGGGTTATTAGTTGGTTTTTGAGTATCAGTATGAGTGTCTGAGTGTCTGTATGGTTCGGTGGGGGTATTACTTAGTGCATAGATGCATGAATGAGTGACTCACTGTTTGTATGTGTTGAAGACAGCATGTGTGCAGGACTGTATAGGTGGATGAGTATGTGTATGGGTGTGTTAGTGAGTGAATGACTGTCTCAATAGTGTCTTTATGAGTAACTACATATGTTTTAAACTAGTATATGTGAGTATTGGTGTATATAAGTGAGTATATGTGAGAGTGAGAGATTGGAAGAGTTCCTGTACAAATAAGTAGGTGTTTCTATAAGTGATTGTTTAAGAGAGTAAGTATGTGTAAGTTTCTGTAGAAGTAAGTGTGGTAGTGTGTGTATAACTGTATATGCAAGTAAATGGATGTTTGATACTTTGTTTGCATGTGTGACTATGTGTGTGAGTAACTCTATGGATGAGTGGCTGTGTAACAGGATGTATAGGTGTATGAGTACATATGATGAGTGAGTACATGTATGAGTGACTGTATAGGGACTGTTGGTGAATGAGTGGATGTGTGTGTAGATCTTGGAATTACTGAATAGGTGTGTTGTAACTGGTATTGGTATGTCCATTGTTTTGAAAATGTTAGTTTGTATTTTTGAGTGTGTGTATCAAAGGTTATATTAGGGTGAGAGGAGGTCTGCCACTCTATCACAAGGATGATGTCATCAGTGATGTCATCAGTGATGTCATTTGAGATGTCATCAGTGATGTCATGAGTGATGTCACTGACCATGTCATGAGTGATGTAATATGTGACGTCATCAGCAGTGCATTGCGGGCGCGCGAGTTATAGTTAGCTGAACTAACTATAACGGGGAATTTCTATGGTTTTGTACGAGTGAAATGTCCAACTAACTATAACGCCCCTGAAACCTATGGTTTTTTCAGTGAATATATATATATATATATATATACATATATAAAACAACTTCAAATTCAGATGTCACATGGACATAACAGGAAAAAAACCTAGACATACAAAACAAAAAATGTTTACAAGAAAACACATGGAAAAACATTATGCCACCACAACCCCAAACAGTGGTAAACATCAAATAGCACAAAAAAGAATGACACACACACCAACGTTGTTTATATTTTTGTGTATTCATTATTTCTGGACATGCAAGATGGTCTCCTAGGGTGAAACCCTACCAACTTGTCTATTAGTTCACATCATAAAGAGAGTTTTGTGTTAGTGGTATTTTAATTTGTTAGACGTAAATGGTGATTTGTTCTGGCAGTATTTTATCAGGGGTGAAGTGGTTGCTGGTATTTTGATTTATCAATAGTATTATTTACAGTGCTTTATATTACTCCCATATTTCCCAAATAATAAATCTGCAGCATTCTCGATTGTGATATTTCAATAAATAACATCTCGGTAAACAAATTAACCACTTGCTGCTGCTGACTTTTCCTCTAGTGCTAAGCCCGTTGGCATTTGGGACACTCACACTGAAGTCTTCATAATTTCCTTTACACCCAAAAAACAGTTTCATTGATTTTTCCACAGGTAACAAGACACAACAAACATACAGGGCTACAGCTCCGGTAATCATCCTACAGCCTCCGTGCGTCATAACCAAACATTATCGATCCCACCCACCCAATCCATGGTACTCCACCATTTGCTCCACACCCTCCCATGCTTTTGTAGAACCAAGCCAAAGTTGCAATATATTTTTCTTATTGATGGGTATTTTAAAGATACCCATGGTTTCTGATTTAGTCTAAGGGTTCAAAGACAATAACCAAAATATGACTTTTTTTATTTTAAAAAGTGTTGAGCAAAAAGTGCAGCCTTATTTCAAACCACATAAACAAATGGTTTGCTGGGAGAAATTCATCCCATTCACAGCTTTCTGAAACTAGAAATAAGGGGAAATAAATGTTTTCTCCGTATTTCAACGCATTTGTATGTGGCACTCGATATTACGTCTTTTTCCGTTTTTAGCTTCTTGTAATTTGTGGGGAAAGGATGTGTGAAAGCCAAGAATGAAGGCTGAATGCTAAACACTTCTGAAAATTAGAGAAATTCTGAATTCAGCTGGGAGAAATTTGACTATGTTGATCAAGGATTTCCCAAAGAAAATAAATTCACAAAATGATCACTGCAAATATGGAAAAAGAGCAATAGGAACAAGGTTTACTTCTGTAACCTTTTGTATTGAAGTTTGATGTATGAAAGTAATATAATGTTGCATTCCGTAGACTCTTCAGGTCGTGGAGCGCAAAAGCTTATTGTTTGTCTGAAAACCTGCTCTAATCAGAGCCAACAACCAAATCTTGGTGTATTGGCCATGCACAATTGACAATGAAAACTTACGTAAATAGAACCTCGGTATCAAAGGAAGTTAAGCATTTTTAGGTCGAGCCTGAGCAGTGCATGTGCTGCTCTGCGAGCCATGCTGTATTGGAGTATGGACTTGAAGCCTCGCCACTCTCCGCCTATATTTGTCATTGGCTTGTGTCATTGTCCTTCGTAAATGCTGGCTTCTGAATCGTCAATAGGCATGTTAGTCTTTCCTTAGTACCGCCTTGTCTTCATTTGTAACCTCCCATGAGGACTGGCCCTTTTACTTTGGTTGTTACACAGTACATCTTATTTAGGCTGTAAGCACTATTTTCTTTAATGTGTTTCTCCTATTGCAGGCACTACATGCTTTCCTGCAACACTCAGCGCGCCATGCGTGCTTTCACGGGGCGCTTTTACAAAAAAAACATTTGTTTGTCAACTTGAAAAACAAATGCTTTTTCTGGTAAAAGCCCCCCATACTGCACTTTAATAGCGGCCGCAGACCTTTCTTTAGACACGGCTCGTCTAAAGAAATGGGCGTGGCCTATATTAAAGTGAAAGCGCAGCATGGGGGCGCTTGTAAACAACAAGCATTTGCAATGCAATAGGTCTTGCATTTTTGAAACTTTGACCTATTGGTATTGTAAATGAAAATGCCTTTTATTATTGCAGGTTTTTTAAGCACATAATAAAATGCATTGTCATTTACAATGACAACATCTCAAAATCTCGCAATTGCAAGACCTATTGCATTGCAAATGCTTGTTGGAAATGTTATTGGATCGTTTTTCTAAGGAGGAGGATGCCTAGTCTCATTCTGAAATTGAAGACGGGCTGCACTGAGCGACAGTGGGTTGTTATGATTTGTTCTGCTCTGTGATGAGACAGACAAGGCAGCGCAGGCACGGGAGTCTGCCTGGCTGCTGCTTAGAACCAGCGGGAATGAGCAGGCAAAAAGCACTAGGAATTGGAGAGCTGCTGCCTGCCTTCAAGCCAAAGGAGACACAGAGCTGGGTGGAACAAATCCCTGCCATCGCTGCCTTTTAGCAATGGCAGGAGCCGTTTTACCCAGTGTGAAGTAGTACGTGTGCGCAAGCTGGTGTTAACTACTGATTTCAATCCATCTCCCTGGGCTTTTAGCATCGGCATTAGGATTGCACCATGTAGCCCTGTTGAAAGAGCAAGGCTCACAAAAGCAAAGTGCTAGTTCTCCCTTTTAACCCCCTCCCCTAACCCCACCCCCACCCTGCAAAGTAAACGTTTTGAAAAGAAAATGAGAAAGGTGTGACACATCCCAAGGGTAGATGATTTCTCAGGACCTGCAGAGGAAAGTGCGGAGTGTATCCCAAGGCTGGTATTGGCGGTGCCGACCCCTACATTATCAGATATGTCGTAATCCAGTAAAATAATATAGGTCTCATTCAACATTCAGCCTCTTTACTCTACCAGGTATTTTAGCAGAGTTGACCATTATGTACCTCTCTGCTGCCTTTAAAGGATGAATTTACATTTGTGATTATCCTGATTCACTGCCTTCAGTAAATACGAACGATATCTTATCTCCATTTGGCTGGGAAATAACATGATGGTAGCAAAAGAGAAGAAGAAATCCTTTCTGCTCTTAGCAGTGCAGGCAGAAATGCTACATACTTGCATTTCTTAACATACGAAGAGTATGTTCTCCATTGCTGCATGTAGGGTGGCTGACTCCCTTTGCTGATGTACCATCTGAGCAATACACGTCCGTACAGCTCCCGCTGTGACATCAGTTGCGTGTATGAGCGTGCCGAGATAAAGCTTTATAGCCATCCCCCAATCAAAAGGCTGCTATGTGATGTTGGCAATAAATGCATTACTGTAAGCAGCGGCCTGATAAATACCTTTTAGCTAAGTTTAAAATCATATTGCCTTACCCATCCAATCCGAAAGACCATGCCCTGCGATCGTGTTGACAGCCTTGCAGCGCGATGAGCCTCCCAGTCATCACAGTCATAGAAGCCATGAAAAATAAAGGCAAAGCTGTTCAAAGCCCCTTCCCACTTGCTGTAAGTACCAAAGTCATATTCCAGCCTATGTGTTGCAACACGCAACCATATCTCCCCTTCAATTCTGCACACACCAAAAGCAAAACTGTAAACGGAGACTAACCAATAGATAAAGAAGTGTGGCACTCGTATCTCGTGGTTCGGCACTTATGTAATCTCGTCATAAGGGCTATCACGAATAGCCTCCGTTGCAATCATGGCTGATTTTTAAAATTCAGAGTGCATGTTTTTATGCATAAAACACCCGTCCCTGCCCACACACGTGGCACTGCAAAACAGGGAATGCTCAGCGCAATGCACAAGCTTACCTTTGGAAAAATTAATGCAGACATTTAAATATTCGGTCGTATCTGCAATAAGCCCAAAAGAATGAATGCACCTCCTGGCTTACTATGCTATGTGCTGCTGTTATGTAGCCGTGAAGACTTATCATGCCCGATGCTTTATTTGTAAGACATTATAGAGTTTGCACAGAGGCACGAGGGCAGTTTAAAATTGGTTTCGGACTCGGATGTTTGTTATCATCTAATGTTTATCCGAGCTAGGAAGTGGAAAATGGGTGTTTAAGCCAGGATGAAAGGCTGAGTGGCCCGGCAGGATATGAACCTGTGACCATGAGGTCGAGCACAGGCCCCTACTGAGATGCATTAGTCCACCGAGCCACCAGACCTGGCGCATCAGAAGGTGTGAGAACTACCCAAAAACAACAATCAACTAGATATTATCACAAAAGCCCAAATAACTTTTAACGGTTATTTTACCGGTTGTAGATCGCATGCATACCACTGATTTAAGCAAAATGAGCTACATTTAAAAGGGGGGGGGGCACTTTACAAGGGATACACGAATGTTCTGTGTTCACGTAAGAACTGCCCATGCAGAGCACCAGCAGGACCCGGCCCACTTAAGCCCTGCCCGCACCCGTGAACTCTATGCAGGCTCCATAGCAACAAGGGGATCTGACTCCCTAAAGCCTGCCTGTAGCCATTGCCGTGCATTATAACGGTAGCAACCCCTGCTTAAAAACCCCTGGCAGACCCGCCACTCATGTTCTACATACCGAGCCAATGCCGGAGCCATGAGTCTTCCGCCATTACAGCAGGCACTGCGACGATCCTACATAATTAGACCCCACTACATACCACTCCACAGCACAAAATAAGATTCCACATAATTACACTCCATAACACACAATGCCACTCCACAGAATTCCAGTACACTCAATACCACATAATTACTATCCACATAATGCCACCATGCCACATGATTCCAACACACAAATCCACTCCACACCACATAATTCCACGCCACACAATTCCACAACTAACAATTCCAATCAAACCCACATAATTCCACTCCACACATCATACATCCACTCCATAACACATAGGTAAAAGACATTGCCATTTACAACGCCAATAGCTCTAACTCAACCAAATGTGAGACCTACTGCATTTGCAGTGCTTGTTCTTTCAGCCATTCTTTTAGTGCCTTCACTGGGCATATAGCCAATCTCTTCGTTTTACATATAGGACCATATGTACCTTTTCCCCATTGATCAGTTATACTCCAAAGTAATTGTACTCACACCTTTGTTCTTTGTATCCGTATAACGTTTCAGCGAAGTTCTTCAAAAGTCCTTGACCCTACCACTTTTGAACCCCTCAAGGCCTCAGAAAACATCAGTGTAAAAATTGAAAGAAACAGAAACACAAACCATTTCCTATTATAGGTTTCTGCTTATATTTTTATCCTCCATGTTCTCTCACCTAACTTTCCAAAAGAAGCTATTCCAGCCATTTTCACAGCTATCGTCTCTAAGGAGCATCTCTTCTCTATCAATGCTATAATGTAAGAGACTGCATCTTCTTTCCATAACCTTAAGCCCTCTTGACCTCTGTATCTACATTGTGCCGCTGATTGCACAAATTCAAGCCATGCTGACCTTTAAGTCCTTCAGGTTGAATCAACTAATGACTGCTCCAATAGTCCTCTTGCTATTACCCAAGCTCCCATCTCTCTTCTTGGACTTTTATTGTTGTGGCATCTGCTACCCGGCCCAAACCACGGAACCTTTCCCACTGCGAATGAGACAGAGCATCAACTGTTTGATTTTCTAAACCCAGAATATATTTTGCTTGAAACTGAATGCTCCATCATAAACACAATAAAACATATTCTCTCAGTAAATATAGTACATGGAGGTCCTTCGTAGTCTACCTGTTTATCACATACACTATGGACTCATTATCAATATGAAAAATTCCATGTTTTCTCTGACAAATCGGCACTCCGCATTTTGACCACTGCCAGTAACGATATAATTCCAACAAGTCTATACTTCATCTTTCCTTCTTCCATTTTTTTGCCCATTTGTCGGGTCAACCCTCTGCACATCATTTTCCTTACCAATATAAACCAAACCCAAGCCGTGGCCAGGAAGTGGTCCATTATTAGGAGTGCTATGAAACTGGGTTATAACAGTAATCTGACTCCTATCTGGGACTCCCCGGGCACCCCAGAGTGTTTAAAAGACAAATTAGCTTTACCTATTAAGGTGGCAGGCATTCAATCTTGGGGTTATCTTTCTTGTGATGGTTATCTGCTTCCATGGGTTGAGCTCAGTGAGATGATGGAGGGGAATCCTTTCAGGTGCAAGTACTTCCAGCTAAAAAGCTGGGCTCTGAACCTAGGACTTGATTTGGGATCCACGTACCATTTGGAGGAACAAATGTTGGGAAAAAAAACAGGAAAGAAGGAAGCATCAGTTTGGTACTGGGACTCCGTTGGTGTCTTTGGATGATGACTTTAATCTGTCGGAGGAGCTCTGGGGAGGATACTTGCCAAGGGAACAGTTACAAGATATATGGCAAGTATCGATGCACACTTTATATAATACTGTCTTTTTAAGAAGGAACCATCTCTTTTCCCTCCACAGAGCCTACTGGACGCCCTACAAGATCTCGAAGTTGGGAAAGAGGGTGCTGCCAAATGTGTGAAATGTAGGCCAGAAAAGGTGACAGATATTCATATGATTATGGAGTGCCCAGGGATTCAGCAGTTTTGGGAAGAAGTGGGTAAGACTGCCTCGAACATTCTGGGGATAGAATCAAAGTACGCCTCAATCTGATTATTTTTGGGATAGCAGAGGGGCTGGGGAAGTTGAGCAGCGACATGAGTAAGCTTCTTTTTTATACGATTTTGCTGGCTCAAAGGGAAATATGTAGAAAATGGGCAGTAAATCTGCCCCCTCCCCCACTCAGAGTGGCTAAATGCACTCTCTTATATATCAAAAATAGATATGGCAGGGGGTGTTTCTAAGAGGAAGAGGTTTTGGCTTCCTTTGATGGAGTGGTTGGGCTGTCATAACTTCTAATATAGCAGTAATGCAAAGAGCTTATATTGTGCCTAATAATTACACCTACCGTTGTTTTCTTCTTCGTTTTTAAAATGCGGCTCTTGGTGCAGGGCAACCCAAGCGCCTTCCCATAAAAAGGGCATGAATCAGTAATATGGGGATTGATTGGAGCCTGAGGTGAATGAAAACTACTATATATGCACCAAACCCCCTTTTGCTAGATGCATCAGAAAACAGTTCAACTGACCAGTCTACTCAATCTATCTGTTGCCAAACTGTTACCCCATTGAATGTAACAAATCGCTACCGTAGTCAAAAATCGTTCCTCACATGTTCTATCATGTGAAAGTGATGATGGGGCTTTGATGCCCCTTTCATCGCAAAGGCAAAATCTTGGTGAATATTTTAGCAGGAAACACCATCCTACATGCAAAATAAAGGTGACCCAAAATCTGTTGAATTAAAAGTAATTTGCATTTGCTCTTCTTCAATGTATTATCTATTAGTTCTGATAATGTGTTTTCTTTTCTCTGGTCAGTCATGATTCAATAGCCCTGTCCTCCCTTCCTGAAGGTGAGACGCCCTGGAAACTGTTGAATAGGGAGGTGAAGACCCCTTGCTGTTTGATGTGTCACTATTAGCCTACTAGGTATCATTATCTAACTCTCGCAAAGCAATTGATTTTTTAAACAAATCCTCCTATTACACAAAAAGGTCAGCTAAAAAATTGTCTAATGAACTTTTTAAAGTGGTTAGAAGTCTGTCAAATACCCCCCCTCCCCCATCAAACAACTGGCCAATGCCTCACAAAGGTTCTGTGATGATTTAGCTTCATTTTTCAAGGACAAAATCTTAAATATAAACTCTGAGTTTAACCCATGTAGGATCTGTAAGGAGCCGAACAAAGTCCAACTTCTGATCGCCACTGCCCCATCGCTACTTGCTTTTCCATCTATCACTGCACATCAAGTTGAAGAGCTTTTGATAAGCATTACATTGGGCTTCCCGAGTGACTCATGCCCTCCTAAAATCCAGCAGCTGGTCCCGACCTAGTGGCACAGTTTATGGAGAACATTTTCAATCATGTCCTGACATCTGGAATATTCCCCAAGCCTTGGAAGGAAGCTATTATCATTCCCCTGCTTAAAAAGCCTAATGCAGATCTTTACGATCTGAAGAACTTTCGCCTGACCTCTTTGCTACCTACCCCCACGAAGATGATTGAGAAATACATGAATCAAGAACTAGTCAAATTTATCACTGAGCATGACCTACTGGATCCATCTCAGAATGGGTCCAGGAGTGGCCACAATACAGAATCAGCGCTCACTGTTGCAGCTGACTTTATTAGAACCCAAATCGACCAGGGCAGGACTGCTGTCCTAGTATTGCTAGACTTGTCAGCGGCTTTCAACACAGTCTTATCCACTCGTAAGGCTCATTGACTACAGCAGGTACGGGTGGATGCCACAGCGTTAGAACTGTTACATTCCTTTCTCAAGGAGAGGCTCCAAATCGTTAGCAATGGCTAGTTTAGGGCTAAAGCTTTTAACTTACCTTGTGGGGTGCCGCAGCGCTCCTCTCTTAGCCCCACTCTTTTTAACTTGTATATTTGCCCTCTGGCATCCCTAGTGAGATCTTTTGGTTTCCAGGTATGATCTTACACTGATGATACACAAATCATTGTGTCTTGCAGTGACAACTCACCTCTGATGGCTGACAAATGCAAACAACGCATAGTTGATGTTAGCAGCTTGATGAAGGATAGTTTCATGAAATTGAATACGGATAAGAACAAAGGTATGGTCTTCAGAGCCCAGCATTCTTTTTGGTCAGAGCTGTGGTGGCCTGAATGTTGCAGCCTCCTTCCCTCTCCAGTGGAGTCAATCAAGAATCTAGGGGTTCTGTTTGAGAACTCTGTCAATTTCAACGTGCAAGAAATTCATGTTACCAACACTTGCTTCCTCATTATCAGAACCCAAAGGAAAATCTTTCAATTTATTCCCGCAGAACTCTGAAATCAGTGGCTATCACTTTAATTACCTCGCGGCTAGACTACTACAATGCTCTGTACCTGAACATTAATAACTCCTCTTTGAATAAACTTCAGTTGGTACAAAACGTGACTGCGTGTCTCATATTGAACATCCCAAAATATATTTCGACCAGAGAGGGCCATCGAAACCTACACTGGTTACCAGTTAGGAAACGGTGGCCTTTAAGGCGCTCAGTACAGTATATCTAGCCCTACACCATAAGAGCTCGCTGGCCATCAGGTCGTCCTTTCAGTGGTGCACACCGGGCAGGCACTTGAGATCAGCATCCAGAGAATAAGTAATTGTTCCCAAGTTTCGAAAGGCTAGATGGGGCAGTCACTCCTTTTCTGTCGCCGCTGCTAAGCTATGGAACTCTTTCCTATCATATTGCAGATAGGAAGTCTTTTATCATCCTTTAGAAACCATTTCAAAAGTTGGCTGTACTCCTCTTAGCTCAGCCTATTAGTATTTTGGTGCTAGCAGATGTTCAGTCTTCTTTTCCTTTTCTTTTCTCTTCTCTTCTGATCTACTTAGCTGTGTCTGGGTCTCTTCTTTTGGTCAATTTTACTTTCTGCCACAGTGCCTTGATACCTTTAGGTTTAATGCACTTTATACATTTACTTTAATTTCATTTCTATGTCTTTCCTGAATTCAAACTTTTTCTAGAATGAAACTCTTTGTCATATCATACCCAAGCCGCTAAAGCTAATACTAGTTGTCATAATCATATCTAGGTATTTCCAAAGCCCTACACATTCATGTGGTTGCTTTTCACATTTGATGTTGGCATAAACAGTGAAGGCTGCCGTCCAAGTGTCAATATTGCTGGGCACTCTTAGTCCTTTAACTAACTCCCTCTCTTCCGATTTTGACCCTTCCTTGCCTTGCACATTGTTCTCTGTGTACTAGCTTAAATATATCAACATACTCTCCTGTCCATATCTTCTTCTCTTTGGTACTTATGACCAAATGGCTACCTAATGCATCCTCAAGAGCTACATATGGTAGCTTTTTGTCACTCTCATTTCCATTGTCCTTGTCTTTTTCACCTTTGTCCTTATCCTTCTCAACTGGGGCAGGTGGGGTGGATAAATTCACTATATCGCCTATGTGTGCTCCTACTTCCTGTACTTCTCCTTCTTTGTCTTTTCCCGTATTCACCTTCGATCATGTATGTTCCTTAAACCCATCCTTATTGCCACTAATCCCCATCTGTCAGTCATGTCCAACCCTCACCATTTGTTTTTGATATATTTTTCCCATGATTCAAAGAGCTCTTTTTGAAATGCCAAACAGCCTCTCACTCCTTAACTCCCTTTTCACTTTCATGTCCCTCATCTAATGCCTCTTTGATAATACCCCCTTTGTACTTTACCCTGACTACCATGAATCCTCATTCTCACTATCTTGCAAATCCATTTCACTTGCTCAATCACTGCCTTCCTGAGTCATTTTTGGTTGATGACCTGCCTTCTACCTACACTGTCTGGCACTGCTCGTATCTTGTCTCTGTCATAGAATCTAACCTGTCTTTGGGAGGTGCTCTCAATGTGCCCACTTCTGACTTGTCCCCCATCCTCCTGTTAGTTGGTGTGTCTATCCCTACATTCTGCCACCCATCCTCTCCGTACGGTATTCTCCCAATCTAGGAGGGATGTAAGTTCTTCTTCATTCAACTCAAAACTTTCTCTGTCAAGTGAACTCTCTTCTGCTTCATCCCCCACCTCCTCCATAATGTCCTTCAGACCTGCTGGACTGCTGCCCTCTCCTCTCTCATGGATGAATCCTCTAACCTCTTTCCTTTCTTTCTCATATCTCCCTTCATCACACTGAGAGTGAACTACCACTACTACTGATTTCATTTGTCTCCTACCTCCCACCTTCGCTTTCTAACAGTCCCCTTCTGATACATGTCCCAGGATGTCTCTGACAGTCTCCGTTTGTATGGTAATTGCCTCCAAATGTGTTCTTCTTTCTCCTCTGCTGTGCTAGAAGCCACTGCTTCTGTCATCACTGTCATCTTCTTGAGTGAGGTCGCCCTCGAGCCTCTACCTGATACTTTTGGAATCTTCGAAGGATGAGTGATTGTGTTGTATGAGAACCTCAAGCCGCAGTAGAGATGTCTCAGGGTTCTGCTCCCGTCTGTTCTGATGCCAAGTTTTCTTCACATGTTTGTGTTTGGAAACTTCTCAGTGTGGCAGAAGCCCAGGCCCCCAGCCCCCTCAGTTCCTGTAGCCCCACGTTCCTGTCCTGACACTGATAGCACTCTGGACATGTGGGTACCCTGTTGGTTGTTATTCAGCAGAGTGCTCTGTTCCCTTACAGCTAATGCCCTCTCTTCTGTGTACTTACTCTCTGAACTGTCTCTTACCTCCCTCAATGTCTTCCTCCTCACAGAGACGTTTTAAGACATGGACAAAGTGGGCTCTGGCCCGGGACCCAAGCCTTTCAGGGGGCCCCCTGTTCTTCACACATTCCTGCCCTGATGGCCTTGAATTATTTTTAAATATAGTTTGTTTTAAATACTGTTTTCTTTATTTTATTGTTTTAATACGGGTAATGTGTGGGAGTCTATTATAGACATTTTGCAGATAAATGTTGTGTTTATGTTTTTCAACACCATCAACATCCATAAAAAAGTTCCTTTAAGATCAAAACAGGACCTCACATATGAGAACTGGGAGGGTGTCACACAGATTATTTTCAGTAACATTAGTGAGCTACTGCTGAGTTACAATATTGAAAACACCCATCATTATCCCAGACGATTGGATGAAAACACATTTGGAATTTGTACCAGTGTGCCTGGGCACTGTCAGTGTACTTGCCAAAGAGAGCATGAAAGAGCTAAAACTGGATCATAAATTCAAAGCTGTTCCGAAAAGGGGGCCCTAAAAGTTTTGGGCTAGGGCCACCGAAATCCTTAAGATGTCCCTGCCTCCTCAGGATGTACACCCCTGCTCTAGGGGTAGTAGCTCTTCCTCACTTCTGACTTGCCTGTAAATTTCTGATCATTTACTCCTGGGTGAATGGCCATGTGACCCTGTTGTTGGCTTTACTGACTCCACTTTTCTCCTAGGGCCCTTCTCTTGGGATTTTGAGGCACCATCCGTTTTCTCGATGCAGCACTTCTGGGTCTATCCAGGAACCTGTAAATTGGGCTCTTGCACTCAGTCTCCTCCTGGTGGGGGCACAACATACTACCATTGCAGCAAATATTCCTGCTGAGGCTGCTCTGTGAGGCCTGACCCCTCCAGGACCGTGCGCTGCCGGGAAAAACCAACCGAATCTCTGGTTGCCTGAAGCCCCGCAAGGGCCGCAGAAATCTCCTCAGTGGAGGGGATATGCAACGCAAAAGGCAATACCTCTCTGCATCTCACAGCACGTTTGCTCCTGTGGCTGGAAGACTTCTTAGATGGATAGAGCACAAAAAAGGCATTGCTCATCAGCTACCACTAGGTTGGTGCTATAACACCTCAACCTTTTACTCTGCTGCTGGTGTTAGTGTAGTTGTGTGTTTAATTTCTTTGTTCTCCTAAGTAAAACACTACAAGCACTATGGATTTCCATTACATTGGAAATGTCATGTACGACTGCTGATGTAGGAAATTGTGGCTAACTTAGATTACTTGCACTGGAACACAGGAAACATCCAATGAAAAGATTCAACATTTTTAACAACAATATGGAGGAAATGTGACGAGCAAGATACATGCAATATGTTCCCAAGTCTTTCAAACCTAAATCACATTTATCACGGTGGCTAGCATGAGATTTAACTGAACTCAGTGCTCTGTCACATGCCATTATGGTCATGTGGTTTACCCGATTATCCATGTGTTCACAGCCAAGCAATAACAATAATGATAATACTGGTAAATAATTTCTGATGAGCATGAAATGCTAGTTTAGAGAGTATCTTTCTACATCAACTGGATCAACAACACATCCCTGCTTGAACCACACTAATGACACCACCTCTTGCACCCGTTGGATTTCAGGGTTTACTGCATTTATTAAATCACTTCTGTTATAAAAAAACGATATGATGGTCCCACACAGAGATGTGAAGCAAGCCGCTGCAGGCCCTACCTTTCAGGGGGCCTACTCAACCAGAAGCCTATGAATATCTGTGAGATTCCGGAGTCTCAGAGGCCTCTGGACAAAGCAGGGGGAGGGGGCATCATCTTGCGTCAACTCTTGAAATAAGAATGCATAGCACACTGCGGAGACTAAACTTGAGGAAGTCAAAGAGTATTGCTACTTGGGTATTAATTAGGTGCCTGACTCAACCTCTGTCCTCATCTATGTAATGCAATGGGGTGTTGCTGGAGTAAGTTACTTTCATGAGAAGTGTGGCAGATGGTCAACAGCCAGCAAAAGCATATGTGTCTAAGAAAACGTCTCTGCTGATTAGGGCGCCTTCATCAGTTTCTTTAACACTGATTGGAATCTGCTTCAGGAAGAAAGTCCTGAATGGGAGCAGTTTCTCTGCTTGAGAATCACGTTATGCCGATCGGCACCTACGGTGAGTACCAACGCCCGTCTTCAGTCAGACAATGGAGCAACGCATGTGATCAAGAAAGAGGCCTTCCACGTAACCCCACTGTAAACATTTCAGGCCTCTTTAGCAAGATGCAAAGCGCCTGTTCAATTTGTGAGGGCAGGAAGCTGTTGTACGAGGCAGAGAGCAACAAAGCATGAGCGTGAGGACGCAAGGAAAGGAATGGCAAGTGGAAAGGACAATGTATTCTCAGCTGGGGGGTTATATTTTATTATTATTTATTATTAGTAATTAAGGAGATTGGGCATGTGTGGGGGGGCCACCCATGTGTGGGGGGGGCACCCGGGACCCACCTAAGCCCTTATCAGGCCCGAGGACCCCATTCCAATGGCCAAAACATATTTAACAAGCATTGGCATAGCCAATAGGTCTCGCCTTTGGGACATTATAAGTGTTTAGCCATGCAACAGTTGATGTTGCATCAAGGATATTGTGCTGCATAAATAAATACTTATAAGGTCCCAAAGGCGAGACCTATTGGCTATGACAATGCTTGTTTATTTTAATAATGTCTTATATTGCTAGTTAATGTGCTCCAGCGCCTCTTGTGGTAGGGTTGAAAAGCAGGAAAACTGATGTAGGCACCCTGAGCCGTTTTCTCCCTATCGTGAATAGTAGGTTTACATAGCGGGCATCCTGGTGTAGAGGTCCCTCGTGACCAATGAACACATTTGGAAAGTTGATGCAAATCCGAGGTTCAAATATGGATACTGTAAATACACCATCATTGCTAATTTACTGGAGCCCTTTGAGATGGGTAGATTAGACATGCAATAGTAAAGCTCTGAGAACTAACTTAAAAGACAGGGGTTGTGTACACTAAATTAGGATCAGCTGCGTGTGTGCTTTCGGAAAGGCCATTGGTTGGCAGGCTATGCTATCAGCATCTTAATGCCACACAGATATGTGTGTCTATCATGTCAACTTGTGCGGTTATACTCTTTGGCTTTTTTCAAATGCAAATCGGAAATGAGTGTTAAGGAACCGCCTGATTCTCAACCTCTAGTATCTCACTTAGACGCACGGGGCCAGCCTCACTGAGACAACTCGGGGAAGACTGTGGCGATGAGAGATGGCTCCGAATGCCAGTAGAATCAGCTGCAGCGTTTGGTCCAGCCCACCATCAATAACTATGATTCAGGGATGAATGACGCCAGGCACACGAGGTCAGTGCGGACTGCGTCACAGTAGCTGGGTCCAACTGAGCATCATCGAAGGGCAGGTATTCCCAAGCAACAGCGCGGGGCCGGGCAGCCCGGCCCACCCCGATCCACACCAGGTGGCCCGCCTCTTGTGAATTCATGGAAGGATTCTGTTGGGGGGCTATAGCTGCGCGAGCAGCTTCAGTCGAAGACGATCCAATTAAGCCTTCCGCTTATGACACGGAACATTGTCAGTATAACGTAAGTACAATGAGAGCCACTCTAAAGTGTGTTGCTGCTGCAGCATTGTAAATGCATTTTAAACATCAGCGCGCGCCTCGCGCTGAAAGTAAAAAGCAGCAGGGGGAGGGGAGAGAGGAGGGGGCCTGCGTCTGTTTCCCTTGCGGGAGCGAGCAGGAACCATCTGTTAATTACAAACAGATGGTTTTAAAGCTCGCTCCCGTAAGGGAATCGCCAAACGTGCACGCGTTGCCATTGAAAGCAATGCAACGCGTGCACGTTTTAGGGACACAAACTGAATCGATTACTAAAGGTCCTCCTATGCAGCGCATGCGCGCTGCGTAGGCGAGACCTAAAAATGACCAGGCAAGAAGTTGAAGTTCTCCCTTCCCACACTGTTGCAGACAGGGAACTACTGTGTCTTGGGGGATGAATTACATGGGACACTGATGCCATAGAACCCCTGGAGCCCTTGCGAGGCTCAGGGAGGGTGCCCTCGTCCACAAAAACAAACCAGCCCGAGGGTATAGGGTCCCCCGAGCCATTCAGAGGCTCAGGGAGGGGGCCCCATGCCCTATCCCCTTTAAAACAGTAAACAGCCCTAGGGGATGGGTCCCCAGGGCCTTTAGATGGCTCAGGGAGGGGTGCAGCATGCCCCCTCCCTCCCCCAAAAAAATGTCAGTCCCAAGGGGTGGGGTCGACGGTAACCTTTTGTGGCCATTAAAAAAAGTGATCGCCCTAGGGGATGGGGTCCTGGGGCAATGAAATGGCTCAAGAAAGGAGGTCAGTAGCCCACTTCCCCAAAAAAACAGTGAATGTGAAATGCTGCTCACTGCTCTAGGTGGGGAGCTCCCCATAATGCCCTGCAAGGTCTTCTTAAAAAAATATTTTATGCTGGTGGGACCTTAGAAGGGACATGGACACCACCAACCTTTTTTACAAATGTTGTGAGGGCCTGCAGGGAGTGCAGCCGCCTCCCATCAAAATTAAAAAAACACAGTAAAGAATCCTGGGCCATTGAATCCATGACCCCGGAGAGCTTATCATATTTTTATAAAGCACTATCAGTTGGAGTTCAAGGACCCTTTGTGGTTGGTTCTATGGCTGTATTTTGTCTCCTGAAAAATGTAAAAAAATGACTCAGGCATGTTAATATATATATTTTTTTAATAACACTTTATTGAAAATATTTTATGACAGTCTCTTTTATTAAACATTGCAAATTGTGAATTTATAAGACATACATTTGATTATAGTTATTGGTGACTTTTTTGACAAAGACAATGGTGTGATTTAGATATGTTGATGTGCTGACCCCTTGAATAAAGCCTATAGACCTGCTCTCAAGTAACTATAACTCGTGTCCTAAAGTAACTATAGCTCGCGCCTTCGCCATGTACTGCTAATTACCTCACATATTACATAACATGTTCTATGACATCATTGATAATATCACTGCAACATCTGAAATGACATCAATAATGACAACACTGTGCATGGAGGGGGTTCGAGTTATAGTTATGTTAGGGCATGAGTTATAGTTACTAGAACAGTGAATTTTAGTGGTTTTGCTAGTTTAAGGCAGTATGTTTTAACTGACATTTTCATCTAACTATAACGTATGTTTCACCTTTGTTTTTTTCAGTGGATTTCTACTCTAATATTACAATTCTTAACTATTACATAACTTTAACCTTTGGTTTTTTAGTGAATATAAATATATATATATATATATAGGTATAAGCTCACTCTCATGGGAAATTACTGGACTTAATGCTCCTCTCTAAATCTGTCAGTCTCTCCCCAGCTACAATTAATCCATCTTGTTCTGATTATGCTGTCCAAAATATGTTAGATATTACGGCCCCTCTCTAGAGGCCACAATAAAACTCCACATCATTTAAAGGAATCTGAGAGTCTTACCAGCACTCTGGCCCAACTACAGAAATACCTTACTTTGAGACTCTCCTTCACCACACACTGTCCTCTGAGAACTATCACCCCAAGCACACCCACCCCTCAACCTTGGACATCTCTCAGTGCTCTCTGAGTATTTACTCCATGGAAGCTAAGAGGTGAGCTCTTCTTTGCAAAAGGTGAACATTCTAAACTCTGCCAAATGTAACTACTTGATCAATTCATTACACTTTCACCCTCAGCAGTTTGCTTGCATGCTATACAAATTCGCCGACCCTGACAAGGGAATATTTATCGATTGGCACACTATTTGTATATTCCGAGAAACATAATGTATAGTCCTGTATTTAGATTGTGGACATCACTTTGGTGGATTAACTTTATGGATAAGATTTGCTCTAAATTTCATGATCAAGCAACTAGGTATGGACACACGATACGTTGGGAGTTTCTATTGCAACACATTGATGCCCCAAAGTACTATTCTTACAAAAGAAACAAATTGATCATCCCTCTAATACAACCAATTACCTCTCTGCTTATTTTCATTCTGATGATCATCCCACTGTTCTTCCTATACTCACTACCTTGGGTATGACAAATTTGACTATTCTTGGCCCACACGCTATTAATTGCTGCTTTTAAATCTTATTGGGGAATTAATACTATGCAGCCTCCTACACACTCCTTCGTGGCGAGGATGTACAGGATAGGTACTGGTTTTATTCATATACCAGTCTATCCAGGCTGTTAGTTCGACTACGTGAAAAGCATGATGCAGACATTTGTAGAGTTCTTACTCAAAAGGAACGGGAGAAATTATTAGTTTACCCACATAAATATCCCAGAAATGCCGGATTTCAGCACATTCATTGGCCATATTTCGCCGGGCCTACCTGACCCCCATGCGATTGCATAAAATATACCCACCCACTAGTCCAAACTGTCCCAGATGTTCTCTACCTGACACTGATTTCCAGCATTTGTTGTGGGCCTTCCCCTCAATGTCCAGTTATCGGATGGAAATTCACACCATACTGGCATGTATAATTAATCCTATGGGAGTAGACAGCTTCGAGGAGTGAATGCTGGACTTGTACCAAACCTGGTAGAGCTGCAACTAGATTCTTGGACCTTGCCCTATTATTAGCCAAATGTTCTAATATCCGTGAAGTGGAAAGCTTCCTATTTGGTTCTTCGATTTGGCATACAATAATTACAAAATGGGCTGAGGCAGAACCAACAGCATTGCATAGGGAAGGGGCCAGTGGCCTTTGGAAATATTCTATAGCAAACATCTACGATGGGTTTCTTTTCTCTTACGGGGATGCATTTAATGATGACACCAGTCCTCCATGATGCCTTAACCCCCACCCCCGGTTCCTAGATGATTTGGCATTGCTATAATCTATCGGCAGATGTCTGTATATTCTCCTATCTAATAGAATAGTTGGAACTTAGTGGACGCGGTTAAGCGCTGAAAGACCAGGACTAAGGCCTAATAAGAGTGGGTTACAATTTAATAATCACGAATGTGAGAACTATGAATATTGGTTGTAATAAAGAAAATATACCCTATCCACAAGAAGGCCTTTTGACCAAAAATTGAATTTCAGTGGTTCATCTACAACTTTTGAATTTTTTTTAGAAGGAGTCTTTAAATGATTGAGAGATCCTAAATATATAACAACAAGGATTACCAGTAAAACCCGACGGGTCAGCCCGGAAGGTGTATGATATTGATTATCACATGTAAACAGTGAGAGTTATTGTTATGGTCTTGATAAAGATGGTGCAAACCAGGACGATACCATCGTGACGCGGGTTGGCACAACAAATGAAATACTGTCAATCCATCGTGTCCTAGCCCTAATTAAACAATGTCATGGATAGGTCGTTTTTATGACAAAGTGTATTGTCTTGCGGACACTCTACCTTTTTTTTCTTTCCTTCTTTTTCCTATTTTGATATCTGTTGTAACCTTTTGTACCAAATGTATTTTTAATGTAACAATTATGTGGTTGAATTATTAATGAATGTGTTTTAAGTCAATGTCACAAACTGATAAAAAAAATTTTTTTATATGTGTTGAAGTACAAGACGCAAAAAGAGAATATTATTTAAATAAGGGACTTTATATAAATATACATGTGCATCTGCGTAGTGGCACACTATATCTAAAAGAGTATACACATTGATATACTCCCGTTTGCCCATGTAGTGTGGAGTGGTGCATGAAGGATAGCTGTATGGAAATGAGGTCAATCTGATTTTAATGATGAAATGATAAATGGTCTGCCAAAGGAAAAATATATTTTCTTATTATTTTCCTATCCCTCCTACTCCTGCCTTGCCCCCCTAACATGCTCATTTGCCTGGAACGTTGAGTACCCCCAGTCCCGCACACGCATAACTTAGAGCGCTGGTACCATTTCACTAATTTAACCTTTCAGATCTCCTGGGTGTTCGGATACAGTTCATGGACTAGCCCTGTCCTAGTTTAAGATTTGGTTTTTTTTTTTACCTTCTTTTTCCTTCTCTTCTTCCTGTTGGAAATTATCCAAATGGTTGCTTAAAACACGAGTTGATGTATCATCCACTGATTTTTCTTTCGTTTAACCACATGCCATATTTACTATGTTTTACTGTAGTGACATACTGTGCAATTGCCCTGTAGGGTGCCATTCGCCCATTTGTTAACTCACACACAACGGTTATCTTCTTGTAAAATCAATAACATTTTGCTATAAAAAATGCCATGTGTATAACAAACCAAGCAATCACATGTTGCTCCTCCCATCCCTCAAACTGACCCTTCTATGACTCTTGTTGTTCATCATTCTCTTCCCCAAGACTCTGACCAGTTGGAATCCCTTCAGGCTTAGGCCTAGGCTCACTTCTGTTCTCCCTTTACAGCACATCTCTATGCGACATCAATTTGTTCACTGTTTTTGTCAATCATCTCTATGCTGGCGATACACAGATCTGCTTTTCCACTTTCACCTCAATCTTTAATCTAAATGTCACAACTTCTTACAGTCACCTGTGGATGGCCTTCTCTCCATCATGCTTAATTCGTCTAGGACCGAAATCATTTGCTTTTTAACTAACTTAGCACCTGCTTATCCTGATAATATTTCCTCTTGACACTCTCATCCCTACTTAATCAGCTGGACATTTTGGTGCATAACTTAATCCTACCAGGTATCTGGATTCCTTATTCCATGCAGAGCCATGGCTGCGGGATACCAAATACTCAAAATATTCTGGATTCACTCATATTAACCCTTTCACACAGTAAAAAAAAACTACTGTCAGTTCTAGTCCTTAGAAACTGACACTGCTGCACCATAGACACTCATTTACAATCACCTCATCCAACGCCCTCGTAATCTTCAACACCGAATCTACAAACACCCACATCAACAAACTCCATCCACTCTCAAGAAGAGAGCAAAGAGAACTCTGAAAATTGGTGTAATAATGACTTCAGCATCAGCAAAAGGACCACAAGAAAATGTCACAAAAAGTGGAAGACAGCCTAATCAGATTTAGCCTTAGGGGCACTCTGAAAACAATAGAAGAAACATAAAAACTTAGGGATCAAAATGGCTGTAGGTATGTTGATTGCTTATTTTACTTTAATCTTGTAGTACTCATATTTTAGCCTCTGAGCTCTGTGATGGCAGCTGCAACATTTCTTAAATGCTGCGGCCAGCCAATCAGAGGACTTGGTATCTCTGGACTTGGAACAGTCCTGTGATACTGAAATGCTAATGGGAGAAAAAGCACCTTTGACCAAACGGAGGGCCCTATTATTTGAATTTTGTGTACCGTGAGACTCCCACAGGACCAACCGTCCAGCTATACCTAACTTTTCAACCCCTTCATGACCACCCTAAACACCATCTGAAATGCTTATTTCTTGAAAATGACTGAGTGAATGTATGCCAAATTACAAAAAGAATGCTTTCTGAGTAATTTAACATTTTCTGCCAAATGAGGTGTAATTACGTTGAGCTGTTTTTTAGGTCGAGCATCAGTATGCATGCGCTGTCTGCAAGGCCTGCTGTAATCACTCTATGAAGTGTAATTACACCTGCTGCTTGCCATTGGTTCACAACTCCATCGCTCTTATTTCCTGGCTCCGTATTGGCCGGTGCTCCCGATACGTCACTTCTGTTTTTAAGTCAGGATCCCCGTCCAACTACAGTTTTCTTACACAATAGGTCTTTTTCCATTTCTTTATCGACAACTTTTATTTTTACAAGTGCCCAATTTCGTGCTTTCACTTTAATGGCGGCCGCGCTACTTTCTTTAGACGCAGCTCGTCGAAAGAATGGTGCACCGTCACTGATAAAGTGAAAGCGCGGAATGGGTCATTTTTACAAAAAAAAGCATTTGTTTGTCAACTTGAGAAACAAATGCTTTTTTTTTGTAAAAGCGCCCCATGCCACGCTTTCACTTTAATGGCAGCCACACCCCTTTCTTTAAACGAACCATGTCTAAAGAAAGTGGCGCGGCCGCCATTAAAGTGAAAGCGCAGCATGGAGCGCTTTTACAAAAAAAAAAAATGTGGTTGTCAACTTGACAAACAAATGCTTTTTCTCTACAAGTGCCCCATAACGCACTTTCACTTTAATGGCTGCCGCACACCTTTCTTTATATGCGGCTTGTCTAAAGAAACGGAGTTGCCGGCCAAGGAAATACCAAGCATTTGCAATGCATTAAGTCTTGCATTTGCTAGAGTCTGAGCTATTGGCATTGTAAATGACAATGGCTTTTATTTATCTGTTTTGAAACACAACACATAAATAAAAGACATTGTCATTTACAATGCCAATAGCTTAAACTCTCGCAAATGCGAGACCTATTGCATTGCAAATGCTTGTTGTATATTGGAGTAGAAAATTTCCTGTAGGAATTAATATGGGAAATTAAAATTTTGGTATGGTGTGAACAAGTGAGTCTTCACTTGAAGTCTGGTTGCACTGCTGAGTTACACTGTTCACCTTTTCAAAGTTATACTCAGTAATCACAATTACACAATGAAATTATTGCTGAAATGAATCCATCATTATTTAATATCATAAGACATTGAAAATGTGATTTACCACGATTGAACACATCCAATTTAAACAATCTTTGGTGATGTTGTTCAACAAATTTTTCCACAAGATATATACAATATAACAAAGCGTTTTTGAATTACAGAGTTCTTCAACATCCAATGGTGAATAATGCCCAATGCATTTCGGGATAATCAATCCCTTCTTCAGGGGCCTTTGTAAAAGAAACATGAGTACTATCGATAAGTCGTATAGTAAAAGAAATATTTTAAATGCACAGCGGTGGCTACCTTATATTAAAAATGCACAAAAAGATGGCTAAGACGATATGAGAAACGATGTGCAGCATGCTAGAAAAAGTAAGATAAACTCTGAGCTGGGGCGAAAATTCGCCCCGACCAAATGCACAGCTAAAGTCGCCGAATAGGCTGTCTTCTCTTTCGAACAAATTTATCCATATATTCCAACGTACTCCATGTTTTTAACACCGTAGTTCAACTTATTTTCCACATTTTTACTCTCCACACGCGGAATGTTGCTTGCCAATTTTCAAGATTTCTAATGTTTAAGCTGGGTCATCCGAACCTCTAGCAAAAAACACGAATGATGCAAATTCGTCTTGAGGCAGTGTTGTTTATTTAAAACCCAATGCATTTCGGGCAACTGGGTGCCCTTCGTCAGGGGTCACTACAATAACAAATGAAAAAAGCCAGTGTTACCATCTAAACCTCTAATTTTGTCAATGTAAATACGTTGATATACAATTAATTTAAATGCTGGACATGATGTCACATACTTGTACGTGATTATTACACTCACAGTGTACATCCGTAAAAACTAAAAACCCAACAGCTGACGGGAATCTGAGCCATTCTCCTATTCCGTTCTCTCTTTAAATCATGCGGCTCCTACACCCAAATGTCCCCGTTCAACTTATCATTCATTCACTATATAAATCCATTCTACTTGATCCCCCTATCACTCTGTGCTATAACCTACGTTCGCCTGCGTCCCCCCGCACACTCTACATTCCCAACCCCATTCGCAATCACCCTCTTAAAACGCTCCTCATTCTAAATACTCTCCTCCGCTCCCTCTCAGTCACCTGTTCAACCAAATTCAAAATTTAGCTTGCGCGGTGCTGTACCATACTCAGGGGCCGATTCCGATGTCTGACAGACTCAGGTCCGTCCGACATCGTCCTGGAGCCATAACCGACCGACCTGCTGTCGTCGGTTACGGCCCTGCAAGTACGATGCGACCGAACCCTGTTCGGTCGCACTCGTATACTTCACAATGGGAGCATGCATTCCGAGCGGAATGCATGCTTGCATTGTGAAAAACACGGGTGCAGTTCATCCCTGCACCCTGTGGCCGGCACCCCAAGGTGCCTGCCACCGGGTGCAGGGATCAACAGAGGGGCACCATAGGTGCCCCCAGTCCGCCATTCGGTGGCCTCGCACCCATGGGGGCCCTACTGGGGGCCCCCAAAGACATTTACCGACTGCCTTTTCGTGCCGGAAAGACCGGCACGAAAAAGCAGTGAAATACTGCCATCGTACTCCCTCGGTCGTGAAGAGGCGGCCGGGGGAGTACTGAATGATTTCTGGACGGCGGTCGGGCTCTCCGAGCCCGTCGTAAGCCATCCGGAAATCCGAGTCGGATTCCTTTTCGACCGAGCCCATCGGAATGGCTCGGTCGGAAAGGAATCCGGCCGGCACGTTCCGATTCGGTCGGAAGGGCTCCGACCATCGTTCGGTGCCCTTCCGGCCGAAATCGGAATCGGCCCCTCACTCTCTACTTCTTTCACACACGCTAACACATCATCATTCAACCCATACATTTCTAACAACTGCCCTAATCAAGAGTGAGTATGGTACAGCACCGCGCAAGCTAAATTTTGAATTTGGTTGAACAGGTGACTGAGAGGGAGCGGAGGAGAGTATTTAGAATGAGGAGCGTTTTAAGAGGGTGATTGCGAATGGGGTTGGGAATGTAGAGTGTGCGGGGGGACGGAGGCGAAAGTAGGTTATAGCACAGAGTGATAGGGGGATCAAGTAGAATGGATTTATATAGTGAATGAATGATAAGTTGAACGGGGAAATTTGGGTGTAGGAGCCGCATGATTAAAAGAGAGAACGGAATAGGAGAATGGCTCAGATTCCCGTCAGCTGTTGGGTTTTTAGTTTTTACGGATGTACACTGTGAGTGTAATAATCACGTACAAGTATGTGACATCATGTCCAGCATTTAAATTAATTGTATATCAACGTATTTACATTGACAAAATTTGAGGTTTAGATGGTAACACTGGCTTTTTTCATTTGTTATTGTAGTGACCCCTGACGAAGGGCACCCAGTTGCCCGAAATGCATTGGGTTTTAAATAAACAACACTGCCTCAAGACGAATTTGCATCATTCGTGTTTTTGCTAGAGGTTCGGATGACCCAGCTTAAACATTAGAAATCTTGAAAATTGGCAAGCAACATTCCGCGTGTGGAGAGAGTAAAAATGTGGAAAATAAGTTGAACTACGGTGTTAAAAACATGGAGTACGTTGGAATATATGGATAAATTTGTTCGAAAGAGAAGACAGCCTATTCGGCGACTTTAGCTGTGCATTTGGTCGGGCGAATTTTCGCCCAGCTCAGAGTTTGTTATTCATCTGGTGTCGCTTGGGCATGGCATCATACCAAATAGCACGCATTCTGTTTGAAATATGGATGATTTGTACAAATGAACATCACAGGTGTGCATTCCTACCTTTGAGAATTCTTGTAGAAAAAGTAAGATGCCATTGAGAAACAAACGTGGACAAACTTAGGAAGGGCCTCAAAAAAAGACAATCCCATGAAGACAATGTGGGCAGTTGCCAAAAAGAACATAACAACCCGTGCACCAAAGACGTGTAAAACTAGACGGTGACCCAGCGTCACAACATGCAAATAAATGCCATTGCGTAAAATACCACAAGGTGCAACTCTTCATGGCCCCATTACAAAATAGAAGTCAAAATGAGACGCTTACTGGATGGCAGCCACCATCATCTGGTGGCTAACGCGCTTATGGTACGCGTAGTGTATACCTGGAATCTGCATGGTGAAATAAAGTGACACCATAGTATCAAGTTACAATCCTCTAGTTGGTGATATGCGAAAAACATCTGAACTTTAAAGTACAAATACCTGGCTGTGTGCGACACCACACAGATAGCTGGCCTCCTCGTGACCCAGGGTAAAAAACAAGAAACTGCTACATGTAAACAGCAACGCACACCGGTTCGACAATATCAAGTGTCCAAGGTACATGCAGAAATCTAAAATGTTAGAAAAACGAGAATGACCCCTTGGTATTACGTGTGCATTCATTTTGTATGCAGCTGTAAGAAAATATACAGATACCTGCGGCCTGCGGTGGTTGGTGTAATTAACTTTACGCTGCCCTTGGTTTCTAAGTGTATTACGTAGTGTTCTGGAAAAATGTAAACGATAAAAGTTGGCAAAGTCCAGCATAGCAACAGCCCAAGTGAATATCTCATATTATAATGCCTCTCCCGGCAAGGATGTCTACCTTACTCACTGAATGTTGCCTTCGACCGAACCCTGATCTTGACGCTGTATTGTCAATCAGTGTTTGCACCTAACACGCCGGTGTTTAAGGTAGGGCAAAGAGATAGAAAACGGACCGGCGGCCTCCCGTAAATGAGGTCGCCATCTTAGAAAGGTGCATCAAGAATAGCAACGGAAGTATGAAGAGCTGTACAGTGTAGGCAAAATTTACATACCAGACTCAAAGATCAAGAGGGGTGCCTGGAAAACAGCCCTATATTAAATGAATGGACAAACCATGCTTTATGAGTGTCAATTTAAAACAAGTAGAGAACGGCATGAAAACCTGATGGTAAACACTGACGCCATCTTAAAGTGCCCGAGTTGCAATAATAGACTAATGTGTATTGTCTGATGAAACCCCGAATTATGAACATTATCCCGAAAAAATCACTGTAAGAAAGTCTAGCGCATAGCCTCATTCGTAACATGTAAAAGACTGAATCAAGGGGCTCATAATCTCAAGAAGACAAACTAAAGAAGTGATCCTGACCTGTGGAAATATGGTGATAAGAAGTACAAAACCCGAAGCCCATATCCCCCAAGTGCACAGAGGTGTCTCGTAATTGCCAAAAGTTTGTGCGAGAAGTCATAAAGTTCCCTGACTATCAAGACTATACATTATACCACAAATTCATCGCAAAGCACAAACTAGGGTGATACATGTGCCTGGTTCTAATCACTTGCAACTATTTACATAGATTGTGGTAGTTTCTCAAATGATGCCATTATATATGACTGAACTAGCACAACAGAAATAGATATAAAGTACGTGAGAATATGATCTCACAAGAAACAAATCATATCCATTTTGTCATTTAACCCATAAGGGGTCATGGTGTTGAACAGTTTTGTTCACCAAATCTCACGTTGTGATAACAATTTCGAGTTATCTCTACCTGCACTAGTCTGTAAAATTTCCAATATGGAGAATCTCAGTTGTGCGATAGTGTGTTGGTGATCAAGCCAATGTACAGCTAGACTAGATTTGGTGTTCCTAGTCCTGATCATACTTTTATGTTCAGTTATTCTAGTTTTGATCTTGCGTTCTGTCTTTCCTACGTACATTAGGCTGCATGGACATTTTAGACAGTAGATCACGAAGGAAGAGTTGCAATCGCCCGAATGTCTCAGCTTAATAGCTTTACCAAACTGAGGATGAGTGATGGTGTTCCCTAGCATGACATTATTACAGTTAACGCAGTTATAGCATTTATGCATGCTTGTTTCTGTGGTGCCTGATGAAACTCTGGGTCGTGCCAGCATTTCTTTCATATTTCGACTCCTCGTGTGGGCAAATAATGGTTTCTCTGCAAACAGGCCATTGAAGTCAGGATCTGATTGGGGAAGTTCCCACCTACGCTTAATGATTCTTTTTATAGCTGCTGATTTGGTGGAATACTTTGAAACAAAAACCATCCGGTTTAGTGGTGTTTTAATGTTCGTTGTAAGTAAATCCTGGTGTTGAATGTTGGAAATTCTTGTGACAGCATCAGAAATTATTGATGGTGGGTAACCTCTTTGCTTGAAGTTAAGAATTTGACTTTCCGTGGCAACTGTTAGAGCTTCTTTTGTGGATGCGATCCTTTTGATTCTCAACATTTGTGAGAATGGGAGATTGTGAATGAGAGTCGGTGGGTGGAAGCTAGAAAATAACAACAAGTTGTTTCTGTCCGTTTCCTTCTTAAACACGGTTGTTTCCATGTTAGTCAGCCCTTTTGTTGAGTTCTAGTGCGGTTTGGGACTTGTTGGACTTGTTGGAACAAGTGCCAAACCGCACTAGAACTCAAAATTCAAGAACTAAACCAAAAAAACGCTCGAATACAATTCACACACACCATTAGCAAGAACAGTTTGTCCTTTCTAGATGTATTGATCACAAAAGGGTTGACTAACCTGGAACCAACCGTGTTTAAGAAGGAAACGGACAGAAACAACTTGTTGTTATTTTCTAGCTTCCACCCACCGAGTCTCATTCACAATCTCCCATTCTCACAAATGTTGAGAATCAAAAGGATCGCATCCACGCAAGAAGCTCTAACAGTTGCCACGGAAAGTAAAATTCGTAACTTCAAGCAAAGAGGTTACCCACCATCAATAATTTCTGATGCTGTCAAAAGAATTCCCAACATTCAACGCCAGGATTTAGTTACAACCAACATTAAAACACCACAAAACCGGATGCTTTTTGTTTCAAAGTATTCCACCAAATCAGCAGCTATAAAAAGAATCATTAAGCGTAGATGGGAACTTCTCCAGTCAGATCCTGACTTCAATGGCCTGTTTGCAGAGCAACCATTATTTGCCCACACTAGGAGTCGAAATATGAAAGAAATGCTGAAACGACCCAGAGTTTCATCAAGCACCACAGAAACAGGCATGCATAAATGCTATAACTGTGTTAACTGTAATAATGTCATGTTAGGAAACACCATCACTCATCCTCAGTCTGGTAAAGCTATTAAGCTGAGACATTCGGGCGATTGCAACTCTTCCTTCGTGATCTACTGTATAAAATGTCAATGCTGCCTAATGTACGTAGGCAAGACAGAACGCAAGATCAAAACTAGAATAACTGAACATAAAAGTATGATCAGGACTAGGAACACCAAATCTAGTCTAGCTGTACATTGGCTTGATCACCAACACACTATCGCACAACTGAGATTCTCCATTTTGGAAACTTTACAGACCAGGGCAGGTAGAGATAACTCGAAATTGTTATCACAACGTGAGATTTGGTGGACAAAACTGTTCAACACCATAATCCCTTATGGGCTAAATGACAAAGTGGATATGATTTGTTTCTTGTAAGATCATATTCTCACGTACTTTATGAAGCTAATAGCTATTTCTGTTGTGCTAGTTCAGTCATATATAATGGCATCATTTGAGAAACTACCACAATCTATGTAAATAGTTGCAAGTGATTAGAACCAGGCACATGTATCACCCTAGTATGTGCTTTGCGATGAATTTGTGGTATAATGTATAGTCTTGATAGTCAGGGAACTTTATGACTTCTCGCACAAACTTTTGGCAATTACGAGACACCTCTGTGCACTTGGGGGATATGGGCTTCGGGTTTTGTACTTATCACCATATTTCCACGGGTCAGGATCACTTCTTTAGTTTGTCTTCTTGAGATTATGAGCCCCTTGATTCAGTCTTTTACATGTTACGAATGAGGCTATGCGCTAGACTTTCTTACAGTAATTTTTTCGGGATAATGTTCATAATTCGGGATTTCATCAGACAATACACATTAGTCTGTTATTGCAACTCGGGCACTTTAAGATGGCGTCAGTGTTTACCATGAGGTTTTCATGCCGTTCTCTACTTGTTTTAAATTGACACTCGTAAAGCATGGTTTGTCCATTTATTTAATATAGGGCTGTTTTCCAGGCACCCCTCTTGATCTTTGAGTCTGGTATGCATATTTCGCCTACACTGTACAGCTCTTCATACTTCCGTTGCTATTCTTGATGCACCTTTCTAAGATGGCGACCTCATTTACGGGAGGCCGCCGGTCCGTATTCTATCTCTTTGCACTACCTTAAACACCGGCGTGTTGGATGCAATCACTGATTTACAATTCAGTGTCAGGATCAGGGTTCGGTCGAAGGCAACATTCAGTGAGTAAGGTAGGCATCCTTGCTGGGAGAGGCATTATAATATGGGGTATTCACTTGGGCTGTCGCTATGCGGGACTGTGCCAACTTTTATCGTTTACATTTTTCCAGAACGCAACGTAATACACTTAGAAACCAAGGGCAGCGTAAAGTTAATTACATCAACCACCGCAGGTATCTGTATATTTTCTTACAGCTGCATACAAAATGAATGCACACATAATACCAAGGGGTCATACTCGTTTTTCTAACATTTTAGATTCCTGCATGTACCTTGGACACTTGATATTGACGATCCGGTGTGGGTTGCTGTTTACATGTAGCAGTTTCTTGTTTTTTACCCTGGATCACGATGAGGCTAGTTATCAGTGTGGTGTCGCACACAGCCAGGTATTTATACTTTAAAGTTTAGATGTTTTTCGCATATCACCAACTAGAGGATTGTAGCTTGATACTATGGTGTCACTTTATTTCACCAAGCAGATTCCAGGTATACACTACGCATACCATAAGCGCGTTAGCCACCAGATGATGGTGGCTGCCATCCAGTAAGCGTCTCATTTTGACTTCTATTTTGTAATGGGGCCATGATGAGTTGCACCTTGTGGTATTTTACGCAATGGCATTTATTTGCATGTTGTGACGCTGGGTCACCGTCTAGTTTTGCACGTCTTTGGTGCACGGGTTGTTATGTTCTTTTTGGCAACTGCGCACATTGTCTTCATGGGATTGTCTTTTTTTGAGACCCTTCCTAAGTTTGTCCACGTTTGTTTCAATGGCATCTTACTTTTTCTAGCATGCTGCACATCATTTCTCATGTCGTCTTTGCCATCTTTTTGTGAATTTTTAATATAAGGTAGCCACCCCTGTGTATTTAAAATATTTCTTTTACTATACGACTTATCGATAGTACTCATGTTTCTTTTACAGAGGCCCCTGAAGAAGGGATTGATTATCCCGAAATGCATTGGGCATTATTCACCATTGGATGTTGAAGAACTCTGTAATTCAAAAACGTTTTGTTATATTGTATATATCTTGTGGAAAAATGTGTTGAACAACATCACCAATGATTGTTTAAATTGGTTGCGTTCAATCGTATTAAATCACATTTTCAATGTCTTATGATATTAAATAATGATGGATTCATTTCAGCAATAATGTCATTGTGTAATTGTGATTACTGAGTATAACTTTGAAAAGGTGAACAGTGTAACTCATGCAGTGCAACCAGACTACAAGTGAAGGCTCACTTGTTCACACCATATTATAGCAGAGGCAGGCAACCTCTTTCTGGTTGGCACGCATAAGATTTAAATTTGTTTCAAATGATTTTGATTTTTCGCATAACATAGGTGTGCACAACATCAAACATTAAATTAAAATTTTAGGACATCCCCATTTTCTTGGCTCCTGCTTGACAGATCGGCACAAAACTTTCCATGAAAGTGCAATTGTAAAACAGCACCAAAGTTATTGTAATTGTATTTATATAGCACTGACGAGGTCTCGAAGCGCTTTTCGGCGAGCAGCACGCATCTCCGAAACCCAAAATGATTAGTGGTGGATTAGTATAGGGAAATATGAGTATAGTATTAGTATTAGTAAAGGGAGGTACATGTTAATTTGAGCGGAGGACATGTGAGTCTGTTAGTTGAATTGAATAGAGTAATGGAGAGATAGAAGAAGGAAGAAAACCAAAAGTGTCAATTCGGAGATCATAGTAGCAAGTTGAGGTCTGGGATGAGTTAAGGAGACATGGAGGAGCGGAGAGACTGTAAAAAGGGATTAGGAAGAAAGAGAATCAGAGTAGAAAAATGAGATTTAGGATGAGTCAAAGGAGAGATAACATGAGTGAGAATTTAGTAGGGTTGTTTGGGAGATCGTAGTTTTAAACTGATGTTTGGGGTGAGCCAGGAGATGTAGAAGAGGGAGGAGTCTAGGAAGGGAGATCATAGTAGTAGAAAGGGTTTGGGATGAGAGAGAGTGAAAATAGAGGATAAGATGATAGAGGTGTAGGTTGATGGTAGGATAAAGTAAAGCTTTTAATAGAGTCATCTTTTTTTTCTTGTACAATAGGACTCCAATAATAAATATATAGATACGTAGTCACATAGTAAGTAAAATATGTGTAAAGAATATAATATATTGAGATTTGTGTGTTTTGTTTTTGAGGAGTAGTGAGAGGAGATGTTGATGTAGTGGTTTTCTGTGAATGATCTCTATGTGCAGTACTGCTGGTGAGTGGTATTTGAATAGTAAAGGGGTGGTGATGTGTTTTGGGGAAAAACAGCCAAAGCCTGGAATGACCTCCCATTTCACCTAAGAAATGCCACTGATCTTCTAGCCTTTAGGAGGGGTTTAAAGACTTGGCTTTTTGATAAGTAACTTTGCATCTGCTGCTCTGCCAAAGGATAGGTAACTAGCGCCAGGACACCTCTGGGTAACCATTGCGCTTAAAAAATTCCGTAACATAACTTAAGAGGGGATGGCAAGATTTATGAGTGTTTGTCTTAGATTTGATCACTGGAATAGGTAATGTGTGTAGTGGAGTGATGTATAAGGATTGTATGGTTGTGTGTAATTGGTAAAAAGAGGAGGCAGTTGTTGGTGGATGGTGTGATGGAAGGCTGAGTATAGGTTTTGTCGTGATAAAAGGGGTTCTGTTAGGAGCAAGTAGAGGATAGAGCTGGCGTTTTGTTTGAACAGGGAGTTTGTGTCTGGATGCATTAAAGTTATGTATAATGTGGCTTTGTGTTGTGTTGGTGATGTGTTAGTGGTATAGGACAGAGTTGTGTTTTGTGTGAAAATTCAGTTGCCATAGTGTTGTAGTTGGGGCAGAATTGTGTGTAGGTGTGGTTTGTGGGGTTTTGTGGTGGTTCAATGCACATTGGAATCTGTATGAGGTTTGTTTGTGGTGCATGAGTAGAATGCCTTTGCTGATATTGTGTTTGGATGTTGGCAGATGTGGAGGGCTTAAGGTGGTAGCTCGTAAGTGAAAATTGGGCAGCATCTTTTGCCCTAGGCCCGACCCAAACAGGCAACTGCCCTTGACCTCTCCACCCAGCCCAAACAGGCAACTGCCCTTGTCCTCCCTGCCCTTAGCCTCGACGCCCGGGCTGAGACGCCCTGAGCCCTAGGCTTAAAATTGCCCTATTGCCCAATGGAACCCTAGCCCTAACCCGTAAGAACACGGACCCTAAACCTTAGAGCTAATGGGAAACCTGGCCCTATTAACCAATCACAGCCCTAGCCCTAACAGCCAATCAAAGCCAAAGCCCTAATCCTTAAGTCCAATAGGAAACCCTAGCCGTAGTAGCCAATGAGAACCTTAACCCAAACAGCCTATGCAGCAACCCCGCTAACAACAAGAACCACATACAAAAGCACTCAACACTTGTAGACCACACAGCACCAAGCTTTTACTTGACATCTACAAATGTATTACACCACATCCATGCCATCTGAGCTCATTCATAAGCATGAAATACATCAGATCAGAAGTAATTACACTACTAGGATGTCACTACGTATGGAACCAAGACGTGAATGAAGAGAACCATGCAGACATGTTCCCCCCTTATGTATCTCCTCTCCTCTGTTTCCAGTCCCCACCGGAGTCACACCCGCAAGACCTACACGGCGCCTTTAAGACACTCAATGTCCGGGAGTCTCCAACAACCCATGTGACATGGTCACATGGACCAATGAGAGCCATCGTTGACGCCGCTGTTGCCTTGAACTGCGGCTCTCCCCTCTCCGAGAACGCCAACGAGTCAGAAGTCGGAAGAGAACTGCCGGCTGAGGACCAGAGGAGCCCCGGTACCGACGAGGAAAAGGAAGGAAACCCGGTGTCCAGGACCGAACTTCGAGAACCAACGGAGACCAAACCGAAGCCTCCAGCGCCAGAAGGAAAGAGGGAGCCGGACCCCATCCGGCACTACGAACTTGCCAGCCACGTTCCCGGAGGAGCATGGCTAACTGAGGTACGTGCTCGCCTCAGAGGCGCTTTTCGGAAGGGACCCGCAAACGGTAGCCCGTCACGGACTGAGAAGGGAGGGGGTTGACAGTCTCAAGGGGAATGATCCTGTGGCTGCGCGCATAGGAATTACCACGGCTATGCGGAGCGTTTTCCCTCGCGCGTAGACAAGCACTGGTGACGGAGCTCGGGTGATACCTCCCTCTACTCCCTATTCCCTTTACAAGCAAGACAGAAAGGGCAACGCTCTTATAGAGCTCTTCTTTTTCTCTTCTTCCCTGAGGAACGCTCGATGTCAGATCATCCAGAAGAAGCAAGCCTCAACGTCCCACATCACAGATGACCACCTAGGAAGAAATGACTATATACCCTTACTGCCAATAAAACGCGTACTAAAACGACATAAAGTGTCAGGTGTTGCTTTATCAAGTGCCACACGTGGTGGAGAATGCAGGCACTTGCTCCATAGACATACAGTATGGAGACCCTCATACAACAGTTGATCCGCGGGCAAGAGAAGCTCGAATGGGCACTAGAAAAGCAGATGACGTCCGCTCAAGCGGACAGAGACCTGTTCAAGGATTCCATGAACCAACAGGTAGAATGTATCCAGAAGGTGGTGGTTGACCAGTTACAGCTGATTCCCAGTTACAGACTCGACTGGGAACTCAACCAGGGACTCCCAACATCGTCCTACAGAAATATGTCACAGGGGAAGACCCTGATGCTTTTCTGTTGAACTTTGAAAGAGCGGCCCGAGCTTGTGGGTGACCGGAACCTAAATGGCCTTTCTTCCTGGCCCCCCTGCTGACTGGGGAGGCAGAGGCCGCTTATCAAGTGGCCAACTCCATGGGGAACACCCCCTATAATGAAATAAAAGACACCATACTCGACCACCTTGGCATGGATCCTGAGGCCTACAGAGTAAGGTTCCGGAAGGAGAGGGGTGCGCCCGTTGACAACCCAAAGACCTTGTTCTTCAAACTTAAAGCCGCAGCTGACAAATGGCTTAGGCCACAAGAACATACTAAAGAGGAGATCATGTCCCTTATTTCCCTAGAACAATATATGGAGGCCCTGCTCTTTTCTACACAGAGGTGGCTGAGGCAACATACACACCTTACGGTGGAGCAAGCCGTGGAAATGGCTACTATGTTCTCCAGAGCTCCACCCCGATCCTTGCCCTGGGAGACAGAAAAACCGGCTCGCTCTTCCACAGCTCCCGTTAAAACAGAAAGGAAAGCTCCAAAACCCACACCAGAACCCCCAAGACCACGCGGACACAGGCCAGAGACTGTCCCATTGAGGGGACCCCAGTGCTTTGACTGTGGGGAATGGGGTCATATCGCCAAGTTCTGTCCCCACAAGAAATCGAGCAAAGAACCAATGGACGTCAGCTATCTGCCTAGGTCCATCCTTTACACCGAAGAACTAGGCTCCTGTTTTCATGTAAGTCTACAGGTGAATGGGTACCCAGTAAAGGTCTTATTGGAATCCTCGACTCCCTAACAGACCGGTCCCAAATTGTAACAGGAGAACAAATACCCATTCGATGTGTCCATGGTGATGTACGAATCTACCCAGTAGCACTGATACCCATCTCTCTACCGGGTGGGGAAACCATACAGGACAGACTAGGGGTGTTACCCAATCTCCCCGAACAGCTGATTTTAGGGCTGGATAACCCGATGTTATTGAGCCTTCTCAGAGATAGGGTGAAACCCACTGACGCTCACATAGCAGACCAACCACCTTCCTCACCCAAGCCCCCTGGCTTTCTGACAACAGCTTTAAATTCTCTCAGGCACATGACTCCACCCTCCAAGCAGCATGGGCCCAAGCTAGGAAACCCCCTACTCTACCTAACCCCACCTATCCTCTCTTTCACATTGAAAACTATCTCCTGTACAGAACGGGATAACCCGGGGATCCCCCTCAGTTGGTGGTACCTCAGAGTTTTCGGGATCAGTTTCTAGTCTTTGCCCACTCACACTTGCTTGCAGGATATAGGGGGACCCAAAAGACCACTCAAATGGTGTTACAACACTTTTACTGGCCGGGCATATTCGCCCATATTACCAAGTATTGCCAAGAATGTGAGGTCTGCCAAAGGAGGAACCCATATAAGCCTCCTCCAGTTCCACTGCAACCCCTTCCGATAATCGGAAAACCCTTCGAAAGGGTAGGGATGGAACTCATAGGTCCTCTACCAAGGTCAAAAAAGGGAAACCATTATGCATTAGTGGTCGTAGACTATGCTACTCACTATCCTGAGGCCTTTCCGTTAAGAGCACCTACCACCACAAACATCAGCGACAAACTTCTCGAACTGTTTTCTGGGTCGGGTTCCCAAGAGAAATACTCACGGACCAAGGGACTCCCTTTGTCTCCCGTCTAATGTCCCAGATTTGCAAATCCCTCAGCATCTCCCATATAAAGACCTCTGTGTACAATCCACAAATGGACGGCCTGTGTGAACGGTGCAACGCCACTCTCAAATTGACTCTGAAAAAGATGCTAGCAGTAGAAGGAAGAGAGTGGGATATGCTTCTTCCCCTAGCACTCTTTGTCATAAGGAGCCAAATACAAAGCAGTCTAGGCTGCTCCCCCTTTGAACTCCTCTATGGGAGACAACCACCCACCCTTTTAGAAATAACAAAAGAGGCATGGGAACAAGAGGAACAGGACGAAACCAAGTCTTTCCTCGATTATACTCCGGCTTTACGCACCCGACTACACAAACTGCGGGAGTTTGCAGACGCCAACCTAGAAAAAGCCCAAATACGACAACAAACCTTCTATGATAAGGGAAAGAAATGGCGCCACCTAAATGTGCACGACTGGGTGTTAGTGCTCTTGCCGTCTTCCCTGCCTAAAGCTAGGTCAGAGTGGAAGGGTCCCTACGAGATCATTAAGAAGATCGGTCTAACTACTTACCAATTGCAAATCTCACCCTGAAAAACACAAACGTACCACATTAACCGTTTAAAAAGATGGTTAGAGCCCCTTCCTAAACACACCCATTTAGCTGTCCCTGAACCAACAAAGGGCAACACCACTCTGGGCCAGTTGGTGATTAATGAGAGTTTGTCAGATGTCCAGAAAAAGACCCTACAGGAAGCATTGCTCCCCTTTTCTTCCTCGTTTTCTGATCTCCCAGGGAAGACCACCCTGGTAGAACACTCCATCACTACTGTGCCAGGGAAGATAGTGCAACAAAGATCATATCGTATACCCGCAGCCAGAAGAGTCGCTATTAAAACCGAAGTCGAAAGCATGCTTGCAATGGGAGTCACCAAACCCTCCCAGAGCAACTGGTCCTCCCCAATAGTCCTCGTACCAAAGCCGGACAGAGCCATTCGGTTTTGTATAGACTTTCGGGCTGTCAACGCAATCTCAAAGTTCGACTCGTATCCTCTACCTCGAGTAGACTAACTTATCGAGAAACTAGGTGACGCCCAGTATATCACCACCCTTGACCTCACGAAGGGCTTCTGGCAGGTTCCCCTCCGACCACAAGACCAAGAGAAAACCGCCTTTTCCACTCCGACGGGACTATATGAATTCACTGTGTTGCCCTTTGGTTTACACAGCGCTCCGGCTACGTTCCAGAGGCTCATGAACAGGGTACTGCAGGGTCACCAATCCTATTCCTCCGCCTACCTGGACGACATAGTGATCTATAGTCCCACGTGGGACCAACATCTATCCTATTGTCACAAGGTTTTTCAGACCCTTCAAACAGCAGGCCTCCATGTGAACGCAAAAAAATCCCGGGTGGGCTTCCACAAGGTCAGGTATCTGGGCTATCTCCTGGGGAACGGGGTTATCGAACCACAACAAGAAAAAGTAAGAGCAATGCTTTTCCCACCACAAAAAGAGAGGTCAGGGCTTTTTTGGGTCTACTTGGCTACTATCGGAGGTTTATCCCCAGATACTCTGAAATGGCAACACCCTTGACTGACCTCTTTAAGACACAGGTGAAACCAAAAGACCTCTTAAACCCCACACCTCAGACAATTCAAGCTTTGCACGACCTGAAGGGCGCCATCACCTCCAGCCCTTTACTAACGTCCCCCCAACTTTTCTAAACCTTTCATTTCGCAAACGGATGCCTCTGAACATAGCCTAGGAGCGGTTCTGTCACATGCTTCTGAAGATGGTACTGAGTACCCTGTACTGTTTATCAGCCGTAAACTATATCCCCGCGAACAGAGATACCCGATAATTGAAAAGGAGTGTCTCGCTATCAAATGGGCGGTGGATAAGCTGCGGTACTACCTGGAGGGATCCCACTCCCTTTTATATACGGACCATGCACCCTTGCTGTGGGTTAGCCAAAATAAGGGGAACAATCCCCGGGTCTTGCGCTGGTTCCTGTCACTCCAGCCGTTCTCCTTTGAGGTGAAGCATCGTAAGGGCACCGATAACGGGAATGCAGACTTTCTCTACCGTATTCCTCTGTTCCCCGATCGAGAACAGTCTGGGGAAGGGGTGTGTCATGACGTATGGAACCAAGACGTGAATGAAGAGGACCATACAGACATGTTCCCCCCTTATGTATCTCCTTTCCTCTGTTTCCAGTCCCCACCGGAGTCACACCCGCAAGACCTACACGGTGCCTTTAAGACACTCAATGTCCGGGAGTCTCCAACAACCCATGTGATGTGGTCACATGGACCAATGAGAGCCATCGTTGACGCTGCAGCTGCCTTGAACTGCGGCTCTCCCCTCTCCGAGAACGCCAACGAGACGGAAGTCGGAAGAGAACTGCCGGCTGAGGACCAGAGGAGCCCCAGTACCGACGAGGAAAAGGAAGGAAACCCAGTTTCCAGGATCGAACTTCGAGAACCAACGGAGACCAAACTGAAGCCTCCAGCGCCAGAAGGAAAGAGGGAGCCAGACCCCATCTGGCGCTACGAACTTGCCAGCCACGTTCCCGGAGGAGCATGGCTATCTGAGGTACGTGCTCGCCTCGGAGGCGCTTTTCGGAATGGACCCGCTGACGGTAGCATGTCTCGGACTGAGAAGGGAGGGGGTTGACGGTCTTAGGGGGAATGATCATGTTGCTGCGCGCATAGGAATTACCACGGCTATACGGCGTCGCGCGTTTTCCCTCGCATGTAGACAAGCACTGGTGACGGAGCTTCGGTGATACCTCCCTCCACTCCCCATTCCCTTTAAAAGCAAGACAGAAAGGGCAACGCTCTTATAGAGCTCTTCTTTTTCTCTTCTTCCCTGAGGAACGCTCGATGTAAGATCATCCAGAAGAAGCAAGCCTCAACGTCCCACATCACAGATGACCACCTAGGAAGAAATGACTCTATACCCTTACTGCCAATAAAACGCGTACTAAAACAACATAAAGCGTCAGGTGTTGCTTTATCAAGTGCCACATAGGACTTTGGGACCTGCCCTGCTACTTACCCAAAAGTGTGAAAGATCGTTAAGCGAAAGAAGAAAAGACCACTATTAGTACAACCATAAGATTTCACAAACAAAATATTTGACCCGCCCCAGCAGGAAATGCTATATTACACCATAGCGAAACAGAAACACTATTTCTGTGACAACTCTGACAACTGTAACTACACAGTAGCATATAATATATCAAAAATGAGAGAGAGGATACGAGTACTAGTTCTGATCCCCTGGGGTAATGTATCTAATCAAGAAGAACTAGTCTGTCTAGACGTGGTAAGGGTCACAAGGGTGTATGTTTGATGATGTTTATTTTAGAGAAAAAATCTTATTTCTTTTTATAAAGCCCTCACCCACCAACCTAGTTGGTGGTATGCTTCATCATCGGGCCCACCCGATGACACCGAGTGTGTCCCGGGTGTGCTACAACGCCTGTATTACAGCGGAGCAGGTGTGTTACTGAGTGTGCAGTGTAGGTGACGTGAAAGGTTAAAAAACTGTCCAGTGGTCCCAATTCCCGGAGGTTTTTATTTTAATGTTTGGGCCCTGGCAGTAATAAAAACAAGGCATAGGATGTAAGCGGAGTGTTATTTATGACACTTCTGCATCCGGTGAGTGGTCTACATGTTTCAGCCAGGCCTTAATATGTAAACTGGCTTTCCTCAGGACCTTAGTGATGTGCGAAGGTGGTGACTAGGCTACTGGTTTGTGTCCTAGATAAAAATGTGTTGCACGCGCTAAGGTGCACAATGTGTGAGGGGGCTTCCCTCTCAAAGCATTACTACACATAAAACATACAAAACAAAACAAACATACAGAAAGTAAAGTTAGCAAATTTTGCATCATCACGTCATATTTTGATGACCGAGCCGTCCGTGTGAATTACGGAGCTAACGGCGGGGTGAAGTATTTACAGTGAAAGAGACCGATATATGCGGTAAAGTGAGTGGCGATAATATCGGGTACAGGATGGTGAGAAGAAAGAAAATGTAACTTGGTTCTCACGCTAGCGATTTGCTGCGAATGCCCCATGAGTATCCGGCAGGGGTGCTGGCTCTTTAGGAAAGAAAAGGAAAAAAGTGGCCTGAGATGTATATAAGACACCCGCGAACCCGGCCTCACTACCGCCGGAGTTCCGTAACAGCAACAACAGGTTGATAGGAGGGTCCTGGACTGACACGCAGTAAGTCGATCTAGAGGCACTACCACGCCGCGACAGATCGGGTAAGACCTTTCCTTTTCAGTGATCATCACTGGCCAATGCGCCACTTTTTTCCTTTTCTTTCCTAAAGAGCCAGCACCCCTGCCGGATACTCATGGGGCATTCGCAGCAAATTGCTAGCGTGAGAACCAAGTTACATTTTCTTTCTTCTCACCATCCTGTACCCGATATTATCGCCACTCACTTTACCGCATATATCGGTCTCTTTCACTGTAAATACTTCACCCCGCCGTTAGCTCCGTAATTCACACGGACGGCTCGGTCATCAAAATATGACGTGATGATGCAAAATTTGCTAACTTTACTTTCTGTATGTTTGTTTTGTTTTGTATGTTTTATGTGTAGTAATGCTTTGAGAGGGAAGCCCCCCTCACACATTGTGCACCTTAGCGCATGCAACACATTTTTATCTAGGACACAAACCAGTAGCCTAGTCACCACCTTCGCACATCACTAATGTCCTGAGGAAAGCCAGTTTACATATTAAGGCCTGGCTGAAACATGTAGACCACTCACCGGATGCAGAAGTGTCATAAATAACACTCCGCTTACATCCTATGCCTTGTTTATATTACTGCCAGGGCCCAAACATTAAAATAAAATCCTCCGGGAATTGGGACCACTGGACAGTTTTTTAACCTATCACCTTTCACGTCACCTACACTGCACACTCAGTAACACACCTGCTCCGCTGTAATACAGGCGTTGTAGCACACCCGGGACACACTCGGTGTCATCGGGTGGGCCCGATGATGAAGCATGCCACCAACTAGGTTGGTGGGTGAGGGCTTTATAAAAAGAAATAAGATTTTTTCTCTAAAATAAACATCATCAAACATACACCCTTGTGACCCTTACCACGTCTAGACAGACTAGTTCTTCTTGATTAGATACTACACAGTAGCAACCATCACTAGTTAACATGAATATATTCACACAAGAAAACAAAGTTAAAGGGACGTTATAGTTATGTAAAAATGTCAGCTAAAATAAACCATGTTAAATGAACAAATCTACTGGAATTCCCCAGTTAAAGTTATCTCAAGTAACTATGACTCATGCCCAAAATTAACTATAACTCGCACCCCCACCATGCACAGTGCTGTCATCAATGATGTCATTTCAGATATTGCAGTGATGTTATAGATCTAGAACATGTCATGAGTGATGTAATATAAGAAGCAATTAGCAATGCATGGCAAGGGTTCGAGTTATAGTTACTTGAGATAAGCATAACTGGTGAATTTCAGTGTTTTTTCTTGGCTAAATAAGTATGGTTTAACTGGCATTTTCACCTAACTATAACGTCGCTTTAACCTTTGTGTTTTTTTTTGTGGATTTCTAAGCTTGTTTTTTAATGTAAAGTAACATAATATTAAAATTCCTTACTATTACATCACTTTGTTTTTCTGTAAATTCTACGTTTTTGTAATGTACAGTAAGATGTCCGTTGATGTGTGCGGTGTGCCACCTTTCCTGTTCCCCTCGCTGACACCCAACCCCCTGCTGCACATGGCCTTTGGCCATGTGCGGCATAGTGGCCAGTCCCCTGCTGCGCATGTACTTCGGCCATGCACAGTGTGGGGTCGGGCAAAGGGTCTGGCCATTGGCTAGGCCCTGCACCCAAACCCCTCGAGTGCCCATGGCTGACTAAGTGATGTTACAATATAAATTATGCCATTTTAAGTAAGGGAGATCTACTGAATTTGTCAAAGCGTCAGAACACCAAAATATAAAAAATTTGCCTATTTGCTTCATCAAGGTGGGAGCACAGCAACATATATAAAGCAGACCTCTTGCTTTGTCAAAAAGTTACTAATAATTATAATCAAATATATATTTTATAAATTCACACATTGTAATGTTAAATAAAAGCGATTGTCATAACCTTTTTTGATAAAGCTTTCTTAAAAAAAAAACATGTCTTTGAATGTTTGTTATAACGTTTTTCAGGCCACAAAGTGCAGCTATAGAACCCACCACAAGGGGTCCCTGCATTCCAGCTGAAGAGCATATAGCTCCAGTTTGGAGTGCTTCAAAAAGAATTGGGGTGTTGGATTCAGTGACCCAGGAGACTTAATGTGTTTATTTAATGTTCCTGGGCAGCTGCTGCATTCCCCTCAGCCCCCCCACAACATTACAAAATGGTTGGTGGTGCCTCTGCTCCTTCTAGGGGATCCACCAAGAAAAACAAATATGATTGAGGAAGCCCTAGGGTATTATAGGGTGCTCCTTACACTGAACATTGAGTAATAAACTAGCGACTCCTGCTGCTCATTTATTATTCTTTTCTTTTTGTCTGCATTCTTTTTATGGGTGCCCCGGTGCCCACCCAGGGCACCCACCACATGCCAAATTTACAGGGCTGCTGGGGGAGCCCCAAGGCCTGCACGGGTCCTGCTGGCTACCTAGCCAGCACCCATACCAGGATATATTTTTTTACAATGGGGGCTCCGGGGCACCTACAGCTTCAAAATAAGTTGGGGGATGCGGGGAGTGCCCCTGGGTCCCTGCGGCCGCTGTTGATTCCCTGACCAGCACCCATCCTCAGTGCTGCACCTGTCACAAAAAGAAGTCGAACTGGTCATCAAGGAAGCCCAGAAAGACGATGCCCTCAGGCCAAATGGAATACCCCAGGCCATTTATAAGCAAGACTTGCCGTACTGGGCAAGGAAGCTTGCCCCCTTTTACTCTAACACTGTTCTCACTGGGATCATACCTGACTCATGGCGTGGAGCAGTTATCACCCCACTACATCAGGGAGGAGATAAAACACAACCAGAAAACTACCACCTCATAATGCTCTTAGACAACGAAGCCAAATATTGTGCATGCCTCATTTTACACAGTCTAACCGCCTGGGCTGAAGCCAATCATTTAATTCCAATAACCCGATCTGGCTTTCGGAGGGCCTACTGCACCAATACTAACATCCTAGCCCTATCAGCCATCTTATGCTAATGGGAAAATGGATCCGCACTACATATCTCTGCTTTGTCGACTACTTTGGAAGAAGCTTAGGGCGTGGAACATCCCCTCCCACCTGCTTAGAAACATGGAGGCCTTGCATAGACATACATGGGTGTGGATTAAAATTGATGATGGATCCTCATTATCAAGAAAGAAACACACCCATCAAGGCTTAAAACAGGGGTGCGTGTTAGCTCCAAGACTTTTTAATCTTTTTATGGCTGACCTCCCCCCTTGATGAAGTTAACAGCCATGTCCCCCGGCAAGGCAACTTTGCTCTGAACTACCTCTTATATGCAGAAAATATAGTGTTATGTAGCTTGACCAAAGTCGGCCTCCAGAGACTTATGAACACGCTTCACCAGCACACAATGCAAAACGGCCTGGTTATCGACCAGAATCAAACAAAGGTGTTGATGGTCGGCAAGACAAATAAGAAAAATATAACCTGCCATCTTGGTGTATATATATATATATATATATATATATATATATATATATATATATATATATATATATATCTATATAGATAGATATATTCACTGAAAAAACCACAGGTTTCAGGGACTTTATAGTTAGTCATACATTTCACTCGTACAAAACCAGAGAAATTCGGCCGTTATAGTTAGTTGAGCTAACTATAACTCGCGCCCCCGCAATGCACTGCTGATGACGTCACATATTACATTATTCATGACATGGTCAGTGACATCACTGATGACGCATCTCAAATGGCATCACTGATGACATCATCCAGTGACTGTGTGTTTCTGTAAAGTTTAAATATGTTTTATATATATATATATATATGCCAAGGTGTATTGAAGAATGAGTGGGTGTATAAGTGTCTGAATGAATGATTTAGTAGGTGCGTGACTGACTGTATAAGTGAATGATTAAACGTGACTTACTGAATGCATGGATTAGTGACTAAACTGTGTAAATATCTGTTTCAGTCTGTCAGTTGGTGCGTAAGCGGTTGCATGGGTTGGTGAGTAGCTACATGAGTGTCTATATGGGTTATTGATTGGTTTTCTGAGTATCTATATGGGTGCCTGAGTGTTTGTGTGGATGGGGTGTGTGTGACTGTGCATAGATGTGTGAGTGGGTGATTCACTGGGTGTATGGGTTCAAGAGTGCATCTGTGAAGGGCTGTATGGGTGGGTGAGTGTGTGTATGGGTGTGTTGGTGAGATGATGTCTCAGTGGTACATGTGTGAGTAACCACATATGTGAAAGGCAGTATATGTGAGTGTTGGAGTATATAAATGACTATATGTGAGAGTGAGTGATTGTGGCTGTATGGATGAGTGTGTGCTTGTATCAGTGATTGTATAAGAGAGTAAGTATGTGTTAGTATCTGTATGAATAAGTGAGGTGGTGTGTGTATAACTGTATAGGTGAGTAAATGGGAGTGTGATTGATTCTTTGCATGACTGACTAGGTGTGTGAGTAACTCTATGGATGAGTGGCGGTGTGTGAGTGTCTGTATAGGTGTATGAGTGCATATGATAGTGCTGTATTGATGAGTTACTGCATGTATGAGTGACTGTATGGGTGAATGAGTGGATGTGTGTGTAGGCCTAGGAATCAGTGAGTGGGTATGTAGTAATTGGTATTGGTGTGTATGGTTTCGAAAATGGTAGTCTGTATTTTAGTGTGTGTGTATCAAAGGTTATATTAGGGTGTGAGGAGTTGCATCAGATTATCACATGGATGATGTCATCAGTGATGTCATCAGTGATGTCATTTGAGATGTCATCAGTGATGTCACCGACCATGTCATGAATGATGTAATATGTGACATCATCAGCAATGCATTGCGGGGACGCAAGTTATAGTTAGCTCAACTAACTATAATGATCAAATTTCCCTGGTTTTGTACGAGTGAAACATCTGACTAACTATAACGTCCCTGAAACCTGTGGTTTCTTCAGTGAATTTCAAAGGTTTTTCAAATGCTAATTTCTAACTATAACGTCCCTGAAACCTATGGTTTTTTCAGTGAATTTCAAAGGTTTTTTAAATGCTAATTTCTAACTATAACATCCCTGAAACCTATGGTTTTTTCAGTGAATTTCTAAGGTTGTTTAAATACTAATTTCTAACTATGCCTACAGAGGTAGGACATGTGCAGAAACAGGAAGAAAGGCACAGAAAGAAGCAAGAGAAATGCAGAAAGAGGCAACAGAAGTCCAGAAAGAGGAAGAAAGGTGCAGAAAGAAGCAAGAGATATGCAGAAAGGACCAACAGAGGTGCAGAAAGAGGCCTTGTTGCAAAGTCATCCTGTGCCCTTTCGCACCCGCCAACTTTTTGCTGACTGGTACTGATGGTAACTGACTCTGACTGACCCTGGGCTCTGCCTAACCAGGCCCGGAGCCAGTGCTATGCTGAAAGACACTTAGAATAGAGTGAAAACACCTACATACACTAGGGTACACTATGGGTTGGGGTACCCCTGTGATTGGCATGACCTCCCCTGTAAGGCCCTAGTACATAATAGGGCAAGGTGATTGAAACTACCTCTAAGTCCCTAGCATATAATAGGGCATGGCAGTTTAGAGGCCAGCAGCCCTTTTCTGCACTTGCATATGTGCACTGCTGAGCCTGAGATCAGTTTAAAAGTAGCCCTGTGTGTGCAGAAAGAGGCAAGAGAGGTGCAGAAAGAAGAAAGAGAGGTGCAGAGAGAGGGAAGAAGGGTGCAGAAAGAGATAAGAGAGGTGCAGAAAGAAGCAAGAGAGGTGCAGAAAGAAGCAAGATAAGTACAGAAAGAAGCAACAGATGTGCAGAAAGAGGGGTGCAGAAAGAGGCAAGAGAAGTGCAGAAAGAAGCAACAGAGGTGCAGAAAGAGGCAAGAGAAGTTCAGAAAGAGGCAGCAGAGGTGCAGAAACAGGCAGAAGAGGTGCAGAAAGAGGGAGCAGGGGTGCAGAAAGAGAGAAGAGGGGTGCCGAAAGAGGCAAGAGGGGTGCATAAATTTGCAAGAGAGGTGCAGAAAGAAGCAAGAGCAGTGCAGTAAGAAACAACAGAGGTGCAGAAGGAGGCAAGAGGGGTACAGAAAGAGGAAAAAGAAGAGCAGAAACAAGCAAAAGAGATGCAGAAAGAGGCTAGAGGGGTGCAGAAAGAGGCAAGAGAGGTGCCGAAAGAGACGAGAGGTGCACAAAGAGGGAAGAAGGGTGCTGAAAGAGGCAAGTGGGGTGCAGAAAGAAGCAAGAGAGGAGTAGAAAGAAGCAAGAGAAGTGCAGAAAGAAACAACAGAGGTGCAGAAAGAGGCAAGAGAAGTGCAGAAAGAAGCAAAAGAGGTGCAGAAAGAGGCAAGAGGGGTACAGAAAGAGGCAAGAGCAGTGCAGAAAGAACCAAGAGACGTGCAGGAAAAGGGAAGAAGGGTGCAGAAAGAGGCACAAGGGGTGCAGAAAGAAGCAAGAGAGGTGTAGAAAGAAGCAAGAGAAGAGCAGAAAAGAAGCAACAGAGGTGCAGAAAGAGGCAAGAGGGGTACAGAAAGAGGCAAGAAAGTGCAGAAGGAAGCAACAGAGGTGCATAAAGAGGCAGGAAAAGTGCAGAAAGAGGCAAGAGAGTTACAGAAACATGCAAAAGAGGTGCACAAAGAGAGAACAGGGCAAGAGAGGTACAGAGAGAACCAACAGAGCTGCAGAAAGAGGCAAGAGGGGTGCAGAAATGTGCAAGAGAGTAGCAGATAGAAGCAAGCGCAGTGCAGAAAGAACCAACAGAGGTGCAGAAAGAGGCAAGAGGGGTGCAGAAAGAGGCAAGAGAAGTGCAGAAAAAAGCAAAAGAGGTGCAGAAAGAGGCATGAGGGGTGCAGAAAGAGGGAAGAGGGGGTGTGAAAGAGGCACGAGGAGTGCAGAAAGAACCAAGAGGAGTGCAGAAAGAAGCAACAGAGGTGCAGAAAGAGGCAAGAGGGGTACAAAAAGAGGGAAGAGGGATGCAGAAAGAGGCACATGGGGTGCAGAAAGAAGCAAGAGAGCTGCAGAAAGAAACAAAAGAAGTGCGGAAAGAAGGAACAGAGGTGCAGAAAGAACCATGAGGAGTGCAGAAAGAAGCAACAGAGGTGCAGAAAGAGGCAAGAGGGGTACAAAAAGAAGGTAGAGGGGTGCAGAAAGAGGCACGTGGGGTGCAGACAGAAGCAAGAGAAGTGCAGAAAGAAACAAGAAGTGCAGAAAGAAGGAACAGAGGTACAGAAAGAGGCAAGAGAGGTGCAGAAAGAGGGAAGAGGGGTGTGAAAGAGACACGAGGGGTACAGAAAGAAGCAAGAGGCGTGCAGAAAGAAGCAAGAGAGTTGCAGAAAGAAACAAAAGAAGTGCAGAAAGAAGGAACAGAGGTGCAGAAAGAGGCAAGAGGGGCGCAGAAAGAGGCACGTGGGGTGCAGAAAGAAGCAAGTGATGTGCAGAAAGAAAGAACGAAGTGCAGAGAGAAGTAACAGAGGTGCAAAAAGAGGGAAGAGGGGTGCAGAAAGAGGCACGTGGGATGCAGAAAGAAGCAAGAGATGTGCAGAAAGAAACAAAAAAAGTGCAGAAAAAAGGAACAGAGGTGCAAAAAGAGGCAAGAGGGGTGCAGAAAGGCACGTGGGGTGCAGAAAGAAGCAAGAGATGTACCGAAAGAAACAAAAGAAGTACAGAAAGAAGGAACAGAGGTGCAGAAAGAAGCAAGAGAAGTGCAGAAAGAAGCAACAGAGGTGCAGAAAGAGGGATGAGGGGTGCAGAAAGAGGGAAGAGGGGTACAGAAAGAAGCACAAGTGGTACAGAAAGAAGCAAGAGAGGTGCAGAAAGAAGCAAGAGTAGTGCAGAAAGAAGCAAGAGGGATGCAAAAAGAGGGAAGAGGAGTGCATAAAGAGGCACGAGGGGTGCAGAAAGAAGCAAGAGATGTGCAGCAAGAAACAAGAAGGAACAGAGGTGCAGAAAGAGGCAACCGGGGTGAAGAAAGGGGAGAGGGGTGGAGAAAGAGGCAAGGGGTGCAGAAAGAGGCAAGAGAGCTGCAGAAAGAAACAAAAGAAGTGCAGAAAGAAGGAACAGAGGTGCAGAAAGAGGCAGGAGGGGTGCAGAAAGAGGCAAAAGGGGTGCAGAAAGAAGCGAGAGGTACAGAAAGAAAGAAAAGTGCAGAAAGAAGGAACCGAGGTGCAGAAAGAGGCAAGAGAGGTGCACGAAGAGGCAAGAGGGGTGCACAAAGAGGGAAGAGGGGTGTGAAAGAGGCATGAGGAGTGCAGAAAGAAGCAAGAGGAGTGCAGAAAGAAGCAACAGAGGTGCAGAAAGAGGCAAGAGGGGTGCAAAAAGAGGGAAGTGGGGTGGAGAAAGAGGGGAAAGGGGTGCAGAAAGAAGCAAGAGAGCTGCAGAAAGAAACAGAAGAAGTGCAGAAAGAAGAAACAGGTGCAGAAAGAGGCAAGAGGGGTGCAGAAAGAGGGAAGAGGTGTGCAGAAAGAGGGAAAAGGGGTGCAGAAAGAAGTGAGAGGTGCAGAAAGAAACAAAAGAAGTGCAGAAAGAAGGAACAGAGGTGCAGAAAGAGGCAAAAGGGGTGTGGGAAGAGGGGTGTGAAAGAGGCACAAGGGGTGCAGAAAGAAGCAAGAGAGGTGCACAAAGAAGGAACAGAGGTGCACAAAGAAGGAACAGAGGTGCAGAAAGAGGGAAGAGGGGTGCAGAAAGAGGCAAGAGAGGTGCAGAAAAAGGCAAGAGAGGTGCAGAAAGAGGCAAGAAGGGTGCACAAAGAAGCAAGTGAGGTGCAGAAAGAGGCAACAGATGTGCAGAAAGTAGATATGATTTGCAGAAAGAGGCAAGAGAAGTGCAGAAAAAGAAAGAAAGGTGCAGAAAGAAGCAACAGAAATGCAGAGAGAGGCAAGAGAGGCGCAGAAAGAAGCAACAGTGGCTTGCACACCATTAGTACCAATTTAACACCCACATTTAGCAATAAGTAACAGGTGACCATTCTAGGTTTGCAAAGGACCTTCCACCATGCTGTAACACTTGTCGCTGCATTTTTGGTAACGTTTGAGCCGTTTGAGCTAGAAACAAGGCTTTTTTTGTTCAAATCTGCAGATTAGGCAGCAGATGATGGATTATGTGGCTAATGCGGAAAATGTATAATTGTGCGAAAGTCGGTGCAGCCAAACAGTCGCATAATTCCAGTGGCCCTGCTCATACCTCTGACTAGGTCCAGAAGTGCTCCTCAGTGATTCCTTCTTTTATTTTTGTCTCATTGAGTTCATAATTTAGCTTCTATGGAAACGAGGAAGACTATACGTGAGGTTGCCACTCCACAACACAGACTACCATACCACATAATTACTCTCCATAACACATAATCCCACTCTACATAATTCCTATACACTAAATACCACATACTTTCTATCCACATAATTTCACTGCACAACATACCACATAATTCCACTACACACAAAGTACATCCACTCCACTCCAAAAAACATTAGTAAAAAACTTTTAGATTTACAACACCAATAGCTCTATTTCTTGCAAATGCGAGACCTATTACATTACAAATGCTTCTTTAACTGGTAGTCACGTTTGCAGAGTGGTGGAGAAAGGGGGCTGGGCCTCCAACCAGCGCTCAGGAATTCCGCTGCGTAGGACTTACGGGAGGTACCAGGAGGGCTTCTTGGCCCCCAAAGTCCCTCAGGAGTAAAGTGGACTTCATCCCCCAAGCAGTACTGTGCCAGGAGGCGCGTTTGCAGAGTGGTGGAGAAAGCAGGGCATGGCCTCCGAAGACCTCTTAGCACTCCCACTGTGTGGGACTTAGTGGAGGTAACAGGAGAGGTAGTTGGCCCCCAAGGACAACCTTGTGGGCCAACTACCCCTCCTATTACCTCCAGTAAGACCCACACAGCAGCATTCCTAAGTTCTCATAGCAGGCCATGCCCCCTTTCCCTACCACTCTGCAAACGCGCTCCCTGGCGCGCTCTTGCATGGGGATTAAAGTCCACTTCGCTGCTGGGGGTCCTTAGGGGCCAACTAGCCTAACTGTTACCTCCAGTAAGCCCCACACAGTGGGATTGCTGAGAGGTGGACACAGGCCACGCCCCCTTTGTCCACCACTCTGCAAACGCGCCTCCTGGCACGCTCTTGGTTGGGGGGTGAAGTCCCCTTGTATCCTGAGGGTCCCTGGGGGCCAACTAGCCCTCCTGTTATCTCTAGTAAGCCCCACACAGCTGGATTGCTGAGAGTGGTCCGAGGCCATGCCCCCTTTTTACACCACTCTGCAAACGCGCCTCCTGGCGCACTGCTGCTCGGGGGATGAAGTCCACTTTAGTCCTGAGGTCCTCAGGACACAAGGGGACCTCATCGCCCCACCAGCAGTGCGCCAAGAGGCGCGTTTGCACAGTAGTGTAAAAAGGGGCGTGGCCTCAGACCACCTCTCAGCAATCCCACTGTGTGGGGATTACTGGAGGTACCTGGTGGGCTAGTTAGCCCCCAGGGCCCCTCAGGATTCAAGGGGACTTAATCGCCCAACCCAGAACGTGCGAGGAGGCACGTTTGCATTGGTGTGCAGGGAGGGGGCGGGGCCTCCGGCGACTTGCCGGGTTTCTTTTGTTTTTTTATTTTAGGAAGGGGGGCTGTCTGGCCCCCCCTTCCAATAACCCTTTTGCGCCCCGGGGACCCCATCCCCCAGGGCCTTAGCCATTTAAAAAAATATATATATTTGAAAAGGGAGAGGGGCGCGCGCCGCCCCCCTCTCCAGGCCGATTACGGCCCTAGGGACCCCTTCCCCCGGGGCTGGGCCTTGTTTTTTTTTCATTTATAGGGGAGGGGGCCGTGCGGCCACCCTCCCCAGGGTGGTTTCGGCCCCAGTGACCCCATCCGCCGGAGCCTGGCAAAACCTTTTTTTAAAGAAGGGGGGCCGTGTGGTCCCCCTTCCCTGGGCCACTTTTAGCCCTGGGGACCCCATCCCCCGGGACCTGCCCAGACTTTATTTTTATAATTTTGGAGGGGGGCAGCGTGGCCCCTCTCCTAAGGCCAATTTTAGCCCAAGGATCCCATCCCCCGGGGCCCGGCCTTATCTGTTTAAAAAAAAAAAAAATCAAAATGGAAGGGGGGCCGAGTGGACCCCTTCCCTGGGCCACTATTGGCCCCAGGGACCCCATCCCCTGGGGCCTAGCCTCCTTGATGGGGACCGCGGGAGGAACCCAAATGCCCCCGAGGTCCCTGCCAGCTCCCCGCCTCCTGTGGGAGCCAGCATTGCTTTTGGACAAGGGGAGCTGCTGACATGCAGCTCCCCTTGTCCAGCAGTGTTTGCTATAGCAGGGTGGGAGCCGTGTTCCCGCCCTTCCATAGCAAACGGCAATGTCCCGGGGGTGGGCAGTCCTCAGGGCCATAAAGGGCTCCAGGAGGGGGGCCGCGTGGCCCCCCTCCCATCATTTGCACAGCCCCGGGGAGGTGGTGGTCCCCGGGGCGGGGGGTCCGCAATGGACCCCCGCACTTCATTTATGTGTGCTCTGGGGAGGTGGTGGTGAGGGGCAGGAGCCCCCCCCACACTTCTACAATTTAATTGGAGCACCGGGAGGTAGCGGTCCCCGGGGCTTGGGGGGACCCGCGAGCCCCCACTGCCCCTATTTAAATAAAGCCCCGGGGATGTGGCGGTCCCCGGGGGGTGTGGGTGGGAAGGAGCCCCCCCCATGCATTTTTTTAGTTAATGAGCCCCGGGGATGTGGCGGTCCCTGGGGCTGCGGGGGCCCCTGCGGGCCCCCGCATATAATTTTCTCAATGTCCCCGGGACCTGGCCCACCCGGGGGCTAAAAAAAACAAAGCACGGGAGCCCGCGCTTCGTTTTTTAAAGAGAAATTCGCCCAGATTTGCGCACCCAGCGCGGATTCGACCGATTTTGTTTTTAAAAAATGCTTTCTGTGGCCCTGGGGGTCCTTGTGGGACCCCCTGAGCAAGCCTAGGGGGTCAGGGTGTTTCTACCCTGCCCCCTTTTCTTGTTTTTTTCCCTTTTTTTCCTGTTTTCTTGTGACTCAGTTCAACTGAGTCACAAGATGGCTGCCAACACTTCCTGGTTTGGAGTGTTGACAGCCAATCAGAATCAAGCTCGTGCTCTGGAGGGTTCGCGAATCCTCCTTGGCCCTCAGATATCGATATTTTTATTTTTTGAATTTCTCAGGAGCTACTGAACGGATTTACACCATTTAAAAAAAAGCACACTTTCGGAACCAAGACCAACCTTTTTGCCAAATTTGGTGTAATTCCGTTCAGCAGTTCGGGCTGTAGCTTTGTCTAAAGTTCCTATGGAAATTAACATGGGGAAAACATGTTTTGGGACCCCCCTTTTTTCTCCGCCACCGCTTGACGAATCACCCCGAAACTTTCAAGACAGGAGCTGACCTGAGTGAACCATTAGTTTGGTAAATTTTGCGAACATTCGTCAGACGGCGCCAAAGATATTGGCAAAAGAAAAATCGCTTTTTGAATAGAAACAAGGTCCTAACCGCCAGTAGGTAATATATATATATATATATATATATATATATATATATATATATATATATATATATATATATATATATATATATATATATTAATGCAAGTATTTAGGGTTTCTGCTGGATGATGGTGGATCAGACACCAAACTGTTTTGAGCCATCTCAAACAAGAGCAACGCCTTTGCCACTAAGAGCAAAAGGTTGAAAGGCCCTACACTCGATCCACTACTGAAGGTCATGGCAGCAGAAATTCTGGGCCATGATTCGGCCTTACTGTATAAACTCCAAACAAAAATCTACTGTTATGAATTTAATCTACCCAGGATTACATCCCCTAGCCAAATTCGACTGGAATTCAGACTCAAAAGGCAACTTATAGGATGGCAGGGAGCTATGGTTAAGACTTGCTACAAATTAAGATAAGCAGAATCCAATACCTTAAATAACATCTTGTGGTATGCAACTAACAAAGAGGTCCGCAGTAATAGCCTTAAAGAATTCTCGGACCAATCATTGAAGAGCCTGCACCTTGAAAGTCTCTGGGTGTCTTCTATTTCACATAATGTCTTTAAAAAACAAGCATTTGCAATGCAATCGGTCTCGCCTTTGGGACCTTATATGTATTTATTTATGCAGCATATTAGTTTGGGTGCTGAAACATTTACTGTTCTAGCAGTACCACCCTTCACTGCCCTTGATACAACTGTGGTGGGGGCCGGAATGAGTGGGAAGAACGCTAAGGAGAAAAGATGATAGCCTGCAACTGCACTAATATAGAGTGTTAGTTAGCAAATAAAACTTCATTGAGGGCACTGTAGCACTAAAAGAAATATTAAAGTAAAAAACTTCGATTGCAAAGCGTCCTGCCCAGCTTAATGAGTGCGTGTTATACCGGATGAAGGGGTTAGGTCACCCCTGCCAAAGTTACTGGGTGCAGGTGTTTACATCTGAGAGCGCTGATAGGGCAAGCCTCACACATGTGTGTTGGTTGTATGCAGGGGTCAGAGATGCCTCACTGTTGCAAGTCTCTCAGCAATGCTGCAAAAAAGGGCCTAAGTGTTCCCCCTAGTTCAGATAAGGATATGAATGGAGCCTCACCTCATGCACAGGGAAAGGTGGGTTGAGGGAAACGTTGCATTTATGCTTGTAGGGTGGGGGGAGCACTTACTTTGAACCTCTGTGGGCTCTGGTGGTGGACTAATAAAAAATATTATTAAGCCGGTCAGCATGCCAGCATTTAATTTTAAACAGTTTGTAGTTAATCTTTTGCTCCACTTTTACTTATTTTTTATGTCTGCACTTTAGAGTGGTTAAGTTCTTGCAGCGAGACTTTGGACACAGAGTTCCCTGCCACGCACAGAGTTTTACTGTCCTTTAGTGCTAAACGGGGAGGAGGATGAGATGTCCACCTAGATAAATAAGATTAAAGAAGGAGAAAGTTTGGCTTATTGCAAACACATCACTTGCTGAATTCAAAAACACGAGCCACCCTGATTGGGCCAGGTAAAGTTACCGGAGCACTTACATGCGTTTCAGCTGTCAGCATATGATGGGACATAGTCAGGAATCGGTGGCTAGGGAAGGAAGGCGCATACACCATATATCTAACCCCCAGCGGGTTGAAAGGGGAATGGTCCATGTTGAGTGTAAGGGAGGGCCGATATACAAAGACAAATGTTGAACTTGGGGACTGGGGCTATACGCCTTTGTGAGTGATGCCCTCCAATCCCGTGTTGTGGGGGGGGGAGAGAAGTGAAGGCACAAATGATCAGACTTAGTGCCTCGGTGATACTTGCTGTAGCGTCCCTTCACTGGCCTTTCAAATATATGCATTCTTTCAAACAGGAAAGACATAGCCAGGAGAGACCTGGCGTCTGTGTACTCAAAGCCGCTCTGTCCGCACTTCCCAGTGACCGCTGCCAACTGGACTCTCCGAAAGAGAGTGAATGGAATACTCCAGGCACACCCCTCCATCCCAATGTTTTTCAACCGTGTCTCCGCTCCTCACCTATCCTCCAATTTGGGACTCCTCCGTTACCTTCAGATCAGGTCTCAGCCCCGCCCTGCGGCCCCAACAGTCCTTGATTCATTTTGTTTTTATTTGTTGCGGAAAGACTACTGCCGAAAGTAAAATGGAAACCGGAAACGCGTCACTTACCCTGTTCGCTTTACCTTGCTACCCATCGAAGCAGGCGGTTCACGGGAGCGGCCTATCGTCACCATTATAGGGAGCAGCTGCCAATGACACGCTAGTGATGTCACCAGCCCGGAAGAGCGGCTTGATGCACTTCTAGTGCAGAAAGAAACAAAAGTAACTGTAACAATACAGGATCTTCTTCTAAAGTCCGAGTTCGAATTCATTATTTAAAACGTCACCAGGACGTGCATGGCAGCATTTGGGAAAGCACAGAATGGAAATTAATGTAAGCGATCATTTAATTTGCTTGTTCATTTATAATGGAGTAGGCATGACATTCCCAGCTGATGCTGGCTGATTTGCGCCTGACACGGCTCTGCAGGCATACGCCTGCTGAAGATGAGACCCGGTGCCCAACACAGGAGGAGGAGGCTCGGGAGAAAATATAACAGAAAGGGGGCCGGCCTGGCTGTGGGAGGAGAGGCGTTCACTGCGCATATGTGAGATAGCCGTCAGCAGCGCGTGAGCCAAAAAAAGAGTGCGAATACACCCAGCAAATCCCACGACAAACAAGCATTTGCAATGCAATACGACTCGCATTTACGCGAGACCTATTGCATTGGAAATGGGAGTGCGGCCCTCCAAGAAGGCATGAACGGGAGTGGGGGGGTGAGGGGGAGGGAGAATTCACGGACTGCGGGAGGGGGGACACAGGGCAGAAAATAGTGTTGGAGTAAAGGGGCCAATAGCCAGGGAAGGATACAAATGACAACATGGCCGTCAGGAGGAGGGACTAACAAGCCTAAAACCAATCAGAAGGCAGCATTTAGGATGTAAGCCAATCAAAAAGATGGGCGGAGAGTGGGCGGAGCTTCCAGAAAGCTTCCACGCTATAGTGTATACTGCATGCCTCGCAAAGCGAGCAGCGCATGCGCTGCAACGCTAGGCGAGACCTAACTAGTGAACTCCGTAACGGCTAAAATCTCTTTTTTAAAGGACAAAGAGGATTTCGCCAAAAGATGCCAGCCTGGTCAGTCATTAACAGCTACTCAAAATTATCGCAAGTACCGTACCTAGCCTGTACCTACCTGCTTCATCTGAAACTTAAACTACTGCAGTGCTGCCTGGGCTGCCCTCCATCTCTAGCGGAAAAACCAACATGGAAATACACCGGGAACAGAGGGTGCCATTTGTGTGGGGAAATCAATGAGAATTTTCTGCACCTAATCTGCATTTGCCCTGAGCAGGCTACGGAGAGGAGACGGCTCCTCAAGCCCTTATTTCAAAGTAAAGGAGTCCGTACATGCAGGCATGCCATGATAGTCTTTCTAGGGCCAGACGACCCCATATTAACTTGTCGCTTCATGAAATTTTTTTAATGAATTTGAACATATACTGCCCAAGCAAGTAAATCATTGCACCGCAGTCTAGCAATTATAAAGATCAACTGGGGTCAGCTATATTTCCACTCTTGCCTAAACTACCGACCTTCTGCAAGCCCTGCATCTTGCTTTGGTGCACATGACTTTACTCTTCAAATGTTCATGTCGCTTGAGGCCTCCCGCCTGGCCGGGAAAGCCACCAACAACATACGAATCGCTGGGCCAAGCTGCTAGCGGGAGTTTCAGCCTCCGTTCAACCTCCATGCTATCCTGGCCGTGGGCTTTTGGATCTTACTGACAAAGTGGCCCATTGGCCCCTATTAACAGCGGCATGTTGTTTTAAGCCAGTAAATCTGCTGTGCCATTTATTGCTGTGCATGTTTACCTTTAGATCATTCTCATCTGCATTTACCTTATGAGAGGCCGATAGCGACTAGACCGCCTCTGCGACTACTAATAGCTGCTGCACACCTGCATATTAATTAACTGCTGTCCCCATAGCTACCCCGAGTGAGTGGTCCTTTCATATCTTCATTTACATCTTCTTGCCATTTGCAGTTTATCGTGCTTCTAGAGGGGTTGCTAGTGAATTAACGAGCACATCTGGCACTTATTGGTTTGCTCCTACAACTATTAATAACTGCTGCACGTAGGACTTTATTCTATTGCTGCCTCCATAGTTACCCTGAGCGAACTGTCCTTTTAACCCTTTTACCTTCTTGCCATTTGTACTTCACCTGGTCCCCCGGGGGGGGGGGGGAGGGTGGCAGGGCTTTGCGAACTTACAAACCTGGCAATTACTGGATAGTTCCCACAAAGAATAATTAGCAACTGCTTGCCTGACCATAATACAATCTGACCAATAAGGTAGGTCTGATACTTTAAAAGGTGTTACCTAGGTAGTATCAATTTCACACTTGAGCCACACATACTGAGCGACTAGGGGCAAGGTAAGTTAAAATAGGAGCAAGCGGCTGCTAATTAATCGTTGTGGGAACTATCCAGTAATTGCCGTCTGGCAATTATAAGATAAGGAATAATAAGAGAAGGAAGTAGGTCTGCGCCTGGGACTTGTTGGTCGATTAAGTGACAATCTGCATTATGACCTATACCCAGGCTTGAAGCTTGATCTGCTAAGGAGACATTTGTTGGTAGTGCGTTTCCTGTCTGGGTTACTGCAGGGAAAGACTTGTTGCAGGATGGTGCTGGCCCGTAGGCCGGCAGCAGAACGGGGCGAGTTATTACACCCAAGTCTGTTCCAGCCGGGAAGTGTTTCTTAAGGAATGTGACTCAATCCTCTTCCCTAATTGGTATAGTCTAGGGGGCCTGCTGCCTCTGGTTCAAGTTATTCACGATTTGCCAAAAGGCTTTTGAATTTGACTGCTTGCTACTATACAGCAGCTTAGCCCAGAAAGCCTCCATGTCTTTCCTCTTGTTGGACCAACTAGTATTTTTGTATTCCTTCATTGCCACCCTTAGAACATCCATATTGTGGACTTTTGTTGTGGGGCTACTCCTGCAAACCAACCGCAGAGCCTGGTTTCGTTTTTTCTTGGCAAGATGGCAGTCTACAGATTTCTTTTTGTAGTTTGGGAAGAGTTCCAGGTGTTATAACCCATTTTGCTAAGATTGGGTAGCCCTATTACGGCAGCAGTCATCCAGAAGATGGGTTGTGAAGTTTTGCCAGGTGTCTAGGAGAGATAGATTTAAACTTTCGCACTCCAGGACTGCCTTGACTCTAGTAGTGATTGTGGCAATTGATGATTCCGACCATTTTAGTTTTTCATAGTTTACCATGAATTGGGAGCCAGGCATAGCTGGGCTGCTCTGAACAATCTTCCTATTAAGGTCCAGCACCAGTATTTGTGGGAGGTGGTCACTCTCACAGCGCTCTGCAATGCGGAAGGAGCGATCTGCAGCAAATAATGGAAGTGATAGGAAAGTATAGTCAATAATGGAGGCCGAGCGTGGGCTGATAAAGGTCAAGTTTGATTGGCAGTCCGCTGGCGTTCTGCCAATAAAGGCCCTCATTCCAAGGTTCTTGAAGTCTAGTACAAAATTTTCTCTGCGCTTATCCTTCCGGGTTCTTAGGGTTATTATCTGTGGCTGAATGTTCCATTAATTATTCTGTTGGATGAGGAATTCATCGGTTTCTTCTGTGCTGGTCATGTTCATATTAAAATCCCTGTGAGGATTACTTCAGGCTCAGGTGAGCAACGCTTTTGATTTGGAATGATCTCTTTAATTTTCTTGGTTTTCATTTTTTTATGTGGGGGTCAGATGAATGCAGACATTTAATATAAGCAAGGACCAGTTGTGTGTTGCGCTTGATATCAAGATGATCAGGATACCTGGGTCTGGTTCTGGTACCAGCTCTATGTACTCTGTCAAGGCCAGAGATATGTAGGTTGCCACCCCTCCGGCAGGGCGACCAATTTTTTGTTGTTTTTTTCTGCCGATTTGAAATAAACTGAATATCCCTGGATGCTGGCAGGAGAGACTGCCCAGGTTTCCTGTAACGAATTGTAAGAGACAATGGTCCCTACTAAAAACAAGTGTATATTGGCAAAGTTACACAGAACTGCGTTGCAACCTGTGTTGGTATTATCCAAATGGAAAAATTTGTTTATTAAACAAACAGTCCAAAAGGAAAAACAATATATAATTAAAGTGCAGTGGGTAAAAATGGGGTTGGAAATCAGCTGATTTCCAGACCTCAGGCATTTGCAACCATAGTGATTTTAACAACAATATACATATTTACAACAGTCACAATGTAAAAAACATCTTGTGCTCTTCCTGAATCCTAATAAGCCAATTAGAGTCAAGATGTGGTTGTTGATGACGTTTCGATCCCGGCTAGAGTGGGGGATCATCATCAGGACAGAAAGATACAAAGCCTGAGAGATAGCAAAGGGTAACCTTCGCCCCTGCCTGAAAAGCAACGGTACGCGGAGGAGAGGCCAAGTACGGATGTACTGACCACCACCCCCTCCAGCAAACTACAGCACAGGAACCAGAATTAGGCAATGGGGTCACCGTACCCCTTACATTAAGAGCAGTGGTCAAGGAATTGAGGGCCGAACACCGATGTACTGGCAGACGTCCCCTCTCGGCAGGTACGGGTACACAATACAGTGGAAAGCCTGCGTCAGCGAGATGGTGGTGTAGCACGATGATGCTCAAATGTGCGTTATACCGCGGAGGTCGAGGAGGGCACTCTCGACTTACAAGGTTCCCTGTAACTACAAGTTTCCTGTAAGGCAACTATATCAAACTTATTCTGAAACGGAATGATGTCCTCACTCCCTAGTTTGCTTTCAAGACCATTGATGTTCCAGGAGCAGAGCTTAAGATTTACGTAGCGAGGCCCTTTCCCTGGGCAATGGTGTCAATTTACACTTCTTTTGTTTCGGACACCAGAGAGCCATCCCCAATCCAGACTCATGTTATTTGTAGGTTTTTGTAAAGGTTGGCTGACTGGGCCCTTGAGCAGAGTTGGTGAATTACTGCGAGCTCCTCTTAACACAGAAGTGGCAAATGAGGTAACTGTACTTGTCTTAGGGGAACTATTGAAGCTAGAACAACTGGATAGCGAGGAGGGATGTGAGGTAGGGTTATTATGCCCCAATCCCTTAAGGCCTCTATGTGTTGGAGGACTAAAGCCTGTGTTTCTGTGTTTCTGGTGAAGAAAAGGTAACCATTGTCGAATCTTTTAGGGGAGCCTGTTATCCATGAAGAACTTGACTGAGGTGATGTCCTCAGAGGCGATGTGCGCTAGGAGGTGGAGGGCCCCAAACAGCTTTAAGAGGCTGCCCCGGTTTAGTGAATCCTGACAGCCTTGGAGGTTGCATCTGTCATTCGTCTCTCTCTCTCGCTCATATTGGGCGTAGTGAATATGTGCTGTGTATCGGTTGTTTCTGTAATGAGCAACATTGATTAACTTAGTAACAAAGACAAATACAAATAGTTCCCCCAACTCCTCCCCTGCATCCCTGCTAGTTGTGTTACAAACGCCCCACCTCCCCAACATGCAGAGTGCCTGTCGCCCAAACAGTGGTATCATAACAACAATAGAGGGGTGGTGTGCCTGCCACCAGCGTCGATGAAAATATTACTTGAAGCGGATAAGTCAATACCCCTGGAAGAGAGCACTTAAAGGCAGTCGCCGCAGCCACCGGAGTGTACTGGGGCAAAGTCTCGAGTCCTAGTCCGGATCCCGAGTTGCGGAGATCTGAATGCCTCCCTCTACTTTTGACTTCTCGTCCCCCACCCGCACCGCCCCGGCACCACAGCGAGGTAGTCACATCAGGCTTTGTCGCTGCCCCAAGGATGTCGCTTATCGGCTTCCTGTGGCTGGTCGGACCGGCCGGAGGGGGAGCCGGGTTCTTGCCTCCTCTGTTCTTGTTCTTTGGTGGCAGGTACCTGCTACTTGTCGATCCTCCGCCTGACCGTCCTCCATCCTTCCAGCCATTCCCATGCTTCTTCCGGTGACGTAAAGAAATACAATTTTCCCTCAGCCAGCACTTTGAGTTTGGCCGGGAACAGCATCATGTACTTCAGGTTCTTGTCTCTAAGGGTTTTTTTCACCACATCGAAGGTTTGCCTTTGGCGTTGAACCTGATGTGTAAAGTCCGGGAAAAATCGGATGGTGGCGTTTTCATAATGGAGATCCCCATGCGAATGTGCCGCCTGTAGTCCCTGTCCCTGAAGTTAAGTATATGAGCTATTATTGTGCGGGGGGGGCCCCCGGGTGCGGTTGTGGTCCCAATGCACGATGGGCGTACTCCACAGAGAAGAAGGTGGACAGTCGCTTTGGCTTAAGAGTGTTGAGGATTAAATCTTCCAGGAAGCGAAACGCTGATTGCCCCTCCATGCACTGCGGAACTCCCACCACCGGATGTTGTTTCAGCAGGCTCTGCTGGTCTTCTAGCCGTGTCATGATTTCAGTTTGTCGTTTCATCAGTACAGTAACCTGCTCCTTCAGGCGCTTAGTTTTGGATTGTAGGCCCCCAATGCTTGCCTCAGCGGCTGACATTTTGTCAGCTAGTTTTCGAAAGTCTGCCCAGAGTAGGTTCACTTCTTCCGTCATAGAGTCAAGCTTAGGTTCCAGTGTGCCTCGCAGGTCCCTGATTGCCTTCATGATGTCTTTTAGGGAAGGGTTCGGCATTTGTTCTTCTTCTTCGGGTGGTGTCTGCGTTCTGGTTGTACCCCCTTCATGACCCATGGCGACTGTGTATTTATCTATGTGGTTGGCCTGGCCCAGGCCCGTGCCCTTGGTGGGGACCATTATTGCTGTCCTCCTTCATCCTGGGGCGGCTTCACTGAGTTTCAGGGGGGAGGTGGTTAGTGATATCCTCGTGCCCCAGCAGTCCTTTACCAGCGCACTGGGCCATCTCGCTGCTTCCTCTTTTATGTTTTGCTTGTTCTGATGGCTACAGGGGGCAACCAACCTCCCCTAACCAAGATGGAAGGGGAAACCGCTAAGATAAGGGCATGGACATGGAACGTAAATGGTCTGGGGAACAAAATCAAATGGACTCTTGTCCGGCAGCATATTAAACGACACGCTCCAGATGTGGTATTGCTGCAGGAGACGCACCTGAAAGGGAATTATTATAAGCCTTAGATCGCTTTGGATACAGATTAGTGGCCCACTCTGGGTACTCAACGGGTGCCCGGGGCGTAGGTATTTTGGTACGGAACTCCCTGCCCCTCACAATCGACAATACCTGGCATGATGATGCAGGCTGTTGTGTGGCTGCCGCAGACAAGTGGGAGGGGCGCCCTCTCGCTTTCTGCTCATTCTATATTCCACCTAGACTGCACATGAACATTCTTCCCAAAATTAGCGCACTGTTAGTGGGATTGCCCACAGGTATCCTTCTAGCCGGAGATTATGCCAATGCAGTGGTAAATCCAAACCTCGACCGTTCAAATGCTGCTGGGGGACAGGTTAGGGGGCAGATTCTGCCAGGCTTTCTGACAGCAATGGGTTTGGTGGACCTCTGGAGGACCCATAACCCTCACATAAGCCAATATACATATTAATCGGCACGACATGGCTCATTCTTAAGGATAAATTACCTATTCACGCACCATAACCAGGTTGGGAGTTTTGCAACGCCGACGCACATGGTAAGGGGCATCTCAGACCACTCCCCATTGAGCATTGTCCTTAAGGGGCCAAGTAAAAACAAAGCAGAACTCCCGAGGGTAGACTCCTGGTACCTACGGGACCCAGGGAGCCAACCTGTATTTTAAAGAAAATGAGGGATCGTGGCATTCCCATAAAATCCTTTGGGAGGCCTTTAAAACAGTGCTGCAAGGGCAGGCCCAGGCGCTGATAGGGGGAAAGAAAAAGGAAGACACATTGAAACTCCAGACCCTCGAACAGGAGATACAGGCACTGGAGCGGGAGCACACAGCTGCGACATAGATTAACTATGCGCCAACAAGAACTGCGTGCCTTTGCAGATAATGCAGCGCGAGTGCATGAACTGTCCATGCAGCGCTGACTATACGTTGTAGGGGATAATGCCTCCAGGCTGTTGGCTTGGTTGGACAAAAGAGATAAAGAAAGGTCATGGGTGGTGGGTGTCAGGGACAGAACTGGTGTACTTCAGACAACGAGTGTAGAAATAGCGGTGACCTTTGCCTCTTGCTATGAAGCTCTTTACGCCCAAGTTAGCACAAGATCTGACAGGGACTGCCGGGAGCTGCTTGCGGACTTCTCACTCCAGACACTAACTACAGACGAGCGAGATGCCTTGGAGGCTGATCTCACAGAAGAAGAACTCTCTAGCACCCTAGGGGTTATTGAAGTCAGGGAAAGCGGTGGGTGCACAAACGTACTCCCGGTCGAGCTCTTCAAGGGCTTGACTACCAGAATTACGCAACTGCTGCTTAGAATGTTTGAGGAGGCAACGGAAGGAGGCTCACTGCCTATAGACCAGTGCACAGCCACAATTGTGGTAATACACAAGGCGGGCAGAAAGACCCCAGAAAGCTGCAGCTCATATAATCCGATCTCCCTGCTAAATATGGAGGTGAAGGTGCTCGCCAAGGTCCTAGCAAACAGATTAGTGACGGTCCTAGCCACCATCATTCACATACATCAGTCTTGCTTCATGCCACGTAGAAGCAACCGCCGCAACCTATGGCGGTTATATGGAGTCCTACACTTAATGAAGGCCCTCTTGCCCCAGCAGACGGCGCTAATGTCATTGGATGCCTTGATGGCCTTTGACAGCATAGAGTGGCCCTATTTGTTTGCCGTGTTATCCCAGCTAGGCTTTGGCCCAAAATTCTGCAACTGGGTAAAATTGCTTTATCAAACTCCATTGGCCAGAGTGAGAGTCAACAGAGCGTTATCAAGAAGTTTTGCGTTGCGCAAGGGCACCAGACAGGGTTGCCCCTTGTCGCCGCTGCTGTTTGCCCTGGCATTGGAGCCATTGGCACATTGGATCAGAACTGACCCGATGATTTGGAGCATCACGGCGCCAGGGGGATGAGAAGAACATATCTCCCTGTATGCCAACAACATAATCCTATATCTTTCAAGGCCTTATTTCTCCATAGCAAGGGTCCTTCACATTTTTTAACTCTTTCGGAGCTACTCAGGTTACACTATAATCAGTTGTGTTCCCCTTGTTGTATCCCCGTCCAAGGCTCCCGGCGACTTGCGTAGCCCCGATAATTGTAGAAGGCTTTATATATTTGGACATTCATGTGACTCGCAATCAACAAATATTCCTGAAGCGGAACCTTTTCCCCCAGTTGAGCAGACTTCACACAGACATAATACATTGTCGCACCCTGCCATTGACTTTAATGGGCAGAGTAGCGTTGTACAAGATGATGACCCTACCGCGCCTTTTATATATTCTGCAGAATACTCCTTACTCGGTCCCACCAACCTTCTTTAAACAGGCAGCCCAGGAGCTCTGCAAGTTGCTATGCCAAGGGGGCAATCCCCGGATCATCTTACATAAATTACAAAGAGGGGTATACAAGGGTGGCCTGGCGGTCCCAGACATTAAACTTTATTATTGGGACTCGCAACTTGTGGTAATAAATGACTGGGTGTACACAGATAAGGAGGAACTGGTCTATAGAATGGATAGAGACGTGGTGCCTAACGGGAATTGCGTGCCTCTTCTATATGCTTGTAAGATGCATCAAGACTGGCCAACACACACGGCAACAGTGGTCAAATGCTGGAATCAGGCAAATAGGTACTTGGGATGGCAGGGCTGGCTGACAGGCATGACGCCCCTGTGGTTGGGTGACTGACTGAGGGAGGTAACCACGCAAGAGGGATTCAAAGGATGGCGGACCATAGTTATTGAGCATCTGGGAGATGTGTGAAGAGAAGGGGTGCCCCTCCTCTTCGACGAACTAAAACAAGAATATGACCTGGCTCTCTCCCAGAGGTTTCCCTATATGAGACTCACGCACACCCTGCAAAGTTACATACAACAAGGCACGAACCTCCCAGATTATTCCCCTCTAGAAGACAGACTGTTAGTAGACCCTATTCCTGACAAGGAGACGTCCACAATATACCCGAAAATAATGAATAATGCACCAGGCCCACTAACCTCCCTTAGAAGAGCCTGGATGGATGATCTAGGTAACATTGATGACGATGACTGGTTGGAGGCTCTGCAGAGCCCCAGAGATATAGCGATCCGGGCGCGATTTAGGTCTGGTACAGTTTAGGATCCTACACCACTCATACTACCCCTGTACACTGCTACACAGGTGGGGGAAGACTCAGACGGCACACTGTGCAAGAGGCTGTCAACAGGAGGGCTCCTTTTTCATATCCTATGGGAATGCCCAGTAATCAATTCATTTTGGCGTGGAGTGTCAGCTGTGATGTCAAGGGTTTTGGGGATAGAGGTGATGATGGATGCCAGGCGGCTCATACTGATGATCAAAGGTGAGGGAGACTGGCCTCGACACAGCGGGCTTTGGATGGCATTGTCTGCAGGAGTTGCAAAGCCCAATATAGCGAGTCGTTAGGGAGCGTCCCTCCCCCATCAGTGGCAGAATGGGAGACTGACCTAAACTGGTGCCAATGAGCGGAGGAAGTAGTATACAAAAGTAGGGAGTGCCTAAAGAAGTGGGAAAAGATATGGTCTCCATGGCGGAACTTCAGAGGTATATAGAGGGGCCTAGAGCCCCCCGACACATGATTATACTCGCCTCAGAAGGAAAGAAAGCAAGCCAGATATGACCCATTCCTCAGGCAAAATAGAACTGCAAAAGAGAATATTTTTATTGTTCCACAAGTGATTGTAATTGTATGATACTGTCATGATGTATCATTGTTATCACACTCAACCTAGTGATGTACGTGTAAACACTTTCAGCCTTGTGATGTCTAATGAGCTGGTTTAATAAAAATATTGCAAAAAAAAGAATGCTTCCACTGCTATAGAGTTTCCAGCATTTCTTTTGCATCCTAGATTGTGTGGTGAGATGCCTCAAGCAATATGTGCAAGTAACAGAGAACTTCAGCTCCCCGACCAGCCATTGGAGAAGGATGCTGAACAAAACGAACCCATGATCCCAGTACAAAGCAAGAGACAGAAGAAACGTGCTAGGAAGACAAGAAAGAACCTTCAGTGTATAGTGAAAGACGCCTCATGCAGCAATAGATTATACCCCATTTTTAGGTCTCGCCTAGGCAGCACACATGCGCTGCTCTAGGAGATGACCTTTAGAAATTGGTCTGCTCCTTTTCCCCACACTCGTGCTTGTGCTGGCATCCACCTTGCGGGAGCGAGCAGCGGCGCGCATTTAATTGAAAACATATGGCTCTCGCGCCGCCGCTTCTCGCTCCCGCAAGGCGGAGGCCAGCACAAGCACGAGTGCTTCAATTTCCAGCAGGCAGACACAGCACACCTCCCCCACTTGGGATCAGCTTACTCCGGCGCGTCATTAAACACAGCGTGGGCCGCGCTTTTTTTTTTTCATTCCCACCCTGACTCTCTTTCTCTCTCTCTCTCTCTCTTTAGGTCGCACTGTGTCTTGGCTTCTCTCGCTCGCAGTCTCTCTCTTTCGCTCGCACTCTCTTTATGGCATTATCAGTGGTACACGTCACTTTCGGTTGGGTTGCTGAACTGTGACTCTAAAAAAGTGAACAACAGCACATAAAAGTCACTTTCACATAGATACAACTTTGTAAATGCCGGTTTTGTTTGCCCTCTGCTCTACATTTTGCATCATTCGCAATTTTGCATCATTCGCAAGCATGGTACCAACAAGGTACCATGCGTGCGAAATATAGCTCCTACCACTTCATTCCTCTCCAGAATTAATGTGACTGACTGGGGCTGGGTAAATGCTTCCAATTATGTCGGTGGTTTCTTATGCCCAGACTAGAAGCAGATGTCATATTCGCATCCCCATCTGCAAGCCAAGGGACAATCTGTTTTACTCTCACCGTTTGCCTCCCAAATGGCTCTATTCCATCTGCCTGGGAAGTGTAAGCCAGCTGCCAGCTGCGGCCATGCTTTCCACAGCTCACAAAGTGGTGTGCTGCATGCTGCTGCCGGGAAGAGGGCGAAGCATACCTCTCGGGATTCCCGTACACCCCCTCCCTTCACGCGGATTGCAATGAATTGAGCCTCCCACCTAGGGTCTCTCCGCCCCTCACGTCCATGATCGGAGTTTTATGTGTAGCACCCTGTCAGTTCACCAGCTGCACATGTGGCCGCACCGAGCTCCTCCTGTTTCAAGCACATGGAAGTGGGTTGTGCACGCTTCTTGCGAGCGGATCACACAGGACATGGCCCCATACATTAGATAATTAGAGATCCTGTATCCACACCTCCTATGGGGCACAACGCTGAGGGGAAAAATATTTCCGTGGAATATTTCACACGGGGCTGATTAAGCCCCGACCCATTCGGAAGACATTATTTTATGCCCAAGTGTTGCATTTTATTTTTATCTCACCCTCAGTAGTCAAAGATGTAGCATAGATGCATGCGGTACCATTCAAAAGAGTTTGCAATTTCCCCATCTAAACTAATCTTTCAGTTCATTTTAAGCTCCAAGCCATACCGAATCATACTCTTGTGACTTCTCAAATGTAGGCTTTATTTGAACGTCAAATATCTAAATTTTGATTGCTTGCTCACCAAATTGCTTTAGTCAGTGACTTATTAAGATTACTATTTTAAAGTATCAGTGTTTTTATGAACATGTATAACTCAGCATTTCTGATGAGGAAGTTTCTGGGATAAATGTGTTTTTGTACGTCAAACCCCACTTCTATCTTACGTTGACTTAGGATGAGAGGAGCCGCGTTGAGCTTTGAGGTACCTCTTTCCCCCCTTGTGTTTGAATATAAAGTGCATGTGCATTGAGCAAGTAGATATTGGCATAGCCAATAGGTCTCGCTTTTGGGACCTTATAAGTATTTAGTTATGCAGCACAATATCCTTGGTGCAACAACATCAACTGTTGCATGGCTAAACACTTATAAGGTCCCAAAGGCGAGACCTATTGGCTATGCCAATGCTTATTTAAGCTAGCAGGAGTAACAAGACTTAGAAACTGCAAGCAATTTAACTAAAACTGAAACTTCAACAAAAGCAGTCAACTTCGGATTCATTAGACATGTCACAAACAACAGTTGACATGACAGATAACCTACAGAAGGCATCGGAAAGCGCTCAGACTCAAACCGGCGCTGATAAGAGTTTGCAATAAGGAAAAATGATGAAGTGTTCCCTGCAACACCCTCAGAGTCTAGAAGCAGATAGGATCGTGTCCCTTGCAACACAGGAAAAATCACAACGTGATTCAAATTTGACAATTGACTATGCCCCTTTAACATAAAATAAAGGAAGTGGCAATAGCAAAGAACTCACCCAAGGTCAAATACCTGGTGGTCGAATAATCACATTAACAAGCTACAAACATGAAAAGAACCCACATGAAGCCGTCCAGTGGGGTTGCAAACCAAAGAACCACTTCCAAAGCGATAAGATAGTAGTAAATATTAAAATGCAAAAAGATGAGGGAGCAGTCCATAAAACACATCTGCAAAATATTGATTTGGAGATGCTACTTGACCCCTGATTATCTACAATGCATTCCCAGCAAAGGGAGAGTCCGAATCAGCAAATAGTCCTAACTCCCCAGTATGTTCCGCAAGGCCAGCAGAATATCCTCAAAAGAGGAAATATAATGAGACTGTTTGCTGAAATCTCCTCCATTAAGCATTTTAAATCATCAGACTTGTTACCAGTCAAATTTCTCCCTAATGAGAACTATATGCAACCAGAGCAAAACCTCTCCACCTGGAGAACAGAGGAGATTGCTATCTTAATAATGAATGCCAGCCAGCAGTTTGAAACATGGGGTATAACACTTTCAAAACCCACAAAGTCATGCTACCCTCTACCCCTGATAGTGCCAGCCAGAAGACCAAGTACCGAATTGGGATCAACTCCTGTGTATTCAGTTCTACAAAGTGCCTGCGGCATAACAGGAACAACCGCCCAATTAAAAAGCAAACAGCCAAGTGATAGGAACCAGGATCAATGGCACTGGATAGCATCAGCCTTGAACGCCCCAAGAAAAGAGTGACTCCCTAACCATCTCCTGGAACATTGCTGGAGCAAAGCATGAATTTCATGATGGTGTCACCCACCGAACTGGAGAATATATGAGATCATTGCTCAAGAGACTTGGCTAATTGAGCCTGTGCAACTGGTAGGCTATACACTTCATCACATTGAGGCCACAAGATCATATTGATTTGGGAGACCAAAGGGGGGCATTGCAGTATATGTATTGACAGCATTAAACATCACCTCGAAGCAACTACTTCCTTCGGCTTCTGGTCTACAAACAATTAAGTTCAGCACATGTATAAAACATCCAACAATAATGGTAATGTTGATTAATGTCTTTGCGCACCCTAATGTACAAGAAAAGACTGCACTATTCAAAAAGCTAATCTCAATAACATAAGTAAAATTTGCGAATCGTACCTCGGAAATAATTGTGACAGGTGCTTTCAACACCAACTTAATTTGCACCCCAGATGAAGATGGGCATTTGGCTGCAGAAAAAGCAATTTGGGCAGTTCAGCAACAGACTGGTACTCTATCAAAACGTCCTAACCTCAACGGGCAAAAACTAGTTACTGCCTTTGAACATCTAGGCTTGAGAGTAGTAAACGGCAGATCTTAGGATGACATGCCTTTGAGGTACATACATTATGGTGCAAATTCAAGATCAAGAACAGACTATACAATTCCCACTTTGCCACTACTACTACACTTGAGGAAATATATTGTCAAATATACTACACGAAGTGACCATTCATATCAGCACCTGGAGCTGAGTATAAACCCTCCAAGGCCCGAGTGCACCAGTTGAAGTAAGCCTACTAGAAGCAACCACTTTGAAACGCTTGAGGTGGACACACCATTCACTGCCGAACATGGCCAGCATTGCGAAAGAGGCATTGGAGTCTAGCAGCACCACCAACTGCACCCAAATGGAGGCATGGATGAATTTCTCAATAAGACTTCTAACTCGTGTTCCTGTCGTAAAACACACCAGGAGGCAGGTCGACAAGCGATCAGATGGCCTTACAAACAAATGCCAAGCCTTAAAAAATGAACTAAGAAGAGCAGTCAGGAGTGCAAGAAAGCCCAATGCCCCAACCCATACATGGGAGAAAATAAAAAACTTGAGGAAGCAATATAAAAAACAACTCTAGGAAGACCGAAAAATGAAAACAGATGAATTTTGGACAGAGCTCCTTTTTAATGCCAAACCAACCAACGCCAGAGCCTTCTGAGAAACTGTAAATGGTATTAGCAGAGCCACAAGAGTAATAAACTACTCAAGTGTGCAGGTGAGAGGGGGTGGTCTCGCCGGCGGCCAGATGGCTGCACCTGAGTGAGCTCTGCCAGCCGAGGACATTATTCGCCATAATCCTGGAAGTCAAGAGCCCATCCAGGCTATTGTAAAGTGGGGTTGCACTGCCAACACTACCGGGCAGCAGCACAACCCGCTGAACGAAAGCCAAGCATCGTGCGACAGCAGGAAAACCACATCTGAGCTGACCGGCTTTGGAAACGAGGAGGCCGCACTGGCTACGCCTAACCGCACCAGACATCGCCCACTGAACGGCAGCACCTGTGGCCCTGCTGGCTAAGCCTAAATTTGCGCTGAGGCGGAGGCTGCACCCGTGCCGATGCCCACACCAGCAAGAATCGCTGCGGACTCCCGAAGCCTGGCGGGGACCAATGCCGATTGACGATGCACATGCCGCATCCTGCGACGGTGTGCTACTGAGGCGTTCCCTGAGGGACTGTAATGGGAGCTCGTATCCTGTGAAGACCTGAAGACGCATAATCGAAGTAAGGAGGCGAGGCAGGGGAGGGAGGCTAATCGCCGCTCACCGAGGGAGAACCGCACCGGGCGCTGAGGCTTTTCCCTGGCCCTGCTCTCCCCGCACACAGGCCACCGTCACTGAGCGTGCCTCCAACCAGAGTGAGCGGCTGCACCAGGCCTATCTAGGCCGCAACGTTGAACGGAGGCCCAACACCCCACCGCACTACCCCTTACAGGAACGGCCAAGGCCCGGATAGCTGTCGCTCCCCCCCTACATAAAGAACAGTCAAGCACGATGCCTGTCCATACCGGCCAATAATCGCCAGTACACCATGGGGTGCTCCCCCAAGTCGCCGCAAATGAATGCACTCGTAGCTGTGAGCTGATTACCATAGTCTGCCACATTGCCACCGGAGGAGCAGCCCTGACCCTGAGCGACTGCTGCTCCCCCCATTAAGTGACAAACGCACAACGGCAAAATCCTGGCCTGCCCCTACCAGTTGGATACTAAACAGTGTGGGGGCGCTTCTCTCCATTGCCAGCAGCAGTGGCCCTGCGGGACAACATCACAATCCCGGCACCCAAATGAAAGAGCACTCGAAGATAAAAAGGAAACGGCACGAGGCCTGAGGCGCAACCCAGTCACAACCAGATGCAAGGCTGACGCCTGGAATCTCCATTATACTGCGCACAGGGCACAAATTCTCATCCTATACCCCCTGCAGATAGGGCCTGCAGAAACTGCTGAGAAAAAGGACAAGCAAGGGACACAAGTTGTGCACTGCAGCGGACTAAACTAATAAACAGAAGCTCCACAATCCCAAATACTGAGCGTATCCTCCAGAGCGGCCCCTAAGCCTCATACCCTAATTTAGGTCAAGATGGGGAAGAAAGACACTAAGCAACCTAAGCTCACCTTCGAGGACCGTTGCACCGGAAGATAAGGAGACCCGCCACAAGAAGCTGAGGAACAGGCCACACAAACTGAAACCGCAGGGGTGCAGGATGAAGACATATGAACCCTACTACTGGAGGTCAAGTCCTGCCTCAAAACGATAGACTCAAAAATCGAACACCTAGCAGCCCAACTAGACCAGGTCAAACAACGCATAGATTCGCATGACTCCCGGATCACCCACCTGGAAGCCAGAGTCTCCGATGTTGACGATGCCAGCTCGGAGGATCGCCAACGCCTGCTAAAAATGGACAAGATATTGGAACTTATCCGCACCAAAATTGAGGATCTTAAATCTTGCTCCTGGAGGAACAACCTCGGCATCACGGGAATCCTGGAATCTACCGCCATCTCCAAAATGGAAGACTATTTAGAGACCCTACACCGTGATTTGTTCAGCACAGCCTTATCTGAGATTTTCATTGTTGAGAGAGCCCGCCCCCAACCCCCGCAAGACAAATAATAGCCCGAATACTGAACTATCGCGACCGTGATACAAGCCTGCAAAAGGCCAGAGAAATGGGGGAAGTCAGACATCAAGGAAATACCCTCTCATTCTACCCCGATTTCACCCTGGCAGTACGTGTGGCAAGGCAAACCTTTCTACCGGCCAAACGAATCCTCCTTCAATTGAAAATACCATATGCGCTTATGTACCCAGCCAAGCTGCGAATAGACACTGATGGCATGCCGCGCTACTTCACAGAGTCCAAAGCGGCCATGACCTATGCAAAACAACTATATAAAACCCATTCACATGGCCCACCCGCATCATCCGAGGATGGACGCACCAGTGACAACGACTAATGGCCCACACTGCAAAGACGCTATCGGAATAGGCCTGCTCCATTGTGCAGCGATGCACCGCTAAATCACCAGGCCGCCTGTGCTATGAAAAATGTGTCTTCCTACGAATGCCTGGACATAACGAGTCAAGCTCCCATGTGTTACTTCCAAATGTACTGTAACGCTCGGCACCCTGCCCTCGAGGTGGGGGAACAGACCTGCAAAGCCCACGTATCCCAACGGGATAATTCCCATGAACATTCCATGCACCTCATGTTGGGGAATTCTGGGGGGGGTACTACATCTCAACCTGTTTGGGGAGGGTTGGAGTGGGAAGGGGGTGGATATGGGAAGTTCGAAGTGGACCTTTGAAACGAGGGCCATTTGCCCTGAAAGTTGTTTTTCTGTTCATGTGCACCTTAGAGCGTGCCCACTGCCATACTGAGAGGCTACACTACTACGCTTACTGTTGCAACATTTTCCAGTCCTTATGGACGATACCCCAGCATGTGATGGCACACATACTCAATGACTAACGCATGACTGAAGTGACATTTTGAACCTGGAACATTAGGGGCATAAATGACCACTGTAAGTCCTGCGTTATACACGCTTAACTCGCAAGACATAATATTGACATATGTTTTCTGCAAGAGACACACCTTCTACTGCTAAAACTGCTCAACTCCGTGCTCGCTGGTGGGGCGACTCCTATTCCTTCGTATACTCTAACTACGCTAGAGGGGTCACCATTCTGCTCAAAAAGGACCTTCCTTGATGCAGCGCCCACATTCACATTGACCCGGAGGGCAGATATGTTGTGCTGGCAGGCACACTCTACTCTCAGCCGCTAATCATGGTGGCCATATACGGCCCCAACTCAGACGACCCAGACTTCTTCCTCCATATCTGGAAGCTAATTGCGACACATGGCCCCTGCCCAATAGACTGGGGCGGCGACTTCAACATTGCACTACAGGACACCCTCGGTCGCTCAGGTACCAGGTCACAACACACACAAGCCACAGTGAAACTAAACTCACTCATACTGGATAATGCGCTAATAGATGTGTGGCAACATTTTCATCCTGACAGAAGCGAGGGCACCTGTATTTCTACCACACACAACTCCTGGTCCCGCATTGACCTACGGCTGGTGTCCCGAGATATAGCTAGTTGGTCTTCCTCTGTCGACCACTTGGCGCGCACCCTGTCTGATCATTCCCCTGTACGCCTGGTCCTCCAGATCCCACTAACTTTACAGCGCATGTTCTCATGGCGACTGCCCCCTTTGCGTTGAAGGATACTGCATTCAAGGAAGAACTCAGAAGCGCCATAATAGAGTTCTTTGAATTAAACACTGGCTCAGTCAAGTCCCCTTCAACACTATGGGAAACCTTCAACGTAGTTGTCCGGGGAGTGTGCATTGCTAAGCAGTCTGGGGTGCTTCGGGCAATCCGTGGAACCCTGGAAAGATTGGAGGCCGAAATTAAAACATTAGATCAGGCATACAGCACTAACCCCACACCTGCCATGCTGGTGGATATCAGATCAAAGATGTCAGAATACCAAACTGAGTCAGAGCGGGAGGTGAACTACTTGGGTCGGGAGGCACAGGCTCGCTAATATGATGAGGGGAACCGTCCCGGCAAGACACTGGCTGGCCTACTGAGGAAGCCACATGCATCCTCATATGTGCTGTAACTGTTAGATGACACTGGCTGTAGAATCATATCCCCTGTAGAGATTGGTGAAACAATCACTTCCTTCTATTCTCAAATCTACACGGCGGGGCGACGAGTACCCAAAACATACTACAGCAGTACTTCAATTCTATTGAGCTGTTATGGCTCGACCCTGGTCACAGAGGCTACCAAGATGCCCATTCACAATGGAAGAAATCTCACAGGTCATAGCCGGCCTCCCTTGTGACAAAGCTCCAGGTTTGGATGGGCTTACCACCACCTTTTATAAAGAACATGCTTCTATTCTGATCCCCCATCTAGTTGAAATGTACAGCGAGTCAGTCACGCTTGGTCAACTACCCCCCTCCCTCCGTGAAGCGCTATTAACATACTTAAGTCAGACAAAGCACCGGAGCACTGAGGCTCCTACCGCCCTCTTTCATTGATCAATAATGACAATAAAATATATGCGAAACTGATAGCAAATCGGCTCCTTCCGCTCATGCCCTTAATTATACGACCTGATCAATCTGGCTTTATACCGGGTTGCGCCACGTCACACAATTTACGCATGATTTTTTCGGTAATGCACCAAATTAACCGCTCCTTACCAGCAGTGGCAGCTCTGTTAGATGTCACCAAGGCCTTTGACTCTTTGGAATGGCCTTTCCTTTTCTCGCTCCTGGGGCGGCTGGGCATCAGTTCAAAATTCATTCACAAGATCCGTATGCTCTATACCTTCGGCATGCATTAAAATTAATAGGCAGATCACCAGACCTATCGTGATCACTCAGGGCACGCGACAGGGGTGTCCGCTCTCCCCACTGTTGATCGTGATCGCGATGGAGCCACTGGTGGCTCGGCTACGCCAACACCACACAGAGCGTGGCATTGGATTCACGGCCCGCAGCCTAGTGATCTCTATGTATGCCGATGACGTCACACTATACGTCCGCGAACCACAAAAAAATCTACCATCCATGACAAGAGAAGTAATTCGATTTGGCGGCCACTCGGGCGTGCACATCAACTGGAACAAGTCCATACTTTTTCCCCTTCATGACGTAACGCACCCTTACCACAGAGTACCCACTAAAATGGCCACCAAACCAACCAAATATCTGGGTATTTGGTTAAGTAGAGACCCGGAGCAACTCTGGAAAGCAAACTAAGGGCGTGCAATAGATTGGCTCGAAATTAAAATACAGATATGGAATAAACTCCCACTTTCCTTGGCAGGACACATTGCGATAGCCAAGATGGTGGTCCTGCCAAAGTTTTTATATCTATTCCTTAATATTCCACTCCCCCTCAAAGCACAATTTTTTAAAACACTGCGCTGACATGGGCTGGCCGGCAGCCGCGGATCGCCTACGAAACAGTGACATTGCACTTCACACGTGGCGGAATGGGGGCCCCAACCTAAAGCTATACGCATTCTGCTTGCAGGCAAGCTTCCTGCACTTCTGGCTACACCCAACACCATTCCAACCACATCTGGCTGCGTAAGCAGATCAGGTCTCCCCTTGGCTGCTGAAAATGGCACTATTCCTACTGGAGAAAGCTCCCAGAGACGAAATAAGCACGATGGAGTGCGTGCGCTGGGCGTGGGAGGGCATCCGGAGACACACTGGCTCCAACACCCTGTACGCACCATCCATGACACTAGCAGAGAACCCCTCCTTCACCCACTACACAACAAGGGGATGGCGCGCCGAGCTAAGTTATTGGGTATACATACCTCTGCAGACCTTTACCCAGGTGGGCAGTTCCTCCCACTCTCTACCCATACAGTGATAACTACAATCACCCAACTAGACACCCCACTATACTACCAAATTAGAGCAACCTGCAGAAGCACGAACAGCGCTTTTCCGGACCACCCACCAGCTAACGCGGTACTTGAATACATCCATACAACCACATCATCATGCAAAATCAGAACCCGGCTCTACTCCTTAACATTAGGGGCATCCCCGCTGGACACTGAACGGGCTCGTTGCGCCTAGGAGGGAGACATAATCACGGGCCCCTCGATGGAGCAATAGCAATACTGCTGCAACCAGACTGAGTGACTCTCAGACTAAGTCTGATACACTTCAAATACATACACAGACTGTACCACACGCTGACAGCTCTCCACAAAATGGGCTTAATTGTTGATGTGAGATGCGTACGCTGCTCTGCGCTAGACGCCGCGTTCATACACCTGGCCTGGACAAGCCCGCATGTGGCTGAGTACTGGCGAGCTGTATATGAGATAATTAGCGCCATTCATCTGAATCTATAACACCGGCCCCGCTCACATGTCTACTAGGATACGTCAAAGATGTCCCCGATGCTAGCCGCTGTCTGGTGGCCATGCTACTGCTGCTGGCCAAACGTAGGGTGGCGATACATTGGGGCCGTAAACCAGCACCCTCGACTAAGGCATGGCTAGCCAATGCAGCACATTGCCAGACACACCTGACTGAATATTGGAACCTCATGCCCCCACCGAGCCGCCCACATAACATCTGGGGCCCAATGTTAACATACCTTCGACAACTGGACGACACTGACACAAGCACATGCTCCCCGAATGCAAACCCACAACACGAAGCGCACTGAGACCCGGTGTGCAGACAAAGTGGAACCCCATAAACACAGTACCAGATGCTGACCCTGCACACTACAAACCCCAGCTATGCCTCAGATATGACCATACGGGTTATTCACGATGTGCTGTTATATGATTTTACCAGATAAGCAAAAAATGGTAGTAGTGTTTTCCTCTCCAGGAAACGGAACCGCACATCAGTAAAACCACTCAATAAAAGAAAACAAAGTAAATCAGTGTGAATAAATAACAGTGTTTCTCAATAGGATGACGGGGTGCTACTACTGCTCACCACATCTACTACCAAAAGATGCAAGTAACATAGGAAAAAAAAAAAATTCCCCCGTGTAGGTAAATCATAAAAAGAGAGCATCATTCGGCACACCCTTAAACAGTTGAAATATCTTATAAATATAAAACCAGTCAAGATAATCCTAATTCAAAAGTATCCAGTAGAGTTCACTTGGTTTTTAATTGGCTATTAACCAATGTCCAAACAGTTCGAAGTCTTGAAAAGATGTTTCTTTATTTTTGTTGATGTAACATCCAGCATGAAAGACTGTGACAATGCCAACACGTGTTTCGTCTCCCCTTAGACTTTATCAAGGCTGGAACAAAAGATTACAGACAAAATTGACATCTTACTCATAACTACAAGGGTGGTATTCAACAAAATAATCCCAGATTACCTACGGATAGAGGCAACAGTGCAACTAAATTCAATCCCCATTTTATTAAACATATTTGATTTCAATCAGATCCAGGTGCCCATGTACAAAACATAACAGAAGACACAAAATACCATAACATCCCAAAGTCTCCATGTGAACAATAAAAGGGCACCTGATAAAAGACAAAGAAAGACACAAGATAATAGATAATAAAAGTATATATATGAGAATAGAACCAAAGAATGCAAAAAGTATCATTCAGACTTAGATGCATGAAAAAGAAAGAAAAAACAGAGAAGAGAAAGCCAAAAAAAGTGCAAAAAAGAGGTATTCACGTGTCTTGAAAGTTAAATACCCAACAAATAAGCAAATGTTGTGAATCCAAGATGGGCAAAGTGCCTACTCTTGTGCAACCCACCGATTGGTAAAACACTCCTGGTCCAACTAGCATAATACACGTAGACCCAAATTGTCTATTGTTCTCAATAGGAAGAGTTTCAAAGTCTGTAGAGTAAAGTAGAAAAGTAAATTACTGCTATAGTTGAAAATAATTCTATAGTCGGTCAACATTTAAAAAGACTTAACTAAACATTATTCCAAATATATCCACATCTCAATTTAATATCCTACAAAATACTCCATCAAATACATTGTGGTGTATTAAAATAATCTAACCTAGAGGGAGGCCCGGACATATATAATCAGATCCTTCCTTATTATAAAAAACCCATCAAGAATTCAATTCAAAAACTATTGTCCATGTAAAGTAGCGTAAGGGACGTTGGGGTCATTAAAAATACCTTAAAAGCATCAAAAACGACTATCATCAAAACAATCCATAATATTCTTCAGGGCTCGACAGTATACCCATAGTTGATAGCAAGCAAATCTAAATATCCAAAAACAGGAGGTAAAGAGTGCATTAATAATAATGTCATTCTCCATATCACAAATAACAAGTAATATGTCTAAAACAAACCCTACTACGAGTCTCACCTCAATGGCAAAGACTCCAAGGTACAAATTTCTTCATGAAGTCGTCCGTAAAACAGGCAGTATGAGAACCCTGATAAGTTCCTCTCCTAATCGTAAAGCACAAAAGACACGATTACTCCAAACTATACAACAAGCTGGGAGTCAAATATACTACAATACGTGACTAACAGCCATCTAAAAACGGTAACTCACCTTAAAAAATATAATCTCCTCTCGCAAATACCCGCTATTCGTACTGGCGTTGAAAACCGCATAGCAGCCATCACTATTTGAATCTCCGCTCCCTCTAAGTGTACGTAATGACGTCCTGTACCAGGTGACTATCACGTGACGGGGAAACCTGGCAACCCGGAGTGGCGAAATGAGGCTGCCTAGCAACCCAGACTTTCTACAAGTGCCACAATAATGTCGCCATCTTGAAATGTAAAGAAAAAGTGCACAAAGGCAAATGTGTACAGCAAAACCATAATATAAATCCACGCTATTTAGCGAAATGCCAGTATATTGACCATAGTCAGCGCGAAGTCCTAAGTACAAAAAATCCTAGATGGCTAGCTCAACATACAAAAAAGTGAAACGAAATTCAATTGAAAAAACCGTGGACAATCAGGAAAAAGAGTGCTAAGATCAGCTACACGCCCCCAGAAGAACTGAGTGCTGGGATGGGTGGAAATTGTTCTGAGAGGGCAGATAGTTTGGTATCCTCTGTAAATGTTAACGATGATGTCTCTATTGTCAACTTGTCTAAACATGATTTGTCTGATGCAGAGGTTACGTTGCTTAAAAAAGGACTAGGTTTTTGTCCCTTGTCAAATCCAAACTTTACACAACTACATATTGACTTGTATAAATATGTCCGGAAGTTGAAATTAAAGAAATTCTTTGATGCAAATCAAAAACCGTGTGTAATTCCAATGAATACAATTGGCAGGTGTGACAAAACGATTAAAGATATACAAGATCTTCAACTATTGTTATCACTGGATGAAAGTTTGGGGCCAGCTCCTAGTATGACTGATATCTTATATGATCTAGATATAGATACCAATGTTAGTCTTGATAGTGGATTAAGGACTAAATCTAAATTTGTTCCGACACTACCAACAGACAATATGATTGACTGTTTTTATAAAGCAGTCACACAGGATTTTTACAAATTAGAAGATAAATTTCAAATGAAACATCAGGGTTTTAAAGATAATCTTAATAAAGCAGAACGAGCAGCTTTATTTAAATTAACTACATACTCTGACATAGCCATTAAAGAGGCAGACAAAGGTGGCAATATTGTTCTGATGGATCTGGACTATTACACCCAAGAAATTGACAAACAACTAATGAATACAGCAACTTATATCACTGTATCTAGTAACCCAATGAAAGAGGTAACAAGTCTAATTGAAAAAACATTAAAATACTATTGTCATGCTGGTCTCTTATCAGATATGGAGTATAAATACATGTTTAATTCTACACCACTTGCAGCAAGTATTTGTATACTGCCTAAAATACATAAAAATGAGAAAGCACCGCCGGGCAGACCTATCATAACGGGAATAGGTTCCCCTACAGAAAGAATTTCGGAATATATAGATATATATCTGAAACCAATTGTCTGTAATTTACCTTCGTTCATTGAAGATACCAAAGATCTTTTAAACAAATTAGAGGACCTTGTTTGGTGTAATAATTTTACTTTGGTAACACTAGATGTTTGTGCATTATATACATGTATACCTCTAGAGAAAGGAATGGAAGCACTAACATACTTTTTGTCCAAGCGAGATGCTACATTGTATGAGCATACACAGATGGTATTAGACCTTACTCGCCTGACATTGAACAATAACTACTTCATACATGATGGTAATTGGTTCAGACAATGTTCTGGAGTAGCTATGGGCTCGAAATTTTCCCCTTCGTTCGCGAATCTTTATATGGTTTTTTTTGAAGAACAACATATCTGGAAGGAAGGCCCACATGACATGACTGGATCTATCATTTATTGGGGACGCTTCATAGATGACATCTTCATGATATGGGGAGGTGACAACAGGACCCTTTTTGACTTTATTGGGTATCTTAACAACAACCAATATAATTTAGTGTTCACACATCATATTGACAGCAATCATATTGACTTTCTTGACATCACTCTTTATCCTGAAGGTGATAAACTAGAGTGCAAACTTTTTCGAAAACCTACAGCATGTAATGCGATCTTGCATGCGAATAGTGCACATCCGGCATCACAATTGAAAGCCATCCCCTATGGGGAAATGACTAGATTAAGGCGAAATTGCAGTGATGAAGAGATATTTCGAAAAGAATTAACCCATGTGAAAAAACGTTTTGAGTCTAGAGGTTATAACAGTTTAATCCTGGACAAGGCTCAGGAGAGGATTTATAAGACAAAACGTACATTACTTCTCAGAAGAAGAAAGAGTAAACAAAAGCAAAGACAAAAGATCTCATTAATAACACCATATAATGCACACAGTCATGTCTTATATAAAGTATTACTGAAACACTGGTACCTTTTGAAGCTGGACCATAGTCTAGATCCTTATCTTACCAATAAACCACAAGTGACATACAGTAGGGGCAGAACGCTAAGAAACATTCTCAGCCCTTCGATTATTAAAAACAAAAAGATGGGACAAATACACAGTTGGATGCCAAAAAACCGGCTGGTTTTTATAAGTGCACGACTTGTAACATCTGTCAAATTGCTATGAATAAAATAACTAGCTTTAGCTATAATACGGGACAAACACATCAAATCTGCCATTTTATAAACTGCAATACCAAATTTACAGTGTACTGCATTGTCTGCCAATGTGGCTTGATCTACATTGGCAGCACAATTCGACCCCTCAAAGAACGCATCCAAGAACACATTAGGGCAATCCGGAATAAAAATAATACCTACCCACTAGCGGCTCATTACAATACCGTACATAGGAACTCAGAAATATTAAACATCCATTTCCATGGTATTGCGATTGCCTATGAGAACCCCAGAGGAGGTAATCGAACTCTGGCGCTTAGAAAACTAGAGACGAAGTGGCTGATTAAATTGAGATCGGTAGATTTGGGTCTTAACATTGATAGAGAACTTCATGTCTTTTTACAGGACTAAGCCCTTTTCTGAATATGGGAATGTCTAAATCTTTTTCTATATGAAATTGTGAATATGACAAACTTTTATGCCTTTTATCTGTAATACTTTGTTTGCTAATTCTGAGTTTTTATGTTAATGACATGTACTCTCTAGGATGTTAAATATAGATCCTTACCTAACTTGAATAAGAAGGATTTGTATTTTCTCATAAGAGATCGGCGTATTAAAAGTGATTTCATCCAATCCCAATTGTAAGTGATAAATAATAAGTAATCATTGGGTTTGGCGGCTGACGCAAAAGAAATTGTTCAATATTATCCCTCTTGGGTTATTATTTTATGTTTCTATAATGACCTGATACACTGTTGGAGAGATGTATTGTATTGTATTTGCTTTTTTCTCTGTTTCTGGATGACTCTTTATTAGTATGGGGTCTTTTCTGGTACTTCTTTCCTTCTTATTCAATTGAATTTCGTTTCACTTTTTTGTATGTTGAGCTAGCCATCTAGGATTTTTGTACTTAGGACTTCGCGCTGACTATGGTCAATATACTGGCATTTCGCTAAATAGCGTGGATTTATATTATGGTTTTGCTGTACACATTTGCCTTTGTGCACTTTTTCTTTACATTTCAAGATGGCGACATTATTGTGGCACTTGTAGAAAGTCTGGGTTGCTAGGCAGCCTCATTTCGCCACTCCGGGTTGCCAGGTTTCCCCGTCACGTGATAGTCACCTGGTACAGGACGTCATTACGTACACTTAGAGGGAGCGGAGATTCAAATAGTGATGGCTGCTATGCGGTTTTCAACGCCAGTACGAATAGCGGGTATTTGCGAGAGGAGATTATATTTTTAAGGTGAGTTACCGTTTTTAGATGGCTGTTAGTCACGTATTGTAGTATATTTGACTCCCAGCTTGTTGTATATTTTGGAGTAATTGTGTCTTTTGTGCCTTACGATTAGGAGAGGAACTTATCAGGGTTCTCATACTGCCTGTTTTACGGTCGACTTCATGAAGAAATTTGTACCTTGGAGTCTTTGCCATTGAGGTGAGACTCGTAGTAGGGTTTGTTTTAGACATATTACTTGTTATTTGTGATATGGAGAATGACATTATTATTAATGCACTGTTTACCTCCTGTTTTTTGGATATTTAGATTTGCTTGCTATCAACTATGGGTATACTGTCGAGCCCTGAAGAATATTATGGATTGTTTTGCTGATAGTCGTTTTTTGATGCTTTTAAGGTATTTTTTAATGACCCCAACGTCCCTTACGCTACTTTACATGGACAATAGTTTTTTAATTGAATTCTTGATGGGTTTTTTATAATAAGGAAGGATCTGATTATATATGTCCGGGCCTCCCTCTAGGTTAGATTATTTTAATACACCACAATGTATTTGATGGAGTATTTTGTAGGATATTAAATTGAGATGTGGATATATTTGGAATAATGTTTAGTTAAGTCTTTTTAAATGTTGACCGACTATAGAATTATTTTCAACTATAGCAGTAATTTACTTTTCTACTTTACTCTACAGACTTTGAAACTCTTCCTATTGAGAACAATAGACAATTTGGGTCTACGTGTATTATGCTAGTTGGACCAGGAGTGTTTTACCAATCGGTGGATTGCACAAGAGTAGGCACTTTGCCCATCTTGGATTCACAACATTTGCTTATTTGTTGGGTATTTAACTTTCAAGACACGGGAATACCTCTTTTTTGCACTTTTTTTGGCTTTCTCTTCTCTGTTTTTTCTTTCTTTTTTCATGCATCTAAGTCTGAATGATACTTTTTGCATTCTTTGGTTCTATTCTCATATATATACTTTTATTATCTATTATCTTGTGTCTTTCTTTGTCTTTTATCAGGTGCCCTTTTATTGTTCACATGGAGACTTTGGGATGTTATGGTATTTTGTGTCTTCTGTTATGTTTTGTACATGGGCACCTGGATCTGATTGAAATCAAATATGTTTAATAAAATGGGGATTGAATTTAGTTGCACTGTTGCCTCTATCCGTAGGTAATCTGGGATTATTTTGTTGAATACCACCCTTGTAGTTATGAGTAAGATGTCAATTTTGTCTGTAATCTTTTGTTCCAGCCTTGATTAAGTCTAAGGGGAGACGAAACACGTGTTGGCATTGTCACAGTCTTTCATGCTGGATGTTACATCAACAAAAATAAAGAAACATCTTTTCAAGACTTCGAACTGTTTGGACATTGGTTAATAGCCAATTAAAAACCAAGTGAACTCTACTGGATACTTTTGAATTAGGATTATCTTGACTGGTTTTATATTTATAAGATATTTCAACTGTTTAAGGGTGTGCCGAATGATGCTCTTTTTATGATATATGATTTTACCATGTTACTTCCATAAATGAACAATGCAATATTCATTGTACTGGAGCGAAACTAACTGTATTCCTCTCTGGAAATATGAATAAACTTTTATAAAATTTTTAAAAAAAGTTTGCCGGAGGAAGCCTGTGTCGTCCATCTGACCAAGATATTTACCAAAGGCATAAGCATAGAAAATTCAGAGCAGGACAGCAGTCACAACATTGGGATAATGAAACAAAAGACATCACCATCTCCCCAAAAATGGGTACAATCAACTTATGTATTACCCCAGACTGTCCATCTGGGCTGATAAACCAACACTGTCCAACAGACAAGGTGGCGAAAGTAATAAAGGCAGGGCGAAAAGATGGTGTGCCAGGGTCAAACGGCATTCCGAAGGCTATTTTTAAACTTGACCCTGAATACTGGCCTCTTCCACTGTTGGCACTATATAAGGAGGCAGAAGTAACAGGCTCAATTCCCAGGAGCTGGAGACGGACAATAATAAATCCAGTCTTCAAGGGTGGGGACCAGTCTAAACCCACCAACTACAGGCTAATAGCACTTATAGGGCCAGATGTACGAAATATTTATTTTGCATTTCCTAGATAGCTACTCCCTAGAAATCGCTATTTAGGAAATGCAAAATGGTATGTACAAAAATAGATATTCCCTAATCGCTATTGAGGTAATACCAAACCATTCGGCCTAGAGACCCATAAGCACGAATGGTTTTGCATTTCCTAATTTGCGATTTCTAATAGGAAATGGCAAAATTAGGAAATGTTAAAGCAAGGGTGACATTCAGCCTAAGGCCCCACTTGCTGCACCCCAAAAAAATGTACTGCACATGTAAAGCGCACACAAGCCTTAGGGGCATGTGTGCGCTTTATTGGACTGTAAAAAAAGTATTTTGGAGTGCTTTTTTAGTTTAAATTGTTACCATTGACATTGAATCGATGGTAATAGCATTTCCTAAATGCCCAATTTGCATTTAGAAAATGATTTGTACATGTGCATAGAAATGGTAAATAGGAAATCCATATTTCCTATTTCCTATTTGGGTGTCGCAAAATGCGATTTCTGCTTGTTAGAAATCGCATTTTACAATTCCCAAATGGCCTTTGTACATGCCAAAGGCTATTTAGCATTTCATAACTGGCCAAAATAGCGATTCGGCCCCTTAAGAAATACTAACAAGCTTCATATATCTGGTCCATAGCAAAATATTATGCATCGCTAATCCTTGAGGAACTGGCTGAATGGTCAAACATGAACAACTTTGTCCCCGTCAATCAGACCGGGTTCTAAAAAGGGTTTGCAACCACCACGAACATATTAGCCATTACACTAATAGCAGACAAGTGTAAGCACCTGCGGAAAAAGTTACATCTGTGCTTCATAGACTTTAAAGCCCCATTTGACCGAGTAGACTGGGATCTTTTTTGAGGAAAATTAAGGGAGTAGGGACTTCCAGACAGAATACTACGTGTTATCAAAGAGTTGTACACACTTACTTGGATTTAAGTTAAACTAGCCGATGGCACAATACTATGAAGGCGAATTCCTAAGGAACTAGGTCTCAAACAAGACTGTGTTTTAGCCCCACATCTGTTTAATTTGTTCATGGCGGACCTGTCTCCAAGACATGACCAGATAAATTCTCATCTCCTGCGTTTGGGCAGTTTAAGCTTGACACATCTGTCCTATGTTGATGACATAGTCTTACTCAGCTAAACAAGAGTGGGACTCCAAAGATCACTTACTGAACTAGCAGAATATTTCAGGGTTAGCAAACTAGAAATCAAAACAAAAACTAAAATAATGTCTATTAGTAATACGCCTGGGCCACCACTCAGAGTCAAGATTTGAGATGAAATCCTGAAGGAGGTCAGCAGTTACAAGTACTTGTGATTGTACATAGACAAGAGATTACATTTTCAGGCACATAAACAGTATGACGCCAAGAAAGGAAATGCCCTGATTTATGCGTTCTGTGTACTTTATAAAAAGCTGGCTGGTACCTCCTTTAAGCCACTATTGGGGGTCATAGTGTCTAAATTGCTACCAACAGCGGTATATGCAAGTGTTGTAATGCATGGAAAAGACGATTAGCTCCTGGATAAGTTACAAATTAATGCATATAAGCAAGTGTTTGCCCTCCTACAGAATGCTTCACCTGCTCAAGTCCACCTAGAATTCGCCCTCATGCAACAAATCTTAGGGAAAAGCCACTCCACAATAAAAACATGGTATAAAATATGGTTAAGCCAAGGAAGTTTATTAAATACCGCCCTATGGCAGGCTGTGGAAACAGATCCTTATTTCATCCACAGTAAATATCTGTGGTCATCGTTGGAAGCACCAAACCCAACAGACCTATGAAATACGAACTTATCTTTTCCAGCCTTTTGCCAAGTAATAAATGAAGTCGCTAAAATGCACTCGCTTTAAGATGATAAAAACAGACTAACTAGGCGCATGCACGCTTGGATGGTAACCGGCCTCATACCTAAGTATGACATTCGCTGTGCACATAAAGAAAAAGCTGATGGCAACTCGTCTTGGCACTCTACCATAGTTGGTGAAGGAAGTGACCTGCTTAGGGCCACCCGGGTCACCATTGACCACCTCTCAGCCTTCCATACCAAATGAAGAGTCGGAGAGACAGTGGAGAATATACACCAATAACTGTTTATTCGAATACGCTCAGAGTGGAGCCCCGTCTGCACAATCTCTTGAGAGAGCTAGAGAGGGAACTGAAAACCAGCAAGGATAGAGATACATTATGTACATTTCATAGTTGGTTAAGAACATGCCCATAGTGGAATTTTCCAGGCAGATGCAGCTGGACCGTAAAATACAAAAAAAAGGTTTCTGCTCTCGTATCTACACAACTAGTCCAGTCCAAGGCCGTTGCACCCTGAGCTGTGATCAAACTACCAGATAGGTGGGAGAGGGCCTTTATCTAGTGGGAAAGCTATGCGCTGGCACTAACAGTTCTTTATTGCAGAAACGAAACTCAGCAAAGGGCATTTCTCAGAAATAGCAGAAGATTAATTTCGATCACCATGCAAAATGGAGTCGAGGTAGAAAATGGTGCAGCGAATGCTAACTTATACAGTGCATTGTGTAAGCATCAATGGGCCTAATCTAACAGACCCTCCTTTTAGCATGAGCTAAAAACATTTTCTAATATACAAAAAGAAACAATGTAGGCAACATCATTATAACGGCATCAACACGTCAGATGTTAATAGAACATCAGAATGAAAAATGCAACTGGGAAAAACTATTGGCTCTTTACAATCGACATTCGAAAGCGGAACAGCAAGGAGGGAAGAATCCTCAAATATTCCCTCATCAATATTCATAAGATCATCCATATCCTCCTGGAGCATCATTGCGGCATTTGTAACGTGCTGATATTTTCTGTTTGGGTGTGAAAACAGTGGCACAATAAGAACAACAGAAAGAAAGACATTGAATAAAGGGCACAAAAGAGTACTAACACCACAATAAGATAAATCATCTCTTTAAGAATCCAACCCAAACTGCCAAAAAGGGACCAACTCCAATTCCCACTTTCCATTCCTTTACCATTGTCAATAATATCCATAATATGTTGTGTTATATTTTTCTCCAAATTCTTTATACCAACCACGCACTGGTCGCTGACTACTGCGCATACACCACCACTCTTTGCTAAGATGAAATCCATTGCATATCTAGTCTGTTCTAAATACACCCGCATGCTTTCTGAGTAGTGATATCGAGCAAAGCTGCCACTGTGGTATTGGATAGTATCTGTAACTTGCATCCAAAATATTCCTTAGCTTTCTCACCCCTGGCCATGGCAGTACCACCCAGCGTAAAAATGGAGGAGAGGATGTATCCAAATGTAATTCCATTACTATAGCTTTTTACTTCCAAATCCGTTACTCCTTCACAGAATTCTTTTGTTAAGGTTCTTTTACCCATCTCGTTTTGGGTCGAGCATATTTACATGGAACACCCAATGGCAGCACCATTCCAAGGGCTACATCGTCGGTGCCATTGTGGACATTGGAATAAGTCCCATTAGACAGAAAGAGAAACCCTGGTTCCATATATCGGCCCCTGATAGTCCATCGCAGCGTATCTGGAGTTCTTTCCCAAAGTGCTCGGATCATTTTTATTCACCAAGGGGACTGTATTTTTAAACAATATTATCCCTGAACAATTAATATATAGTGAAGTGTCCGTGCTATTCACTATGGGACAACAAGCAGGATAATAACCAGCCTCCCGGGGTACAGTCAATTCCTTGTAATGCCAACCCACCAATGTTATATTCTGTTCTTCCATATAGAAATTATCACAATATGTATTGTTATCACAACCTGGGTAACCCATTCCTCGTGGTTTTTTATGATACAGACAAGGCCCAGGATAACCAAATCCAAACATTCCCCTTACTTCTGTAAACTGGGGTGGTCGGGTTACATATAATTCACAAGTGACAAAGGGTACGCTGTCCAAAGGCTAGTGACAGATCGGGTAGGATAACAGGCGGACCCTTTCCCAAAGAACCTCTTATGTGTTTCCACAAACACATTACTCGGGACAGCCCTTTTATCAAGTCTCGGGAAAATGGATTTACCCTTATTACGTGCGGGTACACTATATGCATTCTCAAAAAACCACGATACCCCACATAGTATTATCACCACCACTATTAGGAGAATAATACATGCAATTTTACTCTTCTTTGACCAAATCACATTACGTTGTACAGTGACAATTTGCTGCTCCTCCTCGTCAATTTTCCTGCCAAAAGGATGCATAGTGAATTGAAAGAAAGAAATGCAAAGAAAATATGAATGTTCCCAGTGTCCTTTAGAGCCTCACTGGTACAGGCTCCTATCGTCCATCAATTAGTTGGTGCTCTTGAGCCTGGGTGGTGGAGCTTGCTCCGTCCTACGCTCTTCTCCTAATCTATCCCACGCTGATAAAGGTGGCATACTCTCAGAGTATACTTTTCCCTAACTAATGTTCGAACAACAAAAGCAAAGCAAATGCAAAAATTTTCACTTGTTCCAATCCCTCGTTGGGACTGCTACTCAGTACTGCCCTACCTTGTACAGTCTATCCCTAATCTTTTTTCTCCTTAGGTTTGGGAGCCCTCGGCCGAGGACGCAAATCGTACCTGGCAGCCCCAGGCACTGTGTGATCACTGAACAGAGGCTCCTGGATAGCTCGTATTTCTGGTGGGACAGCCTCGTTCAGAACGTCGTCATTCTCCTTGTCTGTTCGGGTCCAGATTACTTGTGCATCGCTGAATGGCACAAATCTGGGCACTTGCTCTCATTCAACGTCTCCTGATCCCTCCTTGATCCACTGGTCATAAGGCAACAGCAAAGGTATTCTTTTACAGTGGGTTGCATGAACCCAGTTCTTTCGACCAGCAACCTTTACAGCCGTCTGTGTCACCAGCAGAACTTGCTCAGGACCTTTCCATCTGGGCTCCAAACTGTTCTTCCTCTGAAAATTGCGAACCAGCACAAAATCACCAGGCTGGATGCTGTGGCCAGGTCCCTCTGGTTTAGGAGGTAATGAATCTCGTACCTGTAGGTGAATAGAACACAAACGTTCTGTCAATTTTCCAAGATAATCAAGCAATGCAGGATATTCAATGTCAGAATACTTCTTAGGCCGGGGGACGCCCCAGACATTCGCTGGGCATCCAAACACTACCTCAAACGGGGATAAACCAGTTCTAGAGTGTGCTGTAGTCCTAGTTGACAAAAGAGCCAAAGGAAGGGCATCTGGCCATCTCAACCCTGTTGTTTCCTGAATTTTTGCCAATTTCAGTTTGCGCGTACCATTGTACTTCTCAACCAAACCCGCTGACTGCGGGTGATTGGCAGCATGAAATTTCTGCTTAATGTGTAAACATTCACATATTAGCCTAATCAGTTTCCCATTAAAATGAGATCCATTATCCAGGTAATTCGGGACATTCCGAATCGAGGAAAGTACTCTTTAAGAAGTACTTTCGCAGTTGTGGTGGCCGTATTGTCTTTAGTGGGGTAAGCCTCAACCCATTTACTGAACGTGCATATAACCACTAGGACATACTTGAGATTATTACAACATTCCAGCTCAATAAAGTCCATTTGGAGGACTTCAAATGGAAATGTAGGTGGCGCAAAGTTACCAGATGGTGTAGGGGTACCTTTCCCTGGATTGTGCCTCATGCAAATCATACAATTTTTTACTAATGCACACCTGTTCTGGATCATTTATCATTACACCAAACCGGGGCCAATAGTTTACAAATGCCTTTTGCACTAATATGAGCTGGACAATGAGCCATAGTAGCCACAGGGAGCACATATGCATCAGGTAACATACATTTCTGTTTTCCAGACTTGTCAATCAAACACCCTTCTTCATTTAATTGTGCTGTACTCTCCTGCCATACTGCTAGTTCTTCCATCGTTGCCTCACTTTGTATATCTTTCACACTCTCAACCGTATTTTCAAACATGGCGTTCTCAGGAACCCACCTAGCTGGACCTGCAACAAACATTCTCTTCATCTTATTTCGTCTAGTCTCCTTGGCTGTCTGATTTGCGAATGCATTCCCTCTCCCAACATCATCTGTCACCTTTCTATGGGCGCTGCACTTTACAATCGCCATCTTCTTAGATAGTGTTAATGCAGATAATAGCTGCAATATAAGATGTCCATGTTGTATCTTAGTACCATGGGAAGTAAGGAACCCTCTCTCTGCCCACAATCGCCCGAAATTATGTGCGACCCCGAATGCATATTGGCTGTCTGTGTAGATATTGACAACCAAACCTTCACTCAGTTCACAAGTTCGTATAAGGGCAATGAGTTCTGCTGCCTGGGCGGACTGATAAGGGACCCGTGATGTCTCTACTACTGTGCGCAATGTAGTGATAGCATAAGCTGCAGTAGTGGTGCCATTTGGTAATTTAAAACAAGAGCCATCGACATATAGTTCTCCTTGGGGATCAGATAAGAGAACATCAGTCAAGTCTACCCATCCTTTCGTCTCTTCCTCTGTTCGGAAAATACAGTCATGCTTATCGACTGCATTGTTTTCGGAAGGGAGGGGTAGTAACGTGGCTGGATTCAGAGAGGCACATCTTTTAATCGCAATATGCTTAGCAAACAATGTCAATTCATAGACAGTAAGACGTGCACTGGTGAGGTGCTGTTTCCTTGTTTTATTCAAAAGTGTATCCACAGCATGGGGTACCATAACTGTGAGGTCAGTATCGAGTAGGAGTTCAGCCGATTGTCTGATTGAAGTGGCCACAGATGCGACCGCTCGCAGACAGCTCGGGAGGGCTCTTGCGACAGGATCAATCACAGCGGAAAAATAAATGCAAGGGCTCAGTCTATCACCAACTCTTTGAGTCAAGACACAAAGGGCCCAACCAGCCATCTCGTGAACGTAGAGCACAAAAGGTTTCCTGTAATCAGGTGTACCTAGCACTGGAGCAGAGCAAAGCGCAGCTTTTAATTGTTCAAAAGAGTGCTGACAATCAGGCGTCCAAGGCAAAGGCTCATGCACGTCTTTCGGTGTTAATGCAAGCAGAGGTTTAATTAATAGAGAGTAATTAGGAATCCACTGGCGACAGTAGGAAGTAATGCCTATGAAAGGGCGCACATCTTTTTGAGTTTGCGGAAGGGGCATCTTAGTGATGGTACTAATGCTTTCTGGCGTTAACCTTCTACCCTCCTTCGACAGTAGGTGACCTAAATCGGTGACCTCCTGTCCACAATACTGAAACTTTGAAAGGGATACCTTATGTCCATGATGTGCCAGATGTAACAATAATTTCACTGTACTATCCTTGCAACATTGTTCCGTATCAGAAGCAATTAATACATCGTCTACATATTGCACCAATAAATACGTTACCTTGAGAAAGTGAGAGTGAATTCAACTGACCTTTCAATGTTTGGCTGTAAATACTAGGACTTTTAGTATAGTCTTGAAGTGCGCGACAGAAGCGGAATCTTTTGCCAGCTAGTGTAAATCTGAACAAATATCTGGTGTCTGGATGTATAGGAATGCTAAAGAATGCATTTTTCAAACCAATAATGGAGAAAAACTTAGCGGTAGATGGAATCATCGTCAAAAGGGTAGTGATATCAGGAACCACTGGGAATTGCGGGACTACTATTTTATTGACTTCTCGCAAATCAATCACAAATCGATATACATCATCAGTTTTATCAGAGGAATCTGAAAGTGTCCTTTTTAGAACCGGAAGAATAGGGCTATTACATACATTACCTGTACTTTCCTCGACAACTCCCTTGCGTGATTAAATCCTGAACTATTTGAAGAAGGGCCCGTTCTCCTGCCTGTGGTATTTTATACTGAGAAATGCGGGACAATATAGCATTGTCCTTAACCTGTATCGAAACCGGAGATATATGTAATAGACCTACATCGGTGTCACCAGTGGCCCATAGCGTAGGGGGTACTTGATCAAATTCAGGCGGAAGGGGGGCATCCTTAGATAGATACTGCCTAGTACCTGCATCCGGACCCATTGTAATGTAAACACCGTCGAGGGAACCATAAATAGTAGTATGCAGTTTCTTCAGTAAGTCCAAACCCATCAAATTCTCACCACAATTAGATGTCAAAAGAAATGGAGAGTCCACAGTAAAAGGACCAATGGTAAGAGCAAGGTGGCGTGAAATGGGTCTCACAACCGGTACTCCTGAAAAACCCACCAAAACATTATTATGGCCAGACAGGGGTGCCACAGGGACCAGGTGTCGGGCAATAGAGCTTTTCGTGGTACCTGTATCAACCAGGAACTCCTTGGGAGATCCTTGCAGATCTATCTTAACATAAGGGAGAGGAGTTGGCCTAACGGCTAGGGCGGTCGACCTCGAATGTGGGGAACTGGGTTCGAGCCTCGGCAATGACGCTGAACATCCTGTGATTCTGGGCAAATCACTTAATCTCCCAGTGCCTAACAAAAAAGAATGTGTCCTCATGTAATGCAACTGGTGCTATGTAAAGCGCTCTGATACCCGATTCGGGTCAAGTTCGCGCTATATAAAACTCTGTAAAATAAAAAAAAAATAAGGGCCACGCTGGTCTACAGGTATTTGAACTGGTCCCATACCCTATCCCTGGCTGTCCTAGCTGTAAGACATCCCTATCACATCATCAATATCATAGTCGTCATTGTAATACTGCCTGTCCTTAGTGTCATCAAAATAATTGCCAGAACAGCCAACAGGGGCAGTAGTGTGTTGCTGCCTATTGGCCCCGCGGCCCCTGGGTCCAAAACCTCGTCCTTGAGTGGACAAAACTTTTTGCAGAAGTACGGGGCACTGGCTACGCCTGTGACCTACCTCCTAACAGTACGCACACTGATTCTGCCCCAAAGGTGTCGTTGGGGGCTGTCTAGTACGAGCATATGCTGTTGGGATCCCCGTCCCCTGGAGTTACCCTGATATGCCTGTTGCAGTAATACCTTTGTCTTCAGATCTTTATGCTTTTTATCGTTTCTGTCTTTCTCTTCATTATCCCTATGCTCATAATATTGGGCCATATTTAGGATCACAGAGGGAGATGATGTAGACCAAGTGCTCTCAGACGACTGGAGTCTAGACATTATTTCAACAAGGAGATTAGTGACAAACCTGTCAACAAATAGATGGACTCCTCCCTCCGTAGACATATCCTGCCCACTGTAGTCCAAAAATGTCTCTTCAAACCTAGTGAAAAAATCAGAAACACTTTCATCTTTCTTCTGCCAGCAGGCAGTCAATCTGTCCCAGCTAACTTTCTTGGGGGAATGAGTGTATGCATATAAGTAATGATACGACCGGGCAGGGCGAGCAACTCAGCGCATGTTTTGTCTCCTGGCTTCCTATCTCGATCCCAACCCCTAATCACATCCCATGTTCCGCCCAACTCGGCGACATGGCCTTGGGTATGAACTTGCCGCCAAATATCAACTGGAACTAGTAAACCAAAAGACATTTCAATATCAGTAAGGGTCATCACAGTGGAAGAGGCAGCCTCTGTCAACTCTTTATAGTAGGCAGTAGGAAAATGGGCAGCCACAGCTGGTCTGGTAACCGCCCCATGTTGATCTATCACTGCAAGGATTTCCGGGTGGTAAATGGGATGAACCACACGCATTGGGAACTGAGTTATTTTGGCGGGACTCTTATCATGTAGCCTATCTCTATAAGTCAACAGTGTGGAAACGTTTCTATACAAAGAGGTCGGTTCCAAACTATGTACACAAGCGCCTTCATTAATATCAAATAATATTTGGGGTGCTTCTATTTCAATGTGTGTGCGCCAAAAGTCAATTAGGGTGGAGGACAAGTGTTTAAGGGCATGTTGCTGCAGAAAGGGTTCAAAGTCTCGCATTACCTGCCAAATATCCTCAAGACTGTAATTCGGGTTGCGAGCCCACCTTATTGCCTGGTCCGCTATTTCTTTCTTCTCTCTATCCCCCACTCCGGATCGTATTAACGGACCTGACCATTCTCTTAACCCAGGCAGATCTCTATCTTCCGGGCCGCGCACTGGTGTGTCAGTAATTAATGACAATGGAGGATGAATGCCTGGGACAGGCGTAACAGCTGTCGCTGCAGTCGGGGATTGTCATAAGAGGGAAGGAGTAGAAGGCACGTTAATGGGGGCAGTAGGTATAACAGTCGTAGGGACTGATGCACCTTGTGCGGGTTGTTGTGGTTGATGGGGAACGACGGGATATATCCATTCAGGGACATATAGTGGAGGGGGTTGAGTGTCTAACAAGGCGTCCATGAAAGTATCCCCATCCTCCTTAGCCACATACGACTTATCAATGTGCAACCGAAATCTCCTATCTTCATATTCTATTCCTGTCTCCTGTTTTTCTTTATCATAAGTTACAGCTTTTTCTGTAAAGGTCTGCATCTTTCCTTTTCTGGCATCTCTCTCCATTTTCAATCGCCTCTGTTTGGCCTCTTTCTGCCAAGTACGAAGAGAGTCAAACATGGGCTGTCTACTACTTCTCTTAAACAACTGTTCCTGTAGAAATCCAATCTTTTGTTCATCAAAAGAGCCTGTCAAAGGCCACTGTAACTCCGCATTGTCCCTCATATATTTGTGCCATAAAGTACTAAACATAATAGGGCCAAGGCCATGTTTTACATACATATCAAAATTAGGACTGCCTTCAGGAGGTGCAGGCTGGGATTCTTCCAACCGTGCATCTTTAGAACAACAATAACAGCACAAACTCCGAAGTTTACTGAAACCAGCCATTACAAAGTGAAGAAAAACAAAATCGTTATTTTAACTGGCAAAGTATTTGCAAACACTTTTCACCAAAAACAGTCCTAGTGCTGAAACAAAACCAAAACACAATGGTACCGCATCCACTTAGAACCAAAACAGACTCACCTGATATCAGAGGTACAGATAAACCAGTTCTCCACTGCTGACTCTTCAGACCAAACAGTCAGATCAAGGGTTCGCCGTTGAGGACCCCACTCGGGTTGACCGCTGGGCGAGGCACCCTCCGGTGGGACAGAGGCAGCAGCTGCAAGTAACAAAGCTCTTCGTGCAGGGATCCCTGAGCCGTTAGTCCGACCTGATGATGTCCTCTTCCTCCCCTCCATCTGCGGAAAAGGGATGAGTCATAACCCAAAAGGGGTCCCTGGTCAGGCGTCTATTGAAAGAAGTGACCCACTTAGGGCCATCCGGGTCACCACTGACCACCTCTCTGCCTTCCATACCAAATGAAGAGTCGGAGAGACAGTGGAGAATATACACCAATAACTGTTTATTCGAATACGCTCAGAGCGGAGCCCTGTCTGCACAATCTCTTGAGAGAGCTACAGAGGGAACTAAAAACCAGCAAGCATAGAGATACATTATGCACATTTCATAGTTAGTTAAGAACACGCCCATAGTGGAATTTTCCAGGAAGATGCAGTTGGACCGTAAAATACAAAAAAAAGGTTTCTGCTCTCGTATCTACACAACTCAGCGCAGTCCAAGGCCGTTGCACCCTGAGCTATGATCAAACTACCAGATAGGTGGGAGAGGGCCTTTATCTAGTGGGAAAGCTATGCGCTGGCACTAACAGTTCTTTATTGCAGAAACGAAACTCAGCAAAGTGCATTTCTCAGAAATAGCAGAAGATTAGTTTCGATCACCATGCAAAATGGAGTCGAGGAAGAAAATGGTGCAGCGAATGCTAACTTATACAGGGCATTGCGTAAGCATCAACGGGCCTAATCTAACAGTTGGCTGACCAACCTTCCTGGAAATACAACGGTACAAAGACATATAGAATATGTGGTGCTGCAAAGGATGATATTAACCCTCTGGTTTGCATATGCCCCTTTTTAAAGAAAGCAAATGTTTTACTATTGAAAAATATGTTTAACGCTAGGGGCATCCGATCCTGTAGGACGACTATAACAAAAGGACTGGATTTAAACGATCCTCAGCTCAACTGCAAAATTATAAAATACTTGTCTTTATATGAAAAAACTATCCGATCCGAACACTCTTGATCTATAGGTCCATAAGAACTTATGTTAGTCAACGAACGCAGGCAGTATGCACTCAATGTTCGCACATGATGATTTTTACTTACAAAAAATTGTGGCACCTAGTAGTGATGGATCAAGGATTCGAGAAAAGTGAAACTTGCTCGATTGAATCCTCCATTAACTTTCACTGATCATTAAATTAGTAAATAAGACGAAACTAACATACACCAAACACAGATACACGGGGAGAAAAAGCTTACGCATGCTTGGATTAATGAGAAATAAAATGCAGCACGATAAAAAAACCCGCTTTAACTTGCAAACCCAAATTACGCATAAGTAACGTGACTATCTCGCTTTGAGAGGGAAAACCTCATGCATACGCAAGAAAGTCCAGAATGCGGTCTTGAGGTACCGCATGCCCGGCATATGCTTGCTAATAACGCTTTTGCCTAAGAATAATAATAATTACATGGGGTAGAGTAGAAGTGGGTGGTGAACAGTGAGAAGTACATGTTCAAGAAAATAACATCTGTATATGATTCTTTTATTAATAGTGTACATTTGGGCCTGTTAATCCATGGCTGAAAAAGAAAATGGCGAAAGCTATGCATGCTCAATGAGTCCATGAGATGACCCGGTGACCGAGAGAGAGCTGAATGACTGCCAAGATCCAAGGACAGAAGGGATGGGAAAAGAAGATGATGTATCGGTCATCTATGAAGCCTGTATTAAATGAATTATGGCATTTGCAACAAAATATGCATGTTTCAAACAAATTATATGAATGAGTAGAAGGGGCAGGGTTAACAAACAATAGGTTTTACTAATAAAAATGAATACGTCAGCCTGGTATGATGAAAACACCCCTAAACTCGTCCAATCATATTCCGTAGTTTAGTAAATCTACAACACTTGAGGGTGGGACATGAAGAAATAAAAACTATAACTAGAGTGACTTGAGTTAAGTAAATTAACGCTGCTGATGGAGAGGTGATTCGATGGAGCTGTGAGGGAACTACTGCTGCTGGGAGCTGAACAGAGAGAGAGAGAGAGAGAGAGACGAGAGCAGACTTGGAAGATCCAGACTACTGCCTGATTAGATTTGAAGATTGCGGAAGAATATCGAGGAGGGAGAGAGTGTAAGAGAGGGAGTCGCCCTGGTGTGTCGGGTTGTAGAGAAGTCTAGTAAGTATCAGACCTGTCCTGATCCTATCCTATGATCTTTGTCTCCTGATCCTAAGTCAGGGGACCCCCACCAGTCCTTTGGCCAGAGAGGTGGTTTTCCAGTTATTCTCATTAGGTAAATGTCATTCTATCCAAAATTTGCATATTTCTTTGCAAATGTATTATAAATGTTCCTTTTGTCTCTACATCTATCCACTCTTATGCGTTTGATTTTGTTGAATGAGCTTGTGTAATTGAATGTATTATGCTATATGATTGTTCTCTCTCCCACTTAAAGAAAAGATGGAGTCTGCACTGTGTACTTGTAATTGATGAGCGTTCAACTTAATGACTGAAATTTTAGATAAACTTATTATTATTATTATTATTCAGAGTCTGTGGTTATTTCATTAAGAGTTTAGTTAAGAAGTTGTTAATATCACCATCAACTAACTCAACTAATGGTCCATCGACCAGAGGAAGAGTGTTGATTCATGCAGATTAGTTAGACATTGAAATGATACTGTAATTGATTTGTAGTTACAGGAAAATAACTAATCAGAACTTAAGTGAATTATAAAAACTTGACCCCTTCCAGCGGGAAATTGGCCAAGGGGAATGCAAATGATCGTATTTGGATAAAATGTATATAGGCCCAGTGAAAAATTCAGTTTATTGTGTGTAAAATATCCAACCTTGGCCTCTTCGCGCTGGATCAGCAGCACCACAGCATCTCATTGATGACTATCTGCTAATAAGTCTTGGTGATTATATAGGTTTTAATAGTACTGCAGCACTAATAATCAGGGTGGTTTTAACTTCTATGGATGAAATAACTGTTTTGATGATTTTTATTTACTATTGGTTTGGTCGCTAATAATATCATGGCACTTTATTAATGATAATCATGATGGATCAAGCTTTATCAAATATTTAGGTGAGACTGTAATTTCTATGAAATCTTCTGTAATGAAGTATCAGATTTTTATCACATTTTATGTATTCTTTTATGTAGTATTTGTATACATGGCAACATTGTTACGGTTTTTATTAACTCAAAACAATAAAGTTTGAATTGAACAGAGTACTTCAGAACATCCACCTGCAGTTATTATTCTCTTTGGGTAAACCTTTTGCTCCAGCAACTTCAACTACTCTAAGTAGCTGCTACTTTGACAGTGATTCCTCGGATCAATAGAATTCGTCTTGGTGGCAGCTCCTTTAGATTTCTGGCTGCTAAACTATGGAACTCCTTGCCTCTGTATCTCAGAATGGAACCTCCCAAGATCCTGTTACGAAAAAAATTAAAAACCTGTTTTTTCAGGCAAAGCCACCAGTAGGTCTAGGGAAGGCTCCATGAGCTCTCTGTGAGGAATTTTTGCTCCGATTGGAGCAACCAGGCGCTTTGCAAACTACTAAACATGACATAGATGGGTAATGGGTAACAGCTATGGCAGGGGTGGATACAGGATGTTTTGGGGGTTATTCTTCCCGAGTTGAAGGTGGGGGCTAAGGCTTTGAAAGCCTTTTGGGCTGGAGTCAGACAGGAACACAGTCTTAAGTCTGCAGCTTGGTCTATGGTTTCCACATGTACGACCTTCTTCTGCAAACCAGTTCAACATGCTGCAATGACAGTAGTAGATATGCTTTGAACTTGCATATTAGACTCTCCTGTCCCGTAATAAAACTGCAGGTTATCTTACCCACTTTGTGAAAGAGAGTCCTGATGTTATTGAGCACACAGGAGGCAAATATTATCCGCCTCTTCTGATACCTGCCACCATTTTGGCAGCGTGGTAACAAGTTTTGATTCTTTCTAGTGCTGGTCTCAACTAGTCTGACAGCAGCATGGCCCATTCAACCAAAGCCTGTTTAACAGGAGGAATTCCTCCCAGATGGAGAGCAGTTACCGTATGGGCGAAAGCCAAAAAATTAAGTTCTGTGAATACTTTTTGGAGTTTTGTTACAGTTTGTATTCTTTTGTTTTTTCAAAGACTGTAAAAACACTAATCATCAAGAAAAGAGGAAGATGATTACAGACTATGCCTATTAATAATATATTGTGCCCTTTATCTGTATTGTTTACTTCCTACCCACGGTGGCACGATTGTGGGACATGTAGTTTTAATTTGAATGTGCTATATAAATGGGCGACAAGAACAGAGAATGCATAGTGTTCGCCCCCATTGTGTTTAATAATATGAGAACTCTCCTTCACAATGTGGCTAGGTAACTCTGCAATTTAAATTGATCGTCAACAATTTGTACTAATGAAGCAGGAGTCACCAAATAAATGAGTCATAAGGAGATATATATAGGCCTCAGTGGCTCGCGACGCAACACTTGTACAGTCCGCTGGCGTAAAACCAATATTCCTCAATCACACGCAGTTCTCCTAGGAATAGGATGCAAAATTGCTCAACGACTCCTTCCACTACAGCACAACTTTAATTAGTGCAGCTACCTTTGACTCTAATAGTGTTTAGTGCTATAGTGTTTAATGCACCGCTAGATGGTGCTGCTACTTAAAGCAAACGTTTTCTCCAATTCACAGAGTGAAATCCACTATCACTTTCTTTTCTAAATGGGTTTCTTCTTTTTGTGTGGCCTATGTTTGATTTCCAAATCCGATTGTATCTTCTAGTATAATTTCGAGGGTAAAGCAAAAGCATAGATTTCAGTCGGGACTCGCGAATGATACAACTCTGATATTTGAGAGTGATATACGTTGGATGATTGTGATGCTGATATATTAATACGGCAGCGGAAATTCTAATTAGCCAGTTGCAAATAGTTTCGACTCTGAACGCTAAGGAGAAAGTCCAGTTGCATCTGCAAGTGGTTACTGGTGGCTTATGGATACTGGGGTCCCTCCACCTGCTGCACCTGAAAAGGATATGAAGAGGGGGCTGAGTTGGTAGGTCTTGTCTCATAAAGCGTGTGCTCTACGGTTGAGCATGGGGAATGCCATCCAATCAATGTGTGCAAATTACTTTTTCCCACACTGTGGGGAAAGCTTCACCTACACTCCAATTTTGGGGGTGTCAAACTGTGTTCTCGCCGTGGAAAGGTTTTAGTCCTACTCTCTACAAAAAGAATTCTCCAAACTTTTCGAAGGCAGGTCGGAGGGTAGTATTGTGAAAATACACAGACAACTCATTTTGGTGTCGTGCATGAAGTGTTAACAGAAGTCCAGCCTTGACACGCCCACTTGAAGCCAGCTCCTCGCCCCTAGAACTTATCTATAGACTTTAAAAGAGAATCTGCAATTTTTTCCTGTTTCTTCCCTACATGCAAACCATTTTCCTTGTGGGGAAATCTATCGGGCCTGTACTATTGCTCACCGTCTCCTATTGTCACCTCTCACTTTGAGTTCCTCCAGATATGGACACAGGACAGAGGTTCTTTTCAACGCACCCCAGCAGCGGTGTAGCTACCATTGGCAGCATAGGGGCAGGATGAACAGTGCTAAGGCCGAGGTGACGGCCTATAGATGATGCGATAGCCGAAATGCGCTGCAGGGTATGGGAAGGAAAAAGCGGGCTTGAGCAGAAAAGCAACGGATACATGTGTTACATTTCACGTTTTGTCTCTTGGCACCAAGCTTGAGCTTTAAATTCCACTCTTCATGCGGACATTAAAAAAGGCAAGGTACATAAACTGTTTCACAGCAGAAGGTGTGTTAACCCACAGGATGGCACTTGCTGGTTTCAAATTGGCATGGAGTTGTAGAGGGCGAAGAAAGCACCAGCTCACTGCAAAAATGGATCCGCTTGAGGAAGAGCAGCAAGGCCCCTCAACCGCGCAGCCAATATGCATTTCAAGTGAACTTTTGAAATGTGTGTGTGGCTCCGATGTACAACATGGCACCCTCTTTCTTCCTTCATCCCAAGGTGTTCCAAGCACCACCTGTCACTTGCAGAGATGGGAAAGATGACCAAGAGGTAGCCCCAATGATTGCCGAGCTGTCTGGGGCACACCATGCTGCTGCAGCAGGAAGTTCCAGAAGGCGCAGTGCCATGTCCTGTTCATGCTCAGTCCATTATGTGTCCATCCACCAAACACACAGGGCGACAGGCACACAAGAGCCTTCTGTGAAGTGGACTATGAGAATTTAGCACCCATTGGTCCTCAACAAGGCATAATGGAATTACGTCATGTGTGTCTCTACCGTAGTATGCATGTCCTGCTCTAGCCAAACCTAGCCACAAAGCATGCGTGAGGCAGAGGAGCACAGTGACGAGCTGCTGTGCACCACTGCCTGTGTATTGACTGTTGGAGTAACTGTGGCACAAGACATTTTTGTCAAGACATCAGCCTGAAGCCAATACTGCATGACAGACTCACAAGCAACATCAGAGCTTGGGCCGAGTAGGTCTCCTTCTGAGGTAGAACAGGAAGCTAGGATATTTTACTCAGAGAATCTGGACTGCTGCCTGTGGGACTATTTTTTAAAAGACTCTGTCCCCACTAATAAGTAGTGCCACTGGATGTATATAATCCTGTGGCCCCAGCCTTTTTTGCATCATTATGGATTTGCATTTGCCACATATTGCAGATTTTAGCAGAAAAATGTGTTTCCAACTCGTACGGATCAAAAGTTCCGGAAAATGCAGTGATGTGTTGAGTTGCAGTGGAAGGCCTTACACAAAGGTTGACTGGCCACCATCAGTTGCTTCTTCCTGTATTTGGGAGTTAAACTAGTACTAGTGAAGGCAAACCTTAGCCCAGATGCATAAACACACCAAAACAATGAAGTAATACTATCACAAAATGTGCTACATTACACCACATAGTATCCCTATCTTTTCCACATAATTTAGTCAACCCTGCCACATAATGTGGTCATCCCCTGTCGCATAATTCCAGTGGCCTTGTTTAAAAGTGCTGGTGCACAAGCAACCACCGAAACAAAGTACTGCCCATAACCCCTATTTGGCAAAACCACTTTGCAGGTTCTCATTTTTTAGCTACTACTTGGATCCTGACATATTAGAACTAATTCTTGGCATGGCCCCTGTGGAAAAATGCTGGCCATTGTATACTGGAGGAAATTCTTGGCATGGGGGAATCCGTGGCAATATGCAAACCCTGAAATACTAGAAGAAATACTTTACATAAAGGAACACCTATGTAAAAATGCTTACATATTGGAGACAATTCTTTGCCTGAGAGATGGCAGCTACGACATATTGGGGCTGGGGGGCTGCAGGGATTGTTGGGGGAAGCAAACATTGATAAGATGCTATCTCTGAAATACTGGAGGTAATTATTGACATAATGCCATCCATGGTATTTGGGATATACCAGTGGAAAAATTCTGATACTGGAATGTTGTGTGTAATTATTGGTATGGGGGTAACCATAACAAAATGCTGACCTTGGCACAAGGAAGGTCATTCTTAACAAATGGGCAATTCTCAAAGCAAATTTAGAAAAAAATGGGGAACTCTTGGCGAGTATTACACCCCACCACTTTTAAAGATAACCAGGCAACAGTGATTAAATGTGAAACTACAAGTTCCAGAATGCAGCATACTGTCGGATAAAGAGCCAGAACGGAAAAGGCTATCACTCATGGCTTGAAGCCACTTGCAGTGGATTGTGAGACAATGTCATGAATACTCTACAGCAGGAAGGGCTGAGCTAGGATTGGTCACTTGTCAGCTAGAGTGTTCATGCTCTCACCTTAGCATACCGTGGCTAAATGTTTGTATTAGTTTACCTTAATGTGAGGTTCTCTGCTCTTCTATAGTAGAAGGATTGAGGCAAATAATCATATTAAACAATTGCATGATCCAAAGGTAGAGAGAAGTCTTTGTATTAATTTATTTGTTTGACCTTTTATACTAACTTGAAACACACAGTAAATGGCATTGGAGCATTTCAAATTTAGCAACAACTTTGAGGAAATATTTTACATGATAAGTATTTTATATGTAGAAACGTAATCTCTCAGGTAAATGGATAAAGACCATGAATACATAACACTGACAAACATGCTGAGAGTCTTCCACAAAAGAGGAGGCAGCATTTGTTTTACATTAGGGAAGGGAAGTGGCTGAAGGGGGCCTTTTTTTTTTTTTTTTTTTTTTTTTAAAGTAAAAAAATATGAACCCCCCTCACCATAGCAGTTTTCACTGCCCCTTACCAGCAGGTTTTAGATGGCACTGACAGGTTTGTGTAAACTGTCCACATGTTTACCAACTCTAATTAGGGCAGGCGAACACATGGCCAAACCTCTGACAGCCTTACTCCATCGGGCTGTCGGAGGTGTATGTAGGTGGCAGGAATGGCGTAACCTCTGCCATCTATATACTGAAGTTCCACCCGACACTGAATGAGGCGGACAGAACTTAACTTTGGCGAGAAGTTGCAATGAAAGTACCCTCTACACCAAAGTCGAAATCACGCCCTAAGTCAATGCATCAACCCAAATTAGGAAAACTGTTGTACTGTAACCATTACACAACCCACTGCACAATATTTGAGCAAGATGTGCTCCAGGTAACGATCAATCACAGGAGATGTTACAGGGGCAACAGTGAAATTCAAGAGATTCTTTCGTTAGGGAGTAAGACAGTCAAGAACACCAGAACACAAAGGATAGATTTTAAATATATATTTTAAAATCAAAAGTCTATTCTAATGCACACTATATGAATTGTAACCACAATGAAGACAAGTAATATAGCAACGCATCGTTTACCAAAAGCCTGAATAATAGACACCTCTCCAATATGATTGCTTTCATTAATCTATAGCAAATCTTCCCCTTATTCTGCTACTTCATAGCACTCATCTAATTTTAGCAAAGCAGAAAATAAAACCTAATTTGAGTTTCAGTGATGGTATACAACTGCATACCTGTTTGAACATTGAAGTTCTATGTTCAATGGAACAGCAAGGTCTGCTATTTTTATCTCACGAGGCTGGCTGCACTGATAAGTTAGCAAGAGAAGGCTAAGTGACTCCAATCCAGGCAGCTTTGAATAAGAACCAGATATATGATTCTATATGGCCTGCCCCAGTATTGCTTTGTCTCAAGACTCCTCTTTGACCTTCACCTTCTGTGCTCAACTTTTATAACAAAAGCTCATTGTTGTTAAAATCTTTTAGAAGAAGCAATTAACAGAAAGTAGATTGATACTTTCACTTGTTTGAGTTGTACGAGACTGTGTTCTTTTGATTAACAACAAAAAACAACACACATAGTTGTTAACCTTCTAGAAATTCTGAGAAATCAGTAACAACCAAATTAAACATGGAGCAATCAGCATTTAGAAGAAGCCAAAGGATCAGACTCCCACCCTTCCTCTCCGACCCCACGAAAATCACCTGCGGAGTCCCACAGGGTTCATCACTGAGCCCCACCCTCTTCAACATCTACATGGCCCCCCTCACAGCCATCGTCCGACAACACGGCCTCAACATCGTATCCTACGCCGACGACACCCAGCTCATCATCTCCCTCACCAAAGACCCCGCCACTGCCAAACTCAACTTCCAGAAAGGAATGCAAGACGTCGCAGTCTGGATGACCAACAGCTGCCTGAAGCTCAACGCCGATAAGACAGAAGTCTTCATCCTCGGTACCACCCCTTCTGCATTGGACAGCACCTGGTGGCTGACCGCCCTCGGAAGCCCACTTACCCCCTCAGGCCACACCAAGAACCTCGGCATCATACTCGACTCATCACTCACCATGAACCGACAGGTCAACGCCGTCACCTCCAGCTGCTTCAACACCCTCCACATCCTCCGCAAGACCTTCAAGTGGATCCCCCCTGAGTCAAGGAAGACAGTCACTCACGCACTCATCACCAGCAGACTGGACTATGGAAACGCACTCTATGCCGGCATCAACAAGTCCCTACTCCGCAAACTCCAGACAATACAGAACACCGCCGCCAGACTCGTCCTCGTCATCCCCCGACAAGAACACATCAGCCAACACTTACGAAGTCTCCACTGGCTCCCCGTGGAGAAAAGAGTCACTTTCAAAATCCTCACTCATGCCTACAAATGCCTACACAACAACGGACCCAAATACCTCAACGACAGAATCAACTTCCACGTACCCAAAAGAAACCTCCGGTCTTCCAACCTCGCACTGGCCGAAACCCCGCGCATCCACAAAGCCAGAGCAGGCGGAAGATCCTTCTCTCACATTGCAGGCAAGACCTGGAACGAGCTACCGGCAGACATCAGACGCGCCCCCTCCATGAACACCTTCAGGAAGACCCTCAAGACCTGGCTCTTCGGCTAAACAGATCTGCGGACCCCCCCCTCCCCTCAGCGCCTTGAGACCCTCACGGGTGAGTAGCACGCTTACAATTCCTTGATTGATTGATTGATTGATTGATGGCGACCCCCGTGGTGTTAAAAAAAAAAACATAAACGTGGGCTCCGTGCTCAAAAATAAAGCACGCACCTGCTTTTTAAATATGAAAGCGGCCGGCAAAATGGACCCTCCAAAGCATGGTTTGCTGCGCTGGAAGTCCTAGGCAGCATATAAAAATATAATTAAAAATGGAGGGCAGGGGAAATGGGCGAGGGGGTAAAATAAATAGTACCAGATATAAGCGGACGGCTACTACTCTACAGAAATCAATCTGTAGTTGAGCAGTGCTCCGAGCAACAAAACGGAAGTCATGCATCGGCTTGAGAACCAATTAGGAGGCTGCAATGAAGAGCGACGCTGCAATCAACCAATGGTAAGCAGCAGGCGGGATTGTAGTCCTATAGTCAATACAACAGGTCTTGCAGACAGCGCATGCGCGCTGATGCTCGACCTAAAAACTGCTCAGGATACTACAATACCCGGTATGCTCTTAGGCAGAGACATGGATGCACCCTGTCACTGCTGCTTTGCTGCAACAGGGGGATTTGGTTCCTGCTAAAAGTGAGTGCAATTCTACTATCTTTCCTATTAAAAAGCATAGTAAAGACTCCTATAGTTTTTGTACAAGATTTGTATGCTATCATGATGTTGTGATGCTCAGTGTCTTCCTGTTGTTCCCAGCCCAGCTGGGGCCGAACTCACACAGTCTCCTCCCCCACAAGGGTATACAGAATCAGCTTCTGTCTTTTAAAAAATTACATGGAGCTTCTCAGCGTCCCGAAGGATCTAAATTAGTTCAGTATGTTAATGATATGTTAATTGCTTTTGAATCATTGTGCCAAGGCAAGGTTTATTTCCTAGATCTGCACAATAAATTGGCTAAAAAGGGGCACAGGCATCTAAATTAATATGCAATCCTACTTACCCCTTTTTTATGATTTAGGTCACAATTCCTCAGCAGGATAACAACCTCTGTCTGTGGACGACATTGAAGCCATCATTAAGTTATCCAGACCCATAATCATCTTAGAGGTACACTGTCTTTGGCATGGCAGGGTACTGTGACTGATGGAATTTAAAATATGCCAAGATGTTGTTAAGAAAGATAAGGCAGAACCATTCCCCTGGTACAGAGCGGCACAACAAGCCTCTGTAACTTTGAAACAAACATTATCACCCACATCTGCTTTGGGTTTACCTGAATATAATAAGCCTTCCACATTGTACTTCCATGAGAGAAAGCGGTTTGCTTTGGGGGTGTTGATACAAGATCATGGAGACAAAAAAGAAGCCAATGGTCTGTTTATTTGCACTTCATGCTGATTTGACCCTAACACTGTGTTAGGGTCAACTCTTTTTGTCACTGTACCTTATATTGTAGCCACTTTATTGACTACTAAAATTAGTAGTTTTCTATTTCTAGGTTGTCATGGTACAAAATAGTGCTACTGTCTATTTCTCATATCACCTTGCTACAATGTCCTGTGTTGAATCCTGCTTCCTTGTTGCCTTGCAAGGTCGAGCCTCACAACTGTTCTATTGCCAGTGCCCTCCAAGCTAAACCCCATATTGAACTCACTGAATCACCCTTACCAAATTGAGATTTTGCCTATTATGATGATGGGTCTTGTCTCAGAAGCAGTACGGTATCCTTGGCTGCAGGCTACGCTGTTTGTGCCTTATATGATGTTGTTGAAAGTTGATATTTACCTCTAAATTAGTTGAAATGATTGCTCCTACCTGCGCTTGCATTTTAGATTCTCAGAAGACCATAACTATATAGGCTTATTCAAAATATGCCTTCAGAGTCAACCACGACTTTGTGATTCTCTTGATGCAGTATGAGTTTGGTACCTCTGATAGAATTCCTATAAAAATGGGTCCTATGTAAAAGGTTTGCTCAAACCTCTTGAACTGCTATCTAACAATGCTGTTATTAAATGTGTTGCTTATCAGTCTGTGCAAGATAAGGTATCTAGAGGGAATGCCCTTGCCGATCAGATCACTAATAGAGCTGCTCTCTTCCCTAATTCTACAGTCTTCCCTAATTCTAAAGTCACTTATTTGTATCTCTGATTGCTGAGCCCCTCATGCCCACCATAAAGGGTGTTGCTAAATTACAAGAATGTGCCACCAATATTGAAAAATGTGCATTGTTAAAACAAAACTATAAAAGGGACTCAGAAGAAGTGTGGCGGGAAAAACTATTGAAAGTTGTTGCCACAGAAGTACTACTCCAGAAGCTTGCTTCACTGTACTATGGAGGTGCCCACATTAGCAGAGAGTGCATAATCTGTGCTGGACTGGTTTGCTGCTTTATTCACTTTCCGTTGCCAAACCCACAACATGGGGAAGAGTGTCAAAACCACACTCACCGTGCACAAACGTCCATGGAACCACTTCCTCCACATTCAAATACATTTCATTCACATTACTCGATGCTGTTCTTATGTTTATGTTCTGGTTCTAGTATGCATATTTTCCAGATGGATTATAGCCTATCCATAAGTTCGAGGTCTGTTGCCAAGAAACTGCTTAAAGGTTTTACCACTAGGTTTGGAATTCCTCTTCAGATAAGGTGTGAAAAGGGTTCTCATTTTGTATTATAAGTGGTTTAAGGACAGCCGCGGTCCGTACAGGTAACAGCGCTGGGGCGGTGGGGCTGCGTTGGGGGGGATTTCGAAGGACGATGCTGAGGCTGTTTAAGGATAATGCAAAGCTCTAGGATTCAAACAACATTTTCATTGTGCCTACCTCCCCAAACCATCAGAGGGGATAGAAAGGATTACTGGAACTCCAAAAAATAAAATAGTAAAGATTTGTAGTGAAACAGGGCTTGCATGGCCAGGGAGTCTGGTCAAGTTAAGGCACTCCCAAAAGGACTAAACTGGGCCCCTACAAAATATAATGAGATGCCCATTGATACTTCCTTCCACCCCACTGATTACAACTTTACTTAATTTGCACCTGAATGATGATTTGATTCTGTGTTATTGTTTTAACAGCTTCCATTCTTAGGTTCAGGCTAGCCTGCCCACTAGCCCATCTGGAGCCGGTCATGACAGATCCATAGCAAGAAGTATATTTTTAGGAGGGCATGGCCCTCAACTATGATCAAACATTAAAGCTGTGCTCTATAAGTGCATTCTTTCCCAAATACTGGTACTCCTAAATAACAAACCCTAGAATATGGTAGTACAAGAATATTGAAAACAGAATATTAAAAGGTAAGTGCATATAGGAAAGTATAGATGGAATATATCAAACTCCACATCTACATACCTTGAAGCTATATATATTGCATAGGTTCCATGGAGTGAGGTATAGAAAAACTGTACTTACTTATCTCTCAATATTTTAGATTCAATAGTCTGTCCTCAATATTCTATGTCATCGATATTCTGGTTTCTATGGTCAGGTGCAAACCCTGTGATTCTATGTGAAGGAATACATGGATTTTTTAAGGTACATATTAATGCACAATCAATCAACTTTTGACAATCCAAATTCAAATCCTATCAATTAGCTGAGATCTAAAATAGAAGGATGTTAAGTTGTAAAGGAGACTGACTCGCAACTTTGTGGATTTTCTAAACTGTTCATGCTTTGTGCAATGCATAGCTTATCAAGTTCTTTTTTGTTCTTTTTTTTAAATAAGCAGGCTCAGATCAGCTCAGAACCCTCCGCCCCCCACCTCTTACCCCAGGTGGTGGAAGTTCAACCTCCATACAAACTTATTTTGCTGGAGGATATCCTACCTGGGACATTCTGCATCAAGAAATCATCACACCCCTGGAATGCATGAAAGGATAAACCTTACCTCATGTGAATTTAGGAAACTTCATCTGCTTCATAAAGTGTGGAGTTTCCTAATTCTGACCAACTATGTGAGTTACATTTTTATTTAACTTGTCACTAATTTAAAATAACCTGACAGAGAGCTTGGAGCATATCCATCAAGAACATTTTTTGAAATTAGTGGCGAACAGTGTGTTTTAATTATTTTAGGGATGCAACCATGATGAAAACTAAATAGAATTTAAATGTCATTTTACAAGGGAAGTTCCCACAGTGAATTTCACTGTAAGGTTGTGACAAAAGATGGATATGTGTTGTTAATTGATACTTGATGTAGCACAACGACTGGCCCCGGGGCTGAGGCAACAGAGAGGTCAGAAAGCAGTCGTTAGAACAGCCAGGTTTTGAGAAGTTTTTTAAAACCTGAGAATTCGGTTCAGGCCCTAACAAAGAGGGGGAGTTTGTTCAAGTGGTAAGGGGCAAGGTATGTGAAGGCCCGTCTGCCATACTTAAATGTGCGAATACGCCTGGGACAAAGAAGAAGTTGTTTAATTACATTTCCTCAAAAGCACTAATCAAAACTGTATGGACTTTAAGCAGGCTCCGACATTGGCATACACCCTTCATAGTTACAGGCAGGTTGTGTGAAAGGTAAACTTTGTTAGACATACACCAGCAATGCAAGTAGGCATGTTAAAGCATAGGTGATTGTGTGAGCCCGGGTGGGTCCATTTGAGGCCTGTAGCTTGGCTGAGAATTCTAGCCTCTAATGATTTTAGTGGTGGTTTCACACATTGTATCAAGATCCTGCACTGTGATAAAATCTCTGTTTAATGCTGCTTGCATGGTAGCTCCCATTTGGAGCCACAGAGTATGCCGCTCATAGAATTATGGACATTCTACTCTTTAACATGCAGTAGTCTCCTCGCATATGACCCTTAAGGTGGCACCCTATATGTGGTTAATCTTGTTTGGATGAGAATGCACGTTTCTCAATGGTGAATGTAGAACGCATGGAAACCTGCCATGTGTGCTACAAATTGAAAATATTCATTTGCAGAGGAATTGCTCGACAGTACAGCAGGTGTAGATAAAAGTCAACTTCATGTTATGAAACAGTTAAGAGACTGTCATATTTAAATGTATACTAGAAATTCAAATCATCTCATTAATAGAACTTTAACTTCTCAGCAGGTAGGCTGTACATTCCAGAGACTATACCAGCAAATGTAGACATGACTGATATGCATCAAAAGAGAAGGCCGTCAGCACTTCACACCAAGAGCATATAGTAACAAATAACAAACGGGTGCCATTGCTAGGCAATTTGCAAAAAGCAATGTTGATCAAGTAACAGTGGTTAAACCTTTTTGGGATTTTAAAGACAGTTATGCAAGGTGATTTTTGGATCTTACACTAAGATCCCTTTTAGAAAATAAAGTGCAAATTTGTGCTTTGAAAATCACAATGGGCCAGGTATATTGGCCTAAACATGATAGGCCATAAGCTATAAATTCCACTTAAAATCTCTAAAAATCTCCAACAATCAATTCTCCGCACGTACCTTTGCTCCTTTAGGCTCTCTCTTACTTTCCCTATTCACTCCCAGTCGCCCAATCTCTGCCACGCTGCCTGTCTCAACATTTTCCCCACTGTTCCGTTCTGCTTGCTGCTGCATCTATCTTCCCATCCCGGTCTCTCCTGCTCTCTCTTGCTTTTTCTATTTACTCTTTCTTTTTCTTAATCTCCTCTCCTTTTCTAGAATCTCTTCTCTTCTATATTCTTTGTACTTCTCGATATTTTTTATTCTTTCTCCAGCCCTCTTCTCCATAGACGATATATGGCAACTGAAACTTTCTTTTGGCAGTGCCTGGCCATAAGCAGCACCTGCCACCTTTCTTTGGCCACTGTGCTTTTTGCTGTTTCCTGGAACTGGAGAAGTCCCCTAGGATCATGGAATAAAGAAATTAGTGCAATGTGGCCATCATATCCCTGCAGTTTGTTGTCAAATCTTGTTGGACAGGACATCAGGCTGCATGGATTTGGTGGGTTTTAACTGCATTAGGGCAGACTACAACCCATTGATGCCCATCACACGACTTTCACAGTGTGATGACTTCAGCGTGTCATTCACAGTACTAGAAAAGATTATGTTTCTGGTAAAAACACCAGAAATGTTTTCTTTTCCCAAATTAAAGTCAGCATGTGAGGGAAATGCTTCCCACGAGTCCCAAGTTTGCTTTTTTTTTTGCTGTATTGCGTGGCACATTGTGCGCACTGATGTTACACAGCAAAACAAAAGTGAAAGCAGATCACGCTAATGGAATCGGTAGAGATTAACAAGTGTCCTATCACACAGCATCCCTATACTTTTCCCGATAACAGTAGTACCCCACTGGTGTGACTGAACGATCGAAGGTGAAAAGAAAGGCACCCTAAGGCCCCTAAGACACAATGTATGATTTTTTTATTTTATTTATTTATAAGTTTTATATAGCGCTGGCTAGACCCGGAGGTATCAGAGCGCTTTACAAGAGGATCAGCGAGTTGCAAGTTACACAAAATTAAAATAAGTTACACAGTGATACACAATAAAAACACAAGTTATTAGAGAATGGCCAATAAAGTCACATAATGAAATAACGTTACACAGTAGTATGTCATTATTAGCGCATGACGAAACAGAGACAAAACATCCTAAGGGGCAAAGAAGGTACGGAGTAAAAGTTAAAAAAAGGGTAAGGCAAGCAGATCAGGACAGGAAAGTGAGAGATAAACAAACTGGTGTTGGGACCTGAAAATTTCAGCAACAATAATAGGAATTGGAGACAGTAGTAGGTGATAACACGAGTTACTAGAGAATGGCAAATAAAGACACATAATGAAACAACGTTACACAATAGTATGACATTATTAGCGCATGGCGAACAGAGACAAAACATCCTAAGGGGCAAAGAAAGGGGGAAAAGTAAGAAGGGGAAAGGAAAGCAGATCAGGACAGGAAAGTGGGAGATACCGGTGTTGGGACCTGAAATTTCAGCAACAATAATAAGAATTGGAGACAGTAGTAGGTGAGAGGAGTGTAAGAGACCTGGGGGGGGGGTTAGAGGTAAAGGTCAGTCGGACGAAAATGTGGAGCAGTCCAAAGGAATAGAGAAAACGTTTGAAGGTCGCTCAGATGGAGACCAGCGGGGAGGAGGAACGGACAAAGGTCGCAAGATGGCAGATCCAGGTTATGTGCGCCGAAAGAAGACAATCCCAAAATGGCGGGGTACATCTAAATCCAAGTCCAAAACCAAGAGAGCTGATTCCACAGAGTGGAACTAGAGGGGGAAGTAGCCAGAGTTTCAAAGGAGGTAGGAGGGCTGGCGATTGCCGAAACATAAACGGACCGTCAGCGTGCACAAGTTCTGGGCAGCGGGGGCAGCAGTGTCCGATCCGTATGCCGCAGGTCAAGGGAAGACTGATTCGGGCGCCAGGGCAGCAATCCAGTGAAAAGGAGGCAGCAGCGTGGACCAGGCGGGCGCGCCTCCCCGGCTCGGAAGGAAGATGACAGGCTCAAAGGGGACCGTATCGCAGTGCCGTAGATCTCAACGCCGCTACACCCCCAAATTCGGAAAGAAAAACAAGACATTACGCGTCCCAGTCGTCTTATGGGAGGCGAAGCTGGAGGGCTGGCAGTAGGGAAAGCAGAGGCAGTCGAATCCGGAGGCAGGGGGACAGTCAGGAGGGGAGAACCTCAGCCCAGCTCATCGACGGCCATCCGGAGAAATCAACAAGGCATCAGCAACGCTGAGATAGGCTCCGGCGACCGCAGGTCATCAGAGATTCCAAAGAAAGGCGGGGGAGGAAGAAGACAAGCAGCGGTGATGCGAGGAGAGCTGTGCCTTATGCCCGGCTGAGTAGGTGACGGCCGCGGCGAGAAACCGGAGCCAATCTCCCCTATAGCTGTTGGGCAGCTCCACCGGGCATCTGCCATGCTTGCTCGGTCTCCACTGAAGAAAGCATCGATCGGTTTTTTTCCACGAATCTCGAGCCCACAAGTGGGAGATTAGAGTAACGAGGACCGCAGACAAACAAGACCTCAGGTGGGTAGAAGGTCCCAGGAGAATGGTAGAAATCTGGGGATTTAAGCCAAAAAGGCAATGCCTGGCCGGGAGCTCCCGGCCGGAGCTCCTCACCTGTCGGCCATGTTGGCCTGGCTATGGTGACATGATAAAGTGTTCCCCTTGTTTTTAGTACTGTCCTGGGGTTTCCTTGGGCTCCCCAGGTAGTCATGTATCTTTTATTTCACAGACCCTGAAAAACTGTGTAAGTGTGCCATGTGAGAAAACAGCATCTCTCATGACTTGTCAAGAGGGTGAGAGTTTTCTAGGGAACCCCACCAAGTGCCCACTGAAGGGTGGTTTGCATCAAGACCTAAGGAAGACCCCCCTTTGTTGAGTGTACAGTTTATGAAAATACAACTTTGAATGAAATTCAGCATAATCTAGTATCTACTCACAAAACAAAAGGTGCAGCCTTGCAAGTGAATAAAGTGAAATTTTGCTGAAGGCTTGAATAACATTGGTTAAGCAGATAAGTATTTATGTTCCAGTTTCACTAAACCACAGAAAAAGTCTGGGATATACAGATATTCTGAAAATTTATAATTTGTACACGTGGTAGAAGGTTCAATATGGTGACCAGTACTAAAGATATTCAGCTTGACTTTAGAGTTCCACTTTGTAGGTGTCAGTACTAAGCAGAGTACTGATTCAGTGTTGCGCTATTCATTGTCTCTCTTTTCTCTCTTACCCCTTTCCCTTTTCCCCGGGTCTTCTACTAACAAACATACTGCTACTATGTAAGGTTTGAAGTGGATTCAGAGAAATGCAGGAACATTTATTGCTCCTGTTGGATTAAGACAGATTAAGATCTGACATATTGCCTAGCCAGCCAATTGATTCCAGAGTTCTCTCTCTCGAGCCCGGCTAAATCCTGCTTGCCCCTCCCATCGTGAACCTGCTCTATTCCCCATTGAGTGCTCCTGTGCTGTGGAGCCATCAAGACCACCGTATGATCTAAATCACGGATGCCAAAGGGCTCCATTCTTGTCCTGAGCTGACAAGACTGTGGCGGAGCCAGGGGTGAGGCGGGCCTGGGAGGTGGTCGAGCCCTGTGAGATGACTGAACAGTGCTGTTCATGCACATTTCCTCGGTGACACCGACCCAGGATCAGTCTGTGTTGGAACTTGGGCTGGACCCTCCTCAGCTTTGAGTTATTGTGGTGCTAGCATCATCGAGCCTTGCCCTGGTTGGTGGCGAGCGGGAGACTCTTTATGTGAAGCAGCAGCCATGGAACGCCTTGGGTGTAGCTGTTGTTGTAAGGTTCTACAGGGCCCGAGCACAAACCTGCCATTTTAGTTGCATGTTAAACTTGCCATCTATTTTGAGACTGTGACTTTCTACATGCCTTGCACGTACATGATAGCATACTTAGAAATCATTCTGCATGCAGTATGTTTCTTGTAGGCATATTATCAGATTGCCTAGTACATTCCGTTCAAGGCTAAGAACATTGAGCACAATGCCCTGGTTTTTTGTTGTCTGGCTGGAGACAGCTCTGAGTCGCAAGACATACATTCATATCAGCGATGTACCTCTGGCACAGTGAGATTGGAACCATGCTTTTTTATATAAATCATCTCTGAGCTAAAAGCAGCAGAGGAGAACTTCTATGGATTATCCTGGAATGCTTGCCTGTAACTGAGATGCAGACCTGCTGAATCTAATCTCTATCCTGCAATGGAGATGGGCCTGATTTACACCAGATCGGCTTCCCGGAACATCACATACAGGAATGGGGAGTTGGGTTGTCCCAAGAGATCTGGCAGAGGGTACTCTCACTATGCTCTTGATAGAGTTGGTAGTATTAGGTAGGAGTATATGTATGATATTTCATCATATATTCATATAATCACACTGTAATGTTATAATGGTTAAACTGTTTATCTTCTTCAGCATTCTTGTAATGCTGGTTACATTGCTTTGTTTCCTCCTGCAAATAATTGCAGCTCATGTTTTTTACACAAGAATACAGTTGCTTCAATAAATGTTTGAAATGTCAATTTGTATATTTCTTGTGTCTCCCTTTGAGCATGCCTGAGTGACAAAGAAAGGGTAGGCCTGTTTCCACGATTTCCTTGGGGAATTAGAGTGGTCATGTTCTGAGGTTGCAGATACCATCCGGTACCCTGTGAGGTTAAGGGTCCAGATGGCGCACTCTTAGCTAGCTAGGAATTGGCCCAACATACTCTGATGATATGAGTGCTCCCCATATTCTTACGTTTATGTTGACCGGATACATAGTCCTACTTGATTCATAGGAACTGTATGATAATGTGATTGAGGGCGGTGAAGCGGATCTAGCCTTGGACCTTGCTTACCCACACACTCCCTGTAAAGAGTGGTGTCACGCATCCATCAAGATTATTGGCCTGGTTATTCTACTGTTGGAGACAGTGGAGCGATCTGGGCCCGGGTCCCGCGTTTGCTCATCTGAATCCAGGGTGACCCAGCACCCCATGTGATTGTAACACTTTGTCCTGTTCCTTTGTTTTGGCCAGAGGAGCTTGTGGCTGCACATGTGGGCTCCGACCACTGGTAACGGCAAAGGCACAGTTGAGTGATTTGCTCTTTTGGGCTTACTGACCTCAACAATCCTGATATTGGCTGAACTGAGCAGCCACCTGGGAGGTCTGCCATCTCTGGCGGGGCTGCCTAGGAAGGGTGGCCCCCTGCGCCACATTGACCCAGCCCCTGCACCTGTGATAAGCTAGGACACATTACCGATGGGGTGTCGGTGCCTGGGCTTTCCCCCCCCACTTTCATTTTGTGGTGTGCTAAGAGGGGTCAACTGGACACCTTAGTAGCTGAGATTAACTTGGTGGATGACCACTGCAGCCACTACACCCTGTCTCCTCTGGCGCTCTCCCAACCCCCGATTTGGACACCCCCTTCTCCTCCTCCGCCAGTGGGGCTTGCTAGAGTACTCCTTGTGGTAGGCATGAAAGTCTCTCCCTGAAGACATTGTAGTAAAAGATAAGAATGTGCCTGGGCGTCATCAACTCAAAATGGACAAGTTAGCAGGGGCAGTGTCCACAGGGAATGCTGGAGATGGCGACAATGCAACAGCATATCCTGGAATTGAAGAGAAGGGGTCCGGTTCATCTCCTAACACAACAGCCATACTACTGGTGACTGACAGTTCCAAGTGCACTCTGGAGACTCAAATAAATGAGGTGCAATCAGATGTATTGTCTTAAGGCATGGTTTGAAAAATGCCATGCACAGAATCACAGAGACAGTAGTCAGAACTGGAGAGCTTGAGGACTTAGCACGAGAATTACAGTCTGAGGTCCGCTTTCTTGCCTCCTTCAACACAGCATTGGTCAGCAGGGCTAAGGATGCTGAAGACAAGTCCTGCCATAACAATATATGCCTAGTGGGTTTACGTGAGGGAGTTGAGGGAACCAATCTGAACAATTTATCCATCAATGGCAGTGTTCTTGGATCCAGGAGGATATCCTGTTTTATCATAGAAAGGGCTCATCAAGCTCTGGCTGCGCTCACCTCCTGAGGCTTCCCCCAGGTCGCTCATCGCCAGGATTATTAACCACAAAGATCAAGACACCATACTTCAGGAGGCTAGAAAAATTGTCACTCGCAAATGAATCAATATTCCCAGATGACACCAGGATGGTCCAGCGTCAATACTTCCAGGGGGTCAAGCAGAAGTTGAGGACAATGAAACTGGACTATTGCTTACTATACCCAGCCAAACACAAAATCATATGCCAATCAAAGACCATCTTCATCTTTGAGACCCCTTAGGTGGCCTGGGTTTGGGCAGCTGTACAAAAGTCAGCTCAGAGGCTTGGCTCACTGGAACACCATGAGACCTGTGTGGAGGGTTCACCTAAAGTGAAAACTATGGAGCAGAGGAAGTGGTGCCATCATTGCTTCAGGACCAAGAGGGGTGGGAGCAACATGGGTGGTGGATCTGGGATGGAATGAGACCCAGCCTTGGGACACTTTGCGAGACAGCAGGGACTCACTGGACAAGGTATTGGGACTCAATCAGCCAAAATGTGGATGGCTCTCACCATTAACATGATTAATCTATGCTGTGTCCTATGCCCTAACCTTTATGCCTTGAGCCTCTGTTAAACCATTCCTGCCCTCGGATTACAACCAGCTGATTACATTTCAGAGGCAATGGGAGGGGGCGCCTCTGATGGGATAAGGCCATTTTTACAGAGGATGCCATGGATTTGCAGACCCTCTAGACTGGGTGTGAAGCAGTGATGCCAGCACTCTATTGTGTGTTTCTGTATTTTTAGTTTGTGATTTATCTAGTGTTATGTTTCGAATATAGGCCCTAATGTAGACCCGTTCATATATGCCATAATGTAGAAATACTCGTATATGCCCTATTTTGGTCATACTCGTATACCCCCTATTTTGGTCATACTCGTATATGCCCTATTATGGTCATACTCGTATATGCCCTATTATGGTCATACTCGTACATGCCCTATTATAGTCATGGCTCCTAATATAGGCATGATCTTTCACCTACATTAGTTCCTTACCATACACAACGAGCTCTGAGGGCTGAACGTTATCTAGTCTGTGGTTAGAACACTGCAAGGTCTTTCCAGAACACAGGCCTACAATGTACTCATAAATTATGCATGAGCATTCACCAGCTACATCTCCCGCATAATATGTATGTACAAAGTTCACCCCTGACGTCTTCCTCATGTCCAACAAAGACCAATACAAACCATACTGAGGGACGAGACACTTTAGGGTATAAATACACCACATCTTGCCACGGTAAGATAGAGGGAACCGAGACTTCCATGCTGACACACTGACCAGAGACGCTGAGGCTCCTGCATGCAGTCGCTCCAGCTGACAGCGGTCTAACACAGCCCTTGCAGGGTGTCCAACTCGAGATCAGGACGGGGTCCCACACTCTCTCCATTCAGGTATGGGGGTTCGAATAAATCCTAGAGGGATTCTTGGCTCTCAGGCTTTTAGACCTACACATATGCTAGGTACACTCAGGTACATCTAGTTAGGCATCGTAGGAGTTCGCGCACTTTTCATAATGCTTTTTATACTCATGTATGTATTCATGATTATTGCAATATGGTAGAACTGTTCTATCCTTTCACTTTGATCGTACTGCTGATAATATATCTCTGCTATTGTCTGCTGGTTGCTGCAGCACATATATTTTACACTAGAATAACAACTGTTCAATAAATACTTATTGAAACGCTCAGACTGTTTATTCTGTGTAACTCTCTGAGACAAACCGAATAAGTAAGCACGAGTGACTGAGCGAAAGGTAGTACATTGTTTCCACGATTCTGAGGAATTTGGGTTGTCATGATCTAAGGTTGCCAGAAACTAATCTCTCCCCGATAAGAGGAGATTCTAGTGGCACTGTGAGCTAGCTAATGCAAATCTGGCTAACATATGCGGTGGGGGTGCACAGAGTCAGTCTAACACCAAGCCCACGGTCTATGTTATCCAAACGTGCAGGTCCTGCAGGGGTACTATAGGAACTACACGACATGGCGCCGCCAACGTTGGTTGAGTACTTATTTAACAGTAGAATCTGAGTAGTTCAGTCGTGCTATTCTCAGAGAACCTACTCACAAAACCCCAGAGACGTCTGGAGTGGGTGGGCACAAACTCCGCCACAGCTGAGTCGGCGAGATATCCTATTTATTGGCTGTTGGTTAATCAAGCTTGAAGGACATTTAGTTCCTAAATTGTGCATAACACCTCATCTTAGTTCCCTTTGAACACATCTTCCTCTAAACATGCCTGATTCCGAGGCAGGGGAAGACAGAGTTGCCCTGAACCTTTTAGAAGGAGGAGAAGATCCTGAGGATGCAATACAGATTGCACCAAAATTCAGAAGGACAGTCACCATAAGACTATTAGAAAATGGCATGGTAGTTTTCGTGATTGAGGCACACGAATCAAACAAAACAGAGGTATTCTATTCATGGGTTACACTCCCAGCAGCAAATGCCATAACAAAGATATTTCACTACTATTTAAGAGGAGATGCACCACATGAATATGCCCCGTTTGAGGACATAGAGATTCTACTCACTTACCAGGGGCATTATTACTGGTTTAATGGCGCCCTACCCCACGTACGAGGAAGAGTAAGATTAGTCCCGCTCGGAGGAGACGGGGCCACATGGCCAATACTAGCGGCTTACACACCGCACCCTGACATTGGAACAATGTCACAGCCAGAATTACTCGTACAACATAGAGATTTAATTAAAATCTACAGAAACCTGACACAATTCGTCATGAGGACTTTAACAATCCAACCTGCACCAGCTGCAGCAAATAGTACTCCAGTCCAGGGTACAGGAAATAAAATTACTCCTCAAACATTACACGCGGTAATGGGCAAAATGCCCGCAAAACGCAAACAAATCCCATTCTGGATAGCTCAGAAAATAACTCAGCTTGAGGCAGTATTCCCGAATACTACCACCTATGATAAACACAGAATTCTAACAATCTGCTTGCCCATGGGGATCACACCACAAGTAGAGGATTGCACCTCTTGGGGTTCAGTCTTTGCTGCCATGTATACCAGAACACATGGTATCCCGTCCTTAGCAGTAGTGCCAGGCGTATTGAGACAGATACAAAATGAGTACGGAGCAGAGCCTGCCCTAAACTTAGGGATCAAGTTACTAAACAACTTTGATCAGGTATCAGCCATAATACTAGCTAACATTTAGGGGGAAGCAGCTTCAGTGGCGATCCGCCAACGCCTAAGGGAGTTCAGTCCAATAGATCAACAACACGAACTACCCAAAATAATTGAAACTGCATATGCAGAACTAGGCAGAGACAGTCTAGGTGGTAAAACATTAAAACCACAACTGGTGGGCAGTCCTGAAAAGGACACTACAAAGCAGACACCTGCTTCTTCTAAAAAGAAGTGGGAAAATAAAAAGCAACAAAAGTCTAAAGACAGCAGATCTCAATCCAGAGGTAGGTCTCCTCAACAGGAGCCCTCTGAAAGGAGGTATAACCTCAGGAATAGGGATAATATTAGGAAACCTGACAGGTATCAGGATACTGATACTCGTTCCTCTCGTTCCTTTCAGGGTTCATCAAAAAACTCAGAGAGGGAAGGATGGTCAGAACACAGACAAGAGGAGCGTACAAAGTCCAGAGACACGCAACGCGCTGAGGACTACGCACCTAAAAAAGAAGCTAAACAGAAACAAAAACCTCAGTTCAAAAAGAAGAAGGTAGCAGGTCTCAAGATCAGACATGCCCAGAATTCTGAGGACACAGCTTCTGAATGGGGAATGGGCTCTGACGATGCTAGACAGCACGGCAGAAGTAACAATAGCTCGCCAGAACCTGAAGGAATTTCTAGTGACAGCAGAGTTGAATGAGTATATCATGGTAGAAACACCTGATACTCGGGTAAGTGTCCCACATAAGTTACATGAGATAACACTCCGGATGGAGGGGGACAAGCCCAGAAAAGTTAAAGGTCTATTTTGGAAAAATCTGTCATCTGGATATGACATCCTATTAGCAGAACAAGACTGGCCTCCAGCATTCGTCATGGAATGCCGTAAGGGAGAAAAGGTAATTTTTCCAGCATTTTCTGACCTCTTTCCCATTCACCTAAAACATGCATATGCGCAGGAGTGGGCGGTTGCCCTAGCTCCAGCATTGTACAAAAATCATGTTGGTTGGGATGAGGATTCAACCCACCATGTGATCCCGTTAAAAGTTTCACCAAATGCTCAAAGGCAATACCCTATAAAGCAGGAAGCTAAAAAACAAGTCAGGAAGATCCTAGATCAACTAGAATACCAGGGGGTGATAGAAAATTGCACTTCACCTATGAACAATCCTTTGTTTCCCGTAGCCAAACCTGACAACACATATCGTCTAGTTTTAGATTACAGACATTTAAACACCTGCACAAAGACATTTGCAGTTCAAAATGCACACAGTGCCGCATTAATGAATAACATTGTGCGACAAAAATACTAAACAACACTTGATATCTCAAATGGATTTTTCTGCCAAAATATAGCGCCTGAAAGCAGGTATCTGACCGCATTCAGTGCGTTAGGGTCTCAACGGCAATTTTGCCGACTCCCCCAAGGGTATAAGAATAGCCCGGGGTTGTTTTCAGCAAGGGTAACAGAGTTACTCCAAAATTTGGATGAAGAAGCATTGTCCTATGTGGATGATATTTATCTGATGGATGATGACTTACCGAGGCACTTGACCAGGGTGAGCACCATTATTATGGGATTCGGCTCTGAGGGCTATAAATTTAATTTAAAAAATCAAAAATTGCCCACCTCAATGTCCTATTTTTAGGATATGAGCTGTCAAGTGAAGGAAAAGCCTAGCAGCTAACTTTTTAGAAAAATGTGCGCTGCTTCAACCTCCAAAATCATTAAAGAATTTACAATCAATTCTGGGTTTCCTAAATTTTGGTCGAACATACATTTTGGATTACGCAGAAAGAGTAAAATCTTTCTACGACTTAATAAAACCTGATTTTTCAATCAGACAATGGACACAGGAACATACAAATATCCTACGTTCACTACAGGAAGACATGATAGCTTCAAAATCATTTACAGACACGCGTAAACGTACGCAACTTAGTGATCCGAGTAATAGCGGGTCAATGCGGGTACACTTATTTGACTTTCAATGAAGGCGAAACGGTACCAATCGCATACAAATCACACCTGTACACAAACGTAGAAATGCGTTTCACTTCAACAGAAAAAATCCTGACAGCTGTGCAGACCGCTGTAGCAAGAGAAAGAGCTCTGGCTCAGGGTAAACGTATAATTGTCGTGACCCCAGTACCAGCTTTAGAAGCTGTTACAAAAGCTAGCATTCCAAATGTGAAAGCCTTACATCCCAGATGGATACAATGGGCTAATTCTCTTACTGCAACGGATGTTGAATACAGATTTGATCCAAGTTTAAAAACACAAGCATTTCTGCAATACGAACAAGAATATCCTCTACCAAATGAGATCTTGCCTCTAGATCAGTATGAATACATTATTTACACTGACGGTTCTGCTCAACCGGCCATAGGGAGTAAGCAATCTTACAGTGCGGCGTGTGCAATCGTTATAGGTGTCATGCACGATGGAAAGTTCCATCCCAGTAGCACTAAAACGCAATCTCTAGTAGACTGCACGGCTCAGTTGGCAGAATTAAAAGCACTGATACTGGCACTTGTAAATACGGAACACGAATTCCCCACACTAATTGTGTGTGATTCCTTTTACTGTGTACAGTCGTACAATTAATATTTACATCATTGGGAACAAAACGGGTTCAAAGATGCAAAAGGTGGTACAATTAAGCATAAAATGCTATGGGAACAGGTAGTGGAGTTGAGAAACGAACTACCGAGGGCTCACGTGATACATACACTGAGTCATCAGCGTGATGGCGTTCACGTTGAAGGGAATTCCTTGGCTGATTAAGCCACAAAGGGGGCTGTACGCACAGCATCCGTAGCTGCAATCACTCGTTCAAAAACGAGAATAGACGGCGAGATTATGGTAGCTGTCAATGCTTCACGCAAAGGCAGCACAGCAGTACCTAAAAAAATTCCACTCAAGTACTCCTACAAGTTAGATGCACAAAACATTCCATATGCTCATATTCCTGGAGTGGGGGATAGAGTAATACCAAATATGGATCGTAGGCAAGGCTTAATTGTAGCAGCACACGAAGGGAAAGGTTCTGTACATAAGGGACTTAGGGAGACTGTTTCTTTGTTGAAACAACGCTACTGGTGGCCCGTGATGAGAAGGCAGATTAGAGACTATGTCTGGAACTGCGACATGTGCAAGCAGATGGAAGGGTCCACCGCAACACGTCCAGTACAGATACAGCATTAGGTTGTCTGTTCGTGTACGTCCAGCTCAAGATTCCTATGGGTCTGGCCTCAGCGCTCGGCTGACGCTCGAACTGTTATAAAAGATTTGCGAGTCTTTATCGGCACATACGCAGTTGGCACATTGCATTCTGACCAGGGCCCGGCGTTTAGCTCTCGGGCTTACAAAGAGGCCATGGAAGGAATGGGCGTAGCATTGCGGTACTCCTCTCCGTACCATCCCGAGGGAAATTCTGTTGTGGAGAGGAAAAACCGGGACTTAAAGCAATCTTTAACAGCTAGGGTATTAGGCAAGGGCGGTAGATGGGTCGATCACCTTTATGGGGTACAACGAGCTATTAACAATCAGCCAAGAAGCTCTCTAGGGGGTGTCACTCCTTACGAGGTCCTATTTGGGACAAGAATGTGGGTACCTGATCTTGATTGTGAAGGTGCTGTGGCGGATGAAAAACCATTTGATATCCATGAGCGTTTGGCTGTTTTACAGGATCTAAATGAATCCAGAACACAACAAAGTAATGTGCTCCAGAAACAGACCGCCACTGAGGAAGTCAAGGCAGTAACGGCAAGACCTGTCTGGATCCCAAAAGTCGGGAATCTGGTCAGAGAGAAGATTGCTGATAAGAAAGAATTTGGGCCATCCTACAGAAAGCCTGTACCGGTCCTAGCAATCCAAGGCACAAGAACTGTACTTCTGCCGCCTCTTGCCGGGAAAAAGGAGAAAAGATTTGTCTCAATTGACTTAATCAAACCACACTATGTGGCCGATACTAAACAGTAGGCCTCGTGGACTCCACAGTAGCAGACGCCCTCCTCTCGCTACAATTCAAGAAGTTCAGACAGAAAGACTCATCACATTTGAAGAGCCACCTGTACGGAATGAAGGACTAAGCAACAATGCTATGGAACTCGTTCCACTTCAACAAGAAGAAAACCAACTTAACAACCAAGTTGCAATCAGACCGACTACAGACATTTACGTCAACGTGCCTCGTCAAGAGCAAAATCCGATTTCAACAAATACCGATGCAATTCCAACAATTGATCGAACTGCTTCTGGCTATTTCATGATCTTTGATACGTTTTCACTGGACCCAAGTGAGCCGGAAACGACGCCAGCCAAAAAATCACTCAAACAGAAACTCACTGACTTTTTGAACTTTTTTAGAAAGACTTACCTTGTTTCACCTTGGATTGACCTATGGTATATCACTGGGATTTTATTTTTTCTTTTCTGGCTAGGTTTAATAATAACTTTTAGTATGCTTATTAATGGACGATACCTTCAGCAAAGCTCGACAGCCCAAAGAGTCAATTTGATTTTAAAACCACACCAGTCTTCACATCGTGAACCAAGAGACTTGTCTTCAGTGAACATCACAGCAGTTCCTATACCGGATGGTATAGTATGGGACAAGATTGATTATGATATATTCGGTCCGACTGAACCTTTAAAGCTTAAACATGTATTTAAAATTTCTTTAAGTAATATCATTACCTGCAGTACATTTTCTGATGATTGGGACACTGAAACTGTAAACACTTTAATGTCTGATTTAGAAAAACTGCAGCATTTCCGAACAATGAAATGTTAGAAGGTACTTCAGACTATGATACATTGTACTGTTACCAACATTATGGTCATCATTTCTTGCACAAATCTATAACACCTAGAAATGTATTTGAATACCACCAGTGGGAACACTGCCCAACTCCTCCAAAAGGTAGTTCGCAAACTTTTGCACAGAAATTCACATACTTTTCAGGGTTCAACACATCTGACCCAAAGTCATTTGATTACAAAGTGGCAACAACATCAGCACAGAAAATTATGTTGACTAACACCAAACAGATTTACTCTGCTTCCTTTATGGCCCAGTTGTCTACACAGGGTTTCGACCTATGGAAAGACACTATAGATTCAAAATCAATCTGGGGTTCTAGGGACTGGCAAGTCCAGGAAACAGAAGCACTTTTTAGAGCGTGCCTCATTCCACAGCAGATAATATTTCTGAATGAAACTGTGCAACAGACATCCTGTCTTGGACTAGCCAAGTACAAGGAAATGAACACACCTGGGTTTCCGACACCATCACAGATGGGTGGGGGGCAGAATTCAACTACATATGGGGTAAGATTAGATGACATTCTCCAGTACAACAGGTCAGATCCCAATTGGACAGGATGGCCGATTTGGCCCATTGACACGAACACTTGTCAACAGAGATTCCTAGGTACACCCGAGGGATTTAGTATCCATAGGCCAGATCCTCGCTATGTACAGAGACAACACCCAGGGGTAGTGACATCCTATAGTGTTGGGAAGTTGTGCCTTGATTGGCTAGAAACCTCAACACTCACAGAAGTGAAACATCATTTGACCTTACTCACACCTGATGTAGACCTTAGGGATTTTTCACAAGGCCCAAGGAAAACACGTCAGAAGCATTTCATATATGCTGGCCTTTATGCCTATTATAATGAAAACTGTAAAATATCCCAACAGGAGGCCGCAGAAAGAATACGGGAAATAGACCGTATTAACTTAGAGAAGGCATTAGCTGTAGTGGATAATGGGTTAACAACTTTGACCTCCAGGATTTACTCCTTAGGCAACATTGTGTCTTCGGCAATCGACATATTAGAACAAGATCTGGCCTTGTTACAACACGGGCAAGCTCAGCTACGTTCTATTATGATGCTAAGCTGGACGCTACAATCTTTGCGTGCAGGCTATGTGCCCTGGCATTTTATAAACACCACGTCTCTGTTTTCAGAATACAATCTAACCGATAAACAGACAGAAATGGCACAGAGGGGAGCCAAATATACAATGCTGCGTATTGAGAAACTGGAAAGGTTACCATTCACTGTAGCCGAATCACCATCAACAGAATGGCTAATTCATGGCCAAATCACTCTGCCGGTCACTACGTTTCAGTTTCAATATTGCCTTGAGCAAAGGCAGGTAGGCAAATATGAAAAGATGGGTAAGGGATACATCAAGGAAACTTGGGAGTTACCATATAGATATCGATGCCGGAATGGGGATCGTGAAGTGTATCTGAGTGGTACAAACTGCAAGAACGCTTTGAGCGGTTCTCTCATGTGTCAGGATATTTCTCTACACGGAGCATGTAGTGGTTCGGTAGCGAACTTATCATGTCACATGTCAGGGACCCCAGAGGCCATGATCACGCCGGTTTTCCAGCTGCTCTCGAATGGAAGTTACTTAATGCTAAATGATCAAGGTTGCTGTGGGATGCTTCCGGGCGTCGCCTATCTGGTCACTGTTAACTCCAGGGTTACTTGCTGTATGCAAGTATTGTTTCCACCACTGAACATAGTCAGGGAGGCGCCGTTATGGCCTTCGTTGAATGTTTCCTTTATACAATTTGATACTTTGAGCAGACTGAAAGCCATGCTTTTACAGCAACCCGTGCCCTTAACCTCTGCTCGAGAAATCTTTGAACTTCAAGTTGCAAGGACCTAGACTGAGATACAAGCTCTTATACGTACAAACTGCCCCTTTCATTTCGCAGAAATGGTGGGTCGTATCTTTAACATGTCTGATACGAGCGGTATTGTACACCTATTTAAGACCTTAGGGTCAGGACTATTAAGCACCTTTCAGACAGTCCTCTGAGTAATCCCAAATTTTATACACTCCGTATTGGGAAGCATCTTTGGAGGTCTCCCGCTTATCCTGTTCCTAATAGCAGGAGTCCTGATTGTAATATTACTGCTATGCAATGGACGGCCCCATTTCCGAGGAAATGGCAAACACACTCATGGAACAGAAATATCGTGAACGCATGGTGCAGATTCTGGGCATACCTTGCCTAAGAGAACTGAACGCCTCTTGGTTTCTATCATTTAGACCAGTCTGGGTGGACTGCATCTTACCTGTTCTTCGATGCCTGTTCTGCGGAGAAGAATGCACGTTGGATCTCTGTCTAACATTTCCATCGGATACGCCACTGGACCTAGATGCTATGCTGGACCCCCAAAAGGCCCATGCTCTGCGTTGTCACCAGCGTCTTCCAGTTCTGATGAATGCATTCCTTGAGAATCCACAGGTGCCGTTTGCTCCTGCTGGGTTAGGTGGCTCCTCCACAAGCACCGAGGTAACAACTGCCACACAAGCTGCCGCAGCAACGACTGTTGGCAGTGCCGAATTCCATCTATGTGCGATTGACGTTCTCTGTGAAGCGTTGGATTTGTCGTCTGCAGTAGCTAACACCGATAATGCTGTATCTCCCAGCCAGGACACTTAATCTTGAATTGGCTCATTGCGTCCTGGGAAAGAATTTGGCTTCTCCACTTCGTTTCATAAATAAACTAACAAAATTTGGAACATTTCCTAAATTGACACTTTTACTTGGAAAAGCATGGCCTTCTTCAGCTTATAGTGATGCAACTTTTATGAATGGGACAGAATTGACTTTTTCAAGCGGTAACTAAGAAATAGCTATTTTTTAACATTTTTTACTTTTTATAGTCTTTTTAAAACTCACGTTTTAGCTGTTTTTAAGTGAATATTTTTAAATTGTCCAGATTTTAAGTATGGTCATTGTCATCCAATTCGGAAGTGGAGTGGGTGTTATGTTTCGTATATAGGCCCTAATGTAGACCCGTTCATATATGCCATAATGTAGAAATACTCGTATATGCCCTATTATGGTCATACTCGTATATGCCCTATTTTGGTCATACTCGTATATGCCCTATTATGGTCATACTCGTATATGCCCTATTATGGTCATACTCGTACATGCCCTATTATGGTCATACTCGTACATGCCCTATTATAGTCATGGCTCCTAATATAGGCATGATCTTTCACCTACATTAGTTCCTTACCGTACACAATGAGCTCTGAGGGCTGAACGTTATCTAGTCTGTGGTTAGAACACTGCAAGGTCTTTCCAGAACACAGGCCTACAATGTACTCATAAATTATGCATGAGCATTCACCAGCTACATCTCCCGCATAATATGTATGTACAAAGTTCACCCCTGACGTCTTCCTCATCTCCAACAAAGACCAATACAAACCATACTGAGGGACGAGACACTTTAGGGTATAAATACACCACATCTTTCCACGATAAGATAGAGGGAACCGATACTTCCATGCTGACACACTGACCAGAGACGCTGAGGCTCCCGCATGCAATTGTTCCAGCTGACAGCGGTCTAACACAGCCCTTGCGGGGTGTCCAACTCAAGACCAGGACGGGGTCCCACACTCTCTTCATTCAGGTATGGGGGTTCGACTAAATCCTAGAGGGATTCTTGGCTCTTAGGCTTTTAGACCTACACATATGCTAGGTACACTCAGGTACATCTAGTTAGGCATCGTAGGAGTACGCGCATTTTTCATAATGCTTTTTATACTCATGTATGTATTCATGATTATTGCAATATGGTAGAACTGTTCTATCCTTTCACTTTGATTGTACTGCTGATAATATATCTCTGCTATTGTCTGCTGGTTGCAGCAGCACATATATTTTACACTAGAATAACAACTGTTCAATAAATACTTATTGAAACGCCCAGACTGTTTATTCTGTGTAACTCTCTGAGACAAACCGAATAAGTAAGCACGAGTGACTGAGCGAAAGGTAGTACATTGTTTCCACGATTCTGAGGAATTTGGGTTGTCATGATCTAAGGTTGCCAGAAACTAATCTCTCCCCGATAAGAGGAGATTCTAGTGGCACTGTGAGCTAGCTAATGCAAATCCGGCTAACATATGCGGTGGGGGTGCACAGAGTCAGTCTAACACCAAGCCCACGGTCTATGTTATCCAAACGCGCAGGCCCTGCAGGGGTACTATAGGAACTACACGACACAAGGGATATGTTTGTGTTTACGGAAATCCACAGCTGCTCGGCAGATGCTTCTAGCTTTAGAAGAAATGGGAGAGGGATTGGAAAGAGTTACAGTTGGTTGCTGTTTGTTTATTTCACTTTGGCATTCCTTCTCCAGTCTTTGATGGGCATTATTATAGCCTTTCTATTGCAGGGTATATGGGAAGCACAGGATCACTCATAATCAATTGATGATGGTGTATAAATGTCAGTTTCCTACTCTTAACTGTTTCCACGTTGTCTCCTGGAACGTCAGTTGTACATTGGAAACGTCAAAGCAAAGTGCTGTTCTTAAGTCAGCCAAAAGGTATGAAGCAGGTGTTCTTCTTCTTCAGGAGACACATCTCCTGGTTTCTTCATATCCTTTATTGCAGAGATTTGGCTACATCAGTGTCTACCATGCCAGATTTGTCCAGGGATCCTGTGGAGTTACTATTACTCTACAAATTAGGCTCCCTTTTGTTCACATACAAGCATGGCATGAAACAGTGATTTATCTGATTAGGGCGAGTCCAGAGGACCTCGACTGGGCTTCATCACTGACTCTGTCATGGGATGGTTTTAAATATCTTGAGGTTTATGTGCCGAATGATGAGGATCGGGCCTGGGAGCAGAACATTTCGCACCAGATTCTCAGGTTGCAAACTGATCTTGCATTCTGGTCCCCTATTCCATTGTGTCTGATGGGCAGAGCAGCTATGTTTAAAATTGTGTCGCTGCCTTGGCTCCTGTATCAGGTGCAGCATTACCTGTACAAGTTCCCACAGGTCTTTTTTACTTCCATAACGGCTGTGGTACAGGCTTTTCTTAAGTGAGAGTAGGGCACCCAGAATAGTCATGGGTAAGAGTTACAAGTCGCTCCACGATGAGGCTTTTGGCACTGCTGACATACAATCATACCATAGCGCGGTGCACCTCCTCGATTCACTATTGGCTACATTCCCCACAATCAGACCCAGGCTTCCCTATGGAGTTGTTGATCATGGGTGATGTCTGCCTCTTACATTATCTCTACGGAACTCGACTTTCCTTACCCTTTCTCCCAGTGACACTGTGAGTTTTGGAGCTATAGCCTGTGACCCTTAGTGATCTGGGGTGACTTGGGGGACTAACTAGGGAGACTCCACTCTAGATGGGAACTGCTCTGTGAAGAGATTGCAACCCTATGTTGATTCTGGAGATGGGATGCAACTGGTGTCTCTATGTTGGGGGATGTCATGGAGGGGACCAATATGCCCTCCTTCACACAATTGCAGGATTCATTCACTATGCACAGGTGTCAGTTTCTCCGCTATATACAACTCTGGCATGCCCTCCACCCACACATTATGAACCTGACCTAGCTCCCTGATTACAATTTGCTTGAATCCCACCTACTGATGGGTGAGACAGGGCACAAAGAAAGTTCTCCGATACATTGGGTCATTGTGAATAACTCAACAGATGATTTGATAACCAGAGGACGGCTTGGGAGTGGTATCTTGGTGACATCTCGGATGATGACTGACGAGATGCCAGGAAGACTCATGAGAGATTGTCATTGCAACACAATTCTCAATGACTCAGTTAAGGCTATTTGATAGAATATGCATAACTTGCTCCAAGCTTTGGGAGGATCCCCTCACCAGTTTGTTTTAGATGTGGCTCAGTGGAGGGTGATTTTCTCCACACCATCAGGTCCTGCTCAGCACATCAGCACTTCTGGACCGGTGTGTTCAGGACTGTGGGGGAGGTGCTGGACTGGCCACTGGACCCCGACTCCAAACCCACATTGCTGCATGTCATGGAGGATCTTGAGTTTAATAGTTACAAACCACTTTTTCTCCACATGGGCCTACTGGCGGCGAAAAGAGATATCACCAGAGAATGGGGGAACGCATCTAGCCCATCTTTGGAGCGGTGGGCCAAAGGACTAGGCCAATGTATGCCTTTGGAATTGCCTATCTGTAACTCCAGAGATGGCCTGTGCAAGAACCTCAAGATATGGGCTGAATGGCAATGTTATAGAGGAATTGATTATGGGAGGGAGAAGACATTCAATCTTCACAGCACAAGTGGGCCAATGCAGTCTCGGCTGAAGTAAATGTTTTCTTACAACACATAAGGATGTATTTGTTTCGCCGTTGTAATAACCTGGTACAAATGTATGTCTTCCCATGGGTGATGGGAGGGGCAGGGTACTGGTTTTCAGGGATGTCATGTCATGAAATTTCAATACAATGATTTTATTAAAAACACTGATTAAATTGCAGTCAAGCAAGAAATAGGTATGATGCACAAGACTGAAAAGAAAGTACTAGTCTACTACCATTACCCTCAGATTCTAAAAATACAGATCTTTGGGCAATGCCACTCCCTGTATGGGATGGGGAGCACATTATGGTTTTGATGAAGGAGTGGAGTCAGGATGTCTACATGTGCTGAAATTGGACGCTGCACAGCTATCCACAAAATGATACATATCAGCACTAAATTGTTTTGCTACTCCATAATTGTAGCAGGGTGTACAATTGTGACAAAACAAATCCCACTTATTGGGTGGGTAGTGGGGGGCTCAAGAAGTGACTTTCCTGTGAATGCCTACAAACGTGAGTTCTTGGCTTTCACAAACTCGCCTCCGACTCCTTCCCATTCTCAAAACCATCAGGGTTTTTCTCTAGCAAAGGGCTTGAGTAACTCCTGTTCCAGAGTAGAAATAGTAATGGAACAGCCACACTTTGGGTGATGGTGGAGAAGTGATTTCTCAAAAGGAAAAATATTTTCTCTATGGAAAAAAATAACTAAAATGCTCATTTGCACTTTGGTCTGCCTTTGCAGATTATGTACAATCAAGCATTGAAAAAAATGACAGCGATCAAAAACTCAGTCAGTACTACACCAGGAAAGTTGCAACTGGTGCAGCTTCAGTGCCGGATTAAACCTTTTTGAGGTCCCCTCGCAAATTATCTCCTAACATGTTTTTAATTTCACCAACCAGCAATTTTAATAAACCAATTTTATTACACAAAACGAAACATTAACAATTATTGTTATTAAACAAAAAATATTTTACTTTTTTTTAACAAACCAACAAAATTTTAAATATTCACTTTCCTCAATTTGTTTGTGGTGAAATCTTTCAGGATATCTTGAAAGTCTACCTTTTGCAAGAGGTCGTATTCAGTGGCCATAATGGCAACTGAGTTCAGTCCTTCTTGTGTCACTGAAAATCGATTTCAAGATCAAATCAATATTATTTTGATCCGTTGTCGCAGTGGGCTCCTGAAAGGAGCGAGGCCCATAGGACGGTGCCTACTTTGCCTATTTGGTGATCCGGAACTGTGCAGCTTTACAGGCTATCTGTAAGAAAGAATACTTTTACAAGTCTATATTTCTGATTTCCTTTGTGAATCAGACACCTTGTTTTCTCACCTCTATGAGGTCTCTGTAGACATGTTGGACAACATTCAAAACGTGGTCAAAGACATTTCCTCCTAGAAGTGATTGCATCTCCAAGAAGCCCCTGGGCTTGGAGCACTCTTCCTTCCTTTTTTTTTTTTTTTTTACTGAATATCAATGAAAGGCAATTCTATTGAAATTATTACAATGTATGAATCCACAATGAGCTGCATAGCTTCACTTTCTGAAACAGGAGTTTCCAGAGGGCTCTTTGACGGAGGCTGAGCGTCACAGTTTGAATCTATGCAGAACTAGAAGGTCTAGTGATTTTCCTAGTGTAAGTCAGAAATTAGAAACACTATAATTCTCTATAGTGATAATGATAGGGACCTTTTACTGACAACCATGTTACTTCCACTTTAACAACAAAATCAGCTGTGCTGCGGCCGTGCACATACTCTGTAAGAAGATGGTTGTGCTTACCTCATACAAGCAGAGTTCCCTAGATGGACAGCCAGAAGGAGCAGAGGTGCAGGTGCCATGTAGGTGCACAAGGCGGGAAAGGTTTCACACCTATGCAGAGAGATGTGCACATTTTAAATATTTCACCGCTGCAGTACGCTTTTCATTGGCCCACTGCTCCTCCGGCGTACAGCTAAACAGGAGCTGGTGTTCCCCTCCCCTTTCAAAGACATTGATATCCACTTTATAAACTTGCAATACTTCAGAACATTTCTCAATTTATGGTCACGCTTAAAAATAACTTTATTTCACATTTGCCAACTATTAAAGGATGTTTAATCAGTGTTACCTCAGCTAGAAGTTAAATAGCATCCTTATCACTCGATGGACTCTGTAACTTTAACATTTGTAGCAGTGAAAACTGATGTGACGGTAGTGCTATCAGTTAATCATTAAGATAGTTCCATGAATATACTGAGAACATTATGTATTAACTCACAGCCACGAAAAACAAATATGTACACAGATTCATGCGGGTAACCGGCCAACATGTGTACAGCAATATATTTGGATTTAGGGCCTGATTAAAATCACAGAGTATGGATTATACTCCGTCAGGGTGACATTTAGGCATGTTCGTCGGCGAAGCGCACATCTCTAGTCAATGGCCGGAACCCCTTCTCAGCAGGTCCTGTCAATGTGTTAACAGTTTGATGGCCAACTTTGTCAAACATGATGGCCACCTGTCAAACTTAACACATTTTGGTTTTTTTAAAAACAAAGACTAATGACCCCCACACCACAGTAGTGTCCCCTATGGTAACGGGTAATTATTATGATTTTTTTGTTTTTATTTCCTGTTTCGCACTGCCAGTTTTTAGTTGGCAGTGACGAATAGAATTAAAAAAATATATAATACTTTCCACTCGAAATCGGGTGGACTGTGCTAAATGTAAACCTCCGATGACCCATACTCTGTCGGGCCATTGGAGGGGTATGTCAGCTGCGGAGCAGGGGTATGCTCCGTCACTGTCATACTTAAGGTTCGCCTGACTGTAACTCACGCGGGTGCACACAGGGTTTGGCAGGGAGCATAGACTGTCGCAGTTGCAATGGAGTACCCTCTCCAGCAAACTCTAAATCAGGCCCTACACCTGTAGCAAAACAGCCAAAACCATTTAAAATGTGGCATGACTTTTTGCATCGGGACAAATTCTCCACTGAATACTTTTTAGGTCTCGCTGAGCCAGCGCGCATGCGTTGCTCTGCGAGACATTTAGTAAGGTGCTTTTGAAAGTGCTACTTTTGCCGGCCACCAGCTTGCGATTACGCGCGCGTGCACGCGCGCAGCCGCCATCTGGCATTCCTCTCGCTCTCCCATGCCTCAACGCACGCCCCTCCCCCACCACGGAGCGCGTCCAGCTCCTCCCGCTGGAACCATGTTAAAAGTAAAGCGCAGGTGCCGCGATTATAGCAAAAGTAAAGAAATAGATGTTTTTTTCTATTTCTTTACTTTTAGCTTAATCGCTGCACACCGCGCTTTACTTTTAACATGGTTTAGGTAAAGGGCCGGTGTCGTGATAGCTGCAAAAGTAAAGAAATAGAAAAACATCTATTTCTTTACTTTTGTATAGACTCGCGGCACCAGTGCTTTACCTTTAACCATGTTAAAAGTAAAGCGCCGGTGCCGCGATTGTTTTTCAGGCTTGCTCTTCTGTCCTTCTCTGAGCCGGATATCTTCGTGCCACCCACCCGAGACCCCACGTTTGTTGCTCGTCACTTGCATAGCCTGCCTGGCCTACTTGTTCCCACTAGCCTGGCACAATTGCGAGGGCTAATGACGAAGGACTGGACGCAGAGTCCGCTGTGCTGGCCCAGCCCCATCCCCTGCTGTCCTCTGTCAGGCTTCAGGTGTCCTTGAGCAATGTCATTCACTCCACGTCCTGGCCGTCCTTTCTTTCACTGACTCTCCTCCCTCTTTCCCTCATCCCTGTTTCCGTCACTCTCTCCCCCTCCATGTCCTCGCCTTCCTAAGTCATTCACTCTTCATCCTCCTTTAGGTGCCCTCTTATAAGAAAGTTACTCCCTTCCCTCTTTCACTTAACCTCGTCCCTCTTTCCATCACTCTCCTTGCTCCATTCTCTCCACGTCCTCCTCTAGGCGCCCTCCATTCTCTTCCAGTTTCCCTCCCTCTTTCTTCACAGCAAGGTGAGCTTTCAGGTGGCTTCTGCCTGCCCCTCATGCTCGTCCATGCGCCAAGAGTTAAATGAAAGCAGTGACCTCTGATTTATAACAGGCCAGAGAGGGAGATACGCATCTAATGGCTGGGTTGCTCATGTAAAACCAGAATACCTGGGATCAGTCCCAGCTTCCCCATAACTAAACTGTGTGATCCTAGGCCAATATTCTGTTTCACCATGCTTCCTTTATCTTTCATTATCGCATATTGGAATACCTTCAAAAACCACGAGTTTAGGATGTCACTGCACAAAATCCTTTGGTGTAATAGACTATAGCCTTGCTCCATGTATCCAACGAATCCAGGCACACATGTAGGGTACGCATGACCATGTACTTGTCTCTTAGTCTGAGCCACTGGAATTATGCGTCAAGGGAGGACCAAATTATGCGTCGGGGATTACAAAATTATGCGGCAAGGAAATGCAACTTATTATGCAGTTCGTTATTTTGTTATTTTTACGCGTTTACACTGTCTGGACAAAGGTTTTTTATTTTTAGTAGTAGTTTAACCCCCAAAGACAGCAATATACAACTGAAAGGTGGCCAGTCAACCTTTGCGAAGTGCCTTTTGCTACACAACAACACACGTCGCCGCATTTTTAGTAACTTTTGACCAATTGGAGTTAGACATTTTTTTTGCTAGAATTGGCAAATTTTGCAGCAGATGCATTATGTGGTATATGCGGCAAATCCATAACTATGCAAACAAGCATTGGCATAGCCAATAGGTCTTGCCTTTGAGACCTCATAAGTGTTTAGCCATGCAACACTTGATGTTGTTGCACCAAGGATATTGTACTGGATAACTAAACACTTATAAGGTCCCAAAGGCGAGACCTATTGGCTATGCCAATGCTTGTTCTTTTGGAAAACGTATCTGTGTATAGCTCTATGTGCAAGCGTTTACAAACAAGAAAGCACTTTCTCCTTCAATGTCAGAGGAACATGAACTGAATGTTTCAATATGTCCTAGTACACCAGGATGTGAAGTTTTGTCACACAATACCCACGTTCCTTCTGAACTGTACTCTTTCTGCACAACTGCATTGATGCCGTTGTGGTCTTGAAGAGAACATGGACATCATGTATCACTGGCTAAATTGCAGTTCTGTGTGAATGCAGTGTCTCATGTGTCCTGCACAATTATTGTCACTTTCTTAGATGTATCAGTGTACTAGCTCTGCTGGTAGAAAGACTGAGAGGAATATTCACTGGACACTTATCCTGAAGAGAGAGAGAGAGAGAGAAGAGAGAAGAGAGAAGAGAGAGAGAGAGAAGAGAGAGAGAGAGAGAGAACAGGAACCCAGATGGTATCACAAAGGAGCAAGCTGGGGCCTATCCTTTATTATCTGTTTACATTAAACCGTTTAGTGTGAGGGAGGTTTTGAACTGGAGCTCTCACAGCCAACCTGTCTCTACTTCCATTTGGAAGAACTTGTTTCCAGAACCATGTAAAGGAGGTTTGGCAGGGATGGGCCTTCTTCTCAGTAAGGCAGCCCTTCGGCGTTGTTTCTCGGTATGGTCATGGAACCCCTCATGACTTGCAGCAAATCCTTGTAATGTACAGCGGAGGGTAGTTGGATCCATATATAATACATGGGAGCCTTAAATTCCTTCATAAAAGCCTATCTCTAATTTCCTTACTTCAGGCGGTGTGTGACGATTCTAGCCGTTTGTAATGAAGAAATGACTTAGCTGCTTAAATGTAATAAATCATTATAGGTGACTTCTGAGGTCGCAATGCCTGCTGTCCATGTCTGCAGCCACAGTGCAAGGCATGTCACAAAGAACAATTCCTGCCACTGTTTACACAAGGAAAATAGGAACTGGCTTTTCCTTCTTCTCATAAAGAAGTGATCAGCAGAAAGGAGATATTTATGACAGCATGTCTATTTTGTTCTGTGCAATACTATGTCGAACGTGGTAAAAACTATAGAACCAGTAGACTACTGGTCTCTATATAATCAGACAATATGACAGTTTATGTTAGAGATCCTGAGACTAATGTTAATCCGATTAGCTGGAGCACCTTAAATCTGGCAGACTCACTGGGATTACCATTACCATTAATCGGTTGTACTTCTGCTATCCCCACACTGCAATTTGAATCAGAATTCTTGCTGAGGTGGCTGACTCTGCTGTCAAATATTTGAGGGTCACAGTTAGTTGAGATATTGATTCTGTATGGCAGGAAAATTATGGTAGAAGATGGCTGGACACATGGTTGGAAGAACTTGTGTCTAGTTGGATTAAACTACCATTGTCTATGGCTGGCAGGATTGCTATCACTTAGATAGGGTAAACAGCCATTAGTACGCGACTTTTTGTTCGCATACCATTACAACGCAAGCGTAACAACGCATGCGCTGTAACAACTCGTAGCCTTTACTACGCATGTTATTACTTCGCATGCGCTGTTACAACGCATGCGTTGTATTGCGTGTACGGCTGTGACTGAGGACCCGGCGCAAAGATGGCAGAGAGGAGGCAGCGAACTAAAAACAACGTTGTAAAAGTATGCGTTGTTTTAGTTTGCGAAGTATCGTCATGTATTCAGATAGGGTAAACAGCCATTCCTTAGATAGTAGTTTTGCCTAAACTCCTCTAACTCTTCATAAATATCCCCATTCCACTGACAAAGGACTTCTTCGATCGTATAGGATCCCTCATGATCGGATTCACCAGAGCGGGAAAACAGCCAAGGATAAAGTGGCAGGCACTAACTCTACCATATGCAAAGAGAAGGTTGTGTGCACCAGACTTCAAACTTTATTTTTATTGTGCCCAAGCACAGTTTGCACACCAAGTGGTTCCACCCAACAATGTAACAGTGGCATGTCGCAACTGATAATGACAATCCATGCCTGTTGAATATGATGGTTTGCTCATCTCGAGATGGCCAATGGACGAAATTGACACTATGGCATGTGTGGACTGGGCTTGTAATTGGATGAGACAATGGGCCAAACTAGACTGTCTGTAGGTTGATGGGATACCTCTGGCGAGGAACCCAATGCAAATAAACAGATTTGTTTGCAGTTGAGGAGCATGAACTTGGCTGAGCTTGGGGATCTTTACCCTGATTGGGCCTTCATTACTCTTCAAAAAATTAAAAATGCCATGGATTGCACACTTCTCAATGTTCTACTGTACTACAGAATGTGTGCCACACGTAGAGAGATACATAGCATGTACCCTATGACCCCTCCACAACTCCACACACTTGATATGCTATTGTCCTCTTCCTCCCTCAGGAGGTAGATTACTAGACTGTACTTAACTGTACAACATAAGTCACCGGTAGCCATCCTAAGGCTAGGCTTGAATGGCATTTTAGAAAAAAATAGGGAGCGACCCCACTGACCAAGAGACAGGGTACCACTGGTAAATATAAAAAAATATTTCTCTTGGACATGCACAGAAATACACCTTCAACCCAGTGTACAATCAACCAAATTCACAACCAGGTGTACACTGCTATATCACACATACACATTCCTCCATATAAAAACCATCAAATTGAACCCAAAAAACAACCATATATCACATAAAGATAAAACACTCGAATGTATAACAAATTTAAGGTTTATTAAAAATGAGTTAAAATCACATAAAAAAATATACGACAATAATCAAAAACATAAATTCACACATTAAAAAGCATAAGACATCATGAGAGACAAAAAATATATGTGAAACACGTAATTTAATCAAAAAGGTTATTCCCAACAGGAATCAACTACATAAACACCATTAGTCTATTCATTTATCATTTCATCAGACAAAAGGCCGTTCCTGGATATAACCCAATAAGAATATGAGCGTCGACGCGTTTCAGTGGTAAGAAATTATTGAGGACCTTCATCAGGACAAATACAATGCTTGTCTCTCTCTCAACAGTATTAAAATTCGAACCCTCAAACGCCACAGACGAGACGTGAGAAGTAGACCGGGTGACACGAGGCTATCTGTCTCCACCTAATCTTATGGTGTGAAGCCCGTGCGCCATCTTTCTGAAAAGGGACAACGGAATATACAAATTAAGTTCCGTTTTGAATTTCCTCTACAAATTTAACTGGTAGTAATATGTGTGTATACACACGAATTAATTGAGGATTAGACTCGTTGATAAGGTGAAGTAACGGGGGTTTCCTACAAACCACGTGACAACGACAAAGAATCTTTTTATGGTGATTTGGAAGATATGTTATGTGAACATCGCGTACATGACTATAGGTGTACCGAATTTTAATACTGTTGAGAGAGAGACAAGCATTGTATTTGTCCTGATGAAGGTGGTACCTCAATAATTTCTTACCACTGAAACGCGTCGACGCTCATATTCTTATTGGGTTATATCCAGGAACGGCCTTTTGTCTGATGAAATGATAAATGAATAGACTAATGGTGTTTATGTAGTTGATTCCTGTTGGGAATAACCTTTTTTGATGAAATTACGTGTTTCACATATATTTTTTTGTCTCTCATGATGTCTTATGCTTTTTAATGTGTGAATTTATGTTTTTGATTATTGTCGTATATTTATTTACGTGATTTTAACTCATTTTTAATAAACCTTAAATTTGTTATACATTCGAGTGTTTTATCTTTATGTGATATATGGTTGTTTTCTGGGTTCAATTTGATGGTTTTTATATGGAGGAATGTGTATGTGTGATATAGCAGTGTACACCTGGTTGTGAATTTGGTTGATTGTACACTGGGTTGAAGGTGTATTTCTGTGCATGTCCAAGAGAAATATTTTTTTATATTTATAGGCTTGAATGGCAGACTGATCATGAAATAGAACTGACAGATGGTGATATTGCTGTACACAAATGGGGGTCTGACACCAAACTGCAGAATGTGACCAATACATTTCAAATACCTGCATAAATTATACCGCGCCCCTGTCACACTACATAAAATAGGCTTGCTCGACAATGCACACTGTACACGCTGACTCGGATGTCCTACACCTGGCTTGGAGGTTCTCTGACGTTGCGAGGTTTTGGACCTCAATTGGTGACTATATAGACAAACTGACTGGCGACAAGGTTCCACGCTGCCCACTGGTAGCACTACTAGGATATGTTAAAGAGGTGTTGCCTCTTATGTGCAAACCAACCGCATAGATGGTCCTACTAGCTAAACAAAAAGAGGCTATGCACTGGGCCGTGGATCCTTTCCACTAGCACAAAACTGGGTAAAAGATGTTGTATACTGCCAAGAATAGCTAGAGTGCTGGACTTTGATGCTAATCAGGTCCAGACCATAGAATACTTGGGGCCCATTTAGCATGTATTTAGCACAGCATGCTGAGAGTGACTTGGAGGAGAGAGAAACAGGGCCAGAGCCGATGGCTGCTCATGAGACCCCTAGGGTGCAAAGGACACTGAGACATGATGGGGGACCTTACTAGGGTGGCCTTAAAATGCCATGGTGAGGCTGCTGGTTTATTAATACTAAAATGTAAATGGCTATATGTTTGCAATAATAGCAGTTGCTTTGGCAGGAAGCTCATTCCTAAATAGTACTGTGAGGTAAGCTGTATTGCTAACTAACTAATGCACACCCTGGAATGGGAGTCATACAGATGATGCTATGGGGTATAAGCATGTAACACTTTGTAATGTCTACACTGTTAAGATCAGGAGTGAACACACATGTTTGATCTTTTAAAAATTTCAATAAACATTTATAAAAGAATTATATTTAAAAAGTTATATTAATTTTTACATTAAAAATGGTTAAAATATTTACAATTAAATAATAAATATGTCCTGTTTTTATAATTTTTAACAGTATATTACATTTATCTATATTTTTAACTATTTAACAGAATTAAATTTCATGCATCATTATTTACTATGGGTTTTAATTAGTTCTTACCTCCATTATTTTCTATGGGATGGTTTTGCAGTACCAGTGGTTGCCCATGTGTGGAGCTGCAAAAGAAACAGTTGATGGACGGAATGCTGGACAATGCAAACATTCACCCCCAGTCACAAGGATCTGGTTTAAATCCATCATTCTTTTGCTCACCACACCACCCCAGTTTGGACCCAGCCATATGCAAATCAGTCTTGACCCTGTTCCTTGTGGGAACAGTCCAGCCCGAACTGCCAAGCCAGGTCCTCCCTGGACCGGAAACAAGCATCCTGGGACCGGTTTCAGGGCATCACCCTTCATCAGCCAGGTTAGCTTGAATCCAGTGGTGTAGTGAGCACGGGACCCGCGTCTGGGCATACCCTTCCCACTAAGGGCGACATATGCAAAAGAAACAGTTGATGGACGGAATGCTGGACAATGCAAACATTCACCCTCAGTCACAAGGATCTGGGTTAAATCCATCATTCTTTTGCTCACCACCGCACCCCAGTTTGGACCCAGCCATATGCAAATCAGTCTTGACGCTGTTCCTTGTGGGAACAGTCCAGCCAGAATTGCCAAGCCAAGTCCTCCCTGGACAGGAAACAAGCATCCTGGGACCGGTTTCAGGGCATCACCCTTCATCAGCCAGGCTAGCTTGAATCCAGTGGTGTAGTGAGCACGGGACCCACGTCTGGGCATACCCTTCCCACTAAGGGCGACATATGCAAAAGAAACTTTTGATGGACAGAATGCTGGACAATGCAAACATTCACCCCCAGTCACAAGGATCTGGGTTAAATCCATCATTCTTTTGCTCACCACACCACCCCAGTTTGGACCCAGCCATATGCAAATCAGTCTGACCCTGTTCCTTGTGGGAACAGTCCAGCCCGAACTGCCAAACCAGGTCCTCCCTGGACCGGAAACAAGCATCCTGGGACTGGTTTCAGGGCAGCACCCTTCATCAGCCAGGCTAGCTTGAATCCAGTGGTGTAGTGAGCACGGGACCCACGTCTGGGCATACCCTTCCCACTAAGGGCGACATATGTAAAAGAAACGGTTGATGGACGGAATGCTGGACAATGCAAACATTCACCCCCAGTCACAAGAATCTGGGTTAAATCCATCATTCTTTTTCTCACCACACCACCCCAGTTTGGACCCAGCCATATGCAAATCAGTCTTGACCCTGTTCCTTGTGGGAACAGTCCAGCCCGAACTGCCAAGCCAGGTCCTCCCTGGACCGGAACAAGCATCCTGGGACCGGTTTCAGGGCATCACCTTTCATCAGCCAGGCTAGCTTGTATCCAGTGGTGTAGTGAGCACAGGACCCACGTCTGGGCATACCCTTCCCACTAAGGGCGACATATGCAAAAGAAAGAGTTGATGGACGGACTGCTGGTCAATGCAAACATTCACCCCCAGTCACAAGGATCTGGGTTAAATCCATCATTCTTTTACTCACCACACCACCCCAGTTTGGACCCAGCCATATCCAAATCAGTCTTGACCCTGTTCCTCCTGGGAACAGTCCAGCCCGAACTCCCAAGCCAGGTCCTCCCTGGACCGGAAACAAGCATCCTGGGACCGGTTTCAGGGCATCACCCTTCATCAGCCAGGCGAGCTTGAATCCAGTGGTGTAGTGAGCACGGGACCCATGCCCGGGCATACCCTTCCCACTAAGGGCGACATAGGCAAAAGAAACAGTTGATGGACGGAATGCTGGACAATGCAAACATTCACCCCCAGTCACAAGGATATGGGTTAAATCCATCATTCTTTTGCTCACCACACCACCCCAGTTTGGACCCAGCCATATGCAAATCAGTCTTGACCCTGTTCCTTGTGGGAACAGTCCAGCCCGAACTGCCAAGCCAGGTCCTCCCTGGACCGGAAACAAGCATCCTTGGACCGGTTTCAGGGCATCACCCTTCATCAGCCAGGCTAGCTTGAATCCAGTGGTGTAGTGAGCAAGGGACCCACGTCTGGGTATACCCTTCCCACTAAGGGTGACATATGCAAAAGAAACAGTTGATGGACGGAATGCTGGACAATGCAAACATTCACCCTCAGTCACAAGGATCTGGGTTAAATCCATCATTCTTTTGCTCACCACACCACCCCAGTTTGGACCCAGCCATATGCAAATCAGTCTTGACCCTGTTCCTTGTGGGAACAGTCCGGCCCGAACTGCCAAGCCAGGTCCTCCCTGGACCGGAAACAAGCATCCTGGGACCGGTTTCAGGGCATCACCCTTCATCAGCCAGGCTAGCTTGAATCCAGTTGTGTAGTGAGCACGGGACCCACGTCTGGGCATACCCTTCCCACTAAGGGCGACATATGCAAAAGAAACACTTGATGAACGGAATGCTGGACAATGCAAACATTCACCCCAAGTCACAAGCATCTGGGTTAAATCCATCATTCTTTTGCTCACCACATCACCCCAGTTTGGACCCAGCCATATGCAAATCAGTCTTGACCCTGTTCCTTGTGGGAACAGTCCAGCCGTAACTGCCAAGTCAGGTCCTCCCTGGACCGGAAACAAGCATCCTGGGACCGGTTTCAAGGCATCACCCTTCATCAGCCAGGCTAGCTTGAATCCAGTGGAGTAGTGAGCACGGGACCCATGTCTGGGCATACCCTTCCCACTAAGGGTGACATAAGCAAAAGAAACAGTTGATGGACGGAATGCTGGACAATGCAAACATTCACCCCCAGTCACAAGGATCTGGGTTAAATCCATCATTCTTTTGCTCACCACACCACCCCAGTTTGGACCCAGCCATATGCAAATCAGTCTTGACCCTGTTCCTTGTGGGAACAGTCCAGCCCGAACTGCCAAGCCAGGTCCTCCCTGGACCGGAAACAAGCATCCTGTGACCGGTTTCAAGGCATCACCCTTCATCAGCCAGGCTAGCTTGAATCCAGTGGAGTAGTGAGCACGGGACCCATGTCTGGGCATACCCTTCCCACTAAGGGCGACATAAGCAAAAGAAACAGTTGATGGACAGAATATTGGACAATGCAAACATTCACCCCGAGTCACAAGGATATGGGTTAAATCCATCATTCTTTTTCTCACCACACCACCTCAGTTTGGACCCAGCCATATGCAAATCAGTCTTGACCCTGTTCCTTGTGGGAACAGTCATGCCCGAATTGCCAAGCCAGGTCCTCCCTGGACAGGAAACAAGCATCCTGGGACCGGTTTCAGGGCATCACCCTTCATCAGCCAGGCTAGCTTGAATCCAGTGGTGTAGTGAGCACGGGACCCACGTCTGGGCATACCCTTCCCACTAAGGGTGACATATGCAAAAGAAACAGTTGATGGACGGAATGCTGGACAATGCAAATATTCACCCCCAGTCACAAGGATCTGGGTTAAATCCATCATTCTTTTGCTCACCACACCATCCCAGTTTGGACCCAGCCATATGCAAATCAGTCTTGACCCTGTTCCTTGTGGGAACAGTCCAGCCCGAACTGCCAAGCCAGGTCCTCCCTGGACCGGAAACAAGCATCCTGGGACCGGTTTCAGGGCATCACCCTTCATCAGCCAGGCTAGCTTGAATCCAGTGGTGTAGTGTGCACGGGACCCACGTCTGGGCATACCCTTCCCACTAAGGGCGACATATTGTATTGTATTGTATTGTAATTGCATTTGTATAGCGCTTACTACCCCAGACGAGGCGTTGAAGCGCTTTTTCGGCGAGTAGCACGCTACTCCGGGACCCATAGAGGATTAGTGTTGAATTAGTATAGTGAAACATGCAAGTAAATTTTAAGTGGTGGATAGGTTAGTCAGTTATTTGGATTCGGAAGGATAGCAGAAGGATAGAAGAGGAAAGAAGGTTTGTATTTATATATAGCGCTTCTAACCCCTGATGGGGTGTTGAATTGCTTTTTTTGGCGAGTAGCACGCTACTCTGGAACCCATAAAGGATTAGTGGTGAATTAGTATGGTGAAATATGAAAGTAATTTGAGTGGTGGATATTAGTCAGTTATTTGGAGTGAGAAGGATAGTGGAGGGATAGAAGGGAAAGAAAGGTTTGCATTCATATAGCGCCTGTTACCCTTGATGGGTGTTGAAGCGCTTTGTTGGCGAGTAGCACGCTACTCTGGAACCCATAAAGGATTAGTGGTGAATTAGTATGGTGAAATATGAAAGTAATTTGAGTGGTGGATATTAGTCAGTTATTTGGAGTGAGAAGGATAGTGGAGGGATAGAAGGGAAAGAAAGGTTTGCATTCATATAGCGCCTGTTACCCCTGATGGGTGTTGAAGCGCTTTGTTGGCGAGTAGTAGTATGTAGTATGCAAAAGAAACAGTTGATGGATGGAATGCTGGACAATGCAAACATTCACCCCCAGTCACAAGGATCTGGGTTAAATCCATCATTCTTTTGCTCACCACACCACCCCAGTTTGGACCCAGCCATATGCAAATCAGTCTTGACCCTGTTCCTTGTGGGAACAGTCGAGACCGAACTGCCAAGCCAGGTCCTCCCTGGACCGGAAACAAGCATCCTGGGACCGGTTTCAGGGCATCACCCTTCATCAGCCAGGCTAGCTTTTATCCAGTGGTGTAGTGAGCACGGGACCCACGTCTGGGCATACCCTTCCCACTAAGCGAGACATATGCAAAAGTAACAGTTGATGGACGGAATGCTGGTCAATGCAAACATTCACCCCCAGTCACAAGGACTTGGGTTAAATCCATCATTCTTTTGCTCACCACACCACCCCAGTTTGGACCCAGCCATATCCAAATCAGTCTTGACCCTGTTCCTCATGGGAACAGTCCAGCCCGAACTGCCAAGCCAGGTCCTCCCTGGACCGGAAACAAGCATCCTGGGACCGGTTTCAGGGCATCACCCTTCATCAGCCAGGCTAGCTTGAATCCAGTGGTGTAGTGAGCACGGGACCCACGCCCGGGCATACCCTTCCCTAAGGGCGACATAGGCAAAAGAAACAGTTGATGGACGGAATGCTGGACAATGCAAACATTCACCCCCAGTCACAAGGATCTGGGTTAAATCCATCATTCTTTTGCTCACCACCACACCCCAGTTTGGACCCAGCCATATGCAAATCAGTCTTGGCCCTGTTCCTTGTGGGAACAGTCCAGCCCTAACTGCCAAGTCAGGTCCTCCCTGGACCGGAAATAAGCATCCTGGGACCGGTTTCAGGGCATCACCCTTCATCAGCCATGCTAGCTTGAATCCAGTGGTGTAGTGAGCACGGGACCCACCTCTGGGCATACCCTTCCCACTAAGGGCGACATATGCAAAAGAAACAGTTGATAGATGGAATACTGGACAATGCAACCATTCACCACCAGTCACAAGGATCTGGGATAAATCCATCATTCTTTTGCTCACCACACCACCCCAGTTTGGACCCAGCCATATGCAAATCAATCTTGGCCCTGTTCCTTGTGGGAACAGTCCAGCCCTAACTGCCAAGTCAGGTCCTCTCTGGACCGGAAACAAGCATCCTGGGACCGGTTTCAGGGCATCACCCTTCATCAGCCAGGCTAGCTTGAATCCAGTGGTGTAGTGAGCACGGGACCCACGTCTGGGCATACCCTTCCCACTAAGGGCGACATATGCAAAAGAAACAGTTGATAGACGGAATACTGGACAATGCAACCATTCACCACCAGTCACAAGGATCTGGGATAAATAGATCATTCTTTTGCTCACCACACCACCCCAGTTTGGACCCAGCCATATGGAAATCAGTCTTGACCCTGTTCGTTGTGGGAACAGTCCAGCCCGAACTGCCAAGCCAGGTCCTCCCTGGACCGGAAACAAGCATCCTGGGACCGGTTTCAGGGCATCACCCTTCATCAGCCAGGCTAGCTTGAATCCAGTGGTGTAGTGAGCACGGGACCCACGTCTGGGCATACCCTTCCCACTAAGGGCGACATATGCAAAAGAAACTTTTGATGGACAGAATGCTGGACAATGCAAACATTCACCCCCAGTCACAAGGATCTGGGTTAAATCCATCATTCTTTTGCTCACCACACCACCCCAGTTTGGACCCAGCCATATGCAAATCAGTCTGACCCTGTTCCTTGTGGGAACAGTCCAGCCCGAACTGCCAAACCAGGTCCTCCCTCGACCGGAAACAAGCATCCTGGGACTGGTTTCAGGGCAGCACCCTTCATCAGCCAGGCTAGCTTGAATCCAGTGGTGTAGTGAGCACGGGACCCAAGTCTGGGCATACCCTTCCCACTAAGGGCGACATATGTAAAAGAAACGGTTGATGGACGGAATGCTGGACAATGCAAACATTCACCCCCAGTCACAAGAATCTGGGTTAAATCCATCATTCTTTTTCTCACCACACCACCCCAGTTTGGACCCAGCCATATGCAAATCAGTCTTGACCCTGTTCCTTGTGGGAACAGTCCAGCCCGAACTGCCAAGCCAGGTCCTCCCTGGACCGGAAACAAGCATCCTGGGACCGGTTTCAGGGCATCACCCTTCAACAGCCAGGCTAGCTTGTATCCAGTGGTGTAGTGAGCACAGGACCCACGTCTGGGCATACCCTTCCCACTAAGGGCGACATATGCAAAAGAAACAGTTGATGGACGGACTGCTGGTCAATGCAAACATTCACCCCCAGTCACAAGGATCTGGGTTAAATCCATCATTCTTTTACTCACCACACCACCCCAGTTTGGACCCAGCCATATCCAAATCAGTCTTGACCCTGTTCCTCCTGGGAACAGTCCAGCCCGAACTGCCAAGCCAGGTCCTCCCTGGACCGGAAACAAGCATCCTGGGACCGGTTTCAGGGCATCACCCTTCATCAGCCAGGCGAGCTTGAATCCAGTGGTGTAGTGAGCACGGGACCCATGCCCGGGCATACCCTTCCCACTAAGGGCGACATAGGCAAAAGAAACAGTTGATGGACGGAATGCTGGACAATGCAAACATTCACCCCCAGTCACAAGGATATGGGTTAAATCCATCATTCTTTTGCTCACCACACCACCCCAGTTTGGACCCAGCCATATGCAAATCAGTCTTGACCCTGTTCCTTGTGGGAACAGTCCGGCCCGAACTGCCAAGCCAGGTCCTCCCTGGACCGGAAACAAGCATCCTGGGACCGGTTTCAGGGCATCACCCTTCATCAGCCAGGCTAGCTTGAATCCAGTGGTGTAGTGAGCACGGGACCCACGTCTGGGCATACCCTTCCCACTAAGAGCGACATATGCAAAAGAAACACTTGATGAACGGAATGCTGGACAATGCAAACATTCACCCCCAGTCACAAGGATCTGGGTTAAATCCATCATTTTTTTGCTCACCACACCACCCCAGTTTGGACCCAGCCATATGTAAATCAGTCTTGACCCTGTTCCTTGTGGGAACAGTCCAGCCCGAACTGCCAAGCCAGGTCCTCCCTGGACCGGAAACAAGCATCCTGTGACCGGTTTCAAGGCATCACCCTTCATCAGCCAGGCTAGCTTGAATCCAGTGGAGTAGTGAGCACGGGACCCATGTCTGGGCATACCCTTCCCACTAAGGGCGACATAAGCAAAAGAAACAGTTGATGGACGGAATGCTGGACAATGCAAACATTCACCCACAGTCACAAGGATATGGGTTAAATCCATCATTCTTTTGCTCACCCCACCACCCCAGTTTGGACCCAGCCATATGCAAATCAGTCTTGACCCTGTTCCTTGAGGGAACAGTCCAGCCCGAACTGCCAAGCCAGGTCCTCCCTGGACCGGAAACAAGCATCCTGTGACCGGTTTCAGGGCATCACTCTTCATCAGCCAGGCTAGCTTGAATCCAGTGGTGTAGTGAGCACAGGACCCACGTCTGGGCATACTCTTCCCACTAAGGGCGACATATGCAAAAGAAACAGTTGATGGACAGAATATTGGACAATGCAAACATTCACCCCGAGTCACAAGGATCTGGGTTAAATCCATCATTCTTTTTCTCACCACACCACCTCAGTTTGGACCCAGCCATATGCAAATCAGTCTTGACCCTGTTCCTTGTGGGAACAGTCAAGCCCGAATTGCCAAGCCAGGTCCTCCCTGGACAGGAAACAAGCATCCTGGGACCGGTTTCAGGGCATCACCCTTCATCAGCCAGGCTAGCTTGAATCCAGTGGTGTAGTGAGCACGGGACCCACGTCTGGGCATACCCTTCCCACTAAGGGTGACATATGCAAAAGAAACAGTTGATGGACGGAATGCTGGACAATGCAAACATTCACCCCCAGTCACAAGGATCTGGGTTAAATCCATCATTCTTTTGCTCACCACACCATCCCAGTTTGGACCCAGCCATATGCAAATCAGTCTTGACCCTGTTCCTTGTGGGAACAGTCCAGCCCGAACTGCCAAGCCAGGTCCTCCCTGGACCGGAAACCAGCATCCTGGGACCGGTTTCAGGGCATCACCCTTCATCAGCCAGGCTAGCTTGAATCCAGTGGTGTAGTGTGCACGGGACCCATGTCTGGGCATACCCTTCCCACTAAGGGCGACATATGCAAAAGAAACTTTTGATGGACGGAATGCTGGACAATGCAAACATTCACCCCCAGTCACAAGGATCTGGGTTAAATCCATCATTCTTTTGCTCACCACACCACCCCAGTTTGGACCCAGCCATATGCAAATCAGTCTTGACCCTGTTCCTTATGGTAACAGTCCAGACCGAACTGCCAAGCCAGGTGCTCCCTGGACCGGAAACAAGCATCCTGGGACTGGTTTCAGGGCATCACTCTTCATCAGCCAGGCTAGCTTGAATCCAGTGGTGTAGTGAGCACGGGACCCACGTCTGGGCATACCCTTCCCTCTAAGGGCGACATATGCAAAAGAAACAGTTGATGGATGGAATGCTGGACAATGCAAACATTCACCCCCAGTCACAAGGATCTGGGTTAAATCCATCATTCTTTTGCTCACCACACCACCCCAGTTTGGACCAAGCCATATGCAAATCAGTCTTGACCCTGTTCCTTGTGGGAACAGTCGAGACCGAACTGCCAAGCCAGGTCCTCCCTGGACCGGAAACAAGCATCCTGGGACCGGTTTCAGGGCATCACCCTTCATCAGCCAGGCTAGCTTGTATCCAGTGGTGTAGTGAGCACGGGACCCACGTCTGGGCATACCCTTCCCACTAAGCGCGACATATGCAAAAGAAACAGTTGATGGACGGAATGCTGGTCAATGCAAACATTCACCCCCAGTCACAAGGATCTGGGTTAAATCCATCATTCTTTTGCTCACCACCACACCCCAGTTTGGACCCAGCCATATGCAAATCAGTCTTGACCCTGTTCCTTGTGGGAACTGTCCAGCCTGAATTGCCAAGCCAGGTCCTCCCTGGACAGGAAACAGGCATCCTGGGACAGGTTTCAGGGCATCACCCTTCATCAGCCAGGCTAGCTTGAATCCAGTGGTCTAGTGAGCACGGGACCCACGTCTGGGCATACCCTTCCCACTAAGGGTGACATATGCAAAAGAAACTTTTGATAGACGGAATGCTGGACAATGCAAGCATTCACCCCCAGTCACAAGGATCTGGGATAAATCCATCATTCTTTTGCTCACCTCACCACACCACCCCAGTTTGGACCCAGCCATATGCAAATCAGTCTTGACCCTGTTCCTTGTGGGAACAGTCCAGCCCGAACTGCCAAGCCAGGTCCTCGCTGGACCGGAAACAAGCATCCTGGGACTGGTTTCAGGGCATCGCCCTTCATCAGCCAGGCTAGCAGGAATCCAGTGGTGTAGTGAGCACGGGACCCACGTCTGGGCATACCCTTCCCACAAAGGGCGACATATGCAAAAGAAACAGTTGATGGACGGAATGCTGGACAATGCTAACATTCACCCCCAGTCACAAGGATCTGGGTTAAATCCATCATTCTTTTGCTCACCACACCACCCCAGTATGGACCCCGCCATATGCAAATCAGTCTTGACCGTGTTCCTTGTGGGAATAGTCCAGCCCAAACTGCCAAGCCAGGTCCTCCATGGACCGGAAACAAGCATTCTGGGACCGGTTTCAGGGCATCACCCTTCATCAGCCAGGCTAGCTTGAATCCAGTGGTGTAGTGAGCACGGGACCCACGTCTGGGCCTACCCTTCCCACTAAGGGCGACATGTGCAAAAGAAACAGTTGATGGACGGAATGCTGGACAATGCAAACATTCACCCCCAGTCAGAAGGATCTGGGTTAAATCCATCATTCTTTTGCTCACCACACCACCCCAATTTGGACCCAGCCATATGCAAATCAGTCTTGACCCTGTTCCTTGTGGGAACAGTCCAGCCCGAACTGCCAAGCCAGGTCCTCCCTGGACCGGAAACAAGCATCCTGTGACCGGTTTCAGGGCATCACCCTTCATCAGCCAGGCTAGCTTGAATCCAGTGGTGTAGTGAGCACGGGACCCACGTCTGGGCATACCCTTCCCACTAAGGGCGACATATGCAAAAGAAACAGTTGATGGACGGAATGCTGGACAATGCAAACATTCACCCCCAGTCACAAGGATATGGGTTAAATCCATCATTCTGTTCCTCACCACACCACCCCAGTTTGGACCCAGCCATATGCAAATCAGTCTTGGCCCTGTTCCTTGTGGGAACAGTCCAGCCCTAACTGCCAAGTCAGGTCCTCCCTGGACCGGAAATAAGCATCCTGGGACCGGTTTCAGGGCATCACCCTTCATCAGCCAGGCTAGCTTGAATCCAGTGGTGTAGTGAGCACGGGACCCACCTCTGGGCATACCCTTCCCACTAAGTGCGACATATGCAAAAGAAACAGTTGATAGACGGAATACTGGACAATGCAACCATTCACCACCAGTCACAAGGATCTGGGATAAATCCATCATTCTTTTGCTCACCACACCACCCCAGTTAGGACCCAGCCATATGCAAATCAGTCTTGGCCCTGTTCCTTGTGGGAACAGTCCAGCCCTAACTGCCAAGTCAGGTCCTCTCTGGACCGGAAACAAGCATCCTGGGACCGGTTTCAGGGCATCACCCTTCATCAGCCAGGCTAGCTTGAATCCAGTGGTGTAGTGAGCACGGGACCCACGTCTGGGCATACCCTTCCCACTAAGGGCGACATATGCAAAAGAAACAGTTGATAGACAGAATACTGGACAATGCAACCATTCACCACCAGTCACAAGGATCTGGGATAAATAGATCATTCTTTTGCTCACCACACCACCCCAGTTTGGACCCAGCCATATGGAAATCAGTCTTGACCCTGTTCCTTGTGGGAACAGTTCAGCCCGAACTGCCAAGCCAGGTCCTCCCTGGACCAGAAACAAGCATCCTGGGACCGGTTTCAGGGCATCACCCTTCATCAGCCAGGCTAGCTTGAATCCAGTGCTGTAGTGAGCACGGGACCGACGTCTGGGCATACCCTTCCCACTAAGGGCGACATATGCAAAAGAAACAGTTGATGGACGGAATGCTGGACAATGCAAACATTCACCCCCAGTCACAAGGATCTGGGTTAAATCCATCATTCTTTTGCTCACCACCACACCCCAGTTTGGACCCAGCCATATGCAAATCAGTCTTGACCCTGTTCCTTGTGGGAACAGTCCAGCCTGAATTGCCAAGCCAGGACCTCCCTGGACAGGAAACAGGCATCCTGGGACCGGTTTCAGGGCATCACCCTTCATCAGCCAGGCTAGCTTGAATCCAGTGGTGTAGTGAGCACGGGACCCACGTCTGGGCATACCCTTCCCACTAAGGGTGACATATGCAAAAGAAACTTTTGATAGACGGAATGCTGGACAATGCAAGCATTCACCCCCAGTCACAAGGATCTGGGTTAAATCCATCATTCTTTTGCTCACCTCACCACACCACCCCAGTTTGGACCCAGCCATATGCAAATCAGTCTTGACCCTGTTCCTTGTGGGAACAGTCCAGCCCGAACTGCCAAGCCAGGTCCTCCCTGGACCGGAAACAAGCATCCTGGGGCTGGTTTCAGGGCATCGCCCTTCATCAGCCAGGCTAGCTTGAATCCAGTGGTGTAGTGAGCACGGGACCCACGTCTGGGCATACCCTTCCCACTAAGGGTGACATATGCAAAAGAAACTTTTGATGGACGGAATGCTGGACAATGCAAACATTCACCACCAGTCACAAGGATCTGGGTTAATCCATCATTCTTTTGCTCACCACAGCACCCCAGTTTGGACCGAGCCATATGCAAATCAGTCTTGACCCTGTTCCTTGTGGGAACAGTCCAGCCCGAACTGCCAAGCCAGGTCCTCCCTGGATCGGAAACAAGCATCCTGGGACTGGTTTCAGGGCAGCACCCTTCATCAGCCAGGCTAGCTTGAATCCAGTGGTGTAGTGAGCACGGGACCCACGTCTGGGCATACCCTTCCCACTAAGGGCGACATATGCAAAAGAAACATTTGATGGACGGACTGCTGGTCAATGCAAACATTCACCCCCAGTCACAAGGATCTGGGTTAAATTCATCATTCTTTTGCTCACCACACCACCCCAGTTTGGACCCAGCCATATCCAAATCAGTCTTGACCCTGTTCCTCCTGGGAACAGTCCAGCCCGAACTGCCAAGCCACGTCCTCCCTGGACCGGAAACAAGCATCCTGGGACCGGTTTCAGGGCATCACCCTTCATCAGCCAGGCTAGCTTGAATCCAGTGGTGTAGTGAGCACGGGACCCACGGAATTCTGGACAATGCAAACATTCACCCCCAGTCACAAGGATCTGGGTTAAATCCATCATTCTTTTGCTCACCACACCACCCCAGTTTGGACCCAGCCATATGCAAATCAGTCTTGACCCTGTTCCTTGTGGGAACAGTCCAGCCCGAACTGCCAAGCCAGGTCCTCCCTGGACCGGAAACAAGCATCCTGGAACCGGTTTCAGGGCATCACTCTTCATCAGCCAGGCTAGCTTGAATCCAGTGGTGTAGTGAGCACAGGACCCACGTCTGGGCATACCCTTCCCACTAAGGGCGACATATGCAAAAGAAACAGTTGATGGACGGAATGCTGGACAATGCAAACATTCACCCCCAGTCACAAGGATCTGGGTTAAATCCATCATTCTTTTGCTCACCACACCACCCCAGTTTGGACCCAGCCATATGCAAATCAGTCTTGACCCTGTTCCTTGTGGGAACAGTCCAGCCCGAACTGCCAAGCCAGGTCCTCCCTGGACCGGAAACAAGCATCCTGTGACCGGTTTCAGGGCATCACCCTTCATCAGCCAGGCTAGCTTGAATCCAGTGGAGTAGTGAGCACGGGACCCACGTCTGGGCATACCCTTCCCACTAAGGGCGACATAAGCAAAAGAAACAGTTGATGGACGGAATGCTGGACAATGCAAACATTCACCCCCAGTCACAAGGATATGGGTTAAATCCATCATTCTTTTGCTCACCCCACCACCCCAGTTTGGACCCAGCCATATGCAAATCAGTCTTGACCCTGTTCCTTGTGGGAACAGTCCAGCCCGAACTGCCAAGCCAGGTCCTCCCTGGACCGGAAACAAGCATCCTGGGACAGGTTTCAGGGCATCACCCTTCATCAGCCAGGCTAGCTTGAATCCAGTGGTGTACTGAGCACAGGACCCACGTCTGGGCATACCCTTCCCACTAAGGGCGACATATGCAAAAGAAACAGTTGATGGACGGAATGCTGGACAATGTAAACATTCACCCCCAGTCACAAGGATCTGGGTTAAATCCATCATTCTTTTGCTCACCACACCACCCCAGTTTGGACCCAGCCATATGCAAATCAGTCTTGACCCTGTTCCTTGTGGGAACAGTCCAGCCCGAACTGCCAAGCGAGGTCCTCCCTGGACCAGAAACAAGCATCCTGTGACCGGTTTCAGGGCATCACCCTTCATCAGCCAGGCTAGCTTGAATCCAGTGGAGTAGTGAGCACGGGACCCACGTCTGGGCATACCCTTCCCACTAAGGGCGACATAAGCAAAAGAAACAGTTGATGGACGGAATGCTGGACAATGCAAACATTCACCCCCAGTCACAAGGATATGGGTTAAATCCATCATTCTTTTGCTCACCCCACCACCCCAGTTTGGACCCAGCCATATGCAAATCAGTCTTGACCCTGTTCCTTGTGGGAACAGTCCAGCCCGAACTGCCAAGCCAGGTCCTCCCTGGACCGGAAACAAGCATCCTGGGACCGGTTTCAGGGCATCACCCTTCATCAGCAGGCTAGCTTGAATCCAGTGGTGTAGTGAGCACGGGACCCACGTCTGGGCATACCCTTCCCACTAAGGGTGACATATGCAAAAGAAACAGTTGATGGACGGAATGCTGGACAATGCAAACATTCACCCCCACTCACAAGGATCTGGGTTAAATCCATCATTCTTTTGCTCACCACACCATCCCAGTTTGGACCCAGCCATATGCAAATCAGTCTTGACCCTGTTCCTTGTGGGAACAGTCCAGCCCGAACTGCCAAGCCAGGTGCTCCCTGGACCGGAAACAAGCATCCTGGGACTGGTTTCAGGGCATCACCCTTCATCAGCCAGGCTAGCTTGAATCCAGTGGTGTAGTGAGCACGGGACCCACGTCTGGGCATACCCTTCCCACTAAGGGCGACATATGCAAAAGAAACAGTTGATGGACGGAATGCTGGACAATGCAAACATTCACCCCCAGTCACAAGGATCTGGCTTAAATCCATCATTCTTTTGCTCACCACACCACACAAGTTTGGACCCAGCCATATGCAAATCAGTCTTGACCCTGTTCCTTGTGGGAACAGTCGAGACCGAACTGCCAAGCCAGGTCCTCTCTGACCGGAAACAAGCATCCTGGGACCGGTTTCAGGGCATCACCCTTCATCAGCCAGGCTAGCTTGTATCCAGTGGTGTAGTGAGCACGGGACCCACGTCTGGGCATACCCTTCCCACTAAGGGCGACATATGCAAAAGAAACAGTTGATGGACGGAATGCTGGTCAATGCAAACATTCACCCCCAGTCACAAGGACTTGGGTTAAATCCATCATTCTTTTGCTCACCACACCACCCCAGTTTGGACCCAGCCATATCCAAATCACTCTTGACCCTGTTCCTCATGGGAACAGTCCAGCCCGGACTGCCAAGCCAGGCCCTCCCTGGACCGGAAACAAGCATCCTGGGACCGGTTTCAGGGCATCACCCTTCATCAGCCAGGCTAGCTTGAATCCAGTGGTGTAGTGAGCACGGGACCCACGCCCGCGCATACCCTTCCAACTAAGGGCGACATAGGCAAATGAAACAGTTGATGGACGGAATGCTGGACAATGCATACATTCACCCCTAGTCACAAGGATCCGGGTTAAATCCATCATTCTTTTGCTCACCACACCACCACAGTTTGGACCCAGCCATATGCAAATCAGTCTTGACCCTGTTCCTTGTGGGAACAGTTCAGTCCGAACTGCCAAGCCAGGTCCTCCCTGGACCGGAAACAAGCATCCTGGGACCGGTTTCAGGGCATCACCCTTCATCAGTCAGGCTAGCTTGAATCCAGTGGTGTAGTGAGCACGGGACCTACGTCTGGGCATACCCTTCCCACTAAGGGCGACATATGCAAAAGAAACTTTTGATGGACGGAATGCTGGACAATGCAAACATTCACCCCCAGTCACAAGGATCTGGGTTAATCCATCATTCTTTTGCTCACCACACCACCCCAGTTTGGACCCAGCCATATGCAAATCAGTCTTGACCCTGTTCCTTGTGGGAACAGTCCAGCCCGAACTGCCAAGCCAGGTCCTCGCTGGACCGGAAACAAGCATCCTGGGACTGGTTTCAGGGCAGCACCCTTCATCAGCCAGGCTAGCTTGAATCTAGTGGTGTAGTGAGCACGGGACCCACGTCTGGGCATACCCTTCCCACTAAGGGCGACATATGCAAAAGAAACACTTGATGAACGGAATGCTGAGCAATGCAAACATTCACCCCCAGTCACAAGGATCTGGGTTAAATCCATCATTCTTTTGCTCACCACATCACCCCAGTTTGGTCCCAGCCATATGCAAATCAGTCTTGACCCTGTTCCTTGTGGGAACAGTCCAGCCCTAACTGCCAAGTCAGGTCCTCCCTGGACCGGTAACAAACATCCTGGGACCGGTTTCAGGGCATCACCCTTCATCAGCCAGGCTAGCTTGAATCCAGTGGTGTAGTGAGCACGGGACCCACGGAATTCTGGACAATGCAAACATTCACCCCCAGTCACAAGGATCTGGGTTAAATCCATCATTCTTTTGCTCACCACACCACCCCAGTTTGGACCCAGCCATAGGCAAATCAGTCTTGACCCTGTTCCTTGTGGGAACAGTCCAGCCCGAACTGCCAAGCCAGGTCCTCCCTGGACCGGAAACAAGCATCCTGGGACCGGTTTCAGGGCATCACTCTTCATCATCCAGGCTAGCTTGAATCCAGTGGTGTAGTGAGCACAGGACCCATGTCTGGGCATTCCCTTCCCACTAAGGGCGACATATGCAAAAGAAACAGTTGATGGACGGAATGCTGGACAATGCAAACATTCACCCCCAGTCACAAGGATCTGGGTTAAATCCATCATTCTTTTGCTCACCACACCACCCCAGTTTGGACCCAGCCATATGCAAATCAGTCTTGACCCTGTTCCTTGTGGGAACAGTCCAGCCCGAACTGCCAAGCCAGGTCCTCCCTGGACCGGAAACAAGCATCCTGTGACCGGTTTCAGGGCATCACCCTTCATCAGCCAGGCTAGCTTGAATCCAGTGGAGTAGTGAGCACGGGACCCACGTCTGGCCAAACCCTTCCCACTACGGGCGACATAAGCAAAAGAAACAGTTGATGGACGGAATGCTGGACAATGCAAACATTCACCCCCAGTCACAAGGATATGGGTTAAATCCATCATTCTTTTGCTCACCCCACCACCCCAGTTTGGACCCAGCCATATGCAAATCAGTCTTGACCCTGTTCCTTGTGGGAACAGTCCAGCCCGAACTGCCAAGCCAGGTCCTCCCTGGACCGGAAACAAGCATCCTGGGACCGGTTTCAGGGCATCACCCTTCATCAGCCAGGCTAGCTTGAATCCAGTGGTGTAGTGAGCACAGGACCCACGTCTGGGCATACCCTTCCCACTAAGGGCGACATATGCAAAAGAAACAGTTGATGGACAGAATTCTGGACAATGCAAACATTCACCCCCAGTCACAAGGATCTGGGTTAAATCCATCATTCGTTTTCTCACCACACCACCCTAGTTTGGACCCATCCATATGCAAATCACTCTTGACCCTGTTCCTTGTGGGAACAGTCCAGCCCGAATTGCCAAGCCAGGTCCTCCCTGGACAGGAAACAAGCATCCTGGGACCGGTTTCAGGGCATCACCCTTCATCAGCCAGGCTAGCTTGAATCCAGTGGTGTAGTGAGCACGGGACCCACGTCTGGGCATACACTTCCCACTAAGGGTGACATATGCAAAAGAAACAGTTGATGGACGGAATGCTGGACAATGCAAACATTCTCCCCCAGTCACAAGGACTTGGGTTAAATCCATCATTCTTTTGCTCACCACACCACCCCAGTTTGGACCCAGCCATATCCAAATCAGTCTTGACCCTGTTCCTCATGGGAACAGTCCAGCCCAAACTGCCAAGCCAGGTCCTCCCTGGACCGGAAACAAGCATCCTGAGACCGGTTTCAGGGCATCACCCTTCATCAGCCAGGCTAGCTTGAATCCAGTGGTGTAGTGAGCACGGGACCTACGTCTGGGCATACCCTTCCCACTAAGGGCGACATATGCAAAAGAAACTTTTGATGTACGGAATGCTGGACAATGCAAACATTCACCCCCAGTCACAAGGATCTGGGTTAATCCATCATTCTTTTGCTCACCACACCACCCCAGTTTGGACCCAGCCATATGCAAATCAGTCTTGACCCTGTTCCTTGTGGGAACAGTCCAGCCCGAACTGCCAAGCCAGGTCCTCCCTGGACCGGAAACAAGCATCCTGGGACTGGTTTCAGGGCAGCACCCTTCATCAGCCAGGCTAGCTTGAATCTAGTGGTGTAGTGAGCACGGGACCCACGTCTGGGCATACCCTTCCCACTAAGGGCGACATATGCAAAAGAAACACTTGATGAACGGAATGCTGAGCAATGCAAACATTCACCCCCAGTCACAAGGATCTGGGTTAAATCCATCATTCTTTTGCTCACCACATCACCCCAGTTTGGTCCCAGCCATATGCAAATCAGTCTTGACCCTGTTCCTTGTGGGAACAGTCCAGCCCTAACTGCCAAGTCAGGTCCTCCCTGGACCGGTAACAAACATCCTGGGACCGGTTTCAGGGCATCACCCTTCATCAGCCAGGCTAGCTTGAATCCAGTGGTGTAGTGAGCGCGGGACCCACGGAATTCTGGACAATGCAAACATTCAGCCCCAGTCACAAGGATCTGGGTTAAATCCATCATTCTTTTGCTCACCACACCACCCCAGTTTGGACCCAGCCATATGCAAATCAGTCTTGACCCTGTTCCTTGTGGGAACAGTCCAGCCCGAACTGCCAAGCCAGGTCCTCCCTGGACCGGAAACAAGCATCCTGGGACCGGTTTCAGGGCATCACTCTTCATCATCCAGGCTAGCTTGAATCCAGTGGTGTAGTGAGCACAGGACCCACGTCTGGGCATTCCCTTCCCACTAAGGGCGACATATGCAAAAGAAACAGTTGATGGACGGAATGCTGGACAATGCAAACATTCACCCCCAGTCACAAGGATCTGGGTTAAATCCATCATTCTTTTGCTCACCACACCACCCCAGTTTGGACCCAGCCATATGCAAATCAGTCTTGACCCTGTTCCTTGTGGGAACAGTCCAGCCCGAACTGCCAAGCCAGGTCCTCCCTGGACCGGAAACAAGCATCCTGTGACCGGTTTCAGGGCATCACCCTTCATCAGCCAGGCTAGCTTGAATCCAGTGGAGTAGTGAGCACGGGACCCACGTCTGGCCAAACCCTTCCCACTACGGGCGACATAAGCAAAAGAAACAGTTCATTGACGGAATGCTGGACAATGCAAACATTCACCCCCAGTCACAAGGATATGGGTTAAATCCATCATTCTTTTGCTCACCCCACCACCCCAGTTTGGACCCAGCCATATGCAAATCAGTCTTGACCCTGTTCCTTGTGGGAACAGTCCAGCCCGAACTGCCAAGCCAGGTCCTCCCTGGACCGGAAACAAGCATCCTGGGACCGGTTTCAGGGCATCACCCTTCATCAGCCAGGCTAGCTTGAATCCAGTGGTGTAGTGAGCACAGGACCCACGTCTGGGCATACCCTTCCCACTAAGGGCGACATATGCAAAAGAAACAGTTGATGGACGGAATGCTGGACAATGCAAACATTCTCCCCCAGTCACAAGGACTTGGGTTAAATCCATCATTCTTTTGCTCACCACACCACCCCAGTTTGGACCCAGCCATATCCAAATCAGTCTTGACCCTGTTCCTCATGGGAACAGTCCAGCCCGAACTGCCACGCCAGGTCCTCCCTGGACCGGAAACAAGCATCCTGAGACCGGTTTCAGGGCATCACCCTTCATCAGCCAGGCTAGCTTGAATCCAGTGGTGTAGTGAGCACAGGACCCACGTCTGGGCATACCCTTCCCACTAAGGGCGACATATGCAAAAGAAACAGTTGATGGACGGAATGCTGGACAATGTAAACATTCACCCCGAGTCACAAGGATCTGGGTTAAATCCATCATTCTTTTGCTCACCACACCACCCCAGTTTGGACCCAGCCATATGCAAATCAGTCTTGACCCTGTTCCTTGTGGGAACAGTCCAGCCCGAACTGCCAAGCCAGGTCCTCCCTGGACCGGAAACAAGCATCCTGTGACCGGTTTCACAGTATCACCCTTCATCAGCCAGGCTAGCTTGAATCCAGTGGAGTAGTGAGCACGGGACCCACGTCTGGGCATACCCTTCCCACTACGGGCGACATAAGCAAAAGAAACAGTTGATGGACGGAATGCTGGACAATGCAAACATTCACCCCCAGTCACAAGGATATGGGTTAAATCCATCATTCTTTTGCTCACCCCACCACCCCAGTTTGGACCCAGCCATATGCAAATCAGTCTTGACCCTGTTCCTTGTGGGAACAGTCCAGCCCGAACTGCCAAGCCAGGTCCTCCCTGGACCGGAAACAAGCATCCTGGGACCGGTTTCAGGGCATCACCCTTCATCAGCCAGGCTAGCTTGAATCCAGTGGTGTAGTGAGCACAGGACCCACGTCTGGGCATACCCTTCCCACTAAGGGCGACATATGCAAAAGAAACAGTTGATGGACAGAATTCTGGACAATGCAAACATTCATCCCCAGTCACAAGGATCTGGGTTAAATCCATCATTCGTTTTCTCACCACACCACCCCAGTTTGGACCCAGCCATATGCAAATCAGTCTTGACCCTGTTCCTTGTGGGAACAGTCCAGCCCGAATTGCCAAGCCAGGTCCTCCCTGGACAGGAAACAAGCATCCTGGGACCGGTTTCAGGGCATCACCCTTCATCAGCCAGGCTAGCTTGAATCCAGTGGTGTAGTGAGCACGGGACCCACGTCTGGGCATACCCTTCCCACTAAGGGTGACATATGCAAAAGAAACAGTTGATGGACGGAATGCTGGACAATGCAAACATTCTCCCCCAGTCACAAGGACTTGGGTTAAATCCATCATTCTTTTGCTCACCACACCACCCCAGTTTGGACCCAGCCATATCCAAATCAGTCTTGACCCTGTTCCTCATGGGAACAGTCCAGCCCGAACTGCCAAGCCAGGTCCTCCCTGGACCGGAAACAAGCATCCTGAGACCGGTTTCAGGGCATCACCCTTCATCAGCCAGGCTAGCTTGAATCCAGTGGTGTAGTGAGCACAGGACCCACGTCTGGGCATACCCTTCCCACTAAGGGCGACATATGCAAAAGAAACAGTTGATGGACGGAATGCTGGACAATGTAAACATTCACCCCCAGTCACAAGGATCTGGGTTAAATCCATCATTCTTTTGCTCACCACACCACCCCAGTTTGGACCCAGCCATATGCAAATCAGTCTTGACCCTGTTCCTTGTGGGAACAGTCCAGCCCGAATTGCCAAGCCAGGTCCTCCCTGGACCGGAAACAAGCATCCTGTGACCGGTTTCACAGTATCACCCTTCATCAGCCAGGCTAGCTTGAATCCAGTGGAGTAGTGAGCATGGGACCCACGTCTGGGCATACCCTTCCCACTAAGGGCGACATAAGCAAAAGAAACAGTTGATGGACGGAATGCTGGACAATGCAAACATTCACCCCCAGTCACAAGGATATGGGTTAAATCCATCATTCTTTTGCTCACCCCACCACCCCAGTTTGGACCCAGCCATATGCAAATCAGTCTTGACCCTGTTCCTTGTGGGAACAGTCCAGCCCGAACTGCCAAGCCAGGTGCTCCCTGGACCGGAAACAAGCATCCTGGGACTGGTTTCAGGGCACCACCCTTCATCAGCCAGGCTAGCTTGAATCCAGTGGTGTAGTGAGCACGGGACCCAAGTCTGGGCATACCCTTCCCACTAAGGGCGACATATGCAAAAGAAACAGTTGATGGACGGAATGCTGGACAATGCAAACATTCACCCCCAGTCACAAGGATCTGGGTTAAATCCATCATTCTTTTGCTCACCACACCACCCCAGTTTGGACCCAGCCATATGCAAATCAGTCTTGACCCTGTTCCTTGTGGGAACAGTTGAGACCGAACTGCCAAGCCAGGTCCTCCCTGGACCGGAAACAAGCATCCTGGGACCGGTTTCAGGGCATCACCCTTCATCAGCCAGGCTAGCTTGTATCCAGTGGTGTAGTGAGCACGAGACCCACGTCTGGGCATACCCTTCCCACTAAGGGCGACATATGCAAAAGAAACAGTTGATGGACGGAATGCTGGACAATGCAAACATTCTCCCCCAGTCACAAGGACTTGGGTTAAATCCATCATTCTTTTGCTCACCACACCACCCCAGTTTGGACCCAGCCATATCCAAATCAGTCTTGACCCTGTTCCTCATGGGAACAGTCCAGCCCAAACTGCCAAGCCAGGTCCTCCCTGGACCGGAAACAAGCATCCTGAGACCGGTTTCAGGGCATCACCCTTCATCAGCCAGGCTAGCTTGAATCCAGTGGTGTAGTGAGCACGGGACCTACGTCTGGGCATACCCTTCCCACTAAGGGCGACATATGCAAAAGAAACTGTTGATGTACGGAATGCTGGACAATGCAAACATTCACCCCCAGTCACAAGGATCTGGGTTAATCCATCATTCTTTTGCTCACCACACCACCCCAGTTTGGACCCAGCCATATGCAAATCAGTCTTGACCCTGTTCCTTGTGGGAACAGTCCAGCCCGAACTGCCAAGCCAGGTCCTCCCTGGACCGGAAACAAGCATCCTGGGACTGGTTTCAGGGCAGCACCCTTCATCAGCCAGGCTAGCTTGAATCTAGTGGTGTAGTGAGCACGGGACCCACGTCTGGGCATACCCTTCCCACTAAGGGCGACATATGCAAAAGAAACACTTGATGAACGGAATGCTGAGCAATGCAAACATTCACCCCCAGTCACAAGGATCTGGGTTAAATCCATCATTCTTTTGCTCACCACATCACCCCAGTTTGGTCCCAGCCATATGCAAATCAGTCTTGACCCTGTTCCTTGTGGGAACAGTCCAGCCCTAACTGCCAAGTCAGGTCCTCCCTGGACCGGTAACAAGCATCCTGGGACCGGTTTCAGGGCATCACCCTTCATCAGCCAGGCTAGCTTGAATCCAGTGGTGTAGTGAGCGCGGGACCCACGGAATTCTGGACAATGCAAACATTCAGCCCCAGTCACAAGGATCTGGGTTAAATCCATCATTCTTTTGCTCACCACACCACCCCAGTTTGGACCCAGCCATATGCAAATCAGTCTTGACCCTGTTCCTTGTGGGAACAGTCCAGCCCGAACTGCCAAGCCAGGTCCTCCCTGGACCGGAAACAAGCATCCTGGGACCGGTTTCAGGGCATCACTCTTCATCATCCAGGCTAGCTTGAATCCAGTGGTGTAGTGAGCACAGGACCCACGTCTGGGCATTCCCTTCCCACTAAGGGCGACATATGCAAAAGAAACAGTTGATGGACGGAATGCTGGACAATGCAAACATTCACCCCCAGTCACAAGGATCTGGGTTAAATCCATCATTCTTTTGCTCACCACACCACCCCAGTTTGGACCCAGCCATATGCAAATCAGTCTTGACCCTGTTCCTTGTGGGAACAGTCCAGCCCGAACTGCCAAGCCAGGTCCTCCCTGGACCGGAAACAAGCATCCTGTGACCGGTTTCAGGGCATCACCCTTCATCAGCCAGGCTAGCTTGAATCCAGTGGAGTAGTGAGCACGGGACCCACGTCTGGCCAAACCCTTCCCACTACGGGCGACATAAGCAAAAGAAACAGTTCATTGACGGAATGCTGGACAATGCAAACATTCACCCCCAGTCACAAGGATCTGGGTTAAATCCATCATTCTTTTGCTCACCCCACCACCCCAGTTTGGACCCAGCCATATGCAAATCAGTCTTGACCCTGTTCCTTGTGGGAACAGTCCAGCCCGAACTGCCAAGCCAGGTCCTCCCTGGACCGGAAACAAGCATCCTGGGACCGGTTTCAGGGCATCACCCTTCATCAGCCAGGCTAGCTTGAATCCAGTGGTGTAGTGAGCACAGGACCCACGTCTGGGCATACCCTTCCCACTAAGGGCGACATATGCAAAAGAAACAGTTGATGGACGGAATGCTGGACAATGCAAACATTCTCCCCAGTCACAAGGATCTTGGGTTAAATCCATCATTCTTTTGCTCACCACACCACCCCAGTTTGGACCCAGCCATATCCAAATCAGTCTTGACCCTGTTCCTCATGGGAACAGTCCAGCCCGAACTGCCACGCCAGGTCCTCCCTGGACCGGAAACAAGCATCCTGGGACCGGTTTCAGGGCATCACCCTTCATCAGCCAGGCTAGCTTGAATCCAGTGGTGTAGTGAGCACAGGACCCACGTCTGGGCATACCCTTCCCACTAAGGGCGACATATGCAAAAGAAACAGTTGATGGACGGAATGCTGGACAATGTAAACATTCACCCCGAGTCACAAGGATCTGGGTTAAATCCATCATTCTTTTGCTCACCACACCACCCCAGTTTGGACCCAGCCATATGCAAATCAGTCTTGACCCTGTTCCTTGTGGGAACAGTCCAGCCCGAACTGCCAAGCCAGGTCCTCCCTGGACCGGAAACAAGCATCCTGGGACCGGTTTCACAGCATCACCCTTCATCAGCCAGGCTAGCTTGAATCCAGTGGAGTAGTGAGCACGGGACCCACGTCTGGGCATACCCTTCCCACTTACGGGCGACATAAGCAAAAGAAACAGTTGATGGACGGAATGCTGGACAATGCAAACATTCACCCCCAGTCACAAGGATATGGGTTAAATCCATCATTCTTTTGCTCACCCCACCACCCCAGTTTGGACCCAGCCATATGCAAATCAGTCTTGACCCTGTTCCTTGTGGGAACAGTCCAGCCCGAACTGCCAAGCCAGGTCCTCCCTGGACCGGAAACAAGCATCCTGGGACCGGTTTCAGGGCATCACCCTTCATCAGCCAGGCTAGCTTGAATCCAGTGGTGTAGGGAGCACAGGACCCACGTCTGGGCATACACTTCCCACTTAGGGCGACATATGCAAAAGAAACAGTTGATGGACGGAATGCTGGACAATGCAAACATTCACCCCCAGTCACAAGGATCTGGGTTAAATCTATCATTCTTTTGCTCACCACACCACCCCAGTTTGGACCCAGCCATATGCAAATCAGTCTTGACCCTGTTCCTTGTGGGAACAGTCCAGCCCGAACTGCCAAGCCAGGTCCTCCCTGGACCGGAAACAAGCATCCTGGGACCGGTTTCAGGGCATCACCCTTCATCAGCCAGGCTAGCTTGAATCCAGTGGAGTAGTGAGCACGGGACCCACGTCTGGGCAAACCCTTCCCACTTACGGGCGACATATGCAAAAGAAACAGTTCATTGACGGAATGCTGGACAATGCAAACATTCACCCCCAGTCACAAGGATATGGGTTTAATCCATCATTCTTTTGCTCACCACACCACCCCAGTTTGGACCCAGCCATATGCAAATCAGTCTTGACCCTGTTCCTTGTGGGAACAGTCCAGCCCGAACTGCCAAGCCAGGTCCTCCCTGGACCGGAAACAAGCATCCTGGGACCGGTTTCAGGGCATCACCCTTCATCAGCCAGGCTAGCTTGAATCCAGTGGTGTAGTGAGCACAGGACCCACGTCTGGGCATACCCTTCCCACTTAGGGCGACATATGCAAAAGAAACAGTTGATGGACGGAATGCTGGACAATGCAAACATTCACCCCCAGTCACAAGGACTCTGGGTTAAATCCATCATTCTTTTGCTCACCACACCACCCCAGTTTGGACCCAGCCATATCCAAATCAGTCTTGACCCTGTTCCTCATGGGAACAGTCCAGCCCGAACTGCCACGCCAGGTCCTCCCTGGACCGGAAACAAGCATCCTGAGACCGGTTTCAGGGCATCACCCTTCATCAGCCAGGCTAGCTTGAATCCAGTGGTGTAGTGAGCACAGGACCCACGTCTGGGCATACCCTTCCCACTTAAGGGCGACATATGCAAAAGAAACAGTTGATGGACGGAATGCTGGACAATGCAAACATTCACCCCCAGTCACAAGGATCTGGGTTAAATCCATCATTCTTTTGCTCACCACACCACCCCAGTTTGGACCCAGCCATATGCAAATCAGTCTTGACCCTGTTCCTTGTGGGAACAGTCCAGCCCGAACTGCCAAGCCAGGTCCTCCCTGGACCGGAAACAAGCATCCTGGGACCGGTTTCAGAGCATCACCCTTCATCAGCCAGGCTAGCTTGAATCCAGTGGTGTAGTGAGCACGGGACCCACGTCTGGGCATACCCTTCCCACTTACGGGCGACATAAGCAAAAGAAACAGTTGATGGACGGAATGCTGGACAATGCAAACATTCACCCCCAGTCACAAGGATCTGGGTTAAATCCATCATTCTTTTGCTCACCCCACCACCCCAGTTTGGACCCAGCCATATGCAAATCAGTCTTGACCCTGTTCCTTGTGGGAACAGTCCAGCCCGAACTGCCAAGCCAGGTCCTCCCTGGACCGGAAACAAGCATCCTGGGACCGGTTTCAGGGCATCACCCTTCATCAGCCAGGCTAGCTTGAATCCAGTGGTGTAGTGAGCACAGGACCCACGTCTGGGCATACCCTTCCCACTAAGGGCGACATATGCAAAAGAAACAGTTGATGGACAGAATGCTGGACAATGCAAACATTCATCCCCAGTCACAAGGATCTGGGTTAAATCCATCATTCGTTTTGCTCACCACACCACCCCAGTTTGGACCCAGCCATATGCAAATCAGTCTTGACCCTGTTCCTTGTGGGAACAGTCCAGCCCGAATTGCCAAGCCAGGTCCTCCCTGGACAGGAAACAAGCATCCTGGGACCGGTTTCAGGGCATCACCCTTCATCAGCCAGGCTAGCTTGAATCCAGTGGTGTAGTGAGCACGGGACCCACGTCTGGGCATACCCTTCCCACTAAGGGTGACATATGCAAAAGAAACAGTTGATGGACGGAATGCTGGACAATGCAAACATTCACCCCCAGTCACAAGGACTCTGGGTTAAATCCATCATTCTTTTGCTCACCACACCACCCCAGTTTGGACCCAGCCATATCCAAATCAGTCTTGACCCTGTTCCTCGTGGGAACAGTCCAGCCCGAACTGCCAAGCCAGGTCCTCCCTGGACCGGAAACAAGCATCCTGGGACCGGTTTCAGGGCATCACCCTTCATCAGCCAGGCTAGCTTGAATCCAGTGGTGTAGGGAGCACAGGACCCACGTCTGGGCATACACTTCCCACTTAGGGCGACATATGCAAAAGAAACAGTTGATGGACGGAATGCTGGACAATGCAAACATTCACCCTCAGTCACAAGGATATGGGTTAAATCTATCATTCTTTTGCTCACCACACCACCCCAGTTTGGACCCAGCCATATGCAAATCAGTCTTGACCCTGTTCCTTGTGGGAACAGTCCAGCCCGAACTGCCAAGCCAGGTCCTCCCTGGACCGGAAACAAGCATCCTGGGACCGGTTTCACAGTATCACCCTTCATCAGCCAGGCTAGCTTGAATCCAGTGGAGTAGTGAGCATGGGACCCACGTCTGGGCATACCCTTCCCACTAAGGGCGACATAAGCAAAAGAAACAGTTGATGGACGGAATGCTGGACAATGCAAACATTCACCCCCAGTCACAAGGATATGGGTTAAATCCATCATTCTTTTGCTCACCCCACCACCCCAGTTTGGACCCAGCCATATGCAAATCAGTCTTGACCCTGTTCCTTGTGGGAACAGTCCAGCCCGAACTGCCAAGCCAGGTGCTCCCTGGACCGGAAACAAGCATCCTGGGACTGGTTTCAGGGCATCACCCTTCATCAGCCAGGCTAGCTTGAATCCAGTGGTGTAGTGAGCACGGGACCCAAGTCTGGGCATACCCTTCCCACTAAGGGCGACATATGCAAAAGAAACAGTTGATGGACGGAATGCTGGACAATGCAAACATTCACCCCCAGTCACAAGGATCTGGGTTAAATCCATCATTCTTTTGCTCACCACACCACCCCAGTTTGGACCCAGCCATATGCAAATCAGTCTTGACCCTGTTCCTTGTGGGAACAGTTGAGACCGAACTGCCAAGCCAGGTCCTCCCTGGACCGGAAACAAGCATCCTGGGACCGGTTTCAGGGCATCACCCTTCATCAGCCAGGCTAGCTTGTATCCAGTGGTGTAGTGAGCACGAGACCCACGTCTGGGCATACCCTTCCCACTAAGGGCGACATATGCAAAAGAAACAGTTGATGGACGGAATGCTGGTCAATGCAAACATTCACCCCCAGTCACAAGGACTTGGGTTAAATCCATCATTCTTTTGCTCACCACACCACCCCAGTTTGGACCCAGCCATATCCAAATCAGTCTTGACCCTGTTCCTCATGGGAACAGTCCAGCCCGAACTGCCAAGCCAGGTCCTCCCTGGACCGGAAACAAGCATCCTGGGACCGGTTTCAGGGCATCACCCTTCATCAGCCAGGCTAGCTTGAATCCAGTGGTGTAGTGAGCACGGGACCCACGCCCGGGCATACCCTTCCAACTAAGGGCGACATAGGCAAAAGAAACAGTTGATGGACGGAATGCTGGACAATGCATACATTCACCCCTAGTCACAAGGATCCGGGTTAAATCCATCATTCTTTTGCCCACCACACCACCCCAGTTTGGACCCAGCCATATGCAAATCAGTCTTGACCCTGTTCCTTGTGGGAACAGTCCAGCCCGAACTGCCAAGCCAGGTCCTCCCTGGACCGGAAACAAGCATCCTAGGACCGGTTTCAGGGCATCACCCTTCATCAGCCAGGCTAGCTTGAATCCAGTGCTGTAGTGAGCACGGGACAGACGTCTGGGCATACCCTTCCCACTAAGGGCGACATATGCAAAAGAAACAGTTGATGGACGGAATGCTGGACAATGCAAACATTCACCCCCAGTCACAAGGATCTGGGTTAAATCCATCATTCTTTTGCTCACCACCACACCCCAGTTTGGACCCAGCCATATGCAAATCAGTCTTGAAACTGTTCCTTGTGGGAACAGTCCAGCCCTAACTGCCAAGTCAGGTCCTCCCTGGACCGGTAACAAGCATCCTGGGACCAGTTTCAGGGCATCACCCTTCATCAGCCAGGCTAGCTTGAATCCAGTGGTGTAGTGAGCACGGGACCCACGGAATTCTGGACAATGCAAACATTCACCCCCAGTCACAAGGATCTGGGTTAAATCCATCATTCTTTTGCTCACCACACCACCCCAGTTTGGACCCAGCCATATGCAAATCAGTCTTGACCCTGTTCCTTGTGGGAACAGTCCAGCCCGAACTGCCAAGCCAGGTCCTCCCTGGACCGGAAACAAGCATCCTGGGACCGGTTTCAGGGCATCACTCTTCATCAGCCAGGCTAGCTTGAATCCAGTGGTGTAGTGAGCACAGGACCCACGTCTGGGCATACCCTTCCCACTAAGGGCGACATATGCAAAAGAAACAGTTGATGGACGGAATGCTGGACAATGCAAACATTCGCCCCCAGTCACAAGGATCTGGGTTAAATCCATCATTCTTTTGCTCACCACACCAGCCCAGTTTGGACCCAGCCATATGCAAATCAGTCTTGACCCTGTTCCTTGTGGGAACAGTCCAGCCCGAACTGCCAAGCCAGGTCCTCCCTGGACCGGAAACAAGCATCCTGTGACCGGTTTCAGGGCATCACCCTTCATCAGCCAGGCTAGCTTGAATCCAGTGGAGTAGTGAGCACGGGACCCACGTCTGGGCATACCCTTCCCACTAAGGGCGACATAAGCAAAAGAAACAGTTGATGGACGGAATGCTGGACAATGCAAACATTCACCCCCAGTCACAAGGATATGGGTTAAATCCATCATTCTTTTGCTCACCCCACCACCCCAGTTTGGACCCAGCCATATGCAAATCAGTCTTGACCCTGTTCCTTGTGGGAACAGTCCAGCCCGAACTGCCAAGCCAGGTCCTCCCTAGACCGGAAACAAGCATCCTGGGACTGGTTTCAGGGCATCACCCTTCATCAGCCAGGCTAGCTTGAATCCAGTGGTGTAGTGAGCACAGGACCCACGTCTGGGCATACCCTTCCCACTAAGGGCGACATATGCAAAAGAAACAGTTGATGGACAGAATGCTGGACAATGCAAACATTCACCCCCAGTCACAAGGATCTGGGTTAAATCCATCATTCTTTTTCTCACCACACCACCCCAGTTTGGACCCAGCAATATGCAAATCAGTCTTGACCCTGTTTCTTGTGGGAACAGTCCAGCCCGAATTGCCAAGCCAGGTCCTCCCTGGACAGGAAACAAGCATCCTGGGACCGGTTTCAGGGCATCACCCTTCATCAGCCAGGCTAGCTTGAATCCAGTGGTGTAGTCAGCACGGGACCCACGTCTGGGCATACCCTTCCCACTAAGGGTGACATATGCAAAAGAAACAGTTGATGGACGGAATGCTGGACAATGCAAACATTCACCCCCAGTCACAAGGATATGGGTTAAATCCATCATTCTTTTGCTCACCCCACCACCCCAGTATGGACCCAGCCATATGCAAATCAGTCTTGACCATGTTCCTTGTGGGAACAGTCCAGCCCGAACTGCCAAGTCAGGTCCTCCCTGGACCGGAAACAAGCATCCTGGGACCGGTTTCAGGGCATCACCCTTCATCAGCCAGGCTAGCTTGAATCCAGTGGTGTAGTGAGCACGGGACCCACGTCTGGGCATACCCTTCCCACTAAGGGTGACATATGCAAAAGAAACAGTTGATGGACGGAATGCTGGACAATGCAAACATTCACCCCCACTCACAAGGATCTGGGTTAAATCCATCATTCTTTTGCTCACCACACCATCCCAGTTTGGACCCAGCCATATGCAAATCAGTCTTGACCCTGTTCCTTGTGGGAACAGTCCAGCCCGAACTGCCAAGCCAGGTGCTCCCTGGACCGGAAACAAGCATCCTGGGACTGGTTTCAGGGCATCACCCTTCATCAGCCAGGCTAGCTTGAATCCAGTGGTGTAGTGAGCACGGGACCCACGTCTGGGCATACCCTTCCCACTAAGGGCGACATATGCAAAAGAAACTGTTGATGGACGGAATGCTGGTCAATGCAAACATTCACCCCCAGTCACAAGGACTTGGGTTAAATCCATCATTCTTTTGCTCACCACACCACCCCAGTTTGGACCCAGCCATATCCAAATCACTCTTGACCCTGTTCCTCATGGGAACAGTCCAGCCCGAACTGCCAAGCCAGGCCCTCCCTGGACCGGAAACAAGCATCCTGGGACCGGTTTCAGGGCATCTCCCTTCATCAGCCAGGCTAGCTTGAATCCAGTGGTGTAGTGAGCACGGGACCCACGCCCGGGCATACCCTTCCAACTAAGGGCGACATATGCAAAAGAAACAGTTGATGGACGGAATGCTGGACAATGCATACATTCACCCCTAGTCACAAGGATCCGGGTTAAATCCATCATTCTTTTGCTCACCACACCACCCCAGTTTGGACCCAGCCATATGCAAATCAGTCTTGACCCTGTTCCTTGTGGGAACAGTCCAGCCCGAACTGCCAAGCCAGGTCCTCCCTGGACCGGAAACAAGCATCCTGGGACCGGTTTCAGGGCATCACCCTTCATCAGCCAGGCTAGCTTGAATCCAGTGGTGTAGTGAGCACGGGACCTACGTCTGGGCATACCCTTCCCACTAAGGGCGACATATGCAAAAGAAACTTTTGATGGACGGAATGCTGGACAATGCAAACATTCACCCCCAGTCACAAGGATCTGGGTTAATCCATCATTCTTTTGCTCACCACACCACCCCAGTTTGGACCCAGCCATATGCAAATCAGTCTTGACCCTGTTCCTTGTGGGAACAGTCCAGCCCGAACTGCCAAGCCAGGTCCTCCCTGGACCGGAAACAAGCATCCTGGGACTGGTTTCAGGGCAGCACCCTTCATCAGCCAGGCTAGCTTGAATCTAGTGGTGTAGTGAGCACGGTACCCACGTCTGGGCATACCCTTCCCACTAAGGGCGACATATGCAAAAGAAACACTTGATGAACGGAATGCTGAGCAATGCAAACATTCACCCCCAGTCACAAGGATCTGGGTTAAATCCATCATTCTTTTGCTCACCACATCACCCCAGTTTGGTCCCAGCCATATGCAAATCAGTCTTGACCCTGTTCCTTGTGGGAACAGTCCAGCCCTAACTGCCAAGTCAGGTCCTCCCTGGACCGGTAACAAGCATCCTGGGACCGGTTTCAGGGCATCACCCTTCATCAGCCAGGCTAGCTTGAATCCAGTGGTGTAGTGAGCACGGGACCCACGGAATTCTGGACAATGCAAACATTCACCCCCAGTCACAAGGATCTGGGTTAAATCCATCATTCTTTTGCTCACCACACCACCCCAGTTTGGACCCAGCCATATGCAAATCAGTCTTGACCCTGTTCCTTGTGGGAACAGTCCAGCCCGAACTGCCAAGCCAGGTCCTCCCTGGACCGGAAACAAGCATCCTGTGACCGGTTTCAGGGCATCACCCTTCATCAGCCAGGCTAGCTTGAATCCAGTGGAGTAGTGAGCACGGGACCCACGTCTGGGCAAACCCTTCCCACTACGGGCGACATAAGCAAAAGAAACAGTTGATGGACGGAATGCTGGACAATGCAAACATTCACCCCCAGACACAAGGATATGGGTTAAATCCATCATTCTTTTGCTCACCCCACCACCCCAGTTTGGACCCAGCCATATGCAAATCAGTCTTGACCCTGTTCCTTGTGGGAACAGTCCAGCCCGAACTGCCAAGCCAGGTCCTCCCTGGACCGGAAACAAGCATCCTGGGACCGGTTTCAGGGCATCACCCTTCATCAGCCAGGCTAGCTTGAATCCAGTGGTGTAGTGAGCACAGGACCGACGTCTGGGCATACCCTTCCCACTAAGGGCGACATATGCAAAAGAAACAGTTGATGGACAGAATTCTGGACAATGCAAACATTCACCCCCAGTCACAAGGATCTGGGTTAAATCCATCATTCGTTTTCTCACCACACCACCCCAGTTTGGACCCAGCCATATGCAAATCAGTCTTGACCCTGTTCCTTGTGGGAACAGTCCAGCCCGAATTGCCAAGCCAGGTCCTCCCTGGACAGGAAACAAGCATCCTGGGACCGGTTTCAGGGCATCACCCTTCATCAGCCAGGCTAGCTTGAATCCAGTGGTGTAGTGAGCACGGGACCCACGTCTGGGCATACCCTTCCCACTAAGGGTGACATATGCAAAAGAAACAGTTGATGGACGGAATGCTGGACAATGCAAACATTCTCCCCAGTCACAAGGACTTGGGTTAAATCCACCATTCTTTTGCTCACCACACCACCCCAGTTTGGACCCAGCCATATCCAAATCAGTCTTGACCCTGTTCCTAATGGGAACAGTCCAGCCCGAACTGCCAAGCCAGGTCCTCCCTGGACCGGAAACAAGAATCCTGAGACCGGTTTCAGGGCATCACCCTTCATCAGCCAGGCTAGCTTGAATCCAGTGGTGTAGTGAGCACAGGACCCACGTCTGGGCATACCCTTCCCACTAAGGGCGACATATGCAAAAGAAACAGTTGATGGACGGAATGCTGGACAATGTAAACATTCACCCCCAGTCACAAGGATCTGGGTTAAATCCATCATTCTTTTGCTCACCACACCACCCCAGTTTGGACCCAGCCATATGCAAATCAGTCTTGACCCTGTTCCTTGTGGGAACAGTCCAGCCCGAACTGCCAAGCCAGGTCCTCCCTGGACCGGAAACAAGCATCCTGTGACCGGTTTCACGGCATCACCCTTCATCAGCCAGGCTAGCTTGAATCCAGTGGAGTAGTGAGCACGGGACCCACGTCTGGGCATACCCTTCCCACTAAGGGCGACATAAGCAAAAGAAACAGTTGATGGACGGAATGCTGGACAATGCAAACATTCACCCCCAGTCACAAGGATATGGGTTAAATCCATCATTCTTTTGCTCACCCCACCACCCCAGTTTGGACCCAGCCATATGCAAATCAGTCTTGACCCTGTTCCTTGTGGGAACAGTCCAGCCCGAACTGCCAAGCCAGGTCCTCCCTGGACCGGAAACAAGCATCCTGGGACCGGTTTCAGGGCATCACCCTTCATCAGCCAGGCTAGCTTGAATCCAGTGGAGTAGTGAGCACGGGACCCAAGTCTGGGCATACCCTTCCCACTAAGGGTGACATATGCAAAAGAAACAGTTGATGGACGGAATGCTGGACAATGCAAACATTCACCCCCAGTCACAAGGATCTGGGTTAAATCCATCATTCTTTTGCTCACCACACCATCCCAGTTTGGACCCAGCCATATGCAAATCAGTCTTGACCCTGTTCCTTGTGGGAACAGTCCAGCCCGAGCTGCCAAGCCAGGTGCTCCCTGGACCGGAAACAAGCATCCTGGGACTGGTTTCAGGGCATCACCCTTCATCAGCCAGGCTAGCTTGAATCCAGTGGTGTAGTGAGCACGGGACCCAAGTCTGGGCATACCCTTCCCACCAAGGGCGACATATGCAAAAGAAACAGTTGATGGACGGAATGCTGGACAATGCAAACATTCACCCCCAGTCACAAGGATCTGGGTTAAATCCATCATTCTTTTGCTCACCACACCACCCCAGTTTGGACCCAGCCATATGCAAATCAGTCTTGACCCTGTTCCTTGTGGGAACAGTCGAGACCGAACTGCCAAGCCAGGTCCTCCCTGGACCGGAAACAAGCATCCTGGGACCGGTTTCAGGGCATCACCCTTCATCAGCCAGGCTAGCTTGTATCCAGTGGTGTAGTGAGCACGGGACCCACGTCTGGGCATACCCTTCCCACTAAGGGCAACATATGCAAAAGAAACAGTTGATGGACGGAATTCTGGTCAATGCAAATATTCACCCCCAGTCACAAGGACTTGGGTTAAATCCATCATTCTTTTGCTCACCACACCACCCCAGTTTGGACCCAGCCATATCCAAATCAGTCTTGACCGTGTTCCTCATGGGAACAGTCCAGCCCGAACTGCCAAGCCAGGTCCTCCCTGGACCGGAAACAAGCATCCTGGGACCGGTTTCAGGGCATCACCCTTCATCAGCCAGGCTAGCTTGAATCCAGTGGTGTAGTGAGCACGGGACAGACGTCTGGGCATACCCTTCCCGCTAAGGGCGACATATGCAAAAGAAACAGTTGATGGACGGAATGCTGGACAATGCAAACATTCACCCCCAGTCACAAGGATCTGGGTTAAATCCATCATTCTTTTGCTCACCACCACACCCCAGTTTGGACCCAGCCATATGCAAATCAGTCTTGACCCTGTTCCTTGTGGGAACAGTCCAGCCTGAATTGCCAAGCCAGGTCCTCCCTGGACAGGAAACTGGCATCCTGGGATAGGTTTCAGGGCATCACCCTTCATCAGCCAGGCTAGCTTGAATCCAGTGGTGTAGTGAGCACGGGACCCACGTCTGGGCATACCCTTCCCACTAAGGGCGACATATGCAAAAGAAACACTTGATGAACGGAATGCTGGACAATGCAAACATTCACCCCCAGTCACAAGGATCTGGGTTAAATCCATCATTCTTTTGCTCACCACATCACCCCAGTTTGGTCCCAGCCACATGCAAATCAGTCTTGACACTGTTCCTTGTGGGAACAGTCCAGCCCTAACTGCCAAGTCAGGTCCTCCCTGGACCGGTAACAAGCATCCTGGGACCAGTTTCAGGGCATCACCCTTCATCAGCCAGGCTAGCTTGAATCCAGTGGTGTAGTGAGCACGGGACCCACGGAATTCTGGACACTGCAAACATTCACCCCCAGTCACAAGGATCTGGGTTAAATCCATCATTCTTTTGCTCACCACACCACCCCAGTTTGGACCCAGCCATATGCAAATCAGTCTTGACCCTGTTCCTTGTGGGAACAGTCCAGCCCGAACTGCCAAGCCAGGTACTCCCTGGACCGGAAACAAGCATCCTGGGACCGGTTTCAGGGCATCACTCTTCATCAGCCAGGCTAGCTTGAATCCAGTGGTGTAGTGAGCACAGGACCCACGTCTGGGCATACCCTTCCCACTAAGGGCGACATATGCAAAAGAAACAGTTGATGGACGGAATGCTGGACAATGCAAACATTCACCCCCAGTCACAAGGATCTGGGTTAAATCCATCATTCTTTTGTTCACCACACCACCCCAGTTTGGACCCAGCCATATGCAAATCAGTCTTGACCCTGTTCCTTGTGGGAACAGTCCAGCCCGAACTGCCAAGCCAGGTCCTCCCTGGACCGGAAACAAGCATCCTGTGACCGGTTTCAGGGCATCACCCTTCATCAACCAGGCTAGCTTGAATCCAGTGGAGTAGTGAGCACGGGACCCACGTCTGGGCATACCCTTCCCACTAAGGGCGACATAAGCAAAAGAAACAGTTGATGGACAGAATGCTGGACAATGCAAACATTCACCCCCAGTCACAAGGATATGGGTTAAATCCATCATTCTTTTGCTCACCCCACCACCCCAGTTTGGACCCAGCCATATGCAAATCAGTCTTGACCCTGTTCCTTGTGGGAACAGTCCAGCCCGAACTGCCAAGCCAGGTTCTCCCTGGACCGGAAACAAGCATCCTGGGACCGGTTTCAGGGCAACACCCTTCATCAGCCAGGCTAGCTTGAATCCAGTGGTGTAGTGAGCACAGGACCCACGTCTGGGCATACCCTTCCCACTAAGGGCGACATATGCAAAAGAAACAGTTGATGGACAGAATGCTGGACAATGCAAACATTCACCCCCAGTCACAAGGATCTGGGTTAAATCCATCATTCTTTTTCTCACCACAACACCCCAGTTTGGACCCAGCCATATGCAAATCAGTCTTGACCCTGTTCCTTGTGGGAACAGTCCAGCCCGAATTGCCAAGCCAGGTCCTCCCTGGACAGGAAACAAGCATCCTGGGACCGGTTTCAGGGCATCACCCTTCATCAGCCAGGCTAGCTTGAATCCAGTGGTCTAGTGAGCACGGGACCCACGTCTGGGCATACCCTTCCCACTAAGGGTGACATATGCAAAAGAAACAGTTGATGGACGGAATGCTGGACAATGCAAACATTCACCCCCAGTCGCAAGGATCTGGGTTAAATCCATCATTCTTTTGCTCACCACACCACCCCAGTTTGGACCCAGCCATATGCAAATCAGTCTTGACCCTGTTCCTTGTGGGAACAGTCCAGCCCGAACTGCCAAGCCAGGTCCTCCCTGGACCGGAAACAAGCATCCTGAGACCGGTTTCAGGGCATCACCCTTCATCAGCCAGGCTAGTTTGTATCCAGTGGTGTAGTGAGCACGGGACCCATGTCTGGGCATACCCTTCCCACTAAGGGCGACATATGCAAAAGAAACAGTTGATGGACGGAATGCTGGTCAATGCAAACATTCACCCCCAGTCACAAGGACTTGGGTTAAATCCATCATTCTTTTGCTCACCACACCACCCCAGTTTGGACCCAGCCATATCCAAATCAGTCTTGACTCTGTTCCTCATGGGAACATGGGAACAGTCCAGCCCGAACTGCCAAGCCAGGTCCTCCCTGGACCGGAAACAAGCATCCTGTGACCGGTTTCAGGGCATCACCCTTCATCAGCCAGGCTAGCTTGTATCCAGTGGTGTAGTGAGCACGGGACCCACGTCTGGGCATACCCTTCCCACTAAGGGCGACATGTGCAAAAGAAACAGTTGATGGACGAAATGCTGGACAATGCAAACATTCACCCCCAGTCAGAAGGATCTGGGTTAAATCCATCATTCTTTTGCTCACCACACCACCCCAATTTGGACCCAGCCATATGCAAATCAGTCTTGACCCTGTTCCTTGTGGGAACAGTCCAGCCCGAACTGCCAAGCCAGGTCCTCCCTGGACCGGAAACAAGCATCCTGTGACCGGTTTCAGGGCATCACAGGGCATCACCCTTCATCAGCCAGGCTAGCTTGTATCCAGTGGTGTAGTGAGCACGGGACCCACGTCTGGGCATACCCTTCCCACTAAGGGCGACATTCCGTATGCTCAAATTCCAGGAGTGGGGGACAGAGTAATACCGAACATGGATCGCAGGTTACGATAAATTCTAGCTGCACACGAGGTTCTGGGTTCAGGGCACAGAGGTATCACTGCGACAGTTTCACTGTTAAAGCAGCGTTAGTGGTGGCCAGGTCTTACTAAACAGACAAGGTTTTTGTCCTTTAGTGCGACATCTGTCAGCAGATAAAAGGTTCCATCGTAGCACGTCCTCCACAAACACCACTACTGATATCAGACAAATCTTTTGCATGTGTGTATTTGGACCACTGCGGCCCCCTACAATCTGATGGGGCTTACAAGTACATCTTGGTGGCAGTGGATTCACGCTCTAGATTCCTGTGGGTTTGGCCTCAGCGCTCGGCTGACGCCCGAACTGTTATAAAGGATTTACGAGTCTTCATAAGGACATACTCAATTGGCACATTGCATTCCGACCGTGGCCCTGCGTTTAGCTCATGGGCTTACAAAGAAGCCATGGGAAGTTTGGGTGTAGCATTGCAGTTCTCCTCTCCATATCATCAACCCAAGGGAAATTCGATTGTGGAGAGGAAGAACCGGGACTTAAAGCAGTCCTTAACAGCTAGGTTATTAGGCTTGGGTGGCAGTTGGGTCAATCACCTATATGGGGTCCAGAGGGCACTTAATAACATGCAAAGAAGTTCCCTGGGGGGCCGTACTCCGTACAAAGTCCTGTTTGGGATTAGAATGTAGGTACCTGAGCTCGACTGTGGCACCACAGTGGCGGATGAAAAACCATTTGACATCAATGATCGTTTGGCTGTTTTACAGGAGCTCAATGAATTCTGGGCATTACAAAGCAACGTCCAAGTAAAACGCACCGCCACTGTAGAAGTGAAAGCTGTTCCGGCAAGACCTGCCTGGGTCCCGAAGATTGGGGATCTGGTCAGAGAAAAGATAGTGGACAAAAAAGAATTTGGGCCATCTTACAGAGCGCCTGTTAAGGAACAAGAACAGTACTTCTTCCACCTCTTGCCAGCAAGAAAGAAAAGAGATTTGTCTCAATTGATCTGATCAAACTACACTATGTGGCCCATACTGAATAGTAGGCTGCGTGGGCTCCTTGGTAGCAGTTGATCTCCTCTCACTACCATACAGGAAGTTCAGATGGAAAGATTGATAACGTTTGAAAACTCTTATGCGCAAAGTGAAGAAATGAAACTGTTACCTAATGAATTTGAACAACTTCAATCTACAAATGACACACAGATCTTATCTCAATTTGGCCTTACACCGACATATATGTGAATATGTCTCAAACAGAGACATCTGAAAGTTCAACAAAACCTGCTGAGCTACAAAAGATAGATCAAACTGCATCTGGCTACTTCATCTACTTTGACGATTTCTCATCGGATCCACGTGAACTCGACTTACCTGCACAGCCACCGCCTGTGAAAAGAAGAATTTACGATTTCTACATTTGGCTGAAACAGACTTCCTTTGTTATTCCCTGGCTACAGCTCTGGAATGCAATTGGTCTACTGTTCCTGGTCCTTTGGATTGGTGTAGTGGCTGTCTTTTTCTTGCTCCTGAATGGACATTACCTCCCAGAACGCTCTGAAGTACAACATGTAAACTTGGTTCTGAAACTGCATACATCTTCACATCGTGAACAGAGAGACCTGTCCTTTGTGAACATTACAGCATTTCCAGTTCCTGATGGAATAGTTTGGGACAGAGTTTCGTATGATGTATATGGTCCTACTGAACTTTTGGAAATGCCACACGTGTTTAAAATTTCATCACCTCTAGTACTTTCTCTGATGATTGGGACTTTGAAACTGTAAATACTAAGCTGTCTCATTTAGAACAATCTGCTGCATTTTCAGATGATGAATTGTATGATGGTACATCTCATTTTGATGACACATTCTGTTACCAACACTATGGTCACCAATTTTTGCACAAAGTAAGTATCCCACGTGATGTTTCCACTTACCATCAATGGCCCAGCAGCGCCGAAAGGTAGTTCAAAAACATTTGCACAAAAGTTTGCTTTTTTTCTGGGTTTATCATTCCAGATCCGACCCCTTATTACTATAAGCTTGCACCTAATTCTGCAAAGAAAAATATGTTCACTAACACTAAGCTGATATACTCTGCTTCCTTTATATCCTAACTGTCTTTACAGGGTTTTGACTTTTAGAGGGACACTATAGACGCAAACTCTGTCTGGGGAACTAAAGATTGGCAGGTTCAGGGAACTGAGGCCTTGTTTGGAGCATGCCTCATACCACATCAAATCATTTTCCTGAACAAACTGTGCAACAGATTTCCTGTCTTGGGCTAGCCAAGATTAAGGACTTGAACAAACCTCAGATTCCCTCACCTACACACTTTGAGGGGTGGCAAAATTCTACACACAGTGAGGGTAAGTTAGATGCCATGCTACAAAATGATTCTTACAATTAATCAGACCCCAATTGGAAGGGATGATTGGTTTGGCCTATCGACACAAATTGGTGTCAGTCAAGATTCAGGGGTACCACCGAAGGGTTTAGTATGCATAGGCCTGACCCACGCTATGTACAATCAGAACACTCGGGGGTGGTGACATCATACAGTGTTGGGAATTTATGCCTAGAGTGGCTAAAGACCTCAACACTGTCCCAGCTATAACAACACTTGTCTCTTCTCCAAGACGACATAGATCTTAGGGATTTTTTGTTAGCTCCCCAGAAGCTACGTTGCAATCGCTTTTTGTATGCTATTTACAACAAGGTATGGAAGATCTCTCAACAGGAGGCTGCTGCGAGTTTACGTGAAATTGATAGGCTTAACCTAGAAAAAGCTTTGGCTGTGGTTGACAATGGCATGACCACACTGTCATCTAGAATTTATTTACTGGGCAACATTGTATTTTCTGCAATAGATATAATGGAACAGGATTCGTCTATTCTTCAACATGGACAATCGCAATTGCGGTCTATTCTATTAATGAGCTGGACGCCACAATCATTGTGTTCTGGCCACATGCCCTGGCGTTACATCAACAGTACAACTCTGTTTTCCACATACAATCTAAAGGAAAGACAGATGGCAATGGCACGAAGAGATGCAAAATATACAAGGATGCACATTGAAAAATTGGGCCAATTACCTTTCACCGTGGCTGAGTCACCTTCCACATAATGGTTAATCCATGGCTATATTACTATGCAAGTCACGACATTACAATTTCAATACTGTCTACAGTATTACCAGGTAGGCAGATATGAAGCGCTGGGAGACGGATACATACGTGAGTACTGGGAATTACCGGACAGATATAGATGCAGGAATGGGGACAATTAAGTTTTTTTTCTTAGCAGTTCAAACTGTGAAAGTGCTTTAAGTGGGTCTCTAGTTTGCAAAGACATTTCGCTTGACAGAGCCTGTAATGCCTTGGTCGCTAACTTGTCATGTTATTTGAAGGGATCCCCAGCTGCCGTGATTCATCCAGTGTTCAAATTGCTTTCGAATGGGAGCTTTTTGATGCTGAATGATCAATGTTGTTGTGGGATGGTGCAAGGCATCGCATATCTAGTCACAGTAAGTTCCAGGGTTACTTGTTGTATGCAAGTATTGTTTCCACCGACCCACACAGTTAGGGAGGCAACGCTATGGCCTTCATTGAATGTTTCCTTTATACGGTTTGATTCTCTGAGCAGACTGAAAGCCATGCTTTTTCAGAAGGATGTGGCCTTAACCTCAGCCCAAGAGACTTTTGACCTCCAGGTTGCAAGGTCTTCATCTGAGATACAAGCACTAGTCCGTTCGAATGTCCCGCTCCATTTTGGGGAAATGGTTCATCGTATCTTTAACATGTCTGATACGAGGGCATCGTGCACCTATTTAAAAGCATGGGTGCGGGACTATTGAGCAACTTTCAGACAATCTTCGGAGTTATTCCAGCAATTATACACTCCGTATTGGGAAGCATTTTTTGAGGGCTTCCGCTGGTCCTACTTCTTGTGGGGGTATCCTGGTTTTAATTTTCCTGCTACCCAATGGACAGCCCAACTCCTCAAGAGATGGAAAAATCACTCCTGGTGCGACGTTCCCATGAACGTATGGTACTCCATCTAGGCACACCTCGGCTTCAGGAGCTAGGCGAGCATTGGTTCCTCTCACTCAGACCAGTCTGGGTAGACTGCATCTTGCCTGTCCTCCGCTGCCTATTCTGCTGATACGGATGCGTGTTGGACATATGTCTGACTCTTCCATCGGTTGCGCCGCCGGACATAGACGTACTACTGGACCCCTTAAAGTCCCACGTGGAACAGTGTCCTCAGCGTATTCCCATGTTGATGAATTTCTTAGAGCCTCCACTGGATGCTTCAGCTCCTGTCGGATCAGACAACGGCTCTACAACAGGTTCACAGTTATCAAGTGTTTCCTCATCGGCTGTTGTGGGAACTGAAGATGATCACCTTTGCTCCATTGATCTGATACAAGAGGTGTTACAGGGACCCTCATCTGCGGGTGCAAGCAACAATATTGTTGCA